>OU015433.1:16039156-18539156 GCA_907164795.1 Hemaris fuciformis
CTGTCGTGCACTTATCAATGAAATACTAAGCTGTGCTATCTCGCATTTCCTATCCAATATATAACTGAGTTCATGTGGTACTTTTGTTTTTGCACTGTGGCACCAACTCGTAAACAAAATATATCAGTGCGAGCTGTCATGTATTAGTGGAGGTTGTGGAAATAACATTCACTTTTTGTAGATACGAGTACGTTGCGGTTGGTTGAACTTACGGAGTTTACACTTTTGCAAATATTTAATTGAATCCCAACATTAAAGCAGTGATGGCCTCGAGGTTAAGGCGTGGTCGAGAATTTCGACGGTCGCAGGTTCAAACCCCAGGCACACACCTCTGACTTTTCGAAGTTATGTGTGTATTCACAAAGAATTATCACTTGCTTTAACGGTGAAGGAAAACATCGTGATGAAACCTGCACTCCTAAAAGTTCGTAGGAATTTCTCAGGTGTGTAGTCCGCCAACCCGCACTAGGCCAGCGTGGTGGACTAAGGCCTAAACCCTCTTAGTTGTAGAGGAGGCCCGTGCCCAGCAGTGGGACGTATATGGGCTGATGATGATTAACCCTTTGCACTCGTAATTATTCTTTAGAAAGTTAGCAAATATCTCGTATTTGTTTTCATTCGATCAAGATGAATTTGTTTGTATGGAAATGTATGGAGCGTAACGGTTGAGATGCGATGGTGAAACGACTGATGATTAATGCATAAATGATTTTTTTTGCTTCTACTGCTGAATCGATTTTAGTTTAGTAAAATAAACGGCAATCTTTCCAACTTTTACTTAAATCGATAATCACGCCGTTGTGATAATTTATAGTGAATGTACACATAACATTAAGAAGTCAAATATGTACCTAGGCTTCGAGCCCTCGAACGCCGAGGTTTTTAATTATTATATTTATTTATATAATGTTTCTTAAGATTTTCATTAAAGAAATTTTCAATAGTTTTACTACACGAGTAATTTTATTAAGTAACAATTAGAATTTTATTAATTAACAATTACTTACGTGCACAAAATGTATTTTCTTGCACCAACATAGGAGCACGTTGAATTACCTTACCCACGTAAATTTTCACCGCACAGTTAATTTGGGCACTAAATTTAGGACTTAAGCCACGTACGTCATCGCAGTTAAGACGGCTGTTATAATATCCGTGTGTTTATAGTTCATTATTAATGAAAACATTGTCTTACATGATGTATGTATATTTTATACTTATCGTCAGTCTGTTATCATCAGATAACATACATACATAAACTCACGCCTGTATTCCCCAAAAGGGTAGGCAGAGGTGCATTTCTGCACCCACATTTCGCCAGGTATGTATCAGTCCCACGTAATAGGGGGCGAGCCTATTGCCGTTTTCGGGCACATTTCCAGACTCCGGGCTGTTACTGAGAATTTCCTAATGGAAAAACCCAATAACACTTTGCCCGACCCGGGAATCGAACCCCAGATCTCTAGATCGCACGGCACTTATTTGTACCGCGAGACCAAGAGGCAGTCAAGTCATCAGATAAATAAATTCAATTTCATACCTATAGCTTCTTTTATCTAACTTAACCCGATACTAAAATGAGTTTTTAATTTGCGTTGACCACTTTTAAAATATTGAAATTATTTTCACAAACTGTATATTTATATGGGGTAAAGAAAGTCGTGATGGCCTCGGGGTTAAGGCTCGCGGTCGAGAATCTCGACGGTCGCTGGTTCAAACCCCAGGCACACACCTCTGAATTTTCGAAGTTATGTGTGTATTCATAATCAATTATACTTTAACAGTGAAGGAAAATATCGTGAAGAAACCTGCACACCTAAAAGTTCTTAGGAATTTCTTAGGTGTGTAGTCCGCCAACCCACACTAGGCCAGCGTGGTTGGCTAAGGTCGAAAACCTCTCAATAGTAAAGGAGGTCCGTGCCCACCAGTAGGACGTATATGGGCTGATGATGGTGATGTATAGACATTTATTATTCTCATCAAATATTATTGATTCCACAAACTATTGAACAGCAAGCTTCATTTGATTTACCGATCGGTAGCAAACTCATTCAGAGTTTTGTATATAAATTATCATTTCAACCGGGAAGTTTTAGAAATATTTAGGAAATCACAAAATGATATTACCTAATACGACTTCCGAGTCGACGTACTTAAAGCCGTATTAATGCCCCACCTCTTAACATTAGAGGATTATGAAGACGCTCGAGAGCCTTCTATTAATTCTCATGTGGGGAGAAAATGCGTGAAATATACACAGTTATTTCTATGGAGCTTGCGATTTGCTCACTTACATAAAAATCTATGTTAATATCATGTAAGTATATACACAAGTTTTGGTACAAGTGTTTGTATAGGACACCGGATCGAAAGGAAGTGAAACAGTTAGTAAAACTATTGCGCGATAGTACAATAATTTTGGTCTGTGTAACCGCATATACAAAGGCTAATCTGAGGATAGGCGAAGATATGTAGCTTCAAACTATTAAGGTATACAGTCAAAGTCAAAATAATCTTTATTCAATTATTTTTTTATAAGAACTTTTGCATCTTCAGTTTAAATAAGCTATCGTTTCTTCAGATGCTATCGCTGTGGAGACGTAACGGCAAAAAATTTCATCAGCAGCACGAAATGTCGTTTTTTCATTTTTGATATGTAACAATACATTTTCATAACTTTAAATTTATATTATGGTAATTTTTCATTATAAATTTCATAACGATAACTATAGCAACAAAACAAAACACTGATCAATTTACAACATGAGAACTTTAAAATTAACTCATAATGCTAATTCTAATGACCATCTAAAGATGACTATAAAAACCAATCATCCGATCAGTCTAAAGAAATATCACGAGAACAAGCAGTACCAACCAAGCCGATAAAACATCCATTTTAGATAGCAGCGACACGGAAATCCGCGCGAGGCATTGCAACCCCAACACACCTGCGCCCCGCAGATTTCACCGCACCGCCTACTCGCCAGTTTGTTTATTCAGTAAGTACTACGAAAACGACTTTAGACCCATCTTTGTAAGACTTAAGTAAGATTTGCTGTCGCTACCGCCGAATACTAGAAGAATTTTGCAGCGAAGGTAATGTGTTTATTTGCGAACGCACTTTGAGTCTTAAATTTAAATGTCTTAAAATTAAAGCATTCAAAAAAAGGAAAATAAATGATGTGGTATTGTCTCGTTACGTAAAAATTGACATGTTTCGAGTAAAATTTTTGATTGGGCAGTGGTTTAATGGATTTATCCATCAGGATTTTTTAATAATTAGATGCTAATGCAAATACAGCATACATAGTTTGAACTCGACCTATTCATAGAGTAGAGTGATATGGATAGACAAACTTAGTATATAAGAAGAAGTTTGAAAGTGGCTCCAAGTCGAAAAACAATTTGTTGTGGTATGAGATTGGGAAGCGAGAAAACATGCGAAGATATAAAAGTAATCAAGATGAAAGTTAGATCGGTAGGTATGGAAAACGAAGAAATAATGTGTGTGGGGTAAGAAAAAATAAAAAAGGCATGTGTCACGCAATGGCGGCTAATGGTATTGACAAGATATATACATATAAGATAAATATAGGTACTGCTCCGACTTCAAATTTTAATCAAGGTAGGGAAATAATTTTAAGGCTTGTGCGTCAACCTATTTGTAAGTTTTTTTTTAATTACTAAATTCATTTCGGCAGAACTTCTCAAGCGCCATTTAAGAAGAGAATGACCCGAAATCGTCTGAAATCAAGTAGTTAATATAATAACGAATTTAATTAGCGCACCAAGTGCGTCCCTTCTTAAAATAACGTTAAAACATGTTTCAATTTCCACCAACCGTTACCTTAGTGACTGCGCCACTCCAGTTAATGTCGCCGTAATGGACCTTGGTGCTATTTCAGTAAGGCTTACTGTAAGAGATTGGCTTAAGAGCAACAGGTTTGGTAGATAAGCTTTCTAGCTGATATGAAGAAACAATTTAGGACCAAGTTCTATATGGAGCAGTCAGCTGAAATATTTGATTCATGTCTGCGTGATCTGAAGTCTTAAAGTCATATCATTTGCTGATGGAATAGATCGTATAGGAAGCCAAATCGGTCTCAGACCCCCAGGAAGGAATTTTATATTAAAAATTAGCCTAAGTTCATCCTTAAATTCCCAATTATATCTACTATTATAACAAAAATCATCCACATCGGTCCCAGTAGTTTTTGAGTTTATTAATTACGAACACAAATATAATATTATAATATTAACAAATACACCAAACAGTCACATACATAGTTCTGACCCTACACTAGGATACAAGTCCTGTGTCGTGGGTATAACTACGAGAGACTTTTCAGTCTCACAAACACCCAGACTCGAAACAAATATTTGTGGATCGCACAAACATTTGCCTCAGAGCTTGGATTGAACCCGCGGCCTCTCGTTTCGCACACTGGTATCTAGCCAACTGCGCCACGAGGCTTTCAAATCAATTAGAATACCCACAAAGGTGATAATAGAAGTTCCATTTATAACAGATAATATCAACTTTTCAATAGAAACAATACGAAAGCTATAACAGCTGTAGAAATTTCGGCCATTACAAACAAAATATGGCGTAAACAACATGAACGGTTGGCCACGTTGAGAACTATTCATACTAATCACTCGGCCATTCATTAAACGAGCACCGCTTAGTGGAAGCCTCTTCTGGTTTATATTGCGACTAATACTTGTTACCTTGACGCCATTATATTAAATTATTTGTGTTTAAATATAGTTGATCGCGTGATTATATTTAATTTACATTTTATAATAATATAATAAATAATTTACATTTTTAATGTTTAATTGTTTTAATAAATAAACAATGTTAATAAGTTTTATACTGTTACGTTTTAATAGTTGGATTATACAAATATTAGTAATAGAGCTTTCCTGTTTTTCTTAGCAATTGTAACTTGCTCAAATTAAAAAAAAAGTAATTTGAAAACGCATTATCATGTTCGAAATCCAAATATTTAAAAATGGTTTAGTTTTAAAAGGAAAAACTTTATCATACCGGCCAGTTACAATTTTTTTTTATCTTAAAACTGTGACTTCAACTAGAATGTCACTCACAAAATAATAATAATTTGTCAAAATGTCATTTTTAATATTTTTATTCTACATTATTGTGAGTAATTTATGTTATAAAATAATCGAATTGTACCTAAATGTTTTTAAAATGGTCTTATTTTTTATTTTAAATGGAACAGCTATTTACTGGACAGTTACCAAATATAGTAGTCTCAGTACAGTGACGTTAACAAGAATGTCACTCGCAATCGTCCATATGGGGCTTAATTTGCTGAAATGAAATTTGCACTCGGTGTTTCACGCTCGCTGCTATATCGAACTTAACTGATTATATAGAAGCAAAATAATAAGCTCTGACACGCAATTCCCTACTACTTTAGCTTCTCTATTTTTTAAGTCCTACATTTATTTATTTATATATTTTATGGTATTTACTAAAAGTATTAAGAGATTCCGGGAGAGTCCGCCAACCCGCACTAGGCCAGCGTGGCGGACTAAGGCCTAAACCCTCCAAGTTGTAGAGGAGGCCTGAGCCCAGCAGTCCTACGTATATGGGCTGATGATGACGATGATGATGATGAAAATAATGTGACAGACACCCACAATAAGGTCAGCCGAGCAAATTCACCGCTCTGGAACTGGTAAATAATCCGTCATCAAAATAAACTTGACAGGCGAGTAACAATCCAAGTCCGCCTATCTCATAATTGACACAAGCTTGCCAGATGTTTTATTACCAGTAATATTTTGATGGTTCACGTATTCTATTTCTTGAAATGCCATTGCATCAAAAAGTCAGTGTCACGTCAGTGTTTGTCTTGTAAATTAGTGCGTCTTATGCCGACAGCATGTCGATGTGCCAGCCCGCGCCTCTTTCACCGCAGGCTGTGACAATATGGAGGTTGGGCACTTTTCTGATAGTTTAAATGTGACATCTATACAAATAAATAAAATTGGAGTGTCTGTTTGTAATATTGAAATCACCGCTTTTATAAATGCATATGGATGTATACCTACACGGTACATATACCAAAATAACGTTTTTTACAATTTTTGTCTGTTTGTTTTGGCTAATCTCGCAAACGAGTGGACCAATTTTAACGGGACTTTCACAGGCAGATAGCTGATGTAATAAGGAGTAACTTTGGCTACTTTTAGTTTATAAATTTTCTTATTAAAAATAATTAAGAATATATTTTCCGCGCGGACGAAGTCGCGGGCACAGCCAGTATTAAATAAATAAAAAACTATTTCTGTATACATGTAGGTCGTGATAGCCTCGAGAATAACGCTAAGGCACACATCGGTGGCTTATTGTTAGTTATTGTAATTCACAATGAATAATCACGTACTTTAACGGTGGAAAACATACATACATAACCTCACGCCTATATTCCCCGAAGGAGTAGGCAGAGGTGCATTTCTGCACCAACGTTTCGCAAGGTATGTATCAGTACCACATAACAGGCGCGAGCCTATTGCCATTTTTGCTGCTTCTGAGAATTTCCTAATGGAAAACTCAATAACACTTTGCCCGACCCGGAAATCGAAACCGGGACCTCTAAATCGCACGGCACATAGTTTAGTAACGAGACGACGAGGCAGTCAGGAAAAAAAACAGTGTGGGGAAACTTGCATATCAAAAAAAGTTCTTGGGAATTCCTTAGCTGTATTGTCTCAGAACCAGAGACCTAAGCCCTCCCGTTAGTGGTGGAGGTCCATGCCTATGAGCAGTGGCGGTACTTCCATAGAAGCCCAAAAGCCCAGTTTTCCTTACAAAATTCCAATGTATATTGTATAATCTTCAAGCTTTAAATCTTTATTTAACAACAGCAATTGGACATAAAAATGAGAATATCCTGACTCCACAATAAACAATTATTAACTAGACATTACATACTTAAGTTGTAACGCTTTTGGGCTTCTATGGAAGTACCGCCACTGCCTATGGGTATAAATCATCATCATCATCATCAGCCCAATACGTCCCACTGCTGGGCACGGGTCTCCTCTACAACTGAGAGGGTTTAGGCCTTAGTCCACCACGCTGGCCTAGTGCGGGTTGGCGGACTACACACCTAAGAAATTCCTAAGAACTTTTAGGTGTGCAGGTTTTATCACGATGTTTTCCTTCACCGTTAAAGCAAGTGATAAATCATTGTGAATACACACATAACTTCGAAAAGGGTATATATGCTCAAGTATATTATTTCTCTATATTTATCCTTCGGGGATATAAGTAAGAGAGCTTCATATACAAATATTTATATTTATATACTTTGGATGTTTTTGTAAAAAAAAAAAAAAACGAATGTGCCCTCACGATGTTCTTCATCGTTAAAGTGAGCTCTAGATATTTTATATCAATAAAAACAACGTTCAAATTGTGGAGACATAATCAGAAATTCAGATTTTCTCCCATAACAGTATATTTTCGAGTGCGGATATATTTTTATAGTCGGCTACGGAATCAGCTGTTTCTGCGTCAGCGGGCAGCATATAAAAACAGCAGTTTCATTTGATTTATTGTATTTCTTAGATATTTTTTCTAAAAAGCTGTGATGGCCTCGAGGTTTAGGCGCGTGGTCGAGAATTTCGGCGGTCGCAGGTTCAAACCCCGGGCACACACCTCTGACTTTTCGAAGTTATGTGTGTATTCACAATGAATTATCACTTGCTTTAACGGTGAAGGAAAACATCGTGATAAAACCTGCACACCTAAAAGTTCTTAGGAATTTCTTAGGTGTGTAGTCCGCCAACCCGCACTAGGCCAGCGTGGTGGACTAAGGCCTAAACCCTCACAGTTGTAGAGGAGGCCCGTGCCCAGCAGTGGGACGTATATGGGCTGATGATGATGATGATGATGTTAGATATATCCTATTTGATATTGACATTTATTTAGATATCTTGGTAGAAAATAGAACTACAAGCTACGTACAAACTTACACTAAGTGTGTATTGGTGAAAATTGTAATAAATTTGGCGACGTCCCGGGTTCGGCGTCCGGGCAGAGCAAAAGAATATTGAGATTTACTTTTTTTAATTTCACTAGCAGCAGAGTCTTGACATATCATGTACAATATTAAATGACTCGCCCGAAATTAAAGGTGGCGTAAGTTGTGCAGAAAAAGTGATTAAACAGACGTTATTGGAAGTGCATACAGAATTCATTAATAATTTGGAGTTTGTTTCAACAGGGAATCGAACCCGAGGCTTGCCAACCGCATGTGTTAATTATGTCGTAAGACCAGGGTTAAATATGTTAATTACTAACAGCCAACCTGGGGAATAGACATGGCCCGGAAAATATATCATATCATTAACAATAGCCAGTTTGACACATCATCATCTTCATCATCAGCCCATATACGTCCCACTGCTGGGCACGGGCCTCCTCTACCATTGAGAGGGTTTAGGCCTTAGTCCACCACGCTGGCCTAGTGCGGGTTGGCGGCCTACACACCTAAGAACTTTTAGGTGTGCAGGTTTCATCACGATGTTTTCCTTCACCGTTAAAGCAAGTGATAATTAATTATAAATACACACATAACTTCGAAAAGTCAGAGGTGTGTGCCTGGGGTTTGAACCCGCCACCGCCGGGATTCTCGACCGCGCGCCTAAGCCTCGAGGCCATCACTACTTCGACAGTTTGACACATCCTGTCACAGACAACCGAAAGAAATCTCCAAGCCCTTTGTTATTTCTATGTTCCAGAATATTCCCTCCAATGGCTACGTGTCCCGAATAAACACCGGATACTTCCAACTTGCGTTAAACTACATGTTGCTTGCATTTGACATTCGCTTATTTGAATTCAATGTTGCGTTGCTATTTGAAATTGATTCCGAGGGCGGGAAGGGAGGTGGAACTTCAACAGTAGAATAACTAAGTATTCTAGGACCTTATGAAATGGAGATACAATTTGTACGTGCCTTACTAAATATCTTTGATCAATGGATGGGTTAAAGCATGATTGGTGAAGCTTTGTTGCCTTTTAATGTTTCTACAACAGCAGAAATGTGTCTATTGAGTGTATTTTTTGTGTTTTTCTTTTCTACGCATACTTTTCTGCCTTTTTGTAGTTAAGACTATTTCAGTGATTATCAGCCGCTCTGATTACAAGGTAATTTGGACTATGGGCATGCCATGTTATTCTCTCGTCACTTGATGCTTCGTATAGACATCACCATGCTTTCCACCAGGTGCGATGTTGACACTGTTCCCTGTTAGTATAAAAAAACTGTAACAATTTTTTTTTAGGAAATTGGCAAGAATTACAGAAATATACAAGATCATAAATACTAATTAGGTTATTTTTTGGCCTATCACAACACACCCGCCACTGTAACTCTTGTGCTCCAGGGTCAACAGCACGCAAAGTATTGACGCCGAGCACTGAAGCTCAGCAAATCTAAATGAAACTAATTTGTCACTATCCCGCATCGAAATAAATCATAAAAAATATATAAAAGAGAAGTTGGAAACGAAGAGTTGTCCACTTCCCTCCAAAGCAAAGTGAGAGACAAAATATTGAAGTATGAGGTTTCACTCTCACATAAAAGTTAAATACAGTTGGTGCATAGACGCAATTAACGCACCACGGGTAAATAAGTATGATTGGAGGAGACGAGTAAATAATTGGTATTGTCCCTATACCACCACACACTCGCCACTGTAACTCTTGTGCTCCAGGATCAACAGCGGCACGCACAGTATTGATTCGATATCGATCGATTGAAATACCTAAATAAGAGGTATGTCAAACCAATCAATTCATCGACAGGAGCTTAACAATTCAATCTATACGACAAGCAAGAATAAAAATTACAGGTCCGCACTTCAATCCACTTTCATCACCCCCTTTAAAAATTCACTCGCAAACAAGTGAAACGTAAACAGCAATTTGTCCTGGCCTTTAGAAAAATACGGGGCCGCAGCAAAACTGTCTCCCCAGTGTATTTGTAAGCACTCGGTTCGCAAGTTGAGTCAATTACATTAGACTCCCATGTTGTCTTAACGTCGTCCATTGACACCAACAACAGTTCTCTAAATCGACATCCGATCCAAACTTGCGACATTAACAGGAGCGGAGTTGGATTTTTTGGTTGGACGAGACCTCCTTTAACTTCCTTTCTTTGGAAGAAGTTTTCATGACATACATAAATCTATATAAATTACGGGAACATTTGACGGTCCCGTGGCGCAGTCACCAGCGTGCGAAATGAGAGGCCGCGGGTTCAGTCAACGCACCGGGATAAATTTTGTGAGATCGACAAATATTTGTTTCGGGTTTGGGGGTTTGTGATACCGAAAAGTTTCTCGTAGTTTCTGATACCTACGACACAGGGCTGGTATCTTATTGCGGGATCAGAACTATGTGTGTGACTGAAGGGTATATTTATTTATTTATTCGTAATGCAACACGTTTCACCAGCTGTTTTTAATGTCCACGCCATAGAGCCAGGTCTAATACAGCATGTAGCTGAATGAGAGAACCATTGTTGGCTGTGTGAATTATACGAGTAGTTATTAGTTGTTTTCTTTAAAAAAATGTATTTTCGTGCACTAGCCAATAATAAAATCTTTTTCTTTCTTTCTTTCTTTCTAATACCATTTTAGGGCACATTTCTAGATTCTATCCAGCTACTAAGAATCTCTTACTAAAAAGTCGATAACACTGACTCGGGAATGGACCCCGATAACTTTCGAGAGCACGTCTACCCATATTCTCCGGGAGAATCGAGGCAATTTAATACATATAGTGTTAATTGGAAATTCTTTGTTAATCGTCATCTTATCAGTCTAACGAGTTTTAAATATGCATTATAAGTAAAAAAATAATAATATCGAATGCCTAAAAATCGCCCCCACAACGTGTTCTTACATACGGACCCCGCCAAAAGGAAGTTAGGGAAAGTGTCCTTAAACTCTTTGTTGATCCCGGTCGCGTCATATCAATAAAACGCTAAGTTTTTATCCGCACCCCGGCTGGCTCAATATGCGCGGGAATCGAACCGGTAACTCATGTTTATATACCAAGTTTCATAAGCTTTTGTTTAGAATCATTTGGGTCTGCTATCTTACTAATATTATAAACGCGAAAGTTTGTAATAATGTATGGATGTTTGGATGTCTGGATGTCTGGATATTTGTTGCTCTTTCACGCAAAAACTACCGAATGGATTGTAATGAAAGTTTACAATAATATAGCTTATACATCAGAATAACACATAGGCTATACTTTTTAAAGATAGTGTGTGAATTGTCCAAAATATAACGATAATTGTCAAGTAAGTCGGGAAAAATCTGCTATCTGCGGGCTATTTTGGCGTACGCGTCACGTACGTCAAACATTTTATGTTTATCCCGCCAATACGGTTAATGGTCCCCTCATATTAATGAACGTATTTAAATAAAGGTTTTGAATCGACAACAATATCCACAATATTCGAACAATTGCGCATTTTACATTTTAAAATGTAGAATAATCAGTAATGAAAAGGGAGTGACATATTTGTTAGTTATCAAATATTTATGCGTGCGTTCAGAAATTTATTTTTAACCTCCTTAACCTTAACCTGGTATGTTATAAATGAGAAAATAACTATATTATGACTGTTACGCTTTCACGCCTTAATCATTTGACCGATGTGAACGATTTTTGGTATGGACATAAATGGGACTCTGTGGAATAAAATAGACTACAACTTATTTTCTTTCTGAACCCAACCCTGTAGTCTACGCGGACGGAGTCGCGGGCAAAAGCTAGTTATTCATATAGTTATAAATTGAATAGGGCATTTGATTCATTCGTCATCATTCGTTTTAAGATTTTTTTAAGCGCTTGAGTGGACTTTGGCTGCCCAGTCAAGCAGTCCTGCAGAGGAAGCAATGTGATTATGAAATGAATGAAAGTAATTTTTGAATTTGTTAGGAGACATTATTTCCAAGTAGCTCAAACTCTAATTTATGAAAATACCTCCTTTACGATTTAGGATTGGTTGCAAAAAAAGAAATTACTTGTACCTAATATTTTTAGTTTTGCAACATTTCCAGGTGCAGTGCACTCCACTCCATGAATATACAGAAAGGCTTCGCGAGAATTGAAATGTAAACTAATATGAGAGCATTCTTTGGCAACTATCACAAGTCCATTCAGCTTTGCATATATATTTTTATTATTTTTTAAAAAGCCTTGGCCCGTTCCGCGTGCATAATAACGATAATCCCAGGGGGAAATTTTCATTTTGCACGGATAAAGAGCATTCTTTGTGTTAGTCTATCGCAAAAACTGTGCGAAAGCCGCTTGCATAGTTGAAAACATAGATTTATCAGCTTCCTTACTCAGTACGTATGGTTTGTGGAAATATTAGTTAAATTTAATTAAATAATTCTTAGGGCGGAAACATCAGACCTGTGGTAATTAAACACTTATTTACACTCGTGTTAATTCATAGTACTATTAAAACGTATAACATCGACCAAATGTCATCATCATCATCAGCCAATATACGTCCCACTGCTGGGTACGAGCCTCCTCTACAACTGAGAGGGTTTAGGCCTTAGTCCACCACGCTGGATTAGCTCGGGTTGGCGTGGCGGACTACAAACCTAAGAAATTTCTAAGAACTTTTAGGTGTGCAGGTTTCATCACGCTGTTTTCTTTCACCGTTAAAGTACGTGTTAGTTCTTTGTGAATACACACAAACTTCGAAAGGTCAGAGGTGTGTGCCCGGGGTTTGAAACTGCGACAGTCGAGATTCTCGACCACGTGTCTAAACCTCGAGGCCGTCACGACTTTCTTATGTATACAAAGATTTTATATATTATATTTTTTTTAATATATTTTCATAACACTGCACCATATAGAACGATCATTACTACAACCAATCGAAACATTAATGCAGCCGGCATGTTTAAATCTTTATGTAAATTTGTTTTTACACTAATCAGGTATGCTTAATTGTGTTCCAGCAGTTCCATATTTATTCAGAAAGTATATAAGTAAAAAAATATATATCGAATGCCTAAAAATCGCCCCCACAACGTGTTCTTACATACGGACCCCGCCAAAAGGAAGTTAGGGAAAGTGTCCTTAGACTCTTTGTTGATCCCGGTCGCGTCATATCAATAAAACGCTAAGTTTTTATCCGCACCCCGGCTGGCTCAATATGCGCGGGAATCGAACCGGTAACTCATGTTTATATACCAAGTTTCATAAGCTTTTGTTTAGAATCATTCCGGTCTGCTATTATTCATATAATAATAATAATAATAGCCCCCTAAAACCCAACCACACGCCCGAATCCGAACACCTGATCTCGTGGGGGGCGGGCAACACTATCTGAAACTACTGGAGTGGCTAACGTGGCAATGGTAACCCATATAATATGGAGACTAGGTCTATGAAAAAACGTATAGGATCGCTTCCCGGGGGCGATCGCCGGGGCGCACTTGGAGCTGGCGCTGAGTGCCACAGTAGACGGACCGCCAGTGGTAGTGAGTTGAGCAGGCGGGCTCCTACCGGGTCACCCGAAACAAATGCTACAGCCGAAACACCATCATCATCATCCTCTTCCCCAAAATCTCTTTTTTCATCGCTACCTTCATCATCACCCTCTCACTTATACCATATCTCTGAAAATTCTTTTTCATCTTCAACTTCTTTACAAAATATTCACTCGTTAGCCGTGGATGCTATGCAGGAGGCAGAAGCCGATAAAACTGCATCCACCACAGGCAGAACACGCGCGCGAATAAAATGGACTGAGGAAATAAATAAGTTCATCTGGCGCAACTACCTTATAGTTACAAAAATAGAAACCAAAGTACGAGGATATTTAGACCCACTTTATTCCCGATTCATTGAAAAATTTCCACATATCGATGTTTCAAAACAGCGTATAGGGGATCAAAAGCGAGCAATTTTGAGATGTAAATTACTGTCAGATAGTACACTACAAACCATTAGAGATGAAGTTACAAATCTACTGCAAAATGAAAACCATTTAACCGCCAACTCTGAAATCTTTACACACCAACGATCATCACAAAGTACTCGAATGAGATGGACCGACGACATAAATGAAGCAATTTTAAGAGAATATTATAAAATCACTAAGTTAGAAACAAACAAAACTGCATACCGCAAGCCCTTGCATGCTTCTATAATAGAAAAATTTCCACAAATTTTACATGTTTCAGAGCAGCGAATTTCAGATCAATTACGCGTAATTCTTCGCAATAAACTTATCCGGGATAGTAGACTAGAAGAAATAAAGCAAGAGGTTAGGGTTAGTCTGTCTTCATTAGATATACAAATAGACGATATAAATACTCCATTACAATTAAACGTAACCACAGATGTACAAAGTTCTATAGTTTCAGAGTCATTAAATGAAAATGTACCACCTAATCACAATGCCTTAGCATCGGAAGAAATACTGAACAACAAAATAAGACAGACTTTTGAAGATATATTTCAAAAATATAAATTTAGTAATCCTACGCAAAGACCGTTTCTTCCAAGACAAAAATCATCAAAAAAATTTGCTCACATAACATCATTTTTGAATACAGAAATTATACCTTGCTATACCTCCAGTAATGATAATTTTATTGAAACACACACAATTTTATATTGTGCCGCTCATACAGCAGCTTTATGCAATGGCGCGAAAATTAAAGATCCAACACCTACTTCCACGGCTTCAAACACTCAAACAGATAGGAGACCAAACTGGTTAAAAAGATTAGATAGTAAAATTGAATACATACGTAAAGAAATAGGTAGGTTCACTCAATACATGCGAGGAAATAGAAGCATAAAACTAATGACACACGTGGAAAAAATTAAACACAAATACAGAATCCATTCGAATTATGAAGACCCTAACACTACTGATAACCAATTCCTTGATAGCTTAAAACAAAAACTTAACGCCACGACCAATCGACGCAATAGATATCTTAACTGCACACGAAGGAAAACACAAAATGCTCAGTTTAGTAATAACGAAAAACAATTCTATAGAGAATTATTAGGTAACACATCAAACACACATAAAAAAGAACATGCTCCGGTGAAAAACATCCCCACATCAGAACAGATACATGATTTCTGGTCCAAAATTTGGGCACAACCAATTCAACATAACTCAAGTGCTGAATGGATAGAAGCTGATAAGAGACACCTTGAAAAAATCCCTGAAATGATATTTGATAGCATACCATTAGATGTATTTATACATGTTCTCAAAAAAGCCCATAATTGGAAATCCCCTGGCACTGATAATATACATAATTTTTATTATAAAAAATTCTCCTCATTACACGCGGCGCTTCATAGACACATTAATAATTTTCTAGAATACCCAGACACAGTACCGAATTTCGTTAGTCAAGGGGTCACTTACATGATCCCCAAAGATACAGAAAAAAACAACCCAGCTAAATACAGACCAATCACTTGCCTACAAACCTTTTATAAAATAATTACCTCCTGTATTTCTCACGTTATAAACGAACACATAACCGATAATAATATAATTGCAGTTGAACAAAAAGGATGTAAAAAATTCAGTCAGGGATGCAAAGAGCAACTTATAATAGATTCCATAGTCATGAAACACAATATTAAACAAAAAACCGATTTATGCACAATGTATGTAGACTATCAAAAAGCCTATGATTCCGTACCACATAGCTGGCTTACATATATTTTATATCACTATAAAATTCACCCGACGATAATAGGATTTTTAAAAACTGTCATGCAGAAATGGGAAACGAAATTAAGATTAGGCAAATTACTTGAAACGGCGCCTATTCAAATAAACCGGGGAATATTCCAAGGTGACGCTCTTAGTCCCCTGTGGTTTTGCCTAGCTCTAAACCCTCTATCAAACATGCTAAACCTCTCCGATAACGGCCTACCCATAGTTGAAAATAACGCAACCCTTAAATTATCTCACCTTATGTATATGGATGACATAAAACTGTATAGCAATAGTATCTCTTCTTTACATCAGCTCGCAGACCTAACTCAAAAATTCTCTGACGATATTCACATGGCCTTTGGTATTAATAAATGTAAAACTTTTACAATGCGTAATGGTAAAAATATTGAAAATAACCCGTATAGATTAGCCACAGGACAAATAATAGACTCTTTAGACAAAAATAATTCTTACAAATATTTAGGATTCGAACAGTCTCCTCAAATAAATCAGAAAGACACGAAATTGCATCTAACAAAACTATTTAAGCATAGGCTCAATATTTTAATGAAATCCCAGCTTAACTCCCGAAACTTAGTTAAATCAATTAACACCTTTGCTATTCCTTTACTTACATATTCCTTTGGTATCATTAACTGGTCAAAAACAGACCTAACAAAACTCCAACGTGTAATTAATACAACCATGAGTAGTCACCGTAAGCACCACCCAAGATCTTGTATCCAGAGAATGACGCTATCAAGGGAAGAAGGAGGCCGCGGGCTCATCGACATTAGGAATCTACATAATAGACAAATTGCAACATTAAGAAAATTCTTTTTCAACATTTCTCATCATTCAGCTCTCCATAAAACAATAGGCCTCGCAGATAAAAATTACACACCACTTAACCTACAATCAACAGATATACAAAATAATGAAGGAATCGTTCGTGATGAGGATAAAGTTTCTGAATGGTCCCGTAAATCTTTGCACGGAAGACACCGCCTAGACCTGCAACAACCCCATGTCGACATGAAAGCGTCGAACGCATGGTTGCAGCGAGGTGAACTCTTTCCGGAAACGGAAGGATTTATGATCGCCATTCAGGATCAAATTATAGATACAGCCAACTACCAGAAGTTTATAATCCATAGACCAAATTACTCTGACCTTTGTCGTCGCTGTCATTCTGCCTCCGAAACTATTCAACATATTACAGGTGCCTGTAAATCCATAGCCCAGACAGATTATAAACACCGACATGATCAAGTCGCCGCAATTATACATCAAGCCCTAGCCATCCAAACAAATCTTGTCACAGAAAAAGTTCAGTATTACAAATACAAACCGGAAGCAGTATTAGAAAACTCAAATTTTAAATTGTATTGGGACAGAACCATCATAACGGACAAAACAATTTACAATAATAGACCTGATATCACTCTACACGACAAACACAATAAATCAGTTTACCTAATAGATATTGCCGTATGTAATACCCACAACCTTTTGACAACACACACAGAAAAAATAGCGAAATACACAGATCTATCGATAGAGATTAAATCACAATGGAAAGTCAATCACACTCGCACAATACCTATAATCATATCCAGTACCGGAGTTATACCAAAAACACTACATTCTAGTTTGTCAGCCTTAAAATTAAACCCGTTAATGTACCTGCTACTACAAAAAGCTGTGATCCTCAATACTTGCCGTATAACCCGAAAGTTTTTAAATAGTGAAAATACAGAATTAACCTAATTCATCTACTACTTGCACTTGGCCATGGCCCGTGCTTTTGACCCTCAAAGGAGGAGAAACGAAATCGTTGATTCATAATAATAATAATAATCTTTATTCATTATTAAGTCTTTTACAACAATTGTTACAGTGTTAGGGCCTCCTTTTAAGTATTTCCATACTTGTGCTAGGAGACCCTGCTATCTCACAAACATAAAAATTTGAAGTACCTAATTATATGTAGCATATATAAGAACATAATAAAAATAAAAAATAAAAACAAACATTTGACATAAAATCATTTCTAACAAAGATTAAAAACAGATAAAAGTAATAACGTTTGACATAAAATTTGTTCTAAGAGAAATTAAAAACAAATAAAAAACATGAAACATAAGATCAATTGTAGTAAAACTTAAAAACAAATAATATTTGACATAAAATCATTTCTGATAAAAAATATTAACAAATAAGTAATAACGTTTGACATAAAATTAATTCTAAGAAAAAATTAAAACAAATAAAAACTAAAAAACATTTGACATAGAATCAACTCTAATAAAAATTAGAAACAAATAAAAACCAACAACAGGAGACATAAAATCAATTGTAGTAAAACTTAAAAAACAAATAAAAACAAATAATATTTGACATAAAACCAGTTCTGATAAAAATTAAAAATTGAAAGAATTGAAGACAAATAACATAGGATCAAATTCTAATTAAGTATATAATCTAATTAAGTATAGTCCAATTTAGTAATATGTGTGTGTGTGTATGTGTGTGTGTGTGTGTGTGTGTGTGTGTGACTTTTTCTTTACAATATAATATATTCTATATTTCTACTTCACAACTTGCAAAATATCTTCTGTTTCATCATAGGTTCTTTCCAATAGCCAGTCAGTTACTGCATTTTTACAATCAAAGTTCGATTTCGGATAAATATTGAGGTTCCTGTTAATTGTGTTATATAAACGCGTGGAAATAATTAGATGCTGGTTCCTTGCAAAAAAGGTTCTGGTTGCGGTAACTGTAAGAATGTTAAAATTTCTTTTAACTGTATTTGAGTCAAAAATCAATGATTTGTGCGTTTTTAAAACTGTCCTTAAAACGAATAATTTCCTCACACTCAGTGTCTTACTGGAGGAATATAGCAACTCTGTGGGATACCTGTAGGGTCTGAAGTACATGACTTTTAAGAGCGCCCTTTGCGCTCTTTCTACTTGCATAAGTCGAGTTTTGGGAGCCACACCCCAAATAGGAATGCAATATCCTAGAACAGACTGCGCTAGTGCTAAATATATTTTGTGTAAAAGTTCTTTTGTAGCGACATGTCTCAAAGTTTTAAAAATCCATATTAATTTTCTGATCCGATTACTGATATTTTCAATTTGTGGTTGCCAAGATAATCTCTGGTCTATCATTACGCCTAGGTATTTGACGGAGTTCACTTTTGTAATGGTGGGACATTTACAATTATTGTCATGGTCTAAAGATGAATTATGTAATCGAATGTTATAATCGTCGCCAGGCTGTGTTCGATCACAGATGGAAAAACATATGTAGTTGGTTTTTTTGGTATTAATTGTCAGTAAGTTTAACCTAAGCCAGTGAGCCACTTTTGCGAGTCCTGATTCCGTTTGGTTGCGTACACTATCCCAAGTTTTTCCCGAGAAAACTACGGCAGTATCGTCGGCATAAGAGAAGATCTTAGCGCCATTGATGTTTAATTTACAGAGGTCGTTGATGTATATGAGAAAAAGGGTAGGGCCCAGGACGCTACCCTGAGGAACACCAAAATTTATATTTGCGTATTTACTACTGTATTCTCCTATTTTTACTTTTTGCTTCCTATCTGTTAAGTAGTCCTTGAAAAGTGTGAGACAAGTATCTCTTATGCCAATGTTTTCTAGCTTTTATAATAATGTGGTAATATGGACGGTATCGAAGGCTTTTTTTAAGTCAATATAGACGCACAGACATTTGTTGCCTCGATCTAGTTGTTCTACTATGTAATTGTTGACTGCAGTAACAGCATCTTCAGAAGATCGACCATATCTAAAACCGTACTGTGTGTCCGAAAGTAGGTTGAAATCCTCAAGGTATTTTATCAATCTTTTATTTATAATTTTCTCGATTATTTTTGATATTGCTGGCAAAACTGAGATTGGTCTATAATTGGTTACCTCACCTTCGTCACCGTTTTTGTAGATTGGTGTTATAATTGATTGTTTCAATGAAGATGGGAAAACACCTATTTGAAAACATAAATTGGTTAGGTGACATAAAATAGGAACCAATTCTTTCTTAGCGAGTTTAAGGAAAGTGGTTGGTATTTTGTCCCAGCCTGGAGCACTATCCGATTTTAGATTCATGAGTATGCTGTTTATTTCATGATCATCTGTTTCCAGAAGAACAAAGGAGTTGACTTGTGCATTATTAGTGGTAGAAATTATGTGATTTTGATTTGATAGAAGCGGCTGGGACAAAATATCATCAGCTAATATTTTACCGACATTTGAGAAAAAGTCATTTACAAAATTTATCGATTCCGTAGGAGAAGTTTTGATATGTAATAGTTTAGAATTATCCGACTTATTTTGATTCATATTTGTAATGGATTTAATATTCTTCCAAAGGATTTTAGAGTTTTTTGTATTACTTGATAATTGTTCTCTATCAAAGTCTCTTTTATGTTTCTTTATTAAGTTGGTACAAAAGTTACGGTATCGTTTGTATGTAATTTTAAGAATTTCATTATGAGGATCTGAGCGAACCTTCATTTGAAGTTTGTTTCTATTCAGGATACATCTTAATACCCCAGGTTTTATCCACGGTTTTATTATGCGCTTACTTTTGGGAATAGTTATAGCATGGGTATTTTCCTGTAGTGTTTCACTAATTTTGCTAATTAAGTTTTCTGTTAGAATATTGGGATCGTGAAGAGCAAAGAGATCTGTAAGTTTTTTTCCGGTTAAACCTTTAAGAGCATTATCTAAGTCTGTGATGGTTTTCTGTTTTAAACATTTATTCTTATTTTTAACATGAGATAAACTTAAAAATATCATTGAATGGTCTGTGATTGTTGTATTCAGTACAGCAACTGTTGCACATATGTTTTTGTTTTCCAATTTTAACATGAAGTGGTCCAAACAGCTGTGTTCTCTAGTCGGAATGAAATGACCCGGCATAATAGAGTGTACAGACAGCATATTCAAGTAATTTATTCTATTGTTTTTCTCTTGGGCCAATTCTCTAGTTTTCGGAGTAATGTTTATATTTATATCCCCCGTTAATATTATTGTTTTATGTCTTTTTATACTTTCCAAGTGCGAATCTAAGGAATCAATGAACTGTTCTGCATTTGTATTTGAAGGCGATCGATATATACCTAAAATTGTACAGTTATTAGTATCGATTTGGAGACAGGACGCGCAGTTTAAATTAATTTCCTTAATATTTTCTACTACTAACTCATTTTTTATATATGCCACGACTCCATCGTTTTGATTGATGCTTCTGTTGGTTACAAAAGGATTGTAACCAGTCAAGTGTGGGGTAGGTTTATCCTGAGTTAGTCGGCATTCAGTGAGTATTAGAATGTCAGGGGTAAAACAAAAAGTATTTAAAGTAATGTGTAAATCATCTAAGTTCTTATAGACGCTTCTTATATTTTGTGAAATAATTGTAAGATCTTTATTTTTTATTGTAATATTGTGCTGAAGATCCTCAGTATTGCATTGAAACGCTTGAGTTATTTGGGAATTGTCTATTTCGATTAAAATGGAATGGCAATTATTATCCATTACTGTAGGTTTTGCAACTGCGGTCATAAACCATTAAGGGGTCGTATTGTTGACTAAAGGTGTTTAACATATTTGATAATTTATTTTTGCAATGTGTTGGAACATACGTATAGAAATATATAAGAAAATATTGTGTACCTATGTGTGATTATATGTATGTGTTTAAGTGTGTATGTGTATATGTGTAGATGGATATAACATTTGTAACTAAAAATTATAGGAATTAGAATACATGACATCAAAAATATTGCCTTAAAATGACTATTTTCTTTCTGAAAGACCAGTCATGTTTGAGGTTTTCCTATTTTAAGATCTGTTTCCTTTGTGATGCGGACTATCGGTGCATTTTCTTTCTGACGAAGGAATATTTTGCCATGGGAAACCCAACAAAACTTATAGTCATTGCTATTGGCAAAGTCTCTGGCTAAGAAAAAGAGCCTTTTCATTTTTGCAGTAAGGTTTTCAGATACATAAATCCGTTTTGTTGGGCCACTGATATGGAGGTGTTCAGTTGTTAGTTTTGTTGGGCTTTTGTTGAATTCCCGAAACTTAGTAATAATTTTTTCTTTTAGAAGTACACTTGTGAGATCTACTATTATGGTCCTGTTGTTTGGATCTTTGGACTGAAGACGAAAAATATCTTTGATTTCGTTTCTTTGGATCGGCGTGCTCAGTACTTTACCAGTATTACTAAATATCTCTACAAGGTCCGACTTCGTTTCCGAGGCGGCTACAGGAATGTTTCTTAGTTCTAGACAAGTCGATCTAGCACCACGTTCTAAAATTTCTATTTTTTCTTCTAGTTCTTTAATATACTGCAAATCATTCTTACGATTTGTTTCCAAATCATCTGCTTTAGCCTGTATCGAATCCAACTTGTTTGTCAAAAAGTCAACCGATAAACGCATGTTTTCAACGGCATCACATAATTTATTTGACGCTTTTTCTTGTTCTTCTTTAAACTGTTGGAATAACTGTTTCATCTCTGACATAAAGTCTGTCAATTGTTCGTCGTCAATAGTAGGAATAGTTTTTTTTCGTGAGGCACCGCTTGATTTATCACTTGAGTTTGAGTCTTGCGCAGGCAATTCAGAAGGTGGTGTTCGTTTAGGTGGCATAATTATCTATTTATAAGTGATAATCGATGTTTTTATACTATTCTATTATATATTAGGATATAGAGATCGTATTTATGTGGATTCGGTTTTTTTATAATTTTGATACTAGTGGCGTCCTCTGTGGTTGGTGTGCGAAACGTTGTGGATTTTCAATCGTGGATCAGCAGTTTGTCGCTACTGCACACAAGATGGCAGTAAGCGCGGAACTTGCAGATATATAACGTAAAATACCACTAGATGGCAGCACAGCTCGAAGCAATTCAAAAATGTAACGTTTAATTGCAGTAGATTTTTACAAATTCTTCTTGTTTATGTTCTTTGCCAAGTTATTTGGAGAAATAATTACGTACTAACCTCCACTGAAACTATTGTTATGTCCTCAGCGATGTCGATGTAATCACTAACAAGTTATGTTTCGGATAACTTCACTTTATTTAAAGTTCGGTTAAATAATTAACGACACTAATGCACATTGAGATAACACTCGTGGTGGTGTATGAACAGTCACTCAGTGGGTTGATAAAAGATTTATGGTCAAATTAGGAACTGAACTATTTTTACTATTAAATTCAAAATAGAGCCAAAAAAGATCTGTTTACTAAGGAGCGCCACCTAGCGGAATCTTATAAATTATATATTATCTTATATATTAGTTATAAATTGAATAGGGCATTTGATTCATTCGTCATCATACGTTTTAAGATTTTTTTAAGCGCTTGAGTGGACTTTGGCTGCCCAGTCAAGCAGTCCTGCAGAGGAAGCAATGTGATTATGAAATGAATGAAAGTAATTTTTGAATTTGTTAGGAGACATTATTTCCAAGTAGCTCAAACTCTAATTTACGAAAATACCTCATTTACGATTTAGGATTGGTTGCAAAAAAAGAAATTACTTGTAATATTTTTAGCTTTTGCAACATTTCCAGGTGCAGTGCACTCCACTCCATTAATATACAGAAAGGCTTCGCGAGAATTGAAATGTAAACTAATATGAGAGCATTCTTTGGCAACTATCACAAGTCCATTCAGCTTTGCATATATATTTTTATTATTTTTTAAAAAGCCTTGGCCCGTTCCGCGTGCATAATAACGATAATCCCAGGGGGAAATTTTCATTTTGCACGGATAAAGAGCATTCTTTGTGTTAGTCTATCGCAAAAACTGTGCGAAAGCCGCTTGCATAGTTAAAAACATAGATTTATTAGTTCCTTACTCAGTGGTTTGTGGAAATATTAGTAAAATTTAATTGAATAATTCTTAGGGCGGAAACATCAGACCTGTGGTAATTAAACACTTATTTACACTCGTGTTAATTCATAGTACTATTAAAACGTATAACATCGACCAAATGTCATCATCATCATCATCAGCCCATATACGTCCCACTGCTGGGTACGAGCCTCCTCTACAACTGAGAGGGTTTAAGCCTTAGTCCACCACGCTGGCCTAGCGCGGGTTGACCTAAGAAATTTCCTTCCCCGTTAAAATAAGTGATAATTTATTATTAATACATAAATAACTTCGAAAAGTCAGTTGTGTGTGCCTGGAGTTTGAACCTGCGACCGCCGAGATTCTCGACCGCACGCCTTAACCTCGAGGCCATCACTACTATACATAGTTATGCGTCATAAAAAATGGCGCCACTCAAAATCTAGCGCAAAAATTCTCACGTCAGACCTACATAAAGTTGGAGGAAACTGGAAGCGCCCGGCACAAGATCTCACAGTGACGCCTGCAATGTATGGACACTCTCATACAAACTTAAGTGGGTTGAGTGCTTCATATTTTTTGGTTGTCTTCAATTCAGTTCTGAATAAATATGGAACTGCTGGAACACACTTAAGCATACCTGATTAGTGTAAAAAACAATTTATTTACACAAAGATTTAAACATGCCAGCTGCATTAACGTTTCGATTGGTTGTAGTAATGATCGTTCTATATGGTGCAGTTATATGAAAATATATTAAAAATATATAAAAATATAATATATAAAATCTCTGTATACATAAGGAAGTCGTGATGGCCTCGAGGTTCAAACCCCAGGCACACACCTCTGACTTTTCGAAGTTTGTGTGTATTCACAAAGAACTATCACGTACTTTAACGGTGAAAGAAAACAGCGTGATGAAACCTGCACACCTAAAATTTCTTAGAAATTTCTTAGGTGTGTAGTCCGCCAACCCGAGCTAATCCAGCGTGGTGGACTAAGGACTAAACCCTCTCAGTTGTAGAGGAGGCTCGTGCCCAGCAGTGGGACGTATATGGGCTGATGATGATTTTGATGATGATACATTAGGAGCCCAATAAGCGTGCATTATTATTTCAACTAATTATTGTGATAATTTGCAATACTGCCGTTATTTTGCTCATAAAAAACAATGTCCACGGCATTCACAAGCATTTTTAAACGCCAAACGAAATATATTAAAATATTCCTTCATGTAAATTGTAAGACCGCGTTTGCGTCTGAAGTCGTAACTTATTTGCAAGTCAATGGCCACTTGGAGGTTTAGTAAGGGTATACATTGTAAGGACTTCACCGTGGCTTTGGGCGAGCGTTTTGAATCAACGTGCTGAATATTTGCAGGATTATATCAGTGTTGTTCTGGTTTGGTTCCCGGCGGGGGTAAAGTGGCATCGGATTTTTTCATTTCATGATTGTCTAAGGCAGTATGAAGTATGACAATGTGCCTAAAACGCTAAAAGAGTCACCCCATGGGAGTTACAACACAACCGGAAATAAGAAATAGCAATTCACGTTTTCCTTTACCATATTAAGAGTACAGTACCCTTCAGAGACAGACTTAATACCTATAATTTATTGCATTTTTGTAAACATCTATTACATTCTCAAATAAAATTTAGTTAAATTATATAATAACTAATTGGAGACCGTCTTAATTATTAATTAATTGGATTGTGAGGGCCGTCGAAAGCGTGGCAGACCGAGCATGCGCTGGAGAGACAGTCTGGACACCCTTGAGAATGAGTGGCGGAACATAGCACAAGATAGAGTGGAAGAAAAAGAGGCCTCCCTGTTTTTTTTCTTTCTTCTTTGCCCAGCAGTGGGATCTAGGCTAATAAAAAAATAAGATAACAATATTTTTTTTTACAAAATCAATGCAATTTTAAACATAACACTTATTTCCATAAAGATCCAACATCACCACATAAATCCAGCAGCAAAACTAGCTATAAACAAAAACAAGACTTAGTTGCCGAGTGAAATCTCCATCTGTACAAACAAAATACGGGGACGCGTCGCGTGTTTGACTTTAACGTCGCTAAATATCTAAAGATTCGATCTGCACTCTGGAGGACTTTGTTATAGGGTGACCAGTTTGCGCTGTAAAAAAGAAACTTCAAGCACATCTAATAAATGCCAGATTTATAAAAGCGCTGTATAAATGCTATGGAAATTGCTGTTGATTGGCGTGTAGCCGCCATGTATGCTTAAAACTTAGTTTTTTGTCCGGACTATAACCTAAAAACATTGAAGTTATGAACTAATTGTTAAAAAAATGCTGTATTTGAATAATGTGTGTTTAAATAATGAATTTGAATCATTAAATAAGAAAAAACTTTTAAATAAAAAAATATATGCACAGTTTAAATAATTTTAGTACGCCTGTCTATTTATTTCAAACTACCCGCACTAGAAAAACAAAAGAACTTACCGAAGCAATAAACTCCGTAATCCGATGTTAGCCGCGTAAAAACACAGTCAGCATATACACAAACCACAACACACAACCAGAAACAATTGACGAACACTAAATCGAACATTGGACACAACAAACACAATTTCGAACGAGGACCGCACAGAGCGTGTCCGCACGAAGCGCGCGTGGGACTAATGACTGTCAGTCAGTGTTGGGCATTAATCAATTAACTTTTAATTGAACTAATCAATTGACAAAAAAAAATATTGTAATTAAATTAATTGCAATTGAATTAATTGCAATTGAATTAATTGCAATTAACCATTTAATCGCGTGTTACAATTAAATTAATGCAATAATAATTGCAATTTTTTTTAAATTGTTAAATGAAACAACTAAAACTAACAATTAATTATTTGGAAAGTTTTGTTCATAAGGGCCGGGTGGTTCGAAAACGTTGTCGAATTTTAACGTTAATCTTAATCTTTATATGTATAATTCTTCTGTACGTGTGTTGTTCCCATACTCCTAAACTATAACTATAAACGTATACCAAAGATTCCCATTCCTGCAACTAAATCTGTTTTTGCACAACGACACCCATACTGTATTCATCCCCGAATTTACAATTCTATGCTGAAAATATATAATTTTCTAAGCTTGCTAATTAAAATGTCCTATGACCAAATTGAAGATATATTTAAAATTATTCATTGAATACAATACTTCAATACACACTCACACACACACACCCTCACGCATGTACACACAAACACACACACATATTTAAATTACTTATTTGTTGTATTTTGTTTTGTTTTGCTTTGTTTTATTTTATATTATTTTGTTAACTTATTTTTAAGATGATTGAAACTGTTTCAATTTTATTTGTATTGTCGTTAAGCTAATGTACTATTTAACTCGTTGATGTAAATAAACAGGTACCCAAGCTACGGGCTTGCCTATATTGGGACCTGTTGATACTCAAAAATGTATATGTTTTTACGAAATAAATTTCAATTTCATTTCAATTTCCTCCTAAACGGCTGGACCGTTTTAAATGATTTTTAATTTTTAACGGCTGGGCCGATTCAATGATATATTTTGTGTATCTTCAGATAGATTGGAGAATGGTTTAGATTTGAAATTGGACCCGGTAGGTGGAGCTGTGATCGATTTTTGGGATTTTAATTTTTAACGTCTGGACCGATTTCATTACATTTTCTGTGTATCTTCAAGTGGATTCAAGAATGGTTTAGATTCGCAATTGGATCCGGTAGGTGGCGCTGTGATCGAGTTCTGGGATTTAGTTTTAATAGCTGGACCAATTTTAATTATATTTTCTGTGTATCTTCAGGTGGATTGGAGAATGATTTATAATGAAAAAAAATAGGAATTTTTGAATGGATTTATTATGTATAGGACAACGTCTGTCGGGTCCACTAGTTGTCTCATATGCCCTTTATAACTAGGTAGGGACACCAAACTTCATCATCAACATCAGCCCATATACGTCCCACTGCTGGGCACGGGTCTCCTCTACAACTGAGAGGGTTTTAGCCCTTAGTCCACCACGCTGGCCTGGTGCGGGTTGGCAGACTACACACCTAAGAAATTCCTATGAACTTTTAGGTGTGCAGGTTTCATCACGATGTTTTCCTTCGCCGTTAAAGTACGTGATAATTCATTGTGAATACACACATAACTTTGAAAAATCAGAGGTGTGTGCCTGGGGTTTGAACCTGCGACTGTCAAGATTCTCTACGTGTGCTTCACACTAAACTTACAAGGAGACCCTACAACGTGTAGGTCGGGGATTTCCATGATTTTTGGTGGGGTGGTAGAGGGGCCCGAGGGTATCACAACTATATAATATATATATTTATATATATTAGGGTCAACTGGGCCCTCATTAAAAAGATATTAAGGGTCAAAGTTGGATGGGTAATTTATGTAGTAGATAATTTTGACTTAATTCGCTAACCGATGGTAGTCCCGCGGTAACGTACCCGCCCGCGAAAACTGTGGTTTCAGGTTCGAGACCCGGCAAGTTCTTAAAGTTTTCAAAATATTGTGTAATCTGCTAAAAAAACGATTTATATTTATATATATATATATATATATATATATATATATATATTTACAAATTACTTCTATAATATATTTTTTATGTCATCTACTTGGTCAAAGAAAATATATTTGGTACATGTCAGTCAGTTTTGGAAAATGTCAGCATTGCTACATTTCGGTTTTAAACGAGGCCTATGCCCAACAGTGGGACGTTTATGAGCTGATATAAATATAATAGATAATTACTATTCTATATTTAAATTTAGATACAGTAGAGATAATATCTACGAGTATAAGTCGAACATCAAGGGAGACGCCAAAAAATCGACTTAAAGAGTTTTCCACTTATGGAGGTTCGACTTAACGAGGTTCTTTTGTAATATGGAAAATATGACGAATCTATTCTTAAGACGGACTTAACATTCAATGGTCTAGTCAGTGTTGGGCAAAAGTTAATTGAACTAACAATTAACTAATTGTTAATTTTTGCCACTGCAATTAACAATTAATTAATTGTTCATTGTCATTTTCAAAATAGTGGCAACAATTAACAATTGATTAATTGTCAATTAACTTTTGCCCAACACTGGTTCTAGTGAATAGAAAGCCATTATAGGGTTACAGGAGGATAAACGCAATTGAAGCTGTAACTGTAATAGTAAATGCATGATAGCAAAATCTGAAAAAAGAAAGCATTCCACGTTGTATCATTGTATACATTTGAAGGCACTTCAGACCACCGAAGAATGCAAGCCACACGTGTAATATTCGCATAGTATTCATGTGCTATTGTAAAATATACTTTATTTCCTTCTACAATAAACACACATTACATTACCATGAGCCTAAAAAGTGCGCAAAGCCTGGGCCTTTTATATTTAAAACCCTAAAATTAATTCACACACTCTTTGGCCGGGCGTCAAACTAACCCAAATTGAAGTTTGCTCAACTCAAATTCTAGGCTAGAATCTAGACCGACGGGCCGGGTCATTTTAGAGTAATTGTGGTTTAAAATTAAAGCGGAAACCTCTGATATGTTAGAGATGGAATTATTCGCTTCATTTCATTATGCTATTTTAAATCTAGGCTTATTGCACTGGAACTGCCTGAACAATTTTTCCTAAACTAATAACTATTAAGACATTTTGACACAAATTCTGACCTTTGCGTTATAAGACGATTTGTTTACTTGGTTATCAGACTGATGGTAAATGATACTGGCTGCTCTAAAGTTACATAAAGTAGGAAATGGATTGTAATCATCACCAGCCCATATACGTTCCACTGCTGGGCACGGGCCTCCTCTACAACTGAGAGAGATTAGGCCTTAGTCCACCACGCTGGCCTAGTGCGGGTAGTCGAGATTCTCGACCGCGTGGCCATCCCCCCTCCCCCCCCTAATAAATAAGCCCCTAATAAATTTTCACAATTCAATTGGGTTATCCCATAAAAATTCAGTGTGTTGTAGTCACTGTTTCCACGTGGAGTATGTCGAAACACTAAGATGTCTCGGTCCTCATAAATCACGAGGCCACGGCATCTAACGACTGTGCCACCCGCCGATAAAATGTCGCCTGTATCTTTGCAGAAATTCATAATAAAGAACATATAAAGAAATAAAAATATTATGGATTAAAAAAGGCCATTCAATGTGAAGTTAGGTGCCTTGGTGATTAATGGCGATATTGAAACTATATAAATTATGCTCTGAACTTATTACCGACAAACTAACGGAACGGCAAAATTATATTGATGGAAATAGGATTATTTTAGTCATTGCTTGCTAATTGAAACTTCAAAATGCACTACTTTTATCATCAAATCCGGAATAGCTACTTTGCAGAGCTAGTATTGAAATAAAATATTTATGAACTATTCGCCGTTGTCTTTTTTCATCTCGCGGTTAAAGGATCTTACTTATTGTTAAACTCCTAGTACGAGCAATGTAATAATAGGTTTTCCGTTATATCTTTAATAGGATTCTTTATAATAATGTGAGAGTATACAGACTTGCGTATGTCGCTACGGCGGGTATTAGGTAAACCTTAGTTCGGTGCTTGGATTTTATACTAAAAACTAATCTTAGAACATCATCATCATCAACAGCCCATATACGTCCCACTGCTGGGCACGGGCCTCCTCTACCATTGAGAGGGTTTAGGCCTTAGTCCACCACGCTGGCCTAGTGCGGGTTGGCGGACTACACACCTAAGAAATTCCTAAGACTTTTTTTTTTAGGTGTGCAGGTTTCATCACGATGTTTTCCTTCACCGTTAAAGTACGTGATAATTCATTGTGAATACACACATAACTTGGAAAAGTCAGAGGTGCGTGCCTGGGGTTTGAACCCGCGACCGTCGAGATTCTCGACCGCATGTCCAAACCTCGAGGCCATCACGAACATAATGTTATCAATTAGTGAAAAAGTGAAGATATCTTTCTGAAGCGTCATTTTAATGTCGCGCGTCCGTCGGGACTTCATTCGAGTTTCCGTTGTACATAAATTTCCCAAGATATTTGTGAATTAAAAACCTTCGCTCAAGCAGTTCATTAAGTTTAAAATACTAGTTTATCACTTGTAGTTTACAGCGAAACGAAGATAAATTACCAACAATTAACTTAGAATCGGACGGGTCTGTCCGATTCTTTTTGTAATGCCAAAACTAAATAAATAATAATAAATACACCCAACAGTCACATACATAGTTCTGATCCCACACTAAGATACAAGTCTTGTGTCGTGGGTATCAGAAACTACGAGAGACTTTTCGGTCTCACATACACCCAGACCAGTGGCGGTACTTCCATAGAAGCCCAAAAGCCCACTTTGCCTTTTAAAATTATAAATAATAATTTTTAGATTTGAAATCTTTATTTAACTAAAGCAATTTGTTAAATAAAGACCCCATAATAAGAAAATATAAGCTAAACATTACACAATTAACGTTTAACGCTTTTGGGCTTCTATGGAAGTCCCGCCACTGACCCAGACCCGAAACAAATATTTGTCGGTCACACAAACATTTGTCTCGGTGCGGGCATCGAACCCGCGGCCTCTCGTTTCGCAAGCTGGTGTCTAGCCAACTGCGCCACGGGGCTGTCTGTCCGATTCTTTTTGTAATGCCAAAACTGAAAATGATCTTTACCATGATGATCTTAAACACTGTCACCTGCAGTCTGGTCAAACTAGGCTTATTAGAAACGTCCATGATTAGCCCCATCCAGAGACCACAATGAAGAAACATAAAGTTAAAATAACCATAGTTTGCTAGTGGACAAATGAGCTGCTTTAATTCAGAAATTATAAGAAAGGTTGAAAATAGCGTGTCAAATATTTTTTAATTTTAACCCACGACAAACAAATATGATAAGATCCACTGGTTAGCTTGTTCATGTTGTTTAAAGGACGTAGATTACAAAAACGAATACACGTGGTCTGGTAAACTATCCGAGCTTCCTAAACCCGGCGAATATATCCATTTCCTACCAGATATAATAAAATGGGAATAAAATGCACGTTTCAGCTAGATACGACACAATCATCGCTGCGATATCGTGCGGAATCGTGCAGCGTGCGGCGATGTGGCACATTACGCCGCACACGCCAAGAAATACGGATTCGATTGCGCTGTAAACATAAAATGGAGGGTAAACACGAGATAATGGACGATTGATGTCTTCTCATTTTTCTGTGACTTTAGATATACATATGTAGGTATGATTAAGAATGCAGTGATGGCCTCGAGGTTTAAGCACGCGGTCGAGAATCTCGGCGTTCGCGGGTTCAAACCCCAGGCACACACCTCTTACTTTTTCAAAGTTATGTGTGTATTCACGATAAATTATCACTTGCTTTAACGGTGAAGGAAAACATCGTGAGGAAACCTGCACACCTAAAAGTTCTTAGGAATTTCTTAGGTGTGTAGTCCGCCAACCCGCACTAGGCCAGCGTGGTGGACTAAGGCCTAAATCTTCTCAGTTGTAGAGGAGGCCCGTGCTCAGCAGTGGGACGTGTGCTGATGATGAATGAATGAATGATTATTAAGCAGGGTTTTTGGAGGAGGATGGAAAGTGACCAGAAGAGGCTGATGGCAGCCCATCTGAATGTCACTACCAAAAATTATCCATATTGAACCAGTAGTTTTTGAGTTTTACTTATTACTTACAAAACTAGAAAATATCTATTTTCTTTATATTAGTATACATAATCGCTCCTAAGTAGAAATAGGTCTATTCTTAAATTTGATAAACCTAACAGCGAGCTTAACACAGATTAAATAGGACAATGGTACATTTAATGGATATCACATAACAACGTGTGCGGTGTTTAATCTGAACACATTTCGGGCGACCGAATTATAATTCGGTTTCATATAAGAGTACACACATAAATTTTGTTCTGATTTCCACAGGCATGACGTTTTTGTGAAAAAAGGATCTGGTTAAAAATGAAATTATCTTAATATTAAATACAAATAGGATCAGTAGTCACACAGATGACCCTTTTCTACATTAGAATAGGGTCATCTGTTATGGTAAGTGGACTTACTTCAAAGGAACATTAAGCTGGAAACAAATGCTTGTGGATCTCATAAATATTCATTTAGATAGGGAGCAAATATGTATATTTGTCTGGTTGTAGTCTTATTCCAAAGGCAGTTAATAAGAGCGCAGAAATGAAACTCCATAACGATAAAGTAATCTCTCTAATTGCACAGAGATCACGTGTTGATTGCCAATTAAATTGTTATAGGGTTTTTCCAGAATAAAATTCTCAGTAACAGCACGAATTCTGGCACTGTGCCTGAAAACCGGCAAGAAGCTGCCACCTAGTACGTGGGACGAAAACATAATTGGCGGAATGTGGGTTCATAAATGCACCTCGGCTTACGGCTGTTTCCCCAGGCGCGAGTTAATGTACATATCATGTATGTATTTATTTATTTAAAACTTTTTTGTACACATAAAAAGTAAGAGAAACATAATATGAAATACAGTAAATTAGATAAGTACAAATGGCGGCCTTATCGCACAAGGCGATCTCTTCCAGGCAACCAGGGATGGACATTTAGGAACAGAAATGCAAGGTAGTTAAGTGTACAAAAATAATTCTATATAACAGAGAACAATAAAATATATATTTCAATAAAACAGATATACATACAAACATACATACATACATACATACAAACATACATACATAGACATGTCTTAATTTAGTGTAACAAGTAATGATCTTTTAGCATCTTTTTAAAAATGGGCAATGACTTAGCCAGTCTTATGGACACTGGAAGCGAGTTCCACAGTCTAGCCGCTTTGAAGGAGTTATCCATGAAACTGGAAGTGTGGACTGGTGTTTTTAGTTTCAAGTATGTATGTACGATAATATGCAGTTGATGCTCATTTATCAAGCACATTTCTATACACAATCTGTTAGTCACATTAATCTGTCATTATTTTCATGTAATACTAATCAGAACATAATAATCATCATCTGTAATTTATTTTAATTTTAATATACAACAAGCTTTTGTCACATGCACGGCAAAGTGACTCCACTGTACCTGATGGTAAGCACAGTGGAGTCTAAAAAAATAATACCGACCGGCGCGAAACGATATGGTCACCCGCCGGTCGATACAATCATGCCGGCCCGCACAAATACTTCTTCACGCTTCGCTTAAAGGAATCATTATAATCTTGTCGACAATGCTACTTAAAATAGTCTTTTACCATCTTCAGTTTCCCATCTACTTGGGCGTAAAAGTAACAACACTTATTGACTATACCTCTAATCAAAACCTCATGCACCATTCTTCATTTCTTCAGTGCTTTAAAATTGAAATTTGAGACAAAGGATTTTTCATCATGATCCTAAAAAAAATTTCATCAGTTATCGACATATTTATCCATCGGAATCGATTAAATCACTCCCATTTTGATTTCGCCTGTGACTCTCACTGACCCCTGTGCACTCTTTGTTTACAGATATTAACCGTACAAATACTGAGCATCGGCCTCGCAGACTCCACAAGGTCGGTCGGGGGCGGCGGTGGCTGTGGCGGAGCTCGGGTGGAGGGGGAGAGCTGAGGTGTTGCCATGGCAACCGGCCGGGGGCCCGCGGCGTCCTGTCCTGCCTTTTGGCTCTTTGTCCTCCGTCAACTGCGTGAAAATGTTTGAAAAGTTTCGAGCGACGCTTACTTTGCGTGTGCGGATTTAAAAAGGTTAAAAAGTTATGTTTTTTAATCGGATTTAAGAGACAAGTTGGAATTCTTTAGGCTTTTACTTTTTTATTTGTTGTTTTTGCTATAGTTTTTATGATTAAGTGAATAATTTGATCTATGTAAGTGTAAGGAATGAAATGTCGTCAATAAGACTAGGTTAACCGCTGTACTGTTAAAATAGTGTTTAACGAACACCATCAGTTTCTTATCACCCTTTCAAGTTGAATACATATTACGTACTATATAGTATGTGTTTCTTAGCAATGAGTGCCACCTTTGAGTATGAAGAATATCATTTACTTTGTTACACTTACCTGGTAATTTTATATTATAAATAAGATATTATATCTGTCCAAGAAAAGAAGAAATAAAAACCAAGAGATCCGGAGAACATATGTAAATTCGATAAATCATACGAGACGTTTGTTTTCTCAACGGCTGCTAGGTGTTACTCACAACTTAGGCAACACAGCACAGTCCATTATTGTTGCCTAGTCTTGGTCCATAAATCTTTTGTACTATTAAGTACAACTAATTTTTTTTTTTTCTTTTCCATACATCTTTTGTACTATTAAGTACAACTAAATTTTTAATACAGATGTAAGTAGACAAATGTTCTCCTTCATGTGTAAAAGAGTTACTAGTACTTAGTACTGTTATTTACTCTATTTATCTGGATGAGCGAGAATTGTTGGACGTTGGGGCTCAATCAGCGTATATTTTTCTTAAGAAATATATTTCAATAGGTACAATAAATTTCGTAATACCATTATGTTAAAGTAATTTATTAAATAGCTGGCAATGCGTTCCACATACATATATCGTAGTGCATGCTATAGGCGTGAATGTACGTATATACATATATGTAAATATGTTTCTTATCTGACAAATCAAATAGTTAATAGTCAGTCTATACAGCCCTTAATAAACGGTTGTATGACCACTCAGAAACGAAGTCTCAGACCTCTAACACCTCAACTAACATTTTATGTTTAAAAAGGTAACAAATTAAAATAATTTATTTGTTATCACAGCCAATGACAGTGCATGGAATATTTGTATCAATTACTTCACTACCATCAACCGATTTACAATAATGATGACAACCAAATAACTCCTTATTATTATTCCACGAAGTTGTAGCTCCAGTAGAAGTTACAGTTATGCTTGACATGAACCGATGCGATCACAACAAGACACTAACTTAGTTATTTTAAAGAAATTATAATCAACAGACACAATAACGTCTAGTAACGCCTAATAATATATCGGAAAAAAACATACTGCATCGTGGCCTCGCGAAAAGGGGTCATCATCATCATCAGCCCATAATTATACGTCCCACTGCTGGGCACGGGCCTCCTTTACAACTGAGAGGGTTTAGGCCTTAGTCCACCACGCTGGCCTAGTTCGGGTTGGCGGACTACACACCTAAGAAATTCCTAAGAACTTTTAGGTGTGCAGGTTTTATCACGATGTTTTCCTTCAACGTTAAAGCAAGTAATAATTCATTGTGAATACACACATAACTTCGAAAAGTCAGAGGTGTGTGTCTGGGGTTTGAACCTGCGACCGCCGAAATTCTCGACTGCGCACCTAAACCTCGAGGCCATCACTGCTTAAAAGGGGTGTGTCACCTGATTTAGAGGTCCCGAGTTCGATTCCCGGGTCGAGCAAAGTTTTATTGGGTATTTTATTATGAAATTGCCAGTAGCAGCACGGAGACTGGAGTTTTGCCCGAAAAAACGGCAATAGGCTCACCCCCAATTACTTGAGACAAAAAACAAAAGTCGAAATGCGGGTGCAGAAATTTACCTCTGCCTACCCCTTCGGATAATACAGGCTTGAGTGTGTATGTATGAATAAAATATAACTGTCGAAATCAGTCTAGAGGTACAACTTTCCCAAAGGATTCAAACTCCTGCACCATTTTCCAATTTTCAAGCTCTATCAAATGATTTTACGTCAAAATACCGTTGAAATTTTCCATCTGGCGCGTGAGAAGTGGCGTAAAGTACCTGAATAGTACGGAACCGTGTGAATGAAGGCGGGCCGGCTGTATCGGCGCGGGATCTTGAAGAGGGGCGCCTTTCAACGAGCCCTCGTACGCGACGGAAGCGATCAACACACTTTACCTCCAATTCACTAGCGTACATTTTCAATTATTTATTTAAAGGCAGTTTAGTTCTGGTTCTCTACGTGTGAGGCGTATATTTATAAATGTACAGTGCTTTTCCTATATTAGCTTATATATGACACACTGTTTGGCATATGCGTCCTCCTGGTAACCCCATTCAATCGCCTCATCAACCGCCTTTCTGTAGACAACCCTTTGTTTTCCAACTCCTCCTTTACATCTTTTCAGGTTCAGGGGTCACAGTGGCGGGTGTGCTGTGGGATAAGACCAAAATATGCATCCTTTATTAAAATTGGGGTTAGCCTTAGTCCACCAATTGGTCGATTTCACACATCTAGCAACTATTGCCAATGTCTAACTATGTTATTATTTATTCAAACTTTATACATAAAAATGTTAAGGAGCAGAGATTAAAAACGTAAAAATAAACTTGTTATATTCTTATTTGTGTTCATCATCATCATCAGCCCATATACGTCCCACTGTTGGGCACGGGCCTCCTCTACAACTGAGAGGGTTTAGGCCTTAGTCCACCACGCTGACCTAGTACGGGTTAGCGGACTACACACCTAAGAAATTCCTTTGAACTTTTTTAGGTGTGCAGGTTTTATCACGATGTTTTCTTTCACCGTTAGTGCAAGTGATGATTCATTGTGAATACACACATAACTCGAAAAGTCAGATGTGTGTGCCTGGGGTTTGAACCTGCGACCGCCGAAATTCTCGACCGCGCGCCTTAACCTTGAGGCCATCACTGCTATTTGTGTTCCTGTAACTAATTAGCTCATGTAACAAGAAAAACACAAAGAGTGTTAAAATTGTGAATTATTTAACTAATGTTTATAAGTAGATTAAGGACCTTGGTATTTTATGGTAAGCGTTTTTACATAGGCTGGCAAAATAGATCGACTGGCGACTAAATTATCATACTCTTTTTTGCTCATTTAATCCATTTGTACCGCAATCATAAACAAAGGGTATCGTAACGAACTAATCATAAAGATAAATTTGTAATGATCATAAAAAATCTATCGAAGTGAATTCAATGAAGAAAAATGTGACAAATTGTTTCATAAAAACGGTTAGTCAATGCAAATCCTACATCAGAGTGGAAACTAAACCATTTAGTTGCACATTCAGAAGTTTTGAAACACGACGACAAAGGTGCGGCGTCGAATTTTAATGAGCACCCTAATTTGTGCCCCGACTGAGTGACTTTAACGTGCCTTAGCGAGACTTGTCGATGAAATATAGGGCGTTCGAATATTAATGCGAGCGCAAAGTGGGTATGAAACGATTGTTATATGTTAGCACAGCAGTGATCAAATATATTTACATACATACACACCCTGTATTCCCAAAAGGGGTAGGCAGAGGTGCATTTCTACACCCACATTTCGCCAGGTATGAATCAGTCCCACGTAATAGGGGGCTTATTATCGTTTGCCGGGCACACTTCCAGACTCCGTGCTGCTACTGAGAATTTCCTAATGGAAAAACCCAATAATACTTTCCCGACCCCGGAAACGAACTCAGGACTTCTAAATCACACGGCACATACTTGAACCGCGAGACCACGAGGCACTGAATTAGTTAATGTTACATCAATCAAACCCACGTGACACGACTTTTCTTTCGTATTTTATTCCATGAATGAGATAATCGAACGCTATATATTAAATTATAGCATCGTATTTTTAACTCTTCCCTCGTTCTGTTTTTCAACAGACTGAACGAATAAAACAATCTTAATGTGTTAGCGATCAAAGACCAGCGCTTTCATTTATCACCATGTAAATATTACGTATGGTAGATATTAAAATTGTACCTAATAAAATCCAATAAATAATAAATTATAACTACGCGTAATATTACTCACGCTACATGTTGTACATAAAAAAAAACTATTGCAGCGCCTGTTTAATTTGTGACCGCAATTTTGTGCTACTTACCTATTTGGAATTAATGACTTGTATAATTATGTTTACAATGAATCTGTGTACACTGTACATATCCCGTACCACGTGGTATCATCATCGAAATTGCCTGATATTTCTCTAGAAACACTAACGTCTATATAGTTCAGTAATTCCCAAAGTGGTCCAAGTGGACCCCCAGGGGTCCACGGGAGACTCGACGGGGGTCTACGTTGGGCGTCACAAAAAATGGGGTCCACAATCGTCAGCGGGGCTCCATGAAAATTTATTTGGTTTCGAACTAAAATGTTGGCTTGAATTCTCCTATTCATCATCAGCCCAAATACGTCCCACTGCTGGGCACAGGCCTCCTCTACAACTGAGAGGGTTTAGGCCTTAGTCCACCACGCTGGCCTAGTGCTGGTTGGCGGACTACACACCTAAAAATTCCTAAGAACTTTTAGGTGTGCAGGTTTTATCACGATGTTTTCCTTCACCGTTAAAGCAAGTGATAATTCATTGTCACATTATTATATTATTATTGACACATAACTTCGAAAAGTCAGAGGTGTGTGCCTGGGGTTTGAACCTGCGACCGCCGAGATTCTCGACCGTGCGCCTATACCTCGAGGCCATAACTCAATATTATTATATTGAATTCTCCTATCAATATAATAATATTTTAAGAAGCTCAGCGACTGTTACTTGTAAAAACTTGCATATTCCATAATCAGTACAACGCGTCTTGTTTTTATTTTTTTTTAGATTTGAAAATTGGTAGCAATGTAGCTGCTGGGGGTCCACCGGATCCATCAAAATTTTGAAAGTGGTCTATGAAGAAAAAGAGTTTGGGAACCTCTGATATAGTTCATTGCGATCTCCGGGTAGTGTGTTGTTGTTTATCATTTCTGCCATTCCCAATAAATTACATTTATCATCGTACACACAGCCACAAGCGAAAACTAAACACGACCTCAGTATTTAGAGTTAATTAAAGTTTTGATTCATAATTGGCATAACCATGTGGTTTAAATCGTGTTCCTAATATGTTACGAATTAATGGGAAACGATCAATAAAGTAATGCGAGTATATATAAAAGAAGGTAACAGGATTGCTCACGATGATGTTCCGTTTAGATTGAATTAATCAATTTAGTTTATACTCGTACTATCCAACTGAAATACTGTCAAGTCCTAACTTAACTAGCATATATATTCACAGTGCTGAGAATAGGAATTTTCGAAGACTAAAAGCGATTACATTAGTCCATAAAAATGCCATAGCACTGTTTGTTTGATCCGACATATCTCATATATTTCAAGGAGTACTCTTAAATTTTTATAAGCGGGATCAATGCGTGATATTCTATTTATTATTATTTATTTACAAACTTTATTCCACACTTGGATACAGTGATTTTTCAGTAAGTTAAAATATAAATTTAAATGTAAAAAACTTCTAGAATTATTTATTTTTCTATTAATTTAATCTATTGTCATTTGTTATACAACAGAAAATACATTCAAGACTAATAATCTATAGGTATTTGTTCCTCATAAAACGATGTCTTCCAAGTACGTAGGTAAGATATAATCTATGAAACACAAAGCTGAAAAGGGCCGACCCTGCGACAAAGTGGATTATCTATGAGATTGGCAGGTTATTTGATGAGGGGGCGAGAAAGTTGAATTGTTCTGCCACAAGCAGTAAGGGCGCGAGTTGCCAAGATTTCATTCGCAATCCCATCACGAGTAAAGAAGCAGATCACTTTGTGTATATTTTTTCTTATTATATTTTGAAGAATATGAAGAAGCATCTCAGCAGGCTACACACGTAGGAGAAAGGCATTCCTCAATAAGGAGACTACGGTTAATGAAACAAATGTTTTTAGAGTAGAATAGGTTCATCAGATTTTTTACAAGTATGTGCCGTGCGATCTAGAGGTCCTGGGTTCGATTCCTGGGTCGGGCAGAGTGTTATTGGGTTTTTCTATTAGGAAATTCTCGGTAACAGCACGGAGTCTGGAATTGTGCCCGAAAAACGGCAATAGGCTCGCCCCCTATTACGTGGGACTGATAAATACTTGGCGAGATGTGGGTGCAGAAATGCACCTCTGCCTACCCCTTCGGGGATTATAGGCGTGAGGTTATGTATGTATGTGTCAAAATAACCCGTGGATCCAACATGGCAGTCGTATTATGGAGCAGCATTTTAATCGTAAGGATAATTTGTAACTTTATTAGATAAGAAAATTACACTCAAGACTTTTTTAAACTACTTAAGTATTTTGCTTGCCGTCAATCCTGATTAAATACTTATTTTGTTGCACTCCACAATATTTTATTTTCACAAAAGAAAACTTGCACAAAATATTTACGTTCCTACGAAAAGAATTCGCCACAAATGGCTTATCCCATACCGTCCCCATGATTTTCCTCAAAGATGACCCCACCTCAATTACGATGGGGTGGACTTGTGAAATCAACTGGACATTCGGCGCCGCCCCTAAATCAGATTTCGTTTGATTTTCCATTACTAGAGAAAACCTCTAAAGGTGGAAAAGTAACTAGTTTCGTATGTTCATTGAAATATTTTAGAGCTATACTTATATCGGACGGCCGGTGGAGCAGACAAGTGTTGGAGTGGAGACCGCGCTTAGGCAGACGTAGTGTGGGACGTCCTGCAGCACGATGGTCCGACGACTTGAGAAAGGTGGCGGGTAGCGGATGGATGAGGGCTGCTCAAGACCGGGATGGTTGGCGCCTACTTGGGGAGGCCTTCGTTCAGCAGTGGACGGCGATAGGCTGAATATATATACTTAAAATGTTTTTGAGAATGAATAGATTTACGAGGTTGTATAGGAAACAATTTAAAAACAAATCGTGTATTATTGAAACACTCAATGGTAAGTGGAGTTGATCGTAGTCGATTTTTACAAGATTGATCAATTTCTCCAACCTTCCTCATTTACTATTAAGAGTGATTAGGCCTTGCGAATTAGTGTGATATAATACTTACGATATTTAATGCGAAGAACGTATGTGTTTGAAGATATTCTCACCAGTTTTACTTCAATTCAGTTGATAATTCATTGTGAATACTTTGTCAACTTTTACTCTATATCGCAGTCACGGTCCTTCGACTAATACCGAAATGTCCCAGATATTTCATTAAATTTTCAAAAGGTACTAGGTGTGCACACTTATCGCGCCATTAAACCCCTCAGCGAGCGGGTAGTTTTTCTGCGGCTCGGTCGCATTAGGGGCATTATCTGGCACATTAGGCCGCGGTGGCACATTACTGCCTCGTTTCGTCTCACACCTTGCTGGTTTAGACTAATGACGCCTGTTTTTGACATGCTTACTTGCTCCCCAGATTTTGTCTATTACCTGTAGTGTTCTTGAAAGTGATTTACTTGATAAAAGAAAGACACTTGCCATATCGTTTTAAACAGAGTGTGCGTCACGTAATTTCTAGAAATAAGAATGATCGTCCCATTTGTAATATTCTGCTATTGTTCAAACGCGTTCAAATTTTACCAAACGAAATATGTGGTAGTCTAGAGTGACACAACCAAGAACATATAGAAATGGATATGGTCTGTGATACTCTTTGTCTCTGAAGTAATTCTTTATTGAACTCTTATTGCTCGCAATGTTTTCCTTCATTAATGGCGTGAGGCAAAAGTAACGCATGACAGAGAAGCGAAATAGAGAGATGTATCAAACAAACAACAAACAACCACCATAACCCCAACGAAGTGAATCAGAAAAAATATATAAAGTAGGAGTTGGGAACAAAGAGTTGTCTACTTTACAATAAGGATCGATAGAATAAAACAAACGAACATCAATGAACTGGCTAAAAAACGTGTGACGTATCTAGCGAAACAGCTGAAAGATTAACAAGCTATACAGCGAATGAAAAACGTCCGAAATGACGCCGTAATGACCGTGACAAGTGCATTGTGGACTACAATACGCTCATGAGCCAAGAGCGAGCACAAAAGGTCATTATAAGTTGCACGTCGTGTTAGTATTTAGCACCCATTCTTTGGGGAGTGGCTCTCGACCCCGTTATTCGCTGTCCCCCGGGATTAGCCTTCATGCCATCTGCCTGATTGTGACGACGAAAATTTGTTGTTTTTACAAGCGTAAAAGCAACGGAAAATTTTAGATGTGCAATTTCTATATTGGGTTAACCTTCAATTTATTCAAGTAATCTTGAGATTACTTAATGTCAAATAAGTTTAACAAGTCGACACCGCATGATAATAAAAGTTAAAGAAATTTTATACCTTCATACGAAAGTTCCAGACCTATAAAAAGCAAGCATATAACCTTTAATTTGGAGTAGACTAAATAAAACTGAATCAAACTTAACCAATAAAACTCAAAAGCCTTTACTTATATGTGTCATACCCGTGATGCCTCGACTAAAACAGTTAGTAAAAAGTAAAATAAGTTCCTTCTCAAGATTTTGAAAAACACATTGTGAATAAACATGGATCATATACCTAAACTAAAACGTCTCACAAGCATTTTTTTAGGTCGTCGTCTTTATCATCAGCCAAGCGACGTCCTCAGCCAAGAGGACATAGGCCTCCCCAAAAGACCTAAACGATATGGTAAGGCCTAAACGATCTAAATAGAGGAGCTTCGTGGCCAACAGTAAGAAGCATCATCATCATCATCATCAGCCCAAATACGTCCCAATGCCGGGCACGGGCCTCCTCTACAACTGAGAGGGTTTAGGCCTTAGTCCACCACGCTGGCCTAGTGCGGGTTGGCGGACTACACACCTAAGAAATTCCTAAGAACTTTTTAGGTGTGCAGGTTTTATCACCATGTTTTCCTTCACCGTTAAAGCAAGTGATAATTCATTGTGAACACACACATAACTTCGAAAAGTCCGAGGTGTGTGCCTGGAGTTTGAACATATACATATAATATACATAGCAGAAGTGGATAGAAAAGACCTCTATATTATAGGTATAGTAAATGGCATAAATGTCTCAAATAAACCCAACAATCGATTAACTGAGACTGCGAGACCAAAAGGAAAGGAGTAACTTTTTGTTGGCGTTAATTAAGCCGTTTTTGTGAGTTGTTAAACGACTCAGCAGGGTAAACAACGGTGTGTCGTATTAAAAGTTTTGCGAATGACGCGCAGTAACTAACTGGCGCGTGATTCTAATTAATTTAATTAGCCCATTAGTTAATTAAATTAAAACCCGCTACCATTTATTGTGTAACAATGCTGTGTATTTTTGGCTTGGTGCTCTATGGAGTCCTACGAATTCAATAAACTAGCTGTGACTCAGTGGCGGTACTTCCATAGAAGCCCAAAAGCGTTACACGTAATTGTGTAATGTCTAGTTTGTAATTCTTTATTGTGGGGTCAGGATATTCTCATTTATATGTCAAATTGCTTTTGTTAAATAAAGATTTAAAGCTCAAAGCTTATTATTCTGAATTTTGTAGGTTTTGGGCTTCTATGGAAGTACCGCCACTGCTGTGACTTTTGGAATAAGAAATAGTTAACACAATAGCTATAATTTACTAAAAAAAACATTGAAATGTTAACTAACATGAGTTCCATATTTAGTATATCATCATCATCATCATCATCAGCCCATATACGTCCCACTGCTGGGCACGTGTCTCCTCTACAACTGAGAGGGTTTAGACCTTAGTCCACCTAATATTTTATGCTAAATTCATCACAGTACGCCAAACGCAGTACCCCTCTTAATTGCCTCTTATGACGAACAGGGACAGGTTCTGTCTATCCTTTGAGTAACGCAAGTGAAAATGTTGTCTTCACTTATGTTAATATTCTATCAGTTTTGATATATTCTGCCAAGTACTAGCCTCGATGATGATGCCTCAAGCCTCAAGATGGCCTCGAGGTTTACGCGCGCGGTTGAGAATTTCGGCGGTCGCAGGTTCAAACCCCAGGCACACACCTCTGACTTTTCGAAGTTATGTGTGTATTCACAATGAATTATCACTTGCTTTAACGGTGAAGGAAAACATCGTGATAAAACCAGCACACCTAAAAGCTCTTAGGAATTTCTTAGGTGTGTAGTCCGCCAACCCGCACTAGGCCAGCGTGGTGGACTAAGGCCTAAACCCTCTCAGTTGTAGAGGAGCCCCGTGCCCAGCAGTGGAACGTATTTGGGCTGATGATGAAGTACTAGCCACAACTGTTGTTACGCGGCTACAGCTAAATCCTGAGTTGTGGCTATTTCTTTTATACTTTTAACTACATTTTTATTCCTCGTTCGACCATGTCCATTAATGATAAATAACTTTGGGCATTTTTATTAAGCGAATAACTTATAAAATTTTACAGTGTATTCAAAGCGCTTATTTTAAATAAGACCAACTCAGTATGCACATCAAAGCATGACCTAAAAATCGGTTATTACTCCCCGAAGACCCATAATCTATTTAGGTTCTCGAAGCCCTGTAAATCTACGGCGTGCGCAAGCCCTGCGGCATCCATAGAATATAAATAAACTTAAGTCTTGTTTAAAATTCAGGAATGTGTAAAGCGGACACAACCCTTGCTATCGGTGGTAATAAAGCCAGCTGAAATTAAATTCCACCACCCAAGCATTTGGCTAAGATTTATAAGAATTTTGCTTATATTACATCTTCATTTGTGCTCACCGCGCTTTAATAATATTCTGCTGTTTTCTTTGAATATGCTGATTTTGCTATGCTCAAGGTTTTATGTTTCTGTGAGCTCAGCTAATAATGAAATACTTAGGAGAATCTTTGGCAGTGATAAGATATTCATAATCGCCAGGATAGCAACATCACATGAGATCATGTCGCGTTCTGAAGCAACATATTATGCGTTCAAGATTATATAAGATTATATATGGTATCGACTTATGAATAATAAATAATAAATACACCCAACAGTCACATACATAGTTCCACTAGGATACAAGTCCTGTGTCGTGAGTATCAGAAACCACGAGAGACTTTTCGGTCTCACAAACACCCAGACCCGAAACAAATATTTGTGGATCACACAAACATTTGTCCCGGTGCGGGGATCGAACCCGCGGCCTCTCGTTTCGCAAGCTGGTGTCTAGCCAACTGCGCCACGGGTATAATGATCGTAGTTGTTACTTGTCATTAGACACTATTCGACCCGCACTACACTTACGATCAGGTATGTTGTCATTTTGCCGAGCCAAAATAAATAATACATGTTTTTTTTTATTATAAGTGATTTAACAGTGCCTGATTCAGACTTCCTCGTAATCTTGCGGTACAAGTATGTGCTGTGCGATCTAGTGGTCCCGGGTTCGATTTCCGGGTCGTGCAAAGTTTATTGCGTTTTTTCATCATGAAATTCTCAGTAGCAGCAGGGAGTCAGTATAGTGCACGTAAAACGGCAATAGGCTCGCTCCCTATTACGTGGGACTGATACATACTTGACGAAATGTGGGTGCAGAAATGCACCTCTGCCTACCCCTTACAGGTGTGAGATTATGTATGTATGATGATTCGCCAACCCGCACTAGGCCAGCGTGGTGAACTATGGCCTAAACCCTCTCAGTTGTAGAGGAGGCCCGTGCCCAGCAGTGGGACGTATTTGGGCTGATGATGAGGATACACATAGTTAACGCTATCCATTGGAATAGTCAATATTACTTTCTGTAATTGAATTTTCAAATAAATGTCCCAAAACCTGGTGACTATGACACGTCGCGTCTTCGTCTGCCTAATATCGTTGTTTACTTGAAATATGATCGCGGTAACATGCTAAGAATGTCGCATTTGTTCTGATATCAAATATTACGGATCTATATATTGGTGATACAACCAACCTAGATGAAAAAAAATATTTGTAACCATTCGTTGTGAAGGACATTTCCCTTATCGGTATACCGGTTATTCTCATTTTTATCCGTTGCAGCGCCTAAATTTGTGACCGCAATTATATGCACTAGCTTAAGTGTGGCAATTACCAAGTCGTGATGGCCTCGAGGTTTAGGCACGCGGTCGAGAATCTCAACGGTCGCGGGTTCAAACCCCTGGCACACACCTCTGACTTTTCGGAGTTATGTGTGTATTCACAATGAATTTATCACTTGCTTTAACGGTGAAGGAAAACGTCGTGATGAAACCTCACACCTAAAAAGTTCTTAGGAATTTCTTAGGTGTGTAGTCCGCCAACCCGCACTAGGCCAGCGTGGTGGACTAAGGCCTAAACCCTCTCAGTTGTAGAGGAGGCCCGTGCCCAGCAGTGAGACATATTTGGGCTGATGACGAATTGTACACATAATATAAAAACTATGGAGTACATGACTCTAAATTAGTACCAAGAATGGAAATATAGGAAGAGAACTGAAGGTAGTGTACATAAAACAGACATCGTAAGAAAAATCCATACATACATACATAAACTCATGCTTGTATTCCCCGAAGAGGTAGGCAGAGGTGCATTTCTGCACCCACATTTCGCCAAGTATGTATCAGTCCCACGTAATAGGGGGCGAGCCTATTGCCGTTTTTCGGGCACATTTCCAGACTCCGTGCTGTTACCGAGAATTTCTTAATGGAAAACCCAATAACACTTTGCCCGACCCGGGAATCGAACCCAGGACCTCTAGATCGCACGGCACATACTTGTACCGCGAGACCAAGAGGCAGATCCATGTACATATATATATATAAACGTAAACATACATATGTATGTATATAATGTATAGCATAAACACATTAAATGAGCATAAAAACGTATAAACTTTACTTTTTACCTATTAATATGAGCATAATCCGCAGATAAAAATAATAAATTAGATGCGCATTTTTGTCGCTAGAATTTACGCTTTTTGTTGACAGTATACGATTCCAAGAAATATTTTTCTTCAAGGCACAGATTTTCTTAGAAATCAGTAAGCTACACTAATTGAGCTCCATCGAAACGTACTTTATACTTTCTTGCAAATAATTTCAATTTCACAGAAACCTATTACTCTTTAGGTTTTGACCTTGTCAGCAGTATTTAAGTTACTCAGAAATGCGATCTTAATCTGATTTCAATTAAACACTAATATTATTAATGCGAAACGAATTAGCGTATTCTGAATGAAATTATCATGGAAAAAGAAAACATTCAGAAAAAAAATTGAGTTTTCACTAAGAATATTGATGTATCCTAAGTCCGCCAACCTGTACTAAGACAGTGTGGTGAATTAAAGCCTAAACTCTTTCAGTAGAAAAGGGACCCAGTAGTGTGACGAATATAGAATAATATATTTACATAGATATGTATATAGATGAACGGACGAGTTTGTTTGATGAGGGTTTTAAACTAAACGTTTCGAAGCGGCAATAGTTTAAAAAAATTAAGAAGTGTAAAATTGACGATTCAAAAGAACTTGTAAAAGTCTATTTGAATAAAGATAATTTGTCTTTGACTTTGACTTTGAAACTGCTGCATCTATTTTGATGAATTTTAGTACAGAGATAAATGGAATCCTAATAACAAATAAAGGCACTATTTTCTTGTATATTGATAGCTAATTTCGCCGCTTCGCTTCTTTCCTAAAATCGCACTTGGATATGGTATTTAAATTATTATTTCTATATACCAACACGCTCTTAGCTTCGTAGTAGGCATAAATCATTAAGCACAAGCTTTAAAATCGCGATACATGTTTTTTTACTTCTTTTTTTAATTACATTTTTTTCTCAATATTTGATGTAATCATATATACACTTATCCGAATTGTACACAAGTAATACTTAACACACCTCTGTCCATTTGAATTGTCTATATTGCTGTGAGTTAGAAACGGCGCATCATGCGGTTTGGTGCAACACGAGCGCAGTTTGTGCTTAATTGCTGAAACTTGTCAGCTGGAAATCTATTAACTGAAATTCAGAGAGGTGTTGGTGGTGTTTTGTTGATTATCTATAAAGTTTTAACGCTTCACAGGCTCTCTCTGGCAGTGTACACTTTAGCAAAGGAACAAACTGATTTTGTACATACATACATAAACTCACGCCTGTACTCCCTGATGGGGCAGGCAGAGGTGCATTTCTACACCCACATTTCGCCAGGTATCAGTCCCACGTAATAGGGGGCGAGCCTATTGCCGTTTTTCGGGCATATTTCCAGGCTCCGTGTTGCTATTGAGAATTTCCTAATGGAAAAACTCAATAACACTTTGCCCGACCCAGGAATCGAACTCAGGACCTCTAGATCGCACGGCACATACATGTACCGCTCTCGCGAGGCAGTCTTTTTAGACTCACTGATTTTGTAAGGATTTATTTCTAACACGCTCCGCTTGTAAGATCTAGTTAGACAGCCCCGTGGCGCAGGTGGCTAGATACCAGCTTACGAAACGAGAGGCCGCGGGTTCAATCCCCGCACCGAGTTAAATATTTGTGTGATCCACAAATATTTGTTTCGGGTCTGGGTGTTTGTGGAACCGAAAAGTCTCTCGTAGTTTCTGATACCCACGACACAAGACTTGTATCTTAATGTGGCGTCAGAACTATGTATGTGATTGTTGGGTGTATTTATTTATTTATTATTATTTAGTTTAGAGGTTCGATTACTGGATCTTACATGGTTTTCGGTATCGTTTATACCATAAGGAAAGCTTCATAAGACACATAAAGTTTTGAAATACAGCGGAAAAACGGCAATAGCCTTTATAATTTATGGACTTGGGATCACACTGGTCTAGGAAACCCAATAGAAATACCTCTCTACCTAACTCTTTGAGGTAACAAACGTGAGTGTATGCATGCATGTTGTAAATCATCCCCAATTTTATGCGTTTTTTACATACATACATAAACTCACGCCTGTATTCCTCGAAGGGGTAGGCAGAGGTGCATTTCTGCACCCACATTTCGCCAGGTATGTATCAGTCCCACGTAATAGGGGGCGAGCCTATTGCCGTTTTTCGGGCACATTTCCAGACTCCGTGCTGTTACCGAGAATTTCCTAATGGGAAAACCCAATAACACTTTGCCCGACCCGGGAATCGAACCCAGGACCTCTAGATCGCGCGGCACATACTTGTACCGCGAGACCACGAGGCAGTTTGCGTTTTTTGTTTAAGTAAATTAGTTTAAAATAAATGAATTATTCTTATTATCTTCTATTTTTAATAGGTCTACTTATTGCTGGACTAATTTATTTTTTTTGCAAAAAAAAGGATTAGGACGTATCTTCCTGCGAGATGTCTTTGCAATATTGATAAAAAATATATTATTCCGTTTATTGAAAGTAACGCTTGGTATGTTTCATACGCTCAGTTATTGTCAGATTTACTATATGCGTCAGAATATATAGTGTTTTGACGGAAATCGCAAAATAAAACCCAAAAGAAAGTAGGATGTACGAGGGCTTAGAAAGGTTTTTCATTCGATGCACGATTTTTGCCGCTTCAGGTACTATACCATTGAAAATCCTTTACCTAACTTGTTTACGGCCATGACACGTTTGTTACAGGTTTAAAATTGAAATTGAAAAAAGTAAAGACTTGAAACGTGTAAATTATTTATAATAGTCTTTAAGCAGTTATTTATTACATTGTGATTTATTACATTTGGGACGTATGTTAATCTCAAGCTAAGAAGCTATAATGTATTCCTATTTCATAGTCATGGAAAAATGAATTTTGAATAAGATTGCATAAACAAGAAGCAATAAGTAACAGCTGTCAAGGACAGAAGTGCGAGATCTATAGTTATAAGTAAATAAAGAAATAAAATAAACGTGAAAAAAATCTTAGGTGTATAGCCCGCCAACCCGCACTAGGCCAGCGTTGCGGACGTTGTGGCCTAACTCCTCACAGCTTTAGAGGAGGCCCGTGCCCAACAGTGGGACGCATATGGGCTGATATAGATAGACGTGGACATGAAAACTGTCATAGTGAGGATATATATTGACCAGTTTTGGTTTCAACGAATAGATAAATAACAGCCCCGTGGCGCAGATGGCTAGACACCAGCTTGCGAAACGAGAGGCCGCGGGTTCGATCCCCGCACAGAGACAAATGATTGTGTGATCCACAAATATTGGTTTCGGGTCTGGGTGTTTGTGAGACCGAAATGTCTCTCGTAGTCTCTGATACCCACGACACAGGACTTGTATCCTAGTGTGGGGTCAGAACTATGTATGTATGTGACTGTTGGGTGTATTTATTTATTTATTTTATTTAAATTTTATTCACACTGGTGCAGTGACCTCATCTAACATTGGAGTGTTTTGGGCCTTCGTTCATTCACCCAGTTTAGTATGGGTTCGTGTAATTTACGTAATTAAGAAATATATTTGGATTTATTTTCACCGATAACTTTTGTGTGGCTAGGATTTGATTCTGCGACCGCCGAGATTATATTTTGTCGGACCGAGTACTCATTCCTCGAAATCACGCATTTCTTTTTATCTTAGCTCAACATCAAATAGAGTACATGAACACAAATCCACAAAAACAAATTCATAATAAAACTGTAAAACGCCAAATCTAGTACGTACATAAAGAAAACAAGACCGTAAAACATTTTTACCACTCCGCGGACTTATATGTAGTGAATAAAACACGGTCCAAGCTAGGCGACAACGCGAACAACTCATGAATAGATATTGCAACGTCAAAACCGCGGAAAATTGGAGTTTGCATTGTTAGAATTATTGTTTTAGGCTGTCGCGGTCGCTCGAGAACGAAACTTACAGCACGGAAACTTTCCACTGCAGATAAGTTTTTTGACGGTAAAGGAATCGTTTTATAGCTAATATCAACTAAACAGATATAAAGATTTAATAGAGTAAAAAGTGATTGAATATTACTTGATTTACATTCGTTTTGTGAAATTCCCAGACGCTCTATTTTCTACTTTTCTTCTTTTTAGACTGCCTCGTGTTCTCGCGGTACATGTATGTGCCGTGCGATCTAGAGATCCTGGGTTCGATTCCCGGGTCGGGCAAAGTGTTATTCGGTTTTTCAATTAGGATATTCTCAATAGCATCCCGGAGTCTGGAAATGTGCCCGAAAAACGCCTGATGGTAAGCGGTTACCGCCGCCCATGGACTAAAGTAATGCCAGGGGCACAACCCAGCCGCCAGTGATCTCGGAAATATCTACAGCTGTATATAAATATTCATAATTTTTCCCGAAAAATAGCAATAGGCTGTCTCCCTATAACGTGGAACTATGTAATATGAAACCTGGCGATAAAAACACCTCTGCCTACCCCTTCGGGGAATGCAGGCGTGAGTTTATGTATGTGTCTATTTTCTAGTGTTTCTACAGAAATTATACAAATAATAGAAAAAACATACATAACCTCACGCCTGTATTCTGTAAATGGGTAGGCAGAGGTGTATTTCAGCACCCATATTTCGCCAGGTTTCATATTACATAGTTCCACGTAATAGGGAGACAGCCTATTGCTATTTTTCGGGAAAAATTATGAATATTTATATACAGCTGTAGATATTTCCGAGATCACCATGTCTACATCCAAACACATTTTCGTAAAAAGTCTTATGTTTGTTCGAGAAACACTCGGAAACAGTTAAAAAAAAATAGTGCAACAAGGTATGGCATCGATTATAGAGGGCGCTCTGTGCGCTGCTTAAAAATTCCGTTGCTCGTTTAGAAGACAGCCGCTGGCAATGTGCCTGTTCACTATCATTTCTAAAGCATACATACAGCTTGAAACACCATTCAAACATTTCACCTTTTTTATACTCGGCGGTTTAAGACCGTGCTTGAAAACTAAGAAAGGTAACAGCTTTGGTGAGTGCAAACATATTGACGTTAACACAAAAAATATGGCAAATTTTAAGCTATTTTTTTATTTTGCAGTTCTCAGTAATAGCCGGGTTTTGTGAATGTTTTTGGTAAACCCTTTATTTTTGTAATTTAAAATATGGTCATCTAGTAGATTTCATCATCAGCCCATATACGTCCCACTGCTGGGCACGGGCCTCCTCTACCATTGAGAGGGTTTAGGCCTTAGTCCACCACGCTGGCCTAGTGCGGGTTGGCGGACTACACACCTAAGAAATTTCTAAGAACTTTTAGGTGTGCAGGTTTCATCACGATGTTTTCCTTCACCGTTAAAGTACGTGATAATTCAATGTGAATAACATAACAAAACTTCGAAAAATCAGAGGTGTATGCCTGGGGTTTGAACCCGCGACCGTCGAGATTCTCGACCGCGTGCCTAAACCTCGAGGCCATCACGACTTCAGTAGATTTGAGGTGGGACAAAATAACTAGTGAAAGATGGGTGACGAAATACACTGCCTATTCCGTCGAAAAGTGTAAGTGAAATATGTACCTACATATTGTATTCTTCGAGACACATGGTATAGTATAACAAGCTAGAATTAGGCATGCGAATAAATCTTTAAGAAATCTGGAAGTGATAGGTTGAAAAAACAATGGCACAAATTAGGAGTGATGGTTATTCCTCTAAATATCTTTTACTAATGCTTCATATATCACAATATCAAGTCATGACATATATTTGCCTCGAGTCGACAGTTTTGCAAAAACTTTTAACAGACTTTTGACAGCCCCGTGGCGCAGTTGGCTAAACACCAGCTAGCGAAACGAGAGGCCGCGGGTTCGATCACCGCACCGAGACAAATGTTTGTGTGATCCACAAATACATAGTATAGTGTAACAAGCTAGAATTAGGCATGCAAATAAAGCTGTTAGAAATCTGGAAGTGATAGGCAGAAAAAACAATGGCACAAATTAGGGAGTGGCGGCTATTGCTCCGAATATCTTTTAGCCATTCGTCATATACAACAATATCAAGTCATGACATTTATTTGCCACGACAGTTTTGCAAAAAAAATTAAGTAAATGAAATACCAATCTAGTAGAAAACGGAACGGACTGCCTCGTGGTCTCGCGGTACAAGTACATATGTGCCGTGCGATCTAGAGGTCCTGGGTTCGATTCCCGGGTCGAGCAAAGTGTTATTGGGTTTTTCTATTAGGAAATTATCAGTAGCAGCACGGAGTCTGGAATTGTGCCCGAAAAACGGCAATAGGCTAGCCCCCTATTACGTGGGACTGATACATACCTGGCGAAATGTGGGTGCAGAAATGCACCACTGCCTACCCCTTCGGGGAATACAGGCGTGAGTTTATGTATTTATGTAGAAAAAGGAAAAATACAAGTGAAATATAGGAGGAATTGAAAAGTATAAACAAAATTGCGAATATTCCCAAGTGCAGTTGCATAACGCTATCCAGAAACAAAATATGTTTCGGATCCCCGTTTCCATCGGGAACTTTGAACTTATATCATACAATTTTATAGTTATTCAACGAGAGATGAACAGCGGTAAATATTACCGGGATAAATAATAATAAATTTTTTCAAGTTTTAATAGTCCAAATACCGGACTATTGAACCTAATTTACGCTTCAGTCTTTCATATATTCATTTCATATTATGTATGAGCGTTTGTTACGTTAACTTTTCTAAGATGATTTTGAAAATTTTTGACGGAAAGGAGGTCGTAATAGGTTATTTTACGGCGCACAAAATTTTAGGTACCTACTTAAGCATCTATTTTTTATATTCTGTATTTATTTGTTCACTAAATAAATTCTGGCTTGAGTCAAGGCTTAACCGAACTGTAGCATTTTATAAATAGACAAGTATTATAGTCACGTACCTAGTTCTGGCTCCATAATATGTTACAGCTCTTGTGTCAGGGATATTATACAGAGAAAATATTCATTAACACGTCTCCCTTGATTATATTCGAATATACAAGTCGTACAAAATAACCTTTACATAGTTTTACGCCTGCAATTATAAAGCACAGTAAACAACACTTACTTCCATTGCGTAAATTATAAATCTAATATAGTTTTCGAGCGAAATTCTCCAAGATTACCTGAGGCCTCCAAATTTATGTCAGACCAACCAGGGGTAAATATATCATTTCATATACATACATCTCAGTGGCGGTACTTCCATAGAAGCCCAAAAGCGTTACACGTTAATTGTGTAATGCCTACTTTATAATTGCTTATTGTGGGGTCTTTATTTAACAAATTGATTTTGTTAAATAAAGATTTAAAGCTTAAAAAATATAATTCAACATTTTGTAAGGCAAACTGGGCTTTTGGGCTTCTGTGGAAGTACCGCCACTGATACATCTGTCTTCTTTAAACTCCACAAGATTTTGTAAATATAGGTCAAGCTTAAATAATTCACGCATTCAGTCCAGTTAAAGTGTCAACGCTCCCGACGCCTCGGCGACATAATAAAAAATCACTTTAACTATTAAACGGGTCGCAATGACGGCGAGTCTGGAGTTTTACGTTTAAACTCCAAGTTCACTTTGCGAGCATGAAGTCGTAATTTATAATTTGTGCGGCCGCGGACGGTTTCATCAAGTTAGGATGAATTAGTTATGGTTGGGACCACGTCGAGGGCCTCAGGCGGGATTTGGGCGGATTAACGAGCTAAAGGACCGATCCTTTGATTTTGACGGGAAATTCCCATTTTTACAGCTTGACTTTGAGTAATTATTGGTAAGACACTATATATTTCGATACTCTTTTCTATTTAAAGTTTTAACTGTTCTGGTAGTTAAAAATTTGTAAATAATCGTGATGTAGGTAATAGGACACCAGATTTGGGAAGGAACTTCTTCGAACTTTAAGTTTTACTACACTCTGTGTATTCAAAAGTGCAGGCAAATCTGAATTTCTTCACCAAAATTTCGCCAATTGTGTTTCTTGATTCCCACGTAATAAGGACGAGCCTATTGCCGCTTTAAAGTCACGATTAAAGACTTCATGTTACTACTTAAAATTTCCTCCTGTATTCACCATTCCTAAAATTCTTTATTATTTTTTGTTTTTACAATTTTGTGTACATATATGAAGGAAAAAAAACGAAAAAGTTTTTATTCTACTAGAGCAAGAACGAGCCTCTGAAGGCAAAGTGTAAAATACACTTTACCTTCAGAGGCTAACACACCCTAATTACTTACAAATTTAATTCCCACGCCGGTAGAATGGGCCGATCGTGACAATTGATGCGCGACGCGTATCGATTCACTAAACATTCAATGTATGTGACCCGATAGTGCCAATACAGTCCTACGCACTTGTGAATAAAAGATTTTCAGTGTTACGCACAGGCGCGGAGTTAGGGCTAGGCAATGGGACAATAGATGGTATATACTTTCAATAAATAGGATAAATTTTGAGAAAAGAAGTATAATTTGAATGAGTACTTTTGACATACGACGGCTAAAACGAAACCATTATTATTACTAAACACTGCTTCGTAGTCTTGCGGTACAAGTATGTACCTCGCGATCTACATAGAGGGTCAGAGTACGATTCCTGGTTATGGCAAAGCGTTTTTGGGTTTTCTATTACTAAATTCTCAATTACAGCACAGAGTCCATTGAACCCGAAAAACGATAATATGCTTGCCCTCTATTACGTGGGACTGATACATACCTGGCGAAATGTGGGAGCAGAGATGCATCTCGGCCTACCACTTCGTGGAATACAGGCGTGAGTTTATGTATGTATTCAATTAAAGAAGGTCAAAATCAAATCTGAGCTTATAGGGAGGGATTTCATAATGGATATTGTCTAAAATGTAAATATTTTCAATGTGCAAGTATGATGTCTAGTGGTTTCACGGCACAAGTATATGACGCACAAATCAGGCGGAGTTTTCATCCCTGGACAAGAGAGTTGCTGGATTTTTCATGTGATTTACAACAGCATAGTATAAAATATGTTCAAAAAACTACATCAAGCTCGCAACCCATCACATAGGACTTTAGGCTTTCAAAGTGTGGTTGTTGAAATTCAAATTTACCGTATTTTCTTGAACATAATAATAAATACACCCAACAGCCACATACATAATTATGTAGTTCTGACCCCACATTAAGATACAAGTCTTGTGTCGTGGGTATCAGAAACTACGAGAGACTTTTCGCTCTCACAAACACCCAGACCCGAAACAAATACTTGTGAATCACACATACATTTGTCTCGATGCGGGGATCGAACCCGCGGCCTCTCGTTTCGCAATACGGTGTCTAGCCAACTGCGCCACGGGGCTATCTAAGTGAATGTAGGTGTACAAGTAAAAAAAAAATATGTCCTTCACTCCGCCTGAGTACGTTCGTCACCCAGACAAGACTAGCGAGCCCTCGGCGCGGGAACAAAGATTCCAAACCCTTTGTATTGTGTTGTATAATCGAATTGAAGTGTAACTTATCCGGTACAATAGATACCTCGCCGGCAATAGGGTTAACACAAAGGCGTGGCCGAATATATCCGACAGGATACGGAAGGCCCAAGGGAAATTTTAATCTAAGGTGTAACTTCTATAAGGCCTTGTTAATCTGTTTAAGATGTTTGCATATAACCATAGATAGAAGTCGTGATGGCCTCGAGGTTTAGGCACGCGGTCGAGAATCTCAACGGTCGCGGGTTCAAACCCCAGGCACACACCTCTGACTTTTCGAAGTTATGTGTGTATTCACAATGAATTATCACGTACTTTAACGGTGAAGGAAAACATCGTGATGAAACCTGCAGACCTAAAATTTCTCAGGAATTTCTTAGGCGTGTAGTCCGCCAACCCGCACTAGGACAGCGTGGTGGACTAAGGCCTTAACCCTCTCAATAGTAGAGGAGGCCCGTGCCCAGCAGTGGGACGTGTATGGGCTGATAATGATGATGATGATGGAAGTAAAAATACACACTTATCCTTTCAAGGGCATGGGTATGATAAACATGTATAATAAATAAACATTGCAGACGACACATATTGGTTCGCCGAATCAGTAAATTATATGCAGTAAAGCAATTATCTTCGATTCCGATTGAATCCGGCCGCCATGTAAACCGTAAACAAGGATTTCTGGAGGTTCGCCCCTCCTTAATGAAATTGCATGCAAATAGGCCAGTATTGGCACGGGAATTTATTCTCGTCCTACCTTACATTCCTTTACGAATTTCCGAGTATTTGGTATGCTCAACGTGGAAAATAAAGTTGGAACAACTTCGTGTTTTTTGTCAGCTCGCCGTGACTGTGGCCGTTCCAAACATATTTATACAGACGAACTTGTCAGTGTGAATATTTTTTTTATCAACTCTAGGTTGTATCTCTGTAAGGGTGGGCGGTTTGGTATACACATTTCGTCACCGATTTGAGTCTCACCTATGAGAATGCACGATTTGCAAACAAAAGTTTTCTACGGGCATTCTTAGCCTTGGTACTACAAATGAGAATAATAGCAAAATTTTGTGTAATTCAAATTTATTTTAAAGTGAGTCTGGCATTTGGCGCTCTATAGTCTCTGCCTACCCCAATGGGAGACAGGCGTGAGTTTATGAATGTATGTATGTCTATTTTAACACAAGCAGTGATGGCCTCGAGGTTTAGGCGTGCGGTCGAGAATTTCGGCGGTCGCAGGTTCAAACCCCAGGCACACACCTCTGACTTTTCGAAGTTATGTGTGTATTCACAATGAATTATCACTTGCTTTAACGGTGAAGGAAAACATCGTGATGAAACCTGCACACCTAAAAGTTCTTAGGAATTTCTTAGGTGTATAGTCCGCCAACCCGCACTAGGCCAGCGTGGTGGACTAAGGCCTAAACCCTCTCAGTTGTAGAGGAGGCCCGTGCCCAGCAGTGGGACGTATTTGGGCTGATGATGATGTCTATTTTCAAATGAGAAAACATTGCCCTTAAAATTCATTCAATTCTTCTTAAAGACGGAAATACAAAAAAATCCTCAACATCAAAACCAATCATGTTCTCTAGTCCAACCTACAGTGTTAAATGCCGCTTATAATAAAACTAAGTAATGGATTACCACCCCAAGCAGGCTGAAACAGTACTTAATAAATATCTAAGCAATCAATTAAAACTATCCAGGCGCGCGCAATGTCTAAGTAACATTAAAACTACTTAACCAACTCTAACGAAGTTTAAGTTATTAAGGAACTAATTCTGGGTAATAATCTGCTTAATCGGTTCTGCTTTAGAGGTTACGCGCTTCTTAGAGTAACTGGATGTGTTTTATGAAGCTTGCTGCCTCATACATTTTCTTTTATTGCTAAGTTTATACACATAAATACATATAATATTTTATAACCACGTTTCATCATCAGCCCAAATACATCCCACTGCTGGGCACGGGCCTCCTCTCCAACTGAGAGGGTTTAGGCCTTAGTCCACCACGCTGGCCTAGTGCGGGTTGGCAGACTACACACCTAATAAACTAAGAACTTTTAGGTGTGCAGGTTTCATCACGATGTTTTCCTACACCGTTAAAGTACATGATAATTCATTGTGAATACACACACAACTTCGAAAAGTCAGAGGTGTGTGCCTGGGCTTTGAACCCGCGACCGTCGAGATTCTCGACCGCGTGCCCAAACCTCGAGGCCATCACGACTTATACATTTTCTTTTATTGCTAAGTTTATATACGTAACCAATACTTATAATATTTTATAAACACGCTCAACTGCTGTGTTTTAAGTATTTACGTTTTATGCGACCATTAAGATTTTTCAAGCACATTATATACAAAATTAGATAGCACTTTTTACAGGCAATTGAATTTGGGAGAAAAAATGTGTTCCGAATTTAGTCACCTGAAGTCTAAAGAGTTCTATTTTCTATAGCTCTATAGCCTCTAGCCTCGAGGTTTAGGCGCGCGGTCGAGAATTTCGGCGGTCACATGTTCAAACCCCAGGCACACACTTCTGACTTTTCGAAGTTATGTGTGTATTCACAATGAATTATCACTTGCTTTAACGGTGAAGGAAAACATCGTAATAAAACCTGCACACCTGAAAAGTTCTTAGGAATTTCTTAGGTGTGTAGTCCGCCAACCCAACATAGGCCAGTATGGTGGACTAAGGCCTTTTTTTTTTTTTTTTTTTTTCCGCGGGGAAAATCCTATTTACGGACCATCCCACCCCCGAGGGGCGAGGGTGTGTCGGACTCACCGGCGCCTTCCGACCCAGCATGGATGTTACCGCCCGTGGATGGGCGGCCGCTGGGCCGGGTCCCTACCAAGAATAAATGCGCCGTAATACCGACTAAAAACCCCGCGACGGCCACTATCAGCGCATTCAGCGAGACGGCCCCGGATTACCCTGAAGCCAGAGCTATGGATTGAACCGGGACCGCCTCTGCGCGGTGCCAAGAGGCACGCCGAAATAACGTTTGACGTTAACACCTCGGGGGCCGCCAAGGTAGGGACGGCGGCCCCGTGTGGCCTCTGGGCGCCGGGCTACGTGTTGACCCGGCGCCTCCTACGTCGCCTGTTGCGACGAGCGGGATCGGTCTGCTCCCGATCCCGCTCCGCGCTCTCCTTCTGCGAAATGACCCGTTCGCAGAAGGTGAGCATAGCTTTCCACGACCTCCGGCTGCCGACCATGGCGGCGACCACAGTCGGCAGCGAGAGGTCTCTCCCCACGACCGCTACGAGAGCGCTGCGCTCCTCGTCCCAGGCTGGGCACTCCTCAAGCGTGTGCTGGGCCGTGTCCTCACGGCAGTTGCCACAATGGTGGCACACGGCGGTCTCCTCCACTGGTGGACTAAGGTCTAAACCCTCTCAGTTATAGAGGAGGCCCGTGCCCAGCAGTGGGACATATTTGGGCTGATGATGATGATGATGATGATTTGCCAATTAACCATTTCAAATATATTCCAATTCCTTTAAGTTTGCATTCCCAAGGAAGGCAGAGATGTAATCTCGGCATCCGATATCAAGTCGTGTATTAATTACAATAATAATTAACCCGACTTGATTATTATTGTAATTATACACAAGTAACTTAACCACAGCTCCACCACGGCAAGCCGCATTTGCAAACGCACCCATTAACGCAGTCCAATCGCATTTATAGTATTAAACCGTTTATAAAGAGCTCACAACTCAATAAACGAGACGGTTCGCTAAATGATTAATGAAACGACGATTTAATTTTTTATTGCTCGCGACTCCGTCCGCGTAGACTACAGGGTTGGGTACAGGGTTGGCCTACGTCATAGTAGCTTTATGCATGCAAAGTCTCAGCCCGATCGGTTTAAAATTGACAAAGTTTCATACAAACTTTCATCCCCTATTTTATCCCCTTGGGGGTAGAATTAATCAAAATCCTTTCTTAGCGGATGCCTACGTCATAACATCTACCTGCATGCCAAATTTCAGCCCGATACGTCCAGTGGTTTGGACTGTGCGTTGATAGATCACTATGTCAGTCAGTCAGTCACCTTTGAGTTATATAATATATTTAGATATTTAAAGATAGATTGACTTGGATGACTAACCATCAATAGGTTTTGTGTAAAATCGTTTTTATGTGACGGTTTCGTCGGCGTGTGAAAAAGTTATTTTTCAGGATTATCAGCATAAAAGCTAGCATAATGAGATGGTGGTAGACGTATGCAGCTAGAATATCCGACTAATTATCTCAATTTGTATGATTCTAATGTTTTACAGAAAATCGAAGTGAATACTTTTGCCTGTCGTTCCCAGTGTGTGATTGTAGGAGTTTTAAGTTTACTTGTGTTAGGATACGTATCCGCCTGGGTCATCACCACTATGCGACCCCAAAAAATTCTATATTGTTTCACAAAAGCAAAGGGTTACAACCACATATAATAAACTCACGCCTGTATTCCTCGAAGGGGTAGGCAGAGGTGCATTTCTGCACCCACATTTCGCCAGGTATGTATCAGTCCCACGTAATAGGGGGCGAGCCTATTGCCGTTTTTCGGGCACATTTCCAGACTCCGTGCTGTTACTGAGAATTTCCTAATGGAAAAACCCAATAACACTTTGCCCGACCCGGGAATCGAACCCAGGACCTCTAGATCCCACGGCACATACTTGTACCGCGAGACCACGAGGCAGTCGGGTTACAACCATCTGTAAGATTTCATTGAAGAACGCATTGAGATAATTCTTTACACTATATACGCTTAAAATGCCTCACTTATACATAAATTCATCATCATCAGCCCATATATGTCCCATTGCTGGGCACAATCTCTACAACTGAGATGGTTAAGGCCTAAGTCCACCACGCTTGCCTAGTGCGGGTTGGAGGACTATACACCTAAGAAATTCCTAAGAACTTTTAGGTATGCAGGTGTCATCACGATGTTTTCCTTCACCATTAAAGTACGTGATAGTTAATAGTGAATATACATAACGGCGTAAAAACCATATACTGATAGCTATGTCATCGCTCTTGCGTAAACAAGAATGACTCACGGGTGATCGCCCTTCTGCGGTGTCGATTGCCCCCACCATTGTCTATAAAAACCCGCCCGCTGCAGCGGAGTGAGGCATTCGTCCGTCTACGTTTAGACAACAAACATATGATTTATTGGGAAATAAAAGGAACTTTGATTGAAGTTAGTTGTTAAAATTACTTCTCAAAATGTATCCTCCAGTAATAACGATGTCACTGCTATTCATAACGATACAGGGCTATGTGCCTCGTCAGCAATTGTGAAAGTTTACTAAATAAAACTCAAAGTATGTGTTATCACCATAAACCAACAGTTGTGACGTCGGCAATGTGACGTCACACATCTTAAAGACACTTTCAAGCCTCTCCTGCTCCGACATACACATAATTTCGAAATGTCAGAGGCGTGTGCCTGGGGTTTGAACCCGCGACTGTCGTGATTCTCGACCGCGTGCCTAAACGTCAAACATTACAAATTGTGAACCCTTGGCTTTGCTAGCCTGCACGCGTGATTTGATTATGTAGGGGAAAATTTAACAATTTTACAGAGAATATGACTTCTAAATAACAAACTGAGTATGGAAATAACATTGCAACTGTATCGGCTTTAAGCTGCCACTAACGTCTGCATCGTTTACACTACAGATTTTATGATTCCTATAAATTTTTATAACTTCTTTTATTTACAATTCAAAATCGTAACAACTCTCAATGTTACTGTCCACCGAGCTATTGTGCATTTCAATATTAACAAACAAAGAAATAATGTAGAACAATTTTTATTACAATCATGGCTATTACGAGGAATTTCCTCACGTTTAGCTCGCAAGACTACTCATTATTTATTCGCATCACGACATAAACATGAGTTTTTTTATAACAGACGTGAACAGACAGCCCCGTGGCGCAGTTGGCTAGACACCAGCTTGCGAAACGAGAGGCTGCGGGTTCGATCCCCGCACCGAGACAAATGTTTGTGTGATCCACAAATATTTGTTTCGGGTCTGGGTGTTTGTGAGACCGAAAAGTCTCTCGTAGTTTCTGATACCCACGACACAGGACTTGTATCCTAGTGTGGGGTCAGAACTATGTATGTGACTGTTGGGTGTATTTATTTATTTTTATTTAATTTTTTAAGCAATGATGGCCTCGAGGTTTAGTCGCGCGGTCGAGAATTTCGGCGGTCGCAGGTTCAAACCCCAGGCACACACCTCTGACTTTTCGAAGTTACGTGTGTATTCACAATGAAATCAATTGCTATTTACGGTGAAGGAAAACATCGTGATAAAACCTGCACACCTAAAAAGTTCTTAGGAATTTCTAAGATGTGTAGTCAGCAAACCCGCACTAGGCCAGCGTGGTGGACTAAGGCCTAAACCCTCTCAGTTGTAGAGGAGGCCCGTGCCCAGCAGTGGGACGTATTTGGGCCGATGATGATTTTTTTTATGGCAGCTTATCAGTCACCTGGTTACTAATGCCCCTGTAGAGTAATATATTATAATATAAATATCTTTCAACAATAGACACATTGTATATATTATCTGGTTTACCCTACCCATTGACAGAGATCCAGCCCAGTAATAACATGCTGACTAGGCGCATTAATACCGCGGTCTCGTTGCTTGCTTGACGTAAATAAATTATTTTGGGACTACAGACTGGCTACCTAACCTTGATATTTATGGACAGCACCGTAAAAATATTGTCGAAAACACTTAATTATTTCATCTAACAAAAATAATTTCAAATACGCCACTCTGATGTGTGCGCTTGATTGATTGATTGATTGATGACAATTAATAGGAATAACCCACCTTGCTCCCATACGCTTGTCTCGTATGTGTGGAGTTTTTTTATGAAAAAAAAATATATTTCATAAATATTTTTATGACGATTTTTTATAAAGGATTACATTACTCTTACCTTAGGGACTTACGATGATTCCCCAAGTCATTGATTTCATAAAGATTTTTCGTCTAAACTCTTATGTAGATTTCTTAATGAACAAAGCGTGTACAGGAGTAACAAAATTGGTTTCTTCCGCCGTCGCCATAACAAATAGTGGGGCACAACTCATCCGCAGGTGCAGCGGACTAGAAGGGGCGATATTTCACACGTCACAGTTTAAGCAAATTTCTAGCTTAATTACCCTATTGATAAGAAAATAGCCTTTACATTTGCTAAATAAGAGATTTATTTTATAAAATTTAAATAAAAATACCGCATAAATTAAATTCAGTCTGTTTATTTTCTTTAAAGTTCAGGAAGCAGACTTGAATGAAGTGCAACGGACAGGAAAATCTCGTATTTCTCTTCGTTCATTGTTACGTTTCTAAATGTGTAAGAATTTTGATATTATAGATGTTCATATTCTGGACTGCGCGCCTAAACCTCGAAGCCATCACTACTTATTCGCGGGTTCAAACCCCAGGCACACACCTCTGACTTTTCGAAGTTATATGTGTATTCACAATTATGAATTTATCACTTACTTTAACGGTGAAGGAAAACATCGTGATGAAACCCGCACGCTTAAAAGTTGTTAGGAATTTCTTAGATGTGTAGTCCGCCAAGCCGCACTAGGCCACGTTTTAACAATCATACATTAAATTATAAATAATTCGGCAACATATAGAGTTACGAATTGAGTCATCCATCGCGTAATCCGGGGCTCGGTAACATACGACTCATGATCCCGGGATTTCGGTGAAAAAACTGTCGGACACGGGCGGGGAAAGGACCGGAATGTCCCGGGAATATATAGGAAAGTGACCCGACATGCGTGGATGAACACAGCAGTGTGTGTGCTATGCGAACGTGGTTTAAAACGATTTTTAGCCGTAACCGTTTCCGCTTTTGAGGATTTTATCATCTAAATACTAGTTTTTTGATGGGACAGCAAATTGGCTGATTAATCAGTGTGATATACTTCAATAAGAATAACAATTGTCGAGAAACAACTATTATCATGTACCTACTGTTTGAATGGGACTTCTTTAAAAAAAAAAAAAACGGACCGAATTAATTTGTACACCCAATAGTTCTGATCCCACACTAAGATACAAGTCTTGTGTCGTGGGTATCAGAAACTACAAGAGACTTTTTTGGTCTCACATACACCTAGACCCGAAATAAATATTTGCGGATCACACAAACATTTGTCTCGGTGCGGGGATCGAACCCGCGGCCTGTCGTTTCGCAAGCTGGTGTCTAGCCAACTGCGCCACGGGGCTGTCGAACTTCTTTACATCCACTGAGGTCCTTGTGAATTAAGGAAAAAGTTAAGCATAAAGTATAGAAATGTGCCCCAAAACGAACTACAGTCACATCTCTATTTTTTTTACTATTTTGGTAATTTATAGTTATACCGTGGTATCACGTTGGGTAAGCAACATTTGTATACAATTAGGCTTCATCATCAGTATACGTTCCACTGCTGGACACGGGTCTCCTATACAACTGAAAGGGTTTAAGCATTAGTCTGCCACGCTGCCCTAGTGTTGACTGGAGGACTTCAGACCTAAGAAATTTCTAAGAACTTTCAGGTGTGCAGGCTTCCACACGATGTATTCCTTCACCGTTAAAGTACGTGATAATTCATTATGAATACACACATAACTTCGAAAAGTCAGAGGTGTGGTTTGAACCCGCGACCGTCGAGATTCTCAACCACGTGCCTAAACCTCGAGGCCATCACGACTTACGGCATTTGCTTATAATTAGGCTTAACCACTTCTATTAGCATACATAATCCCTCTTAAAATCTATAATATGGAACATTTTATCTACTCAACCTTACTTGACAAGCGTAATACCCCGTGGTTCCTTCAGGAAATTCTTTGGCGTCCACTCAAATCGTTTCCTAAATCCATATCTGCGTTGATAGACATTCGGGGCATTTTCAATTTCCGCCTGTGTCCTCCGTATAGGATATCATGGATATAATGTGACAGGATTACGTCACGCCAAACAAGATTGGACGGGGTCATATTTGTGGCCTAAATATCCTGTGACAGACGGCGTGACGGTCGATGATGGCTCATAAACGCGAAAGTAAACGTTAAGTTTAGAATTATGAACAATAAACAAACCTAACAGTCACATATGTCTTGACTCCACAATAATACTTACTAACTAGCTGTGCCCGCGACTTCGTCCACGCGGAAATTTTATTTTTAATAAGAAAATTTATAAACTAAAAGTAGCCTAAGTTACTCCTTATTAAATCAGCTATCTGCCAGGAAAGTCCCGTTAAAATTGGTCCACCCGTTTCAAAGATTAGCCGGAACAAACAGACAGAGAGACAGACAAAAATTGTAAAAAAACGTTATTTTGGCATATGTACCATGTACATATACATCCATATGCATTTATAGCTGACCCGGCGAACTTCATTCCGCCTAACAGCTGATTCTTTAAATTTTTTTATTATTTTTTTAGCCTAAGTTATTCCTTATTACATCAGCTATCTGCCAGTGAAAGTCCCGTTAAAATTGGTCCACCTGTTTCAGAGATTAGCCGGAACAAACAGACAGACAGACAGACAGACAAAACAGACACTCCAATTTTATTTATTAGTATAGATAATATTATGACACTTAATATATTATGTATATTGTGCTGCAAATACATCTAAATACAGTATCGACATTCCATTTGGGGGATTTTACCTGTCGTGCAGCACGATGGTCCGATGACTTGAGAAAAGTGGCGGGAAACTGATGGATGAGGGCTGCTCAAGACCGGGATGGTTGGCGCTTTCTTGTGGAGGTCTTTGTTGAGCAGTGGACGGCGATAAGCTGAGTATAAAAGTGCACGGCGCCGCTAAAAAAGGTTTCACTTCAAAAATTTCAATATCTTAGATGGTAGCTCAGAACTTAGAAAGTATTGATATTGAACAGGTAGCCCGGCCCGGTTTCATTTGAGTGGAGTATAGAAATATAGTCTATAACTGACATGTAGGGGAAAGTGGGGTAAAATCGGGACGCTAAGGGAAAAGATAAATAAAAAGTAAATTTTAATTATTACCAATCAGATTTATTAAAATTCGTTTAGTAAGACTATAATCCTCTTTTAAGTTTAACAATGAGATCACTTGTTTAACAAATATGAATATTAAAAAAATATATACTTCTAAACCTTTCCATTTTACGCTTTTGCCCCATGCCTGTTCCAAAACCGGGTACCCTTTTATTTTATACCCGACTTTGCCCCTAACATCTGAAGCACTTGAATTGATCCAGCTCCTCTGGTTCCCAGCCTGTACAGCCTTCATGAGCCCATTTTTTGCATGTCAGGCATTGCACCCAATCGTCACTGGATCTGGTGTTGCCATATATTTCTGAGCAATAAAGGCAAATATCATCTGAAATCTTCTTATTTTGAGATTTTTGGATTCGCTGAGTCATTTTTAGTTTAGGAACATTTTTCTTATTTATTTTTTTGACATTTTCTTCTAGTTCTATTTTCTAAGATGACGAAGTAATAATAGCAGCTTTTCCTCGACGATCATTTGTAGCTTTTGTAGATATTTTTCTTGCGACACGAGGCTTAGGTAAAATATCAGCTGGCGAAAAAGCTAAAGACTGCGATTCCTGGGATGTGCTTGGTTGTGGGCTACCTGGTGGCTGTTGCTGTGTTAGATTTAGCTAAGTTGGTGTTAACAACAGTGTTGTCAATTGGATTTTCAACTATAACTGGTTCAGAAGAGTTCGTCACAGGGTCAGTACATCTGACATCAATATCTGTTGTAGCAGCAGAAATAAAATCATGATCAGAGAAGATATTCGGATTCAGTGGATAAATATCTGCTTTAGAATATTGTTGTTTTTTCTAAATTTTCTTACTCCGTCTTCAAGTATTGATTGTGGTACAGAATGATTTCGGGAAGCGATGCGATAACCAAATTTTCCCTCTATTTCCTCTAAAATAGCTTTTTTCATACCCTCTTCACTCCAAGAAGCAATCCGTGTGAATTTATTTACTAATCATTCCAAAATATTTAAAATGCACAACGTTAATGTTGAAGTTTTTACTTCTGCCGACACTTCCGGAGTGCCACCCGTTGGTTTTTCCTGTTTAACCCATCATCAGGGAATTAATGGCATGATAATAATTACCATACCAAATGAATCCCCATTCTTATTTTAAAACAAAAGCTTCTTATACCAAACCATCTTAACAAAGAAACGGTTATATATTTACCAGTAAATAGCACAAGGCTACCCCTTAATGAAGTCCCGGGGTCCCTCGTTGGAATGGGGGGTAAACAGGGAGGTACATAATTAAAGCGTCAAATGAATTGTCAACTAGAGGAATGAACGCTGAAACTCGCTACCTTGGGACTTGACAAATGTAACATAACAGTGGTGTTGTATTGTTCCTAATTATGGTCTTCCCACTTAAGAAGTAATTATAAATAATAATAATAAATACACCCAACAGTCACATACATAGTTCTGACCCCACACTAGGATACAAGTCCTGTGTCGTGGGTATCAGAAACTACGAGAGACTTTTTTGGTCTCACAAACACCCAGACCCGAAACAAATATTTATGGATCACACAAACATTTGTCTCGGTGCGGGGATCGAACCCGCAGCCTCTCGTTTCGCAAGCTGGTGTCTAGCCAACTGCGCCAATTTCGTATAGTGAGTGAGATTACATTTGCCCATTCTTCCTTTAATTATATCTCAAAAATAAAAGTGTGTCTGTAGGTCATGCGATCATTTCTGTCGGTGCGAACTTCAAATCAGCGGATCCTCTTTATGTACTGGTCTCCGCTATAATAAATATGCATAGTTGAATACGTTTACATAGCTAAAAATTATTCGCGAAACTATGTAAATAACTAGGCCAATTTAATTCAGATTCAAGCGCAAACAAACTAGCCAAAGATTATGGTCGATGGTGAATACTTAGAAGCCCATGTGGATTGTTCGTTCAAGAGGAAGGCTAAAGAACTGTCTTGGGAGGGCAGCTTATCAGTTTTCCTCTCGTAAAAAAGACTTATAGTGAAAGTGACAATGAAGCAACATACAAAGAAAGAAAGAAAAATAACATTCACAATTAAAATCTTTCATGCCATAAAAAAAATTATATCATGACTTTTCGAAGTTATGTGTGTATTCACAATGAATTGTCACGTACTTTAACGGTGAAGGAAAACATCGTGATGAAACCTGCACACCTAAAAGTTCTTAGGAATTTCTTAGTTGTGTAGTCCTCCAAACCGCACTAGGCCAGCGTGGTGGACTGAGGCCTAAACCCTCTCAGTTGTAGAGGAGGCTCGTGCCCAGCAGTGGGACGTATATGGGCTAATGATGATGAATACTCATTATTATCTCACACAAAATCGATGAACATTATTAATATTCACAGTCACATCCCCTGTAAGGTTCGTTCAAACGGTCCGAAACAATTGCCACTATTTTGCCGTGATTAACCGTCGCTTGTTCATACAATATACACGGATTTGCGCTAATTTATCGACGACATAATTTGAGTTGGGGTTTCTCGTGGCTGAGTAATGCCTTCCGGAATTTCAGATGACGTAATTTTAGGACTAGCTTGGAATTTAAATAAATATATCGTTGTATATGTAAGCCTATTTAAACTGGAAGTCGTATAAGCAAGAAATAAAAGGCTTTTTATATTTTTTTTTATGTAAGCCTGCAAGCGTCTTAATATTAGACACTTAAAACAGCCAGACTAAAAATATTTTTTTAATATGACGGCATCTCCACAAATATTTCTTGTAATTTAGTCAATTTCGTGACATTAAATGGTCCACTTGAATTACGTCTGTTCTTACGGAACCAAAACCCCTTTTAAGGTATGTTAACGTAAATGCACTTCCGCCTACACCTTCAGGGAATACAGGCGTGAGGTTATGTATGTATAATAAAAAAAAAATTACAGTAAAAAAGTAGACTTGCATAATTAAAAAAGTTGTCAACAGAACTTTGACGTCACAACTCAAAGCAGACGTGAAATCGACACAAAACCAAGTGTCGTGGAGTGCCCCACAGGCAAATCGAAGCGGTAAATAAAAGTGTATGACACTCGAGCTCAAAGGCCTGATGGACCCTCGGAGGCGCCGCGACGCTCTCCAAATCATTCGATTGAAAAGGAAAAATCCATTTATGGAAGTTGAGTATTTCCCGCCGCGGTGTTGTAAGTGTGATCGGTTTTATTCGAGTGTTGGTCATTATGTCGCTGTTTTGTTGTGCCTCGTTCAAATGTATGGAGTGTGATCTAGTGTTACCGGGTTAGATTCCCAGGTCGCGAAAAGTGTTCTTGGATTTTCAGTTAGGTGTTCCTCAGTAGCAAAATAAATTTGTCCGTGGCTATAGGCCCAAAGTCAATTGCCAGAACCGCTGAAACACAGCTGACGACACCTGGTTGCAAAAATGAACCTCTATTTAAAGCTACAGGAGCGATAAATATACACAATATTTAAGCAATTTGTTCGCTTAAACGCGCTCATCTCATGAACTTCTACTCCGATTTGAAAAAATATTTTAGTGTTAGATAGCCCATTTATTGAGAAAGGCTATTGGGTATATTTAGGGTGGAAGTCGTGATGGCCTCGAGTGTTAGCACGGGGTCGAGAATCTCCACGGTCGCGGGTTCAAACCCCAAGCACACACCTCTGACTTTTCGAAGTGATGTGTGTTTTTTTCACAAATAATTATCACGCACTTTAACGGTAAAGGAAAACATCGTGATGAAACCTGCACGCCTGAAAGTTCTTGAGAATTTCTTAGGTGTGTAGTCCGCCAACCCACACTAGGCCAGCGTGGTAGACTAAGGCCTAAACCCTCTCAACTGTATAGGAGGCCCGTGCCCAGCAGTGGGACGTATATGGGCTGATGATGAAATAGGGTAAGTATATTTAATCAGGCTACAACGAATAGGAGCAATAATGGAAAATGTGACGATGGTCTCCTTCTGTGAGCTTGTCATGTCACAGAAACGCGCCTAGAACATATTTTGTATTTATTTATTTAATAACAAATTCACTATTCATATTAACAAATTCAAGTCTAATCTATTTTTAGACAATAGAATAAAGTGGGAATCATCACTTGAGAATAACAAAATGTTCCTTAAAAATAATGAATAATTAGAATGTACATAGGTAAGTAATTATAAGCAGTGATGGCCTCGAGGTTTAGGCGCGCGGTCGAGAATTTCGACGGTCGCAGGTTCAAACCCCAGGCATACACCTCTGACTTTTCGAAGTTATGTGTGTATTCACAATGAATTATCACTTGCTTTAACGGTGAAGGAAAACATCGTGATAAAACCTGCACACCTAAAAGTTCTTAGTAATTTCTTAGGTGTGTAGTCCGCCAACCCGCACTAGGCCAGCGTGGTGGACTAAGGCCTAAACCCTCTCAGTTGTAGAGGAGGCCCGTGCCCAGCAGTGGGACGTATTGGGCTGATGATGATACATAGGTAATACATACATAACCTCCCGCCTATTCCTGAAGGCATAGAGAGGGCACTTCTGCACCCAAATTTCGCCAGGTGAGTAGAATGTGTATTTACAATATTTCCTTTAAAAAGCAATTTAAAAAAATCCAAACGCCAATAAACAAAACTAATCAAATTCAAAATATATATATATCTAAGAATTAAGCTAGTTATAGTTCCAATACACGTGAAAATCTTTGCACGATTGAGTCACAAACACGTGCACATAACATAACATGATTAATGCAATGGAAACTGAACTTCCACGAGAGTTTCCACGACGTGCTGATTACGTAAACTGCTTCACTTAGCTCGAATGACAAAAGGTGTAATTGAAAACTTGCTCGAGTTGGGAAGACGCATAAATTCTAATGTTTACTTATAGTTCGCGAGAAGCGCAGCGCACACTCGGGGAGTTTTGTAACCGGCTCAGTCATTTGTTTCGGCAACTAATAGTTCCCGCTTTCGGGCGTCGTACTCTTGAATTTTGTAATAGTTTTAATATCTTGGGAGTATCGGAGTAGGTACTGCGACGGTACTTGAAACTTGCATTTGTTTTATGAATCATGCCGAGCTAGTTCGATAAAATAGGGGTTCTTAGTGGACAAATTTTTACTTTTCTTACGAGTATGTGCCTTGCGATATAGAGGTATTATGTTCGACTCCGGGTCGGGCAAAGTGTTATTGGGTTTTTCCATTAGGAAATACTCAGTAGCAGCATGGAGTCTGGAAATGTGCCCGAAAAACGGCAATAGGCTCGCCCCCTATTACGTGGGACTGATACATACCTGGCGAAATGTGAGTGCATAAATACACTTCTGCCTACCCCTTCGGGGAAAACAGGCGTGAAGTTATTTATGTGTGTATGTAAATTCTTACTTAGACTAAATGATGAGCATGTTGTCGAAGACTGAATTCCTTTTTTTTTTTATTCTGGCACGGCAAAGTGACCCCATTGCACCTGATGGTAAGCGCAATGGAGTCCAGAAAAAGTGCCGACCAGCGAGAGATGATGGTCTCCCGTTGGTCGACACAATCATGCCGGCCGAATACCTCTTCACCTTATTGTGAAGAAGTTTGGGGGATAATATTGAGACACCTACCTTGAAGAAAGAAAAATACCCTACAGTTATATACAATGAAAGTTAATACGAAAAGAAATACACAACGTTATTAATTTCAAATAACAAATATGTTTCCAAAGAGAGCGAGCCGCGGGCAGAAATAAAAACTTCTAACTATTCTCCCGTACGTTGTTTCTACAAACAATTAAAATGTCGGCAGAATTGCATTACGTTACAAACGTTTTCTGTTCACTGTTTTTTTATATGCTATTTCTCTTTTAAATACATAGTTTGTACTTTTTATAGCGCTGGTTTTAAACAAGAAAACTGGCTAAAGTGTAAATGTTATCAGCACATATATGTCCCACAGCTGGGCACAAGCCTCCCCTACAACTGAGAGGAGTAAAGCCTTAGTCTAATATGCTGGCCTAGTGCGGGTTGTCGGACTAAATATATTAATATTCTTATGAACTTTTGGGTTTGCAGGTTTCCTCACATATCTTCGAAAAGTCAATGGTGTTTTTGCTTGGGGTTTGAACCTGCGACCGCTGAGATTAGGACTTAAGTGCGCGCCTAAACCCATCACATTTATTCGTAAAATATTCGTATGCCTGACAATGCCCGCCGTACCTACATAATGTGTCAAACAGTCATAGTTACACAAAAGTATGTAGCATTTTGGGATCACATCGAATAAATCTAATCAAGATAGCATAATAGTGTGGACTATGAGAGATACTCTTAATCCTTATTTACCATCAGTGCGTTCACTTTTCCTGGTTAAAAACAATAATAAATAAATAAATAAATACACCCAACAGTCACATACATAGTTCTGACCCCACACTAAGATACAAGTCTTGTGTCGTGGGTATCAGAAACTACGAGAGACTTTTCGGTCTCACATACACCCAGACTCGAAACACATATTTGTGGATCACACAAACATTTGTCTCGGTGTGGGGATCGAACCCACGGCCTCTCGTTTCGCAAGCTGGTGTCTAGCCAACTGCGCCACGGGGCTGTCAAAATCATAGTATTTTAATATTTTTTTTCCGTAAGACGTTTTATAAAACTTCAGATGTCCATAAGGTGATATATCAAAATATAAGGACCATCCCTCACAGACACAAACGCAAATGTCCAAATTATCCAGAAGAGCTGATAAAGTCATTTCAAAACTTGACCTTTGGCGTATATAATCTAGACATGAGAATATTGGAAGCTTTTCGTGACGGGGTGAAGTGTTTCCTGTTAATTATGATAAACAAAACAGGACGGAGCTGCACAAACTGTCAGCAACTTTGGACAGGCCTCCTAGTCGTTGTCTACCGCGTCACAGGGCTGCGATACCCCGGTTTCATTTGTCATCATTGTTTCATTCATCAAATTTAAGTCATGTATTGAATCATACAATAGCACCGCACTAGGCCAGCGTGGTGGACTAAGGCCTAAACCCTCTCAGTTGTAGAGGAGGCCCGTGCCAAGCAGTGGGACGTATATGGGCTGATGATGATGATGGTGATGATGATTATGATTGAATCATATATAGCCTCACGCCTGTATTCCCCGAGGGAATATATTTTGCTAGGTACGTATCAGTCCCACGTAATAGGGGGCGTGCCTATTGTCGTTTTTCTGGCTTATTTCCAGACTCCGTGTTGCTACTGAGGATTTGCTGAAGGAAAACGCAATAACACTTTGCCCGACTCAGGAATCGAACCCAAGACCTATAGAATGCACGGCATATACTTGTACCGCGAGTCCAGTGGGCGGTATTGATTCAATGAAATGTATTTTTTTTATCTATCATCCGGCTCAAAATCACTTTTAGTAAAAAAAACGAGTAACAAACTCCAGCGTCGCCCTTTTCGAATATGTTTACAACACGAATATATAAAATAATACGTTTTTTAATTGAATTTCATTTAGAATAGTTCAATTATCCAACACAAGAACTGTTTTATACTTAATCTTCCTTCAATTTTTCGACTATCGTATAATATTCGTATAATATCGTATAAAAAGCAGTGATGGCCTCGAGGTTTAGGCGCGCGGTCGAGAATCTCGACGGTCGCAGGTTCAAACCCCAGGCACACACCTCTGACTTTTCGAAGTTATGTGTGTATTCACAATGAATTATCACTTGCTTTAACGGTGAAGGAAAACATCGTGATGAAACCTAAAAAAAAAAAAAAAGTTCTTAGGAATTTCTTAGGTGTGTAGTCCGCCAACCCGCACTAGGCCAGCGTGGTGGACTAAGGCCTAAACCCTCTCAATTGTAGAGGAGGCCCGTGCCCAGCAGTGGGACGTATTTGGGCTGATGATGATGTATAATATTGCGAATAATTCACAACAGTATTTTTCAGTAGCAGCACAAAGTCAGTAAATCGAGTGAAAAATACATAGCCGACAAAGCGTAGTATTAAAGCCAATCATTGAATAAAGCAAAGCTCTCCGAATTTAATAGAGCAATTGAATCTTCAAAACAGCATTTCAGCACTTCTCGAAAGCACTGTTGGTCTTCTCAAACCATTCACACCGAAAACCTCAAACATAAAGTCAGTGGCAACCCTGAGTAGCATCGCCGGCTGCAATTACAAAACGAGGAAGGAGCCCTAACTGAGTTACGTCATGCTATGTGCGCGTATCTAACGAGTGCAGTTCGCACGTTAAACTCACCTTATTCCCCTCCCTTCCCCCTCCTTTAAAACCCCTCCCCTCACCCCCCTCAAATTAGTCCTTACCTTTTCGGTTTTAATTTCTGCGGAATTCAAAGACAAGAGTCCTCTTCTATTAAAACATGTCTCAGGTGCTTGCGTTTTCGCTTAAAATAAGAACTTTATAGTATGTGAGATGAATTTAAATATCTTTTCCCCTTTAAGATCTATGAAAAGGACATATTGTTGCATGTGAACACAGCTGGTTAGACTTGTGTATGCGCCTGTGTTTCGAAAGGTAGTGGTGTTTTTCTACAACGATGTCAGGCTAGTTTATGAGTAGGTATTTGGAGTCAAGGTATTAACTTCTACCCGATACAGTCCTCCAGGCTCAATGCTAATTCTTATTATTCTTATCAAAAAATACAACTAAAATTTGCCCGACCCAAGGATGGAACAAAAAAAATCTCTCGATCGCATACTCTACTAATCCACAAAACCAATACCACTTTCCTCCAGATATTCGCAAATTTACCGAAGCAAAAGAAAACTAAAATAAAACAATTAAGGTTTTGAAAAGTAGCCAGGAAATTCGAGCCACACAAGATAGACGCTTAATAGAATGAAATCTCCTTAAAGCGCTATAAATCCGCTGGGCCCATTCAGAGACGCGCTTCGATTGCTTATAAATCTCCCCCAATGGTTATTGGGTGAAAAATGGCCAAAATCCACGGTGGCTCTCGGTTAATTTAACATTTGGGTTAAGCCGATATATCATTATTCATTTGCATGCGCTCTCGGGGAGCAGTTTGCTAAAATATTCTATTAAATAACTTCTTTGGTGATTAAAATTTTCAATATTAAAAAAAAAAATATCTTACGGGATACTGGCGTTCTTTATCAACAACAGAGGTCTTTTCAAGGCCAGGTTCTCTTTTTAAGACCAGTTCACCATTTAGTGCGCTCTTTATTTTCAATTTCCAACCCATTTAAAAAAAAAAACGCATTTTCTTCGTAATTAATCGAGTTCGGAATTGAGATAATGTGTCGGTGTCTTTTGTCTAGTGTAAGAAACCCGGTGAACATTGTTAAGTTGAAGTAAAAATGCAACTACATAACACAGGCATGAGTATATTTATAAGGACTGAGACTGACGTAAACCTCTTTCAATTGTAGAAGAGGCCCGTGCCCAAGCCCAGCTATGGGACGTATATGGGCTTATATTGATATAAGAGTATACTTATACCAGTTTTAAATTTCCTAGTTTTCCTTCTTTCTAGTCTTCTAAATGAACACTTAAAACTTAAACTCAAAATTAAGTATAATGCATTCCTAAAAGTAAATTATTCATAATTCTATCTCCTCTTACGCCAGAAAACGGCAGCTCCTATTACGGCTGCAAGTTTTTTTGTTTAATGCAATTTCATGTGCAGGTAGGTATACCAGCTATATCCACTAGCTTTGCGACTAAAATCAATTCATTTCCATTTACATTTTTTACCCGCATCCATAACTTTTAGCGTATGGGTAAAAAAATGCTTGTATACAAAACACGGCAGGAGCCCAGTGCCCCACGCATAGCGTTCCGGACGTGATCTGGCTACAAACTCGCGTGAAAAATTAGATACGATTAGTAAAAACCGGGAGGATAGCTCGTATTCGCCATTTCATTCATAACTTTATCCGGAACGAATAGCTTTATATATAATAAATACACCCAACAGTCACATACATAGTTCTGATCCCACACTAAGATCTTGGACTTGACTTTTTCGAGTTCGTTTCCCTTTTGATCTCAATACAGTAAATTAGCACACGATGCGCGTAAAGCCAGGTGTCACAATACTACAATTACATTCAATTTGTTAGAGTTTTTCAGCTTGGCAGAATTCTTTGGGAGTCCTGTCACGTACAAAGACCACGTGGGACGAGCCAACTCCTCCGCGTTTCGTTGAAACAGAAATTATTAGTGAAGACACTTAGTAGAAAAAGTGTTGTTTTAATTATTTATTCAACTGGGTCACGTATTAGCCCTTAAAGTATTGTTTATGAGCTACACAGTGAAACGCGGTTCATTATTTTATTCGTATATATATTTCGGAGCAGGAGAGGCTTGGGAGTGTCTTTAAGATGTGTGACGTCACATTGCCGACGTCACAACTGTTTATGGTGATAACTCATACTTTGAATTCTCTTTAGTAAACTTTCACAATTAAATTAAAACAATTGGAGGATCCATTTTGAGAAGTAATTTTAACAATCAACTTCGATCAAAGTTCCTTTTTAAATTTCCCAATAAATCGGATGTTTGCTGTTCACGCGTAGACCCATGAATGCTTCGCTCCGCTGCAGCGGGCGTCTTTTTATATACACTGGAGTGGAGCGACCGCCCGTAAGTCATTCTTGTTTATGCAAGAGCGATGACATAGCTCTCAGTATATGGTTTTACGCCGTTATATACAATCTATACTAATATATAAATCTGAAGAGTTTGTTTGTTTGTTTGGTTGAACGCGCTAATCTCAGGAACTACTGGTCCGATTTGATTAATTCTTTCAGCGTTAGAAAGCCCATTTATCGAGGAAGGCTATAGGCTATATAACATCACGCTACGACCAATAGGAGCGGAGCACCAATAAATATTGTTTCAAAATCGGAGGTCTCTTTTCCCTTTTGAGAACTTTGGCTGCGTGCGCTGCGAAAACGTTTAACGGTTAACGGTTCCCCTTTAAAAGTTCTAAAAAAAATCCGCGACAGCATAATATGTCTATCTTTTAAGGTTGGCTCACTATAACCATTTTTAGGCTAACCAAATTTGTTCTAAAATAAAGCATTATTTGTGAAGGTGTTTTCATAAAGATGATATTAATCCTTATCCAAATAAATACGTTATTCATCACAAGCATTTAATTTAAAAGAAATTTGTCCTTTACATAATTTGATTTCAATGAGTATCTTAGAAGATATCGCAGTTTTAAAATAACACCGCAGCGAAAAAAATATCAAGCGCGCAATTATGATGTACGAGTACAAGGCGCCGGCCGGCCGGTGCGCGGCGGCACACGTTTCACGTCTATTTGACCGATTTGAATGATTTTTTGGTATAGACATAAATGGGATTCTGTGGAGTAAAATAGACTACTATTCTATTTCTGAAACCAACCCTGTAGTCTACGCGGACGGAGTCGCGAGCAAAAGCTAGTAACCTGATAAAATAATAGGAAATCTAAAAATATATAGAAATAAATATACTGGACTTACCGAGCAAGGGGTAATCTTTGAACGGTTCATTTTTTATCACTTCAATTCCTTCGCCGCCTCCAGTTTCGTTTTTGGACACTTCAGCCACGCAGTACAGTTGAGCAACTTGGTACTGTAGAAAAAAATAAATATTATTGTATTTTTATTATTATATCAGGCCAGTATTAAATCCTGTCGATTATAAGTCCTAAAGTGAATTTGTTCCTTTATCAAAGCCGGTGATGGATTACAAACAATTAGGACTAGACATTCTTACAAACGTAGTGACCGTTGTAATGCACAATACTCCGGAAAAATTAAGATTTGTGAGCTATCATTTCTTACTCACATATGTATTTCTCATTATTTTTGGGTCCTATTCCTAACCAATTCAAGTTGACAAAATCGCGGGCGAAAATGTGTAAAACCCCGACCATTCAATGATACTCAACACTATAAAATATTAATTGTAAAATATCATATCCGCCTCGTGGTCTCGCGGTACAAGTATGTGCCGTGCGATCTAGAGGTCCTGGGTTCGATTCCCGGGTCGGGCAGAGTGTTATTGGGTTTTTCTATTAGGAAATTCTCGGTAACAGCACGGAGTCTGGAATTGTGCCCGAAAAACGGCAATAGGCTCGCCCCCTATTACGTGGGACTGATAAATACTTGGCGAAATGTGGGTGCAGAAATGCAACTATGCCTACCCCTTGGGGATTATAGGTGTGAGGTTATGTATGTATGTATCATATCATTACTTTATATGGCTGTTCGTTTTATTTACCTCACTATAATAACAGCTATTGAATTTATATAATCCACGGCGTATCATGTTTAGATGAGAGAACTTATAAGACTGAAAAACCTTAAGCAATTCCGAATACAAGACATTTCTATTATAGAACTATGTATACTTATAAAATATCTTATATGCAATTGTGTTTAAAAAACGGATCAGATGGGGTCATGGAGGATAAGTCAAAGTCAAAGTCAAAATCACCTTTATTCAAATAGACTTGTACAAGTGCTTTTGAATAGTCAAGTAAGTTTTTTTTTAAACGATTGCCGCTTCGAAACGTGTTATCGCTGTGGACAGAATTATCAAGCTTCTATCATTCCCAATAAGCGAATAGAATTTATCAGCCAAGACAGTAGTAGTACCACTATCGAGTCACTCCATAATATAGAAGCTGAATACGTCGTGGCTCTACAACTTAGTTTCAATGAAATATGTAAAGGGTAGTTATCAACAGGTAATCTACCTTACCTATACACTAATACAAAATAAAACCAACAACAAACAAAAATAATTGCAACCACCAAACATTCGCACTATAACTGCAGCGTCAGGCCATTCTGAAATCAAAATGAAGAATAAAATTGATACGAGCTTTCAACGATTTTAATATGTTATACGATTTTAAATACTTTATGTGATTTTGGGGGGCAATGTTGCTCGCGTCCGTAGGACATTCCATCTAGTCCTTTCTAGAATCACCCTACACGTGCCCTCTGGGTGGTGCCAAATGAGCAACAACGCCGAGTCTTGGGCGGCGGTAAATAACCCGATCTACCAAGTCTAACAAGCTTGCCTCTGTTGATAGGTAGGAAATGACCTCAACTACCCGTTATCCTCAGTCGAAGACCGGGAACCTTGGCTTAACCGCCCGGGTTAAGAGGAAGAAAACCTCAATAAAATAATTACCCCAATCCTACGGTGGAGACCGCGCCAAGAGGATGAATGGCTGAAGGGATTTCAGTTACTAGCGCTAACCTTGATGAACCTGGCGAACATCATTGTATATAGCCTTCTCTCAGGAAAGGCGTCACCCTGAGAGTGACCACCCTATCGTCCTTACTCGTGGGAATCAAATGTGTGATTCATTAAACCCAAACAAAAACCAAAAAACCTACATTCAGCAAGTATTTCACAAAGGAATTCTTGAACATCGACCAAGATCTTCTTCTTTTAGCGGAAGTATAGAATGTGAGAGAACAGATACAGCCAGACCTCAAGCAACTACTCCTCCTCTCACAACATATGAAGTATCTCCAGAGAAGGAACAATTACCTCCAAAATGGCAGCGTGTTCCAACATCCAAAAAGCGTAAAATACGAGAAGCCTCCCCGCCTTCTCCTCCACCTACGCAGACAACGAACAGATACACTGGCCTGCAAGTGGACCCTAAGGACGACTCCGGTCCAAGTATCAATTATCCAAATAAACCTCCACCAATTGTGCTCTATGGAATCGAGGATGTTAATGAACTTGCTAAGCTTATTGAATCAACAATTCTACCTACCGAGTTTAGATTCAAGATCGTCAATAAAAATCTTTTACGTCTTATGGTAAACTCAACAGACCAATATAAAAAAGTTATTACTCTTATCAGACAAAAAGGATTAATAGGTCACACCTTCACCAGAAAAGAAACTAAACTGTTTAGAGTTGTAATTAAAAATCTACACCACACTACACCCCATGAAGCAATAATCGAAGAAATAGAGAAGACAGGAAACCAAGTCCGTGGTGAGATAATAAATGCACGTTTTGGAGTAGACAAAAAACCCTCAAATATATTTTTTGTTAACCTGGAGCCTAATCTTAATAACAAGGCCATTAAAGATATCCAATACATCTTTCATCAACGAGTTAAAATTGAAGACCCTCGAAAATCTAAATCGATAGTTCAGTGTCAGCGATGTCAGCAATACGGGCACTCTAAAAATAATTGCATGAGACCGTACCGCTGCGTTAAATGTGGGGAAGGGCATAAAACCTCAGACTGTCCTAAAAAAGATAGAAACTCACCAGCTAGATGTGCACTGTGTGCTAGTGATCACCCAGCTAATTATAAAGGCTGCCAGGTATACAAGGAAATTTTAGCCAGGAAAATCAAACAGAATGGGCCCAATACAAGACCTAACCGCCTGATAGCCACCCACACTGATGGCCACCAAGCATCACTTACAAAAATCTCACAAGACATACCAGCTAATCAAACTTATGCAGAAATAACCAAGAGCACCAATATTAAAAATAATCCAAAGAATTCGAATGACAATATTAATCATAACCATTCAAATGCACCAAGTGATAACAATCACAGCCAACAAACTCTCTCAGTTGAACAGATTCTGCTCAAACAATCAGAGAAGATAGACTTGCTCCTACAACAGATCAGCGTACTACTTAACATCCTTACCTCTATAATTCCTAAATTTAATAAATAAGGGGGAAAAAATGACGTTACTTCGGATTGCAACGTGGAACATAAATGGCCTGTCGCCTAGCATCAATGAACTTGAAGCCCTAATAATTGCCAACAAACTAGACGTTGTTTTAATATCCGAGTCACACACTACCAATAAGAGTAATTTTCGTTTAAAAGGCTTCCAAATTTATCACACGCCACACCCAGATGGTGGTGCACATGCCGGGTCTGCGTTGGTGATAAAATCAAATTTAAAACACTACCTCCTTGATGCCTACTCAACTAACCACCTACAGGCAACCAGCGTACGACTGGAAGAAAGCACAGGACCAATTACCCTTTCAGCGATATACTGTCCGCCTAAATATAACATAACAGATAGAATGTTCTTTGACTACTTCGAAACTCTTGGCAACAGGTTTATATCTGGCGGAGACTGGAACGCAAAACATACGTTTTGGGGCTCCAGGTTGACTGTTACAAGAGGAAGACAGCTAAAGAATTGCATTGATCTACATCATTACCATATTCTGTCAAGCGGAACACCCACATACTGGCCCACCGACCCAAGGAAAACACCTGACCTGCTAGACTTCTTTGTTACCAAAGGCGTAAATTCTCTATCTACTACTGTCGAACCCAGCTTAGATGGATCGTCGGACCATACTCCAGTCATACTAACACTGTCTACAACCATAGTGGCACGCGAAGAAACACCAATATCACTACACAACAGGAAAACTGACTGGGAGTGTTTCCGCTCATATCTTGTTGACCACATCAACCTTAAAATTCCTCTGAAAACCTGCGATGATGTCGAGGATGCTTGCAAACATATCACAAACACTATACAGGTTGCAGCATGGGAAAACACGCCAGCGCTAAAAAGAAATATTACTTCTTTACCTCACCCAATGGAAGTTAAAAAGAAAATTGCCGAAAAACGGCGTCTCCGACGGATATGGCAAACCTCGCGTAATCGTTCCGATAAGTACTTGCTGAACAGAGCCATAAAGGACTTAAAAGCAATTCTGGCAGAAAACAAAAATTCCCGCCTCAAGAAAACTCTAGAGTCGCTATCACCAACTGCACGCGGAGAGCATTCCTTGTGGAAGGCCTCTAAATACTTAAATAGACCCCAGATGTCATCCTACCCCATTAGACGTGGGTCTACCTGGGCACGTACTGACCTTGAAAAATCGGAGGCTTTCGCTGCGCATCTAAGCCAAGTATTTAAACCAAACGAAGGAAACGTCGAAAATAGCTTGGATCATATACTAAAGCAAGACATCCAATTGTGTTTACCCATCAAACCAACGTCACCAAGAGAAGTCGCAAGAGAAATAAAATTACTGAATTCAAACAAGGCGCCGGGTTTCGACTTAATTACCCCGACAATCCTAAAAGAGCTTCCAATGAAATGTATCACTTACTTGACTTGCCTATTCAACGCCACCTTTAGATTGTCTTACTTTCCTAATCTTTGGAAGATTTCGGAGATAGTCATGATTCATAAGGAAGGAAAACCACCACATGAATGTTCCTCTTATCGACCCATAAGTCTGACTCCAGTCTTGTCCAAGCTATGGGAAAGAATTTTTCTCAAAAGACTATCTGAAGTAATGGATGAGTATAAAATTACACCCAAGCATCAGTTTGGTTTTCGCAAAGCCCACTCCACCGTCGAGCAGGTTCATCGAGTGTACCATTGCGTCAGGCAATGCCTGGAGACCAAAAAATACTGCTCCGCTGCGTTTTTAGATGTACAGCAGGCATTTGATCGAGTCTGGCACAAAGGACTGCTATATAAAATTAAGGAAAAATTGCCACACTCTGTATTCTTTATCCTTGAATCGTATCTCTCCGATAGGTACTTTCTAGTCAAACACGGGGACGCTAGATCCTCCCTGATTCCTATTGAAGCTGGTGTGCCACAAGGGTCTGTACTTGGTCCAGTCTTATATAACATATTCACATCAGATATACCAACCTCAGATGATGTTACCGTAGCCACTTATGCTGATGACATAGCCTTTCTTGCTGTGGATAGTAATCCTGTGAAAGCTAGTGAAAAGCTTCAAAAGCTTCTTGACAACACCTCCGACTGGCTTCTCAAATGGCGTATCCAAGCTAGCGTGCAGAAATCCACCCACATATGCTTCACACTAAGAAAAGGAGATTGTCCCCCAGTTCGGTTAAGACACATTACTCTACCTAAAACTGATTGTGTGAAGTATCTGGGCTTCCACCTGGATAAACGCTTAACATGGAAAGATCACATAAAAGCCAAAAGAGATCAAGTCAACCACAAATATCGCAGCTTATACTGGATGTTAGGCAGGAACTCGGTGCTCTCCCTGGATAACAAACTCATGATCTACAACTCAATCCTTAAGCCCATTTGGACCTATGGAATTCAAATATGGGGAGTTGGCAGCAAGAGTAATATAATGTGCTTGCAAAGAGTACAAAACAACATCTTAAAAAACATAGTTAATGCTCCTTGGTTCGTGAGAAACGATGAAGTACATGAATACTTGAATATACCAACAGTGGCATCAGAAATAGAGCGCCATAAGAAACTGCACATTGAGCGCCTCAAGTATCATCCCAATCCACTGGCTTCAAGCTTACTCCATGTCAATGTGGTTAAAAGATTGAAAAGGCACCACATACTTTTCTTTATATACTTATGTATACCCCTAAACATACTTTGCCTTCTTACATTCCATCCAAAGGTTGTCTGGAAGAGATCGCTCTCAGCGATAAGACCGCCTATTGTTCCACTTTTTTTTTTTTTTTTTTTTTTAAATCTATGTAAATTACTGTATAAATGTGGGTGTCAATAAAGAGTTATCTATCTATCTATCTATCTATGTTTTTAATTAAAAACCAATACGATAATATCGTAGCGGGACGTTAATAAAACGGTTACTCACCGGTGTAGTCTTGCAAATACTAGTTTTATTGCATGGCGAGGCAGATAAGGTTATTACTAGAAAGTATGGTCAGTATTATTCATCATCATCATCAGCCCATATACGTCCCACTGCTGGGCACGGGCCTCCTCTACAACTGAGAGTGTGTAGGCCTTAGTCCACCACGCTGGCCTAGTGCGGGTTGGCGGACTACACAACTAAGAAATTCCTACGAACTTTTAGGTGTGCAGGTTTCATCACGATGTTTTCCTTCACCGTTAAAGCAAGTTATAATTCTTTGTGAATACACACATAACTTCGAAAAGTCAGAGGTGTGTGCCTGGGGTTTGAACCTGCGACCGCCGAAATTCTCGACCGCGCGCCTAAACCTCGAGGCCATCACTCACTATTATTTCAGATAAATGAAAGAAACTAACGAAGAAATGTATCTGATTTATTATTTAGTGAATACATACACCACTAACTCAGTGGCGTGTTCCTGAGATTTGAACATGCGACCGCCGAGATTTTTGACTCCACAGCTCGCATAATGCTAGAGGTCATTACGACCTTTTTATAATATGACTTTTCTAGTCAAATATTCTCCATCATTAATGCAAAAATAGCTGTTATTTCTTTACGATTTTACCAATAAACAGCCGAACCGATTCTGCTGAATTTTGGACAGAGAAAGACTAGGGAACTAGGTCTAACCTTTATTTTTTGTTCTCAAGGGGAAAACTGCTTATGGCACTACATCCCGCCAGCCAACAAAGGCAACAGTGCCGCCGCCTCTCTTGGGGTCACTTTCAGTGAGGACGCGCTGCCCCCGTAGCGCGCCCAACGACCCCTAGGGTTTTACAGTGTGTTTCAGACGCATTCTACGATAAGCAGGGGATACCGTGGTGGGATTCTAACGCCACAGGGCGGAGACCTAACCTGAGTGATAGCGTGTGCGTGGCAAGTTAAAAATAATAAAAGATCATACTAAAATATACCGTTTAAATATAATTGCAATTTATCCAGACGCTATTAACAATTTCAACTTGCCTCCAATGGCACGTTGAAGACGTCAGCGTAAAATATAGCTATTAATCTCGAGGTGGATCTTTAAGACAGAATTTGACAAAGTTTGCTCCATTTTACTGTTCACTGACGTCTGAAATTCGCTTGCTCTGAGATTACTTGAGAATGGAAGTATGTGCGTCGTGCCTGTATTTCCTCTACGCCTTTTTGAAATATAATTTCGTGGTATAATTTGTACGTTTCTTTTACAAAACAATTAAAAATGCATATATAAGAGTTTATAATTATCCTAATAAAATAATATCGTAAATATGAAATAAATAATATCGTGTTGGAGTGGAGACCGCGCTTAGGCAAACGTAGTGTAGGACGACCTGCAGCACGGTGGTCCGACGACTTGAGAAAGGTGGCGGGTAACGGATGGATGAGGGCTGCTCAAGTCCGGGATGTTTGGCGCTTTCTTGGGGAGGCCTACGTTCAGCAGTGGACGGCGATAGGCTGAGTATATAAATATGAAATTATGTTTGTTTGTAACCCTTTCACTTGATTTCTTCGGTGTGCCAATTATGCTGCGGTGATATTGGATCCTTTAAGCTTATTTAAATTCCAACCAATAAAGTTGTAAATAACAATTAGTTTTAATGTTTATTATCTAGAAATTATGAATACCATTTCCCATTATCCTATAATCCCTTGGTTGTATTCATTCTGCCACGTTGTTCCCGCGATATTACGCTGAGTGTGGTCGAGAAATCTTGGGCTTCACAGTTCTACACAGTAATCACGTTGAATTGAAAACTACAACACGACATAAAATATGCTCCGAAAATTGTAATCAACTTACCCCTATTAGGCTATTACGTAGGAGTTGAATCATAATCTCCATACATCCCTACCTATACTTTCGGGGATACAACTCTGAGCTTATGCATCAATACGTAAACACCATTAGCAGCGATGACACGTTTACAGCGAAATTTGTGACTGCCAACCATTATTGGAAAGTTCCAGAGCAGCATCCAAGTGAAGGCCAAATACTACAAGCTCGTACAATGTAATCACGCGTTCCAAGTGCAGTAAAAAGTAAAAGGGTCGTTTTATTGCTCGTAAAGTAGCGTGGTGGTGTCACAGGTATGCTTCACTTGGGGCCATCTTTGGTTACTCACAAGATTTTATAACTTTTAGAACTGAGGCCCGAAACGCTATTTTTTTTTTTCCGCGGGGAAAATCCTATTTACGGACGTTGTGTCGGACTCACCGGCGCCTTCCGACCCAGCATGGATGTTACCGCCCGTGGATGTGTCGGGCGGCCGCTGGGCCGGGTCCCTACCAAAATATCAATGCGCCGTAATACCGACTAAAAACCCCGCGACGGCCACCATCAGCGCATTCAGCGAGACGGCCCCGGAATACCCTGAAGCCAGAGCTATGGATTGAACCGGGACCGCCTCTGCGCGGTGCCAAAAGGCACACCAAAATGTGAGTTAATTACTCCTCGGGGGCCGCCAAGGTAGGGACGGCGGCCCCGTGAGCGTAGTATGCTATGGACCTTGGGGCCTTACCAAGATACTTCAGCTAGAAGACAAAATATTTTATAGCTATAGATTGACACCTGAATTATCACGTATTTTAACGGTGAAGGAAAACATCATGAGGAAACCTGCACACCCAAAGTTCTCAGGAAGCACCAGGCCAGCGTGGTGGACTAAGGCCTAAACCCTCTCAGTTGTAGAGAAGGTCCTTGCCCAGCAAAGTGGGTTGTATATGGGCTGATGATGATGACACCTGAAACCCGCACTAGACCAGGTGCCAGCCCTGGAGCCTAGGCCATAGGGCCTAACTAACTCCTTTCAGTTGTAGAGGAAACCAGTGACCAGCAGTGGCGAACATATATGAGCAGATATAGTAATAGTAGTACGACCGACATCAATTCCAAACCTTACAGAAATCTCAAGCTATAGTTACATGCATACACTTATAACTTTAACGTCACTTGGCGTGTTACGGCAGTACTTGAAGTTTCTATTGCGGATAGAATTCGAAATGAAGTCATCCGCCATATACCTAGAGTCACTAACATCTCTTGCGGAATTATCCACGATAAAGTGGTTATGGGCTGGCTATATCTGCCAACAGACGGCAGTTGAAGTTAAGTTATGAATATTCTATCGAAACCTTTTAAATATCTCTAAAATTTCATCACCCATGTACGTCCGACTGTTGGACACGGGGCTCCTCTACAACTGAGAGTGTTTAGGCCTTAGTAAAAAAGTGAGCGATGGCCTCGAGTTTTAAGCGCACGGCCGAAACTCTCGGCGGTCTCAGGTTCAAATTCCAGGCACACACCTCTGACTTTTTAAAGCTACGTGTGAAAATTATCACGTACTTTAACAGTGAAGGAAAACATCGTGATGAAACCTTGACAGCCCCGTGGCACAGTTGGCTAGACACTAGCTTGCGAAACGAGAGGCCGCGGGTTCGATCCCCACACCGAGACAAATGTTTGTGTGATCCACAAATATTTGTTTCGGGTCTGGGTGTTTGTGAGACCGAAGAGTCTCTCGTAGTTTCTGATACCCACGACACAAGACTTGTCTCTTAATGTGAGGTCAGAGCTATGTATGTGCCTGTTAGATGTATTTATTTATTTAAACCTGCGCTTGTGTTTTCGTAGAACCATAGCTACAGCAGTGACAATAAAAATTTAAAATGTTAAAAAGTGCTATACAAAGAGCAAAGTGGCATCGCACAATGACATACCAAGACATGTTAGAAGTTCTGTAGCTTGTTTCAACTAGCTCACATTTTATTCGGACCAGTAATTACGGACAACGTCGACATACAAGAAATAACATCCATTCTGAAAAGCTTGTATCAGTAGAATTCTGATTTAACACGCAGACAGTACATTCATTCCTCTAGAATTAGTGTGGATTTTATTTACTCTGAGAATTCTTGTTTTATATAAGAAAACATATAACGCTTTTTTCATTGGCTATGGATAATACACACACAAAAAAATGCTTGTTATTTTTTTTAAATAAGCATTATTTATTGCCAGTGGACAAAAATATATTTAATAATATTATTCTACTCGGAATATAGAAATTTTCTATTCGACATGTCGATATACCCATACTAATATTATTATTATGTATAAGAGGTAAAGTTTGGTCCCCTAACTAGGCCTGTATCGAGGGGTCCCATTGTATCGATATAATAGTATGGGTCTATCGTTTTCGCAAACGAGTAAACTTATAAAAATTAATAAATTAAGTATCACTAATTCTCTTATATAAATAGAAACTAAACTACCTAAAACCTAAACAAGCCAATGGTACGCAGTCTAACATACATACATAAACTCACGCCTGTATTCCTCGAAGGGGTAAGCAGAGGCGCATTTCTACACCCACATTTTGCCAGGTATGTATCAGTCTCACGTAATCGGGGCGAGCCTATTGCCGTTTTTCGGGCACATTTCCAGAGTCCGTGCTATTACCGAGAATTTCCTAATGGAAAAACCCAATAACACTTTTCCCGACCCGGGAATCGAACCCAGGACCTCTAGATCGCACGGCATGCTTCGCAGTCTAACAATTCACTTATAACATACAATGCGAGTGAAAAGCACATTTAAATACATTGTAAGTTATTCAGTTCGATTATGATGTTGGTTTTGTCGGCGCATAGCCACTATCTGGTGGCTGCCTGCTCGCAACTAACATCTAACATGTGCTAACTAAGTTTGTACCGCAGTCCCGGGAGCGACAGAAATCGGTTTACTGTGTAACGACTGGCGCAAGCTATTGATGAGTGGCGATTGGTAAGTTGGACTAAGGCCTAAATTAATTGGATTGAGGCCCGTGCCCAGCAGAGGGGCGTATATGGGCTGATAAATGATTGTTTTTGATTGCCATCGACATACTCATACATTGATCCAAATAACACTGGTCAACATGACTTTTTGCCGTTAATCTAATTGTACTTTTTCGGTATCTTTTATGTATAAATATTAACGGAAAAATAATAAAAAAATCTGTTACATAGATATTTATCTAAATATGTACAAATACATATAATATGTACGATATACTTGGCTTAATCGTGAGGGTATATCGAAAAAGAGTATTGCAACAGCTGATCTTACTTAGAAAGACAATATTGTTGTTGGTAGTACACATATATTCTTAAACCTGTATATTTTCAACTCGTCATTGATGTAAAAAAAAAAAATACTTTAACACGTGCCATTACGTAATATTGCTACGACAACGTGCAATTTCTATTCCAAAGTGTTGTTGTTTAAACTGTGAAGTCTTTTTGTCAATTTGAATACGTTTCGGTTTTGAAGAAGTGTACTAAATAGTAAGTACATATGTACCTATATAGTTTGCATTATGAATCGAAAGTGTTTCAATTCATCGGATCTCTTCTGTTTTGTTTGTGGGGAGTTGAATTCAAGTTCCAATCGAGAACGTCCTACGCCGTTACAATATAACATTTACAATTTGTATTTTGGTTTCATGATTTCTGAGAGTATATTAATCAACCTTGGACACCAAGTTTTTTTTTGTTTAAGATGTGTACGTTATTTGAAAGGGTGGTTTAATGGTACCCTCCGATCAATGCCTTTTTCTAAACCTCTAATTTGGAGGGAACAAAAGATCATGAGAATGATTGTTTTTTTTGTTTAACAAAACTGAAGGGATACTCTTATAAAACAAGAAGTAAAATTACATATCCTGATGTGGAATCTGTAACTAAACCGATTCCTTATACTGAAGTCAGCCCACCACCGCAGTCTACAAATAAATTTCAAATAAACATTTTTTTCTCAGAAAGTGGGTGTTTCAAATTTTTTTTATGGACGTATTTCAACTAATCTCATGGTAAGATATGGAAAAATACAAGTTTCAAACCGCGGCAAAAAATTTTTTTTTTTTAATGACCAGTGTAATAGACCAATGAAGTTGAAGTTTGTAAGGGACGCTTCCAAATAAATTTTGTATGATAGTTAATTACAAATAACTGCTACAATTTTAGATCTGTTTCACTTCTATGTCGCAATTACACGGTATTCATTTAAAACAAACACACTAGAGACTTCAGATTGAATAAAATATGAAGTCTCATCCATTTTTATAAAGATTTTTTTTATTAAAATATTAGGATATTTTCATAATTTTAATAATTTATTTATTGTCAGCAGCATCAGAGTCTGAAAAGACTAATAGGCTCGTCATTAACTTGGACAAAAACTGACGTAACTTGAGTATAAAAAAATATGTTAGCCTTCTCTTTTGGTGATACAGGACTTTATATTAAATGTGTGTATGCATGTCAATATTGTATGTGTGCTAATTAGTGTACCAAGTACATGGACATAGGCCTCTCCCATGAGACGCCACTGGGCTCGATCTTCGACCCTCCTCATCCAACCCCCGCCAGCCACCTTGCGGATATCGTCCCACCTAGCCAGAGGGCGTCCTACACTACGTTTGCCGAGCCGTAGTCTCCACTCCAGAAACAGTTTCCAGTTTCCAGTGACAAATAAACGACACAAGCGCACAAAATGAATATATTATGTATTGTTACAAGTAAGAACACTTCGAGGGTAGCTGTGGTCGTCATCACGTCGGCTGACTATATACATATAATTGGCGCTGCTGAGCATCAGGCACACTCGCTCATCAGCCGGCTTACAGTGCGGGAGCTCTGTCCGAACGTCTACGTGTGTCTTTTGTTATTAATTTACCCTCAGTAATGTTAGCATTTTGTAATTTCAAGTTGGTCTATGTTTGTATGAATAAATGTATATTTAAAAAATCTATTAATATTTTCATATCTAAAAGTATGTACAATATGACTCCACCGCTGGCTCCTACAAGTGACGCCAGCCACCAAAGCGTCAGAAGTACGACTTTGCACTCAACTTTGCTTATTAGATTGTTTTGTTCGGTGCCGTGTTAATTAAACTACTCGCACCTATGTAGTTTTGGTAATGTCATCTTGATTTGCTAACTTTATTAGTCCGCTATTTACTGTGTATTTGTTAGAATTGAGAATACAACGTAGGTATTGGTGAAATAGGTCATGTTGTTTTTATACATTCACTGTTTTACGAAATTATACTGTACTATAAAATCATTATGATATTTTTATTGACATTAAGATTGCAGAAAACAGCAGAAAACAACGGGACTTCTGTTCGCGAGACAATAAAAAATATTTTTTAGTACATGTTAATTGTCGTAAAAGAAGACATGGAAAATGGATTATTTTGTTTATTTATAGTATTAGAAGAAGACGAAAGAAGTGAAGATAATTGCTGTGGATTATTTTGTAGATTTCGTAAATTACTCACAAGAGTATACTGCGTTTCAGGTTAGAGCTTGAATTTATTGACCAACAATTAATTTATTCAACTAGCAAGATAATCCTTTTTCTCACAAGTCGTTATTTAGACCTTCGTGCTGTTAAAAGGATATTTCAAAATCTATAAACCATTTTAGACAGTAGGTACTGCTATTAATAATTTGGACAGCTGCCAGCACCGATCATAACGCTGGGGAAACTCGCAAATTCTGCATTCCGAACTTCGTAACTATACCGCGGAACTGACCACTCGCGTTGTTAGATATAATGCATCAGAACAGACTCGCTGTTCACATTTGTCGTGAAGTATATTGGTGAAGAAAACCATCGTGAATTTACCTGATAGTTCTCAGTGTCCGCTAAATTGTGCAGATGCTAAAAATATTGATATTTTACAACAGTATTTTTGCAAGATTTTCATTTTCTAAATTTATGCATAAGCTAACTAGGAGTACGGAAAACATCGAGAGAAAATTGTTATTAAATTGTTATGTGTGTGGTCCGCCAATCCGCACTAGGCTAGCTAGCGTGGTAGACTAAGGCCTAACCCATCTTGGTTGTGGAGAAGGCCCGAGCCCTTCGGTGGAACCTATATTAATACATTCTTATACAGATTTCTGACGAATTACTATGACAGTATCGTGCTATCGGTGTTAAAAACTACTAGAGAATTTTGTTACTCACAGGCACCAGAACCAAAAAAAAAACTATGGGTCATGCAAAATTTGTCATCAATGCAAGGATCGAATCAACGGCCTCTCGTTTCACGTATCGATGTCTAGCCAATTTCTATGTATCTAGGACACATTTGTAATTACCATCAGTACAGTGTATTTTTATCAGTAAAAAATTGCTTGAGTTCGCAGTCTTTTTGCCCGACGAATAAATTACTTTATACGATAATAAAATCCGTTAGCATCCATAGATAACAAAATATGAGACATCGGTATAATAACCGCGAAAAGAGAATAGACTTTTTCAATTCAAAATCCAACGATCAAAATATTCAACTGTTTCATTGTTCCATATTAAAATATCTATTTCGTATTCAGATTGGTTTGGAACTGAAGCGCCATTTCATTTACTGAAGCAGCTCTTCGAAAGATAAAATGTTTTTTTTTATCGTAATTTATTGCCAGTTGTAAGTGACGGCTTTTTTTAAACTCTATTTTTGTGATTGTAGCTAAATCTAAATATTTTATTAGCGGCATATTTACTTATTTTGACTCTTGTTTAAAATATATATTATTTATGATTGAATTGTCATAAATTAGAATATGGTAAATTTAGTATGCTCGATAGCAGTGCTATCACAAACACAGTCACAGCGACGTAAAAGGTCCATATTATCCATTCTAATACGAGTATTGTAAATGCGAAAGAAACTCCGATGATTATAAAGCTTTCTCGTCTAAACTACTGGGTTAATTTGAATGTTTTTTTTATGGAGATACTTATTTTTTTTTAAATGAGGGGGCAAATCTGGGCATGCTTACTAGTTATTATATATGAGTATTAGTTATTATACTATTTATTCAATTTGCAGCAATAACAGTTCATTAACCACGGAATTTTAAAATAAATTCTGTGCTTTTTTGTTTTTCGCCAACTACCCACAACAAAAAACTAAACAAAATGTACGTGAACCAATACGCTTACACATGCACGCACCTGGAATATCAAAGCATTCAAAAAGCGGCAAAAATACCCCTACCTTTAAATACGGAGTAGAAAATCAAATAAACTTTACCCCAATTCGCTTGATATAATACCCGAGCGAGAACAATTCTAGTTCATTGGTTATACGTGACTCGACCCACGGATCCCTTACATTGACCCCGTATAGTTATGTATACTTAAACATCACGTGCGTTTGTACGTCTGTATTCAGAGATTTTCGGACCTTACAGGTGACTTGGCGTTATTTTTTGTATTAGGTTTTAGTTACTGGCTTGGTGGTCCGGCGGTTCGGAGTGCGATCTAGAAGTCTCAGGTTTGAACCCGAACGAAAATAATATAATTTAAGTATTCATAGTTTTTTTGGGGTGTAAGGGGGGCAAATATCATCTCACGTCCCCAACTGCCAACCCTACCTGCACGCGGTACACCCTGCTGGTTAACGGATGTGGCTCTGGCGGCCGACGAGTGGCGGCATAACCACTCCTACTAGTTGGAGTGCCTAAATACCCAAACCTTCGGTGGGCAGCAGCGCCGTCGGTTAAAACATTCCAACCACTGCGGTCACCAACCCGCTTGCCAAGCGTGGTGATTAACCTTCATAAGGTCTTCGGGTCAATTTTGACCCATTTTGTTATAAAAATGTAATTTTCTCAGAAAATAAGCGTTCAAGGAGTTTGATATTTTATGACTTTTAATGATTCGCTTCCATTTACTTATTATTGGAATAATTTTATAAAAAAATATTATAATATTCCAGATATGGTTTTTTTTACTCTAACGGTCTTCGGGTCAGAATTGACCTCAACTAATAACAAACGCACAGTGCATCTGTTATCGTTCGAATTGTTTATGTTTCCCATAACTTTTTGAATGAGACGTTCTTTTTTTCTACCCACACAAATCTTAGTGTTATGTATAAACATTATTGATTATGTATATCAATCAAACAACACATATCATAGATTACAGTGATGAAAACGATATTTGTTTCTAAAAAATGATACACAATCAAATAGAAGCGGTGATATTGAATAAAATGTCGGATACTAATGAATATTATTCTGAAACAGAAGATTATATCAAAAAAGCTTAACCATCTGATAGCTCGGATAGCGAAAATGAATCAGTGATTGTGCCTTCATTGACGTCAAAAAATGGGCAAATACAATATTCCAGAAACCCTGTCACGCAGTCTTGTGGCAGAGCTTCCAGATAAAACATAATAAACTTGACACCAGGATTGACACGCTATTCTTGCTCAAGGATCACCTCAAAAGAAAAATCCAGTTTTGATTTATTTTTCCCACCACCTTTGATACACATTATAGTGAAATATACGAATTTGGAAGGTAAGCGTGTTTTCATTAGCTTGTGGCATTCAGAGGGATTTGTCCATTTTGACAGTACATGCCATCGAAACCAGCTATATATGGCATCAAATTTTGGGTTCTATGTGATTCAGCCACAAGTTACGTTTGGAACATCCAACCCTAGAAGTCGTTGCCACCTATGTGCTAAAACTGACAATAAAATACCTTTGATACAGATCAAAGGTACAATCTACACAGGTAGATTGTAAGAAATTCGTATGTAATAAAAAAAACATTTAACTACAGTTGTTGCACCCAGTGTAATAAGATATAATTTCATTTACATTTTTTTTAGATATTGCTGAGTCTCTTTTTATATTAACGTCATACAATATTGTGTATTATTTTTATATAAGATGTATTAAATTAAAATTTATATAAAAATTAATAGTAATTCTGTAGAAATAAACATAATATGTCAAATAAATCCATTACACATTTTTATCTTTATTTTTTGTTCATTTTTTGGTTAAATTCTACTACTGGGTCAAATCTGACCCGAAGCACGGCAACGTTGGTAAAATTAAAGACCTTATGAAGGTTAAGGCAAATCCCCCAAATGGCAACAACTCTAAATTCGCGGCCCCCAGTTCCCGGTAGTCTCGCTATTCCTGACCACGGTACCGGTCATGGTAACGGCGAGACGGGGGGTGCTAAGAATCCCCGGGCTACGGCAGGGTACCATAAAAGACTCTATCTGGCGACGTATAACGGACGCTCTCTGCGGCTGAGCGAGCACGTCTCAGAACTAGAAGTAGAGCTAAGTCAGATCAACTGGCATATTGTGGGGTTGTCTGAAGTCCGTAGACAGGGGGAGGACAAGATTACCCTACCTACCGGTCACTTGCTCTACTTCCGAGAAGGACACCAACCATCCCAAGGAGGCGTCGGATTTATGATCCACAAGTCACTCAAAAGCAACGTTGTAGAAGTTGGCAGTGTGTCGGCAAGGGTGGCGTACCTTGTCCTAAAATTAACGGAGAGGTACTCTCTCAAGGTTGTACAAGTGTACGCTCCGACGTCTACACACCCTGACGACGAAGTCGAGGCCATGTACGAAGACATAGTGAAGGCTATGTCTCGTACCAAGACTTCTTACAATGTTGTTATGGGTGACTTCAATGCCAAAGTGGGAGTACAGAGTTACGGCGAGTCGAGGGTAGGTCCGTTCGGTCATGGGAGCAGGAATGGTAGAGGGCAAATGCTGGTCAACTTCCTCGAAACTCAGGGGCTTTTTCTTATGAATTCGTTCTTCCAGAAGAAGCCCCAAAGGAAGTGGACCTGGCGTAGCCCTGACAGTATGACCCGGAACGAAATCGATTTCATAATCACTGACAGGCGCCAAATATTCAGAGATGTCTCTGTGATCAACAGGTTCAATACCGGTAGTGATCACCGACTCGTAACTTGACGTAACTTGATAAATTAATAATTTAACTTTAAATTAAATATTTTGTTATTTAAGAGTCGTAGTTTTTTTGTCAATACATTGACCTGATTTTTAGGATCCTCGTCAACTGCCCTGTGGCAAGGGGGCGTTAGAACCCCACCACGGTATCCCCTGCCTGTCGTAAAAAGCGACTCAAACGGGCCTTTGGGGTCACTGGACGCGCTGCTGGGGGCAATGCGTCCTCACTGAAAGTGTCGCCGAGAGGAGCGGCGGCACCGTGGCCTGTGTCCGTCGTGGGCACCCACCCACAACTGGGCGCCCGAACCAAGCTATTGGGGGTGCAACTGCGCCCCCCAGAACTCCGAGACGGCCGAGACATTTTCGTCTCGGACGCGCATCGGGCGGCTGCGGCATCATTGTGGGTGCCTCTCACCCACACACCGTGGTCGCCCCATTCGGCGCGAAGATGGCCACCGGGAGGTTTTAGTCGGTATGCCGGCATAGGAATTTTGTTACGGACCCAACCCGGCATTAACATCTGCGCGGACGTGACGTCGCGGCGCGCCGGGCTGGAAGGCCGGTGATCCCGACATACGCTTCTCACCTCCCTCCCCCAGGGCTGGCGGGAAGTAGAGTCATAAGCAGCTTTCCCCTCGAAAAAAAAAAGGACCCTCGTATTGACGACCATTTCCATTTAAACAAAATACTGTTATAAATTTCAAATTAATCTCACGGTACAAGTTTTCAAAAACAATGCCGCCATATTTATATGCATTTTCTCAAGTGGCCCTCATCTGAGTTACGCGAAAGTCGTCGGTACGTACGGCATGCAAAACGGCCTGAACTTTTTCCATTAAATATCAACTATGCTGGCAGTTTCCGCTGAAATACGGACTTGGACAAAACACGTTCAACTTGCAGATTAAAGGAAGGGGTGATTGTTGGGATGAATATATGGGATGATAAAAAGCTAAATGGACAGCATAATAAATCGAACGTGGATAGTCATTTCTACACTTATATATCTGTAAGTAGGAGGAGAAAAAAAAAACAATTTTCATGTCTTTCAAATCTTAAGTTCTTGCACAATACAAAACACCAGCCCCTACACCTCCTGTTCACCAGGCACTCAGAAAATTGACAGCAAGCAGTAAAGCACATTGATTTGTAGTTTGCCTTTAACCGACAAAAAGGCAAAAATTTGTATCAAAAAAATTAAAAAGTCCTCGCAGACGAAATCACGCGCACCAGCTAGTATAAAACCAAATTAAACAGCTTTAAACAACAAACAATGGCGATCGATATTCAATATAAATTATAATTAAATATAATTACAAATACATGATAATTAATTGTTAATATCAACCGTAACATCCGTACGCTCATAAATGTCTATGCGTGGTTAATGAAGCGTCGTTGTGCCGGCATCAATTCCGTCCACTGCACAAAATAATGTATTCATTGCCAAAATGTGTTTAATTCACGTTTGCCTATTGTTGTGATGATGTTGTTTGAATTAACATGAATGCTTTGCGTATTGTGTTCACGATACGACCGTTGCATGTCTATGTTAGTCTATACCCGAGCTACTGCGAGAAAATTAAGCCCGCAGTTCAAATTCTTGGTAATTACGCTTTTTTGTACAACAAATGTATTCACAAAGAAATTTCACGAACTTTAACGGTGAAGAAAAACATCGTGATGAAACCTGCACACCTAAAAGTTCTTAGGAATTTCTTGGGTGTGTAGTCCGCCAACCCGCTCTCGGCCAGCGTGGTGGACTAAAGGCACCACCATCCTAAACCCTCTCAGTTGTAGAGAAGGCCTGTGCCTAGCAGTGAAGTGAAATGACAGCGTTATCGCTATCAGTGTTTCTTTTAGGCAGCTGTTAGATGGACTGGAGAGATCAAGAATTATCACTCAGGAGATTATAAATATTTCCAGAAACGCTTCTAGGCCAATATACTATGTAAAATCAACTTGGTGGTAGTAGTACAACATAGGTATACCGGCGTACGAATTTTTTAGATTGGACATGAGCCTCTTCTGCTATTAAGAGGTGTAAAGGCATAAGCCAGTAGAGCTCGTATCTGTCGTGGGCGTTTCTGCTTCATCAACATAAGATCAAGTGGGAAATATGAACTTGGGTTTCGATCTCATGTCAAATGTGACTGTGTTTTTAAACCATCTAATATTCATCCTCGTGGTCTCGCGGCACAAGTATGTGCCGTGCGCTCTAGAGGTCCCGGGTTCGATTCCCGGGTCGGGCAAAGTGTTATTGGGTTTTTCCATTAGGAAAGTCTCAGTAACAGCACGGAGTCTGCAATTATGCCCGAAAAACGGCAATAGGCTCGCCCCCGATTACGTGGTACTGATACAAAACCTGGCGAAATGTGGTGCAGAAATGCACTTCTGCCTATCCCTTCAGGGAATACAGGCGTGAAGTTATGTATGTATGTAATATTTATCCGCCGAAAAACCGGAGGCGTGGGTTTGATCCCGCACCGATACTAATTTTTGTATGGTCCACATTTTGAGACCGAAAACTATTTATAAGGCTGATTGGTGTATTAAATAATTTGTTTACAGCCGTATGACATATTCTGACATCATAACCCAAAAACGTATCTTAATTAGTATGAAAATACTGTTCTTTTGTTAAACGATGTAAACAAGCATATCGCAACTCTATTTCTAGGAAAAAACATTGAATCGAGAGGCTGCAAGGCTTCCCTTCATTAAGATCCCCTTTCATGCGATATTACAAAGCTCATTGTTTCCACTCTAATACCTTTTCGCTTGTAATTTTAATTCTTCCCGTAAGGAAAATATTCGATTCATTTAATTCGTCATCTTCAACGTTTTAACTCAAAAACCTATATTAATAATATAAGTTAGTTACACCAAAAATCTATACTTTTATCGAGTGTTCTTGTCGTTATTTTTACAAATAATACTTTGTCAAAATTTATCTATTTACATAAAAAATAATGTTTGTCTGTATTATATTTGTCCTCTTAAGCGGCTGGACCGATTGGGATGAAACTTTGTATGATTTCAAAACACAATTTAATACGGTAGGTGGCGCTGTCGGCATATCACTTAAAGCTTTTCCGGGCAGGACGACGTTTGCCGGGACAGCTATATTAAATAAGAATGACAATTTTAATACTCTTTGTCCGTTTGTCTTCCTCTTTGGTCTCCTGATATAAGTTTTAACCACATAAATCTCTTTTAGATCTTTTCAAACTCGGAATAAAATTTAAGTATAAGTTAGTATCCTTGCAAAAATAACAATCTCAATTAACATAGTATTCTAAGCAAACACGAGGCTGAAAATATAGTATTTAATATCGTGCCAATGTTACAAATCTCGCTCCGAGTAAAACCGCACAAATTACAAAACCAGTAACAAATAGGAAACGCAAAACCTTTTCCATATTCCAATTTGCATTAATTTCTGCAATTCTAATTTCCGAACGAAACTTTCAGGCGGTGCCTTCACAGTTTTGACATTTTACGTTGGGAAACGTCAATGTGGGGTCCAATTAAGTAAAATACTGCGGTCGGTTGTTATGTGAACGCCTTCCGTGTGCCACATTGAATCACACCCGGGGAACTTTTGAATATTTCAGACAATCCCGCTGGCTGTCTGCGTTTGTTCCTTTGCACGTCGCACTGGGATAAATAAAATATACGGGGACATTGTCTTTGCTGTATATTTTTTACTGTATTACCTGCGGTGTGGAAGCTACTCTTTGACGTAGAATTGTTAGGTATATAGTGAATTACATTATTCTTAGACCTCGTGTTTGTTCATGGACTAATGAAAATGTATGAAAGATGACAATTAAGACAATAGCTTTATTCTCTTTGAGTTCTAGGAGTTTTCTGCAGAAAAGGGAAAGCATGGTGTAGTTTTATAATATTATTTTCTAAAAATTCTCGCTGGACCCGCCTTAATTATTCTAAGTAAAACATCTTTAGTGGCATCGTTATGCCATTGTTCAAAACCCAAAATTTTTGGGACGACTTTGGCTCGTATTTTATGTTTTTTGCCTTGACAAGTGTGAAGAAATGAGACACAGGCGTATAATGAAACTGCTTGCTTCGTAGCAACGACTATTTTATTTTAAACACTGCTTGCTTTACTTTGTTACAATCGTTTATGTAATTAAATATATAAATTAACAGTAATTACTTATAACTGCACAGCTATTCTACACAATTATACTAGGAGGTCTGTCTCGGTCGAGACGTTCGATCCGAATATGTCAACTGAGCACATTTCGTTTTCGAACTTAACGACAAGTACCCACTAATCTGCGCGCTTTTTCATACACCGACATTTTTAACGACTGACCTCCTACTATCAATTTAAATATATAAAATCAAATACAATCATTTAATTAAATATAAATATTATTTTAAAAATAAACTCAATTTGAAATATTAAAATTAATTACAATATAACATCAAATGCAATCATTAAATATAAATATTATTATAAAAATAAAATAGATTTGACTTGACATATTTGTACCGCCCATTGTACTTGATTTGTTTACTGTACTCCTAAGTTCATTGTATTTTTATGTGTACAATAAAGTTTAAAATAAATAAATAAATAAATATTTGTAAAACAATATTAAAATTCATTACACAAGTATACTAGTGCCTCTTTGAGGCACAAGTGTGCGTCATGCACTCTGGAGGTTACGGTTTCGATTCCTAGTTCCAAGATTATTTTGCCAAAAGGAAATTGTCATACATATTCGCCTCTCCTATCATTGAGGATACAGACGATACAGTGTATATGTATGTATGCATGTTGGGTATTCGCTTCATTTTTTAGAATATATTGAACAGCTCAAAATCTTATCAGCGTTGTTTAAATTGCTCCATTAAAAATGCAAGAGGTATGTAATTGGAAGTACAAAATTATATTGCATTCGTAAATGCAATATAATTTCTATTGTTAATGAAAAAAGTAATTTGTGTCAAATATTACTCTGATCGTAAATATGAGACCGTAATACCTAAGTCTAATTCACTATTAAATTAGATTATTTGTAAACGTTAAAGATGTTAAAGAAGAATATTTGTTAATGTCTATAAAACGATATAAGTAGAATCTCAACCAGGTCTTTAATTTAAAACATTTCATGGGTACTATCTTCAAAATTATTGCCTCACTTTAAACTTATAAATTAGGTATATCAATATTCATTCTCCTTAAAATATTTTTTAGCAAAAATGGCACGTACATAATAAACCAAGGCATTGTAGTCATATCTGTTACTTATAGACTATAAAAGGGCTCCTTCAGAATATGTCTCGGATTCTCTGGCGGGCGTATTGAAAGCACCTTGCTGATAAAAAAATGAGACATTTTTACGATAGTCAACACAAAGAAATATATAATCTTAAAAAGTGTTTAAGTTTATTTCGTCGAATATTCAATATGTCTTTTTTTTGCGGTCGACAAACGATCACATGACAACTAAAAAACTGTTTATAGCCTAAGGTAGAAAAGACTAGAACGAATAATGTGAAAAACTCACGAAGAAATCACAACAACGTGTTAATAAATTAATAGTAATACCTACATTATAGTTTTTTAAACACTTTTAAATGATTTACACTGCATAACGGGTTAAGATGAAATCTTTTACGCACTTCGCAAAATATTATCTACATACATACATAAACTCACGCCTGTATTCCCCGAGGGGGTAGGCAGAGGTGCATTTCTGCACCCACATTTCGCCAGGTATGTATCAGTCCCATGTAATAGGGGCGATTGCCGTTTTTCGGGCACATTTCCAGACTCCGTGCTGTTACTGAGAATTTCCTAATGGAAAAATTCAATAACACTTTGCCCGACCCGGGAATCGAACCCATGACCTCTAGATCGCACGGCACATACTTGTACCGCGAGACCACGAGGCAGCAAAAATATTATCTATGTTAATCTTAACAGACATGGCCGGCCCACTTCCACTTTAGCGTGCTAATTCTGCGGGCAATGTCAATGACTCCGGCCATGTCTGCCGACGGACGGACGGCCGTTGGAGCAGACAAGTGTTGGAGTGGAGACCGCGCTTAGGTAGACGTACTGTAGGACGTCCTGCAGCAATAAGGATAAGGGCTGCTCAAGACCGGGATGGTTGGTGCCTACTTGGGGAGGCCTTCGTTCAGCAGTGGACGGCGATAGGCTGAGAATATAATCTTAACAGCTGAAAAGCATATCGTCTCGAAAGTGCACTGCGGGATAATTGTGAGTGCTTTTCGTCCAGACACCGTGATCGCCCTCCTTGACGCGAAAATGGCCACCGAGGAGTTTTGGTACCCATCAACCCATTCCGGCGTAGGTATTTTGGTTAGGGACCCCGCCCGGCACTTACATCTGCGCGGACGTGACGTCGCCGTGAACCGGGTTGGAGGCCCGGCGACCCCGACGTAGGCTTCCTGCCTCCCACCCTCGAGGATAATTAGCTTTTCCCTCGATAAAAAAAACATACTCAAGATAAGTGAGTCTGTAAGTTGTGCTTTATTTTCAATTACGAGAAGCTCTACACATCAATAGAAACGCTTCAGTTTTAACATTTACGACTCCTTAACTAAAAACAAATGTAAGTATGCATTAAATGATCACTTCTACAAACAACGGTTTATGAAAGTTCTAAAATATAATAAATACACCAAACAGTTATCTATTCACATAGTTAGTTCTGACCCCACGCTAAGATCGTGCGGGGATCGAACCCGCGACCTCTGGTTTCACAAACTGGTGTCTAGCCACCTGCGCCACGGCGCTGTGAAAATATTTTTATTTTTTCTTTCTTTACGAAAAGTGAACATCTAAACAAATACAGGCCAGTATGTTCTTTTCAATGTTGTATTCTCGAGGGCTCTTACCCAGGCCGAGTGCACACACAAATTCTAGCTCTACAAACATTTGTTCAAACTATTGCCAAGTCAGGCTTACTCGGGCTAAACAAATTAATTTCTCTAATAGAAATGATATTGTAACAAATGAACAGGTTAAGCAAACACTACGCTGTAATGACTCCAAGTTTACATACGGGACGCTAAAAGGCTGGCGGCTCGTATCTAGCGTAATGGAACCTTTTAGCAGATACTCTGGAATCGGCGGCAAGAAGACACCGACGGCCACTCCATATTAATGAATTTTATTTTTTATAGAACTGATTTTATGATGATTTAGGTATCCCTGCGCTTTTTATGTAAGTGTCAATTTCGCGAAGAATGCGCTATTATATTGAAAATGTTTGTAAGAATAGTTGTGAATAAGGAGCAGGATTTTAGTGAGATGCCTCCAGCCTCGAAATGAAACATTTATGGGCTGGATAGATTTAAACAGTAAAAGTAAGTAGGTACCAATCCGTTATTTTCATCATCATCATCATCAGCCCATATACGTCCCACTGCTGGGCACGGGCCTCCTCTACCATTGAGAGGGTTTAGGCCTTAGTCCACCACGCTGGCCTAGTGCGGGTTGGCGGACTACACACCTAAGAAATTCCTAAGACTTTTTTAGGTGTGCGGGTTTCATCACGATGTTTTCCTTCACCGTTAAAGTACGTGATAATTCATTGTGAATACACACATAACTTGGAAAAGTCAGAGGTGTGTGCCTGGGGTTTGAACCCGCGACCGTAGAGATTCTCGACCGCGTGCCCAAACCTCGAGGCCATCACGACTTATATATCCGTTATTTTACCAAGAGGTAAATTTCGGAATAGCTTCATTGAAAGAAGCAGAAAGCTAAACAACGCTTATCATTACGGTTAGATATTTTTAATAGAAACAAAATTATACTACGCAAGCAAATCTTACTCAATATTTTCCTTCACCTTCAAATACAGATATAATTAACAAGAAACTTTGAAAGACTAACATGACAAGTCTTTGATGAAAAATATCGTACTGCCAAAATGAGGCATCAAGTAGCACCAACGTCTCCTTCATCTCTTAGACACGCAGTTTCTTTAAGTAAACTATTTCAACATTGTAACTACCTTCCAAACCAAATTGAACCGCTTGAGCTAACAAAAACATCTTAAGCGATTTGAGTTCTGCAACAGCACCGCTGGCGACTCCTCGCCTGCACCCGGTTTTCTTAACGCTATGATTTCCCCAACCGCCCCTTCCGTGAATTCATTCATGTCTTTTCATTCGGCTTAATAGTAGCGAATCTAGCATGTTTGGTACATATAAAAATGGAATTCTTCTAGAAGCATTTCTAATCAAAACTATGCTTTCATGTTTCAACTCTAATCAATTTTAAGTAATATTTCACTTACACCGAAGAAAGTCACCGTATGTAATAGACCGAGGGCGACCACTTCTTGACCTGTCATCTACACTAGAGTCTTCATTGTATTGTTTGATGGTACGATAAACGAATCTTTTGGTTATATTCAAATTTTTCAGTATGTCAAAAATTTGAATTGTCGCGTAACCGCAACGATGCAACGCAATAACTGCAACACGGTCTTCTTTAAGCGTCCACTCCATATTTAAAAATGAGTAAAATTCTAAAAAGTATACATTTTTATTTTCATGAACAATTCGAAATTCGAATTCAATAAACTTTTTTGTGGCCAGCATTCTAAAAGAAAAGTTTTTACTGTGTGACAATACTTATGACCTGACTGTGTATATAGTTAAATTAATATTCTACATCTTGCGAAATAAAACCATTATGATTTACCATTGTAGTTCTTTTCACAGTTGAACCTCAGCCCTACAGGCCCTCTCCCGCTCTTCTCTATTAGCATTACACAAATGCAATGTGTTTTCAACGTTCAAAATACCCACGAATATTCAACGAGTACCCAGAATGATGAAAATACTATATCTATTTTGTTTGAAAACAAGCGATGTGAATTTCAGGAAGTTGGCGCCGTCGTTGGCCAAATTCAAAGAAACTTATTCTCGAGTGGTTAAATTTCAATACTCAGAAATGAAAGGACGTATTTCGTACACTTTGTTACGTAATTTATGAAGCGGTGTTTCAGGCCAACCGTTATTAATTTGCTTATATTAAAGGTTTATGTGTAATTTATCTAGTAGATGATACTTGTTTTAAGGAGAATGCAAATTTTATAGTTAGCAAATTAATAGTACTGATGAAGACAAATCACAATAGATGACTACAAACTGTTTTTTTTTTTCTCCTTTTTAATGTCTAAAAACATGACACAATGTGGGTGTCGCTAAAAAGATATACTTAAAAATTACCACGGAAATGTTATTATTTTTAGCTTTTTGTGTTGAGCCAATATCATAAATGAAAACTCGGCAATCATTCAATATCGGTAAAGTAATCGAGTCAAAAAAATTACGAGCACTTTACATCGAGGTTTTAACAAAGAAAGCAGATAAATTATATTGTAAAATGGGCCATAACGTATTTCAAATAGAAGCCACACACCGATCAACATGTTAAACGGACGGCTAAGTAAAGACTGCCCAGGGCGCAATTGTATGCCCATACTACCACATGTTGGTATGGTAAGTGCAGTCCAAAGAGAATATGGAAATAACCGCCTTTCGTTTGAAACTGGATTGTTCATAGACTGACTCCGAAGCGCGTCGATCTTTGAGGAGCTACAGTCGGTTTGACATTTACTTCTATGACGCAACCAACGGTCAACCGTCAAAATGTATTTCTTGTGATAAAAAAAGTATCCTACTTATGTGCTATATCCAAAGTGAAAATTTTCAGGGCTCTGAATATTTTAATTATATGCTTACCCTATGATAACGCTACATTTTATAGGGATAAAACGTAGCCTGTGTATTCCGAGCTACCATTCCGAATTTCATCAAAAAATTTGTCGGATTATGACTGTGCATCTATTTCATTTCATGACATTAGTAAGACGGTCCTGACCTGATAATGCTTTTCAATTAACTTACATAACAAGCAAGACGCTAAAATTAAACAGGCAAACTAGCAAGGAGTTTCATAAAGTTTAATTACAAAGACAAGACTTGCATACATGATGCAGCACTCATTTGTTGGATGGAAACTTCTTAAAATGAAGACACAGCTGCCAGGCGTGAAGGTTGCGCTTCATTTAACCCTATTCAGGGAATATTACCGACAAAAGGACGTGTCGAGTGCGGAAATATTTTTTTAATAGAAAAAAAATGAATGTTTTTGTCAAAATTATCATCATTTTTAATATTTTGTTAGCCTTCTATTTTTACAATGAAAAAAACACCAATTTCATGCATTTATATCCTTAATGAAGTAATATTTTATTATTTCATTTTCATAATACGTGAACTTTTGTAATCTTAATATAAACAATTGATGGAAAAAATCACTAATTATAAAAAAGTAATAATTGTCATATTAAACCCTCTCAGGTGTTGAAAAGGCGCATGCGACATTAAGCGGTCGATATTGATTTATTAGAGATTTAGTAACCTCGTATAAGAAATAATGCAGAAACAAAAACAGTAATAAACAAACAATAAATACACATAACGAACTTCATTCAACTATTTCCACAAGAGAGAAACCTGCAACCAACCTCCATGTTTCGACCCATGCGAGTCCAATCAAGCGGAATAGAGGCACTCAAAACTGTAACAAATTTAGGAGCCAGAAGTTAACATCGTAAAATCCCTCGCCTGCCCCAGGTGTTCCTGAATAGCCATTGAAATTGCAACTAGCGATTCGAAAAAGTGTGATACTAAATTTGAGGTGGTGTTTGAACGACACTTTGTATTTGGGACACGTCCGCCGCGACCCGAGTGTAGACCTCGAGCCTCGGAGATGTTACGTCGCAAATTACATGATTCTGTACCAGAAGAATTTAAAATCTAGTTGTTAGCTGTATTGCTTCTTGATCGAACGTTAATGAAGGTGAATTTTAGGGATTTGCTTTTCATCAAACTTTCGTAAAATTTACAGAATATTGGGTAAATACTCGCACTGGTGGTCTAAAGACTAATTTCGAAAGTCTTTTTAAACTAATGCTTGTATTACTGTTATGGTTTAAATATTTTTGTGATTCCGTTGTTAACGTGCTTAATTATAAATAAAGATATATAGGACAGACAGTTTTTCAATTCTTTGTTGGTAGCCAGGGGGTATCTAGAAAAATTACACATACATACATACGCCTGTATTCCCCGAAGGGGTAGGCAGAGGTGCATTTCTGCACCCACATTTCGCTAGGTATGTATCAGTCCCACGTAATAGGGGGCGAGCCTACTGCCGTTTTTCGGGCACAATTCCAGACTCCGTGCTGCTACTGAGAATTTCCTAATGGAAAAACCCAATAACACTTTGCCCGACCCGGGAATCAAACCCAGGACCTCTAGATCGCTCGGCACATACTTGTACCGCGAGACCACGAGGTAGAAAAATGAATGGCGATAACAAGTTAGACCAAACAAAGATCGGCTACAAGGCGTCAATCTGTTAATGGTTTAATCGATAGGTTAAATCAAACAGATTCAATGAGTATCGCAACTATGGTGAAAGCCTTCTCACCGCGCGTTGATAAGCTCTCTCTTAATTAGCAACTTGTAAAGGGAGTGGCATTTGCATAGTTATCAAGTTCTTGCTTTTCAGTGGCCTTGTAATAATGTTACTACAATTATTTCTTAAGTCGTGATGGCCTCGAGGTTTAGGCACGCGGTCGATCGATCGAAATCTCGACGGTGGCGGGTTCAAACCCCAGGCACACACCTCTGACTTTTCGAAGTTATGTGTGTATTCACAATAAATTAACGGTAAAGACATCGTGATGAAACCTGTACACCTAAAATTTCTTAGGAATTTCTTAGGTATGTAGTCCGCCAACTCGCACTAGGCCAGCGTGGTGGACTAAGGCCCTCTTAGTTGTAGAGGAGGCCCGTGTCCAGCAGTGGGACGTATATGGGCTGATGATGAATTATTTCTTGACATTTATACAGCTGACTTTAGTGGAATTATTTTTTTAAATTGCGTGCAATCGTATCACTAATTCTCGCGTTGGTAATATTGGATCGGGTACTTCAGGAAAGTCTTAGTTGCAATACGGAGTCTGAACAGGTGCCTGGTAAAAAACAATAGGTTCGCTTAAAAATAATAAATTAATAAATAAATACACCCAACAGTCACATACATAGTTCTGATCCCATACTAGGATACAAGTCCTGTGTCGTGGGTAACTACGAGAGACTTTTCGGTCTCACAAACACCCAGACCCGAAACAAATATTTGTGGATCACACAAACATTTGTCTCGGTGCGGGGATCGAACCCGCGGCCTTGTTTCGCAAGCTGGTGTCTAGCCATCTGCGCCACGGGGCTGTCAAAACTTAAAAATATGTATCTGACGTAACCTGAATATAGAAATATAGCTCTTGCTTGACCATTCAGACCTAATTTAAATAAAGGCTTGACTTAAAAATAAAAAAATAAAAACCTCTGCGAACGAGGATTTCTTTCGCTACCCTGTATTACAATATCAAAACTAAATCAATATTTGCATTGACTGCCTCGTGGTCTCGCGGTACAAGTATGTGCCGCGCGATCTAGAGGTCCTGGGTTCGATTCCCGGGTCGGGCAAAGTGTTATTGGGTTTTTCCATTAGGAAATTCTCAGTAACAGCACGGAGTCTGGAATTGTGCCCGAAAAACGGCAATAGGCTCGCCCCCTATTACGTGGGACTGATACATACCTGGCGAAATGTGGGTGCAGAAATGCACCTCTGCCTACCCCTTCGGGGAATACAGGCGTGAGTTTATGTATGTATGTATGTATTTGCATTGATATAATTTCAGACTTAACATTTGAACTAAATTCCTCTGCTAATTGGAACTATAACAACTGCATTATACACAACATTTCCGTTCCAGAATATTCGAGAACTGTTCCGTCAATATCGACTAGCGTTCGGTAAATTCGCTCAAATTTGTGAAATCCAAACTATTTACCTACAGGTCGCATTTCCCGGGGAAGTTTTCAGTTACAAAAGATTGTATTGCAGAGTTCTCCCTAGTCTTGTGACTGACATTTGCCGGGAGCGTAATCCCATGTCCCATAACTTTAACTATTGATCTTAGTTTCAGAGCATATGAAGCAGAATGCTGAGTTCAACGTCGATGTATGAATTCATTTATGATTAATTAATGTGTAAACATACCTGTATTTCTTAAATTTCTCGTGAGGTAATGAATGAAAGTATATCTTCGATAAACAGTTGGAAGCCTTTTTAAAAATTCTGTTTTTACAGTTTTATTTAGCTGTTAGTACTACAGTATATGTGATATAGATGCAGTAATATTGAAGACTCAACGGTTTTTCCTACATCATCATCATCATCATCAGCCCATATACGTTCCACTGCTGGGCACGGGCCTCCTCTACAACTGAAAGGGTTTAGGCCTTAGTCCACCACGCTGGCCTAGTTCGGGTTGGCGGATATCATACATAGGTTGATCCTACATAGTACAAACATAGATACTGCCTGACGAATGATGTCATAAATTGACAATATTTCTGCACTTAACAATCAAATTTAATATAATAAGTATTACTTCTCTAATTACTAGTCCTTAATTAGTGACTGAATAAATTAAACGACTTACCTACTATTAAAATATTACATGTATCTCACAACTTTTTATTGCAGAAGAACTGTGTTGCGAGACTTGTTTTTGTTTACGAGTTTTGTTTTTCATATTTTTTTTACCACCAAATGAAATCGTAATATTTATTTCAAAGTCAAAGTCAAAGTCAAATTATCTTTATTCAAGTAGACTTTTACAAGTTCTTTTGAATCGTCCATTTTACACTTTTTTATATTTTTTAAACTATTGCCGCTTCGAAAGATTTTATCATTTTATGATTTATTTTATATTTTATTTTATCATTTTATTTATGATTTAGATCATGTACCTTTTCCAACGAATTAAAATGCTCTATCCGATGAATTTAAACTTAACAAATAAAATTCTTCATAAAAACGAAATAAAAGCTATTAATTACAGTACATTTGGATGACAATCGCACGTGTAATGTATGCGTGAACACCCTCGCAATGGCAACAAATCATACGCCCCAGTTAGGTCGATACTAAGCACAGGCACAATCAATGGATTGTAACCCCAACGCAGAGCCGTATTGTGGCAGAAAACTGTGAGACAAAATATTAGTGTTGGAAATGAGAATATTAATTGATTTTAAAATAAATATTTCTTCGGACAGGGACCGTAAGAAACATAAAAGAAATAACTAAATAATTTAACATTACTGAGGATAAATTGAAAACACAAGACACGTGTAGACGTTCGGACAGAGCTACCGCAACTGTACAACGGCCGATGAGCGAGCGTGCGTGATGCTCAGCAGCGCCTGTTATATAGGCCGACGTGATGATGACGACTGCTACTCGACACCAATTTACACACTAGTGTTATAAAACGGCTTTCGTAAAGTAGAGTGCCTATTTGCGCTCTTTTCAGTGGTTCTAGGATTAGTTCAACAGCCCCATGGCTCAGTTTAGACACCTGGTTGCGAAACGAGAGGCTATGGGTTCGATCCCTGCACCGAGACAAATGATTATGTGATCCACAAATATTTGTTTAAGGTCTGAGTTTTTGCGAGACCGAAAAGTCTCTCTTAGTTTCTGATATCCACGATACAGGACTTGAATCCTAGTGTGGAGTCAGAACTATCTGTGTGACTGTTTTTTATTTATTTTATTTATTTAAACTTCATATACCTACATACATGTATGTATAAAGGCGGACATAATGCCGTAGGCATTTGGATGTATTTATTTTATTTCTGACTCGGGAAAAAGTTAAAACTATCGGTCAAAGTCAAAGTCAAATTATCTTTATTCAAGTAGACTTTTACAAGTTCTTTTGAATCGTCCATTTTACACTTTTTTATATTTTTTAAACTATTGCCGCTTCGAAACGTACAGTACGGTACGTACGGTAGTTGTCGTTCTGGAAATCTGATAAGGGAAACAGGCTCCCTCTGTATTGCATAACAATTTAAACATAGTTGGCGAAACTTTGGTATAAAAACACATCTTTACTTCTAACATGGGGATATAGGCGTTGGTATGGATGTTCGCTTTTTAACAATATTTCAAATAAAGACACATTGCCATGTATAATATTAAAAACAAAAATAAAGGATAAATTTCGTTTAGACTGTCTGTTTCAGGATTACAGTTGTGTATGATTAGGGAATATCTTTTGGTTCTTTTATCGTACATACATACATACATAAACTCACACCTGTATTCCCCGAAGAGGTAGGCAGAGGTGCATTTCTGCACCCACATTTTGCCAAGTATGTATCAGTCCCACGTAATAGGGGGCAAGCCTATTGCCGTTTTTCGGGCACATTTCCAGACACCGTGCTGTTACCGAGAATTTCCTAATGGAAAAACCCAATAACACTTTGCCTGACCCGGGAATCGAACCCAGGACTTCTAGATCGCACGGCACATACTTGTACCGCGAGACCACGAGGCAGTCAGTCGTTTTCCTTATAAATACAATTAAGTAACTTAGATCATCAACAATGATCAGTTCCTTATATGAACCGTTGATTATATCACCTAACTGAACATCTACACTTATAATCTCGTGACAGTACGCTGTTCATTTCTAATTCTTTTTCCATTGTAATCAGTGATCATCATCATCATCAACAGTCCTTGTCACGTTCACAGCTGGGCATAGGTCTCTATGGCACGCCACTGGACACGATCTTCGGCCCTCCTCATCCAACCGCTGCCAGCCACCTTGTGGATATCGTGACCCCACTCATTGTAATCAGTATATTCTATCAAACCCGCCTCTCTTTCACACTCCAGTAGATTAGTGTAATCCGTCCCTGTGTCCTCCCCGAGGTCAGCGGGAGATGCCTCGGGTGTCGTAGTATCGATCTCAATTGCATCCCACCCTTACCTGCCGATTGAAATATTAATTTACTGAATTCACATTGTAACTCGTATAGTTTCCCACGTCGTGCCAACTAACCGGGTTTCAAACTTTGGACTAGCCCGGTTTAGCTTTAATATTGTACTAGAAGAACTTTGTATCTAGTATATTCTCTACAAACCTGTCGTAACTAGTGTATGCAGTGGCGGTACTTCCATAGAAGCCCAAATGTGTTACACGTTAATTGTGTGATGTCTAGTAGTTTATAATTGTTTATTCTGGGTCAGGATATTCTCATTTATATGCCGAATTGCTTTTGTTAAATAAAGATTTAAAGCATAAAGATTATTCGGAAGTTGTAAGACAAGCTGGGCTTTTGGGCTTCTATGGAAGTACCGCCACTGAGTGTATGGTGTCGTTTTAAACAGTTTAGAAAACCAGAGGACGTGAGCTCAAACCACCACCGTGATACACAAACATTTGTTTCGGATCTGGATGTTTGTGATACCGAAAAGTATCTTGTAGATTCTGTTACCTTTGATTGTATGATAATGTTGGTCAATAGTCGGTCGTAATAGGGGGCGAGCTTATAACCGTTTTTCGGGCACATATCCAGATTCCGTGCTGCTACAGAGAACTTCCTAATAGAAAACCCCAATAACACATTGCACGACCCGGGTATCGAATCCGCTTACCCAAGATCACACATCATAAACATTTCTTGTGGATATAAATGTTTGTAAGACTGAAAAGTAGATGTTACCCAAAAATAAGATTTGTATCTTAGAGTAGGATCAGAACTACGTATGTGACTAGGTGTGGTATGTGATAGGTTTATTTAATTGTAATGTCAAATTCTCAAGCAGACGGTTGAGAAAGGTTGCAATTCTCAGCGGAGTATTGAATTAATAATTCAAAATATTAAGTCATCATCATCATTATCAATCCGTATACGTCCCACTGCTGGGCACGGGCCTCCTCTACAACTGAGAGGGTTTAGGTCTTAGTCCACCATGCTGGCCTAGTGCGGGTTGGCAGAATACACACCTAAGAAATTCCTAAGAATTTTTCGGTGTGCAGGTTTCATCACGATGTTTAGCTTCACCGTTAAAGGACGTGATAATTCTTTGTGAATACAGTATACACACATAACTTCGAAAAGTCAGAGGTGTGTGCCTTGTGCTTGGGGTTCGAACCCACAATCGTCGAGATTTTCGACCGCGTGCCTAAACTTCGAGGCCATCACGACTTCAAGTATTTTGTACGAAGTGCTAGCTCCATATTAAATAAATTGAATTAATTATAAGCAAAGCCCAGTCTAGTATTCTACCAGGAATTAATTATGCTATGCAACGCAGGGACACTCAATATTCCTTGCAGCAGTCGATTCTCATCGGGGACTCGAACTTACGTCGCTCAATTTCCTATTTAATAGTTGTTAAGTGCACAAGAATGAACAATTTATTTCGTTTATTACAATAGGTGTAATGTAATTTTGGTCAATGAAACTGATGCCATATTTGTTCTCTGGTATTCGATTAGCGTTTATTGAAATTAAATTACGTTTATTTAACTTAAATTTAATCATATGTGGCACCAGCGATTGTTGGGCCATTAGTTTCGAATTGTAATTATTTGCTCATATTCGTGTGAAATATTCGTGAACTAATTGAAGTAATGTCTGGTTAACCACTCTTTTTAACTTTTAATTCATATACAAGGAATGCAGGCGTTAGTTTTTGTCATTTAATAACCGACATTCTTGTTTCAAATTCGATACACCGCCATCTAGTGGCACGAAAGTAAACTATCTCCATTAATCGGAACTCTAAGTGGATCGCAATCCAACTAAGTTTTACCCTCATTGATAGCACTCTCTCGCAATTACTCTTAGACCACCTAAACTCCCCACTTAAGAAAGTAACATCAAAAGATTAAAACTTGGGATTCTTCGCGCTGCATAACTTTATTGCTCCATTTTGGTGTCTAATTAACGTTGAATACAATAAAACCTTTTACCTGTAAGTAAGTGCGGCCGCTGGTGGACTCGAAGACTTATTAATGAAATAAACTTTACTTAGCTTACTTATGAATTTGTGAATGGGGCTTTGGGGGATTTGTCTGATGGATTTTGCCGATATTTATGGAAAGTTAATCATGAAAGGTACAATGGGTTAGCAAAAAGTTGTGGCATCTTTTGTTCAATGTAGATATTTATTGAATTTAAGCCTTTAATAAGTATCGAAGTTGAATGTAGCAGCTCTTAATAATGTTTTAAAGAACTTTTATGATATATATTTTTATTGCAGCCTTTTTTACCAAACACATATTGAAGCTACAAAAAGATCGAGTACACCTGCCATAATTGAGTAATGTTTTGTATACGTGCATCAGGGACCGCTAGAAACTATCGTCTTTTTACCAATCAAACCAAATTTAGCACACTTATGCAACGCTAAACAGCAACGCAGATTATGCCCTGTGCACAGTTGAATAAATTATGTTCCTCTAAGTCTTTGATAATGCATGATGAAACTGACATATGTAAGACGACGAAAAATATTACAAACTTACAATGCCATGACGAATTTCAAGCAAGACGAGCAAACCCAAAAACCCATTTACAAATGAAACCTCACCAATCCAAGCAATATAGCACAAACAAACAAGATTCCGGAGAAACGTTATGAAATATTAAATGCTTGGACAAAAACCGTGCTGACCCGCCAGCGAACTTTTAAATCGCACTTTCAAACTTGGCGAATTTTTTAAAATCTCGAAACGAGTGGGTTCCTGAATTTGCGAGTTGTGTGAAAGGATGGCGTCCCTTCGCGTTTGCGACTGTTTTAGAGGCTTGTCACTTGCATAGAAACTGTTTTCATGTCCTTTAAATCGGTCCCGACCGCCATGATACATTCCGGAAGAAGGCTCAAAGTTTTGTCATCGTAAATGACTTTTGGATTTGAAAATTCTTTCATTTAGGTAAGCATTTAAAAAGTCGCGTATTTTAAGTGTGAAAATGCAGTTTAATTACGTAAACGGAATAATTCAAAAATGGTAAAAAAATCTTCATTATTGATCTACAAACTTTTTATAAGAAAGTTAAATGTCAAACGTCAATTAATTATAAGTAACGTCAAAATGGCAGTCAAAATTTTTGGTGCACTGAAAAGATTTTACACAGTTTGGTGAGTATTTCTTGTAATATAATTCCTTTTCTACGTTCTGTAGTGGGTTTAAAAAGGAAAATTACATATTAAAGGCAAGTTCATATTGTATTGGGAATATATTTTAATATAAGGTTGCGCCGAACCTTAAATATAATCGGGAACGGGGCGAGAGGATGATAATGATGATGATATTGTTTTAGGAATAGTGTCCCTCATTTAATTACATAACATCTTTACCTACCACCTTGCCGTAACTGTGCCTAAAATACAAGCCATATGTTGTGTATCAAAACGGTCGATTTACAGCTTCAAATCAAAAAGACCCGAAATACCATCGTGTCACATTAAGCTTTTATTAACAGACACTGTTTTGCCATATTTTTTACCATATATTGAGTCATTACAGTTACTTTACCGTGCCAGTATTTTAAAATCTGTGAAAGTATCGAAGACGCTTCCACTGCGGTCTCAATTGGCTTTTATATAATTGCAGCACTGAGACCGTCGAAGTAACGTCGCAAATCGTAAAAAACTGAAGCTTGGATTCAATCGTACTTATCGATGCAGCAAAAGAGATTGATTTGAATAATTGATAGCATTCGCGCAGAATTCTCGTTATCTTTTTTATCAGATACATTAATTCCTTTCACGTTCCAAATGAATTTCTTTCCAGCATCCGAGCAGATAACTGCTTTCAGAATTCTTGCTCGCAATACTCATGAAAGATCCGCTAGATTGCTAATGAACCATCGTAAACAGAATACTTGAATATAATTAATTGTTTTGAAGTGTGAAAGAACTACTAAATAGATTTTAAGTTTAAGCGTTAAGAAAAAAATTAAATAATATATAAATAAATACACCCAACACCCGACAGTCACATACATAGTTCTGATCCCACACTAAGATACAAGTCCTGTGTCGTGGGTGTCAGAAACTACGAGAGACTTTTCGGTCTCACATACACCCAGACCCGAAACAAATATTTGTGGATCACACAAACATTTGTCTCGGTGCGGGGATCGAACCCGCGGCCTCTCGTTTCGCAAGCTGGTGTCTAGCCAACTGCGCCACGGGGCTGTCAAATGTCAAATGAAATTAAATTTTCATGGGATTAAATGTATTCTGCGTAAAATTGATTAATACCTAAGCGGTAATTTAAACCGTTAGGAGAAACGTGTTCTGGAGTGGAGACCACGATTCGGCAAACGTAGTGTAGGACGCCCTCTGGCTAGGTGGGGTGACGATATCCGCAACGTGCCTGGCAGCGGTTGGATGCGGAAGGTGAAGATCGAGCCCAGTGGCGTGCCATAGAAGAGGCCTACGTCCAGCAGTGGACGTGAGAGAGACTGGTGATGACGATGATGATGAATTTAAACCAAATATCGTTGTAGTTATCACATATAAAATATTCATTACTCTTATAAATAAAATAAATACACCCTTATAAAATATGACCTGTTTGATGATGTTGTCATGACGTATTATTGACTGTTTCAAAATTTAGTAATATTTGCACATACATAAATAATGTCACGCCTACGTAGATAAAGGTGCATTTCTGCATCCACATTTCGCCAATTGTTTTTTCTTCGTCCCACGTAATAAGGGGCGAGCCTATTGCCGTTTTTCGGATATATTTGTAGACAACGAGCTGCTACTGAGAATTTCCTAATGAAAAAACCCAATAACTGCCCAATCCGGGAATCGTACCTCTAGATCGCACGGCACATACTTGTAACGCAACAACCACGAGGCAGTCAAGACTAATATGTACAAACATTATATTATAATAATAATAATAATAATAAAGCCTTTATTGCTGTCTTATTTTTAACAAATAACATGCTATATGTGCCTTACATAATAAATTATAAAATAAAGTTTTAGGTTAATATGAAAATATCGGCAAACTGTCGTTAGTTCAGTCCAGCTTGTCCTCCGACAAAGGCCTCCTCTAAGGCTTTCCACTCTGTTCTATCCTTTGCTAAACGAGTCCACTTCCGACCTGCTATTTTCTTGATGTCATCTTCCCATCGCATAGTCTGTCTACCTCTATTCCTTTTACTGTCCCGTGGGTACCATTCTGTTACTATTAAATAGACAACATTATATTAAAATTATATCAAACATTATATTAAATAGACTAAATTCGGAAATGCATAAAATGCAAAGCAACACATGTTTCATACGAAATCGAGTCTGATACAAAGACGTAACAAAAATATAAAAAATACCTCAAAACCAAATATGAATCAATAGTTAAGACCGTAATTAACTACTATTACAAAAGACATTGTTTCAATGAAAAAACAATAAAATCGACTCGAATACCTCCTCAAGTTTGCAGATTTAACAACTAACTATTCCAGTTTCAGAAACCACCAGTTCAGCTACAAAAAATGTCAGTCGCCCGCGCTCATCGGCCCCCACAACTACGCCATCAAGCTCGCCACAGTCAGAGTTGCTCCTAATCTCAGACTACTTTCCTTCCGAGTATCCAAAAACTACCTATACTTCAGCTTTGCATCACCCGACACGGATCTCGTGGAGTTCAATCAACTATGCATGGATAACGAAATTGTATAAAGATGACTAGTTTTCTGAAATGTATCCTAACAGCTGCATATTTTTAATCCCACAATTGCTGAGTTTTGCGTGTCATATTTTTCACATGTAAAAGTTAAAAACTGTTTAAATTCATCTATTTGCTTCATCGAGATGGCCTCGAGGTTCAAATATGCGATCGAAAATCTCGGCGGTCGCACATTCAAACCTCTAGCTTTTTGAAGATATGCGTGTATTTATAATGAATTGTTACCTATTGTAGCGGTGAAGGAAAACATCGTCAGGAAAGCTAAAAGTTCTTAGGCATTTCTTAAATGTGTAGTTCGCCAACCCGCATTAGCATGCTGGACTGTGACTTAAAACCTCTCAGTTGTAGAGGAGGCCCGTGCCCAGCATGGGCTGATGATGATGATTTACTTTGTCTTCATTTTCATACATACTCGCAAATATAAGAAACCTCAAAGTGAAGATTGGTTTTAGAATTTCATAAATTAACTTTGCTTTGAGAATTAGAAGTATGAAGTTGTGAGGGTACCTGTTTTATTATTATGGCTAAGATATTGATTGAATTAAGTAAGTAATGTGATGCTTTAGTAATTTAAACGCCAATATCACTCATGCGATATTAATTAATAATATTATTCATTTGTAATAGTAAAGTGCACCGAATGTATTTCATACAATTTCTATTTTGGATATCTTCATATTTTTTAAAAGAAATAAAAAAATAATTGTGTTTGTCATGTTTGTTTGTCCAGTGTTTTTGTACTTCTAAGTGTCTTGTCGTGATCGTGAGTATATGTGTTTTTTTCTGTTGTAACTGTGTTGTGTTTCTTTTATAATAAGTATACAGCATGAAATAACAACTTGATTTTTGTCACTTTCTATCTTTTTATATCCCTTTTTCCTATCCATTTTGGATCACCTAAGAAAACATAGATCGTTATTAATGACAAAGTTCGTTTCTTAATAGGATGTGATTCCGATACTCGTTTGCCACTATTATGAATATCACACATATATACACACTTTAGGTATCCAGTTAATGAGTTATATATAAAACACGCACATTTTCATCCCTACCATCTGGATGAATGGCGTTCCTCAACAGTGAGGTTCAAACGGTGTTTCCTTCCTCGCACTACATCTTTATGGAATCAGCTTGCCTCGGCGGTATTTCCAAACAGATACGACTTAGGGGCCTTCAAGAAGAGAGACTATATTTTCCTCAAAGACCGGCAACGCACCGATGATTCCTCTGGTATTGTGGGTGTCCATGGGCGGTGTTGACCACTTAACATCAGGTGGCTCACTTGCTCGTTTGCCTCCTTTTTCCATAAAAAATATATATATAATTTGGCACAATAGACAATATTTTTATTTTCTATCCAAAGTCATGAGGCATCACAGTTTGAAAGAGGTTCAAAATATTGTGTGACAGCTACTGTCAGAAAAGCACAACTTCAAACTGACGAATAGTTAAAATGCAATAAATTTACCCCAAGTATATTAGCGCCGATGGCCACCAAATAGCAAGTGCAATATATAAGGAAAAAACAACAATTTAAAAAAGTGAACAAGAATTTCGATATAACAAAGATGAAGATGTTGAATAATGGGTAAATGCAAGGACTTCTGGAATTCCTGCGCTCGATGTCAATGCTGTACGTGGTGCAGTTTATGCGACTTATTTAAGAGATGCTTCAGAAAATGTACGCAGTGCTGCCGTTCAAGAACACGCACCAGAACGGTAGAACAAGTGGAGTATGTTAAAGTCAAGAAGAGGTAGAGGCTGTGACAAAGGAAATCAATTAATTACTTGATTAAAAATAAAATTATGAATGTATCTTCAATAGTCCCTAACGTTCACAAAACTTTGAAGTAAAAATGTGGTTGAAATGATAATGTTTAATTTTTTTTTACTATTTGTGCTAACCATCAATTGCAAATAAGTCTTCGTGTTCAGTATTATCTAGCTCAAACCAGTGATTCATGAATAAGCATTTTAACCGTATGATAAATTTCTGTAAAAGTTCATGTACCCAAGTTTTATTTCCTTTTGTAGACTAGTTATAACATAATTAAAACTTGTACAATGCACTGCAACATCTCAAGAGTCTCACCAAGCTAGCAGGTAATGAGTGGAAGCGAAGAGTGGGACGCTGCGCCGCGCCGTCCAATAAAGGGGACAATGAATGGGGATAAGCTGAGCCTTGTGGATAATACTAAGTTTTTGGGAATTACATTAGACCCCAAACTTCAGTGGGGTCCTCACATAACAACATTAGCTCAAAAACTGAGTGCAGCAGTCTTTGCGGTGAGCAAAATACGTCAGCTGACCAACATTGATACAGCTAGGTTAGTGTATTTTGCTTACTTTCATAGTTTGATGAGTTATGGAATTCTACTGTGGGGTGGTGCTGCTGACATAAATACCATATTTTTACTACAAAAGCGAGCCATCAGATCTATATATTCGCTTGGCTCTAGATATTCTTTAAGAGAAAAGTTCAAGGAAATTGATATTATGACAGTGGCATCTCAATATATACACGCAAATCTTATGTATGTTCATAAGAATATTGATAAATTTAAAAAGGTTTCTGACATACATGATAGAAATACACGCAATAAAAATAAGTTAGTTATTTATAAGACCAGGCTCCACAAGATCAGCAAATCTTTTAAGGGTTACTGTATACACTTTTACAATAAAATCCCTATTCATATTAAGGCCTTAAACTACAATAAATTTAAAGAAATTACTAAGAGACAGTTATGTAACAAAGCCTATTATACAATTTCAGAATATATGGAGGATAACGAAGCTTGGGTTTAATTAATAATTATTGTAATCCCAAGTCTGACTGAGTCTTCTTCAATGGACATAGCTGTTTATACATATTTACTTATTAGTTTAGTACTTTGTAAGCAATTAGGTATGTCATGCTCGCTGAAATGTCTGTGCTTACGGCGGCGTCGTGTGTCGGGTCGGTCACTTCCCTATGAAATGGTTGAGGAGACCGATGGCTGGCACATGCGTCATACTCGTGAACGGGTGCTGTTTGTGTGGACTGGTCTGCCTATTTTTGCTTATTTGTATTTATGAACTTAACCTTATCCTAACTTAAATTTATAATTTAACCTAATTAAATGTCAGTTTCTCCATTCAAGATGACTATGTTATTCTCATATTCAATTCAATACAATAATCTGGTATAGTATTAATGAGCTGCTCTAATTTGAGAAATTCATTTTTGTATCAATATTGTAAACTATCTCTTGATTGGAAAAGAGCAACACTAGAGTTTCTTGCCCGTTCTTCTCTAGTGATGACTGCCTTCCGAACAGGGTGGTAAACCAAATTTTGAAATGACTGAATCTAAGTGATGTATTTGACATTTTACAGATTCAATAAATAATTTCATTTCATTTCATTTCATTTCATTTCATTTCATTTCATTTCAAAGACTATCGATGACTTATCACTTCCTATAACGGTTTTATTAACCTACCTATAACATACCATTGAACGTATAACGTGGTACATTGCTTTCATATTTTTAACTAGCTTTTGCCCGCGACTCCGTTCGCGTGGACTACAGGGTTGGGTTCAGAAAGAAAATAAGTTTTAGTAACCACAGAGTCCCATTGATGTCCATATCAAAAATCGTTCACATCGGTCAAATGATTTAGGCATGAAAGCGACATATAGTTACAGTTGTCTACACGTCGTTTCATCATTTTAGCTTCATAAATGACGAATTTCCACACATACTTTCACCCCTATTTTTATTTTACCCCCTTAAAGGTACGTTTTTTTTACAAACTTTTAATGCCATATTTATTTATATCTAATCAACAGCCTAAAAAAATAAGTTTCAAGATTCTAGCTTTAAAAATGACAATACTTCCATATAACCTTTCATCCCCCCTTTCACCCCTTTTCTCGGGATAAAAAGTAGCCTATGTCCTTTCTCAGTGTCTAAACTATCTGTGTACCAAATTTCATTTAAATCGGTTCAGTAGTTTTAGCAGGAAAGCGAGACAGACAGACAGACAGAGTTACTTTCGCATTTATTATATTAGCATGGATAGCACTTGCGCCTTACAATTTTAGCCATTTCTATGATATTGTGTGTCGAAAGCAGATTCTTTGTTTTGCTTCACGTCTTAAAGTTTGAAGCAGAAAACTGTCGCCATTATCTCGCAGTAGAATAAGATCCATAAACACATATGACAACCACAATACACAATAATAAGCCATGGCCTCGAGGTTTAGGCGCGCGGTCGAGAATTTCGGCGGTCGCAGGTTCAAACCCCAGGCACACACCTCTCACTTTTCGAAGTTATGTGTGTATCCACAATGAATTATCACTTGCTTTAACGGTGAAGAAAAACATCGTGATAAAACCTGCACACCTAAAAAGTTCTTAGGAATTTCTTAGGTGTGTAGTCCGCCAACCCGCACTAGGCCAGCGTGGTGGACTAAGGCCTAAACCCTCTCAGTTGTAGAGGAGGCCCGTGCCCAGCAGTGGGACGTATTTGGGCTGATGATGAATGAACAAAGAATGGGGTAAATCCATCACTTATGCGGAGACATCTGGTACACCTACCCCATGAAAGTTAATGTTCATTTGCAAAGCTGTAGAAACATTTCGCGTAATAGATGAGACGGCAAAGCATCGCGTGAGGAGGTGGTATTTATCAGTGGAGTGATAAGGACGGCGCGATGCGACGCTGCTGCCCTACTTCTTACTACATTCGTTTTATCACGCCGGTATTTACAGCGCAGCTTCCGTTCCGTGATAACTGGTGTTGATTATGGAGGCAATAATGTTGTATGCGTACGTATTTATAAGCTTGCGGTACGAGAGGCCGCGGGTTCGATCCCCGCACCGAGACAAATGTTTGTGTGATCCACAAATATTTGTTTCGGGTCTGGGTGTTTGTGAGACCGAAAAAGTCTCTCGTAGTCTCTGATACCCACGACACAGGACTTGTATCCTAGTGTGGGGTCAGAACTATGTATGTGACTGTTGGGTGTATTTATTTATTTATATTCACGACTACCTTCGAAAAGATATGTAGAAATATTCCAAATCTACACTTCGCCAGGTGTTTTGGTGTTTGTGAGGCCGATAAATTTTTTGCTTTCTTCTTGAACCTTGCTCTTTTTGATACTTATTATGCAGACGTAGTGGGACGTCCTGCAGCACGATGGTACGAAGACTTGAGAAAGGTGGCGGGTAGCGGATGGATAAGGGCTGCTCGAGACCGGGATGGTTGCCGCCTATTTGGGGAGGCCTAAGTAGGGATGAAACGATACGAGTAAATACAAGTACATACTCGATACTTTTCTCCGATAGCAAGTACTTTTAGTATCGATACTTTGAAATGAAGTATCGAGTAGGTATCGGTCAAAAGTACTCATATCAGTAATCAGTATACCAATGCCACTATTTAATTTTTAACATCGATAAAAAATTTCCATATCCTAAATTGAAGTTTTGGAATGAATCCTAGTCTTAGTTTTGTGTAGTTGGCATACAAGCACGCATATATTTGAACGTGGTAGGTACCTTTGTACCTTGCGAAAGGCTCTTTTCCAAGGCAGGCACAACAGTTACTGTTTCCAAAAATCGCCTAACCAGCAAACATTTGGTAAATTAATATTTTTGGGAAGCACTGCAAAAACAGTTTTTTTTTTCATAAATTCCTAGAAATAAATAATACACCCAACAGTCATACATACATACATACATACATAGTTCTGACAATAAGATACGAGTCCTGTGTCGTGGGTATCAGAAAGTACGAGAGATTCTTCGGTCTCACAAACACCTAGACCCGAATCAAATATTTGTGGATCACACAAAAATTTGCCTCGGTGCAGAGATCGAACCCGCGGCCTCTCGTTTTGCAAGCCGGTGCCTAGCCAACTGCGCCACGGGGCTGCAAATCCTATAATTTTGTACTTATTAAAAATACAAATCTATTTTAAAATTTTAATTATAAATTTTCCAAAAACGATTCGATACAAGTAAGTATCGATACTTGACGACCGATACCGAGTAAGTATCGATACTTGACGACCGATACGGTATCGAGTAGAAGTATCGATACCTTAGTGGTATCGTTTCATCCCTAGGCCTAAGTTCAGCAGTGGGCGGCGATAGGCTGATACAGGATGCAAAAAAAACCGTGATCGAAAACTTAGACAAGTAATAGTTACGTTGATGACAAACGCATTGACTTTACCCAACAATATCCAGGATATTATTAGATGTACTTATTAATATTTATTTATAATTTCAAGCGAAAGTGTTATAATTATATAAAACGTTTTTATGGCTGTCGTGTCTTGAATTTCTTTAGGGTTAGCAATTTTAAATAAAAAAAAAAAAAGATAATAGAACTCACAACATAGCAAAGTTACACTCATTATTTACCCCGTATACATAATATAATCAACATATATTCCATTTCATCTAAATCCAGACAACCATAAAATACAAAGCCAAGACTTAGGGCAAATCCGAAACCTCCCAGCGCGAATACTTAAACTCGTGAAGTGCGGAGCGTTGAAACAATTTTCCGGCAACAAATCACCATTATTACTCACAAATCCTCATACAAAATCGTTCGGTAGCAGCTGTCGTTCCAAGGAGAGGGCTCTTTCAGTCACCAACATTATAATACTTGCATACCTCATTTATATTGTTCTAAGAATTTGATGTGTTATTCGCGTTAGATTTTTTATTTTGGACGTGAATTATTTATTGAAGATTCTCATTAAAAATGAGACGATGAACGCGGGTATCATTGCACTATTATTTTATACACAATAGTAGACTGCCTCGTGGTCTCGCGGTACAAGTATGTGCCGTGCGATCTAGAGGTCCTGGATTCGATTCCCGGGTCGGGGCAAGTGTTATTGGGTTTTTACTTTAGGAAATTTGCAACAGCACGGATTCTGGAAATGTGCCCAAAAAACGGCAATAGGCTCGCCCCCTATTACATGGGACTGATACATACCTGGCGAAATGTGGGTGCAGAAATTCACCTCGGCCTACCGATTCGGGAAATACAGTCGTGAAGTACTGTATGTATATACACTATAAAAATTTATTTAAAAAATATTAGAAGTCAACCCAGCAATACATCAGAATAATTTCGATTCTCTGATCTCAATTTGGCTCATCCATATACTAAACTACAGCAATACAATAAAGATAATCATTATTTCGGAAATAAGCGAACCTAAATCTACCCGCCTAACTAACTACCAGCCTAAAGGAGTCCGAATAGCAACGAAAATCATTAGTATGTATATGTAGTTTTGTATTTATGTATATTATATATTTATATAAGTAGGTTTTACAAATATACTATTTATGTATTTATTTATACATATCATGTATCTCTGCACCACTCTAAGGTTGACTGGTAGATAATGCCTTAGGCATTAAGTCCGCCTTTATACGTTATTATGTATAAAAAGCATAAATAAAAATAAAAAATCCAACAATAGCCCACAACATACAACAATGCCTTCAACGTTTATAAATGTATGGCGCATTAGCAGCACGGCTGCAAGTGTGAACGCTATAGTTACTAGTGGGCGCCGGCCAGAGCATCGCCACTTTACGACCGATCGCCTTAATGGAGATTAGTACTATTTCGAGCAAATGGCGTTTTATAAGGACGTGTATAAATGTTATCAATTTTATGGGTAATTTAAAAATATTATTTGTGATGGCCTCGAGGTTTAGGCACGCGGTCGAGAATCTCGATGGTCGCGGGTTCAAACCCCAGGCATACACCTCTGACTTTTCGAAGTTATGTGTGTATTCATGATGAATTTTCACTTACTTTAACGGTGAAGGAACATCACGGAACGGAACTAACTTTTCAAACCCCAAAGGAGAAGACAAACCAAGGATGCCGTATTAATAATCCAGCTTGGCGGCTTGATAGATTTTTTTTCATAGTAAAACCACTGTATTATTATAAATTAATTATTATTAATCGTAATCGTAATATCGTCAAGCCCAATATTATTTGCCCACTTTCCTTATTTGGATCTTTCCAATATAGTTTGTAAGGTAGATATTACATAGTCGATGTCCAACACGTGTCCACAAGTATCTCAAGATCGCCTAAAAGCCCAGTTTGACTTACAAAATTCCGAATAATAATGTTTAAACTTTAAATATTTATTTAACAAAAGCAATTATTAAATATACTGATCCTACTATAAACAATTATAAACTAGTACAAAAATTAAAGTGTGACGCATTAGGACTTTATGGACGTACCTGAGGAAACCTGCACATCTAAAAGTTCTTTGGAATTTCTTAGGTATGTAGTCTGCCTGTCGTAAAAGGCGACTCAAAGGGGCCCTTGGGGTCGCTGGGCGCGCTGCGGGGGCGGCGCGTCTTCACTGAAAGTGACCCCGAGAGAGGCGGTGGCACTGTGGCCTGTGTACGTCGCGGGCGCCCATCCACAACCGGGGCGCCCGAACCAAGCTAGTGGGGGTGCAACTGCGCCCCCTACAACTCCGAGACGGCCGAGACTATAACGTCTCGGAGGCGCACCGGGCGACTGCGGCATTACGGTGGGCGCTTCTCGCTCACGTACCGTGGTCGCCCCACTCGGCGCGGAGATGGCCACCGGGGGGTTTTGGTCGGTATGCCGGTTTAGGGAATTTTGTTAGGGACCCAGCCCGGCACTAACATCTGCGCGGACATGACGTCGCCGCGCGCCGGGCTGGAAGACCGGTGACCCCGACATACGCTTCCCACCCCCCCCTCCCCCGGGGCTGGCGGGAAGTAGAGCCATAAACAGCTTTCCCCTCGAGAACAAAAAAAAAAAAAAGGTATGTAGTCCGCCAACCCGCACTAGGCCAGCGTGGTGGACTAAGGCCTAACTCTCTCAGTTGCGGAGGAGGCCCTTGCCCAGCAGTGAGACGTTTATGGACTGATGATGATTTTTATTTGATGATTGGGCTCTTTTTTCTTCTAATGGCTGCTATTGTTTGTCACACATTTTATAAAAGTCTTGATATTACACGCTACCCGAATTACTAAGAAGCGGCCGTGTCAAACATATGATAGTCTAATCGTAGCTCATGCTCACATTTCCTTACTAGTCTTATTCAACTGTTCTGTGTATGTAACAGTGTGTAGGTATCCTTCGAACAAAAGAAACTGGAAACTGAGGACCTACTGCATAGAATACTGGCTGGTGTAAGGATATTAAGACGTCGCACTTTCGATCCAATACTGTTAGAACTTGATTTTAACTGCATTAATGTTACACGATTTGAGATCGCTCCTGATTGCTTCGATCTCGAATTCTCATGCAGACTAATAATATATTAACTACTTTTTAGCGTATGTCGGGGTCACCGGTCTTCCAGCCCGGCGCGCGGCGACGTCATGTCCGTGCAGGTGTTAGTGTCGGGCTGGGTCCCTAACAATATCCCTAAACCGGCATACCGACCAAAACCCCCCGGTGGCCATCTCCGCGCCGAGTGGGGCGACCACGGTACGTTAGCGAGAAGCGCCAACCGTAATGCCGCAGCCGCCCGGATCCTCACCTCACCTAGCTAAACCAGTCAATACCTCACAAAAATACATTAGGGGTTAATATGCCACAATAAATGAATCTTCACAATTCACTTACACCTAGACAAGTTCCTGTTCCAATTTATCAGTGAATAACAAAATAATGAAAAGCCATCCGTACAAACACTCGGCAATAAAGCAAATAGACAAGGGGGATGGGGTGAGGTGGCACCGGGTGGGGTGAATAGAACACGTATCGCGGTCCTGCTGCAGACAGGGATATATACCACATGTATGAGTTAACTGGGTTCCTGTCTCCATCATTTTATAGTATTTTCGTTACACCATTTTGCACGTTTACCCCAGTATATCGTCTTGTGAGTGTTTATGGGTTATGTTATTATATGGTTATGTTAACCGTGTCCGAGACTTTTCGATCTCAAACAAAATATTTGAATGCCTTAGGCATTAAGTCCACCTATACAAACTTGTATAAAGTGTAAATAAATAAATGTTTTTGGATCACACAATTTGTCTCAATGCGGGCATCGATACTACGGCCTCTCATTTCGCAAGCTGGTGTCCAGCTAACTGCGTTACGGGGCTTAAATTATATAGATTTTGAGAACTGATTTCACGCAAACACTCATACTAATAACATCTGCTCACGTCTCCCAACACAAAACTTTAAGCACGAAAATGAAATAAAAACGCTAGGTTTGGAATTTATTAAATAAATTTCTTTCCGTCCGTGACAGAGTCCTGAACAAGCATTTCCAGGGGAACAAGACAAGGGTCAGTCGCTAAACATTGCCGCTGTTGGCGACCGCGTAATTATTTATTACCGGCCCGCCGTGTAGGGCGCAGCTTTTTCTGATTTCACTCAGGAGAAAGTAATTGGCTGTATGTGTCACACAAGACCGCAGTGTTCATGGCCTTTTTGTTATTGCCACGACATAATCACTCGACAGAAGGTGATATTGAGATGAGATAATAAAAAGAAAGATTAATTAATTATTTACCTTTATAGTAATTAGTTTGCAGTGTAAAAATCGAATGTGTATTTTTCTCGGTGTATTGCTACTGTTTTTTTATAGATTGAAAACTATTCATATGTATAGGAGACGTATGGATATTGTTAGCTAATAAAGGTTTTGTGAGGCATAAAAATAACGCAAATAAATGTAAAAACAATCAATTCCAAATAGAGAAAATTTCACACTCGCCAAACTGATGACTGGTTTAAGTTTTTTCTTCAAGCTACGCTCCTAAAACTAAAGTTTTAAAGGCAAACTTATCTACGGGTTGGTAGTAACAATGACTTTGAGATTTACCAACCGATAATCCCAAATCGTAATCAAATAAAACTGCAAGTCACAACAATTAAAGTTCTTAATCTAATTTAGTGAAGTTGAGAATTTGGCAAAGAAAAAATAATTGGCTTCCACAACAGATCTGCCACTTCAGTTATACAAACTCAACATTTACAGAGTCCCTAATAACAATGCTCTATACAATATTGGCCTTTGAAAGCATTACTTGTTATCAGTCTTATAAGACGTTATAAGGAAAAAAAGTCTCATTAAAACAACGCAAGTAAGAAAGCAAAAATGAATTATGGCGCAAAGTTTCCATTACGCGGTTACTGACCTTCGTGATGTTGTCTATACTCTTAACATACTTCATTAATAAGCTATTGCCTGAGAATTTCCGAGAAATTTATTTCAGTCTTAATATTTCTTATATGAGGATAAATTATTGCTGATAAAATACTTTGCAACAAGCCAATATCTTCTTTAAAACCTCTAAAATCTTGAGAGCTGTAAAAAGACAGTCTTCATTTAAAACGAAAACATATTTTCAAAAAACATCACAAATGTAAAAGGAATGTCCCATGGAACATCTGTGTTACAAAAGAAGTCATATTACAATATTATAATACGTACGTGAGCGGATGTTCCTGTAAATAATTTTAATTCAAATACCGCGATGTCCGAGCGCTGAACATTATCTTCAATATCGGACGAGGCTAGAATTCTTAATGGCTAGGGAACTGGCTGTCGACATTCAAACTATGTAGCTCAACACTGAATTGAATAATGTTAACTAACTTGCTCTGATCAGGTGGAATTATGGTTCAGTAAATTTCCAGACTAATCTATAAGTACTGTGGTAGAAGGTATATATACATTTTTTACGTATGAGGTAAGTGTGTTTAAAAAAGGTATAGACCTATTTACATATTGTTCATTGTACCTATTTCATCATCATCATCACCCTATATACGTCCCACTGCTGGGCAAAAGCCTCCTCTAAAACTTAGAGGGTACAGGCCTTTGATTCACCACCTAGTACTTATTTATTTGTTTATAATTTTTAAGCTAATACCCTCTGCGCCCAGATTTACTTGAGTGTTAACTGACAATGAATCACCACGTACTTTAACGGTGAAAGGAAACATCGTGAGAAAACCTGTATCTTCATCTAAGAGCTAGGCTTTGTTGTGTAAATGATATTTGGTGGTATAGATTTAGAATTAACAACTTTTGTAAAATCCTCGATTATAAGTCGTGATGGCCTCGAGGTTTAGGCACGCGGTCGAGAATCTCGATGGTCGCGGGTTCAAACCCCAGGCACACACCTCTGACTTTTCGAAGTTATGTATGTATTCACAATGAATAATCACGTACTTTAACGGTGAAGGAAAACATCGTGATAAAACCTGCACACCTAAAAGTTCTTAGGAATTTCTTAGGTGTGTAGTCCGCCAACCCGCACTAGGCCAGCGTGGTGGACTAAGGCCTAAACCCTCTCAATGGTAGAGGAGGCCCGTGCCCAGCAGTGGTACGTATATGGGCTGATGATGAGATGATGATACAAAACACTTTTCAAATATCATAAGGGATCGGTTTCCTCTTAACAGACTTTTAAGCAATTTATTATATTCTCAACTTCAACGCCCTTCATCTTCAAAGGCCAGTTAAGAACAACTCACACCCCACGACAAACAAAAAATATACCCAAAAACTACTAGCAAAGAACAATTGTTTGACAACTCGCAAACATTCGTACAAAAATATGTAGGGGAATAACGGGAAGCGTCCAAATGGCGAAGTAAAGAGTGGGTGTTTTAATAAAGGACTCCATACATTCGGTATGTTATATGAAAATATTATTCCGGCTGCGTGAGGTAAATTTGTCTACAACGTATGCAGCCGCTGCTCTCTTTAATGCCGATGCCTTCATAGTTTTGTGTGGTGACTAGGTTTGTAGTCATTGCGAGATATTCCCAACTGTTATTATAATGTTTTTTATTTTTTATTGAATTATCACGTACTTTCATGGTGAAGGAAAACATCGTGAGGATGCACACCTAAAAGTTCTTAGGAATATCTTAGGTGTCATGAATCGGTCTTAGGTGTGAATATCTATTTTATTATTAAAATAAAATCGACTGCCTCGTGGTCTCGCGGTACAAGTATGTGCCGTGCGATCTAGAGGTCCTGGGTTCGATTCCCGGGTCGGGCAAAGTGTTATATTGGGTTTTTCCATTAGGAAATTCTTGGTAACAGCACGGAGTCTGGAAATATGCCCGAAAAACGGCAATAGGTTCGCCCCCTATTACGTGGGACTGATGCATACTTGGCGAAATGTGGGTGCAGAAATGCACCTCTGCCTACCTCTTCGGGGAATACAGGCGTGAGTTTATGTATGTATGTATGTATGTAAAATAAAATCTGAATCAGAGGTATCAGACATTCGAATTTTTTTCGGTAAATCAATATTCACCGATGACATAAACAATGGGCCAGCGTGGTGGACTAAGGCCTAAGCCCTCTCAATGGTAGAGAAAGCCCGTGCCCAGCAGTGGGACGTATATGATGATGATATAAACAATAGTCTTAGTGCAGAGATCCAGATAGTAAAATAGTGGAAATATCCCAAAATCTCATTACTCATGGAGTAAATACGCGAGCGGAGATAAAAATTTCATATACAAAATTGTGAGCAGTGCGTAAGAAGGCAACAAAAAACATTTCAGTTTATTTTGTATAACTCCATTCTACAACGTGCCTCATTTATGGCAAACATACAGCAGTTTAAAACTACTTTAAAACGAACGTCGACTTTTATATCCAAAATACGTTGAAATAATTTTAGTCGTATACATTTTTCTTTGAAATTAAAACCAGTTAAACGTACCTATATTAATACCTCTTTGCTTATATTTTGTTATAATATGTGTATCATTACGATTACAGATCGCCTAAAATCTACACATAATCGATAATGGGTTACTTTATGTACAATCCGTTTTGAAGATAGTAAATAAATAAATAAATACACCCAACAGTCACATACATAGTTCTGATCCCACACTAAGATACAAGTCTTGTGTCGTGGGTATCAGAAACTACGAGAGCCTTTTTTGGTCTCACATACACCCAGGCCCGAAACAAATATTTGTGGATCACACAAACATTTGTCTCGGTGCGGGGATCGAACCCGCGGCCTCTCGTTTCGCAAGCTGGTGTCTAGCCAACTGCGCCACGGGGCTGTCATTGGAAATGATTAAAATAATCTCTAATTCTTTAATATTTTTTTCTTGATTAATATCTTGACAGGACTTTTGATTCCGCGGTACCTGTAAATGGCGTGATTAAGATGCCCTTACCTGCCCTAAAATATACCTCCACCTGCCCTTTCATGAAACAGGCGTGTACGTATAGACAAATGTGTTATTTTTCCTAAAAATCATACGAAACTTCATCATCATCAGCCCATATACGTCCCACTGCTGAGCACGGGCCTACTCAACAACTGAGAGGGTTTAGGCCTTAGTCCACCACGCTGGCCTAGTGCTGGTTGATGCACTACACGCCTAAGAAATTCCTAAAAACTTTTAGGTGTGCAGGTTTCATCACGATGTTTTCCTTAACCGTTAAAGTAAGTGATAATTCATTGTGAATACACACATAACTTCGAAAAGTCAGAGGTATTTGCCTGGGGTTTGAACCCGCGACCGCCGAGATTCTCGACCGCGCGCCTAAACCTCGACGCCATCACTACTTCACGAAATACGAAACTTAACTCCCACGTAAATCCAAAAGGCAAAAATCGCCCGAAAACATGCATTAGAAACGGATCTCTACCAGGGCAACATAACCAAAAAGAAATAAGCGGCACAAAGATGCCGTCAATACGCTCCCCATCGGAGCTGCAATTAGCGTAATGTCCAATATTTTAGGAGGCACACCTGCACACAGATTGTACCGAGCAGACAGTTTCATAGAAATGATTACGTGAATGGAAACGGCGGGTGTTTTTCAGCCCTCGCAGCGCTTTCACCGCTTTTTGTTGAAGTTTTAATAAACATCATCAGCAATGTTGATGCTTGGTTGGCTTGTGTTCTCTTCGTGTTTAAAACAGTTTCTGACGGGTTTTTGAAGCTTTTGTTTATTATAGTTTGTGTTATGAGCGTAATGCAACGGGTTGTAGTAAAATAAAATATGCTTTTACGCTAAGGTAAAGTGATTGAGAATATTACATTTATTGCGAACGATGTTTTTCTTCACCGTTTATGTGCGTGATAATTCACGGTGAATGCTAACATATTTTCTAGAAGTTGAGAATTTGAACCCACTCCTGCTATGTATATTTTGTGTAGACAAGGCGCCTAATCTTAGAGGTATACTGAGACTCTCCTGATGGAAAATCCAATAACACTTTGCTTGAATCGACCACGAGTCAGGACTCTCCTGTAGCTGAGAGGGTTTAGGCCTAAACCGCAATTTAATATGCCCCACATTAAAACTATGAGAAAATTCTCGGTACAAATAAATCTGAAAGTGTCTCCAAGAATAGTAAAAAGTCCATATTCTACTACATTGAACTTAATAAAAAAAGCTGTCGAAACTTGTGAGTAGAAATACACTCCTGCCTCTCCTCTGTGGATATAGTCGTGATTTTTGTATGTACTAAGTATTAATAACAATAGCGATAAAAAATTCACGAACCCCATAACATAAAATCCTGCAATGGGGTCAAGTGGCGCAAACTAGAGGCACTGTTTGAAATATTAAATTTAATGGGGCGCTTTTGTCACTTCGCCGCGAATTATTACATCTTCCCCTCTGCCCCCCTCTTTTAGTAATTAATGCTCATAACCCCACAGATTTTGGCCAAGTCTTTTGTTGACCTTAACAAAGTTACACTTGGGGGTCTTTAATGGGGTCTCAAGATGTTAAGTTGTTTCTTAATTTCAGTTTCTTCTTTGGGTGACTGAAATGGTCGTTTTCAATGTTCCAAAGGTAGAATAGTGGTATCAGAACTAAAAAACGACATAGAACTACCTCTGGTCTCATAGTAGGTAATGTAATGTCTCGTCTACAGCGTGTTATGAAGGGGTCTCATAACGTATACTTAATTTATTTATTTTTAAATTATAAAAAGCAGTGATGGCCTCGAGGTAAAAAGCAGTGATGGCCCCGAGGCTAAGGCGCGTGGTCGAGAATCTCGGCGGTCGCGGGTTCAAACCCCAGGCACACACCTCTGAATTTTCGAAATTATGTGTGTATTCACAATGAATTATCACTTGCTTTAACGGTGAAGGAAAACATCGAGATGAAACCTGCACACTTAAAAGTTCTTAGGAATTTCTTAGGTGTGTAATCCGCCAACCCGCACTAGGCCAGCGTGGTGGACTATGGCCTAAAACCCTCTCAGTTGTAGGGGAGGCCCGTGCCCAGCAGTGGGACGTATATGGACTGATGATGATGATGATGACTTAATTTATTATACATAATACTTAGCTCATTGAAATATTTGAAGTAGGTATTTCTTTGGTTCAGACGCCGCCTTTGCCTACGTAGATTATACTGATTAGCAGATTACTATACACTACATTATCGAAATATTTAAAAACACCTCCGTGGAACTCTGGTAACAGACAGCACTCAGAATTACCTCTTGAAACACTCCACTCGAAATATAACCACAAGTTACATAGTGTAGAGAGCGCTTACTGCGAACATTACTGAATTAAAATCGTATCTCCCAGCAAGGTGGTACTGCTTTCATCTATCATCATCAGCCCAAATACGTCCCACTGCTGGGCACGGGCCTCTTCTACAACTGAGAGGGCTTAGGCCTTAGTCCACCACGCTGACCTAGTGCGGGTTGGCGGATTACACACCTAAGAAATTCCTAAGAACTTTTAGGTGTGCAGGTTTTATCACGATGTTTTTATTCACCGTTAAAGCAAGTGATAATTTATTGTGAATACACACATTACTTCGAAAAGTCCGTGGTGTGTGCCTGGGGTTTGAACCTGCGACTGCCGAAATTCTCGACCGCACCCCTAAACCTCGAGGCCATCACTGCTTTCATCTATACATCTATACAAATAAAACAAATTGGAGTGTCTGTTTGTAATATTGAAATAACCGCTTTTTAATAAACGCCTATGGATGTATACACGGTACATATACCAAAATAACGTTTTTTACAATTTTTCTCTGTCTGTCTGTCTGTTTGTAGCTGATGTAATAAGGAGTAACATAGGCTAAAAAAAAGAATCGACTGTTAGGCGGAACGAAGTTCGCCAGGTCAGCTAGTATTATATATAGTTGATGCATGCCTTCGCTTGCGTATAAAGGGTCATTTTATTTCCTCGTTCCCTCACTGCTGAGGATCGCGACCTCGTAAAATCAGTTTCCAGTGGTTGCGGAGTGAGAGGCGAAGTGGTCCGCACGGAGCATGCTGCCACTCACTGCCTCCCTCACTGCGTTAGACCATCTTGCTCCTATATGGTAATTTCTTTGGCTTTGTCAATTTCTTTTTATATTAATTATATAGAGAAGAATGCGCATTATGAACATTGACGTCATTGCGACTAATGTGCAAAGATAGCAAGATACCTCCACTACGCAGCACTCATATTAATGAAATATTAATGGCTTGATCTTTCAACCATTTTTCACGTAAAACAATCTGTACAAAAAATAGTGTACAAAACTGACCACTGGAAACAACCCAATTAGATTCTGAGAGAAACGAAAATAAATAATAATGAACATGTCAAATTTACCTCTGCCTACCCTTATTATAGGTGTTAGTGCGTCCGTATAGTAAATTTCAAGTTATATCTATCTCATCACACGCATTTATAATCCTTTCTCATTGGGACTTCTGCCGTCAACTGCTTTGTACGTCAAAGCCAAACCCAATTTACAAGATGAACCACCTCCCGACCGCAGCAGCGTTATAAATAATTCATTCACTTCCAACTTAATACTACATTCGATGTTTTAACACACCCACTACACCAGACCACTAGCCCAGACTCTTAACATAACATTGTTAAGCTCATGTTTACACTTACACATTCTTGTAAGACGGAGTATAATTACAAAAGGTTTACGGATAAAAGGAGATTCACTAAGAGTACTTCAATATAGATATATGTAGGTATTTATTGGACAGCTTCCATGGGGCTATTGGTCAGACACCTACCTGTAGGGTAATCGAATAGTATTCACAAGAAATTGTTCTATTCACAAATTTTTGTTTTGTGTCAGGATATTCTTGAGATCTAAAATTTGTATCTAAGTATGTATGTGACTGTTAGGTTATGTTACATGTTTATTTATTTGATAAAATTTGTACTTTTGTATACAGGGTGTATTCAGACCGTGATCGGAAACTAAGGCAGGTAATAGCTAAAGTGATTACAAACCCCCTGGCGTTAAAGAAAATTCTGACAAAAAATAAAAATTTTGACTTTTTCCATACAACCATCGGTATTAAATGTACGCGGTTTGTATGGAAAACGACAATTTTTTTATTTTTTGTCAGAATTTTCTTTAACGCCAGGGGGTTTGTAATCACCTTAGCTATTACCTGTCTTAGTTTCCGATCACGGTCTGAATACACCCTGTATATTTACTGCCATAACGAATGTGTAAAAAACCTTCTTCCTTACAACCACATACATTTTATACCTATGGTATAGGAATACAAACGGGCTGGTCGTTTGTCAGTACATCCTTCAATTTCCCGGGCGCGCCCGTCAATACATCACGTTTACTAATGTTAAAAAACGTTTGGGGCTGCGCGTGTCCATTGGAGATATTGCATGCTTCCATCTTGTTTAACTGAATTATCGTTGCGGTTCGTCTTTCGGAGGTCTCCATGCATAGAGTAGACCAAAAGAATATAAAAATCTGGTTACATGTTTCGTTAATATTATATAAATGTAAGGTTAAGAGTTTTTAAAAGTGATTTCGATAAGGACATTTAAATATTTGTCCTTAAATATTGTAGGAGTTGATGACGTGTCTTCTAAAAGCTAAACAATGTTTTGTTGTGCTATGATCAATGTCTTAAAGTAGAAGCGTAACCTAAATATATTTAGTTAAGGCATATATTTGTAAGGACCTTAAGTTTTATTTAATACAAAAAAAAATTAGTATTTCTGCAAATAAATATTGTTATTAACAAAATAAAACGAAACATAGTAGCATACACGAGTTACAAAATCAGCCTAACTTATGTATGTCCGAAATTTATGTTTTTCTTTGTTTGTTAAACTTCCACATATGAAATGTTGCAGCAATTTTGATGGCAATTAATACACAAATAGATGAGACCTCAGTCGATTATAGGCTATATTTTATTCCGGAAATATGTTAGACAGCAGAATTTTTTACAACATCTACTTATACATCTATACAAATAAATATCTCGACTGCCTCGTGGTCTCGCGGTACAAGTATGTGCCGTGCGATCTAGAGGTCCTGGGTTCGATTCCCGGGTCGGGCAAAGTGTTATTGGGTTTTTCCATTAGGAAATTCTCAGTAACAGCACGGAGTCTGGAAATGTGCCCGAAAAACGGCAATAGGCTCGCCCCCTATTACGTGGGACTGATACATACCTGGCGAAATGTGGGTGCAGTAATGCACCTCTGCCTACCCCTTCGGGGAATACAGGCGTGAGTTTATGTATGTATGTATGTACAAATAAATATAATTGGAGTTTATAAATTTTCTTATTAAAAAGCAATTTTCCGCGCGGTCGTAGTCGCGGGTACAGCTAGTTTATTAATAAAATCCCAGTAAGCACAAGAATAAGGGAGTAAGAATAAAGAAATCCCATCTGAGAACTGCAAGACTTCCCCCTTAATATTCCATGCCCGTTTTCAATTTTTCACGAAGTCGTTAAGGATAAGAGTGGTGTGATAATTCTGCGACATTTGTTTCCGAGGAAATGACCACCGCTGCTCGCGTAATGACAAAATGAACGCCATATTTCGCCAAAGGGAAGTGTGCGAGATTAAAATTCTTGTCCGCAATAACTTATATTAAAGGAAGAATATTAAGTTTGTAAAACTTTACTTGCATCTTTTGAATGAACAATCATGATGTCTTTTTCCATTTTTATTTATTTATTTTATTTATTATGATTACCATACACTTGTATATAAAGGCGATTTTATGTGAACAATAAATTTTTAATCTTTTTTATTTATTTTATGGTTTCGAAAATAGAAGTAGGGAAAATCTGTAAATTTTTAACATTCTAGTTTTTTTACAATTTTATTTGATATTTTCTTCCTTTTTTTTTTAAGTAGACTGCGCCCGGGCGGCAGCGGGATTTAATGCAGGGTGCCTCTTGCCCGGAGATGCCATAGTAACCGCCCCAAATGCGCATGACGGTCACCGAGAAGTTTTAGTCGGTATGCCTGCATAGAATTTTGGTTAGGGACCCAACTCAGCTAAGCGGACAACTGTTCCGCACGCCAAATTGGAAGGCCAGAGACCCCAACGTACCCCCTTGGGCCTACCTCGAGGTACCGAAAAGGGAGCTTAAGGCGCTTTCCTTTCCCTATCTTTTCTTACACTGCTGCTGCTTACTGCATCCATCTCTTCTTTCATCTTCTCCTACCTACCTTTTCTGCTATATTTCCCTCCATCATATATGTCAATTTATTACTAATAAACATAGGTATAACCTCAACTATTCAAAGCTTCCTTGTATACAAAAACACAACAGCAAATCTTTAAACTGCGGAAACAGCATCTCAACAACACAAAAACAACAGCAAATAGACATAATTGAATAATTGTATAATTGTCGGTTATCGCAGCGAAAAATTCCACAGCAGAAACGAGAAGTGAATTTTTAGTATTTCCCCGGAGTTTGTGCTAAAAGTTGGTCTCGAGCTCGCCAATGAAACTATCCGATTTGCATAATTCCACCGGCGAGAAGGAACTAGTTTAGCAGCCGAGTTGCTCACAAAATTGGCAGTTAGACGTACACATTTTTCGTGTTTTGATATTATAATTACTTTAACTGTGCATTCCGTCCAACTTTTGAAGGTAAATAAGCTGCGTTCGAGAGAACAGCACCACAAGCTAATAATGGATAATGTATGCATGTATCACTGTGGTACTTGGCTATTTTAGGATTGATAAATATCAGTATTTATTCCATATTGATCTAGTAAGGATTATTTGACTTCATCATCATCATCATCAGCCCATATACACCTCACTGCTGAGCACGGGCCTCCTTTACAACAGAGAGGGTTTAGGCCTTAGGACTAGTTGTGGTGGACACCACGCTGGCCTAGTGCGGGTTGGTGGACTACACACCTAAGAAATTACTTAGAACTTTTAGGTGTGCAGGTTTCATCACGATGTTTTTCTTCACCGTTAAAGTAAGTGATAATTCTTTGTGAATACACACATAACTTCGAAAAGTCAGAGGTGTGAGCCTGGGGTTTGAAACCGCGACCGCCGAAATTCTCGACCGCGCGCCTAATCCTCGAAGCTATAGTGCGAGCTTGTATGTCAAAGTAGTGACTTTGACATACAAGCTCGTATCTCATATCATAGTGAAGAACAGTGAAATATAGAGGGTTTACTACGTAATTTTTCCATTAGCAAAATTGTCTATGTCTCGAAATGTCAGATATGTGAGCATATACATATTTCTTGAGTTGGAATCTGCAGCTGCCAACTTAGTTTTTGTTGCGCATCGCTACATACACATAATTTAGAAATTATTTTTACCAGGAATGCAATTTCAATCAAAAGCCGGCGCTTGTTCCCAAATCGCCACAATTGACTCTACCAATTTAAAATCGTCTTAAATGTTAAAGCTCAAAAATAAAACCTAAAAGACACCGAGGAATCTTAAAAGATTGAGGGCAAAGACCTCAAGATTTGGGTCAAACACTGGACCAACTTTTCAACATGTTTAAGTAGGGTTGACGCTCATAATGTGACAAATATTAATGAATAATATATTAAATTTCGCAGTTTACAAGTAAACAAGCATCTTCCAGATGAGTTTGTTGGTGATACAATATGATCCGATGACTACAATATGGAAGATATTTCGTTCTATAGGAACCCACGTATATTATACTTACTAGGCTAAGCCTTTATATATCCAGTAACAAACACACCGTCATACTTTTGTTAACTGGGTTGAACCACACTAATAACCTTAGACATTGACCATGAAGGGCAAAACCACACTAGTAAAAATACCGACGAATGAAAGTAAAAAGTCGTCTAAATTCATTCAGTATATTCTACGTCATTCATAAATAATATAGAACATTTAATATACTGTCTGAAATGTAGGTATGTACATGAAGTTGGCATCAAGATAATGTAGTTGTGTCGACTGTGACGCATGGTCTTATTCATTTCTTACCCATACTCTATATGAATCACGCCGCTCGTACGGTTCAGTGTTGTCACTTTGCAATACACATATTTACACCATAAACAAATGTATATTATAAAAAAATGAGGTAAACGTGTGTTCTGACAGCCCTACAGGAGTTACAAGTCCAGACACGTTAAGTGGCAATACGTTAAAGATTCTTGGACCAGCGACGAATTCATACATCTTCAGATGAGTCAACGCAATTTAATCTTACTTTTATCGCACAAACTTGGCGCTTCGCTAAATTATTTTGCTTTTAGTTAAGATTACTTGCATATTTTCAATGTTTTTGCAATCGTACTTGAGTATAGTAATGTTATAAAGAGAAAAGAAAATTAAAAAAAAAACGAAAAACGGCAATAGGCTCGCCCCCTATTACGTGGGACTGATACATGCTTGGCGAAGTGTGGGTGCAGAAATGCACCTCTGCCTACCCCTTCGGGGAATACAGGCGTGAGTTTATGTATGTATGTATGTAGAAAATTTTAATTTTTTGGTTTGTAATATGCAAATAATTCCATCAATTTTTTGAACCTTTTTTGCGACAGTTGAATATATTTACAGAGATGTACAGAGAACTACTAATACTTATTTAAAATGACAGTATAAAAATTGTTTACGAGTACAAAATTAAACGATGTCCTACATTAATAAATCGACACTAAGAAGGGAATATTTCAAAAGGTTAAATGAAAAATAAAGGTTCACTGAATTATCGTTTAATGGTATTCTAAATCATAGCATAATAGCGGCGTTCAATCACAGACGTATCTCCGCTAAACACCTTGACGCGCCAATTTGAAAGTCGACTTCGGGAAAAACGTCTCATCGGGGACCCCGGGGGATCGATCGTACTCCCGCCGTCACTCGCCGATAACCTGGCTACGGGGAAGAATTCCCATAATATTTATTTAGGTCGTGCGGCGCGACGAAGTCAATTTACCTTGGTTTCACTTTGTTTATAAGATGTATATGAAGGTTTTATATTGCCGACACATAATATATGATTCCATTGTAATATTACATCAAATTGCGAAAGTAACTGCTTGTTTGTTTTAAAGTCAAGTGCATGACATATGAGATTGATAGGATCTTCTGAAAGTACTTACATTTAGATATCATCAGCCCATATACGTCCCACTGCTGGGCACGGGTCTCCTCTACAACTGAGAGGGTTTATGCCTTAATCCACCACGCTGGCCTATTGCGGGTTGGCGGACTACACAGTACACACCCAAGAAATTCCTAAGAACTTTTAGATGTGCAGGTTTCATCACGATGTTTTTCTTCACCGTTAAAGTACGTGATAATTCTTTGTAATTACACACATAACTGGGGCCTGGGGTTTGAACCCGCGACCGTCGAGATTCTCAAACGTGTGCCTAAACCCGAGATTTAACCACCAAGACCTACTTTTATTTCTATGAAAATTTTCCCACCAAAACAACGTTTTCATATGGCCAATTATTCATCACTTTAGGTATGCTAGAGGAATCCTAAATCCGGAGCTTACAATAAAAAGTACTTAATGCCGATTTATGGTCTTGGATTAAAAACATCAGTAAAAAAGACACAACCACGGTTCTATATAATATTAACATATAAAAATATTCAGCTATGGAAATTCCACGTAGTGTAATTCAAAGATAGGTAACATTATTTAAAGGAAGGGGAAAGGAGATGAGTTGAAAAATGGGCCCTCAGTATTAACACCGTCCCAATCTTTGGTTTCTGCAAAGCGGTGCTGTCTCTCATGGTCAAGCCGACCCATTTATATTGTACTGAATCAGCCCATAATATATTTCACGACTTGTACAACTAAGCAGACTTATCGTGCGCTTAAAATATTTTTATATGTTTCAAAGTCAAAGTCAAAATCACCTTTATTCAAATAGACTTTTACTAGTGCTTCCGAACCGATGGCCGATGGGGCCAAAAGGTGCTCGAGTGGAGGCCGCGTACCGGAAAGCGCAGCGTAGGACGTCCACCCACAAGATGGTCCGACGACCTGGTGAAGGTCGCGGGTCGTCGCTGGATGCAGGCTGCCTCCAACAGGTCACTATGGAAGTCATTGGGGGAGGCCTATGTTCAGCAGTGGACTTCTTTGGGCTGATAATGATGATGATGATGACAATGAAATGAATGAATGTCACTAATAAATTTTGGCTGTGTACCACATTGGGTAAATATACCTAGAGTTTACATTATTACGATTTTTCTTAGGAACACAGTCCTCAATAATTGTAAAAATAATATTATAAAAATTTTAACAAAACAAAAACCGCCTTCAAAAAAACCTATTCCAAAACAAATTAAAATGCACTAAAAAGTAAAAAAATAATTGCGTATCTTCTATTACCTACTTAATAATAATCAACTTACTATTTTTCTACATCAATATATAGGTACGATCTATGTGTTTACGACGCAAGAAGCTAGGTAGGTTCTTCTATATCTATCCACTATATATCCACTTCAAATCTAACTCAACACATACCTATGAATAACAAACAATGATTAAAATATTTTTTAATGTTCTCCTATGTAAAATTAAATGAAAAATATTAGACTACTTAAAAGTCAATCAAATTATTACGATAATATAATGTAGTTTTAATTATTGTTATTCTTGGAGGCCGTGTCAGCCAAGGTAGGATTCTCGTATTATTATTCATCATCATCAGCCCATATCCGTCCCACTGCTGAGCACGGGCCTCCACTACAACTGTGATAGTCTAGATATGCACATTGTAGTATTTCCTTGGCTGACACCGCCTCCAAAAATAACAATAATTAAAACTACATTATATTATCGTAATAATTTGATTGACTTTTAAGTAGTCTAATATTTTTCATTTAATTTTACATAGGAGAACATTAAAAAATATTTTAATCATTGTTTGTTATTCATAGGTATGTGTTGAGTTAGATTTGAAGTGGATATATAGTGGATAGATATAGAAGAACCTACCTAGCTTCTTGCGTCGTAAACACATAGATCGTACCTAGATCGTTCCTTGTATTGAATCTGGTCAGTTTATTGTTCTAAGTGTATACAGGCCACCTTGTGCATTGCTTTTATCATTTATGGAAATCATGGAAGATGCTTTGCACAAAACATGTAATTCAAATAAGGGAGTGATTATTTGTGGAGACTTTAATATAAATATACTTGAAAACTCACAGGCAACTATAAACATAATAAATCTTTTTAAATCATATAACATGAAAAATGTATTCTTTGAGCCAACAAGAATCACTGCCACAAGTGCAACATGTCTAGATAACATTTTTACCAACGTTAAAGTTATTGAAAGTACTATTATTAATTGTTTTGATTCTGATCACTGTGGCCAGTTGGTGTCTTTACCTTTGCATTTTAAAACAAATATGGAACTAAACATACCTAAGTTGTCCTCTCATAAAGATCCCAACAAAATTTATGGTTCTTTATTTAGTCATATAAACATGGAACACAATAAAGTTTTTAAATCAAAAACAATTACTTTGAAGAACCGTCTGACATTTAGTGAGTGGGCAACTACTGGTATATTTAAAAGCCGAAATAAATTGTATGATTTATATAATCAAAGAATGTTTAACCAAAATCCGGCTTTTATTGCCTATGTAAAATTATATTCTAAGGTTTTTAAACGAGTTTGTTCCGCTGCCAAATCAATGCATCTTAAAAATAAAATAAAATCAGCCCCGAATGTAATACAAGCCACTTGGAGCATTATCAATTCTGAATCGGGAAGGCACACAGCACACCACAAAGAATTTAGTATAGAAGTTAATAATGACATTGTTTCAAAAGACACTGAAGTGGCCGCTGAATTTGAAAGATTTTTTGGCAATATTCCAATAGTAACTACTCAACATCTTCAGTCGTCTTCTAGGTCTGCTTTGTTACTTCTTGAAGATAATGTTCCTCAATGTGATGCATCGTTTGAATTTACAGCAATTAGTCATTATGATATTTTAAAGGCCTTTAAAGAAATTAATAAAAAAAAGACTAAAGATTTGTGGGGAATGTCAGTGGTTCCTATATCCTCTATAATCGATATTATAGCACCTCACATGGCAGCTGTGTTCAATCGTTGCGTCGCATCTGGAGTGTTTCCTGACCTGATGAAGCTTAGTAAGGTAATACCACTTTTTAAATCTGGTGATACCACAGACCCTTCAAATTTTCGACCTGTTTCTGTTTTACCAACTCTTAGTAAGTTATTTGAAAAAATTATACTTAATCAATTATTGAACTTTTTCAATAAAAATAACTTACTTCATCGGAAACAGTTCGGATTTACTAAGGGTAGATCAACTATCGATGCAGGGGCCGAACTTTTGAAAACTGTGTTTAAGGCATGGGAAGATTCGCGGGATGCTATTGGCATTTTCTGCGATTTGTCCAAAGCCTTTGACTGTGTCAAACATGACATTCTCGTCAGGAAACTTAACCATTATGGCATTAGAAGCGGAGCTCTCAATCTTCTGACTTCGTATTTGAATAACAGAGTTCAGAGGGTTGACGTTAATGGAGAACTTTCTCCAGGATCGTCGGTTACCATGGGAGTCCCACAGGGTTCAATTCTTGGGCCGTTTCTGTTTCTTGTGTACATTAATGACTTGCCTTACTACGTAGGGGATAAAAACGATATAGTGCTGTTTGCGGATGATACATCTCTTATATTTAACGTAAAAAGACGTCTCGATAATTTTGACGAAGTAAACAATGCACTTCGTAAAGTTGTTCAGTGGTTTGATAATAATAATTTACTTTTAAATGCGAAAAAAACTAAATGTGTTAAATTCACAATGCCCAATGTTAAGCAATTAAAAACCACTGTACAAATTAACGGTGAAGAACTGGATCCTGTTGCGTCTACTACATTTCTGGGCATTACGGTAGACGCAAAACTCCAGTGGGGACCGCACATTCAACAACTGGCAAGCAAATTAAGTTCAGCGGCATATGCAGTGAAAAAGATCAGACGTCTGACTGACGAGGAAACGGCAAGAATGGTTTATTTCAGCTATTTCCATAGCCTTATGTCGTATGGTATTCTTTTGTGGGGAGCCGCTGCGGATATTAACACTATTTTTGTTTTGCAAAAAAGAGCCATTAGGGCTATTTATAATTTAGGTCCCAGGGCTTCACTTAGAGAAAAATTTAAGGAAATAAATATTCTTACCCTCACTTGTCAGTTTATATACGAAAACTTAATGTACGTCCAAAAGAATCTTGATAAATTTAATAAAATTTGTAATGTACACAATAAAAATACTAGGAACAAATGTAATCTCGTTCAACACGTAACTCGTCTCCGGAAAGTTAATAACTCTTTTATGGGGCAATGTATACGCTTCTATAACAAACTTCCGAAGGCTATTAGAGAGCTTCCCTTGACAATGTTTAAGAAATCAATTAAAGATAAGCTTTACAAAAAAGCATACTATAAAGTTTCAGATTTTATTGAAGATAATAAGCCCTGGGAGTAAGTAAATTGATCGGAGTTTTGTTTTGTTGCTACAGTTTGTATCGTTATGGCATTTATAATGTAAAATTTAAATAATGTAATGAAAAAAAGACATAATTATATTGCTGTTTTTTAAAGAAAAAAATTACATGTCGTGTTGCTGAGGGAGTTTCTTGCCGTTTCTTCTCCACAGCTATAACACGTTTCGAAGCGGCAATAGTTTAAAAAATTAAGATGTGTAAAATTGACGATTCAAAAGAACTTGTAAAAGTCTATTTGAATAAAGATATTTTGACTTTGACTTTGACTTTGACTATATATTGATGTAGAAAAATAGTAAGTTGATTATTATTAAGTAATAGAAGATACGCAATTATTTTTTTACTTTTTAGTGCATTTTAATTTGTTTTGGAATAGGTTTTTTTGAAGGCGGTTTTTGTTTTGTTAAATTTTTTGTTTATTTTTTAATTTTTAGTGAAGCCACACCCGGGATCGAACCTGCAACATCATGCGTTGCAAATCGGTTACTTTGCCACTCCGCTACCACCAGTCTATTATATGGTTATAAAACTCATCAACAATACGCAAATGTTTCTACCACACACTCGGCTACACCGCTTCACACATTTAATACACCTCAAGTAATGCAATTAGATCGTTTGCTTCATGTTGCAATGCAGCAACAAACGTAAGCGCATTACAATTTGATTCAAGACAGTTAGAAATTCGGCCACAAATCGCATCCATACTGTACGCCGTTAACGAGTTCCATTGACATTATATTATATTTGACTAGGACAATTAAGTACTTGACCATAAAGAGGTTACGGTAGGTGACTCAAATATCCGGATAGCCTATAAAGATTCGGCCGAGTATCGTTAGTTTTCTGCTAAGAATTGAAGAGTTCCGTTACTTTGTCATGGATCCCATAATTAGAACTTAACCAAACTCTCATGCAATTACCCTAGAAGTACATCCTAACCAATAATAAAAAGGATTCATCAAAATCGGTTGGCATGATATTAAGTTATTCGTCGATTTGTCACGCACATTGGTGAAAATTTAAGATTTTTGTGGTTTTCTAATGGAAGCTATTGTCACAACTAGACCAAATTCAAATGGGACCAAACTGGAAGCACCAGCTTTCACTTAAAAAACGAATCATCAAAATCGGTTGGCATGATATTGAGTTATTCGGCGATTTGTCACGCACATTGGTGAAAATTTAAGATTTTTGTGGTTTTCTAATGGAAGCTATTATCACAACTGGACCAAATTTAAATGGGACCAATCTGGAAGCATCAGCTTTCAATAAAAAAAAAGAATCATCAAAATCGGTCCACACAGTCAAAAGTTCTGAGGTAACAAACATAAAAAAAAAAAAAAAAATACAGACGAATTGATAACCTCCTCCTTTTTTTGAAGTCGGTTAAAAATAGTTTAAGCTCATCTGTAGGTCCAGGTCGTATAATGGGGTCCAATCGATAGCCGCTATAGATGAATAAAGCCGTTGAAAATCAGCTTTATAGAAATTCCATCTGGTGTTAGATTGTGTGTCTAAATGCGTGGATAAGCCAGCAGTTGCGCACGTGTTGGGGCGCAGTACGACGCTTACCTCAAGAGGCGGATGGTACGCGTCCACCGGCACCAGCGGCGAGTCCGACGCGCGCACGCACACACTCCCACCTTCCAATGTACTCAGCACTAAGTCCAATTTCCTGTTATTACACTTCACTATTTCATTGCACTGAGTGAATCCACAATAAGACACCAAATAATCATAATAAACACTTATATGCGTTGTGCATGAATATAGATTAAAATCTCCTACCACAATAACTTCACTATATATTTTACAATATTGTTCAATAATTCTAAAAAGCAATAAGTATTCATTTTCACTACTATTAGGTGGTATATAAACAACGCACAAGAAAAACAAAAATCTGTCGTGCCGATGCACGGTAGCACCGACTATTTCGAACGAGTGGTTATCTACTGTGATGTCACACGGCACCGGTGTTCGACGTAGTACCAAACGCGGTGTGGCCACTAGACACGCGCCGCCCTGCTTACGTCCATCGGCTCGATCACAACGTAAAATAGTGCATCCTATTGGAACGATTTCCGCATCATATATGGACTGGTTGCATCCTGTTTCCGTGATTGCAAATAAATGGACATTAGATGATGACATATTGTCATGTAATTCCGCCAGTTTACCAGTTTTTGTGTTTTATTTTTTCAACTTTCACTGATATTTCTTTTCCATATATATTATTTACATTTTTTTCTAAGCTTTCTACTGATGTGTCTTTATGGAGGCGCCAGATATGTAAATATTTTTTCTTTTCAGTACCTTGAATTTCATACCTGTGTTTCTTTCTCGTGACTGTAGTCCAAATTCCCGCCTTTTCAGTTTCCTTTTTATTTTTGATTGAGTCACTATTATCACTTTTCAATATTATTTAACTTTACGTTGTTTACAACAGATTCTTTTATTGGTGGTTTTGTGGCCCCACCATCACTTGTAGTTGGCCTGCTAATATTTTGTTTTACCGCCTCAACAAATGACGGCTTATTCTTATTTCTAGTGTTATTTCTTATAACACATTGGCTTTTTTTGCTTTTTCTCCAACTACCTCCAATAGTTTTCTTAGTTCTCGTAGTTTAGCTTCGGTGTTCATAAATCTTTGTTTTAGTAACGAGTATTCATTGCTACTGGAGACTGCCTCGTGGTCTCGCGGCACAAGTATGTGCCGTGCGATCTAGAGGTCCTGGGTTCGATTCCCGGGTCGGGCAAAGTGTTATTGGGTTTTTCCTTTAGGAAATTCTCAATAGCAGCACGGAGTCTGGAATTGTGCCCGAAAATGGCAATAGGCTCGCCCCCTATTACGTGGGACTGATACATACCTGGCGAAATGTGGGTGTAGAAATGCACCTCTGCCTACCCTATAAGGGAATACAGGCGTGAGTTTATGTATATATGTATTCATTGGTTTGTTCCTCCATTCTGCGTAAGATTTCTAAGCGAAACTTGCTTAGAAATCTTTTGAATCGTCACTATTAAATATATATTTTTTTTTTAAACTATTTGTTGCTTTTGATATTTTCCTGTAGTGGACTATAATGATTTTTTAAAATATAAATGTAACTATTATAGAAGTAGTGTAGTTACTAACTGTTTTAACCGTACGTTTTTTAGCATTAAATGTATTCTACTCCAGACTATAATTCTAGAGCTATTATTATGGTTATGGGCCATATTTTATCAAGAACCAAACAGCGGTTCTGGCGTGAGTAACAAAATTCACACATCCCAACTTTCGCATTTACAGTATTAGTAAGAAAGATTAGAATTAATGATAAATTCTTTTCAATAAAATCCAAAATTCCATTAAATACTTTTTATTTTGGCCGAATGGAATATCCCGCATGAAACCCGAACTAGTCACGTCGGCCACTAGTTACATGCACGTTGCAGACATAAAATTCACGAGCGAGCTTCAACCGTCTTCGTCCTTTGTAATTTACAAAGCGCACAGATTACATTCGGCGTTTAGTAAAACAAACATGAGGGTTTCGTAAATGGTTTCAAAGTTGAAAACCATGTGTTGGATATACATAGTCTCGTGCGTAGTAGTGATGGTCTCGAGGTATAAGTGAATGGTCGAGAATCTCGGCGGACGCGGGTGCAAACCCCAGGCATACACCTCTGACTTTTTGAAATTATGTGTGTATTCACAATGAATTATCACTTACTTTAACGGTGAAAGAAAACATCGTGAGGAAGACTGCACACCTAAAAGTTCTTAGAAATTTCTTAGGTCTGTACTCCGCCAAGCCGCACTAGGCCAGCGTCTTTCCAACATATTTTGAGGCTTCGTGTATTGAAAATTTCTCAATGGAAATGCATATAAATTAGAAAACACTTCGCTCAACCGGAAAATTGAGCCTAAGGCATTTGGATTCCAAGCTGCACTCTATGCTCCGGACCAACGAATTATTTTTATACATATGAATAATCCAGTGTCCGTACTCTTAGATAAAATCAAAGGTCATAATATTTCAAGTGGCAAGGTTTGCGTGGTCAGATAAGCACACGCGGACCCTCGGATAAGGACTGCGTTTCCGCAAATTCTCCACTTGGAAAAAATGAGCGTTAAGATATTTTTTTAATATAATTTGAAAAGTAGACAATTATTTTCCTGGCCCACGGAAATTACTTGATGGAATGGGTATTGGGCCATTTTTTTGCCACACATTTCACCTCGGTTTCTCTAAAAAGGTGCTAAAAAGGTACTCCACGCTCGGCAGGGATGGGTGTACGCCAAATATCCAATAAATTGGAGAACTCTTCCCAAAATACCACTTTGGAAAGAGCACAATTTTATTATTTTCCTGACGCAATGTTATTCCTAGTCCAGACTGTGAAAGTAGATGCTTTGTTGGCTAATACAATAATATTTGTGCGATGCTCAAATATTTGTCGGAGGGTCTTGTGCGTTATTGTTTTTTTTTTTTAATAGTGACATTAAAACTTCTGGAGGTAATTTCAAAAAGTTCATTTACAGAGTTCCGTTCGGTCCGGTGTTCCGAGCGAGAATGAATCATTCTCGATCGGGCGGCTGTATTTATACCCTACGTTGGACGCACAGTGGCGATGCGTCGACGCTTCGACATATTTTTTTCGAGCATTTTCAGTTTTACCTCTCAGTTGTAGAGGAGGCCCGTGCCCAGCAGTGGGACGTATTTGGGCTGATGATGATGATACCAGTTTTTAAGACTGGGTTTTAAGTCTGGTTTTTAATAGTGTATCGCCGGCTTTGATAGGTACATCATAGCTTGGCATCAGAAATTAATGCGTGTATTTGTACATTCATTGAGGAGAAAACTTTAAACACATTTTGCACTTTACCTGCACACTAAAATAAACCGTCAATTGCAATATGGGGGAATATTACAAAAACTATAAATTACTATTTGATGGCAGAACTTTTGTTATTTTTAAAACATCAATAACTCCACGAGTACGCACCATAAACAACTGTTGACAGTAATGCCAACATCAAAATTTTCAAATATCTACATTCACGAGGGCATTGGAAAATCACGAAATTTCATTTACGGACGCGTGCTCGGCGCCGGGCCCCGCACGCCACTTGTCTCGCTTTCTAGACATATTTGAATTTTGAAACCCTAATTGAAATTTAAATTTCGAACTGGATTCCGTTAGTGTGGAAATATGTTGCCGAGTGGGTGATTTTTGAATTTAAATTCTGTGACGTTCCACAAACTTAATTCTTGGCGTATTGTCTTTGTGTTATGGACTCCTGGTATTAAAATGAGAGCAATGACCACTACTAGTAACAAATGCTAGTGGAGTTACTTTGCCGTCAGTACTAAACATATTTACTGGGTACATTAATACTTCTAGGTCATTCGTAAAAATATATTCAAACATAGATAAAAGCAAGCAATCAATATAAATTCTAGTCCCAATATGTCTCGTTTCTGCTATTCCTGTTTAAATATTTTGTTTGCTACTTAATTATTATTTTTGTATACATATATGTAAAACATAATTGTTTTCTTTTTAAATTGTACACTTAAAATTATAAAATATTTTTTACAATATTATAACGAAGACGATAAGTAAGGGCTTTTGACAATTTTTCATAATTTTTTGTCATTATTCCACGTCGCCTTTGTCATACAAAAGTACCTCCAGGGTCGATCAGGACCAAGCATTTGTTTGTTTGTTGTTTACAAAAAAAACACTTATTCAAAATACTCAAATCACTCCAAAAAGGTCAGAATTCAACGCAATTCCGAGAAAAAACATAAACAGCCTATGGCAAAAACAGATTCTGTCCTGTCTCCGTTCATTAAGTTCTCAATTTGTCAGGCGTCAAAAGGCGGGGATTTTAAAAAATGCCACTCCCCGAGTGCCTTTCAAAACAGATTAGGCTGGGTCAAATGCCCGCAGCGGTTGCTAGTTTCAAATTTCAATGCAAACTCACTGTAATCTTAAAGACTACGGTTTAAAACTCCATTGCCATTGGGCCTGATAAATTTCTTAGTCACAAATCCTTTTTGATACAGAGATTCTCGTCTTACAAAATAATTTAGAAAAAAAAAAATCACTTGAATTAGAACGCTTCTGAAGGGTAACACTCGTTGAGAAACAAGTACGTCTTCAACTTTTATATTTCTAACAACTTTTATATTTTAAAATATCAATCCGTCTTGCAACTGACAATTCCAACGACTGAGCTCGAACTGCTCAGCGACACCATTTTTATACACATCAATTGACGGTCTTATTTTTAAATATTTTTATAAAGTCCAATAATTAATTTATATTAATCAAGATTATATTCTCATTAAAGTTATTGACAATTTTAATTATACTTATAAGTAATAAAATCATCAATATGCAATTTTACTATTACTACAATAATTTAGTAAAAGGTCTGTACGCATAAGCTTTTAATAATGTAAATATATAATATTGTAAGGTATTATAATGAAATACATTTATAATTACTAAATATTACTATTTAGGCTAACAACTCGGCCTTCCTGTTAGAAGCGAGTCCCCTCGCTTACTTTTAAATTAAATTAATACATAACAATGAACTACAAATAGTAATATCTATTTTTATTTAAATAAACTATTTTTTTTATTTTTTTATTATCTTAAAACTAAATGTTAATGCAACCTCTTTATATTCATACAGTTACACGATATGTACACAACTATTATACGTCACACATAATAAATAAAAACCTTTTGCCCGACACGGGAATCGAACCCAGGGCCTCTAGATCGCACATCACATACCTGAGCCGCGAGACCACGAGGCAGTTCACCCTTTTACAATTATTTATTAATTTTCGTATTTCTACAAACTAGTTAAAGCGACAACAGACTCATGTCTGCTGCTTCATATCGTTGGGAAGTACTTTAAGCTGTGACTGCTCTTCACGAAATTATCGTTTATTCGTACCAAGTTAGCGTTTAGCATGTGTTTGATTGAATTATACATAAGTGACGAATTCTGTAAAGATACTGCTCGTATAACTCATAACTTTCTCAGTAATTAGTTGGGACCCAATAGTACGTTATGTAATTCTTTTAAATATAATCACGGTAGGGCTTTTCATTATTACAATATCTGATATTTCCGCGAATGAGTGGCCTAAGAGAACGGACTAATTAATGATAATTAATGATACGTCTTCTACTACATAAAAAATAGTTGTTTCTTTTATTACCTGTACTTCTACTGTAACGGTTGTCATCCCGATTGGAGTTATTAAGTTAGGCTCTACAACAACTATTGACGTTCCGGGTCCGAGTGACAAACACTAATGATTAATATAACTGATATTATCGGTTAAGCATAATTAGGCTACTTGTTTCACATTTTTTTTCTTGATCCTTTTCATGGTTTTTTTTTTATTGACTTTATTCTTAAAGCAGTGCAAGGATAAATGACTCAACTTATCGCAAGTACTACATTTTAATGGAGGTTTATCACATCTATAACTTGGATGTCCAAATTGTTCACAGTTACAGCATGTTAACCTTAAGGTTATATCGGATTTGGGCGGAATCGGTCCACCTTTACGCTAACCTTGGAATTACGATTGTGTCCTACCTTCACGGATCTAAAGTATTTCAAAACCTGCTTCGGTTCTGAAAATTGAGCAGCTTGCGCGCCTACCTTAATAGCCCTATCCTCTACACTGTTCAACAAGCAGTCAACGGCCAAGCCAGTCCGTATTTTATAGATCTATTTAATAAACTTACTTTGGCATAATAATAATGATCATAAGATTCTTAACTCGTTTAAAGAGTTTTCATTCAAAAGTGCCAAAAACTTATCCAACGCAGTATTTGTTGAAACTTGTAAGTTCTGATCTTTCTAAACTAGTTCGATGTAATACACTAGCGTCTCTTGAAAAATCATGTAATTCTGTTCTCACATACCTGGTTTCCAAACTTACGACTCTTCAGTCGTTCCATGTCTCGTCGCCTTGGCTCAAAGTCGCCATATTATCTTCCAAAGACCATTGATAATGTACAACCCGTAGCGGTCTTAATTGCTTGTCTGGGTCTCGACTCTCACTCCTGGAAATGCCTCGGTATCGACCCCGGCTCTCACTCCTGAGAACCTTTCGGTCGCGACCCTGGCTATCACCTCTAAGAACGCCTCGATCTCGACCCCGGCTCTCACCCCTGAGAACCTTTCGGTCTCGACCCTGGCTATCCCCTCTAAGAACGCCTCGATCTCGACCCCGGCTCTCACCCCTGAGAACCTTTCGGTCTCGACCCTGGCTATCCCCTCTAAGAACGCCTCGGTATCGACCCCGGCTCTCACTCCTGAGAACCTTTCGGTCGCGACCCTGGCTATCACCTCTAAGAACGCCTCGATCTCGACCCCGGCTCTCACCCCTGAGAACCTTTCGGTCTCGACCCTGGCTATCCCCTCTAAGAACGTCTCGATCTCGACCCCGGCTCTCACCCCTGAGAACCTTTCGGTCTCGACCCTGGCTATCCCCTCTAAGAACGTCTCGATCTCGACCCCGGCTCTCACCCCTGAGAACCTTTTCGGTCTCGACCCTGACTCTCGCTCCTCGAAATGCTTTGGTCTAAATTCCGGTCTACACATCTGGGCTTACTTTGGTTACGAATCGGTCCCTCGTGCTCAGAATTGTTCACACCCTCTTTCTCGAGATCCATAGCGAGAGCTGAAACTGACATACCGGCTTAAAACACAGTAGAAATGTCATACCGCTTCGTATAACATTTATAATTACACTAGATGAAAACCCGGCCTCACTCGGGTGAAATGTTACTCATAATACACATGTGGATAGATACCTCTGTAGTTATCGGTTCTCAAGGACTATTAAAGGCAAAGCAAGGTATAGATTCCCATAGCACCGTTTATTGTGCTTATTAAACACAGTACATTAGAACCGAGATGTTGGCAATGATTAAGAAATAATCATAAATATTCTTTATAATGCATCACAGATTAATTATAATAAGATTTCTCTATATACAACAATGTTCGTTAATTGTTTATCACATTTCAGGTCGTATTATTATTTACAGCCTTCGGGATTATTTAAAGCCATTAGCTTTTTCATGTTCATTGTTCACAGTCATAAACGGAATCAGATAAGAAAACATCATTTTCATTAATATAGGGCCGAAATCTTTTAGTCTCTTTCCGTGGAGTTATGTTTTAATATAATATATCCTCCATTTGTAGGTACTTAAGAAAATTTTATGTTCACGTAGTTAGACATGACATTTTATTTCTCAACGGCTACTATTGAGTGTTACCGGCAAAAACTTAAGTTTTACGATTGTCCTTTAAATCACTCTGAACACAAAAAATGGGAGAAAAAAATCGTGTACGAATCACTTACGTTACTTATATCCAGGCGTAGATCGAAAACAATTGAAGTTGTTTTCGGTGATCCCTCTTCTGAAGCTGAAGGGTAACACTCGTTGAGAAACAAGTACGTCTTCAACTTTTATATTTCTAACAACTTTTATATTTTAAAATATCAATCCGTCTTGCAACTGACAATTCCAACGACTGAGCTCGAACTGCTCAGCGACACCATTTTTATACACATCAATTGACGGTCTTATTTTTAAATATTTTTATAAAGTCCAATAATTAATTTATATTAATCAAGATTATATTCTCATTAAAGTTATTGACAATTTTAATTATACTTATAAGTAATAAAATCATCAATATGCAATTTTACTATTACTACAATAATTTAGTAAAAGGTCTGTGCGCATAAGCTTTTAATAATGTAAATATATAATATTGTAAGGTATTATAATGAAATACATTTATAATTACTAAATATTACTATTTAGGCTAACACTTCATACCACTTATACGTACATATTCACGAAACTTACAAGAAAAACCTCTGTATATCATCAGCCCATATACGTCGCACTGCTGGGTACGGGCCTCCTCTATAACTGAAAGAAATAAGGCCATAGTCCACCACGCTGGTCTAGTGCGGATTGCGGAAACCTCTTTATATCAGCATCTAATGTATTAGAAAAATAGAAATTGCCAACCGATCTTATTTAACAATACCCAATTAGAACAAAGACATTTCTCTTAATATATATTCCACGTCGTAAGAACTTCGATCGTATTCAGATACATCAGATCCGCATCATATCTTAAATGTCATTCTATAAGGAGATATTTTGCAACGTTTATTACACTATTGTGCCTGTGATTAGTATATACGTTATACATACTCGTATGTCGAGGAAATGTGGGACTTCGGTTGGTTCCCGCTCCATTTCTTCTTTCCTACTTTCTTACGTGTAAAAATTTGGTTTACATTTATGACTTGCATTTGAAGACGAAACGACATAATATATACACAAAGCACAACCCTGTTATTCAGTTTAGATACTAATCAATAGCTCTTTATTTCTACTTACTTTATCAAGTGAGTATTAATATTTAAAATGTAATTTTGGAATGAAACGGCAGTTGATAAAGTTATTTTAAATCTACCCTACGCTGCCGGTATGTAAAAATAATTTCACTGTTTTTGAAAAAAAATTGAGGAAATGCCAACTTAATTGAAACAAGGATCTCACGCAGTAAACTAAATACACACCACCGTCTTTATTTATTTATCCTTGTTTGAAGGAAGATACATTTCGTAAAATAATCCCTAAAAATCTAGAACTCTAAGCCCATCTTAGTGTAATGGCGTTTTAGACCCGCATTTATATGTAAATCGTAATTTCTTTGCTTTTTCAGGTCCCATGTCTGCTGTTTGGGTGAGTTTTGCGACGGCCAACGTAAAGTGATTTGGCGAAGGACTCTCAAAATTTCATCCTTAGGAAGTCTCCGGATTTATGCTGGAGTGTTATGCTGAAATTTGATAAAGATTTTTGACTGAGTTTTTCTTTGCTAAGGGGTGATTTTCTTACTGATACCACTGAATTTTACTTATTATCTTATTTATTTATTTATAATTTATAAACACTTTATTGTACACTAAGAAATAATGAACAAAACAATATACAAAAAGAATGAAGTACAATTGGCGGTCTTATCGCTCGAGGCGATCTTTTAGAGACAACCATAAGATGGACATAAACAAGTGATAGAAGGGAGGGTAGTTCATGTGTACAATATAATAATTAATAAGATAAATAAATCAATGTGTATATATTTAATTAATTTACATAGCCCATACACAAAACATGTATAGGGTAAGGTTGCTTAAGACGTACCACGGCTTAAGTCGTACCCCGGCAATATCTCGTCTGATACTTATAAGTAGCGTCAGCTAGTATTGTCAAAATGAACATTTCAGTCGAGTAAGCAAACGTTACCAAATACACCGCCGACTGCCTCCGTGAAGCAAAAATATTGAAAAAGTAAGTTTTTTATACAGTTTTCATTAAATAGTATGATACATTTGTAAGTTTTTTTATGGCAGGACTGTGATATCGATCTTTTTTCTTTATTTACATCAATTTGTATCACTTATTTGGCGATCGTTTAGGCGTATTCAAACGGTCGAACTTTCTGAGGTTATGTCTATATTTTAGTTTTAAACTCGCAAGTCCCCACTGCTTAAGTCGTACCTGTACAAAATTCCTTACTCGTACCGGTACGACTTAGGTATTAAGAAAATTGTTTTACAATTTACGTTATTATTTATCAGGTAATTCTGGTGGAGCACCATTCGGTTGCTCAAAAAATGGATGGATCACATCAGAACTTTTTTTTCAATGAATCCAACATTTCATCAAATGTACAAGATTAGAAAAAAGTGATCAAAAACAAATTTTGCTTTTACTAGAAATTTAAAAGTGAGCCAATCGGCTCGCGAGTATGGCATAATAATGCTATCTTTCCCTGCTCACATGACCGATCACCTACAACCGTTGGACAGATCGTTCTTCAAATCATTGAAACGCGGTTATAATGATGCCCCATCTGCGTGGCTCCGCTCAAATCCTGGTAGTGTCATAAAACAAGCCAATGTTGCAGACCTGCTTAGAAAAGCGTACCATAGGTCGGTTCGTATGGATATAGCGCTAAATGGTTTTAAAGCAACAGAGCTTTGGCCTTGATTACCTTGGCTATGACCTATGTGCTGGCGTTGAAAGCAAAATAAAAAAATATATTTGTGATATCTGTGTATCTCAATAATGTTCTAAATAAACATTACCTACTTTTTTTGAAGAGATTTTATAATTTGACCTATTTTTATTTTCTGTTAAGTATAATTTAGTATTTTTAGCTTCGACTTTATACCCAATAACCAATTTTTTTTATGTCGGACTAAATTGTTTGTAGTTTTTAGTTGTGCATGTGATCTTTGAATATTTAAGTATTTTTCTTTAAAAAAATTAATATGTTTACTAACATTTGTTTTCTAAGTACGACTAAGGCTATAGGTGGTACGAATTAGGCGACTAGGTGCCTTAGTCGTACCGAAGGTATGTTTTTCAAAAACGATAAAATACCTATTTTAATTAAAAATATCCAAGTTTCTATGATTTTTACTTAAAAGCCAATTAAATAAAGATCCAGTAAATGTTGAATATTTTGTTTTATTTCAATTGCAGTGAATATTACAGTGGAATTTCCTTAGGGGGTACGACTTAAGCAACCTTACCCTACATACATAATACATACATACGTACATACACGTACTGCCTCGTGGTCTCGCGGTACAAGTATGTGCCGTGCGATCTAGAGGTCCTGGGTTCGATTCCCGGGTCGGGCAAAGTGTTATTGGGTTTTTCCATTAGGAAATTCTCAGTAACAGCACGGAGTCTGGAAATGTGCCCGAAAAACGGCAATAGGCTCGCCCCCTATTACGTGGGACTGATACATACCTGGCGAAATGTGGGTGCAGAAATGCACCTCTGCCTACCCCTTCGGGGAATACAGGCGTGAGTTTATGTATGTATGTATGTACGTACATACATACATATATACATAAGAATAAGCAGTCGAAGCATTATTTCATTTCAAATGGCTGACAGGAGTAGTGATCTTTCACAAGTCTTTTAAATTGAGACAGTGTTTGTGCATGTCGTACTTGAACTGGGAGTGCATTCCACAACCGAATAGCCTTAACGGTAAAAGAGTTGTCCATGAATGTTGTGGAATGCACGGGTATTCTCAGCTTCAAATTTTCTGATGACCTTAAGGATCTCTCATGTGATTCATGAAGAAATCTTAATCAAATAATGTTCCATGAATTTACTTTTTTAATTATTTTTTACTTGGTCATGGCCTTTATACTACACACCAGTTAAAACTTTTCTGAGTTTCATCTCAGCTAGCTGTCTCTAGTATTTTCAAATGACTTAAAAGTATTATTGAAATCCAGAAACGTGACTAAATGCAGCAATTAGTTGCGTAACGAAAATATATCTGTCATATTTATCCAAAACTTGCGGTTGGTGTTTGTGTTTTCTTTAACTTTTAAGATCTTAACTGCACAGATCACCGAAACAAGCAATGGAAATAAATAGAATGGTCTCAATATTTATTTGTTTCTAGTTTAATTCGATGGCAATAAGTTTGTCGCACTTCCCATTACTCAATAAACAATATAAAAATCCTACCTCTATGACTGTTGGATGAAAAATGCTAGGTTAACATTTGTTCCAGGTATCAACAAAAGTTTATTACATGGAACGAAAATACAATTGGCGAAAAATAAGATGCACCTTCGCCTACCCTTCGGGGAGACTGGTTTTGAGGTTATGAATGTATATACATATTATGTATGTATCAGTAAAAGAGGTGTCAAATAAAACAACAGCATATTATAAATCAGATTGCTTTAATTTATTTAATAATTTTATACAAATCGAATACTACTTACGATAGTCAATTTTAACGAATAAACATTTTTTATCCGTTCGCATTTTTATTTTACAAATTTACCTTTGTATTTTAATTTATTATTATATTTTTCATCTATTATAAAAACCTCCATAGGGGCTTTTCGTTATAAACTTACATTACACTCGGCTGTATTAAAATTTTGCAGTCGTATATAATTGTCCATTTTTTATTATTTTAATTAAATTTAATTATTCCATTAATTGTTAAGCCTCAGGAACACAATATGGAGCATCGAGTGCGAGAGAGACAGAAAATCTTAAATGAATGAAAGAGTAAGCTTAAAGTGTGAACTAGACAAGTTAATCAACCATCCAAATAAAATGAAATTCCTATTTATTACATAAGGAGTTCATATACAGAGTAAAATTCATAAATATTATAACAATAACACCAAACTTAATATAAAATACATATATTTTCCATGATAATACAACAACACATAATTTTACTTAATAAACCATTGAAGTAATAAATAGAATTGATATCTTATTATAATTACCAATATATTTATTAATGGATGGACGACTAACTGCTTTATGTACGCGCTAATGTCATGGCAGCCATATTTTTTATGTTAATGGAACAAGGCGTTCTCTATACAGCCTAATTCAACGCTATTTTTTAATTAAAAAAAGTGCAATTTTAAAATAAATATAAGGACTGAATAACTATGACGGGCACCTGAACTATTTAATATAAATTATAATAGTAATTCTTTATAATAAATATGATAATACGATAAGAAGCACCCTTGAGGTGATTAGATACCGAAAATGTACTACAAAGCGATTTGTTTGACAATTATGTTTGTGACTTTACTTGACGTAAGCATGCCTCTGTATAACAGATTTATTATCATTATTGGATAAAAAATTAATCCTTATTCATTTCTCGTGTTACTTAGAAAAGCGTGTTAAGCTTTTAGCTGTAAAAATATAGTTCACGTAATTTGAATAAACAGAAAGTGTCAAATATTACATAAAATTGCTGTCACTTGTCTTATCGTGACATGGCTTAAGGCATTCGTCAATATAAAGTCAACGTATGAAATGGGCGAAATTTTAAACGCCTCAATAGTCTTAAATCGTAATAAAATTGAAAATGGAACATGGTGAATGGAAATTATTTTAAAAATCTTAAATTACATAGCGTTCAGAAATAGAAAATGTACATGTGAGTCCAAAATACCTGTTTCACGATTAAAGCATTTAGTTTCTGTTGTGCAGTATGCTGGTATGTTTGTATGGCATATATAGTTATTAAAAAATAATCCATCAATCGGATAAAAAAAAAAAATATAATTAAAATATTATATATTCTACTATTTGTGGGTGTTATTTCTTTTTTTCTTAATGTCACATGACAAAAAAAGCAAACACAATTTTAGCTTATGGCACATAAACCAACTATGAGACTTTTATAACGAAAAATCTGCAAATACCCTCCAATATGAGCAAAAACTTTTGTATGCCTCTAAATCCCATTTGGGCCAATTTTAACGAAACTAAACTAGCAAAAAATGATTTAATTAAAACTTTCGGCGTATCTAGAGATAGTCACGATATAACCTCAAAATGTCTTCAAGTGAAAAGTCAATGTACCACCGCCCGCTTACATTTGAAGATCATACGAGCGTGGCATCTGCTATCGATTCGGAATGGGGGCGACGCACTCGCCTCCTTGATGGGTTCAACTGTTTAATTTCAGCCGTCGATACTTTAAAAAAAGAAAAAATATTTTCGCGTTGCCAGTAATGGGACAGTTTTATCACAATGAGAAAGTTGTTTTAGTAAAAGAACCATCATTTTTGATTTTAAATTAAATTGCTACGTTTTTAATATTTTTTGAATAATATAAATTGATTTCAATTTTCATAATACATTTTGAAGAACATGCTCGACGTTTAAATTATTGAAATAATAGTCTGATCATAACACCATTTAAATTCAGAATTTATTTTAAGTATAAACAATACAAGCTTACACTCGGTAAATGGCAGTGCTTTTAGTGAACTAAGTTTCGAAATATTAATGTAGGTATATTAGGTATATTATTTCTCAAAACAGCAAATTTGATGTTCTTTCTCATGACCCTGGGAAAAATCTGCCAATATAATAATTTGCTTCAAAAATCAATAAAAATATACCTGAGTGGTCAACCTAATGCAATAAATTATGTTTTTTAATGTAAAAGTTAAAACCACCATATGTCATACAAACATTAAAATAATTACACGTATATAAATATAATAATATAATGCAATTCGGAAATTGTGTAGGAATGAAATACAAAAATAAAAAAATTCAATCACGAAAATATCACATTATCGCTGATTTCATAACATCATTCTAATATTAAACGAGGTTCTGTCGTTAAAATATATTACGAAAAAATAATTTTAAGATTAATAATGACATATTGATTATTTTTTAAAGTATATTTAATCGTGGAACTATAAACGATTCCACGAAGTTTTTTTTTAAAAAAAGAACAGCAACCGTGATGACTGGCCATAGCTACAAATAAAAATAGACTTTGAACTGATCCATTTGAAAAATGGAAAATAAAAATGTCGCTATAACCTTTTATTGAAGTAATTTGTGTTTAAGCATGTGTAAAATGTGACAATTTCGTGATTTTCTTCGGTAGATGTTTAAAATTGTAGTATTAACAACTATTGAAAATTGATGGCCATCTACTTGTGCACTCAAAGACCAAAAATAAAAGAAATGTGAGAAAATCGCTTCAGTTCATTTTGTACGTTTATTCTAACCCGGTCCCGAGCAGGCGATTTTTAATTTTATCTCATTTTTAAGAATTATGTTATTCTACTCGTTTTAATTGTATATTTTTTATAATTCGGTTCGTCACCGCCGTCCTTACAATTTCACAACCTGTCATTATTCTTTTTTTACAAAATAAGTGCTTTTAAAATTGGCTGATGAGGCCGCGGTGGCGAACAGACGTGCAATATACGCGTTAAAAATGTCCCTAGTTCGTTTATTCATTTTTTACAATAAAATCCAACTTTATTAAACCCTAAATTCAACTTAATTAGATATTTATAAACCCTATTTTTGGCACTAACAAATCTAATTAAATTTGATTAACAGGCGAAATCGGTTACGTTCACTCGGATGGAAACATCAATCGATTGAAATGTTGGCTATTAGAGCAAAATCTATACGGTTAGGATGAACGTTCTAGACAACATTTTACGACATACATTATTTCCAAAATTTCTCAAACTGAACGGTCAGCCATTTAAAGAAATGTGGATTTCTGACGACCGTCGTTGGCAAAATTCAAAATCTGACAGCGGAATGTCCGCGGTCGCCAAATGAGTTCGTTCTAATGTTCATACTTTTCAATTCTATTCGCATGTCCTGTTATTATACTTTTAAAATCTTTAAAGTTTAGAATCACCCAATTATGATTTTTCAAGAACAACCGTATTTCCCGCCATTTCGTAACCGTTCCGCCATTTTACATTCGAATATAATAGGGTTTGAACATAACCAACAATCGTTAAAATATAAATAAATTAAACATCAGGTAAACTTGATATAGCGCGAGCACCACACAGTCAAAATAATAACAGTAAATCAACTTGTGAGAACATTTAATAATTCTCTATATAGATATAGGGCGGGCGAATAGCTATTACTGACCATAACTGGCTACATTGGTGATTAGTTTTAATTGGTAGTTGAGCGATGAATGACTGAAATAATTAGTTTAGCTAAGTAGCAAATTAATAAGGTTAGAAAAACTTACAATAAAACTAATCTTCAAATTAGCCAGCTGCCAATAATTCGCCTTTCTTCCATAGGTAACACGACTAAAAACCTTATCACGACGCGCTTACACGAGTTATCCGCAATTCCTAATAATTCCTTAAGCTACATTGAAAAACCACTTCCCAATTCGTACACCGAAAATCCATTTACACAAGATAGAAATTTAAAAATAAAAATAGAAAAGGACACACATAGAGTTAAAAACTATCATTATTTAGTGAGCTTCCTTACGTTAGTCTAATTCAAAGGGACACGACAATAACTAAGCTATGACGACACCTATAAGAGAAATCGAGGAACGGATATAGATTAAGACTTGAATTATATTATTTTATAAACTATACACATGAAATAGTTGCGGATTTTTTTTTCTATAATTTCTTATGATTTGTGATAATAAGTTCGTCTGTAAGTTTCTGAACAGAGAGGTTGTACACCAATTATTAGCGTAATAAACATTTTCGCTAATTTATTGTTTGCTTTTTAAATATTTTTGGTCATTAGATAACGCTTTTTTTGAAGATAAAAGCATTTCATAGCGTGCAAAGTCACGGTAGAAACTAGTGTATCTATAACTAGACCCTACAGTATGTGCTAGGTTCTTTTTCACTGCCCCGATTGGCATAAGCGTCCGCCATATTGACATAACCTCACTTTTAAATACCTTCCAGAATTTTCCATCGGGCGTGATATTAGACGAAAACTAATATCAAGTGACGAAGACGTCTTAATAGCATTCAAAATTGCAAAGATTTCTAAAACGATGCTGTTAAGATTGGCAGATCTAAGTGAAGATTTGAGTCTTTTTTTCAATTTATATAATTTTTTCACCTAATATTTATATACATGATATTATACTGTATGTACATACTTATAACTTACGATTATATTGATATTTCAGCGGCGTTGTATATTTGGCTATGCATTAACTGTATATGTGTAAAATAACTAGATATAATCTATTTACGATTAACAGTGTGATAAAAGAAAACTATCCGAACATCTCAAATTTCATTCCGATAACTAGTATCGATAATTTTTATAATCGATTCTTTCATCGATTTAGTTTTTTTTATAATAATTTAACTCAATTTACGCCTACACGTTTTTATTGTTATTCATTAATTTATTTTAAAGTTCAGTATAAGGACACAACCTTTCTATTATTTTGGTTCCTTTAAATTGTTGACCTTTCATCAATTCCACTAGTTAACAATTCCTGAATAAATCGAGTTTAGAGCCTTCGCTACTAAAACTGTTTTACTACAGACTTTCGTTACAATTAAAACTTTATTTAGAACTTTTGTATCGATTAAAATTCTGGTCGATTATCGATTTTAAAGAAACAATCTGACATAAAAGCAAATTATGATTAAAAATTTGGCAAAATTTAGGACAATGTTAGCCTATATAGAACTATTGGAGGGCACAAGCTTTAGTCACCATATCGGAATAGTACAACGATTTGCCGCTGTAAAATCCCAGCATCGGAATCGATTATGAATCCGGAATCAATAATCGATACAAAAGCACAAATAACGTTTGACCAAATAGATCCTTCTTACACTATAACCAAATGACTCTACCATTATTTGATCCTTTAAGTTATGTACATCGTACTTAATATGTAATGACACCATGATCCCTCATTTTACTAAGGATACAATCCGAACGCGAGTACTTTACACAAATTCCACATCCTTCATTTTTTCCTAGCAATTTCTTGACATTTTCGATGGGTTTCAGATTTATCGAGGTGATACAACATTATGCAACGCATTTATAGAGCTGAAGTGGCAGTGAATTTATGGTTTTTACCATAACAAAGATATGACATTAAGACAAACAGTTCGCAATGGAAATTGTTATTTTGCGGCCTATTTTTCAAATGTGACAAATTCGTGCCGAGTTGTCATCAATCTGTCCCTCTGAAGATCGGATGCTGACAATGTCACACACGTATGACAAACGATCCCACGCAATAAACTAACGACCTCGATAAAACTGGACCCCACATGACTGTCCCGTAACATCCGATTGGTTTAAATCCTCCTCAAGGCTTAATTTAAAAAGAATATATTAATCTCGTTTTTATAATTTAATATTAATATTATTCATTTAACAAATTACACTCGTCAACATTTATCTGTATAACGTACATAAACATCACAATTTATTTATAATACTGGACTTAACTACGCTTTTAATTTTTACATTTACCGTCTTGTGACTGTGGGTTGGTGTGCGCACGCGCATCGCTCGCGAGTGTACACCCGCCCTAGCGTGACGTGTGCGTTTGAACCACGTATTTTAAATGGATTATAATTAACGTCGTCTAATATTAGTTCTCTCGTAGATGCGGATCTAAGTCCGACGCTCACTGCACGATGATATGCGGCGCTGACAGAAGAACGGCGACCGTTGCGACGATTGTGAACAACGTGAACACAAACAGGCAAAACCTGCAATGGCAACCCTCGGTCATCCTGTGGTCATGGCTTCAAACAGACCTAATAATAATACTATCCAACAGACAAATGTATGTTTTATCCTTCCACACGTTCCTATCAGCCGTCATGTCTACATTCACGCCTTTTTCTTTCATATCTTCAGTCATGCTTAGATTTCTATTATTACTTTAATTAATGATATCCATTAAGCTCTCTTGGATTATACATTCAAGTCTATTAAGGATACATGATTCCAAAAATCTCCTATATTATTTTTGATTCAACTGATTCGTATAAGATTACCCAAAGAACGTTCTAATCAGTCAAAGCCTCACAATGAAACATCAGCACATAACCAACCTGTCAACAACCATCGCAGCGAACTTCCAATCGCTGATCAGCTCGGCCTCCTCATCAGCCTTCTTCATCCTGGCGGTGATGAACTGCAGCTCCCGCAATATGAGGTGCAGTTCGCGGTGATGGCTGCCCAGCCCCCCGCCCACGTCCTCCATGGTGGACGGACGGACGAACGACCGACGGAAGTCCGTGCGGAATATTGAACACCTAGTTGGAGAGAGTCTGTCAAGAGGTTATACTAATACTTCTAAAGTGGGATGCTGTGAATCTCAGTCTGTCTGTCTGTTTGTCGAATGTACTCTAAAATGGATATGATTTGCAGATTTAGATGTCATCGGCGTCGATGTGTCGTAAGACTAATTAATTAAATTCCTTCCCATATTCACTCATAATTTAAACATTGTAAATACTAATCGTCTAAAGAACTCCATCAAACACATTTTAAAAATCTCATATCAGATCGTGATCAGCCCCGTAAAATTGTGTCGACTCATCATCAGCCCAAATACGTCCCACTGCTGGGCACGGGCCTCCTCTACAACTGAGAGGGTTTAGGCCTTAGTCCACCACGCTGGCCTAGTGCGTGTTGGCGGACTGCACACCTAAGAAATTCCTAAGAACTTTTTAGGTGTGCAGGTTTCATCACAATGTTTTCCTTCACCGTTAAAGCAAGTGATAATTCATTGTGAATACACACATAACTTCGAAAAGTCAGAGGTGTGTGCCTGGGGTTTGAACCTGCGACCGCCGAAATTCTCGACCGCGCGCCTAAACCTCGAGGCCATCACTGCCGACTGTCGTGTGTGTGTCGACTATTAGAATATATTCTTAAAGGCTATTTATCAGACAATACTCTTTAGGGACCACATTACATTCGCCATCACTAATGTAACGACTTCAGCGTGGTTTAAAAAAAAACTTTTTTTTTTCTCAGACAAGAATAGCCTATCTTCTATAGTTGCCTTAATGGCACCGCTTTAATGAAACACATAACACTTTTACGATTCCAACACCCTATAACAATAAAGGCGTATAGTTAGTACGAGAGCTTCGGCCTAAATACAAGTGTACATTCATGAGATGAAGAAAGATGCCCTTGAGCCAGTTACTGGTAGACACATTTGCATGTGGGCTTCGCCTTGACCTGTTGCTGATAAGAAAGAATAGCGGGAAAGAACACCGGGGCATTATGAACTCGTATTCGACGCGGGGATTTTGCTGTTGTGCTGCATGTGTGTATTACAGTGTTTACAATCGGTAAGTGCGCTTCAAAAGAATGAAGGCGCTGAGATTCGTCAAAGCTAATGGAATGTAAATAGAAAAATTCGATTAAACGGTCTATATGCGAATCTTTTTATACCTTTTGTTCGTTTTGGTCAAGAGAATTTTGCTGAAACTAGAAATTTATTAGTTTTGAACACATATGGTCTAGAAATTTTTGCTGAAAGTAGATGAGCGAGTGTTGCACACATAACGTAGGAATACTAGAAAGTAGGCAGGTATATGTCATTTTACTTTATTACCTATCATATAAGTACATTGATTTTTAACCATATCAGCACTTAACTATAGAGCAGCAAGAGTATCGGGTGCTCTAAAATAAGTAAAGGTTTTATATTTATTTACTCCACTTGCGCTTTCGTATTCTGTAATTGTTTGAATTGAAGGGAAGCTTTGTCTCAATAGTTTATGTATAATTCTAGCAAATCAGAAAACAGAATTTGTCCTTACCCCGGCTGTAGATTTTGCATTTTTAAATCGATTGAATGGAATCAAAGCTCGATATAAACATTTTTTTATTTGTCATCATCAGCCCATATAAGTCCCACTGCTAGGCACGGGCCTCCTCTACAATTGAGCGGGCTTAGGCCTTAGTCCACCACGCTGGCCTAGTGTGGGTTGGCGGACTACACACCTAAGAAATTCTTAAGAACTTTTAGGTGTGTAGGTTTCACCCAATGTTTTCCTTCACCGTTAAAGTACGTGATAATTCTTTGTGAATACACACATAACTTCGAAAAGTCAGAAATGTGTGCGTGGGTGTTTGTCCCCTTAACCGTCGAGATTCTCTAACGCGTGCCTAAACCTCAAGGCCATCACAACTTCTTTCTTCTTTTTTATTTCATTTCTTTTTGTGGCAGATCAAAAAACATAATTTGCCCTTACCCTGGCCCCAGATTGCCCGTCGACGCCGTGCTGTTCGGCGGCGGCGGCGCGTGTCTGAAGTCGTCGTCTATGTCCAGCACGTTCGCCAACAAAGACTTGGAGGACCTCTCCTTCAGCTCCAACTCCCTCATCCTCGACGACATTATTATCGTCTTCCGCGTTATTTTCTTCCCCGGCCTCGACATCCGGAGAACCCAAGGCAGCCATTGTAGGAACACTGTTTTTATCTGTTGCGAAAGGTTTCTTATTATTTCGATTCTGATGTCATCGTTAGCTTAGATGGGGTCATAAAATTTTTTTGGGTATGCATATGCAACAACTTCCAAAATAGGTCATATAGGTCGAAGTACTAACAGGCGGTACGTAAAAAAAATATGATATATATAAAGAACAAAGAAAAGGAAAATTATTACCATCTAAGTTTACTTATATGTAAATAATATTATTTGAAAATTATTTAGAACAATATTATCTTGTTTAAAAAAAATCTAATTTAAAAAAATGTGTTATTTTCACAGTATAGGTACGTCATGTTACTAAAATTCAACTTGACACTCACCCACTGCGGCATCTCATGTATGTCGGCGGTGCGATGGTGGTAGTTTAACACCACCACTGTCAGCACCACCGACGACGCCACCATGAACATGATGCAGTTGAAATACGTCCCTGCCATTCACAACACAACTGCTTTATATTCCGTACAACCAATAACATCGCAACAGACACGACATGCGACGCCACATAGAACCAATTGGAACATACGATTGAAAACTAATTCAAGTACTTTGATATTAAGATACAACATCTGGGTGTACCACAGTTACATCTTTTGTTTGTTTTATATAAATATCGAAGGCAGTGTCTTATTTATAATTTAATTATTTATTGTGGTGGCAGGATATTTTCATTTATATACCATATAGTTTTTGTTAAATAAACATTTAAAGCTTAAATATTATTATTCGGAATTCTGAAAGGCAAACGGACTTTTGGGCTTCTATAGAAGTACCGCCACAGATCAAAGAGTATTATGACAAGAAATTGCAATTAAACTGGTGGTGCAAAAATAAAAGAATCATCAACAAAATTATGTATTCTTCGTCATTTAATATTGTCGCTGGAAAATGTTTCTCTTGTTACACTCTGTATTACACTCAGACACTAAAACCCTCGTCTCACAATTACTTACATGTGGCGCCGCACGTCGAGTCGCAGATGTTCTACCCGAACATTATCAACATTTATACCAAAACTATTTGTCTACGCCCTAAAGGATCTACGAGTGTGCATCGGTCATAGTCTAAGGATGGTTGAACAGAACATAAAGTAAGGAGAAAATTAAGTACTTGATGTTTTAACATTTATTACACTTTATGGTATATTTTATGACAACTAATTAAAGTCCACACAGACAGCCACATGCATTTTAAACGAGCATGCAACATTTCTAATTTACATTTAGATGAAATTTATGCGTAGTTGTGAACGTTTCATCGTTTCATAAATTATGGCCTTGAAAGCTTTGATTCGTGGAATGTTGGTATGATGTTTTTTAGGAGTTACAATAAATACTATTTCGTACTAGAAACATGTTCTGACATACTGAATTAATGCATGAAGTTTCAAGTGAGTTACTGAGACACATATCGCATAAAGGGTTCACACAGTTTCCCAGGAAATGCTTGTGTCAGGTACAATAAACGTTGGAAATACAGACGTAATACACGTCACTTTATAAGTTCATATGCTATTCATCTAAGAAAAGCTGCGTTTTACTGAGGATACAGAGCAAATGAGGCCACTGTTTGCGACAGTTCCTAAGGCATATATTTTATTGGAACTCAATCGGATAATAGGAAATAAAGCGAAGTACAATTTAATGTGTCTTTTATTCAGGTCATAATACAGAATGCTGATAAATCATATTTTCTTCGATTATAAACCCAATACGTCATCATGAAAATTGCGTATTAACAAATAACTGTATTCTTAACAAGATGCTATAATGCAAACTATTAAACATCGTTACCATTATAGTCTTCATTTGAACTAAAAGTAATACCATTTACAAATAATGTATTCCACTATAACAACTATTATGATAAGTACTCATTCCAGAAATCAAAAAACGATATTTTTATTACTATGTTTATTATGATTACCAAACAGGATTTTTAAGAACGTAGTCAAAGGATTGACATTAAGAAACTTATGAAGAAGCAAGCAGCAGTTATAAATCAGCGTTATAACTTAGCGTAAAGAGTTCTTAAACGACATAAGCCATAAGCTTCATACTTGGAAGTTTCAACAAGTTAGCATCAGCAACTATCGCCAATCGTCAGTCACTCCTTTGACTACGCAAAGTAATGTTTAAATGTTGTCAGTAAATGTAACAGACCACACAGAGAGATCCGAAGTTCACGAGATACTTGGAGGCTGGATTCCGACTACCCGCATCCACTTTGTTGCTTTAAACCGTTGTTTAACTTTACGATCCTTCAAACTACAGGCAATCACCTATTTAAAAAGCTTATTTAATCAGGAGAGTTGTGCTTTAGTTTGTTTCATTTAAATTAGTTTTAGTTCATGCCAAAGTAAAATCTGACGTCAGTAGTCACGTAAACACTACGGCAATTTGGAGGCCAATTGAAAAAATAAATCGGATAAAATAATCTTGTAAAGAGTTCAATGAAATGATAGAAATTATTTTTAAACATTACAAGAAGATCGGATGCCATTTGAACGATACCATCAGAAAGTCTTTATGTTTAGCGTCTACGGATTGGACTAGCTCGTATGAGTGCAGCAATTCTAGTTCAAGTGTTGACAGAACCGGCAAGAACTGTAAAAGCGTAGAGTAGTTCTCAGAGATGCCGAGACTAAAAATGCAAGTCGAAAACAGAAAAAAAGTAGAAATCTATGCTCTTGTTTAAATAAATTTAAAATCAAGCAATCGCAATCTATTTAGATCTTTGTTAATTTGGTGTTTCACGGACGGCCGGAGAAATATTTTGGATACAATCTCCTTTGCTCTAAAAAATATTCCTCTAAGCACATCCTGCATTTAGAATTTTCTATTCATGTTTGTTTATTAATTTATTGTTTATCATTAAGTCTGGCTGCAAACGACATTTCTCACCTATTAGCGGGATCGCCTCTGAGGTTTTTGTGATAACATGTCCCACCAATAGAGAGAAAACTGTTTGCGACAGGAGGATTGTAACACCTGCAAAGATCAATATAATATTCTATGAAAAACAAAAAGTTTCTATGTTCCAACCTACGGGTTATCGTGTACCATCCAGTACTTCTCATGGGCATGATACCGTGTCGGTGTGCTGAGTCGGTTCGGGGTCTCAAGTGAAATCATAAACAAAACATAACCAACAGTCATGCAAACTAGTTAGATTTAAATATTATTGCTGCCTTTTATATTGTTTTTTTAAAGAAGGGTTTTATTATTAAAGCTACACCACCCTCCAAGTATCCATAATAAACAATACACGAGACGAAGAAACTTGTTCCAAGAAAAAACATTCAATTTTGACACTTAAACCCAAATGTGTACACCATGGAATCGATTACGTATGAAATAATAAAAGAAAACACACAATCTAGAAACGAAAAACACGAAATCACAAATTGTAAAAATAATCCGACTTACCTTTCGGGTCCAGAAGATTAACAAAAACCTTGCTAAAAGAGTAAAATTGCATGCCATGCCACTTAAATCAGAAATAAGTTTGCTAGTTTTTTAATCTTTTTGAATCTTAAGTATAGCAATAAAACAATCAGTAATTTGTTTACGAAGCTACAGCAAAGAACCACGAAATCGATTCCACGATCACTCGTCCAAAATACAATTACTTAATACTAGTACAAAATACAACATCAAGCCTTAATTACTTGACTTTGTTGACAAATCTTTCAAAATCGCTCACAATAAGCGAAGCATTTCTTTTACAAGTACAATAATTTTATTAATAAGTATGATAATCATTTGACAATATAATGAAAGCTAGTGATACCACTGAGCAGCTATTTAAGCTTGCATTTTATTCAATGATCATTAATGTACGTAATTTACTCCTTGTAATGTTTAAAACAATTCTTAATTAAATGTATATTTTAATAAAAGAACATAAACGGAAGAGTGAGAGAAAAAGGTGAGAACGGAACAAAAACAACAGGACGTAATGAACGTGAAGAGAAAACAAATAGAGCGAAGCGGGATGGAGCAAAACGGTCGGGGCTAGGTGTGGACAGTGTACCTAACAGGGGAATAGCGTCGGAGACCTGCGGCAGGGTCTCTGCCACCAGGTTGAGGAACACCGTCAGCGATAGAAGAATAGTGACTCCTGCAATCAAACACAATGTTAACACCCCTAACAAGCCCTGCCCCGGATTAAGTACACAACTCTTCTAATCTCCGCGCCTACGTCTTCAGGGCTTTGTATATAAGGTCGATGAATGATTGCGATGATGACTACACCAAATTACTTACCACTTGCCTCTACATCGGATCATTGGGGGTACTAATACAAAACACATAAAACACTCATACCACATTCTAGGTAATCTAATATTTATAAAGCACACGCTGCTTCCGCAATAAAAGTGTAAATTTTATCTGACTCCACTACGTCCAACAAGCAACGAATGAATCTCTTTGGATCATTCACTGGGCTTAAACACGGTTATGACCTTTTGTGAAGTTTAATAAAGGATGGACGTGCATTAAAAATAATATTTAATTTTGTAAATAATTAATGTAATTTAGTTAATGCAACTCAAATAATTAAATTAACTTCTTATTTGAGTGTTCCCTCATCAAACTTTTGTTTAACCATGTTATCATTTTTAAATGGACGCAGTTTTTAAACATTGCTTTTGTTTTCAAAAATAACGTTGTCAGATTTACGCTTATTTCAATTGGAAGCAGGGTGCGTCTCAATTGTGTGTCCTACGGTGCGATACCTATGAGAGGCACTGCATCCGATGTTGAGGGCATCTTTTCAGCGACCAGGTTCAGAAACACGGTCAACGACAATAATATCGTCACACCTGTCGACACCAGCATAATTCTGTTACGCTGGCGTTTATAACTTACTATTGGGCGATCTGCTTTTCACATACGTAAACGCATAAACACATACTGACTTTAAAAGCTTCAACAGTATAACGTAGAAAATTCTCCTTATAAGCAAAAATATTTTAAAAGATCGGTTTCTGCAAATCTTACTAACATGCTGTTAACATTATTAAGGAAATATTGGAGTACAATAACCACGATTCAAACGCTGCCCCCGTTCCGCAATCCAAATATAAAAAAGACGTACTTGATTCAGTCAAAGGAAATGTTCCAACAAAGGTAATACGTATTATTCAACAATCTTTAACTGGAACCTCGACATCAAGAGCCGCCCAGGCAATTAAAACTGGAACTTATATTAAAATTATTTCCGGAACAAAAAGAAATGGCACAAGACTACGGAACGCTTGAAGTCGGCGCGACGGAACAAGGCATTATAGATGGGCGAATGATAATTCCCACATCTCAGATTGGCTGTTAAAGTAAATTGTGTTCCGGAGAGCTGTGTTTAAGCATTGTGGCCTCATTAAAGATAATTAAATTGTAAAAGCGGTAATTGTGGCCAGCTACTTTGTAACAAATTGCGACACCGGATGAAATGACGTCTTCGCTCTGGCAATAAATTTAATAACGTCGAGTAGTATTTGGAAAGCTTCTTAATTAAAATGAGATTTCAAAGATCTTAGCAAAATTGAGAACGTTTCTTGGACCCCTTCAAATATATCATTTTTAATGGTATAAGAAAGAAGATAAGAGTATTTTTCATCTTGCTTTTGTCCGTCTTATGTTTGGACTTCAGAAATGGATGAAGATAAAAATGAAAAACTTTTAATAAAAAAAGAGTCATGCGCTAAAACGTAATATATCTAATGTTATTTCAGATTATAAATTTTGTGCCAAGTATAATTGGAATCGAAGGTTAAGCTTATTTATGTAATGGTTAATTACATATCAACGTTCACTTTTAAATTGTAACTGTCGAACTCAATTTTTAAATAATTTTTTTCAACAAATATTTATTAGAACTGTTATGAATTCAACTTTAGTATCAGCTTAGTAATTTACAAAGCATGTATATAGTACCAAAACTTGTTAAATGAAGACTGCTAAATAAAAAAAAAACGAAAAATCATTAATTTCAAATAGGAGATCTTATTTGAAATATTTCAAATTTAAAAACTGAACTGATTGTTAAAATGTTAACGAGCTCCTTGCAGAATGAGCTGTGAGAGGCTGACTGCTTCCATTTAGTTGTAAAAGTGGCACGACAAAGAACATTAAATTGTTCAAATGGGCGCACGAAAGAAAACAATTCTTACATCTCGTTAGGAGCAAAGTGTGCTTCTCAACTAAATAATGGATTGTTGTTTAAAGCAATCGCTTTCTGCATTAAAATGTGGGCAATATCGCGTTTTTAAATATTATAAATAAATGAATACACCCAACAGTCACATATATGTATGACCCCACACTAAGATACAAGTCTTATGTCATGGGTATCAGAAACTACGAGAAACTTTTCGGTCTCACATACACCCAGACCCGAAACAAATACTTGTGGATCACACAAACATTTGTCTCGGTGCGGGGATCGAACCCGCGGCCTCTCGTTTCGCAAGCTGGTATCTAGCCAACTGCACCACGGGGCTGTCGACATTTATTAATAGCACAACTGCACTTAGCACCGACATTAAATATTTTACTTCAGTTAGGGGGTTAATAGACCAAGCGCCGGGGGTTTTTTTGCAACGTACGGAACCTGAAGTTTTTTTGGAATATGTTCAAGGGTGTCTCCTGAAATGCTACGGCAAAAAGTTTGTGATATAATTTATAGGTAATTTTATGCTCTACAATTGAGTTACCATTATTTTTAATTTTTAACAAAGAAAAATACCATTTACTAAATATTTAGTATAAACCATATTGTAAAAAGTTTTATAATTAAAAACCTATGCGTTATACAAAAAAAAGTTTTTTTTTCATCGCAAACACTAATCTCCAAATTTTTATGAAGCTTGTTAACATACTATAAAACCAAGATTTTCTAACAATAATTCTTAAACGTATTTTGGATGCGTATAATTTTGCCACTATCAGACATCAGTAATATAAAATTAAATAGGTTAACGTACAAAATGGTGAAGAAATGAAACATTCTCGGACCTATTTTACTTTAAGCTGAATCCGTTTCAGCTTTTACTCGCAAACAACATCCTTAGTTTCACTTTTTATTCCGGTCAATTTAGCCAGACCCTTGATGCTTTCAAGCAGGTTTATTGGATCACAATAGCTCGACGTAACATGGCACGTGCTTTAAAATACAATTCAATATTTGTATTTCAAAAACGTCATACGTAGCCTTTTAATAATGTAATCAACCTTAAATTTTTTCTTCAAAGTATAATTAATTCCGATACTAAGAACTTTTAAAAGACATACATTTTTTTGCATTCATTATGTTCCTTAAACATTTTTTATATACATACATACATAAACTCACGCCTGTATTCCCTGAAGGGGTAGGCAGAGGTGCATTTCTGCACCCACATTTCGGCCTATTGCCGTTTTTCGGGCACATTTCCAGACTCCGTGCTGTTACCGAGAATTTCCTAATGGAAAAACCCAATAACACTTTGCCCGACACGGGCATTGAACCCAGGACCTCTAGATCGCACGGCACATACTTGTACCGCGAGACCACGAGGCAGTCATTTTGTACATCTATTAAAAAAAACGATAATTTGATAATTACCAGCCGAGGACTTTCAATTAATTGATTTTGACAATTTAATATTATATTTTTTTTAAACGTAAAGTCATCTAAGGAAGAATATCTTGCAGCCAAGGCGCTCCGCAACGCCTCCTTCTCTTAACTACACTACACTACACTTCGGTACACAAGTATTGAAAACTGTTCATAATATGACATGGTACGATAGAACCGACACAAACTGATCTACTTCAAAATTATACTCCTTTTGCGAAACCTATTAAGATTATTAGAATAATTTATAAAAGATAAAAGAACATATACTGACCGAGTGTTAGCTTCTCTCCGGAGTCAGGTGGCAGTGTGAAACCAAGCAACGCCATCGAAGAGATGAGCACGCACGGCACTATTAGGTTGAAGAAGTAGTACAGCGTTCTTCTTCTTATCATGATGGTGAAGGTTACGTCTACGTAGGGCTCTGGACAGCACGCGTATGTTATCGTGTTCTTCTTGCCCGGCATGCCTGGGATGAAAAATAAATGGATAACTTCAAAGCATTTAGCACAAATGTCTTTAAATTTATGCCTATTTAATTTATTGAAATATGTATTTAAAAATAATGATTAAGTAAATTAAATAGAAATAGAAAGATATAAAACTGTTTAATGATACCCACATTTATACAATATTTGTTTAATTTATCAACCGAATTTTTCTAAGCAATAATTATTTAGTGAAAATATGCGTTAAGAAACAACAAATCTTAGATCATCTTCACACCAAACGGTTACAAGGAGCGAATTTCGCTTTGATTTAATTTAACTTAAATATAATATTCAAGACCCGACAGACTAGTCAGCACTGAACACATAAGATACTGTTACAACAAAAATGTAAAATTGTAAGCACACTCACCTATTAAGTACCACTCCCCATTGGTGATGAAGTCAGACAGATCTCCGCCAGCCTCATCTTTTAGCACCAGATCCAGCTGTCAGGGCGAAATACAATCAAACCTCATACAATACAAGCGGACATACTCTAACATCACGCCTACTGGGATCTCATGCAACCACCGCATGCCATCTCGTGACATACAGACCGAAAGGGAAACGTGAGAGTTATTAGAGTGCAGGGTAACAGAAGACAGGATGCGTCATGCTATGAAGTAAGAAGATAGAAAAATAAACTGCCATACGGATTACGCTTTATCACATAAACAGTTATATAATATAGCAAAACCTCTGAAAGCACCAATTTCATATCACAATCGATCGATTCCCGACAATCGATCGATTGAATTTTGACAGAACGGTGTTGCTATATAAAAAATTTAAAAAGCGGAAAATTTTAATTATAAACCCTTTGCATACAAACGTTTTAATTAAATCCTATATTTGGTTTGTTCCGGTTGGGCGAGACGTTTCAATTCGTCGCCGCTTTGTACTCAGTGTATTTGCACTTGGTATTACAGAGATGATGGATCCTCATTTGGAAAGGTCCCACTTTAATAATGATTCCGACAATGCTACTCATTCTGGGACGGATGTCGTTCTGTATTAACATTTCCCTTCCTATTACATCTCCTTTGGACCCTGTGATGCTTATAATAGAATATTTAAAAACATAATATGCCATATATTCAACCAATAATTGAAACAAAACAGATTTTTTGTAAAATATTTGCACGCAAAGGGTTTTTGATTCACAACACATTTTCAATCACACGGTTTTCATTCAGTTTTAACACAATATTGCTAAAACACACAAGTGACACACTAATATCAAGAAATAAAATAGAAATGCAATGAGGTTGCGATTGAAATATAATACTAGACGGGTCTAGATTTGTCACTATAATCTAGCCCAAAGAAAAAACATTCCATTAAATAGTAAGGAACAAAAACTCAAATCGACAAGAAATAAAAATGTATTTAATTTAACCTTCTATTCATATATCGTAATTCTAAACTTACGATTTATTGTAATCATTTTCAAAGAAACAATTCTTATGACTTGCTTTAGCCGAAAGCCTTATCGAACGGATTATATGCGAACCAAATGCTGGTACTTCCTACTTTATCTACAGCTTCTTAAAGTAACAACACAAGTCGACACCATTGACCTTTTAAAAGAAGAACATTTTTTTCATAGTACCTTCTAACTAGTAAATAGATTGTAATTACCATTCCTAGGTATTCAACCCACAGGCTAATAACCCGAAAGACTAACAGGCCGAAATTATTTAAGTCCAACTATGAAGTTAGATGAAGTGGGTAATAAATGAAGCCATCTTGCTGGCGGTAACGAGGTCGCGGAACAACTGTGATGGAGTACGGAATTATTTAACCAACACGAGTCAGAGGAGCGGTTTAAGGAATTTATGATGGATCCCGCGAGTGCGCTGTCTGGAACGAGAGTAGGATTGCCACGCTTTAGTCAAAACGTGGGACAGATAGGACCAACCAGGGCTCAAGTTATTTTGGACACAAACCATTTTAGTAACTAAATTGGTAATTATCTTAATTTAATCTGAGACTTATATTGATAAATTGTAGAAACCATGATGATGTCACAAAACCTTTTAAATATGAATCTGTAGAATTTAGAGGAAAAGGGACTACACATATGTAACAGAAACGAGCCCGAAATTAAATGGCATATTTACATTATTACTGTATCTAAACGAAATAAGTTAAAGTAAACAAACACTGAAACAGTATACGACCTAAACTTAAACACTAGACAAAACTAGGGCTAATACGGGTTACTCTGAACATATAGACAGCGCAAATATAAATTCCCCTAGTCCCTAAGTAATAAAATTTCAAGAAGTTATTGCTTAAACCGTCTCGAAGGTTGTTATTTAGAATCTAAATGCATTCCTCGACATATTCTTATCGCAAATATTTGTAACTGCAGTCATGCAAGCAGTTTCCTATACTGATTTCTGAACATGCTATCAATGGATTCAAAAAACGATGTCGTAATTTCGAAAATAATATGATTTAGAGTTTTCAAAAATATGTTAATGAAATGGAATGAAAAAGATGTCAGTATTTCAACAAAAACGATTTGATTCATCCAAAAGTGAACCAATTGGACAGTGAAAGAAACGTGCTTTATCAAATATCTTCAAAAACAAACTCAACACAGAAGTAGTTTAGAATATCTTTTTCGAAAGATTGTTACTTTTTTGTAATCAGAAACTAAAACTACTTCTAAGTCCAGTTTATATTTCTAAACTAACACAGAGTAAAATATTTCAATGCACATTAAGACGCATCCGTATGGCAGTATAGAAGTAAAGTTCGTGTCTATTTTTTCCTTTAGTGCTTCTTGTGTTGCGCCATGCAAAATAGTACATACAAAACTTTTGGGATAGTAAAAGATATCCTTCTGGTTTCCTCACATGGTTCCCTTGATTCCCCCTACTCCTACCGCCCTAACTTAAACGATTTACATCTATCCTTAAATTAATCGGTACATAGCTGCTGTTATATGAAAATTTAATAAAAAAATGTAAAAAGTTAACCGTCATGAACACTTGAAACATGCTTTCCAGGTCACGCGGAATACTTTTTGCCAACTCTTTCCGCTTTCTAATCGATCTCAAAAAATGATCGATTCAATCGACTAAAGTTATGATTATCCATAATGGCAACATTGTTTTGAAATCGATTTTAAAAACTTATATAAGAGGTGGCAAAACGAATCCCACTATTTCACATACCAGCAGCTAACTGTGATAAAATCTATCCGAAACTATGCTATACCTGATTGCCATCGTAAGTCCAGCTACCGAACTTCATGTCACAGTGTTGGTCGTCGAAGGGAAACCACGTGATGTCTATCTTGCATGTGCTCTTGAAAATGCCCGGGGGCACGTACAGGCAACTGCCGTTGTTTCTGACCACCACGTTGGTTTGGTATGTCCCGTCAAAACCTTCATCAGCACTATGGTACCAATAAACAAAGTCGTCAACATCCTCGCCCGCAACATCGACTAAATTGTTCGATATTCAATTATTGATTATTCGATTCAATTATGAATTCGTCTGGCTGGCTAGCGTAGTATTGAGTACGAAATGAATCTATCTGACAGCGAAATGTGTTGCAAATTTGAATTAAGCTCAGTCCTCGACGGACAGTTGGCATTCCAAAAACTTTGTTCACGATTTAAAATACGCTGCCCCAAAAGCGATGCCATAGATTAATTAACAAGGAAAATTTGCAGTAACAAATAACTGAACAAACTGACCATTCTCAAATCCATAGCTAACAAATGTTGCCTGGCACGATATTTTGATCACAAATTTGATTAAAACTCCTCTTAAGCGTTCGTAATAAAATTTCAAAAAAAAAATTTTTTATTTATCGAGTTAGTTTAAAAAGCATCAGTGTAAAAGGCAACAATCAAAGAAAAGTAGCGTTTACTTATGTCTGTAGTCGTTTATCGGTTTATGGAAGAGGTTACTCGTCATTTATAGTTTATTTCTAACTAAGTCAAAGCGGATTTAAAGCGTTTATTTGTTATATTTAGTGCTTCGGATTCATCTGGGACTGAATTAATGCTATGCTGTTAGTGGTGAAGAGAAAATGACCACCACTCACAGCGTGACGTCATCTACTCGTCTGATCAAACTTTGTGAACAATTCGCCCTTTCATCGTTTACGAAACATTGAAAGAATGAACAATGTTGATAGCTGTGAAAAGTTTGACAGACGAGATGATGACAGTGGTGTTTCAAATCAGCGACTAGCGTGCCATGTACGTTTATATTTTATTTTATGCAATGGCAACACTGAGTAGGAGAAAGATTCCACGCGAACGATTGTTACTTGGGGTCGAACTCAAAATAAACATAAAATTTTAAGTACCAATCGCCACATTCGGGCGTATCTCCTACTGTGTTGTCACGTAATCTGAAAACAGCTATTATATACATTATTTATTTAGAAAACAATATAGGAAATAAAATATCGCAAAGGAATTTAAGGTGCTGACAAAAAAAATGGTTTTAGTTTATATTATTTTAAAGTTTGTTTATGCTTTATTTTTAAACGTAACATAAACATGAAATAGCAGTATAAATTATTATTTATGGATATAATAATATAACATTTCAGGATGTAATAATAAATTAAAAATAATATTATAATATATATTACATAAATACGGAATAATTAATTTAATATTTGGTATGAAATAATTTTAAATACTCTTAGACCAATAATAGTAATATGATAATTACTTTAGCTTTATACATACTTGATCCTTTTTTACTGATTCCCAAAATTCAAGTTAAGATTCGTAAATTATAAATTACACCGTCTTCAGTATAATTAACGAATATTAGTGAAATAGAGAAAAAAAGATATTTTCGGGAATCAAATCTGTTATCTTTATCGTTGATTCTTTTAACAAAATAAAGTTTATTTGCAATAAGGTTTTATATCTGAATTGCTCTATTCATGAAAATAGTTTTACTATATTTTTTAATTTATCCATCCCAAGAGTCACTGGATCGGGGTCACATTACGTAAAATGAGAGGATCATACCCTTTTTTAAAACGGGACTCATTATTCCTTGTTAAACAGGACGTTTGCATTTTTAAATAGAATATGCCTTAGTGGTGCAATTAGCGGGCTTTTGTTTTACCATGTAAGGACCACGATTTAATTATTATGTCTACAACCAATTTTGAATAGATGGCAAATGTTGATAATTATCCGTTGCTAGTTAATACGTATGTGCATTATGCACATCGAATTTTCAAACAACAAAATATTATATTTTGCAGTGCATTTAATAAGTCACAGGTAACCATGTACCAGGCGTGAGCCTGTATTCCCTGAAGGGGTAGGCTGAGGTGCATTTCTGCACCCACATTTCGCCAGTATTGTATCAGTCCCACGTAATAGGGGACGAGCCTATTGCTGTTTTTCGAGCACAATCCCAGACTCCGTGCTGCTACTGAGAATTTCCTAACGGAAAAACCCAATAACACTTTGCCCGACCCATAAAGTCGAAGTTAACCCCGTAAAATCTTCAAAGAGTTTTCAAGTAAACCCAACGGCTTGAGAAATAGTAAGATACGTTCCCACATTTCATCCATAACCAACTAACAAGAATATCACGTCCAGATAAATTTACTGTGCGGACGTGATATCCCGTCAGCTGAGGAACTAACAAATACCCAGTTTAAATCCCTTTTAAAGCTAAACTTATATAAAGCGCCATAGGGGAAAAGCGCGGGCCGATGAAAACGTACATTTTGTTTTACACTATCTACTAGTTTGGGAGTTAGAAATAAGTCCTCTAAACGCAAACCACGCCCAGGGGACCTGTTTTACACGATCCCACACTATTTTAATACAATTCTACTGGTATATTTTGTGAAATTACACGTTTGCAAATTTATTTAAATTATTTTCGTACTTTAATTGTTCCGTAATAAATAATGCACCGAATTTATAAATCATATTATTAAAAAAAAAACGTATACAACTAAGTGATTTGTGCTAACAATAAGATATTTTTTGAATTTAAGTTTTAAATATTTTTAACGTGGTACGTACCAATAACTTCATACACATATTTTAAATTAATTCGAGTCACAGAATTTAGACAACTTAAACAATTTCATATAGTTTTATCGTTTCTAATAGCAATTTCGCTTTTCAAATGTTACTGTCTACGCTGTCATATTTTGACACGTATCTATTGACCCCGCGTCGACAATTCGTCACCTCGATTAACCCCTCAAAAACGTAGTTGAAATCGTCAACATTTTTACAACACAATAAAAGTGAAGGCAGTCGAGTGGCGTGATAAAAACGGGATAAAATCTCGCAGAGGCCGATGCCGCGGGCCGTGTGCGAACCAACAGAAGTATCCCGGGTACTTTATGTAGTATTCATGGATGTGTCGCTGTAACCACTCCGTTAGTTGGCGGCCCGCCAGCAAATCCGTATTAAAGATGGCTGTAACTCACACCGATGTGGCTTTTGACAGGTCGTTGTTGAAGCGCCAGTGATGGACACTTTATTTAAAATGGGTTTTAATTATATTTATTTTAGCAAAGGTGAGTGGGCATAAGTTTAATTTTTTAGAATAAGAAAAATATTTAAAATGATATTTACTTAACCTCACATAACGTTATATAATTCCGTTTCTAGTTTCATAATCTCATTAATTTGTACCTTCTTATTCTTGTAAGAAATTACCATAAAAGAAAAATAAATATACAGACACTATTACGAAAAAAGTTACAGAACATTTACGATAAAAATAATTTAATACAGAAGTCAGCCTCAACGACGGGATTGAGCGGTGCACCTCGAGAGTTATTTATACAATTTCCGCTTCATTACCGGAATATCTTCAGACGTTTCAGCCTTAAATAACTTAAGGGCGAGATTTATTGAACATAAACTAAGGTTTATTTAAACCATTTTTATCTTTAAGGTAAGAACGTCGCAAGTCGCTATTTTTTATAACAGCATAGCATATTCACCGCTTTAGTGCTTAATGGAAGGTGCCCTGAGACCCAAGGAGTGTCAAAAAAATTCACGACTTTATTTCTATATTATATTCTATCTTTAATTTAAGGAAGAAAATAATTTAGCCGAACCCCGTGTACTTTAGTAACTTTTCTCATATATCTAGACAAATAAATTCAGTACACGACAACAACACTTGATGCATATGTATGTGTGTATGTATGTCCAGTCCGCCCCGTCACCAAGAAGTAGGTAGTCTTCGAAATGTTTTGAACTCAAAATAAATTGAACAAGCGATAAAATCCATAAAAGTCAATTTCAGTTCGGTGTGATATTTTATCATACAGGCTACATTAATACGCTTTTATCCGATCAAATAAAATAAACGAAATTAAACTTTTAATGAGGTTGCGATAATAGGTCTTCGGAAACAGGTCGCACGCAAAAAGTAATAAAAGTGGTATTTTAACTACGCAAAATTGCATTGCAAGTGGACAAAGTACTTTCACCCTTTATTATTTTTTACACTGCGTTATTATTTTCATCGATTAATAAGTTTAACAAATGAATTCATAAAGCCATAGATTTTTTTAACATCGTCGTAGCAAATGTTATAAAATGGCATTAAAAACAACACATGATTCTGGCAGTTATCTTTGTAAGAATAAAAAAAAATTCTTAATCCAAAAAATGATATTTCATTTTGTTACTATCTTACACTGCGGTGTAATATACGTGTCTTGTTGAACCCAACGAACGACTAAACGGCCGGGAGTCTGTAAACAAGATGCCACTACTAGACGGACTCCAAAGTGATTTAAAAGCCTTGATAATCGAACATTGGACGACCGTTTTGGCCCGTCGCCAAACATTGGATCCAACACCCAGTGTCAACAGAACCCATCGGATTTTATCGCTAATTTTATTCGAAGCAATTAATTTTGCAATTTCGATCTTTTTGAAACGATCAGCAAACTATTTGCTGAATTCATTATTTCATTTGCTTGCCAGTTACCAATCGAATGATTGTTATTCAATTCAAATCCAATATTTACAAACCATTTTTTAAAATGTTTAGAATATTTCGCATACTGTAAAGAAAACATCATACACTACCTATTTTGTGTCTAAGTACCAGTTTCGCATAAGACTGCAGTCTGTTTGGTCTACATTTTCCTTTAAAAAAACATGTAACAGGTAAGGTTGTCAGGAAGATATTGCCTAGAGCGATAAGACCGCCTCTTGTTTTTGTTATTTTTATATATATATTTTTGTTCAAGCAAGAAAGTGTAAATAAATAAATAAAATAAATAACTACCAGTAACTTCAACTTAATTTAGTTAAAAATCTAATTCATATCATTTTATTTCAAATAAGGCAATCAAATTAAACGTCTTTGAAACTCAACGACACCTGAGCAGCAATAGAAGGTTTGCATTACATTGCGGGTGTGCGGTATAGAAAATTATATTCTATCAAATACGAAGAAAATAAATATCTCCCCATTTAACTTAAAGTGCTCTCTTTTCTTTCTGGAATATTCTACTTATATTCTTTATATCATTTTTATAACATCTCGTACTATTTCCAAAGAATAACCCACAAAGCTTTGTCAAAACATTTACCAAACATTAAGCAGCGTGCAATAACATCCTTTGATTTACAGAAACAAGTTGAACAAACATGTAAGCGGACGATACTTGTGTTATTTTCCTCTTTGCCCTCTCTATTATTTCGTATTGTGGCCTCAAGTACCCAATAACTGACTTGTGAACAAATAAAATAATACTTTTTGTATTTTTTGTGAACGTCACGAGCTGTTTGTCTATAACGCACGTGTAGGCTGTGGAATAGGTTCCCTTCTTCGATTTTGTCCGAATGCTATGGTTTAGTTTATTAAAGAAACTGAGATTGCCTTCTTTCTGACTCTAGATAATTGCGCATTACATTTTATATAACACTATAACAAAAACTTTCATCAAACACATAATAAAAATAGTACGCTTAAAACTAGGCAGTGTTTAATGAAATTATAAAATAAAATTTGGCTTTCATGTTAAAGGCAGCACTCGATATAAAGTCATGATGTTATATTAGCAACTTCTTTATTCGTAGTGATCACCTTATGATAGAAAAAAAACAAAACTAACAGTCGGAATGCACACTAATAGATTGCAAACTCAGTGCCCAACACAATCCTTTTAGCTGCTGGCTTGACTCCAGCTTGTGCATTTAAACCAATTAACGTGTGTTTTGTGAACATTTTTAACTTAATTTGGAACTTTCGGTAAGTGCTCATTGCATTAAGCCGTCTTTTTTATACCCTACATGCACACTTTTTTTAAGTTTTTGTTCCAGTTTTAATTCTATCCTTAATCAGAATGAAAAATGCTTACTGTCGGTATTCTTGGTGGTAAATACTAAGGATTTTAACAAAGGGACCAGTTCAATTTATATACTGAATAAAAGCAGACTATTTGCATTATAATAGATACGCTATTCATTCTGGGCAATGTTTTTTCAACTAAACGGCAGTGACTTGATATAGGCTACCTCGACTTTGATAGAAGTTTATTCCCATGTCCGAAACATACTCTGACAACTCTAGAATAAAACTTTGATGGATATCACAACAAACATTATGACCTGCATATCCCACTCAGGACACTCCTACAACATCAGGGTACTGACGCACTAAATTAACCGGTGCATTACGTTTAGTGAGAGTGATCGCTGGCTCAAACGTTTATTATTAAAAAGTCTGAAAGTAAAAGTCCCTGCTCATTATAAAATCTATCGAGCCAATATAAATACGTTGCTTCAATACTGGTGTTCGGCTTAAAACCAACATAAAACAAGACCTATAACCTCCTATACATTCACGTTCAATGAATCCTTTGGCCTATCCGAGCAATTGCAACCGATACTGCAACCAATTCGAATCACTAAGATACAAAGGAATATTCATAAGCTGCAAACGCTTGCCGATCTATACGTGCTGGACCAGGTATTAATTTCTAAGGCGTTATAGCGGCCGATGCGTCAACACACAGCAATATAGCAGCTGGTAAATTGAAATCTTGATGTTCGAACGACGTTTACTTAAAGGGGATTATAGCACTATTTCTTGTTAAAGCAGCAATAGGTATAATAAAAATTGATTATATCATTATTAGACCATCATAACCACGACCACGCTGCAAAACTAAATATTTTTTTGCAATTGGGGTGGAGTTATCATGAAAACATTGTTTTACATTTCCTGAAGAAAATTTTCAACTACATCCCTTTAATTTTTTCATACATATTTTTTCTGATACTGAATTCGTGATTGACGAAAATAATTTCAATAGATAGAAAAGTTTTCCATTTGTAATTAATTTATGTTATGTTATATAAATGTAATTCTTCAAGCACAGATAGAGACAAAGTACAATAAAATAGAACAATACTGCAAGTTTTTAATAAAAAAAAAAAGTAACACGCCTAGTGCTCAAATATTCAAAAATTTAAAATTTTAGCGAATATGTTATGGAGTTACGAGATTGAGAGGGCGTCCTTCACTCCCTCAGTCACCTAATAAGCACCTCGTATTTTGAACATTAAGCACTCCACTGTATCAAGTTCCGACATCTGGCAACCAGCCAAGCATAACTGTTGAGGGACAGTTCATCAAGTCCGGTAACAGAATTATTCAAATTATTTATTACCCCATAATAATAATGGCCGTAATGTGCTGTTGTTTTCTTTTAATAATTTTCGTTGGCCATCTTGGAGTACCTACTTGTTGATTGTAGGAAGGCCGTCTTGGCTCCGAACCAAAACATCTTAATAGTTTGATAAAATCGGTCTATGCACTCTACTTGATAGTTGGAGTACATTTAAGTAGCGACGGAGATTAAGGCTACAAAAAAGACTGTATAAAACAGATATTTTTGCTAATCTAGCTATTAACTTAGTAAGATTAGCGGACTAGTGAGATATCACCGTAATAGAATCTACCAAATAGACTTGTGCATGTAGACTTGGTGATAAAAAAACGGATGGCACTCCGGGAGTGCCAGCAAAAGTGAAAACTTCAACATTAACGTTGTGCATTTTTTAATATTTCTGGAATGGTTAGGGAAGAATTTTGCACGAATTGCTTTAATTTATCAGTATAAAAGTAATAATAATAACTCTTTATTTTTACACCATAATAAAGACATTAACACAAAACAAATAACAAAATTAGGTACATAAAAATTGGCGGCCTTATCGCTAAAAGCGATCCCTACCAGGCAACCAGGTAGAGAAAAGTACTATCATTTACGTGGTAAAATACAGTATTTATTACGATATCGTACATAAACATGACAATTTATATACCATAATGCGTCTTACGCATTTTCAATCAGGGTCACGTGATCTGACGCGAGTTCAAAATTTTTTACCCATCCTAAAAAAAATGCACTGCGCCGCTAAAGAAGTTTTCAGTTCAAAAACAATGACGATTGTAATCGATGCAGAACATATCTTTAAATAATTATAATTTCCAACTGAGAATAATACATACAAACATTAATTAAAATGAATTAATGACCGCACTAAAACTGTATGATTAACGCACGTTTATTACCACGCTAGTTAAACACTCGTGTGTTTATGATATCGTTTAATTTACTACAGTTCCAGTAAACAGCAACGTTGACTTAATACTGTAATGGCACATTTATTATATTTTTTATGTGAAGTCTTTCTAAAATCAAACTCTTAATAGAAACACTGCACCAACGACATCAATTAGTTAACTAATTTCGTGGTTCAAGTTACTCTTTTATAGATTTAAGGTCCAAATAACTTCCACTCTCCTCTTTCTGTCATGTGTAGTCTGGCGAACTCGAAAAAAATAATAATTACTCGTAACACCTGGCACTGATTTTATGCATGCCTACCCTAATTTTCTGGATTTTAGTATTTTTATTCATTTTACCTAGATTACTTTTCCGTGTTAGAACAGAAAACTTTATAATATGCTGGCACAAATTAATGTTTTTTTTTCTTCTTTTACAATATTATTTTTTATTGTTAACTGTGCTAGCAATAAACACTTCTTTCTTTCTTTCTAATACGATCCAAATTCATAATCAACTTATTACCGCAAAAAAAACTGGATTGAGTTTGTTTCGTAGGTAACTTTGAATTCACACGAAAATTATAAATCGGGTATTTTCCAGTAAGAACGCCCAATCAGTCTGTAATTTTTCCGGACCACGAACCACAATTAATAAAGGCGAAATCTGAATGTTGAATATTTGCGCAAAATACGGTAGGTGAACATAACGACGCGGCGAGATGAAGTAATTACATAAAACAGATGCCAATTTGCAACGGCAGCCAATTTCTGGCGTCGAAATGTGCAAATCGTGAATATTTTCCTGGGCTCAGTATTTGTCCGGAATTACTTTATATTAAATATCCAATAGCACCGCTGGTAAGGTTAATCAGTGTCTAAATAAGACGATACTTGACACTCCGAGCTTCCAGTATGCCTTTTGAGTTTCGTACTTTTACTTTGGCTTCTACATTTGTTGTAATTTCATAAAATGTAGACAAGAAAAAAAATGGAAGATTCAATAAAAAGACGAAAGAAAATGAGACGAACTCAAATGGTAAGTCTATTTGGCCCCCGCTAATCTTAATCCGCGATTCCGCGAATCTTGGCTCGACAGAACGGAAATATCATTAATATATTAACATTAAAAGGATGAATCCATTAAATAAAATAAATATAATGTATAGCAACGGAAAAATGTGTAAAAAAAACCACGACCCCGAGCAAACGATAGAAATGAAAAGATAACATTATTTTAACATTAAGACACGCTCTGAATTGCCACAAAAATGCCGTTAAAAATCTTCTTTAATCTAAAACTTCTGAAATGTCATCAAAGCTAAAACTTGAAGGAAACCCTCCCTACGGACCAAGCAACTGTATTAAGTTTCACAGCTAATTGAATTAAGTCGCTCAACGCTAAATAAAATAAAAAAGGCAAATAATCCTTTGTTTTCTGAGTCCCCTTCAATTATCTCAATCAGCGCAATTAACCTTTGTACGAATAAGGAGTAATTTTAAAAACCACCCACCTTTTAAAGGACCTAAAAAATTCAAGTTAGTTCTTTAATATTTGACTTGTATGTAAATAAACCACAAAATTAAACGACTTTAAATTATCAGTGAGTAACTATTACCATAGATTATTAAATTACATTCAACATCAAAACCTAATTTCTCATCATCATATATCATCGCGTGCGTTCTTCAAATAAAATTTCTCCTTATATTTCTTTTTAATCTTGTCTATTTTATAAGCAAAGCCCTGTGTATTTAAATCCTACTCGCTTGTCATAAAAATCATGGGCAAAATTCCATATGTGTTTATGTACATACATTCTCCGAAGGGGTAGGCAGAGGCGCATTTCTGCACCCACATTTCGCCAAGTATGTATCAGTCGAGCCTATTGCCGCTTTTCGGGCACATTTCCAGACTCCGTGCTGTTACCGAGAATTTCCTAATGGAAAAACCCAATAACACTTTGCCCGACCCGGGAATCGAACCCAGGACCTCTAGATCGCTCGGCACATGCTTGTACCGCGAGACCACGAGGCAGTCAGGCATGTTTTGAATTATAATTACTGCTTGATTTCTTAGAGATATAACTTGACTCTATTTAACATTTCAAATCCTTCTCTATAACACATTTGTTTTTGTATTTAATGCCCTGAGCATATTTAACAATTTCTCATGTTCTATCTTGTTAATATACATATATGATCACTACAAATTTTCATGACTAATAATCCCAAAAGTTCCTAATATTTGGAATTTGTTGATTTTAATCAAATATATTTTTATGGAAAAGAAGGCAAACGAGCAAGTGCTATACGATAATGTCTTCCAATGACTGACTGACTGAATATAGGCAATGTTAACAAAGCATCGCTTATCTTGGTCAGATATTTAATATTCCTTTCATCTATCGTATTATTATACTTTTCTTTAAAATTTAATTCATCTACAATACCTATAATTATTTTTAGATATTACTCCAATTTCAGACACCCCATCCCACCTGACCCATCTATCTAATCCCTCCATTCTACATTCTCACCTATTATACATGAGGACGTCCGGTTTCCAGAGCTTGTTGGGTGTTATCCTTAAGTCCTTCACACCGCCGTATTCGCTTTCGTTCCACCTCAAGTTGTAGTCATTCCATTCCTGTTACACATTAAATTAATTAATACATCTAAAGCAAGAGTCACTGTCGAGCAAAAAAACTGCACCGTTTTATGCCTTGAATATATTAAAATAAAACATCAGTAAAATGTGTTGCTGTAATATTCAGCTTGAAGCTCCGCGTTCTGTGCTCATCCCAAACGGGTTTGTACAAATGGACTAATATTTTTGCTCGACAGTGTAAATTGTGAACAATGAAGGCGTGCTCATGTCGTTTTTACGGTCGATTTCAACAATGAAGTAAATTTCCTTTGTCATAATTTTATATTCTGTCCAACCCTTCGCTGCGCAATGGACGAGGTATTAAGGCCGTTAATTTACATGCCGCAACTCTACTTCCTTTATTTGGGGATTTCTGTCATTTTTGACCCTTCATTATGCAAATGGGACCCTTAGTTAAAGAGACAGTTTTGTCTTAAGTCTTCAAAGGGTTTCTATGGAGCGGTGTTGTTATCTTGTTGCTTTGTTGCTTGAGGGTTTCACTAACATAAAAATTGTAAGTTATAGCTCATATGGAACAGTTTTTAACACTTGCTTTTAACAGTGTAATTAGTCTTTATCTATTTTTTGTTAATATAGAGGAGTTTACCGTCATTTCCCCGGGTATTTGTATGATTAAATCAATAAAATAGTCAATTTACAGGTTGCAGACAAAATTAAGTCGCATTACGATGTTCGAATAATATTTGGCCGTAATGTTTACACGAGGTTGTGGGAAACCAAATGTTTGTAAATAATAACCAATGTTTGCCAAACGGTGTCCCCTCATTATCCGGTATTAACGTCGTAAACTGTAGGAAATACTGTTAAATTGTTTATGGGAGCTGCTGGATATTACCACTGAAATAATCCCTACTAAGAATTTTGCGATAAGATATTTGATCAAGGCTTGGTACTATAAGAAAATAATGTTTGTTTTAAGAACCTCATGAATTTTCCTACTAAATCTTTCTAACTTCAAAGGGTTTGTAATGTTTTCCCTTCAAAGACCGTTGACCATATGACCCTCTCCAAAAATGACTAACCGTTCATTTAAATCTCACCTTGGTATTTTGACTTAAACACATTTAAACGAAGATATGTATTCAGGTTCTTAAATATATAATTAATTAAAAAATTATGACAAAAATAGTTGAAATCGACCATTGTATAACGTGGTAGTAAGCCTTCGTATATTTGTAGGAATTATGTTAAATAACTATATTGAAAATTTAAAAAGCGAAGTGTTTTGCAATACTCAAGACACAAGCGCGAGAGATATAATTTAAAGTTCTAAATTATACAAAAAATTCGACTCGTGTAGAGGCATCAGACATTTATAAAATAAAATATAAACTTTGCAGCAAAATTAAAAGTCTGCCTTTGCGTAAAGTTTATATGAATGGTTTTAAAATATCTAATATATCATTCGGTGGTTTTATTTTAATAAAATTTCCTAAATATTATCCGTGACAGGTTAAAATTTTTTTCGTTAATTATTAAAACTATTAAAACAAATATTCAACCACAATCAAAGTTTTTGGTTTTTGAAGCATATTAATAGAAGCAACAATAATTAAATACCGCAATCATTTACAATAAAAGAAAGACAATTTAAAAGTCTCGCCATAACAATTTACACCAGATTCTCAGGAGAGCTCATTCGCTTTTACAACTTTCAATATAGCTAGCAATACCACGCCGCCGTCCCGTCCACAATAACACAACGCATGTTATCTTCTGCTTACATAGGAAACAAAGCTACAGGGCTGCCGGAAGGAATCCTTCGATTATGACGCTCTACGCCATTATACACTATCATTTCAGGGCTTCAAACGTATCTAATGTTGGAGGGCAAAGGAAACATTAAGCGTACAGCCGGGAAAATCTATTTAAAATTAATTAATAAATTCAAAATGGTTTTATTATAAATATATCATAAAATAAATAAATAAATAAAAAAATCATATCATAATCATAAAATTGAATTTATATTTCATATTGCATGTTAATTTAGTTATAATAGATAATGTTTCACCTTAAACAATTTAATCATGAGTGTCTCTATCATTAATTTCATCAAATTCTTTCATTGTCCTCTTTATTGACGAAGTTCACAAAATAAATTTATTCACACATCATTAATATTTTTTGCGTAGCTGCTTAAACATATAATTTAGATGTAGATAATAGATGCAAAAGAAAATATTTTCTATGTTCTAGGTACAAAAAAAACTCAATACACGAGTATTCTCTGAGCAATTTACATTCGATTAGAATTCTGCTATCAATATTTGCTTTCAATCTGAATATTGGAACAACCTTTGTTATCACAATACACAATCGTATTGGATGAACGAACGTATCAAATCGACTGAAGAACGAACCATTGATATCAAATGAACGAATGAATAAACTGAACGATCCGGATTGTTTTAGTGCGCGTTGTTCCAGACAACCCTGCGTGCCCTACACAGAGCAAACTTCGTACCCTCTCCAGCAATATTACGAAAGTTATTCGCGCAACTTAACTGTAATATCTCTCAGATATGAACATTGAAGGGCCCTCGCAACTGTCAACTTGATAGCCGGCTTTGTGGATGGAGACGGGGTGCGGGGCGGGGGGGAGTGAATGTCACTCTAACATCTTACTTTATGTCCCTTCTTGTCTACAATTACAAGTTTGGTAATAGTTAGTGCCGCTTGTTCGTAATGTACAGGGTAAGGCATTTCCCTGATATTTGACACGAGCTCAGTTTTGATACAAACGTTTACGGCTTGTACTTAAAATGGTTTACTGTTGAAGAAGTAATTTCTTATTTCTGATAAAATATAGAGAAGAATATGAAAATGGAAGAGGAATATTGACACAAAAAACATTTTTAGAATATAATTTTAAATATTTTAATTATTTCAGAAAGCCGCAATGCAATGCGTTTAAACTGCAAGTCATTGACCTCTAATACCAGCGCGTCTTTTATTAACGAAAAGCGCATTTCTTCTCTATATTTTTCTAAAAAATAATGAATTTAGTGTATTTGAGATAGTAGTTTCAAGAGAGGACATAATTTAAGACATTAATTTCATATTAAAAACAAGTAAAGTATGTTAAAAATATATAATGTATATATTTTACTCTTTTATATATTTTTATACATACTAAATAATAAAACACAGAAAAATATATATACATACTTAATAATAAAACACAGAAACACACACATATTTAAGCACAGAAATCAATTGCTGATGGAGGGAAAAATTCATTACATTCTTTAACAGCCGTCTGCACGCCTATAAACTTTTTAATCACTGATGCAAATTTAATGGCATTTTCCTCTCCACAGATCTACGACATATTCTCTAAAGATAACATCCAAAGCAGAGTCATGCAAAAACAGACATGCTACAAACGGTACCATTTTGACCTATCCTAAACAGCTATCACTAATCTTTCTTTCATTACGAATGTAACACGACAAGATGTTACTTAGTATGGATATGACCGAAGTTTTACGGGGTATCTACTATTTTGAATGTATTAAGCTGCCGTATTGGTAAATGCTAAAATAATTATGTTTTTAACGTGTCTAGTACACTTACCTTTAATGCTGGAATTCAAAAGTAAAACATATTTTATTCTCACACAAGATTTCACGACAACCAGCATCAAAGGTAAATGTACTAGAATTTATTTTATTTCTCTTTTTTATCCATAAAAATAAAATAATACAAAAAAATACAAAAGACTGGGAATAACTGAATATAAATTCTATTTAAACATAAAACAAAACAAATCGGGTTGTCTATGTCTTTACATCGTTCTTTTAATTTTGTTGCACAATTTATTTTACAAAATATACATAAAATGTAATGAAATTTCGGATGTGAATACTTTAAATAATATTCTAAATATATATAACTCTTTTACATATCCTATTATTGTTCTGCAAGCATACTAACAAACAGTGGTTGGCACAACCTTCCAATTTCGAATGGACTTTCCTTCATACACCATGCAAAGAATTAAAGGACACTACGTTTCAGGATTTTAGAAAAAATAAAAATAAATATAACAGCGGGCTCCCGGAATGTGCAAATTTAGTTTACAGTGTATAACAATATAACTTTGTGCATATTAAACAGTACTGTCATTCACATATTTCAATATGTCACTTCCAATTGACCATTTAGCACCCATATTTTAATACGTACACATATTTTTTATGACACCTTCATTTACCAATTGGCTCGTAATAATTTAGATTCATGGCATATTCATTAACGTCAACCATTAGTACATATTGTTAAATGCATTGCGGCGTACACGGCAGTTACTATTGATGAATACAATATGTGATTCTGATCGCAATACGTATACTCACCCTCACATTCTTCGGTATGTACGTGAACCCAATTAATTGTTATACTAAGGCTGTATACTAAAAACGTTCACAGCTGCGTGTCAGTCCGAATGATGGGATGCATGGTAGGGGCTACTCTATCACTACTGCGATTCGAAGGTTCAACGTTCAACAACGGGAGTGTCCAACGAACAAGCGATTCCATACAGACTCAACAGATAAGAAAACAAACTGCCGCATATTCCACAATGCTATGCAATTTTCAAAAACAGACAAAGTTGAGAAGAAAAATAAAAACAGAGACAACTTAAAGAAGGTAGAATACAAACAAAAATATAGATAAAAACAGTATGAAACATAAAACAAAAAACAGATTTAAGAAATTTTAGTGTTAAATTTTAAATTCGGGCGTTTAATCACACTTACCAATGACAGCCATATATTGGTTATAAGTAGCTGATTCTTCTCGTCCTAATTGGGAAGACGATGTCAACAAAACAAAAAGGGCGCAGTCAGTAGATGATCTAAACCACACCTTTCGGGCACACATATGGGAGCGAGGGCGGTTGCGGGCGGCGCGGGGGGTGCACACTGGTGCGCGCCCCCGCACCGCCCGCGCGGGCACACAGTCTAACGTTCGTATTACAACAATGTCCGACAACACAGCATCGCCGCGGGCCACGCACGCCGCGCCCGCCTGCTGCATCTTCTCTGTGCTTTCAGTGAATATTTATTTTCGAAAGTGCATAGTGCTCAGTGTGAAAGTGAAGCGGCGAGCGCGCGCCGGCGACCTGCGAGGCACCTAAAACTTACCAAGTTAAGCCACACGTTCGTGGTCAGGATTTGATTTTTCTCATCCTTATTTTGTATAACGAACGCGGCGACGCAAGAAAGGAATGGAAAAAACATGATTGCCATACAATACTACATTTCAATTTTGGTATCCGCCAATATACTGGTTGATAGATAGCCTGGGGCGGAATTCACCGATGTGCGGCGAGAATTCTTCCAATTCACTTCATCCATAAGTGACGACCCAGCCAAAAACAAGTATTAAGAAATTAAACGAAGTCGAAGCAACAATAACAGTGTTATATCTAATTTTCATATCTAATTACATACTTCGAAATACTACTATAACCTCGTTATGGGCTTGGGCCGTCGCCAATATTAATAACTTATCCATCCTCTTACCAGATCCAAAATTCCATTGCTTTTTAAATAAATTAATCCTATCCGGTCCCCAATAAACGTAGCCATATATCATTAAAAATATAACTACGTTAAAAATAGCAAATATTCTAGCGAATAACAGAGGATTCAAAAAGATTTTTATACATATAGCATAGGCGATTTTTATTCTGATTGGAGTGATCATGTATCCTCAAAAGCATATTAACTATTAAAAGATGCTTGGATAGAAACATTAAGGTTTTGTCAATCACATTGACCATATGTATATGAAAACGAAAAATGCCGCTACCCCAGCAACTTACTCTATAGGAAAAAAACCTCTTTAGGATTAGGATTATCTTTAGGACAGTAATAAATTTATAAGTATTGGATGAGTCCATGTCTATTGGCTTCTAACAGAAAATCTTAATTACTTTCTCCAAACGCAAAAACTTTTCAAATTACGCCGCCAAAAGAATAATTAAAACAATATGCTAATATCTAATTCGGCCATTTTACGAGCCACATTCTGTACGCAACATGACAGCTGACGCCAGCCATAAAACCGTTAAAATTCAAATTTAAATTTAGATTCAACGGCCACGCAATATCCCGCCATTTTTATAATCCTTATACATCAGGCTTAATCAAATCTTCCCTGGACTTCATAAAGTATTTTAATTTGAAACTTTTAATGTCTTCCCGTTTCTTTGTAATTATCTCCAATAAATTCTGTGTAAAACTTTTTGCGGGCCATATTTTAAGGACATTTTGCATGGGTTGTTAAATTCGATTTTCGTTCTGATAAGGAGCGATTGGCGATTAGGCTTTTGCGGGAGATCCACTTTGTGAATGATTTGAAATATAAAATGGGCTTAAAAATGATTAGTATATTTGCTGATGTTGAACTTTTTTTTTATAGGACTGAGAACCACAAAATCCCTGGTTGATATCCGGAGCTACAAACATCATTCTATTAAGTTGAAGATATAAATATTCTATCCGAAACAAATATATAGGTATATGTATATAATCTTAAGTTATTACATGGTACGCTCGAATAAATGCTTTTCTCCATAGTATTTGAAAAAATATGTATCACCAATAAATCCTATAGCAAATTCTAGATATACTTATCGACCTATCGAATCTTTGATTTTTTTGTTATTTATCGATCTCAACTTCTATATATGTATAAACTATTAGTGGAAATTGTTTTGGATTATGAACTATTATTTTATCTTTATATTTTCGATTGTAATTGTTCTGTTTGTTTCCCAAATAATTAAAATTAAATTAATATAAAATAAAATCCACCAGCTGTCTAACTACCAGACTTAGCCAAATAGTCCAGAAAAAGCGATAAAACATCGTAATCAACATTATTTTGAACCAAGTGGTACACATAAAGCTAGATGTCACGGTCTGCTAACCATTCCACCGATTCCCACCACACAGAACACAAAGACAGCATAAAGGCTCGCGTGGAACGCCTGATACCGTGGCCAGTCGACAAAGTAGCGGAATATTTGGGGGTCGACCCCCGTGACCCCGCGCCGACCCCTGCAGTCACTAACTGGATTTTTCAACTGGACGTTTTAATTTCCGCGCTCACTGTTGATTTCTCTGAAACATTTTTTAGCTGCCATTTTGTAGAAAGTATACCAACGAGGTTTGCAGCGCTGCGATTCCCAATTTGTTTTAAACCCGTTCAACAGTAATCACATACTTAAGAAATTCTAAGTTCAAAGTAGGTAAATACATCACATCTATCATTATTCGCCTTAAATTCGACTTAAAAAGTATAAGGATATAAGATCAAAATCTTAAATTCACTGACCATCATCAGTTGAAACTAGATACTATTCAAATATAATGCAATCCTCTTTCGACACTAATTAAATTATTTTCCACGTTAATTGTACGAGAACTAATACGTAGCATCATCATCATCATCAGCCCAAATACGTCCCACTGCTGGGCACGGGCCTCCTCTACAACTGAGAGGGTTTAGGCCTTAGTCCACCACGCTGGCCTAGTGCGGGTTGGCGGACTACACACCTAAGAAATTCCTAAGAACTTTTAGGTGTGCAGGTTTTATCACGATGTTTTCCTTCACCGTTAAAGCAAGTGATAATTCATTGTGAATACACACATAACTTCGAAAAGTCAGAGGTGTGTGCCTGGGGTTTGAACCTGCGACCGCCGAATGCGTCCAAGTAAATAATTATTATAACATACACTAGCAATATAACCGTCTTTTGTTTAAATAGGTTTTGATAAAGTGGCAACACCCGCTACTTCTAGGAGAACACAAAAATATCCCAATAAGTATCATAGCTGAACGCGAAATTCAATATGCGATCTCAAATCTTAATTTTATTGCGAAGTTGTGGCGGGAATGGTAAGGATTCAGTCAGCCGATTTTTTAACTGTTTCTACTTGAATATATTTTTTATTTATTTGAAGTATAATAATATGTTAAGAAGATATTTTATGAACACCTGCTGCCCTTATACATAGTTAACTAGAGAATGTATACCACGGCATGAAGTCTGAGAGTTTAATTTGGGCAAAATCGTGACAATAAAATAATAAAAAATGACAATATCATATTTATTTAGAGAATTAAATGTATGTTTACATCTCATATAAATTCACTTTTTTATTAAATTTTGTCGAAATAACAAAGCAGTTAATATTTATGTACTGATTATATAAACAGTGATGGCCTATATAAGCAGTGATGGCCTCGAGGTATAGGTGCGCGGTCGAGAATCTCGGCGGTCGCGGGTTCAAACCCCAGGCACACACCTCTGACTTTTCAAAGTTATGTGTGTATTCACAATGAATTATCACTTGCTTTAACGGTGAATGAAGACATCGTTATGAAACCTGCACACCTAAAAGATCTAAAAAAAATCTTAGATTTGTAGTCCGCCAACCCGCACTAGGCCAGCGTGGTGGACTAAGGCCTAAACTCTCTCAATAGTAGAGGAGGCCCGTGCCCAGCAGTGGAACATATATGGGCTGATGATGATGATATAAAAGTGCATCATAAACTGCTTATAGTAGCCAGGCTGATAATTTTAAAAAGTCGATCGCAACATGATTGATGGCCTTCCCCCGTTGCCTTGTATCTTTATATAGCGATTCCCAATTTATACTGGGCATTCTAAGCTTGCACAAGGTTGTCACCTTGACATAAGATTCTTTAGTTAAGAATAAAAGGAATACATACATTGACTACATATTGTCCACAACCCTATCTCTCGGTATAGACACTTTTATGACTGGTTTCATTTTATTTAATAAAAATAATTTTAGAAAATCATCAATATCTGAATTATAGACACTTCATAAATTAAACTGATGGATTTTTATAATTTTCCTGAAGAAATGTACGGAATGACATTCATGTAAGTTTTCCTCAAAAACATGGGCAAGTCGTTAATTAAATAAGAAATACAAAATTGATTCAGAAGGTGCTTTTAGTAGACACGCATGATCATTAGAAAATCATATACTCTGGTTTCCGATTAGCCGACATAATTATATTAACTTGAGAAAATCGCAATCGTTTTACCCCGGTCAATTATGTACACCGCACTGAATTTACCATTGGGTAACAGAGCGAAGACATTGTTTAAAAATAACTCACTAGTAGTATTTCTAATCTTCTAATGTTCATTTCTCTCTAAGGTGGGCTAAGAATGAAGGACTAATCGGGAGCGAGGCTCGCTCCTTATCGTTTTTTCGGGCACATTTCCAGACTCCGTGCTGCTACTGATAATTTCCTAATGAAAAAACCCAATAACACTTTGCCCGACCCGGGAATCGAACCCAGGACCTCTAGATCGCACGCACATACCTGTGCCGCGAAACCACGAGGCAGTCACAACTAGAACTCTACTTGGAAGTAAAATGTATTTTAAAATACATTTTAAAGCAAGACTAATTCACACTCGCAACCAACCAACGTTACAAAACAAATTACTAACTACCCTGTCCCCCGCCCTACATTCCCGCCCTACTAAAACCATTGCTATGTTTTACCGGTACAGTTGTCTCCAAACTATTGAAACCGTAGTGACCATTAGATAACTCAGTTTATAGTAGATGTTACTATGTACACAAAATTCTGCCTATTAATGCATATATTTAGCCTATCTGTCCATATTCTTCTCTTGTTTAAGTTCGAACAGCTTGATTTGAAGGCCCGTTGCGAAAAGACTTATTTTATGTTGCCCATGGTTTAAGTAAAAAAAATATAATTATGTATATGCCTCACAATAAATATAGAGTGAGATGGCGTAGAGTTTAGGTAATAATGTTTAATGCCAACCAAATTTCATATTTATTTGAAAGGAAATATAAATCACTCACGATTACGATGGAATAAAACATTAGAAAGACACCTAGAAAAGAACTGATTAGATATAATTCCAGAGATAATATGTAAATTCTTCCATCAGATCTTGTTTATCGTGATACGCTAATATCTATCATTTTTTATTCAAATAGACTAGCGTTCGGTCTAAATATTATATAAACGCTCACATTACTTGTTTATAAATCGTTAAAATAATTGCCAAAACAAAAAACAGCCGTAGGAATATTATTGTGCCATTATTGTATCCCAAACTTTGGGGTTTATTGTACAAAACAAATATTTGTTTATTCTCTGTTATTCGCTTGAACATTTCGCTGATGGACAATATCTGGCGGACCTTTTTGTACTAAAAGTTTATTTTGATACATTTCATAACCTGATTTCAGTTTGAGGTGTTATTACATAACTCACAAAGTTGCCAGACAATATGCCTTTCGGGTTCCAAAATCGAAATTTAATTATCAATAATAAATGACAGTTACTTGTCAAAATGACAGCTAATCTCAATATATTTTTCTGTACTTCCAAAAAGTATATTATCTTGCTTAAACACGCACACAATTTGTGATAGATGTACTGTACATGTTGATTAAATTTGTCAGGGTTAAAAATTATAAATTATTTCATCTTCCGATTGGTTTCTACAGAATTTAGTAATATTTAATTAATATTGAGACGTATAAAGACAAGAGTATGCCGAAAGACTAATACAGTCTTTCAACTTTCAACGGTCCCCATTTCAGAGAGAAATGAAAAATATCTTAATAATTTGTGATATTTGATAAGATCGCAATAAATCACCTTGATCATTTCATGTTTCCTGACGCAAGAAAAGTGAAAAGGGTTAACGCTAAACTACAAACATGTAGGAATTTTAAGCATAGTTTTCATAGGACTTCACAAAATATCATTATTTGATATTTATGAGCCTCAGATATATAAAAATTAAAATTGCAGCAAATGGCACGAACCAATTGTACATATATTCATTGTAGCTTATTCGTGTTTTAAATACAGACCTGTTTTTACAATACTGCGGTCATCAAAAGTCTGATGATAACAAAGTATATAAATTTTTCCAAATTATTTTACAAAAGATCTATCAAATCGCCAGGAACATCTCCTGTTGACATAGAACCTTCTCGGAAGATGAAAGACAACAGCAACTTGACAAGTGTAGTATAGTGTCGGTGGGTCGACTTACCACGTCGATGATTTGTTGCAGCGTGAGTCCGAAGCGAACCTCAAGGGGCTCGCTCTCGTTGGCGACCGGCCGCTCCAGCGTGTTGTATGACGCCAGCAAGGCGTTCAGTAGACGCTTCTCGTGTGGGCCTTGTTCCGACACTACGCCAGGAAATTACAATCACACAAATAGTTCTAAACCCAGGATATTCACCAATGGCGGTACTTCCATAGAAGCCCAAAAGCGTTACACTTTTATCGTGTAATGTCTAGTTTATAATTGTTTATTATGGGGTTAGGATATTCTCATTAATATGACAAATTGCTTTTAAATAAAGGTATAAAGTTTAAAGATTAATTATTCGGAATTTTGTAAGTCAAACTGGGCTTTTGGGCTTCTATGGAAGTACCGCTATTGATTTATACATAGTTGGGATATTTCTGAACCAGCATGTCTGCTGTCAGCAGTATCAGAAACCCTTTTCATTGACAACTGTGACTTTGGTCGTGTCTCCACAAACTTTTGGGTAATTGTTTGGGTTGATCGTCTCATTTAACAAAGGCGCTCAAATATTTGAATTTACTAATCGATATTGCAAAATGAATGTCACAAAACATTTATGAGGCCGTTAGAACAGATTATTCATGATCAAAAATGTCCGTGGTAGTATTAGACCTTCACTCCACAATCTTTAGACGATAGCAGACTTCAAATCTGCATGTTATCCTAGTTATAAAATATGACACAAAATACGGTATAATGTTATTTAGCACGTGAGAGCTGACGTGTTGATGTGTTTTTTATTGCGACAAGAACAAATATAGAAAACCTAAAAGAGTGATGAAATTTCAATGGTATGTAAATATTGGTAAATATATTTATACACGAAACATATTATTACTTTTATTATGATGAATCTTCTTATAGAAAATTAATTAAATAAGATATACATATAACGCGACCTAAGTAGGCATTTTGCGTCAGTAGTTAGTTTACATTCATACATACATACATAAACCTCATGCCTATATTCCCCGAAGGGGTAGGCAGAGGTGCATTTCTGCACGCACATTTCGCTACTGATACATATATCAGTCCCACGTAATAGGGGGCGAGCCTATTGCCGTTTTTCGGACACATTTCCAGACTCCGTGCTGCTACTGACAATTTAACTAAAACTGCGTTTTGCTCGACCCGGGAATCGAACCTGGAACCTCTAGACCGCACGGCACATGAACCACAGTAGCAACATGAACCTCTGATCTTTAGAAAAATTAATTAAAACTGCTTAAATGTAAAGAATAAAGACAATATCATATGGATTGGAATGCTCGCAGTACTTTTTCGCAACAAATTGTACAAATCCGCACGAGCTGTGCTTCAACTGAAACTACACCTGGCACAAGAGTAACGGCCGGATAAACCGGTTATCCACGCACCTGAACCCTACATAAATCGTTCATAGCCTTTAACTCCAACCCATAAGGTGCATTTTCGCAGTAATATATGGCCCAAGCGAGAGTCCGGCTCAAAGGACCAGCAATAAACACTCATTTCTGAGGCTTACAAAGCTCTCGTGCCCTTGATGTATGAAGGTTGAAGTGGGATGGATATATTTGGGATTATCGCGGATGAAAAGGACAGACGTATGTTTTTGGAGTCCGCTGACAAAGTCAGGTAATTTATATCTCAGGGAATCCTGGTCTCACGAGGGTATCAGGTGTGCCTAATAGTTTTCTGACCGGTGTATTTTTTATTAGTTCTGAGACGTGTGTCTTTACTTTGCTATTTATGCCTTGCCTCCTTTTGATTAGAATTTATTGTGACCTTTCATATATTTACGACTTAGCAGTCATTCTTAAAGTTAAAATAACATACATATACATACATACATAAACTCACGCCTGTATTCCCCGAAGGGGTAGGCAGAGGTGCATTTCTGCACCCACATTTCGCCAGGTATCTATCAGTCCCACGTAATAGGGGGCGAGCCCATTGCCGTTTTCGGGCACATTTCCAGACTCCGTGCTGTTACCGAGAATTTCCTAATGGAAAAACCCAATAACACTTTGCCCGACCCGGTAATCGAACCCAGGACCTCTAGATCGCACGGCACATACTTGTACCGTGAGACCACGAGGCAGTTAAAATAACTTGGTATTTATACATAGAACAAAGTTAACAGTGAGGTGGCTTCATAGGGTCCGCCAACCCGCACTAAGCCAGCGTGGTGGACTAAGGCCTAAACCCTTTCCGTTGTAGAGGAGGCACGTGTCCAGCAGTGGGACGTATGTATGATGATGATGGCTACATAAGTATTTCATATAACTATCGCGATAGGTCAAGACAACATTATAACATTGACCCTTCTTCAAGTAGCTTAAATCAAATAAAAATCTTATCATATGTATTACATACACATGGAATTTTATCTATTGTAACTTCTGATTTAACAATCACAGACCAGCTTCAAATACATTTAAAGGCCACGTCGATCGCCTGCCAAAAAGCCCATTTGAAAGCCGGAAATTTCCTCTAATTCCGCGAACCCTCAAACTAGTGGGGTTGGTACAGCGTTAATCCCACTCAGATTAGTGCGGGCTTGTGATCGACCTCCTCTGCCTTACAATACAGTATATAAAATTCATTAGCCGAACTAAACGCTCGCTTTACGTGAGTTACATACAAAGCTTTATGGATTTACTTCGGCTGCTTGAGATTTAGTCTTGAGAATATATATTATGAAGGTAGGTGAAGAGTTGAGCGCGCGATAATTCAGTGGAATGGGGACCGAACTGTGAAATTTCAGTTTCAAATCCAGGAACTTCATATCTGATTTTTTATAAATTACCAGTTGTACTTTTTGTTATATCCGAAAATTGTAGGAGAGATATTCCACTTGTATTTCTATACACTCTGTACACAAGTACACGTATAATAATCTATAGTAAGTGGTGATGACCTCGAGGTATAGGCACGTGGCATCTCGAGATATCCCAACACGAGAGTACGAGAGCCATTGAGATCACGATACACAGTTTATCGTGACTACATCTATGAAGTATGTGTGGTTCTTATTTCCAGGCCCGCCGCAATCAGGCGTGCAAAGCGTGCACCGCAAGCAGGCGGCACGTCTAGGAGGGCGGCAAATCGAGCGATTCATAATGTAATTCAAGTCATTGTCATAATACCCACCCCACCTTAAATATAAGAAATGTCATGACATTTTGGATACAAGAAAATATATAAAAGATTTTTTAGGTAACCCCCTCCCACTCCCCTTTAGGTTTTAAGTTGTTATAATCGGGTTTTCACGCGGGCGTTAAAGAAGCTAGCGGCGGGCCTGCTTATTTCAAATAGAGGCCAACTGGTCGCAACATAAATTAAAACATTAATATTTCGAAAGCAAAACGTAGTAAAGGAAACATTGAAGATATAAACTGGCCGCTGTAAGACTATACGATAAAAAACATCAGCACTTAAGCCGCATCATCAATAAAGATAAAGCTATTAAAATACACATTAAAACAGTATAAACATTAATTCAAACATCAATCTCACCTAAAGCCCCTTTATAATGCCATCAGACGGACATTAAACGCAAAATTATGAAACTTGCATCTTTATTAGAAATTTAAATATCACCGAGCAACAATGGCGACGGCGCGCACACTTCCAGCGCTTTTATTGCTTACATTAGAAGCGCAATAACGTTGCATCGTGGCAGCTAATCTAGTCGGAGCGCTGCAGCGCTGTGGGTGCAGCGGCCGCATGCCGATATTAACGCGCCGAGTGGACGAATGCGGATTAATTTCAGCGCCATTGTCGCTTTATCAGTATTGTTGCAATAAATGTTATTGCTTCTCGAATTTGAATAGAGAATTTCGGTGAGAACAGCGATGGCGCTGTTAGGTTAATGCTCTACGTTGTTATGGTTATTGAAATCATAAAAGTTGATATATATTTATTCGTTATTTTCAAACAATTTTATCAAAAAATTAAATGGTATGTTTAATAATGAAGTTTAAAGAAAATCCTTTTTTATTATACGAGACCTTCTCGTTATTTAGGTGGGATATTTTCATTAACGAATTTTATTGGTTTAAAAATAAATATCATGAAAAATCTTTTTTTTTTTGCAAGGTATGTTGCCAATGCAATTCTCTTATCAGCAAAATTAAACAAGAATACATTACATCCGGGACTACATGTGAAATATCTATTAAAAATATTCCCGGTTAAATAAAAACTTAAACAACCCCACCGCAACCCAAGTCCCAATTTCAATATTAACAAAAAGCAATACTGTAAACAGCCGATATAGGGTACCCGACTGTTCCAATCTGTGTACCCAACAATCCGATCCGAAACAACAAACAGGGCAAGCAAAGGGTTAATTAAAACGTCCGCGCCATTTTCTCAACTGGTAACACAGTTAGCCAAACAGGGCCGCACTGGTCGGCCGAGTTTGTGACCCACTCAAAGGTAATTGGCCAAACGCAGCACTTAAAAGTGCTAACTAACTGAACGTCAGTGTGAATTTCCTTTATATAGTAATTATTAGTATTATTATTGGTGCAGTGATGGCCTCGAGGTTAAGGCGCGCGGTCGAGAATTTCGGCGGTCGCGGGTTCAAACCCCAGACACGCCCCTGACTTTTCGAAATTATGTGTGTATACACAATGAATTATCACTTGCTTTAACGGTAAAGGAAAACATCGTGATAAAACCTACACACCTAAAAGTTCTTAGGAATTTCTTAGGTGTGTAGTCCGCCAACCCGCATTAGGCCAGCGTGGTGGACTAAGGCCTAAACCCTCTCAATGGTAGAGGAGGCCCGTGCCCAGCAGTGGGACGTGTTTGGGCTGATGATGATGAGTAATTATTAGTATAATCACAATAAATTGAATGAATGTTTATCCAACTTTATATACAGGAGTTTTTTTTTTAATATTTATTACGCGTGATAATTGGTTAGGTGTGGAAATAAAAGTTACACCGACAGAAAAAAAAATCTTTTTCTCAGCTTTCATTTTCAATTTTGACATGAGGGGCACTATTTTACTTACATTGATAAGGAGAATGTACATTTATTTTAAATACACTGGGCATGCAAAAGTTTTTTTTTTCATAAGTTGACTATTAAATTGTTACGCTAGATAGCATTTGAAAAATACAAATTATTAGAAAATGTATTATAGATAATATATAGAAATATAAAACGCCTATTGGAAAGAACAGCAATCGTATCTAATTCTAAACACCATAACGAAGTTTTCATTTGCATTTTACGTTCAATAAAAGTACTATTTTTTGCCATATCTTTCAATTTAAGCATTCAATGTCGGCAGCGATAACTGACCAACAGGTGCCTGGCTTGCTCGTTTATCAGTCATAAATAAAAGAGTATCTCAACACAAGCATCAGATATCTCAAGTCGTGAAAGGGGGCACGCCTCCCACCTCCCTCCCCTCAATCCCTACTATTCTCGAAGTTATCAATAGTGGAAGCACCTGCGAGTGAGTTGCGCAAGACAAATAGTTGTTAGATTTGATGTTTCAAAACTTGAGGAGCTGGAACTGATCTCGTTCCCGAGACGTGTAAATATTGGAAGTGTCGGTTTATTAATGAGTTCAATATATATTTCTTGTTGGTTTAGGAGGAAGTTTAATGGCAACTTAGTAATTTAGTAAAACTGAAGGTGTTATAAGGGTTTACTCTTATAGAATAATACTGATTAGTATAACATGATTATCCATATGGTTTTACAATTTTATGGATTATAACGTAGCACAGAAGATATATCTCGACGTATTTTGTAATAATGAAAATTTTCAGCAATATTTTATGAAAATATATACAAACGTAAGCTTACTCAACTTATAACTTATCATCATCACCTCAAGTTTCGAAAAACGTTGATGTTAGGAATAATCATCATCAGCCCGTATAGTACGTCCCACTGCTAAGCACAGACCTTCTTTACAACTTAAATTGGACCTAACGAGCGAGCTGTTATGTAGATTTTCAATAATAGGCATGCCAAAAACGCTGAAAAGCACGGAAATTCTTCCTAGATTCAACGAGGTCTGTGTAATAAACAACACCAGACGTTACATGCATACCATTGAGCATAATGTTATGCTCATCTGACCAACATTTGCACTCCCAAAGGATATGATGTGCGGACTGTTCATATTCGCGATCATGTGTTGAACATTGGCACATAGGAGAATCAACCAACTTAAAAGAGAATAATTTGCTGCAAAAATTGCCGTGACCCGTTAGAAGTTGCGACACGGTATGATCAATCTCGAGCCAAGTTTATATTATATAAAAATAAATTATATATGTTAGATAGCATAGTGAAACATCTAAATCTATCAGAATTTCACTCTACAATGCTTCCAGTATACATTCCCCTTGTAAGACGCTAATTCGAGTTGAACAGAACAGCTAAATATGTTAGGTTTCACGATTAATTGTGTGCCCGCGACGCACCTACCCGCGGCGCCGAGATTACCGCCCAACCTGTCTTGTCTTAAGTAATAAATATATCTCGTACTAGTAACAGAGACATTATTGTGTGCTTACGTGTTTTGAAGCGAGTATTGTGTATAATTGCCTCGAGGTTAAGGTGCGCGGTCGAGAATTTCGGCGGTCGCAGGTTTAAACCCCAGGCACACACCTCTGACTTTTCGAAGTTATGTGTGTATTCACAATGAATTATCACTTGCTTTAACGGTGAAGGAAAACATCGTGATAAAACCTGCACACCTAAAAGTTCTTAGGAATTTCCTAGGTGTGTAGTCCGCCAACCCGCACTAGGCCAGCGTGGTGGACTAAGGCCTAAACCCTCTCAGTTGTAGAGGAGGCCCGTGCCCAGCAGTGGGACGTATATGGGCTGATGATGATAATGATGATTGTGTAACGTATTATAGGCATGACGACGCCTGTCTTTATGTGTGACTATTTTTTATACATACATAGCCTCACGTATTCCCCGAAGGGCTATGTGAAAAATCCAATAACACTTTGCCCGACCCGGGAATCGAACCCAGGACTTCTAGATCGCTCGGCACATAATTGTACTGCGAGACCACGAGGCAGTTTTTAATGTAATGTGAGATATTTTAAATGTTGGTTCGTACGGAAATTTTGTAATTAATATATGCATTCATTACGAGTATGTGCGCAGGGTATTAGTTATTTAAAAAAAACATCCTTAGTGGTATCGCGTATTTAGGTACTATTACCTATGCAGGTAGATAGGTACATACAAATCACAGATCCGAGGAACGATTCTCAGGCCGGTAAGATGTTACTCTAAGGATTCTAAGTTTGAAAACTGTATGAGGTAAATGTTTCCTACTATACGGCAGTAGACTCACCCTACTTGAACTTACAACACACCTGACGAAACATAGTTAAAAAACACTTCTGATTACCCACGACTACAATCGAGAGTACCACGACACAACTCAAAAATCCAAATTGTAAAACTACCCGCATATAAAACCTTAATGAATCCACATTATAACTGCAAATTGTTCGATACTCGAGAGGCACTATTAGCGGACACGCGTTCCCTGGAAAAGGGAGGCTCGGGGAGGCGACCCCCCCACGGGAGGGAGCATGAATGGGTGGTCACGTGCGCGGCATGGTTTCATGTTTGGACGCACCGTTGCCTCGCATTAGATGCTTTATTTTTAATGGATGTATTTTTAATTACCTATCTGTATTGCTTAGATTGAAGGTTTTTTATAAAAAAAATATCGTATACATCGCTGCTTTGTGTAAACGCATATCAGTTGTGGTTTAAAATCAATTGAATCGATAAAAAAATTGTATGAATATTTTTTACTTAGCCCGGATAAGAAAAAAACAATTTTACACTTTTTTCTGGTCCGTCTTAAGCCTTGCGTCGTATAAAAACAACTAAAAAGTTACCAGTTCTCCCACCTACTTTTATGAACAACATTTTTGTCATTAAAATCAAAATTAACTATATACTCAAGAAAATATTTGGTTTAGTAACTCGCAATGCAGAACACTATGCGAGGGCCACTTAAATTCAGTGCGTAATCCCATCCCTTCAATACCACCAATCAACGCTCTCACAGAAACAAAGACTTAACAAGATTACACGAAATCTGGACTGGAATTATTTAGTACACCCACAATTCTAAAACAAATCCAATCAGCCATAATCTATTCAACGGACGCACTCCAATCCTGAGTTAATTGAGTCTTCGATGCGCTGACACATTGGGATAAGTGAGTTAAAACGGTCCCTTCGACCCTAAACTAACACCTGATCATATTATTTATTGGCAGGTTTTCTCGTGACAGTTGAAAATCAAAAATAATATGTATAGTCGTGAATTTCATCATGAGCGCATACGTCCCACTGCTGGGCACGGGCCTCGTCTACAACTGAGAGGGTTTAGGCCTTAGTCCACCACGCTGGTCTAGTGCGGGTTGGCGGATTACACACCTAATTCACGCCCTTAATATTGGTTCTATATTCACAGCCGGTCATTCCTGCCCGCACTGAGATGTTTGTTACTGCGGTCACTAAATATTAGTCCCGCGTCTGTTTGTAAGTACAAACGATGGTGTGAACTATGTGAGTGACTATTAACTTGTATAGGTGTCCCTAATAAAAATGAAGACTGTTATGGGGCTAAAAAAATCAAATTGATACAATTTTTTAACAAACATAACTGGCTAGTAAAATATTTGAGGAACGAATATGAAGAGAGCACTCATTGCATTTAAATGCGTGTTCCCTCCTTCCTATGATCCTGGATCCTTTAAGCGAAGCGTGAAGAAGCATTTGTGCGGGCCGGCATGATTGTGTCGACCAGCGGGTGACCATCGTTTCTCGCTGGTCGGTATTATTTTTCTGGACTCCACTGTGCTTACCATCAGGTACAGTGGAGTCACTTTGCCGTGCCAGAATAAAAATAAAATAAAAACAATAGCATGTTCTCACTACTCGCAGAAAAGATGTTTTTTACAAAAGAAATTGCATTGCACTTGCGAATAGCACAAAGAAAATCGAAGACTAAAAGGTAAGAATGTTCCAGTGCAAAGCTGTCACAATCCGCTTTTCTTTAGTGAGAAGAAAGTGTATTTGCACCTGCCAGTAACATATATGCAATAATGCAGTTTCTAAATGGAAAAAGGCTATGTACGTAGGAACGCGTCAATTTCTTCAAGATTTTGCGAATACAAGAAAAGTAATAGCATTTTTGAAAATAAATAAGTCAGTCATAATAATAATTACGTAACCAATACAACAATATTAATTGTGTTATGACCATTAATTAAAATTATGGAAATTTTGCTGACTTGTAAACTCACTAGAATCATATATTAATTATAATTATATACCACACTCCGAAGCGGCGATAGCTTATTTAAACTGATTCAAAAGTACCTGAATAAGTATTATTTTGACTTAGCCTTACTCTGTTATTTTTATACTACTACACATTCCGAGAAAACATATGCCTTCACAATGACTTGTCTCACACCTTAGGTATTGTGGCACACGCATTGACGCCAGTTAGAAGCAAATTTTTTTTTTTTTTTTCAAAAAAGCATTGGAATATATTTTTTAAAACAAGCCACTATTCTCATATTGTCGCCATCATTTATTAATAAGATATACAACCATAACCTCACGCCTACATTCTCCGAAGGGGTAGGCAGAGGTGCATTTCTGCACCCACATTTCGCCAGGTATGTATCAGTCCCACGTAATAGGGAGCGAGCCTATTGCCGTTTTTCGGGCACATTTCCTGACTCGGAGCTGCTACTGAGAAATTCCTAATGTAAAAACCCAATAACACTTTGCCCAACCTGGGAATCAAATCCAGGACCTCTACATCGCACGGCACACACTTGAGATTAATAAGATATTATTTTACAAAACTCTCAGAACAAACTGTGAAATAACTGACTGTTTTTTCCACGGATGCCTATGTAAGATTATAACGCAAAAATTCACATTCCTACGTATATGTTCTTCAAGGTGACACGTAAGTCATAGCCATTTCCAGGCCCGTCCTATTTCTCGGGCTTATTCCGTGTAGCTGATTATAGTGTTTGAAATGAACACTCTCAGGATCCTCTGATCTTGGGCTCAGTGTAATGGCCGATTCAGCGGAAAAAGGTGAAATGCTTCCGACCTTCTTTACGCTACGTAAGCAAAGTCTATTTATCATCAGCCGTTTTTTACTAAGTGTATGAAAAGCAGGTGGAACGGAAAACAGATTCAATACCTTTTATCTTTAAATATATTAATATTATAATTTAAAGTTATTGTTTTCTTGCATAAATTTTTCATGAATTTTGGTACAGTTAGGTGAGACTTTGGAAAAAAAATTGTCACGAAAATAAAACTTGAAGTGTGTGTGAATGAAACTATATGTGATAAACAAAAAAATTTTGAAGTTCTTGAAAATTCCGGTGGATGGATTAGTAACGTTACATGTGTTTAATTTTTATTTTGTTAATATTAATTGTACAAATATATAAAACATAACTAAAAGTATTCGCAAGAATTATGTATATAATAAAAACCCCGATGGGTACGTGTAATAAACTCAATCTGCAAATACTCGTACATACGAGTGGGTACCATTCCCTGTAAATAATAATAATCTGCAAAGTAAAGAGAGAAATTAATTGATTAAGAAGTTGTCCAGTTGTGTATTACTTCATTATATGGACCTGCTTAATAAAATTGAATATTAAGAAGTAAAAATAAGTAACTTTTTCCCATCTTATAGTAAATAAAATCATTATTAAAATCTTTTCCTAAAAGGTACAATAATAAGAAATATTTATACCCACAAAACATAAAAACAAAAATGTTTATGTACCCTCATTCTCAAGCCACGCCGCTGTTATGAAATAATTTATTTTCCTTTCTCTAAACATTTTCATTTTAAAGCCACGAGTCTTGCAATAGGGGTACTTATTTAAACGAAACTGTCGGACGAAGCAACAAGCCCGCGCGGGCTGGGGGGTGCGGGGAGAGGTACGCGAGGGGCGCGAGGGGGCAGGGCTGTGTTGCCATGGCAACCGGGCGAGCGACCCACCTCAATTTTTGCCCCAGTTACGGCTCGACAGAGCGATTCAGATACAAAGCTTTGTACTCACTGGGCGAAGGCCATGGCTGTCAAATGATCCTGATGACCACTTAAAGCGCGTTTTTGGATGCACATTCGGCATGGAGTGGATGTAACTGGATGCAGATAGGAACTGTATGATAAATTCAAGGTTGGTAAATTAATTAAATGTATATGACAAAACAATTTAAAATAATTAGTTGGCTACAAAAATATTGTACTGTTGAACAGCGTTAGATTTATAATTGGCATGACACTGACTACCGTGTCATCGAGAGTTCTTGGGTGGAAAAAAAATGGCACTAAGTTTTCCTGTTATGGAATTCTCAGTAATATGACGGAGACAGGAAATGTGATTGAAAAACGGAAATAAGCTCTCTCCTTTAAAATATACACAACGTTAAATTACTCAAGCTACGATTGAAACACGTGGTCTGACCAGGTTTTAAAAACAATTTTAATTTTATCTTAACCAGCGGCCCTGGATAAATTTCAGCCATTACATACAAACAAATCATACGAAATTGTACCTGACAATGACCTGGAAAAAGAAATGTCTAATTAAAGATGTTATTTATTTCATGCCTGTATCTTATCTACAAACATAATCGTCATCAGCCACAGGTAGTTAACAACTGGAAGTAGGCTTTCTACAAAGGATTCCTGAGCCACTTGTTGGAACCATTCATACTACCTTCTACTTCTTTCAGCCTTCATAATTTTTATATAACATCATGCGATAAGAAAACATTACTTTCATAAATATTTTGTGAACATGATATACCTAGGGAACTCTATGCAAGTTTGCCTCTTATTACCTTCGCCTTAAAATTGATAATTCATTGGGAACATGAATTTGAAAATGTCAAATATATTCCCTTCAATTCAAATCAATGAGCCTTTTAAGCATAGCGTGAAAAGGCATCTTAGTACGCGGGCATAAGTGTATTGAGTGACGAGAGATAAATAAATAATAATAATAAATAAATAAATACACCCAACAGTCACATACATAGTTCTGATCCCACACTAAGATACAAGTCTTGTGTCGTGGGTATCAGAAACTACGAGAGACTCTTCGGTCTCACATACACCCATACCCGAAACAAATGTTTGTGGATCACACAAACCTGCCTGTTAATACCCTATTCTAACACCATCGTGCTTAGAATCGGATGTTGTCCTTTCACCGTGCTATATAAAAAACAACTGACGCTAGTTAAACAGTCTATCACGCTCTAAACAATAGGAAGAACACGGTGTAAAATTCCTCACTTTCCGCAAAGTACCGACAAGATATAACAGAGGAGCATAAAAAGCATACGTGCTTTCCGCCAGCCATTATAGCTTAACGACATAAGTTGTGCGCGCCGGAGTAGCAACTAGTTACTGAGCGGCGAAGTTTCACTGCAGTATGTCTTCAGCCTCCCGGGAGGTATCTATGGATCTCGATTATACCAATACTGTTCGGTTATGATGGGATTAAAGTTTACATACTGTACAGGCTGTTGATCGCTGCGGCAGTACCTATTGTTTATACAAAATAGCACAAAAAAATTATAATAAATAAGGAATTGTTAGTAATTCTACTAATATATGGATATCAGTATGTTAATTCGTTGTTTTATTTTTATACGTCAACTGCCTATGCAAGTATTGAATTTTGTACGCCGCACATCACAAAGCCCCTCGTCATGTCTTTCTGCATGAATGCGATAAAGTGAAAAACTAGCGAAAGCATTTTTAGACGGTTTATCCAACAGAGGAGTTCATTCATGAAAAGGATTAGGTAAAGTTGCTAATAATTTAATAACTATTAGAATTTTCAACCAAAACCCAAATTAGAATTATCAATGGTTACAAAAAATATGAACCAACAACGCACCCAACTACAAAATACAAAGTTTGAAATCGATAATAACCGTTCTTTAGCAGCACACAATAGCAAAGATTTCTGCTAATATTTGGCTCTCATTTCCCTCTACATCCACGGTAATAACCGTACACGAGAAAAAACAATAAAACCCCCAACAGAAAGTTTGCAGCGCACTTTCGCTCCGTATATTTTAAACAATAACGCACTCTGGAAACAGGGCTAATTCACAAAGTCACAGCAATTGCGCTCTCTGTACGTAGTCGCGCGTGTTGTGCCCAAAAGTGTCTCAATTCCTTTGTGAGTACAGCTTTGCCGATTACCTCCAACTCAACATTCCGCGACTTTAATATCTTATAGTACTAATCCGCGCCGGGCGGCTGAACGTTAATTATAATGGTGGAGTGCTACATGGTACAGGGATTAGTATTGTACGGGTTTAATAACATAAGTCAGTCATAACTCTTGGTGGTGTGTTGTAGCTGAAATATATCTAAGCTTGTGATAGTCATTTTATTTCACATTTTTAAACCTCTTGTGCCTCGTGGTGTCGCGACATAAGTATGTGCCGTGCGTTCTAGAGGTCCCGGTTTCGATTCCTACGCCGGGCAGTGTTATTGGGTTTTTCATTAGGAAATTCTCAAAAGCAGCACGGAGTCTGAAAATGTGCCCGAAAAACGGCAACAGGCTCACCCCCTATTACGTGGGACTGATACATACCTGGCGATATATGAATGTTGAAACGCACCTCAGACTAACCCTTCGAGAAATACAGGCATGAGGTTATGAATGTACATATGTATATATTTTGAAACCGTCTTTAGACATTTTTATGACTGCGAAAAATATTTTAATACTTTTTTAATTTTGCCAATAAACTGAACCAGTTTAAATAATCAATTGAAACCTACATTATTCCATTCAATGATTTACCTCAGCAATACACATAAAAAAAAACAAAAAAAAAATGAAATAACAAAACAATGAGAGCTAATTGACATAGTTACCGAGTCCGCGCTAGTTCAGGTGATCGTCGGCCCGTCATGCTTTGTCGTACTTTGTAACGCGATTTTCATATAAAGTTGTCCGAAAGTAGGACAGCTACGGCTACCGCTACTGCTCACACAATTTCGGCCGACAGTTGACACTAATTGACATTGTTGTCGTCCGCGTTAATGCATACGATGGCCGAACATTACGCTATATTGTAGAGTTTCATAATAGGATGGTACTGATGTATCATAAAATATTCAATAGTTGGCACTAATGTTCATAGTTTGTGCTCCTAACTCGCTATACACGTGTTTTGTGTCAAGTTGTCACAAAATAGAAGTAAAATTCAACTCGCCCATTTTACTCTGTATTATGTTAGAAAGTTATGTATATAATATTAATACAACTACATACATAAACTCACGCCTGTATTCCCTGATGGGGTAGGCAGAGGTGCATTTTTACACCCACATTTCGCCAGGTATGTATCAGTCCCACGTAATAGGTGGCGAGCCTATTGCCGTTTTTCGGGCACATTTCCAGACTCCGTGCTGCTACTGAGAATTTCCTAATGGAAAAACCCAATAACACTTTTCCCGACCCAGAAATCGAACCCAGGACCTCTAGATCACAAGTCACATACTTGTATCGCGAGACCACGAGGCAGTCTAATACAACTGATAATGATAATAACTTAACAAAGGCATTCACGAATCCGTTCACAAGGCCATTAGCCGTAAAACTCACTTTTTTTTAAATGCACGTCATAAAACAAACATTATAACAATTTCCTTTATCCATGGGGAGATGCTGGATAAATATTAAACTGACGAAACGTACGTGTAGAAATACAAGAGAATTTTAAAAAGGTGAAAATAGTGTCATCGCAAAAGTAAAAAAAAACAGTTTCATCCTAATTTTTCAATTATTATCACCACATATACGTCCCAATACTGGGCATGGACCTGCTCTAAAATGAAAAGTAGTTAGGTGGCAATCTACCACGCGAGTATAGTGCGGGTCAGCGGACTACACACGCCTAAATAAATCCATGTTGAGAACACTTAGGTGTGCAGGCTCTTAACATTTTCTCATACCGTTCTCCGTGCGCGAGAAATCATCATTTTAAATGTAGAAAAGTCAGAGGTATGTGCTTGGCATTGAAAACCGCAATTTCGATATTTTGTCTTCACCAATCTTAATTTCTAATTTAATCTCCAAGGCCATAAAACTAAAAATGTACTACTTTACGAGAAGATCTAACTTTTTTTAAACATCATTCATATAACCACGGCGTATTCACACTATGATAAACAGCGAATGAAGCTATACTACATTATAGTACAAAACTCACAGAAAATCGTTGGGAATTAATATTATTGAGGATCACTCAGTGACTGTGATTACTGAGCCCGAACTTAAACCATCCGATAACGAACATATGTACTATAATAGGCCCGTGTGATACATAAGTGTGTCACTTTATCTGTGTGTATCGTATTTCAAACAAGCAAACTGGTGAAAGGTGACCATAATAATTTGCTGCAAATCAACACTATAATTTTGACAGTAACGCTCCCAGCTAGTGTCGTTAAAAAAATATTTAAACATTTTATAAAAATATCAGATTTAATAATATATGCAAGAGTTTCAACTATTTACAATAAAGACCAATGTCACGTCAAAAATTTCATAAAGCAGCAAAACAATATTCCATCAACTCATATCGCGCTGCGACCGCGACGTGCTCGGAGCGTCACAAACACGTGCGTGACAAAGCGACATTTCGCGCCTGCGGTCAGCGGCGGGACATGACCAGACATTCTAACATCTAGTTTCACCTATATATTATAATAGGCTTGTCACGGCGTATGCAAATATTTTATTAAATTAGAAGTTTGAAAACAGTGTAACTGGATTTATTAAGGTTACTGTAAGGTTACTTTAACGGTGAAGAAAAACACCGTGATGAAACCTGCACACCTAAAAGTTCTTAGGAATTTCTTAGGTGTGTAGTCCGCCAACCCGCACTAGTCCAGCGTGGTGGACTAAGACCTAAACCCTCTTAATGGTAAAGGAGGCCCGTGCCCAGCAGTGGGACGCATATGGGCTGATGATGATTAAGGTTCCTATGGAATGTGCACTGTATTTTTATACATTAAAGAAAATAGGTATAATATTATAGGTAAAAGCTACTTATGATATTCGTAATGTAGTTTCAAAAACATTTTATTTCTATCTTCAGTGGAATAAAAGTGGAAGAGCTCTGATGAAGAGATTTAAAAAAAACTAGCAAAAACGTACATTTAATGTTTTGAAGAGAAATGTTTGAATGGAATAACACATTTAGCAGTGTCGCGTTCGGCCGCGACGGACAGGACGTGTTGTCAACACGCCACGTAACAAAGCGACGTGACGTGCCTGCGGTTGAAAGCTGGCGACCTCTCCGCCAAAGCCTATTTGTTATACTGGGTTTCGATTGTGGCATATTTAAAAAAATATTTATATAATATATTATGCTAAATGATATTAAAATTTGTACAAATTCCATTGAATTAGATAACAGAAGGAAAACAATACTATATCGACGTGTTTTGTGTGGACGCAACGGAGCGTGACACATGCGTCGCAAACACGCCGCGTGACAAAGCGGAGTGACGTGCTTGCGGTCTGGGCGGGACGCGGCGGACACCTCACTCGCCCCACTCACTGTATATTGTGCTGGATTATTGAAGATATGTCCTTTGTGGATATCGAATACCGTATGTATAATATAATTTAATTATCAAGATTGTGTTCATATGAAAATATACTTTTATTTCTATATAGAATTAAGACTAAATTTAAAAAATATATTCTGCTGTTAAGATAGATATTTATCAAATCAGAAAATATATATAAAGTGATCAATGCACAATTATAATTTCAACAAAATTAATGCTATTATTCTACTATCAACATGTTTAAATACGCGTTAAGAAATTAATAACTGCAACAGATCCATTTAATTCCAATAATTTTATACGATAATTATGAAACAAAAACAAAACACCATATCTAGGTTACAGCATATTAATAAATAAATCAATTTTTATCTAAAAATACGTGATCGTGCACGCTTCACGCTCACCTTGTCACGCTGGACGGCCCCCTTTTGTTCGCCGCGTGACGGCACCCGTATTGCTAACTAAGATAAATGTACGTGTCTTGTGCTGATACATTTTGTTGCTTTTATCTTCTATTACTGAGGTGAATGAAGCGTGATAAACGATTTTTTTCAGTGTGTTTCCATCAACACGCGATTTGTCTAACAACTTCTTTATTGTAGCAAGAATGTTTACTTTATTTGTAAAATTTTCGTATAAAATGTTAAAATATATGGAAGGCTGACACCTAAGTCATTTGCTTCAAAAAATACCAGGCTATCAAAAAAAAGTTACGTTTATAATAAAATTTAAAACCTAATAAGGAAAGCGAAAAATATTATTCCAATACTTACGATATAAAATTCTTATACAATTCAGCTTAACTCCGAACCACAATCTTCTTAGAGATTTTAATTAAATTCTATTGAAAATGCCACAAGCCAACAGCTGCAAAAAAATCAAAGCGAAGCTGTAATACCGATAACATTGATATTATTCAACGAATTCTGCGCAGAACGAATCGCAAACTCTCCGATACCAACCGTGAGATAATAAATATTGAGAAAAAAGGCAATAAACTACAGAACTGAAACGTGTCGCTAACTGTACAATAAAATTGAGAAAATTAATATCCAAGCGCTTATAAATTTGGCTGCGATCCGGAATGTTCCATTACAGCTTGCTGGCAAATTGGGGGAATCTATAAAACTTGTACCCTACTTAACCACGGTTTAAGTAATACTAGTTCTGTCATCGGGACCTGCCCGACTTTTGGTTTTATTTGACATTCAAGGAGCAGATGTTACTGCAGTGCTATGAGGCACTATCCTCTAACATTTGACAAAACTATGTAAGCATGCTTAGGCGTACATATGTATACGTTGATCGCTACACTGGTTTTATACTGTATGTATATTGGTTTTATTTTATAGGCAAATACGTTTTTTTTTGGCAGAAAGGTAGTTAAGCTCTTCTTCCGATATTCATCATCAGCCCAAATACGTCCCACTGCTGGGCACGGGCCTCCTCTACAACTGAGAGGGTTTATATTGCGACGAAGAAAAGATGAGAGGATGATGAATGATGATAAATGATGATGAGGATGAGCTTGAAAGGCGGTTTATAACAGTTCAATTACATGGATACATGTGTAGTCACTATACTTTTCTTAGGGTCTTCTAAATATCTTATTGAGAACGGGACGATTTTACCATAACTGTGAATTATACCTTACATCTGGTCTAAGCAGTCATTACACGAAACAAAGGCTCCTATTAATTGAATTCGGAGGGATAGAAAAGCTCTCACTAACCCCACATCGTGTCCTGTGACCTCGCCTTTTATCATCAGACGCCAAACGTACTAGCCAATCGTAATAAGCTACGCATCCCTCAATATAGATTATTTTTGCCATCACTGATTAATTATAGGATGTAAGGAATAGCAAACAGAGGACTGCAACTATGACTTTTCCAGCATTTTTACACAAAGGTTTTAGTCCTCGAAGCAATTTCCATTTGAAAACATTTTACTAAACATGAAATATGTCAATATAAAGGGCTTACTGTAGACGTTTACGAGAACCACAATTAAGCCCTTACATTGAGTGCATGACAAATGAGCGGCACAGCGACATCTGGCGAGCGCTCAGCGTTAATAAAACCGAATTCACTAGAATACTTTGTATTTTTACTATCCTGTGAAGCGAAATTTGATTTCATAAAGGATTTACGAGGCGCCCCTTTTATTATAGATATTTTTCGCTAGATATACTGCCCTACATTGTATGATGAGTAATCTTATATATAAAAATGAATCGCAAAATGTGTTGGTAAGCGCATAACTCAACAACGCCTGGACCGATTTCGCTAATTCTTTTTTTGTTGTGTTTGCTATTGTTAGGAGAAGGTTCTTATGAAAGAAAAAGTTAAGAATATGGTAAAAACAACAATTTAATTTTCTCATATAAACTGTTCTCATATAACCTAATATTCTGTCAAACATTTTATGTTTATCCCGTCAATATGGTTAATGGTCCCCTCAAATTAAAGAACGTATTTAAATAAAGGTTTTGAATCGATAACATATATCCAGAATATTCGAATAATTGCGTATTTTAGATTTAAAAAATGTAGAATAATGTCAGTAATAAAAAGGGATTGACATATTTATTGGTTGTCAAATATTTATGCGTGCGTTCAGAAATGTATTTTTAAACTCCTTGGTTGTACCTGATTTACAAACGAAGGCAGGTTCGTTAGTCATCACGCTTTGAAATCTAAAACACCCACAACTATGCAATGGAATGCGCTTGGTGTTAAGAAAATTGTTGAGTAATGTTATTCACGTGACGATACTGAAAAGACAACTTAGAGATGAATTGGTGCTTGAGAATTCATCAATTAGATTGATCTAAGATTTCATTGATCCTAACGGGTATGACCATTGAGTTCAAACGAATTCAGTTCCCGATTCGTCATGCCTTCGCAATGACGATTAACAAAAGATGTTTGTGATCTTTTAGACAATTAAAAAATATATTAAAAATGTATATCACAAGGTGCATCATCATCATCAGCCCATATATGTACGTCCCACTGCTTGGCATAGGCCTTCTCTGCAACTGAGAGGGTTTAGGTTTCAGTCCACCACACTGATGCTTCAATGAAGAGAATTGAAACCGACTGCATCCCATCCCATATGTACATGTTTAATTAAATCATGACTTGCGGAGACACGATTGATGCATTTAATTTTCGTACTTATTTATTTCTGTATTTTTATCTCAATAAAGTGCTGAACTTAATATTTATTTCCATACAATCAAAAATAAAATTCAGGTAATATGTAAATATGTAACATTCAATGACTGTTAGGGGATACGAAGTTTTCCGGGTTAGCTATTATAAATGTTAATGTTTTGTTTGTTACGCTTTCACGCCAAAACTACTTAACCGATTATCATGAAAATTTGTACACATAGTCTTCGAGATATAAAAAAGGACACAGGATTTTTCTTATTAAAAAAAAATACGGAGGATAAAAGAATTGAAAAATGATTGAAAAAAGATTTGAATGACTTTTGGTATGCAGATAGGTGGGACCCACCGAAGTAACATAGGTGGGAATGGTTATCCTTACTATTATATAAATGTGAATGTAGGGATGTTTGTTACGCTTTCACGCAAAAACAAAAATTTTGGTATGACCATAAAAGAGACCCTGTGAAGTAACATAGGCTACGTTTTATATTGGGATAAACATATTATTAAAAATACGAAAATAACTGTCAGAGTTTTACTTTTACGCCTCAAACATTTGAATTGATTTGACCTTTTTTTAAATTCAGTAAGTGCCATTTTGGGCACTTGAGGGACGATTTATAGATTCACTTATTATTTTTCTGCGCCCAACCCTGAAGTCTACGCGGACGGAGTCGCGGGCAAAAGCTATAAAAATATAAAAATTGCGATTACAAAACAGGTGTAGAAGGGTGAAAATTTGGAGTTATATGTATTTTTCAATGCTGAATCATAAAAAAATAAAAACAAAAAATGTCCACAAAATAAAAATAAAAACTTTTCGGGTTGGACCACCCTAGGGGTATAAAAAATAGATAACCTATTCTCAGACTTACTGAATATACATATAAAATTTCATCAAAATCGGTCGAGCCGTTTTGGAGGCTGTTTCGAACTGTGACACAAGAATTTTATATAGGTATATATAGATGTATATGTATATCTCACTCTATACAATTTTGACCATATTTTTTTGTTTAATTTGCATATCGATCAAAACAATGACTGTTATACGTATCATTATAATTTTTCAGTGCTATTATCATTTATTTACATTTTAATAAAAAAAAAATGGTCAGTATAAGATAGACGTTGATCGTAGAAGGGTGAAAATTTATGATTATAATAATTTATCAATGCTGAATCATAAAAAATAAAGAAAATAAAGTCAATAGAAAAAAAACATACCCCTAAATGTTAAACCCTTAAATGTTGACCGATTCTCAGACCTACCTACAATATACACACAATATTTCATAAAAATCAGTCGAGCCGTTTCGGAGGAGTTTGCCAAAAAACACCGCGACACGAGAATTTTATATATATGGCAAAACAACGTTTGCCGGGTCAGCTAGTTTATGATAAAAATGATGAGAGAGCCTCAAATATTTCGGAACGTTTTACAAAATTTGAAGGAAATATAATAATTTTCCATCTTTCAACACAAAAATCGAAATTTCTGTCCCTATCAGCTCTTGCACATCCCACCGTTGAAATAACAAAGAACTTATCACAATGAACAATCGTTTTTAAACGTTAACTCTAAAAGAGTATAATTCATGTTGAGTTCGTCGGTATAAACAACTTTTTCGCATTCGCTGCCAAAACACAATTAGGACCACATAAAAAATATTTTATAATGAAAATCACGTAAAACTCCAAACATTTTCCATAAAAAATCATAAGTTGGAATGGCTGGTAGAACACGAAAGTGCGGCACATGGCAACACTGCCCGGGTCGCGGACGGTTTATGGGCAATAACCAAGCAATATGGCGGAAGGGCGCGGCGCGCGGCAAAAATATTTCGAGTTCTCGACTTGAATCGTTCGAGATTTATCCGGCGGTGTTTTCTTCGACACTTGTCTCCGTGGACGTGGTAAATACATTCGTGTGAATTTATTTTTGTTTTGCGCCTCGTATCGCTCAATTTATGGTTGTGGGATATATTTATCGGGTCATCCATTTTGGCCGACATCTTTTACGCCGCCATTTTGAATTAGAAATAGCTGTTGTTTATTGTTATAATATTAGTAAGATTTGGACAGCTCATTGTAAAAATCTGTAGATTCTAGATGACTAGCATGACATTGTTTTAATTACTGAATATTTGCCGCTTTAGTTTACCAACTATAATCCATTAAACCATTATCCGATTAGTGGGTATCATTTTATGCTCAACATCGCTACACCGATTCATTTATCTCATCAACATCAGCCCATATATACGTCCCACTGCTGGGCACAGGCCTCCTCTACAACTGAGAGGGGTTAGGTCTTAGTCCACGACGCTGGCTTAGTCTGGGTTTGCGGACTACACAAACTTTTAGGTGTGCAGATTTCATCACGATGTTTTCCTTTACCGTTAAAGTACGTGATAATTATTTGTGAATACACACATAGCTTCGAAAAGACAGAAGTGTGTGCCTGGAGTTTGAACCCGCGACCGTCGAGATTCTCGACCGCGTGCCTAAACCTCGAGGCCATCACGACTTCTTTATCTCACAAATATTTATATTTAAATTACATTGTTCTTTATTGTGATAACTACGATTCCTTTTTCGACCAAGTGCTGAGAGAAATAAAACCGATATTCCAATCTATAGATACAAGTAAATAAATGTACAACAGTTGGGACGCAAAAATTGGATTGTATCCCATTTTCAGCTGTAGGCGAGCCACAGCGATGTGTCTGCGAGGTAATACTTTATTTATCATCGACACGGCTTTGCCCTTTCCTGCAACCGTTTCTGTTATATATTGTTAGAAATCGAGCGATTGATGGCTTACGGATATTCGGAAATGTTGGTGTTTTGTTTTATGTTTAGACCATTGTATGACTAAAACTGTGCTTTTACGTTCTAATCTTCCTATGTTGTGGGAAGGCTCATTCATCATTCATTTCATTCATCATTATCAGCCCAAATACGTCCCACTGCTGGGCACAGCCCTCCTCTACAACTGAGAGGGTTTAGGCCTTAGTCCACCCTGCTGGCCTAGTGCGGGTTGGCGAACTACACACCTAAGAAATTCCTAAGAACTTTTTAGGTGTGCAGGTTTTATCACGATGTTTTCCTTCACCGTTAAAGCAAGTGATAATTCATTGTAAATACAAACATAACTTCGAAAAATCAGAGGTGTGTGCCTGCGGTTTTGAACCTGCGACCGCCGAAATTCTCGACCGCGTGCCTAAACCTCGAGGCCATCACTGCTTGTGGGAAGGATAATACTGCTTTATTTCAATTAGTGGAACGTTCTAATCTTCCTATATTGTGGGAAGGATATACTGCTTCGATTGTCTCAATTAGTGGATACGTGTAATTGGAGGTCACGGGTTCGATTTCCACGTCAGCAAAATAACTGTTTTTCCATTAGGATAATTGCAAACGCAACTCAAAGTCTGGAAACGAGCCCAATAAGCGACATCGGAAAGTCAATTCGATTTCGAAGATTTCGCTGAATTTTATTGCTGTTTAAAATAATTATGTAAAAAATGACACTGTATATTCAAAACCACGTCAAAAATAAAAACATTAATACCAAAAAAAGTTTTTAAAATGATTTCGCATTCCCACATAAGCGGTAATGCTACTCGGTGCCCAACTGCGATTACTTGTGACGATACGGCACTCCAAAAGGTTTCCTACAAGGGCCTGGCGATAAGGGCAGAGAAATTCGGCCCGACCGCTCCACTGTCAGCTTTTGTTGACGCTCTCACTATATTGCTATACTTATAACGTTTTGATTTTACGTGAACCTTCCTTCGAGGAAGCTTGAGACATAAGGAAGCATTGAGGTCATAAAAATATGTGGTCGTTGGCAATACTATTCAGGATATTTATCTTAAATACTGGCCTCTGTGACAGTGTCGGTACTTCCATTGAAGCCCAAAAGCGTTGTTAATTGTGTAATGCCTAGTTTATAATTGTTTTTTATGGGTCAGGATATTATCATTTATATGTCAAATTGCTTTAGTTAAATGAAGATTTAAAGCTTAAAGATTATTATTCGGAACTTTGTAAGGCTAGTTGGGCCTTTGGGCTTCTATGGAAATATCGCCACTGGTCTTAGAGTCTGTAATTAAGCAAAAAGTCTATAGTTTAGCTTACCACGGCAAAGTGACAATCTGGTAAGTACAAAACTGTCCATATTGTTTACGAAGTTTCGGGAGTCCATCCCTCGTCACTCAACACAATCATGCCAGTACGTCGTAAGGCTTTCTGAAGACCTTTCATAAACTACCATATCTATTCAGAATGTAAAAAGACCGTGATCCAAAACTAAGCAAGGTAACATACATACATACATAACCTCACGCCTATAATCCCCGAAGGGGCAGGCAGAGGTGCATTTCTGCACCCACATTTCACCAAGCATTTATCAGTCCCACGTAATAGGGGGCGAGCCTATTGTCGTTTTTCGGGCACAATTCCAGACTCCGTGCTGTTACCGAGAATTTCCTAATAGAAAAACCCAATAACACTTTGCCCGACCGGGAATCGAACCCAGGACCTCTAGATCGCACGGCACATACTTGTACCGCGAGACCACGAGGCAGCAAGGTAACAGTTACGGTGATTACAAACACATTGCCGCTAAAACACGTTTTCATAATCACCATAATACTTTATCTTATTTTTCGGTCACGGCTTATTTAAACCTGGACAATATTAACATATATTATGTATATAAAAGTCATGATGGCCTCGAGGTTTAGGCACGCGGTCGAGAATCTCGACGGTCGCGGCTTCAAACCCCAGGCACACACCTCTGACTTTTCGAAGCTGTGTGTATTCACAAAGAATTATCACGTACTTTAAAGATGAAGGAAAACATCGTGATAAAACCTGCACGCCTAAAAGTTCTTAGGAATTTCATAGGTGTGTAGTCCGCTAACCCGCACGAGGCCAGCGTGTTGGACTAAGGCCTAAACCCTTTCAGTTGTAGAGGAGGCCCGTGCTCAACAGTGGGACGTATATGGGCTGCTAATGATGAATATAAACATAAATTCATTTCTACAGGTTTTTGCAGTTAATATTTTCAGGTTTTTTTATCTTCAATATTTTTGTAATCTCCTTTACTATTGCCTGTCTCAGTTTTCGATCACGATCTTTTTACGACTTGTATAATCATTTAAATCCTAAGGATGGGCCCTTAACCTCGACCGCTCACTTCTCGCACTTGGTAGATCACAGACATAATGTCCAAATTCTTATTAAGAATTATTTTAACTCAATCCTAATGACCAATGATGAACAAATTTATACGGCAATTTTGAGTGAGTCACACGTTTATATTGTTTTTTTTTTTATAACATACATACATAAAGTCACGCCCAACCCGGGAATCGAACCCAGGACCTCTAGATCGCACGGCACATACTTGTACCGCGAGACCACGAGGCAGTCAAGTTTTTTTTATAAATTAATACATACATACATACATAACATCTGCCTGTATTCCCCGAAGAGGTAGGCAGAGGTGCATTTCCGCACCCACATTTCGCCACGTTTGCATCAGTCCCACGTAATAGAGGGCGAGCCTATTGCCGTGTTTCGGGCACAATTCCAGACTCCGTGCTACTACTGAGTATTTCCTAATGGAAAAACCCAATAACACTACTTAGCAACACTACAAGTTACTTACAAGTTTTTCAACAAAGATGTGATTCTCAAACTTCAATGTAACGAGTCAGCCGCGTCCCGGTTACTAGCCGGTTACTACTTGAACCCTTGTCTTGTAGAGTGAAATCTCTACCCGAATCTAATGAAATCCAAATAATCTTCACTGAAGTGGACTTACGCGAGAGTTTTTGACTTGTCAAGTATATCACCATTTCAAATGTATGAGTGACATGTACTGTAATAATTAGTGGCCTGGCTTAGCCTTACTCAGACTCAATATTTTAATAATAGAAACCCTAATTGACAGCCCCGCGGCGCAGTTGGCTAGACACCAGCTTGCGAAACGAGAAGCCGCGGGTTCGATCCCCGCACCGAGACAAATGTTTGTGTGATCCACAAATATTTGTTTCGGGTCTGGGTGTTTGTAAGACCGAAAAAGTCTCTCGTAGTCCCTGATACCCACGACACAGGACTTGTATCCTAGTGTGGAGTCAGAACTATGTATGTGACTGTTGACTGTTGGGTGTATTTATAATTGGATTAAATATCACACAAAAATACATTTTTTATACTATTGTTGATGCTTAACATGTTGAAAAGATTTCGACATGAAGGGTTATATTTAGAGGCTCTTTGTCCAGTTATGGACATTTAGTAGCTTAACGATGAGCATTTCAAACAGTAGCTTAACTACCTTTTTTTACGTTTTTATGCATACCCTGCTCAAGAAGCTTCAATCTTTTTTGACACAGAGATAGGCACCTTGAAAAAAAAATACAAATTAGCCTGAGCCGTACCGCTTATTTACCACAAAAAGAATTGCTTAAGCGATAAATGGATCTAAGAAATCTTACCAGCTCTAAGCTCTTTTACTTACAAAACGTGATACATTCATCATCATCAGCCCATATACGTCCCACTGCTGGGCACGGGCCTCCTCTACAATACAACTGAGAGGGTTTAGGCCTTAGTCCACGACGCTGGCCTAGTGCGGGTTGGCGGACTACACTCCTAAGAAATTCCTAAGAACTTTTAGTTGTGTTTTATCACGATGATTTCCTTCACCGTTAAAGCAAGTAATAATTCATTGTGAATACACACATAACTTCGAAAAGTCAGAGGTGTGTGCCTAGGGATTGAACCTGCGACCGCCGAAATTCTCGACCGCGCGCCTAAACCTCGAGGCTATCACTGCTTCTATACATACATACTAAACATTACGAGTATCCGTTCTAAATACATACACCATTTAGAATGGCGGTGCGACAGTGCAGCGTGTTATATAAATAAACAGGTATGATACATGCACCGTGTGGGGTACAAATGAATAATTTATACCCGTGCACTCACTGCACAGGTCGGCGTTTAGATAACATTTATTTATAGTGTTGCGCACGTCACCACTGCGAATAAGAAATCTTCGAGTGCATTGCAAAATGGGTTATATTAAGGTAACGCGATATTCTGCAGGACTTTAAGTTAAATTTAAGTTAAGGTAAATAAAACATTTATGTTTTGTAGTCTACCAACTCCGTAGTCTGGTGGCTTAAACACCGCGATACTGTTGTGGGGACTTTTGGACTTTACCCAGCAGATATAGTCATCAAAATATTTTACAAGTATAAAAGATAGACACTTGAACTACAAAATAAATTAGTATGATGGGCAGTAGCCATATAAGTGTGAGAAAATCGACGTGAAGCAATATTTTTACGTTTTCTTTTGGTGAATTAAATACCAAGAACAAATGAATGGCCGAATGTCGTGGTGCAAGAATTTTCAAACATATAGCGGCTACAGTAAAATTTGTCGTAGTGACTACTAAAGGTATGTTCGAACAAGTAGCAAATACCGACGTTGCAAAATAATCATAATGGATTTGACAGAAGTTATTTATCACCTTTTATTTATTGTTTGTGGATTGAAAGTCGATGTAGTGACTAAAATTGAAAGGGGGATGCTAAAATGGTTTGGCCACATTGAAATGATGAATGTTTGCAGAATGACGAAAGAGATTCACTGTGCGGAAGTGAACGGTGAAGTCGGTCGAGGACGGCCCAGGTGCACCTATAAAGAGCAGATAGGTAATTTATTTAAAAAGGGCAATATAAAGAGTCCTCGAAACCGACGTGCATGCATGAAGAGGATAATGTCAGTGGAGGAAGCGAAAGTGGTGTGTTTGGACCGTGGCATTTGGCGCTCTATAGTCTCTGCCTACCCTAACGGGAGACAGGCGTGAGTTTATGTATGTATGTATGTATTTATTGTTTTTAAACATTAGCAACATATCAAATCATTACATTAACGTATTCATCTAGGCTCCAAAATTGACAAAGAATACCAAATCTCCATAACTTACCTATCTCTTCCATTTTCCATTTACTTAAAGTGCATTCCTACCATAAAGCAATCGAGAGTTAGCAAACACACTAAAACATCGTTGGACGCGAACAATCCTAGAAGCTACGTAAGGCCCCTTCCGTATGATTTACAAAGGCGTTGAACAGCTCGCTATGTTGAGAGGCATTGTGTCGCCGATCGATTTAAGAGCCCCTGTCACTTCGCTCCGCCGCCCGGGAGACTGAGGGAGGCCTATTAAAAGTATATATTTAGTACAGTAGCAGCGCGCGGCTTGGTCTGTTATTTTACTGGGGGATTGATTTGAGGTTTAAGGTCGTACGGTGACTGAGTTACTAAGAATCTTCTTAGTAACTTATTATACGAACGGATTTTTCTTAGGTATTTGATAGTAAGCAATTGTTATACGTGCCTCGGGGTATACACAAGTATGTGCCGTGCGATCTAGAGGTCTCAGGTTCGATTCTCGGGTCGAACAAAGCATTATTATTATTTTTTTCATTAGGAAATTCATACTAGCAACACGAAGTCTGGAAATGTGCCCGAAAACCAGCAATAGACTCGGTTCCTATTACGTGGGACTGATACAAACCTGGTGAAATGTGGGTGCAGATTTGCACCACTATCTACACTTTCGGAGAATACAGGCGTGAATTTATGTGTGTAAGTATTTTTATATAAAATTGCGTGAAAGTCCAGAACATTATGCCGTATGGTTTATACGTAGAGAGGTTGCCGTGAGGACGCGAATACAAATTTCAAACAAACCTGTGACTTTTGGAGATTTGTAATAAATTAATGAAAATGAATAAACAAGCCGAAGATCGAGCCCAGTTGCGTGCCATAGGAGAGGCCTATGTCCAACAGTGGACGTGAAAAAGGCTGTTGATGATGATGATGATGAATAAACAAGTACTTAAAAATAGGTAGCGTGGCCTTTTAAGTCCTAAACTAAGGGACATACTAACTAATAAGATTAGAAAATAATTAGTTACTGCTAGTCAAACCAATACTAAAATAGAAAATATACTAATAAAAGTATTTTATATCTAACACCTACATTAATCTGAACCCCAACTTAATTTAATTAACTTATTTTTTTCCTATTGACCGATCACCTCCCCAAGCCAACTGGTGCGGAAAATAGCGCTCCGAAATCGAAATGAAAAACTCAAACAAAGCAAATATTGGAGGAAACTTTGCAGCTCACTGGCCACGTACACTGCCTTTAGAACGTAATATAGTTATTAATATGTATGGAATTATTAAAGCAAATCTTAATATGAATTTACGCAACAGCCATACTTATAGTTCTGACTCCACACTAAGACAAGTCTTTTGTCGTGGGTATCGGAAGCTACGAAAGACTTATCGGTCTCACAAACACCCAGACCCGAAACAAAAATTTGTGAATCACACAAACATTTGCCTCGGCGCGGCGAACGAACACGCGATTTCTCTATTTGCAGCTGGTGACTAACCAACTGCGCCACGAGGCTGTCATATTACATATATCAAGTGATCATACTTCATAGTGACTCATAGTTGAATTGGGAAAAACATCTAATTTTCCTTTAATCAAAATAAAGAGCCAAAAATTTTGATGTTCTCATCTCGATTCAAACTTAGGCAGTCAACCTAACCAAAAACAAAATCTCGTTATCAACCTAAACCCACTCAAAAAGCGTTTTATTTATCGAAATACCGCTACCCCGAGTGACATACATAGATCACAAGCACAACCACATCGACATTAGCACCACGAAAGAAAAATGATGTCCCTGACTCTAATTTAAATCCTGAATTCTCGTTTCAAAATACATTCTACAAATTTCAAAATACATTTGGAATGCACTCCCCGATGAAATTAGGTCGGTTACAATTTAATTTGAAAATTCGGCAGCTATTTTTTAAAGAAATAAGTTAATAATATATGTGTTGTATGTATTAATGAAATTAAATTAAATTAAATTATATTTATTGAATCCATAAAATGTCAAATACATCACTTAGATTCAATCATTTCAAAATTTGGTGTACCACCCTGTTCGGAAGGCAGTCATCACTAGAGAAGAACGGGCAAGAAACTCTAGTGTTGCTCTTTTCAAATCAGGAAATAGTTTACAATATTGATACAAAGATTAAATTTTCCGAATTAGGCTAGTATCTGTTTATTTGCCAAATTCAATCCAAATCAGTTTTATTCTTTAAGATGTGTTTGAGAAACTTATATGTATTTTCACGTTATTTTACGCCTCCTTTTTTATCTCTTTATCACCCCAAAGTCGAGTGTAAGACAATGCCTATGGTATTAAGTTGTACTTACTATGTATAAAGCATAAATACTTCATAGCTCTTAAACACTGCGTATAGAAATTACTCTATGATATTTTATTATTGAGAAATCTGTGACGTGCTGCTACTGGGATCGCTTCCAGCCCATTTAATACTTTCGATTTGAAAAGTCACCATCGACTGGGACGCGCGCTTACATAAATTCTGATTGAAACTGGCAGCGTTATAGAACGTTGCCGGGTTTTAAGCCGTCAAGAAGTTTGAACAGTTTGTTATTAATAGTATTGACTGACATCTTGAGTGAAGGGTATATAAAGAAAGTATATTAATGTTCTTTATACATGTCAATACGAAACTGTATTTACGAGTATACAACGGCAATAAGCTCGCCCCCTATTACGTGGGACTGAACCATACCTGGCGAAATGTGTGTGCAGAAATGCACCTCTGCCTACCCTTTCGGGGAATATAGGCAGATGTTATGTTATAGGTTATATGAACCTAAGACGACATATATTTTTTTATATCCATTTTCTACTATTTCCACACATTTTTTCTATTTCCTTCTACAAACTCACAAGCAAATGAACAGATATTCACAATTAAAATATGAATGTAAGTCACAAAAGACTTCGAAACCTTCGGTGCGGCTTTCGGTTCAAATTTAGCGTCGCCCGCGGCTTTGCTCTCGTTTAAATTGTCGCAGCGTCGCGTTAGCGTCAGATGAAATGTCATAAAAAATGTAAAGCATAAAGGCGGCATGACGTTTGGAGCTGTTACCGCGGTGAAATCGATGGTATTGTTTGTTCATTGCGGGATAAAAAACGAACTGATTAGATAAAGAAAAAGGACTTTAAAAACACCGACTGTATAATTTGCGAAAGGTTGGTGCAGAAATACACCTCTGCTGAGGGATACAGATGTAAATAATAAGATTATTAGAGTTTAGAAAATTTAGCCTGCCTCGTATTCTCGCGGTACAAGTATGTGCCGTGCGATCTAGAGGTCGTGGGTTCGATTCCCGGGTCGGGTAAAGTGTTATTGGGTTTTTGAGTCTGGAAATGTGCCCGAAAAACGGCAATAGGCTCGCCCCCTATTACGTGGGACCGATACATGCCTGGCGAAGTGTGGGTGCAGAAATGTACCTCTGCCTACCCCTTCGGGGAATACAGGCGTGAGTTTATGTATGTATGTATGTAGAAAATTTATCTTTGACTAAAACCAGGTTAGTCACCAAGTCGGTGAAATTTAAAGCAAAACTATACGCTCTTACATGAACATATAAAACTTTAATACTAATGGAATGTCAGCAACAGTAAACCACGTTGTTAAATTATTCGAGGCGTGGAAGTGCCCCTTTGACCGCATTTTGGTCGCAATGGGCGTCTGCAACAGTACAAGGCAACACGCTCTACCACCCACTTCAAGAGCATGCAAATATGTAAATACAACGTCATACAAATACAAGGTCAACAACCCCTATACACCTTTTAAGTCGAGGAAAGTGTTATTGGGTTCTTCTATTAGGAAATTCTCAGAAGCAACACGGAGTCTGGAAATGTGCCCGAAAAACGGCAATAGGCTCGCCTGTTGTGTGGGGCTGACACATTCTTTCGAAACGTGTGTGCAGAATTGCAGCTCTGCCTGCCCCTTCGGGGAATACTGGCGTGAGGCTATGTATTTATGTATGTGCAAGTTAAACCCGAGTCCTCAACAGGTTCACAACAACACAAGGTTCACACAAAGGATTAAATAGTTTTCAATACCAAATAAGTTCGTTATGCTATTATAAAGAAAACCTGAATATATACACTCATAGTTTCCGCTGAATTTGTTCATAAAATCAAGCAAAAAGTATAAAACGCAGTTCATAATAAACTTTGAGCGGCTCTCGTACATAACTTGTTAAAATGAAATTTAAACTAACGCAATCCAAAGTTGCTGGAGTGTTCCTTTCTCAAACTAACGGAGATGGCACATAAGTTGTCGGTTCTAAACTTATTTCCATATTTACAGTGTCGAGTGATTCTCTGCCGGGTTTTTGCGGGCAGCACTCAACTGAGGCAATATTTTTCAATACTTTGTAATGCATATTCGAGTATTCAAGCGACTTCGACTTGACAGTTTGCGCGGTGGTCGTAAATTTATTCTACCTAATTTCCATTTTTGACACGTAGACGATTGGTAGTCTGTGTTTGGCGTCTCATGTGTTCAATCATATGAGAAAATAGATTTGAAACAAAATTGTTTGTGAGAAAAAAGGTATGAGCAATAGAAAATTGTGGGCATACGAACGTATTCGTTTTGCATTTTTTGGGAAAAGTCTAAATCTTTAAAGATATAAGGGTTTCAGTGGTTTGAGCATAAAAAAGTGAAGTCTAATTTATATATATTGCCTTATTATAGTTCATGCATAGAGGAGTTAGTTATAAAAAAAAAACAAAAAATAAGGCAAAAAAAGCTCAATCCATAAAATGGAATAACATAACACATGAACGTAACAATGAAATGTTAATCTCGTGTCGTTCCTTAACACCGTTTTATTACAAGATCTTAAACAACACGTCCATAAACGAAAACTAGCATAAAACAAAAACGCACCGACGAGGTGAAAATATGATAACCCACTTTATTATTTACGATCCGCCATATTTCCACAGTTAAGGGATATTAGGTGAATTTATACGGATCACCTTTACTGTTACGAGGGGCCTTTGTAATAAGGAAGCTTGGAGATGGGAGGAATAAGGCGAAACCTTACCGTTTGATAGTTCAATTCCATATAAAGAAAAATGTGCTACACCAATCATTTATATTGGGAGGGGCTCAAGTAATAATATTTTCATATACATAGTACGGTGAATAACAGTGTTAGAACTTTATGGTTAGGGTAGTGCTATGTAAATAGAAGATATAGAGACGAAATACTGGTGACTGTGGATGTAAAAATATTATAAATTAAAATCTAGAATCTCCACAACCCCCGCGTTTTTATAAAACCTTTTGTTATAATTCAATAATTATTATTTATAAAAAAATTGTAAATATGCGCACGATCACGCATCATCATCTCCTTGCCCTGTTCCCAATTTCATTTGAGGTCGGCGCAGTATGTTTTATCCTTCCACACATCCCTATCAGCCGTCATGTCTTCATTCACTCCTTTTTCTTTCATATTTTCAGTCACGCACTCCATCCATCTTTTCTTTGGCCTTCCTCTGCTCGCCCATCCATCAACTTTCATATCCATCACCTTTTTACCTACGTATGATTCATCCCTCCTCATAACATGCCCATACCACGACAGACGGTTTCCTTTTAGCTTTTCTATCACAGGAGCTACTTTCAGACTGCCTCTAACGTATTCATTCTTCACGATCACGCACAAGAGGTAAAAAATCTTCTATAATTGCTAAGTCGACGGTGTAATATTCCGGAACCAAAAGAAGACATCTAATTTCAAAACAGTCAGCATAATTTGCGTTCTCTACCAATATACGAATGTACCATACAGAAACTACACTACACTAGTCGATTCTTTACATACATACATACATACATAACCTCACACCTGTATTTTTATATTTCTGCTATATTTCTGCACCCACATTTCGCCAGGTTTTTGTATTAGACCCACGCAATAGGGGGCGACCCTATTGCCGGTTTTCAGGCACAATTCCAGACTCCGTGCTGCTACTGAGAATTTTCTCATGGAAAAACCCAATAACACTGCCCGACCCGGGAATAGAACCCAGGACCTCTAGATCGCACGGCACATACTTGTGCCGCGAGACCACGAGGCAGTCGATTCTTTATCGAGACATAAATCGCCATTACCTTCACAACAAAAATATAGGTACTTTGCAATCGCCCTACCGAAAGTCAATAGCCAATAAAGGCGCTACAGATGTCTTTCCGATGTCGTTCGAATGACAAAAAAGCAATTATGCCGTCAATAAGGCACAGATGCGCGAATGGAACTCAAACGTGAATAAGTCAAATTAAAAAGTTGTCGACAATACAATCGTATCGAATGACAAATGGAAGGTAAATGCTTCGGGACAGATTCAATTTGCGTGAATAGCGAAACGGGCAGTACTTAAGGGGGCGGCGTGTGCCCGCGACCCACTCATTTACTAATATTGGGTGTGACGTGGATATTCGTGGAGGGTTTAAATTATGTTATGTGCTTCCTTTAGTACGTGATGGTTTCATTTCTGAGATTGGATTTTGAATATTTTCCGTTACAAAGCGTCTAACGTATGTTCGTAACCAATATGCATATGAAAACTTAGTAGCTTATTGATTTGAGATAAAAATTTATAATTAGGGTTTTCGCGTTAAGAATATCGTCAACATTTGTTTAACGAACACAAAATTAAATTAATAGTTTATTTATTTATGTTTTATATGTCACTCAACAGTAACATACAAGATATTGATCCCACACTAAGATACGAATCTTGTGTCGTAGTTATCAGAACCTACGAGAGATTTTTCGGTTTCAGAAACACCTAATGCCGAAACAAATATAAAATATTCGAACCCCCTGTGGATCGAACCCGCGGCCTATCAGTACGCAAGATAAGTCAACTGAATCACATACGCTGTCATTATTAAAATCATGTATGTATCATTTACATCTCATAATAAATTACAAATATGAAATTCAACAAAACAACCTATTTTCAAACAGCATTCCCAAACTTTATTATACAGGGACATTTAAAACCAGATTTTTTTACATTAGACCCCCAATTGAGAGCACTGGTGCGTATCTGCGCATTACAAAACAATTTGAGTTTCTTGTCGACAGTCGTTCGCGCGACTTGTTGTTTCAATATCGGCCGTTTGGGATTTTTTATGAGGCCATTTGTTACAATTTCTGTGACTTTGTGAAGTAATTTGCCTTTTGACGTTTCGTGAATGCTTTGTTTTTGTGAATACATAACTCATCATCATCAGCCCATATACGTCCCACAGCTGGGCACGGGCCTCCTCGACAACTGAGAGGGTTTAGGCCTTAGTCCACCACGCTGGCCTAGTGCGGGTTGGCGGACTACGCACCTAAGAAATTCCTAAGAACTTTTAGGTGTGCAGGTTTCATCACGATGTTTTCCTTCACCCCTGTACCAAGAGTAATCGTTCTTCTTACTATGCCGCGCCACCTGTTCCTGTCTTTGGCATCGTAGAGCGCAACATAAAGTCTCGAGCAGATTATACATACATATCGAAGTCAAAATGTTACAGTTATTTAAATTATTACAAAGGCTGTCAAAATACATAACACATCCAAGAATATTACACCTTGAAGTAACATTGCTCATTCGCGGCAAGGCTCGGCGCGGGAAGCCACACACTCCCACAGTACGCCTCAATTTGCATGAAATATTCAATATTATACAACACGAGTGGGATACATTTGGTATTCTATTAACGTGACCGACTTCAAAGCGTTTTCAGATTTCTACACCAGGGGGGGGGGACTTACCCCCTCCCCTTCCACCTCAATCCCCCCGCATAACTCCGCCGCATCAGCCATATTTTAACACGCAATACATCTCAACTATCTATGCATTGAGGGGCTTAGATCGGTTGTACATGTGTTCGGTACCGCGGCAACAGCGATGGAATACTAATCGCAGAAGGCTCCCGAGTCTGCTCAGTGATAAGATTATTACGTACCTACTTAATACCAGCAAATACTTGTATAGTGTGATTGAGTGAAGTAAGTTTCACTATTTTTTTTTCTTCGAGAATTGTTTACTTGTTGCTTTTTATGAAGGCTATGGCTTAAATAACAACTGTAGCATATGGTATGGGCAGTACGATCCAAATAGTATTATAAAAAACGGTCATTACCCACAGCAAACTGTTTTTTACTAGATATAGATAAATTGAGCCCAATATATATAATGTATTTATGCTTCATATACATAATAACGTATTAAGGCGGACTTAATGCCTAGGGCATTATCTACCACTTCACGAAGTGAAGTCGGTCGAGGACGGCCCAGGTGCACCTATAAAGAGCATATAGGTAAGTTACTGAAAAAGGGCAATATAAAGAGTCCTCGAAACCGACGTGCATGCATGAAGAGGATAATGTCAGTGGAGGAAGCGAAAGTGGTGTGTTTGGACCGTGGCATTTGGCGCTCTATAGTCTCTGGCTACCCTTACGGGAGACAGGCGTGAGTTTATGTATGTATGTATGTATGCATTATCTACCAGTCAACCTTAGGGTGGTGCATATAATACCCTTGCATGAACTAATATCGGAGGTTTAAACTTCCGATTTTTATTTAATCCACAAAACCTACGCATACAAATAAAATCAATATAAAAATGATACTACTTACAAAACCAGATTAAATAAACCAATTTACAAACCCGATATAATTGCCTCGTGTTACTACGCAGAGTTTTCTACTTAGGAAATCAAATATTCTAGACAAACCTCTTTACAAAGATTAAATTGGATTTGGAACGACCTGCCTGGGTCTATTTTTCCTGATAAGTTGAACGCTGGAGCCTTTAAGAGTAGAGTGAACAGGTTTCTTTTGGATGGGCGTGTCTAGTCTGTCCTAGTCTTCGTCTACACTTTCCATCAGGTGAGATGGAAGACAAACGCCTATTTCATTAAACTAAAAAAAAAAAAAAAAATACACTTACAGTTGAAAACTTCAACGAACACAGTTTAAAAGCAAGAAGACAAGACGAGATACTACAAACAATTACGGAAACACTTGCAGTTGAGACATATTGTCCGTTCTTTAGCACGTCATCGTCATCGTCGTCATCAGCCCAAATACGTCCCACTGCTGGGCACGGGCCTCCTCTACAACTGAGAGGGTTTAGGCCTTAGTCCACCACGCTGGCCTAGTGCGGGTTGGCGGACTACACACCTAAGAAATTCCTAAGAACTTTTAGGTGTGCAGGTTTTATCACGATGTTTTCCTTCACCGTTAAAGCAAGTGATAATTCATTGTGAATACACACATAACTTCCAAAAGTCAGAGGTGTGTGCCTGGGGTTTGAACCTGCGACCGACGAAATTTTCGACCGCGCGCCTAAACCTCGAGGCCATCACTGCTTTTTAGCACGTAACTGGTAATAATAAATAACAGAGTAGAAAGCTTACAAGCGCGAGGATCCGGCAGATAAGGTGCAGACAGATTAATTAAGAGAACAACGAGAAAACAAATTGTATGGTTGTGAGAGTAGATTGTTGACGCAATGGCCGTGCGCCCATAAACGCACAAAATTGCTTCCTTTTGTGTCCTGATGGCGGCTCGTATTAATTTATTTATATAGATAGGTGAGATATATCTTAGCACCGTGGATTGTAATGTAAATAGTTTATCAATGTAATGTCAATTTGGATTCACTCATTAGGCATTGGTTTAAAGCTTTTTTATAAAAAAAGATGGACGAGAAACTCTGATGTTGGTAAAACTTGTTTTCAAGACACTACGGTATTACTGATATTAGATCAAACGATCTATATAAATAATAATATTAAATAAATACACCCAACAGTCACATACATAGTTCTGACCCCACACTAGGATACAAGTCCTGTGTCGTGGGTATCAGAAACTACGAGAGGCCCCAGGTTCGATTCCCGCACCGAGACAAATGTTGGTGTGATCCACAAATATTTGTTTCGGGTCTGGGTGTTTGTGAGACCGAATATTCTTTCGTATTTTCTGATACCCACGACACAGGACTTGTATCCTAGTGTGGAGTCAGAACTATGTATGTGACTGTTGGGTGTATTTATTTATTTATTTATAATAAAATATTCAAAAAATTATGTCATCTAATACTTATAATATCTTATCTACTTATGAATAAGTAATTGTAACTTGATTACGCAAAAAACGGCTGAATGACATACAGTTTATACACACATAAAATTTATATTACAGATTAACTTATACCATTTTTGCATTTTAAGAAACGAGATGGTTCAATGACTGCCTCGTGGTCTCGCGGTACAAGAATGTGCCGTGCGATCTAGAGGTCCTGGGTTCGATTCCCGGGTCGGGCAAAGTGTTATTGTGTTTTTCCATTAGGAAATTCTCAGTGGCAGCACGGAGTCTGGATTTGTGCCCGAGAAACGGCAATAGGCTCGCCCCCTATTACGTGGGACTGATACATACCTGGCGAAGTGTGGGTGTAGAAATGCACCTCTGCCTACCCCGTCAGGGAATACAGTCGTGAGTTTATGTATGTATGTATGGTTCAATGATACGATCAATTTGTTACAAATAATTAATTAATAACTAGTTTTTATTAAATATCACTTTACTTACTTACTTTAGTACTTTAACGGTGAAGGAAAACATCGTGATGAAACCTGCACACCTAAAAGTTCTTAGAAATTTATTAGGTGTGTAGTCTGCCAACCCGCACTAGGCCAGCGTGGTGGACTAAGGCCTAAACCCTCTCAATGGTAGAGGAGGCCCGTGCCCAGCAGTGGGACGTATATGGGCTGATGATGAAGATTAAATATCAACCCAATTTTCATTTCTCTCTATACCCAATTCTGAGCTACACGCAGACGATGTCACGAGCAAAAACTACTATATATATAAATTCCTCACCATAAAGCAGCGTAAAATATCCAGCGCCCAGTATCTACAACATTATGGCTGACCGAAGCGCTCCTAACTTCGTTATTAATTTACCGAGAGGCATGTTTCGGCCCATGTGAAGTATCGAACAGGCTTGAGCCATCAGGCTCATATTAAAATAGCTTTGAACTACAATCATTATACGTTATTGGACATTACGGTGACATTCCGGAACGCATTTGAGATAATAACGCAACGATAATATATCGGATCACTATTTTTAATTCCAAATCAGAAAATTTCCTGTCAATATTTTCATTTATTGTTTCTGGTATGCATATTTTAAAACTATATTTAAAAATGAATACATTGCTTAAAGTAAAAATATAATATTAAATATAATTCGCCTAGTGTGGTTATCATAGTTAATAAGTTATTGTTGTAAATTGTGAACTGATTTTGAATATATTTGAATATATTATTATATTATTTGAATATATTAATATAACAGTTCATGATTAAATACTACTTAAATATTGTATAAGAATTTTTTTGTTGCTTAAATGAATTGTAGAATGTTACTATTATTAAGGAATAATAAAGGTTTAAATATATATAAAATATATCGGATAATACGCGTTTTATATAAAGCTTTTTTGTACACATATCAATAAAAGTAAGTAATACAGTAATTAGATAAGTACAAAAGGCGGCCTTATCGCACAAGGCGAACTCTTACATACAACATGGGATGGAGATGTAGGAACAGAAATGAAAAATACAGTACAAAATAAAGTACAAAATTAAATAATAGTATAACAGGGAACGTTAAAATATATATTTCAATAAACATACATACATGGACATATCTTCATTTAGTAAGACTAGTAATAATCATTTATTGACATTTATTATGATAAATATTTAAGTGTAGAAGTTTAATAAAAAGAAACTATGAAAGTAATTTTTGCGTAAAACATTTAGTATAAATTTAAACAGAAAATGTGTTAGGGAATGTTTTTCTTTGTCTGTACATTGACTGTTTCGCTTCGAGCGAGACAAAACATAACTTAATTAATAGGAACGTTGATTACGTACGTACCTTTATAAAAAAGACTGTATAAAATTAATATAATTAGAATTTACTTTGGCTCACAAAAAGATTAGGTCAGATTCGGCACGCCGACACCGTCTTCAGAAATTCGGCCTCAATGCCCCAGTTTCAAATTCTATCTGGGCTCCCATTCGGAATCAGGTCGGATTAAAAGTATTTTATTTGTTTACTAGACAATACCTACTATTTTTGGGCACATTTTCTCATTATATAATATGTTCCATAAATTGTTCAGTTCAAAATCCATTACGCATTATATATGAATAATCTAACAAGGTTTAAAAATGAAAATATATTTTCTTAATATTCAGCAATTTACTTTAACTATTCGCACCTCCGGAAAATGCGTTAAATATGTAATAGTGTCCTTAAGCACCCCTTTACTTGGTGCGATAACGTTACTTCAAAAGTAAGTTCAAAGTTGATGTAGTAAAAGCTAGTCATCTTGTCTAAATCTTGAAATATCATTATTTTTTGAGATGACAAAGTTTCAAATGCTTCTCCTGAAAAATTGCATTTTTGCATAAGTGACAGTCTCGCACCGGGGGTGCGTATTGACTATGGAGAGTAAAGATAAGGAGTGTAATCACCCATAGTAGAAAATCGAAAAATGTGTCCAGCAGTCAGCGTAAATAACAGTTCAAAAACCTTCCAGAATGGCGCTGGTGTAGACAAAGGGCATGATATGAATTTAATATTATTGTCGACTAAAGTGGTTATTTATTGAAAATGTCAACTACTTGCGTAGTACAAAATAATGTAGTAAATATAACCTTAAAGAGGTATTATGAAAAACGCGTGTAGCTAGAGTGAATAGTACGTTTATTGATTTCCGCATCCTTTAAAATTAATGTTGCTGATGCTAATGTGGCGCCCCCAATTTAAGACATTTTGACGGACACTTTTGCATGTACTAGATTACACTCCTTACCTTTTCTCTCCATACTATTGGCTTATGAATAGCCAAAGGAAATTCGTTCGTTCAGCCTAGTCTCGATAAAACTATTACAAAAACATCATTTAAAGCGTGACTAATGTTCAATAATATATTACAAATAACAATGACCTAATTTAACAAAACAATAAAGTATTAGAATATTAACTTCATTAAAGTCGTGATGGCCTCGAGGTTTAGGCGCGCGGTCGAGAATCTCGACGGTCGCGGGTTCAAACCCCAGGCACACACCTCTGACTTTTCCAAGTTATGTGTGTATTCACATTGAATAATCACGTACTTTAACGGTGAAGGAAAACATCGTGATGAAACCTGCACACCTAAAACTTCTTAGGAATTTCTTAGGTGTGTAGTCCGCCAACCCGCACTAGGCCAGCGTGGTGGACTAAGGCCTAAACCCTCTCAATGGTAGAGGAGGCCCGTGCCCAGCAGTGGGACGTATATGGGCTGATGATGATGATGATGATTAACTTTTACATTAATGAATTGTAATCATTTAAATATTTTTGTAACATTTAGTGATTAAAATAAAAATAGAGTCAATAAACTATACTTACGAGTAAAACCTTTTTTTATATTAGTGCATTTTTTTGCATTTATGTAACTACAGCAGAAACTTGATTAACCGGACTAATTGTTGTCGTTAGGCATTCGGATAATCGAAAATCCGGATAATCCGATGTATGAAAAAGGCGGGTTTTATGCATATGTAGTACATAACATTATCTGTTTATTCGGTCTCGCGGTACAAGTATGTGCCGTGCGATTTAGAGGTCCTGGGTTCGATTCCCGGGTTGGGCAAAGTGTTATTGGGTTTTCCCATTAGGAAATTCTCGGTAACAGCACGGAGTCTGGAAATGTGCCCGAAAAATCGGCAATAGGCTCGCCCCCTATTACGTGGGACTGATATATATTTGGCGAAATGTGGGTGCAGAAATGCACCTCTGCCTACCTCCTCGGGGAATACAGGCGTGAGTTTATGTATGTATGTATGTACATATGTATGTAAAACAACAAATACGTATCAACGAAAATCAATGTTTAATAAGAGATTAATTTTCTGACAAATAAACATGTTTGACAGCCCCGTGGCGCAGTTGGCTAGACACCAGCTTGCGAAACGAGAGGCCGCGGGTTCGATTCCCGCACTGAGACAAATGTTTGTGTGATCCACAAATATTTGTTTCGGGTCTGGGTGTTTGTGAGACCGAAAAGTCTCTCGTAGTTTCTGATACTCACGGCACAGGACTTGTATCCTAGTGTGGGGTCAGAACTATGTATGTGACTGTTGGGCGTATTTATTTATTTATTTATTTGCATAACTACGAGTAAATTCGACTTGAAGGTATTTTTTGTTCTTTTTAATAGTCACGGTTGGTGGTTCGGATAATCGAGTTTCTACTGTAATTCTTTCTAAAATATCTAACCCTTTATAGCTATATCAATATATCCTCAAACGTTAAAAAGTTATTTCTTTAAAAGGCGAAAATGTGTTGAATAAATAAATTGCAAGTGGCCTAATACAGGCACTTGTACACTTATAGAGAATGCCTCTGAAATATTCATACAGAGCCAGAGCTCTTTTCTTTTGCCTTTGGATTCTTTTTACTTTATCGCTAGTGGGTTTAGGGTTGCCTACTTTAAAACTATCATATTAACATCTGTACTCCAAAGAAGTCAAAGACACTTTTGTACGGAAGAGTAATTAGTCTACAGTACAAGTGGTTTTATGGTGGAAATTGGTCGTATTTTTGGGCAAAGTCAAACTATGGCATATATATAGCTAGAGCTTTATAAATCTTCCTATAGAAAAAGACAGCGGAAAAGAAATTGAAGCAATATTTTGCTCTCGCAATGTAACTTCTTTCTACTTCCGATGAAAATAGTAAGTATATCATGTTTTTAATTCACTGCAAATAATAAATACTTGACAGAAGAAATTAGTACTGTAACTATTGCTCTTGTGATGTTACGTCATGAGATCATTTTATTTATTGTTATTTACCTAATATTATCCCTGCATAACGCGTAAGCATTTTGTATACCTGATATAGAATTACACAAAAGCTCGTTCCCACCACTCGGCACATTCTGACTCAACGCTAAAGGACCAGAGATATACAAAGGAGGGAAAACGTAGGCCGGCAAACTATTCCTTGTGGAATAAATAATATTAAGTCAGTGTGGTAAAAGTTACGTTCTGATAAAAGTCGTAAAAACTTCACGGACATAAAACGTAATCTAAACGTGTTCAATAAACAAACTACGAAAGCTAACTCGTGTAATCTAAAACAAAAATCTAGATGTAATAAAAACTAAACAGGCAGAGGCGCATTTTGCCAAATTTCGCTAATTATGTTTTAGTCCCACGTAGGGGGTGATGGCCTCGAGGTTTAGGCGCGCGGTCGTGAATTTCGGAGGTCGCAGGTTCAAACCCCAGGCCACACACCTCTGACTTTTCGAAGTTATGTGTGTATTTTCAATGAATTATCACTTGCTTTAACGGTGAAGGTAAACATCGTGATAAAACCTGCACACCTAAAAGTTCTTAGGAATTTCTTAGGTGTGTAGTCCGCCAACCCGCACTAGGCCAGCGTGGTGGACTAAGGCCTAAACCCTCTCAATTGTAGAGGAGGCCCGTGCCCAGCAGTGGGACGTATATGGGCTGATGATGATGATAAATAGGGGGTGAGTATGGCCGGTTTTTCGAGCACATATCCAAGACTCCGTGTGCTACAGACATTTTTAATAAGAAAACACAATAAAAAAAAATTGTTTGATAATCACCTAGTAGTTACCAACCCTACCATCACGGACGTAATATCATTACCGCGGCCGTTCGCCCGGCAATAGATTCCATCCGAGCAACGTCCGCTAATATTATATCTCGCTTTATCCCACAAATTATTTATTACCATACATTTGCAATGGATACGTTCTGTAATCTGTTACTAAACCTCTTTTTTATTCAGAATTACTAGAGTCTGGCCACATGAATAAACAAAGTTTTAAAATTCGAATACAAATATTGATGGGCAGTACCAATAGATGTTTATTTTTAATCTACTTCACACAGCGCTCTCTTGTATCTCGACACGAACGATAACCAATCAAGCAAAGAGTTAGATTTTACCATTAGAAAATTCTCAACTCGGAATCTGCAAACGGCTTCATCGCACCTCGTTCCCCATAACATGGAAGGCCCATAGCGGATCTCCGGTGAAAAAATGCACTTAAACTCTTCACAGACATGACTGGGTGTTTTTATTTACAACACATTAAACACAAACTATAAAAATTATTTTAATTTACAAAACTACTCCTTGAGAATTCTTTAAAACTGTCAGTTTTTAAGTGTCAACATTACAGAGTAAATACTGAATGAGCGGCAGCATGGAGCAAGTTCCTTTGCCAGTACCTCTCAAATGAATAACAACCAACTGTCCTAGCTGGAAAAATAACTGTGAGATAGATTGTAAAGCTCCTTCGTATTTAAAATATACGTCTTAAAGCGACCGTTGGCGAGGAAGTATACAAAAGAACCTTATAGTTTGATTGTTAGATCTTCAACAAAGAAATGTTAAGCGGGACAATTTTTATTTGTAAGGCAAAGTGACTGAAGTAACAATTGATGGTAAATGGAGTGCGGTGCAAATAGATTGTCGATTGATGAAACACTTGTGTTTCTCACACGAACAGATACAATCATCACACTTATTATGGATTTATCAATTATTTTGCAAATAATTACTATGCTTCTTCCCTCAAATTCATAAATATAGGAATCTCCTCAATTCTTCCAAAATTCATGGGCAGTACTGACCACTTCCCCGTTGAAGAAACTGCCTATTTTGTACCTATTGAAACCAACTGACATAGATTAAAATAATAGGCCAATGACATAGATTAAAATATAATATGTCAGTTGAATTAATTAGCTTTTAATTTAGTACTGTTTATTAAATTATGCAGATTTTATGTTTATGCTGAAGTCGTGAAAATACAATTAAGCCACCCGTTCTATTTTACGTCCAATACGCGAAATACAAACTGTAATGGCGGAATAAACGCTTCTTTATACACCAATTAACAAAACACCCGCATAATTAAATTCCCGACTTCGGGATAAGACTGAGGACGAGACGAATTTGTCAGCTTGCGGAACATGCGCAATGGGCTTTTAACGGCTTTTTAAATATACACTTTTTGTACTGATAGTCTCATGAGATCTTGGTAGTGAAAATAGTGAGGATAAAATATGATATCCAATAGATTATATCTATCACTAATCAGTTAAGCTAATTAAGCTAATTATGGCTGCCGTTCAAATCCAGATTATATAGTCTGATACCTAAGTTCGACACTTAAGTTAGTGTGGCGGGTTTTATACTCAAAAAATATTTGTCATTGCTATTTAAATAGTTATTCTACGAGCTATTATACGTTGAGTGATACTCCAATAATTCGACATGGGTTAAATCCTAAACCATGCAAATATAATAATAATATAACTCTAAAGTATCTGGCAAAAACCTAGCGTTAATAAGTGATACTTCTCCTAAAGAATAACAACATCTGAACTCGTAAGTCCGAGCACACTCATGTATTCACACTGACCTCCTAGACGGACAAACAAACAAAAAATAGCCCCGAAAATACGTCATTAGTGAATATTTTTCACAGCCGCGTACGAGGACACTTACGTAGTGCTCACGAGTGGAGAGGACACATGTAATACTGTTTGCGTATTGTTGTCGGAACAAACGAAAAGGAATTTTCTGGAACAAACCGCGACACGGATCACATCTTCTAAAATAGTCTTTTTTGTCCCTATCCCACCACACACCCGCCACTGTAACTCCTGTGCTCCAGGATCAACAGCGGCACGCACAGTATTGACGCCGAGCAAGGAAGCACAGCGGATCTAAGGGGACCTAAATTTGTCATTATCCCGCAACGAAGTTAATCAGAAAGACAATATAAGGAGGAGTTGGAAAACAAAGAGTTGTTCACTTCCCTCCATAGCAAAGCGGGTGACAAAACATTAAGCTATGAGGTTTTACCCTCACATAAAAAAAAGACAATTACATTTAGTGATATTAGACGCAAGTAACGCACCACGGGTAAAAAACTGTATGAGTTTTATTGACTAAATTGGACCTAAAGTGCGAGCTGTTATGTAGACTTCCAATAATAGGCATGGCAAAAACGCTGGAAAGCACGGAAATTCTTCCTGGATTCAACAAGGTCTGTATAATAGACAACACCAGACGTTACATGCATACTATTGAGCATACAGTTACGCTCATCCGACCAAAGATTGCACTCCCAAAGGATAAGGATAAAATAGTCTGTAAGAAATCATTGCATAGGATTTTTAGCGAGACGGTTGGGGAATAAATAAGCCTTTATATCGTTGTGTACGTGGTTGTACGTAGTCTACGTTTTCCTGGAGTGGCCTAGAGAAAATAACTCACTCAATTTGTGATTTTTTTTTTATGTTCAAATTTCTTCATCGGCGAGTACATCGTAATTTTTGAGTAATAAAGAAAATCCTGGTAAATCTTCTTATTTAGTACAAAACAGTACACTTAACAACAACTACATACAAATCATTTGCAAAGAATTAATTATCATACCAGCTTTTGGCTCATTCATTCGTAGCTAATAGCTATATTAACGCCGTACATTATGTAGCTGTTAGCTACATCGTAGCTCACCGCATAGCATATCACGCGGTACGTGGTCGAAAGCTCGTAGCCGTCGCGTAGCAGATTTAATAACGCTCGAAACGCGCTGATTTTATAAAATTCATTACCGCAGCGAAATTTTAAATATATTTTCGAATATGAACGTAAAAGATTCTATAACGTAATTATTATTTTTGTTTTCTTTCGGAGTCATCTAGCCAGTAATAGGCCCTGGGTTTTAAACACTACAAAATTCCACTTTGATGTGAACAATAGAAATAAAATCTAAAACAAAACTGGTAAAAGGTGCGAAACAGTGGTCCGCAGCGGGTGTTGTCCGCCAAACACCCACTTTAATTATATTAACCGGAGCTGTTAAAATTCAGCGCCACACTCTTAATACTTATTGTTGCAGCAAAATGTTGCGTGGAGGCTCGTTTTGGACGGAATCTCGGCGCAAAGTGGGTCCGCGTTAATTGAAACCCGCACTCTCGGGAGTCCGCGTGTAGCGAGGCTCGGCCATTCGCAAAAGTTGAAAGTCGCGAAAGAGAATTTCTAAGTTTGGAGCTAAAGACGTTAATTGGACGTTGGGGAATGTTTATTATCTGCGAGTGTATCGCCAACTTCATTACATTTCTTATTAACAATGAAATTTGAGTTTTTTTTATTATTTAAACCGTAATTTTTTTATTAACAACTGGGGTGGTTGCACTCATAACTTATGTTTGGAACAAAAGAAGGTAATTTTACTGACACGCTATAAAATAACATATACTATATTTCGTGTAAAGCGGGCAACAAATCAAGGAATAAAAATAGAGGGCGTTACCGTTATTATCATATTAACAGGCACGGGCTCCTCATATATTGAATATGTAAAAGACCATTTGTATTTAGTTGTATTTCATCATTATCATAGACATTTTAAATTACTTACAAATTTTATTAGTAAATAATACGATGTGGCGGTTATTCTCTATGATTTTTTGAAAAAAAAATCTACGGCCGATTACGATCATTAAAACCAAGATCCAAAACAAATAATAATATAATAATAATTATTTTTATATTTTTAAATGTATATTTTTTTTAAAAACTTTATATTTAAAAATGGTATAATAATAAATTTATTTATTGACTTACTATGGTTACAATAGTAATAACATACAAAAGAAATGCTTAATCCTAGAAAATTAGTGTAACCAATGCGTGAGGTAGGTGACAACTGCAGCTAAACTAGGACGAACCTGTATTTCAGTCTGCAGGGCCATTCCCCCAAGAACAATAGATTAGTTGTATTTACATTTAATATGTTGATCTCATTACCAACCTTTTTTCTCTCTCACATTTCTCTCTGTCACAAAATACCCCCTATAAAACTAAGTAGGCTGGATTGTCTGAAGAACTCGCTAAAACTTCTAGACTATCATCACAAAATGTAAGGTATTTAGTACGAAATTAAATATTTACACAGGCTAGCACACTTACCTAAGCCTAACACGATCCCTAGACACACTAAACCGCTTAGACATTAATATTATAAGACAACTAGTATTCATTTGTAGCCATTACGTAGGCAACTCGAGATTTTTAGAATAGGTAATAAATAGTGAAATCCTATTTTACCAAATAGCTCTGAAAAATTAAAACTTTAATCGTGCAATCCAGAGGTCCGGGGTTCGATACCTGGGTCGGGCAAATTGTTATTGTTTTTTTATTAGGAAATTCTCAGTAGCAGCACAGAGTCTCGAAATGTGTTTTAATTAAGGAACAAGTATTTTTTCTTCTTATTTTACACCGATTCACCACATTTCTAGGACACCAGCTTTTTTAAAACTAAGACGACAAAGTGATAACACCGCACCTAATGTCATTTTCATTGCTATGCAAACTAATCAAGGCAGAAAGAAAAAAATCCACTATTCGGCTCTCCATTTATTAAGCACTTATCCTATTGTTTGTGTTTTTAAACCTAGAATAGTAGGATTATTAAAAAATCAATATATCAAAAACAAAAGAATGTGAACGTTTTTATACAATTTAACCAAGTCATGTTGCCAACCAAACAAAACCCGAGTGAAATGTGCGGGTAATAATGACGGCACAGATCTACTGTTCTGCATTGATGGCTATATTTTAACTCTTGCTTTAAGGATAGCTTTGCAATAAGACTTCTACTTTAGAATTAACATCGAACTAAACTATATAATTATTGCAATACCATGTGTTTGCAACAATGACTTATTTAATGGTGAGCGTTGTTGCTAGGTCAAGCTATTTTATTGACTTCAAATAGTATCCGAATGGCATAACGTAACCTAGTATATTCACTGATGAATCGATAAATAGATTTAAAAATCACTGTCATAGTCTCGAAGCTCCACTACAACTTATTATTAAAGTAAAAACTAAAAGGATCTTATTGAAAAATTTGTCTCTTTAGAGAGAGAATAATTGTGATTTACAAACATCTGTTTAAAATCTGGGTTTTGTGAGAACTCTGTCTTTCGACTGTAGTTTATTTAACCTACTCAAGAAAAATATGTGTATAATGTTAATCAAATATCTACGACAAAACTATATGAAATGTCCATTGTAGAAGACTTAAATGAATACATCTTACAGTCACATATGAGTATATAGTTCTGACCCCACATTAAGATACGAGTCTACTAGTATCGTTAATAATATTCGTAAATAAATTCTAGTTCTCAAAAGCTCACAGACCTGGAACAAATATTTGTGGATCACACAAAAAATCAGACTCTTTTCACAATCGTGCGTCTAGTCAAAGCGTAACGAAGTCAATTTGGTCGAAAGCTTGTGTTTTAAGTGTCAAAAACCAGTCGGAGCAGCTCAAAAATACATTTTTAAACTTGAAAAATTCTCATATTTTTCACACGGCATAAGGTATTCACCCCGAACGCGTGGCGTAACTAGCGCAATTGAAAATAACACTTGGCGCGAGTCGACGTGTTGAAACTTGCAAAACCTGCCTATGGGATCAACGATTTGGCACACCACGCCGCTTCCACGGCCGACTGCTAAATCGCTTGCACGGAGCACTTCTAATTCGACACTTATAAACGGCTTTATAAGAATTCTATTTTTTTACATAAAAGTTTTTGTTCGAGGTTTCACGTGCGTAAATATAGATTTTGTCAACTAAAGTTTATAGCCAGGATCTAGGCATTTTCAGGTGTAAAATAAGCCTATAACAGCGGTTTTTTTAAGTTCCGCGTAATAGGGATACAGCTTATTAATAATTTATCAATATGAAAACCTTAAACGATACCCGAGTTTATAATCGAACCAAGGACTCAATGGCACGCGCAACATAAAAATATAACCGTCGATATAGCGGTAATAGCGCCAGCAGTGGACAGTATTGTGATATTTCATCATCAGCCTATATACGTCCCACAGCTGGGCACGGGCCTCCTCTACAACTGAGAAGGTTTGGGCCTTAGTCCACCACGCTGGCCTAGTGCGGGTTGGCGGACTACACACCTAAGAAATTCCTAAGAACTTCTAGGTGTGCAGGTTTCATCACGACGTTTTTCTTCACCGTTAAAATACGTGATAATTATTTGTGAATACACACATAACTTCGAAAAGTCAGAGGTGTGTGCCGTCGAGATTCTCGACCGCGTGCCTAAACCTTCAGGCCATCACGACTTTTATGGTATTCATAAAATATATTTTTTTGGCCCACAATAAAAGTTGAAAACACCACTTATTGTTTTTGTTGTGTGGTGCAGTGGCTTTGTTCGGAGCTGTGAAAAGGTTGTCACAGCCGCGTATTGTGTCGCCATTATCGTTCTAGTTGGGTGTTAAGTGTCTGCGTTTGACGCTCAAAGTGTTGCATTGTGCAGAGATATTTCATAGAAATATTCCCGAGGGATTTGAGATAAACGCCTTTCATTTGACATGTCTGGACGGCAGACTATAGATTGCACCGTATTGATTTTGTTATAAATAAATGAATACTCGTGGTGTCGTGACACAAGTATATGCCGGGCGATCTAAAAGCACCGGCTTTGAAACCCGGTTACCGTTATTACGCTTGTCCATTAGGAAATTCTCAGTAGCAGCCAGACTCCGTAGTCTGGTAATGTGCCCGAAAAACGGTAGTAGGCTTGCCCCCTTTAATACGTGGGATGATACATACCTGGCGAAATGTGGGTGCAGAAATGTACCTCTGTCTACCCCTTCGGGAAATACAGGCGTGAGGTTATGTATGTTGAAAAAAAACTAAGATACTTTAAGCTCTAGAGAATCACTGCATTGAGTATTTTTTCTGTTTTTAATGAGTCAAAGTTTGTGGTTTGAAGTGAAATTAGACGAAGCACGAGCAAACGCCTAGGATATTTTTATTTATTTATTTATTCAATTAGTACGGTCTCACCAATTACACTAATCGATAAAATATAAATAATAATAAATAAATAAAATATAATAAATACAATCTGGCTCGAAATAAAATAAACTGTGAGATAATAAAGTTCCCAGCCCCTGATGATAAGCAAACATCCCCTCAGTATTATTTACTGCTGAGTTTAACTACCCGGCTGTTTACTAAAACTGAAACACAGATAGGCGGGCGTTATTCAAATTTTACGCAATAAATTTTAATCTAACATTAATTATTATATAATTTCAGTGGTTTGAGGCCCTTTTAGAAATTTGAATCGATAATGGACAAAGCACAAGTCCGATAGTGCTTGAAAAAAGATTAATAATTAACACGTAAATTTCGATAATAATCAGTCAGAAAAAAATACCTGAGGTAAGCATTTAAAATTGGCGATCTTGTAGCTAATAGCACTTTCTTTCAGACATCTTCGGAAGAAGAGGAATAAATTATATAGTATGGAGGAAACAATTTGTCATTCAAAAGAAAAAATGATGCAAATTTGTTTAATCTTTGACAATAAAATATTATTAAAATAATGATGCTTTTACATTTAAAATATCTTTACAATTTATACAATCATCATTATCAGCCGTAAGCCGTCCATTGCTGGACATAGGCCTCCCCCAAAATTTATACAATATCATAAACAAATAACGGGGTGAATCGGGCCGATTCGTGCCGCAAAATTAAACAGCGAAAGCGTCTATTTGTTCTGCTTTTGTCTCAACGAATTAATGAATAAATTACACCCGTTTAAGTACAGATGTTTAGTAAAGACAACCGATTAAAGTTTGGTTTGTTTTGCCGCGCAACCGCTAAGACGGTCTTGATCGCCCGTCAGTTTGTTCTAAGTAATTAATGCTTTACTTCGATAAAGTAACAAGAATGGTAACAAAGAGTTAGATGAGTTATTCGCGTGATACTCACAAAACGGCACGTATTGCTGTTTTTGTTATTCTCAGATTCCGGACTTAATAGTTCCGATATATATAATTTCCGAATCGAAAAACTATTTCATTTTGCCGGTATAAATCAAACCTGGGACGATGCTTTGGATGATCTAAGTTGATATGAACTGTCTATCATATAAAAAAAATATACACCCAACAGTAACACACATAGTTTTAACTCCACACTAAGACATAAGTTTTGTGTCGTGGGCATCGGAAACTACGAGAGACTTTTCGGTCTCACAAACACCCAGACCCGAAACTTATATTTGCGCATTGCGACATTTGCCTCGGTACAGGCATCGAACCCGCTTCTCGTTTTATAAACTTATGTCTATCTATCTGCGCCACGGGGCTATCAGTAATCTATTCACTAAAGTAAGATCCTCCAACCAAAGCACATTTAGGTATATATCAAAGTTATACATTAATTTGTGTATCAGAATTTTTTCGTGTAGATTTTTTTTTTGTGGTCTCGCGGCACAAGTATGTGCCGTGCGATCTAGAGGTCCTGGGTTTGATTCCCGGCTCGGGCAAATTGTTATTGGGTTTTTCCATTAGGAAATTCTCAGTAACAGCACGGAGTCTGGAAATGTGCCCGAAAAACGGCAATAAGCTCGCCCCCTATTACGTGGGACTGATACATACCTGGCGAAATGTGGGTGCAGAAATGCACCTCTGCCTACCCCTTCGGGGAATACAGACGCGAGTTTATGTATGTATGTATGTAGATTTTTTTCATTCATACTACGCGTGAACCGATTTATAACACGTCACCAGAACGATTAACAAGAGCATGTGCCGCGGCTCAAATTCCCACGCATTATTGATGATTCGTTTCATCGCTTCATTCTCATTTAAACCCGCGACAAATCGCTTCGGCAAACAACGTTCTATTGCTTTCTTTGACAACTGAGCATTAAAAACCAATTATATCTTCGATATTGATTTATCAGACTAGCTGTGCTCAATCCCAGGGAATAATGCATTTTCCAGGGATAAAATTAGCCGTTCGCAAAGTCCTATCTATCCCCATTACAAATATCATTCAAATCGTTCAAGTCGCCTCGTGGTCTCGCGGTACAAGTATGTGCCGTGCGATCTAGAGGTCCTGGGTTCGATTCCCGGGTCGGGCAAAGTGTTATTGCGTTTTTCCATTAGGAAATTCTCAATAGCAGCACGGAGTCTGGAAATGTGCCCGAAAAACGGCAATAGCGAGCCTATTACGTGGGACTGATACATACTTGGCTAAATGTGGGTGCAGAAATGCACCTCTGCCTACCCCTTCGGGGAATACAGGCGTGAGTTAATGTATGTATGTATGTGTCGTTCAGTCGGCTGAGGCGTGATAGCGTAACAGGCAAAGTTACTTTCGCGTTATAATATTAATATGGATATATATTAAGTTGTTTTTGATTGCTGACAAGCCTGGAACTTTCAACTTATAAACGTAATAGTGGAATAGCTTAGGAGTTACCTACTCCAAATTGTCTTTTAGATAACATCGTAAGGAAATCTGCGCACCTAAAACTTCTTAGGAATTTCTTAGGTTGTTTTAGTCCGCCAAACCGCACTAGGCTAGCATGGTAGATATTTATCTCAGTTGTGGCGGAGGCACGTGCCCAGCACTGAAACATATGTATAAGTATATGTATATGTGCTATATATGAGCTGATGATGATTATGATAAAAAAAATATTTGTTTATTATTGTTTTAATGTTTCTATGAGTTATTTCTCAAATAAATAAATATAACAATCCTGTAAGTTATTCCGCGAGCTCATTACACTTTTTAGACGATAAAATAATGTTCTAAAGTACATTTAAAAATACAGCAGCATTATCTTCGACTTCAAAGAATGTCGGCCGGATTCCAACAAGCGGTTCCATTCTGAAAGTCGACGCGGAACAAGAACGCGTAATGTGAATAAAAGGAGCGATTCCCGACCGTTCACGGTATCTTACCAAGCTCCATCTAAAACCTAAGTCTGCAGAAAAAGGTGCTCTACTGTTCTCCGTACTTTCAATATAAACTCAAGTTGAAGTAGTATCATCCAGTTGCAGAATGTATGCGAACGTTTTTGAAGTTATTTTCTCAATGATGGCGAAAAATGTAATGAAATGCATGCTTTATACAAAAAAAATACAAGAAAAATCGTAATGTGACTTCATTTTGTGCTATTATAATAATAATAATAAATACACCCAACAGTCACATACATAGTTCTGACCACACATTAAGATACGAGTCTTGTGTCATGGGTATCAGAAACTACGAGAGACTTTTCGGTCTCACGAACACCCAGACTGCGCCACGGGGCTGTCAGAACATAATAAGCATATACTGATATAAAATATATTTTTTAAAAATTAAAACTTGACGTGGCGCAGTTGGCTAGACACCAGCTTGCAAAACGAGAGGCCGCGGGTTCGATCCCCGCACCGAGAAAAATGTTTGTGTGAACCACAAATATTTGTTTCGGGTGTGGGTGTTTGTGAGACCGAAAAGTCTCTCGTAGTTTCTGATACCCACGACACAAGACTCGTATCTTATTGTAGGGTCAAAACTATGTACATATGTGACTGTTGGGTGTATTTATTATTATTATTATTTTTAAACAAGAATTTCGCCAATAAAAAATATCAATGTCACGTTCCCCGAAAATCGATCTGGGAATCGAAACTGGGACCTCTCAATCGCACCCGAACATAAACATACATACACGAACGAGGTAGGTAATATTGATTATTCGTGTGCAAGTTTAGCTTATTAAATTTTAAAATTCCTTTTGAAGAAAAACTCAACTATAATATTATGAATATGAATCCATTTATACCGATAACCCCAACTCTCGAAGTAAGTACGAGCAAAGTTGAACAGTACTCAAAGTAGCGAACTTATTCGAGTCTAAAACTAATCAAACAGCATTCGCGCTCATTCCAAGACACGTTGTAATAAAGATTAATGGTGCCTCAACGTGCTCGGCCATTGAACCAAGTAACATGAAAAGGAATACCCGCGTGTGTTGTCTGATACTAATATTAAAACAGAAAGATATACTTTCATACATACATACATACATAACCTCACGCCTATAATCCCCCAAGGGGTAGGCAGAGGTGCATTTCTGCACCCACATTTCGCTAAGTATTTATCAGTCCCACGTAATAGGGGGCGAGCCTATTGCCGTTTTTCGGGCACTATTCCAGACTCCGTGCTGTTACCGAGAATTTCCTAATAGAAAAACCCAATAACACTCTGCCCGACCCGGGAATCGAACCCAGGACCTCTAGATCGCACGGCACATACTTGTACCGAGAGACCACGAGGCAGTCAGTTAGATATACTTTCGTGCTCTTTAATCTAATAATTGTGATGGTAATAGCATGAATAATGCGTATGACCGGGTTGCCATCTCGGTAGACATGGATTCAAATTCCAATCACGCCTCGTAAGAAAACCTGATCTCTTAAAATAGCTCCACAGGGAAGTTCTATGTCTTCACATTGTAAAAGAGAGAAGATGGCTATCAGTCGAACGTATATGGGCTGATACACATGGTGAAGCTAACATAATTCTTCTTATTATATTATGTTGCGATGTAAAAGCCTTACAAGTTCTCAGGCAAAAAACTATGTCGTGCCATTGACCTGAGTCTCGATCCGAAACACTCGGTTATTAATAAATCATTGAAATACCAAGTAACAGTAGAGCCATCAATAACGTAATCACAAAGGCGCGAGTTGGCTTTTCACAAACTTACAAGTGGAGTTTATTGTCGTGAGGAGCGACGCACGACGCCGCCCAGTCGAACAGTGGAGTGCCAAAATACAACCGTACCGATAGAATTATAACAAACTCAATATGAATATAGAAAATACTGGTATTTTCTATACAACTTCTGGAAGTTGGAAGTTTAAGAAATGATCGATTATTTATTTTGGTGCGAGTTATTTTAATTTCTTGTTATGTTATTTAGACTGGATATGAAATGTCGCGAAGAAATCTGAATACCGAAGACTTTTCTAGTAAAATAAAAGGTTTTTATTTAAACAGCGTATTATACATGTGGGGCGGCATATTCGTCATTCACGTCGACATTTTTTTTTTGGAGTAAGATTTGCTGAACTTAGTCTAAATTTCCTTACACTCTCGACAGAAATTTTGTACCTTACCTTACCTACCAGAACTATATCTATTAGGTATTCTTATTATTCTTAAGAATATCTTGCCTGCTTATGAATAAAGCCCTCTATACCTTACAGGAAACCTGCGATAGTGTGACTTATATTGACCGATATACATATATGCATACACAAATACACATGAAAAGTCCAAAAAGATTTTATTTTTCTGTTTATTTTATCGGGTTTTTTTTTTTCATAAATGAAAACGCCACCCCCATTATTGCATACAAATAAAATACAAAAAACGTAATCTAAAAACAATAACAAAGTTTTGGGGCAACTAATGTTCCCGCAATCTTAAACCTATAATTATTAATTTATATAATATTCTACCCTTGGTACTCTTACTCTTTCAATTTAAAAACTATCAATTACTTAATACTTAAAAGTTGATTCGCGGCGAAAAGAATCTTTTCTATCTCAAATATATTCTCGGGGGAATGATAAATATTATCCAAGAAACATTTTTTCTAGGGTAAAGTAATCAGTATAATAAATTACGACGTAAGAAAGGAAAGCAGCAGTCTGTAAGGCTTTCTTAGCTTCTTCTAGATATACATTATTTGGTATATTTCACGGCTACATGTCTTTGATTACTATTACTTTTTTACGGAAAATGTACAGTAATGCGATAAGTATGTTTTAGTATAATGAGAAAAATAAATAGAGTAATAACAGTCGAAAATCAATTTTGAAAATGTTTTTCAATCGTGTACAAAACTGCGTCTGCATGAAACTATATACTGTACTGACTAACATCGAAACGCTAAAAACTTTATATTGCGATGGTTTTTTACCCTATTTGAATGCTAATAGTAAAATGATAGAATCTAAAAAAGTTGAAAAAAGCGTTTTGTCATTTTACATTAAAGGAACAGCCATAAACTACAGACATTAAAACAAAAACATGTGTGCAATTCACACGTTGCTTTAACGCTGAAGGAAAACATCGTGATAAAACCTGCACACAAATGTTCAAGATAAAAAAAAAATATGACTGCGTTCTTTACAATATTATAAAGTGGCCAAGTATATTAACGGTAAAACTTTTACTAAAATGTGTCTGTCTCTTTTTACTGTCGCTTTTTCGTTTCATTGACTTTTTAATCACAACGATGCTAAAAACGTTTTCACTTCAAAAATAGAAACCAAATCAATATCGTAATATATAATCATCATCAACCCATATACGTCCCAATGCTGGGCACGGGCCTCCTCTACAACAGAGGGCCTTAGTCCACAACGCTGGCCTAGTGCGGGTTGGCGGACTACACACCTAAGAACTTTTAGGTGTGCAGGTTTTATCACGATGTTTTCCTTCACCGTTAAAGCTAGTGATAATTCATTGTGAATACACACATAACTTCGAAAAGTCAGAGGTTTGAACCTGCGACCGCCGAAATTCTCGACCGCGTGCCTAAACCTCGACGCCATCACTGCTTTTTTTCGTAATATATATCGCTTGCTAATAACACATCCCTTCATACACATCAACTCGGTCTACAGATAACATAACTCCATCCAATTAAATTTCCACTCGGTAGTGAATTTCATAACCGAACCGATATTGTAAAGAGGCCGGGTGTAGTTTGAGGTCTTAATTGCGTCCATAATCATCGTAATTCCGATAACTCTGGACCCTCTTATATCACGGTCGATGCTCGATGTTAATCTAAAAACTATATGCCAACGGAGCATGTATATTAAGTGGCATTTATTTATTTAAAAGCTGTAAGGTACTAGGGGAACAGACATTCGTTGAAACCGACGTAGCATGGAATGGAGAAAACATCTTTGCAAATGTTGGACGCCTTAAAACCAGATAGACTGATATTTTCAGGAAAACCGGCCTTGGGATAAATAAAAAAGCTATGGATCAGGTATTTAGAGAGGCTTATGTCCAGCTGTGGATCATTATATGATGATGACGGTACTTAAGTCCTGATGGCCTCGAGGCTTAGACACGCGGTTGAGAATCTCGGCGGTCGCAGGTTCAAACCCCAGGCAACACACCTCTGACTTCTCCTACTTATGTGTGTATTCACAATGAATTATCACGTACTTTAACGATGAAGGAAAATATCCTGATGAAACCTGCACACTTAAAAGTTCTCAGGAATTTGGTAGGTGGGTAGTCCGCCAACCCGCACCAGGCCAGCGTGGCGGACTAAGAGCTAAACCCTCTCATTTGTAGAGGAGGCCCGTGCCCAGCAGTGGGACGTGTATGGGCTGATGATGAGGGTACTAACAAAGGTGTATACAAGGTGCAAACAGACCGTAACCGAAAACTGAGACAGTTGCCTAGTTACAGTGATTACAAACTCATTGACACTACAAAATCCCGAATATCAAAATAAAAATATTGACTGTATCCTAATCTCCTATTATTCATCATCAGCCCATATACGTCCCACTGCTGGGCACGGGCCTCCTCTACAACTGAGAGGTTTTAGGCCTTAGTCCACCACGCTGGCCTAGTGCGGGTTGGCGGACTACACACCTAAGAAATTTCTGAGAACTTTTAAGTGTGCAGGTTTCATCACGATGTTTTCCTTTTATTACATGTCTCATATTTTGATTACGGTCTGTTTACACCTGTATATGGGCGACATGACTGGCAAGTCAATGAAATTTATCTAGTAAACGATAGCTCCTTTTATGTTTGTCTTCAAAACAGTTATCACCTCTTCTCAAATATAGTGTGAGTAGACCGCTAAAGAACGAAATGTCCCTGTCCCTGTTGTTACCTAATGTGAAAAATAGTAATTAAATTACATACATACATAAACTCACGCCTGTATTCCCCGAAAGGGTAGGCAGAGGTGCATTTCTGCACCCACATTTCGCCAGGTTTTTGTATCAGTCCCACGTAATAGGGGGCGAGCCTATTGCCGTTTTTCGGGCACAATTCCAGACTCCGTGCTGCTACTGAGAATTTCCTAATTGAAAAACCCAATAACACTTTGCCCGACCCAGGAATCGAACCCAGGACCTCTAGATCGCACGGCACATACTTGCGAGAAATGCTAAATGCTAAATACGTTAAGCTTATTACTACTAAGCTTTTATATGAAAGAAATATCTACAATTCAAATGCTGCATGAATAAAATATAAAATGGAAAAGTAAAAGGTACCTTGAGAAAACATAAAATATTTTTCCGAGAGAGAAAATGTGACTTTGTATCCATGCTACTTTTACAGACAGAAAAAGTTTAATTAACGAAAAGCATACTTAATAAGTAGACCTTTCAAAAACTAGAATCTTAATGTATTATCAAATCTCAGTATATTAAAAACTCATTAGAAATTTCAATGTGACATCTGTCCTAAATGTATGTTCTATAGTATACAAAATATCCTATTTACGAAAACGAAATTGGAAAAGAAACAAAAACATCAATTACACGAAGTTAATACAATCCCACAGGAACCTGATATTTATCCGGGATAACAAGTAGCATACAACTGGCTTCAGGATTTTACTCCAATATTCTATTAGCTCTGTGCTTCAACTTATCATAACCACTTCAGCAATTTAAGCGTAAAAAAACGTGGCCAACTAAAAAACATGGCTTTCACGTTTATAATATTAATAGTTAAAAAAATCAACAAGTATGTGCCGTGCGATCTAGAGGTCCTGGGTTCGATTCCCGGGTCGGGCAAAGTGTTATTGGGTTTTTCCATTAGGAAATTCTCGGTAACAGCACGGAGTCTGGAAATGTGCCCGAAAAACGGCAATAGGTTCGCCCCCTATTACGTGGGACTGATGCATACTTGGCGAAATGTGGGTGCAGAAATGCACCTCTGCCTACCTCTTCGGGGAATACAGGCGTGAGTTTATGTACATATGTATGTATGTTAAAAAAATCTTAATAATTTAGCCGTCAAAAATACAAAGCTAGATTAAAACCTCTACTTTAAAGTCCTTAATTCTAAAAATCTACACAGCCCTACGCTACGCATCAAATATCGTAGTACGCAGTATGTAATAATCCCGTAGCACGGCCGTAGCGCTCGCAATTGTGCGTAGCGTATTCGTAGCACACGCGTAGCGTACTAAATTAAACATTTTGAGGATTTTATTCCGTAGGTATATTTTAGGTTTATTCCGAATTTTTTGGAATTTCCCAGCGCGGTCACTGCTATCAGTTCCACAAAGTGTTGATTTTATTGAAAATTTCACTTCAATATAACCTTTATTACATTTTGTAATAGTTATCGCTTTGAATATAAAGCATACCATTAAAAATAGTTCGATAACAAAAAAATCTTTTGGAATTTTTTTAATTTAACTTCGGAGTAGATAAAATATATTTATGAACGTACTATAAATAGGAAAATGCTTAATTTTCGGCTAAAAGTCGGCCTTACTATAAGCTGAGCAAACAACTTACAAGGTGTTGAAGTAAAGAAAGAAATCTATATGAGCTGAAAAAGGTATTCATAACTTACGGCCGGAATTGATAATCAATAATTAATCCGTTTATGCGGATAAATTGCGGATAATATGTGATCAATCTGGTAAAGTTCGAACGTGAGTCGCTCACAGATCAATGCGCAGATAAAGATGAGGATTGATTATAATTAATTTCCACAAGAAGTTCTACGTATTTACTTCATTTATACTGTGTAAACGCACGTGCTACGTATACACTTATCTCACAAACAATTCCAAAGCCACCGACCCCTAGTACCGGGAAAAATGCTCGTCATGTTTTTTCCCCACCGCCCTTACGGTCAAGCACAAAAAAGAAAACATAAATCTGTGTCAATACCAATTAATTTCGAGGCCGTCTCCTCAGATTAGGGATGCTCTGAATCGAATCGGAGAATCGAATAATCGGAAAAACCGGTGATTTTTTATTCGACATTATAAGATATTTTTTTTCTGCTACGATACGCCCTTTAGAATGCCCTAATAAGTTTAATTTTAGCATAATTTTTCTTAAATGAAAACAAAGACAATCAATCTTAAAGAGACCTCGACTGTGTAACGAATCGATTCGATTCGATCGATTTGCTATTGAATTATTCAAAGATCGATGTTTATTCGAAAGACCAGCCATCCCTACATATCGGAGTTCGGCAAAAACAGCGTGCACAGAGCGAGCGCCAGTAATGCTGTTTGATTATGCAGTTAATTTGAGGTTTTGTGCCTCGGCCGCGCTTATTTAAGTTTATTATTGTATTATCTTTGTTATCTAGTGATTAAATTGCTTTATCATTCTGTGTTCATGCCAAATTGAGTTCATGGGTTTGAATATTTGATGTATAGTTTGAGGTACTATTTTAGGAGTGCAATTAATAATGAGATCGTTTTTGATATACGAGTACATACATCGTTTTTGGTGAGAGTCGCCAAGATTTGGAACAACCTGCCTGGGTCTATTTTTCCTGATAAGTTGAACTCTGGTGCCTTTAAGAGTAGAGTGAACAGGTTTCTTTTGGATGGGCGTGTACCATCCTAGTCTCTACACTTTCCATCAGGTGAGATGGAATACAAACGTCTATTCCATTTAGACTATAAAAAAAATACATACATATACTTGTTGACGGACAAGTATTGGCTATTTACTGCCTAAATACGTTTGAATTAATCTACGTTCATTTTCAATTACATTGGTGTCAACGTGGTCTAATTTAAAGGTCGAAAATCACAAACATAACACTACACAATTTGACAAAGTTTCGATACTATATATATTATATACACGAAGATTAAATACCAGAAAGAGACACAATACCCACGAAGTCATTATGTATTGCTACTCGTATAATAACGCTAACATTAACATGGTTTCAAGTATTATATCATGATATCCAACACTACAGTGCATTAAGAGTATAATGCACTGTAGTGTTGGGTAAATTTAATATAAAAAGACGATGAGTGTTGTCTATATCTAGCTTTATAGCCAAAACGGAGTTCATTGACACGATTCCATAAATCAAAAGTGGGGAAATGTGTTTGTTACGATCAAGCTGAAAATACTGTGCAATTTGAGATAAGACTTGGCATTAACGGTTATATTTCCCGGTGTTGGGCATCGCGCCAGCTTGTACGGGGTCTTTGTAGCTTGTAGGTACTAAGTGTCCCCCGTAATGGAAACGTCTGAACGCTGCGTCTTAGACGAATCGGAGGTAAAGATACAAATTGATTTTAATTTGTTTTTTTTAGGGAAATATGGTACAATATTGCAAGAAAATCGACTATCCTATTGCTTGCAATCCTATTGTTTTATTTATTAAATTGTGTTTTTAATAAAATATGTTTTATTAATTTAGATTTATTATAAACAAAGTATATTACGAACGCAGAATTTTAAGATAATTGAATACATTTTATTTATTTTATTTTTGCTTCAAAACGTAGAACAAGTTTATAGAATTGTATTCTTTCTCATCATCATAGCTTGAGTACGCCCGGTTCATGAAAGCCTCATAGTCTTATGTGCTTGAAATATTCCAAATTAATACGCATTATAAGCGATTCAGGTGTGGCTGTCAAAGCGGTAGAAATAAATTTTAATATAATAGTTTAAGTGTAAAACATAAATTTTTGTGGGCACTATAATTCAGTACTCGACATTAATCTAGATTCTAGATAAATCCACAAGAATTTTTATGACGAATTTAAACATGAGTATCCTGGATAAATCGCCAGAACGACGTTCTATTGTCGGATATTTTTATGGCGTACGAATATTCGCCTAAGTCCGTAGTGCATATAAAATATTGATGTTTTAATCCAGTAGATTATTATAATTTTATTTGACATTTTGTAAACCCCGCGCCATGGACGATCCTATACGACTGTGGACATTAATGTAAGTAATTTAATGTAATCTAAAAAAATAAAAAAGTATTGCACTTTTTTAATATATCTTTATCATTATATTAAACAAGCTGTAAACAGGTCGCGATCGAAAACTAGGTAATAGTCATGTTGTTTAGGAAAACGTTATTTTTTTAAATTGTTTTTTGAGTTTTTTTAGCGTCAATGTATTTGTAGTTAGTATTGTTCTTAGTTGTTGATCACGCTCTGTTTACAGCCTGTATATTCAAAAACAGAAAAGTTTAAAGAAAGAACGTTATTTAAGCCATGTATAATCAATATTACCGCATATTTTTTATTACCCAACCGATACGTTCCCGCGCAGTCTTGACAAATTGTTGTAAAAAAATCGTCAGTCACAAAAACGTCTCGCCAATGAAAGCAATCGCTCGTAAAGAGATTTATAGCCGGCTATGTCGCAGCTAGTACAATAATCTGTCATTTTCGTGCCATTACGGGCGCACGCCCAACCATTCGGCCTTACCTAGAACTGTCGCTGTATCGAGTGCTATTTGTTACACAGAAAATAGTCGATGTAATTTTACTTCATGGTTTGTGGACGGAAATGGCGTGAATCAACTTATGCATTGAGCTGTGTAGGCGTATTAATGTTTTCATGATTGCTGTTAAATGTGCATTGCAAATCGGATTTTGACCGAGTTCTAAGGAATGGTTTATTTGTATTTTTATAGTTCTAAGAAACTGTCGTCTTTTACGTAAACTGAAGGTCTGCTGTTGTAGAATAAATTATTACTTTAAATTTTGTTTGTTAATAGATAACTGGACAATTTGACTGAATGTCCTTAAATACTTAATTGGACTCTACTAGTCCATATTAACATTATAATTGTGAAAGTAACTCTGTCTGTCTGTCTGTTACGCATTTGCGCCTAAGGCGCTGGACCGATTTGAATTTTTTTATGAATGGAGATAGATCATCATCATCATCATCATCATCAGCCCATATACGTCCCACTGCTGGGCACGGGCCTCCTCTACCATTGAGAGGGTTTAGGCCTTAGTCCACCACGCTGGCCTAGTGCGGGTTGGCGGGCTACACACCTAAGAAATTCCTAAGAACTTTTTAGGTGTGCAGGTTTCATCACGATCTTTTCCTTCACCGATAAAGTACGCGATAATTCATTGTGAATACACACATAACTTCGAAAGTCAGAGGTGTGTGCCTGGGGTTTGAACCCGCGACCGTCGAAGTTCTCGACCGCGTACTTAAACCTCAAGGCCATCACGATTTATCTCTTTAATGGAGATAGATAGGACCTTGAAAAAAGGACATAGTGTAAATAAGCTTATAAAATAGTGCCCGGGCGGGCTAGGCTTCATAACCTTCATAAATCCTTTTCTATTATAAAGAAGACACTGCTTAATAGTAAGATGTTTACAGACTGAAGTTATACAGATATGAAAACATTTAAAAAAATAAAAACAAAGCCAAAAAATCAATTTGAAGATAAAAGTGTAAAGCCGCAGATTTACTCTAAACTTCCAACATTGCGGAAATGAATTACCTCAAATATCTAAATCCCAAACTTAAGCAAGTTTTCCCAGAGAGATAAGATTACTTGGTCTTAATGAATCCCGAACAGTGTAACATCCTTAATTTATTTTATCTTGACTTCTTAAGATTGTTTTTAAGGACAGCATCGTCATAGTTATGGTATAGAAAGGGTCATTAAATATAAATCAATAAAACATTAAAATTAAATACACCTAAATGTCAAAACAATTTCTATTTTTGCAATACACTCGATTTTATATGCATAGTTCTGACCCCATGCTAATAAGATAACTTTGTGTCATGTCGTGGCTTACAAAAACAACGAGAAACTTTTCAGTATCACTAACACTAATATTTCTTATCACAAAAATATTTTAATTCACTTGCTTTTAACGAAATGGGCAATTGGGTCTGTTACTCGTACATACATTAAATGTGAAATTGCAGTACATAAACACACATGCTCAGCCTGTATTCCCCAAAGGGGTAGGCAGAGGAGAATTTCTGCGAATATTAATGTTTATGAAATATAAAATGCACTATTTCGGTTTTTACACAGTCACACACATAGGTCTGACCCCACATTAAGATACGAGTCGTGGGTATCAAAAACTACGAGAGACTTTTCGGTCCCACAAACACCCAGACCCGAAACAAATATTGTGAATCACACAAACATTTGTCTCAGTGCGGGGTTCGACCCTGCGGCCTCTCGTTTCACAAGCTGGTTTCTAGCCAACTGCGCCACAGGGCTATCAAAAACAAAGACTGCTTTATTCAACTTTGCAGCAATACTTTTTATATAAAAGACTAAAAACAAAGGTAATAGATAAGTTATCCTTATGCTTGTTCGCCAAGATCCAACTCATTGCTTAGTAAAGATCCATTAAGATAAAATCTTAATATGTTTTCAAGGTAGAAACATACAACCGAAAGTCAGCCGTTAATAAAACTATCTTCGCTGCAAATAATGTACTGCATTATTTGTGTTACAAATTCTTTGGTTTTGTGTGAGAACGGGGGCCAAGTTCTGTACTATTTTGATAAATTCTACATACATACATACATAACCTCACGACTGTATTCCCCGAAAGGGTATGCAGAGGTACATTCCTGCACTCATATTTCGCCAGACATCAGTTCCACTACTACATATAAAAATTATTACATAATCAATCAAATACTGTTATGTATTTAATAATCTTCATTATTTTTACACTAATTGATGTCACTTTTGATTGCCTCGATACTTTTAAGCAATTTGATACTGTGTTAACTATATCTTGTATATAAGATACAGTTTTTGTTTTTATGATGTGTGAAATGAAAAACAGCGAAACTTTTTCAATGAGACATTTAATGGTGCAATATTTTCTATATGTTTGATAGAATTAGATTCTTGAATTTATGATATTATTTTTATATAATATTTAGTTACTTTGTTTTCATGAGATAATGGTTGTCATTTCTCACCAGTCAACATTTTATAATAAGCGATAAAAACGATTCGAATATCACTTTAAAATATTGGTTAGATAAGTGTTTCACAATCTAGGAATACCCAGATACGTCTAATAAGACGCAGAAAAAAATCTCAGTCAATTGAAAATTTCCAAAAATAATTTTTTTCTCCGTGGTTTAAGCCTCATCTTAACTCAAACAAGCGCGGGGACGCATAAGAGTAAGTCTATATTTTCCTGTGTTGGAAGAATAATATGAATACGAAGTTTTATATAGCATAAGGTTATGTTTTAATATTCGTGCACAACGATGGAACATAACCTGCAATATTTACGTTTAATCTCCAGTGGGAATTGCATTCCGGATCATTTGTTTTTATTCCAGACATATTTCACTGCGTGGATAGCTAGTATCCATTTCATAAAGCTGACAATGATACTTTGATGGCGCACCGGTTCGAAGCCCGCCATTAAACTATAGGCTTTCGATCCTGTACTCATATAAATACTATCATAAATGCGAAAGTATCTAAAATAATAAAATAAATACACCCAACAGTCATACATAGTTCTGACCCCACACTAGGATACAAGTCCTGTGTCGTCGGTATCAGAAACTACGAGAGACTTTTCGGTCTCACAAACACCCAGACCCGAAACAAATATTTGTGGATCACACAAACATTTGTCTCGGTGCGGGGATTGAACCCGCAGCCTCTCGTTTCGCAAGCTGGTGTCTAGCCAACTGCGACACGGGGCTGTCATCAATCTTATGTCTGAACACTTGCGAAAGTTTAGGTGTAAGCCATTGGACTTATTTGAATGAATTTCGGGATATTTATCGGGCTTTGGGAAAGGAAATAGAGTAATTTTTTCTAAAAATTGGCTTCGGCTGAGTAGGGACCAAACACTGGTGTTTATATAGTGTAAAATAGTAAGAAAATTTATTAATGCATGACGGAAAATATATTATTATTAATTTATGATAAATGTTTTTTTTGGAAAACAATAATTCAATAATATTTTCTTCCGATCTTTGCGGAATTCTATATTCTAGTCCAATGGATAAAGAAATCCTAGTATTATGCCAAATAAAATAACAACTTTTGACTTCATGTTAACATTAATTTGCTTCATTACAATATAGCATCACACCCTCTACCCCAAAGAATAAGAAAAAGTAAAAAAATACTCACATTGACGCCGCTGGTGGTTCTTCTCCATAATATATTGAGAGAATCCTGTCGATATACGGCGTGAATCACATGCTATTTCTTTAAGCAAATATGATACTTCATATGATACAAGTGTGTGCCGTGCGATCTAGAGGTCCTGGGTTCGATTCGGACAATGTGTTTTTCCATTAGAAAATTTTCTAGGAGTCTAGAAATGTGCCCGGAAAACGGAAATAGCTCGCCCCTATTACAAGGGACGGATATATACATGGCGAAATGTGGGTGCAGAAATGCACCTCTGTCTAACCCTTCGGGGAATACAGGCGTGAGGTTATGTATGTATGTATGATACTTCACTTACAAATGATATGTGTGACGAATAACCTTCCAATGAAATAGTCCTCCCGTCGGTCGGCATTAATAAAGTCGGCCTATTCGATATTTAATGTTCACGGGCTAATCATGAATGCCGCTATGCATGTCACTATTGTGAATAGAAACGCGACACACTTATGAGGGCTATTGTGGCGAATGACATTTCCGTAGATATACGACTTAGAGACCTCCATGCTCATAGTTTTAAAATAGAAAAACTGTTACATGACCATACTCGTCATTTTCACTTATTATTATCGATTAAACCAATTGTTATTTACTGTCTCTGTTAAAAAATATGGAATTGAACGCAGTCACGAGTCATTTTTTGTATACATCAGCTGTCTAAATATCACATTACGTGTAGTAAGTAAAATAGTAAAATTTATAAAATAATAATATTATAAGTCACTTAATGACGAAAGAAAGCAACATGAAGAAATACTTGAGAGTTCTACACGAGAAATCTCTATGGCTCTGGTGGACAACGAACCAATTCGAACAACTAGATTTATGATGAGCAGCAAACGATGGTCAGTTTATCTTTTAATTAAGATCACGAAGCAGATATTACAGTAGCTACTAGGTTCGCAAAACAAGGAGTTACTTAATTTTTTTAAGCTAATAGTGAGTGTTGAAAAACTGGGCTTTTCGGTCTCATAAATTTCAAGCTGAAATCAAATTTTTTGATGGACACTAAGATTTTTAAAGCACATACATTAAAAACGCGGCCAACTTGATGCTCGGTCTTTTATTAACTGAACCACAGAAACTTTTGTGTCACTTATGTATTTTTCCTTGATGACATGATCATCATCATATTGACTACATATGTATACATATAAATAGTTTTTAACATAAGTATAGAATTCAATGTTTTAAAAAATGAGTTAGTTATTAACTAGATATAAAATCAATAGGTAACGAGAGTTAAGCAGTGGACCTTTTATCCAAATCTTTAAACCGTTTTTGTATGACTTCGAAACAACCATACGAAATGTCATATTCAGAATATTAATAGGATTATGCTTTAGCCAATTACAGCTCCAAGACTACTGATGATGTTAATAATGATAGAAGATTCCCCTAAGAATTTTGTTCATACATAATAACTGACGAAGAGTTTATAATCAAGGAGGTCTAGAACAAACAGCTCGGCTATAATCTAAAAGTTTCTAAACATTTCCAACAAAAATTTATGTAAAGTCTGGACGAACCATTCGCCTGTAACAGTCCAAAAGTCTCTTTAATTTCATTCATATCGCATAAAACAAAGGATGACTGCTTCTTTTGTCCCAAATATCTGAACAAAGATTGAAAATAACTGTTATAATGTTTCAATAGAATTGAGTATTGAAAAGATAAAATAAATTTATGATAAAAAATAATTCACGCGTCCTTTTTAATACAATAACACTTTACTATTCAAGTACTTGCATTAATAATTAATTTCACTGCCATTAAAATAATAAAACAATGCTTTAATGTGAAATCTTGGGAGCAGAACAAAGAAATGAATCTTTCTTTTATTATGCAAGGATCGTATCATACAAAGATAACAAAGAATACATAGTGAAACGTTATTTGCGATATCAATATGAGGGATTGAAAACGTGTATTCAGATTCAAGAAAATTCTACTAATTTATGATAATGTAAGTCATCACAAGACATTTATTCCAACATTTCAACAATTCTCTTTCGCTTGTATCTGTCTAAGAAGTCTTTAATAAAATATTTATAATAATCGCGAGGGAACAGACATGTTGGTTCGGTCCTTATCACCTAATTTCTTCTATGAAACAAAAGCAGGAATTGAAATGGCGTAAATTACATTGTTCTTACAAACAATGATCTTACTAAAATATTTTACCCTCAAATAGAGCTTAGCTTATATTAAGTATATCTTTCTAGCTAAATTGAGAGCGTTTTTGGGACATCGCTTTGTCTCACGGATAACAAACGAATTAATTTATTCTATTGAAAACAATTATTTTTTATAAAATTAATGTTCTGCTTTAGTAAAAATTACAATGATTGAATTATATGCGTTCGAAAAAGGTGACAAAATATGATGTTATTAAGATATATTGAAAGAATCACTGAAATAAGACGATTTTTTCATGAAATATCGTTATAAGTAAAAATAACGTAGGGCAAAGTTGCGAGAGCTGTATGTGAGTGAAAACACCCACTTGATTCCCACCTGAGGGCCTATGTAGGGCGATAAGCGTGGAATGTCGGCCAATACACGTCACTTTGTACGGCAGAAGCCTCTCTCACATAAAGATATACCTATAAATCACATTAATGACGTGTTAGTTTTAACCGTGAAATTTTATGATTTTTTATGCGTTCTTTTAAACACTCGAAGGGTACCTAAGATATGAAACTTTATCATTTCTACGTGGAAGTTTTAGTATGATAACAAAAGATACGTGTAAAAACCCTTTTTAACATAATTTATGACCAAAAGTATGTGAAAACGATAGTTTCTAAATTTTGGTCAATAAGATGATATAAATTGGCTATTTTTATATTCCAAATATATTCGACGGAATATCTACTTTTATCTTTGTATCATTATCTTAATAAAGCTCCTAAACAAACGCGTGCGAGCCTACTCATTCCAACAAGTATGTACAGAGCCTTCGGGCGTCAAATAGCCCACAGGGTTTTGAGGGTGTGAAAGAAAATATCTGCCAGATTTTGCTACGAAAGTCCTGGCTTTACGAGTTGATCGTTCGGGTTTCTTGGGTTTCAGGTAAGGTAATCTTAGGTAAATTGTGTCGGAATTTTCTCAAAATGTTTAGGGTTGGCAAACCCAAGTGATGTCCGCTAGGGGTATCCCGGTGAGGCCCACCGCGGGTCCAGCTGCACCTAGGGCACTGGATCACTCACAACACGTCAGCTCTCAGCACGCCAATCGATCCCGCACGGGGTAAACAAACGCGATGTACGGCGGCCGCCTGTTGCGCACCTCAACCGCGCTCACTCACCGGGTAACAAGGCGAGCAGCGCGACCGCCGCCAGAAACGGCGCCATATCGGCACCGCGCGGGCATACCACACCCGCGCACGCTGCGCTAGCACGCCGGCGCGCTCATACAGCTGCCGACACGCGTGCGGCCCCGGCGGCGCCAGGCGCGGGACTGGCCGCGCCCCGCCACCAGCCCCGTCCCTGCCGCGCGCCCGCCGCACCCCGCCGCCCCCGCCGCGCCCTGCCGCCGCTGCCTCCGCTGCGCAGGTGCGCGAGCCGACCTGAGCCCTGCCCCTCGGAAAATACTATAATCCCATCACTATCTAATGCTCTCGAATTGGGGAGACATTTGGGTAAGCGGCGAGCGGTCCCGCGGGTGCGGGTGCGTACAGGTCGCGGCCGGGCCCAAGGTCGGTGCAGCGCGGGCGGCGGGTCGGCCCGGCTGGCGGGCGCTGGCGGGTGCTGGCAAGCGGCGCTCGTGATCTTTATGCGCGCCCGTGGCGGTCGCGGTGCGCCCCGCGGCCCTCGTCAAATATTAAGCGAGGTTCGCGCAGCGCGCCCACGTCTCCCACGATTCATCATTTCAATGGGCCTACATACATATGTACGAGTAGTTCAACGATACGCGTACTTTCATTCACGACCCGAGCCGATACAAACTCACGGCTCGACTACCTACTATTGTAAAGTATACACGTACGTAGGTACAAAGTAGCGACGATAAGTTTTAAAGTGGAACTTACTCTCACACAATTACTTTGACGAGCCAGACAGTGGATGTATAACAATGCTCGCTCTTTCTTCACGCTCACTTCTCCGTGCATTATATACATTTTAGTCCACATGCTTTGCTACAAAAGGAAATGTCTATTAGGATCGCTTTCACGTGAATAACATTATTGTTGCCAAGACTTGCAAACCACTCGCTAAACTTACTTTGCCCGTTCTTTGGTGGCATTGAATTAAATTGCTTATAGAATTCTGACTGACAGAGTTTAATTTAAACTCCTTCAAATCCTTGTGATATAAGAAATATGTGGATATTTCGTTATTACCGCTGTACAAATTGCCGAAACCTGTCATGAATTCACAAGAAACAAAAGCAAACATAAAAAAATACTTCCTCAATTCCTTTCTTAAAAAACAAGAGACGAATAATTTCCTTGACGTCGGAAAAATAAAACGGGAGAGAGCAAAAGGAAACCATTTTAATCAAACTCATTGAATACATAAGCAATGGTGGGTTTTCACCAAAGTTTTGTGAAAGTAATTTAAATTATTAATTAATCAGTGTTAATATTCCGAGGTGCATTTAATAAGATTTAATTCACTTTGAGTAACAACCTATAATTAATATTTTACATGCAATATAAAATACAATGGTACAACCCCTTTTTGTTCATCAGCCCATATATATATATACGTCCCACTGCTGGACACGGGCCTCCTCTACCATTGAGAGCTGGTGCGGATTGGCGGACTACACATCTAAGAAATTCCTAAGAAATTTTAGGAGGGCACGTTTCCTCACGATGTTTTCCTGCACCGTTACATGATAATTCATACACACGTAACTTCGAAAAATCAGAGGCGTGCCTGGGGTTCGAACTCGCGACCGACGAGATTTTTAACCGCGCACCTACTCCTCGTGGCTATTACTACTTTAGTTTCTCTCCAGCCTTAGTCAATACCTGAAGGAACTATTAGAGAATAACTCATCAGCTCTAAACCCTCGGAGTACGCACCGCCACTTTCATTTCCCTTCGAACGACCACCTGTTTAGTATTCCGTAGGAACAAAACTCATTTTCGGCTTTTCAGCTGTAAACACGTCCCGGCGAACCGCGGCGAAGTTATTGATGGTTTTACGTTATGAAAAGAATATTACAAAATATTGATTCCGACCTTTTATTAGCGGCACAAACACGGAGTTAATTAGTATGTGCGAAAAGTGTTTTAATGTTGATTAACAGGAATAATTGCTGTTAAATAAATAAATACACCCAACAGACACATACAAAGTTCTGACCCCACATTGAGATACAAGTCTTGTGTCGTGGGTATTAGAAACTACGAGAGACTTTTCGGTCTCACAAACACCCAGACCCAAAACAAATATTTGTCTCAATGCGGAGATCGAACCCGCGGCCTCGCGTTTCACAAATTGGTGTCTAGCTAGCTGCGCCACGAAGCCGTCCAAATTTGCTCCATGCTGTAATTACTTTATCTAGGAAAAGGTAAGAAAAAGGTTAATAGCCAGCCTATTGTCACATTTTCGGTCCTAAAACTGCTTAACTCCAAATTTCTTAACGAAAAAATCGCAGTAACACATTCTTAAGCCGGAAATCAAACCTTATACCTCTCGATTGAATGTCACAGGACCAACGAGACAGGGAAAATATTTAATTTAAAAGTTATTAATAATATATTGTTTCTTACTCGGACTATGTGAAGAAATGTTAGCTAGTGGTTAATAACAACCATAAGATTATCTTGGTAGAATATGAATTGAGTCCGTGTCTCCAATGATTAAATACCTTTGAAGGCCTATATCCACAGCGTACATTCTTTGACTAAAGAGAATGATCACTATTCGACCAGAAAGTACGGTTGGAAGGGAGCACCTGAAAATTTCTACGTTTTTCATTCGAAATATAATAAGGAAATAATTTAAGAAATTAAGCGGCCATTAACCACAAAGGAAACTTATTAAGCGACATTAACCACATAGGGAACTTATTAAAGTTATAGTATAAAACGTAGCCCGTATAAGTTATGAGCGTCGGCATTATAACTGCTAATTCAACATACTATTAAACAAAATCCTGACGCTGTAAAAGGAGGCTCAAGGTTGCCTGGACGCAATATCGATTAGCCCAAGATCTTTATCTCTTGTAAAACTGTCGGATAAGACATAAAAACCTCACAACAATGTACAATGACGTTTCTTTCAAGGCACAAAATAAGTGCAACCATTAAAACGTAATCTACAGTGTGGATCCCCACACGCAACTACACAGAGAATGGTTTGAAAGGGGACTGTCGACGGGCACAAAGCTGTGTTTCGTTTGCGTGGACACGTTGAACGAGTGAATGAACGAACGACAAAAAGATATGCGGCTTAAAAGTGCTTAAAACCGGCGGTTGAGGCACGAACTTGTGAAACACATGTGTTACTTACAAAAATATGTTAAAACCTCCTTCATTCTGCAGTGGCTGTTGTGTAATTGTCTTGCATAAATTGTCTTTTTATTAAATGTTTTTTAAAGCATTAATGTTGTTTTATAAGTGTCACTAAGTAGTCAGCTAGGGCTGGGTACCGGGGTAGTACCGAATATCGATACATCTTCAAAAGACCGATTACAGAAAATGGACATGAAACAATAATTTAACGTTTTATTCGGAGAGTTAAACTGCTGAAGATCTAATTTTCTGTTCGTAGTATAGTTCCCACCGTATAACACATAAAATCCGGTATGGGTACTTAACACATGTAAGTTTGAAAAGTTTCTTAATCAGCCTGAGTATATCCGATTGGCTAAGACCCATAATTATTTCATTTCTTCACTGCACTTACTAACCGGTACCGAAAATTGTCACATTGCCATGCCATAAGAATAAAAGAACAATCTCCTCAAATAATTTCTTATACACTAACCTTCACTAAGCCGACGTGTTGGACTAAGGCCTAGTTTTATTTTCTTCTTTACCCAGCAGTAGCATTATACTTATAATATGCATGTCATTATTATCTAATTATGATGCAATTACCAGAACTTAAACAGGTTTGTAACTCTTCCTTTTCACCCCCATTACGAAAGTATGAAAATCGCTGGAAAAATGCAATTATTTACAAATAGGTACCTACACCACTTGCTGGCTAGCTGCACCTCTGCAACAAGCCCTTAATAATTTTCATTTAATGTAAAAATATAAGAATATAAGAAATTACAGGAGATAGCATTGAGCTGAGGCCGTTGGGACAAAAAGTTTTGGACTCGAGATCGCATACCAAAAAAGGCAACGTTGGATCTCTTAAAGAGCGCAGGAAAGTGTTGGATTCTAATAATTAAAACAGATCGTAAATCTTTGACGAAGCCTAAGACTCACTGTGTACTTCTTTTGGCAGATAATATTGATAAGGATCTTGTTTAAAGATCAGTCTCAAAAAAGTTGGAATGGAAAACTTTTGAAATAAAAATTTTAATGTCCAGGGTATCAAGAATAAGAGAAACTATTAGATCTCAGAAAGAAACTAATGGACGTGCGCCTAAACCTCGAGGCCATCATAATATCGTCACGTTTATTTATCCTTTACACAAACGCCCCGGTGTATTTTTCCTCTTTTTTGCCTCTGATTTTTGTTTATCCACTTAAACATCTCCCCACTCCCTTCTCTATTACTTTCTTTACCGTGTGCATATTTTGATGTTGTTATGAGTTAACGATGATAGATAACTTCCTATGATCCTGGATCCTTTAAGCGAAGCGTGAAGAAGCATTTGTGCAGGCCGGCATGATTGTGTCGACCAGCGGGTGACCATATCGTTTCTCGCTGGTCGGTAGTAATTTTTTGGACTCCACTGTGCTTACCATCAGGTACAGTGGAGTCACTTTGCCGTGCCAGAAAAAAAAAAAAAAAAAAAACGAATGTGTCATTTTGTATGTATGTAATTAAGATATTAAAGAGAGAGGATAAGCTAATCATCTTCCAACAAGATTTTTGTCGAACGTCCACCTATTATAAGTATTAAGCCAATATCAAGTAAAACCATAGTGAGCCGGTAAAACCGTGATTGCAGAGTAGGCATAATGAAAGTGACTGTCTTATATATTTACATTTTTTTTTAACTTAACTTGATAGTATAGTTCACGCACATTTTTTAACTCTATGCCGCTACTGAGAATATCTTAACGAAAAAATTTAGAAAAATATTATCACTAGAAATAACCCCGTTGAAAAAATTGACGATGGTCTTTTTAATTAACTATAACCAGCATGAAGTCAGTATAAAGTTGAGAGGGGTCAATAAGTACACCACGCTGTTACAGCAAACACATTTTACCTCAATTTAAAAAGTACCGTAATCATTATCTTCTTAATACTTTACGTCACGTTAAAATGGCAGAATGATTAATAGAAGCAGTAATGAAAGGAGCTCAGAAAATCTGTACGCTAACGGAAATGTCAGTGGTAATGGAGATGGAGCGGGTAGAAATAGCGAACTCCCTGCATTCCTGTTAAAAATAAAATACTCGTAAGTGTATGTCGGAGAATGCAGTTTCATTATTTCGGTACGATGTAAGTCATGGTAGCTGTATATATGGCTATAAACTAGGTACCTACCATTTTGTCGCCGAAATTATTTCTTGCAAAAAAAAAAAAAAAAATTAAAAAGTCAAAAATGAATATGAATTACGTACTATTTGTGGCTTTTAGTTCTTGGAAAGCTACTTTCATAAGCCCCACAAAAATATCAATTAAGTATAGCATAAAACGAATTCTAATTTAAAAAAAAACTAAAATAACTTAATCGCCAAAATTTGAAACTACATTCTAACCTACAGTTTGGTATTTTGAAAAATTTTACAGAGCCAAAGCCAAATTTGTGTGCGTGAGGACAAATAAAACTCATACATACGCATCTCACAACCTAATTATTTATGTATTTTTTATCGAGGGGAATGGTGTTTATGGCTCTACCTCCCTCCCGCCAGTCTTGGGGGTGGGGGCGGGAAGCGTATGTCGGGGTCACCAACGGCGTCCGTCCGCTCAGATGTTGGTGCCGGGCTGGGTCCCTAACCAAACCCTAACCTACACCAGCATACCGACCAAAACCCCCCGGTGGCCATCTTCGCACCGAGTGCCAGAAGCGCCCATAATAGTTCCGCAGCCGCCCGGTGCGCCTCCGAGACAAGAATGTCTTGGCCCTTTCAGATTTTTAAGGGTTGCAGTTGTACCCCCACTAACTCGATTTGGGCGCCCCTATTATGGCGCCCGCGACGGACACAGGCCACCGTGCTGCCGCCCTTCTCGGGGTCACATTCTGTATGGACGCACTGCCCCCGCAGCGCGTCCAGCGACCCCAAGGGTCCCAATACGCACGCATCTCGCACCCTGCCCGGTGATTGCAGCGCGGCAAAAAGTTAAATACTATGCTATAGTGACCCACAGAGCCATCTATATTCATTACAACAACAACTTCCCTATAACACCACGCTTACACACACGTCTCGTACTCCACCTCGAACCTCACCTCGCGCTTCGCACAAACTTGAGCTCATTCAATGACTTCGCTATTGTGCAAAAAATGCGATCGAATTCTTAGCGAGGCCCAAACTCATGTTTTGTTACCCGTAAAGTTATAATTAACAAAATCGAACTTTTTTCGTGCACATATTTTATTGGTAGGTGCTCTATGGTAAGATTTTATAACAGTATTTACGTCAGATTTAAGGTGTTTCTATTAATGTAAACTGTACCAAAAGCACATTTTTAATCGGTTATGGGAAAAATCTCATCACAATTAGAGTGATAAACAATAAAAAAAACTTTTTTTTTAAATTGTTAAATGTCCAATGACAGTTGACATTTGCCATTTGTCATCACAGTCAACTTGACAGTTTTTTCTCGCCGATTGTTGGGAAACACAAGTGAATCTTTGTAGTTTGTATTCAATATTCATTGATCAGTATTCTCACATCCGTATGTGCATGTATTCAGAATGAATCAAACAATAAACGTGGAACAATTAAACTCAGCTCTCAATTCGCTCCGAACTTTACGTTCGAGCGTCAGTCATGTCTTTGAAACGCTATCAAACGGATTGCGGGCCGACCACGGCGAAGACGGGAAGGATAAGTTTCTTCTGGAGCTCCAAGAACTGTTAAACAACGTTAATATAAATCTTAGAGATCTCGAACAAACGGTTAATGGACTTCCGATACCCACAGCGCCGTTTAACTTGGGCAACACTACTTACCTCAGCCAAGAGACTACTCAAGATAGGCAGGCGCTGTACACTCAACTCGTCAACAGCTACAAATGGACGGACAAAATTCACGAATACAGCTCCTTCGCTCACACTCTGTTGAGTCAAAATTCACTGAAAAGATCTTACATTACCTCAGGCGGCACAAAGAGACGCGGAAAATTGCAAAGCAATCACAATGTGGCACCGCTGCAAGTCGATAATGTTATAAATAACATTGACAGATCATACAATGATATGAAAATAACAATATCAAGGCCATTTGCTAGCAATGCTGTTGTACAAATCAATCTAAGTCATGTTCTGAAAGCTGTGGTTGCTTTCAAAGGATTACTTATGGAATGGGTGATGGTCAAAGGGTATGGAGAGACCTTAGATTTGTGGACAGAGTCTCGCCATCATGTATTTAGGAAAGTAACTGAAAATGCCCATGCAGCAATGCTTCATTTCTACTCCCCAACATTACCAGAGCTGGCTGTGAGATCCTTCATGACATGGCTGCACAGTTATGTAAACCTGTTCAGTGAGCCATGCAAGCGATGCAGTTGCCACTTACACCATACGTCTCTGCTACCCCCTGCATGGCGTGACTTCCGCACTCTTGAACCTTTTCATGATGAATGCAAACAATAGTCCTTGTGGTATTGAATGGGAAGGTTGGTATTACAGCCCCCATTCAATATAAAATAAATGGAATAACTTGAGGACAATATGTGATCTGTCATTTCAAGTGAATACTTGAACATAAACAATTGTTCAGTATTTCTTTATTTCATTAGGAAAGGCTTAGTAAAATTATCAGAAATAACTATTATAATTGAATATTCAGTCCTGAGCATTCAGAAATGTTTATTCCTTGGTAGCATTATTTCTTCAACATTTACAATATTGCCTTTCCATAGAAATATTGAAAAGACTGATGAAGAAAATTTTTAAGTTTTTTTTTTTTGCAAGACTGTGAAGTGTCTGGACCTGCTGTTGACTGTATAATTATTTTAGGAACAGAAAATCTGATAAATTTGTATGCTTGATGTGATAGAATGTATGATTGGAAATTGTATATATAGTAGTTTTGCATTAAGTATACTTATGGCACAAATAGTGATTATGATGTAAAATGCACTTCAATAAATTATTTATATGAATTAATTTGATGAACAGCAATACCAAATTCAGGATTATAAATAATAGGTAACATAAATGGGTGAATTTGTCATATAGTTTCTAATTCATGTTCTTTTAGCCCTCAATTTTTTTTTACATTGTTAAGATTAATATAACATTATAGATGTTATTGAATTGCAAATATATCTTCAAAGTAGTTGATAGATTAAATTTTCTTCTACCAGACTGAAAACTTTCTCATAAATTACATTTAACAGTTCATTCTCATGTTTTATGCAATAAATATTTATTAATTGTGAAATATGTAGAGATTTTTTACTTAAGGTTAACTATGTAAAAAACCTTTTAATAAAAATTTATAATCATTTTTATATAAACAATGGCATTTTACTATTGATAGTAATACCTGAATAAAAATTGTAATAAAATACTAGTAACCATGTTTAAGACAGGCTTTTGTAATAAATAAACTAATTCAAACTATATATTATAATATTAAGTTGATACTTGAGTTTTAGTATGTTATGTTTTCATTTATAAAACAAGAATAAAAAAACAGGCAACAATCAAGAATCAACTATATTTGCATAAAGTAACAGTCTTTAAACTTAATACTACATAAATGGCTTGCACAAAGCCACAGAATGATCAACACTGCATGCTACCTCTACCACATGAGCACCTATGGACACTTTTAATGGAAACTGTTGGTCTTTCTTGAAACCAAGGCCTAAGCACCCTTGTCTGTTCCTCCCCCACATATACAAGTCTCCATTGTTAGTGATGGCTGCTAAATGTGAGATTCCACATGCCACTTTAGTGACTATGCACTCTGGATTAAATTCATTACGACCAAACAATGCAGGTGGGATTAGTTTTGGTTTCGATGCATGTTGGACATTGGGACCGAGGCCTAAGAGACCGAAGCCCCATACGAACGCGTCGCCTTGATCTAGAAAAAGTCAAATAATAATTAGTTTGTAATCTTAAAATTAATGAAACTGCTTATTTTTAGGGGTTGTAGGTAATAAACATAATTACTCACCATTAGCTATCAAGCAGAATGAGCCTCCAGAGGCTATATCTACGATCTTGCCCAGCCCCTTGGTGAAGCTTAACAAAGAGTATGACATGTTGACTTGCTGCTGCTTGGAGGCCATCGGGACTTGTCCATATTCAGAGTTACCCCACCCAAAGAGTTCTCCTTTGTCTGTGGAACGCAATTATTATTAAAGGAAAAATATTAGAGATGTACCGACTAGTCGGTAAAGCCGACTATCCGGCCACTTTCATAGTCGGCGACTATTCGGCAAAGAGTGCCGACTATCCGGCCTCGTACTCTGTATATATTTCTCAGTAATATGTATGACGAATCACATTAAATAAAAACCTTGATAATTATTTATTCATATTTTCATTTTATAATCAGACAATTTGAAATGTAAAGCAAAGTAACCTTTCTTTTGAGAATCAGTTTTACAATTACTTGCTTGTAAAGAAATCATATCTATTGCAGTTATTAACCTTAATTAACAAACAAACCGACATAATATTTTCTTAACTTCAGTAAACATTAATAATTATTTCTTCTTATCATTTGGCATTCTTAACTACTAAAAATTATTATTTGGCATTGGTTTACTTTGCCAGAATCAGTGTCCAATTGTTCAATAAACATCCATACACGAGATTTTCTTTTTGACATGATTAAATTTTAATTGCGCTATTTCACTTTAATTAACATTGGAACAATAACAGTTCTATTAATTATCTTGGCACAATTTTTTTACACCTAAGCACCACTCTGACCCTTGACAAAAGCAACCAAGAAACAATGTGAAGTTAACAACACAAGTAGAGACATGCTTTCAAAAAGCGTTTGCGACTTTCACGCGAATACGCTGTAAACGATGGGTTACCAGAATAACTGAAACCGTAATCGGCTTGGCCGATTAGTCGGCCTCTTTATACCGACTAATCGGCTAGTCGGCCAATAATCGGCACATCTCTAAAAAATATGTTATTTTCTAACAGGCAGGCTGTTTTAATATAATAATGGTAATGTTATAATGGCAAAAGTATTTAACCTGATTAAATTACATCTTTTGAGGAAGTAGACACGTAGGTTTTAATGTGGCGTGACCAACAAGACAGCCCACATATGAATAAAAAATAATTTACCATTCAAGGCGAGCACACAGTCGCCAGTAGAAGCGACCTTGACAATTCTCTCGCTGGTGATGTCCCCTTTCACCGCGGCCGGGAAGGCTTGGTTGGTGTAGGTCCCGAGCCCCGTCTGTCCGTCGGCGCCCCACCCGCACGCGAACACCTTGCCAGACTCTGTTATGAATAAACTGAAAACATTTGAATTGATTTTCACTGGTGCAGCAAGTTGAGAAGAACCTCTCGTACTTAGAAATATGGCACTAGATTTTTAATTTTTGTTACAAAAATGTTTTGCCAACTCATTTTTGCCAGCTACTAAATCCAATTTAAGTACTTCGGGGGGTGTACGGAAAAACTCAATAAACCCTTTCTCGACTCAGATATCGAATCCTTTACCTCGAAAAGGAATGCCAAATCAATGAACCGTTATTATCGTATAATATAATTTAAAATAGGTATTGTCGGACGACCTAGTAAAGGTCGCGGGACGTCACTGGATGCAGGCTGCTTCCAACAGGTCCCTGTGGAAGTCATTAGGAGAGGCCTATGTCCAGCAGTGGACTTCGATTGGCTGATGGATGATGATGATTGTTTCGATAAACTTACGTATGATCCTGCCCACAGCACACATTGGTTATCTTCTCTTTGCCAAGGGTCCTGATGTTGTGCGACACCATGCTTCCCCGGTACTCCTCTGTCTCCGTGATTTTCCTGCCGCACTGGCCGTAAGCATTGTTGCCCAGTGTGTAAGCTCCTTCGTTATCAGTTAATATCACAGTATGCGCCCGACCAGCTGCTAGTCGTATTACCTGTGATACATACATACATAAACTCACGCCTGTATTCCCCGAAGGGGTAGGCAGAGGTGCATTTCTGCACCCACATTTCGCCAAGTATGTATCAGTCCCACGTAATAGGGGGCGAGCCTATTGCCGTTTTTCAGGCACATTTCCAGACTCCGTGCTGTTACCGAGAATTTCCTAATGGAAAAACCCAATAACAATTTGCCCGACCCGGGAATCGAACCCAGGACCTCTAGATCGCACGGCACATACTTGTACCGCGAGACCACGAGGCAGTCAACTACCTGTGATAATAAACATATAATTAATATATCACAGCATCAATCATTTAAAAATAATGAGTATTAAAAACACCTAAATTTGAAACAAACACAAATGTTAATTTTGGCACGTGTGTCCCTGAATTGATAAGTCTAATAAATCAGGTGGGCAGTCCAAATCAACAAACTAACGCGAATTCACAGCATTAATGTAACTTTTAGACTCCTATTAAAATTTGATTTTTAAGTCTTTCTTATCAAATGTAAATGGGCGGAGTGCATTTTTGGTTCCCAAGACAGGCAAGTTTTATTGTTTTTTTTTGTTATAAGGATATTGGAAGTGCCATTACAGATTCTGGAAATGTGCCTGCAAAGTGGCGACAACCTCATGGGTAGCATCGTGTGATTGTGCATTGCTCTCACTTGAACATACCTAATAGAGAGATATTAATAATAATCAGGGCACATAATTAACCATTACCATATAATACACAACAGTAATTGTACCTTAGTTTCTAAGCTTTTATATGGTATGTATATTGGTGCTTGACTGAGCAGCATTTCCAGTGGATGTCCTCTGCGAGGTGCATGGTAACCAATCTGTGAGTCTGTGTTGATGCCAGTGCCAAACACTTTGTGCTGTTCATCTGTTTTTATAGAAGCTACCGTGAAACCATAGCCACATGCTATGTTTGTAACCTGTAAATAATAGATTTCCTTATTTTTCCACAGGAATTTTAATAAATTAAATAATTCTAAAATTAAAGAGAAAAATATTCTAGAAAGATTAATTCTACACATAGCAAGAATAGAATGACTTTTTATAAAATTTTAGTTATTTACCTTATATCATTAAAAAGTTAAGTAAATTATTCGATGGTCATTTAGGAAATAAAAAGGTAATCATAATAAATTGAAAGAAAAATAACATAAATAATATGACTAGGTAACTAGCTAATCTATTTTTATTAACAAGTAATATTCACTAATAGAATTCTAATAGTTCTAATTATATTGTGAACACTGGGTTTATTTTCATCTTATCTTAAATGTTACATATTCTGTAAGGCACTTACATCAAATCTTTCTGCAAATGTAGATCTCATTGGATGCCAGACTAGAGTAAAGTCGTTTCTATAACTCTTCCTTCCTTTTTTACCTCGAGGAAGATGCACACCTAATGCTCCAGTCTCCGCGAAACCCCATACGTACACACGTCTATCGGAACTCTTGCTAACTGGATACTGAAATACTGATTAAACAATGTGTATGTGAATTGGATATAAATAAATCTAATTGTTAAATGAATAATATAAACATGACAAGCAGTGATGGCCTCGAGGATTAGGCGCGCGGTCGAGAATCTCGGCGGTTGCGGGTTCAAACCCCAGGCACACACCTCTGACTTTTCGGAGTTATGTGTGTATTCACAATTAATTATCACTTGCTTTAACGGTGAAGGAAAACATCGTGATGAAACCTGCATACCTAAAAGTTCTTAGGAATTTCTTAGGTGTGTAGTCCGCCAACCCGCACTAGGCCACCGTGGTGGACTAAGGCCTAAACCCTCTCAGTTGTAGGCAGGGTTGGGCAGTATTTGAATTACTTGTAATTAAAATACGTAATTGAAATAACAATACGTATTTTGTATTTGTATTTCAATTACTTTCTTAAAATGTAATTTGTATTTCAAATATGTGACGCCGAGGTATTTTGTAATTAGTATTTTAAATACTTGAGGCTTTAAAATACATACATTTTAACATTAAAATACATTTAGCGATCATGAGTGTGAGTGCGAGGCGAGAGTGCAATGATGGTAAAGCAGCTACACTACATGTTGACAACACTACACCTGTTATGCATAGATACTAACTTCAAAAAAATCTATTTCAAAACAAATTAATATGCACTAAAAAGTAAAAAAATAATTGCGTATTTATAAAGTAATAAACAATTTCTTATGCTCTTCATAATATGTGTTTACCACTCAATAGGTAGGTAGTTACCTATCTACTTTAAATCTAACTCAACACATGCCTATGAATAACAAACAATGATCAAAAGTTCTCCTTAGTAAAAGAATAGAAAACTATTAGATTACTTAAGTCAATCAAATTATTACGATAATATAATGTAGTTACAATTATTGTTATTTTTGGAGTCGGTGTCAGCCAAGGAAACATTACAATATTACCCTTGTAGTACATCCTCTCCAATAAAAAATGAATCATTGAAATTGGTTGGTGTGATATTGAGTTATTCGTCCATTTTTCGCGCACTTTTAATGTAAATTTATGACTTATATGATTTTCTAATGGAAGCCACTGTCACAACTGGACCAAATTAAAATGGGACCACACTTGAATCATCAGCTTTCAAATAAAAAAGAATCATCAAAATTGGTCGACCCAGTCGAAAGTTCTGAGGTAAATATATAAAAAACAGACGAATTGATAACCTCCTCCTTGTTTTGAAGTCGGTTAAAAATATTGTTTTCTTTAGCAGGTTCTATTTACTCTCCAACAAGAGACTGTTTATCTGACAATTCATTTAAAAATCTAGTGTTAATGAAAGGAAACTCTGGTTTTACTGATTAATTAATCTTGTTCAAAGTCAAAGTCAAAGTCAAAATATCTTTATTCAAATAGACTTTTACAAGTTCTTTTGAATCGTCAATTTTACACATCTTAATTTTTTAAACTATTGCCGCTTCGAAACGTGTTATAGCTGTGGAGAAGAAACGGCAAGAAACTCCCTCAGCAACACGACATGTAATTTTTTCTTTAAAAAAACAGCAATATAATTATGTCTTTTTTTCATTACATTATTTAAATTTTACATTATAAATGTCATAACGATACAAACTGTAGCAACAAAACAAAACTCCGATCAATTTACTTACTCCCAGGGCTTATTATCTTCAATAAAATCTGAAACTTTATAGTATGCTTTTTTGTAAAGCTTATCTTTAATTGATTTCTTAAACATTGTCAAGGGAAGCTCTCTAATAGCCTTCGGAAGTTTGTTATAGAAGCGTATACATTGCCCCATAAAAGAGTTATTAACTTTCCGGAGACGAGTTACGTGTTGAACGAGATTACATTTGTTCCTAGTATTTTTATTGTGTACATTACAAATTTTATTAAATTTATCAAGATTCTTTTGGACGTACATTAAGTTTTCGTATATAAACTGACAAGTGAGGGTAAGAATATTTATTTCCTTAAATTTATCTCTAAGTGAAGCCCTGGGACCTAAATTATAAATAGCCCTAATGGCTCTTTTTTGCAAAACAAAAATAGTGTTAATATCCGCAGTGGCTCCCCACAAAAGAATACCATATGACATAAGGCTATGGAAATAGCTGAAATAAATGTTTTTCTCAACTTTTTAGCATGTGCTGGTCTACATTACTTATTTTGTAATTTGTATTTTGTATTTCAATTACAAATAGCCAAAAAACTGTATTTTGTATTTTATTTTTCAAATACCTTACCTAAATGTATTTTGTATTTCGTATTTTAATTACTTGCGATACAGTATTTTGTAATTTGTATTTCAATTAAAGCAAAGCATGTATTTTGCCCAGCCCTGATTGTAGGGGAGGCCGTGCCCAGCAGTGGGTCGTATATGGGCTGATGATGAATATAAATATATAATTATAAAAATTGTTCATAATATAACAAATTGACAATTGTAATTTGTACTAATTGTAGAAGAAATTTTTATTTACTAGGTAGTTGTTCTTCCTCATCTGGATCAGGTATTTTCTTTTTTGTCGTCGCATAAGCCCGACTAACAAGTAAACTAGTAGTGTGACGTTTTAATAGCAATTTTATAACACTCATTTCTACAGATTTAATTCATTTTAAAACATTACTAAACTTTTCACTAATATTTATAGGTTATGCGCTAGCAAAACAATGTTTAGAGAAACTCAGAAATGTTAAATGTCATAGCCCATAGGCCGGTGACAAGAAAATGACAGTTTCACCCAGAAACTTTAAAACTGTTAAACCTGTTTAAAAATATACTTTCCTGTTACACTGTAATAGTAAACAATAGGTACATAATATTATTAATTTGAATTGTACTCCGCATAAAAAAAATCAAAACAATCCAGCCTCAAAGTGCCGGGTTATATCATTTACAACTTATTCTTTGATATCCCTCCACAATACACAGTCAGGTCATAAGTATTGTCACACAGTAAAAACTTTTCTTTGCTAATGCTGGCCACAAAAAAGTTCATTGAATTCGAATTTCGAATTGTTCATGAAAATGAAAATGTATACTTTTTAGAATTTTACTCATTTTTAAATATGGAGTGGACGCTTAAAGAAGACCGTGTTGCAGTTATTGCGTTGCATCGTTGCGGTTACGCGCCAATTCAAATTTTTGACATACTGAAAAAATTGAATATAACCAAAAGATTCGTTTATCGTACCAATTACCATCAAACGATACAATGAAGACTCTAGTGTAGACAGTGATGCAAAAGTTCCCGATTTATCGGGAGATCTAAGTACTGATTTAGGATATGGTCGCCCGATATACCGATTTAGCAACCCAATCTCTTATATTTTATAAGTTTTACTATTTAATTAGGTTGATTTAAAAGTACGACCATCTTGTTCATTCACGGCAAAAATTTCGTTCTTTAGTTTTTAGACGTACATACATTTAGTGTCAGTAATTTGAAATATGATTATGGTTCCCGCGTGTTTGAACATATTTGTTCCTTTGTTTTTAAAGTTAAAGTTTGCCGCACTTCTCTGCGAACGTGGAATGAATATTTTTACAAAACTTAGAAAATATATAATAAAATTTCCTCCAATAGTAAGACTTCTCCACACAATAAAAATTGTTTTAATTTCCATATTGATGACAAAATGTTCTCTAAAGTAGTGAGTAAGAAGTGGTACGAAGATAAAAAAATTACCTTATAGTCAGGTCATAAATTCTGTCACATGTTTAATATAAAATAATTGAAACAAGTTTATTCATTACGTAACCATTTATATACCAAAATGAACTTAACAAAACATAGATTATTATGACACTAAAGTTTATTCAAAATGACCCCCGTGATTTTGAATACAGGCCTTCAATCTGCGCGGCCAGTCGTCCATCGCAGCACGAACGAGGTCCATGTCAATATCGGCGGCTGCCTTAATCAAGGATGTCTTGAGTGACTCCAAATTGGGATGAGGCTTTGAGCACGCCTTATCCTCCAAGTGTTGCCATATCTTGTAATCTAACGGATTCAAATTTGGACTGGAAGAGGGCCAGTCTTCGTGGCGGATGAAGTCGATTTCACGCGCCGCCAGCCAGTCTTGTGTGCTCTTCGCTCTGTGAGCTGGCGCCGAATCTTGTTGGAATACCCAGTGCCTGTTATTGAACATGGTATGAGAAACAGGTACCACAAGGTTCGTCAGGACTGTATTTTGCAACAACTGCATTCGTTTTTACACCTTTCTCAAAAAATGGACCTCTGTTAAGCCCCAATAAGAAACTCCCAACCATACCATGAGCGAGGATGGAAAATGACTTCGTTGGACACGCGGAATACGGTTGCTCGCTTCTTCACTACTGTGTGCGTACACCTTATCATTTTGTTGGTTGTAGCTCTCTTCTACGGTAAAAAAAAATTCATCCGAAAAAATAATTTCCCGATATTTTTTTCCCGCGTACCGGTTCAACAAAGCGCGGCATCTCTTCAGTCTCAGGTCCATTAGACGAGAATTCAAACGATGTCCTGTTTTTCTTCGATATGCCCGAAGCCCTTAGTCTTCATTTAACACCCTTTTCACAGTGGTTCTGCTAAACCCCATCTGAAGGGCCAACAGTTTCTGCTTACGTTTGGGATTTCTTTGAATTCGCACCTTCACAGCTTCATACATACAATTATCTTTACGACTACCTCGTGATTCGTGGTCTCGCGGCACAAGTAGGTACATATGTGCCGGGCCATTTAGAGGTCCTAGGTTTGATTTCCAGGTCGTGCAAGTGTTATTGGGTTTTTCCATTAGGAAATTCTCAATAGCAGCACGGAGTCTGGAATTGTACCCGAAAAACGGCAATAGGCTCGTCCCCTACTACGTGAGACTGATACATACCTAGCGAAATGTGAGTGCAGAAATGCACCTCTGCCTGCCTACCCCTTTGGTGAAAACAGGCGTGAGATAATGTTTGTATGTATTATCTCTACATGACATTGTATTTTCTTCATAATGCATAATTACTAATGCACTAGAGTCTAGTCTAGTGACTAGACTTGCATTAGCTGTCAAGGATTCGAAGGACGAGGATTGAATAAAACACAAATGAGATCAAAATTCTGTTTGACATGTATGGGCGAGACCCATACACAAGTTAATTCGCACAATATTTTACATTCATAAATATCAAATAAACACCCTAAAAGTACTGGCATATTGATACAACATTTATTAACCATAGTGACTTGAGACCTACGAAATAATTACTTAATTTTAGACAGCAAATTAGCCCGAATCTGCGTGTTTTGGAACAGAGCTTTGATGAGGCTTCTTAGTTCTTCGGTTTTAAAATGTACTGCGAGTGGTCCCTTGCCATCATTCCAGTGGTTCTCGATGTCCTTGAGGGAACCACCAAGGACGAAGATCAACTCTTGGAGCTTAATCCAGGATTTTACATGAGTTTCAATGTCCGATGGATTCTAAAATCAAATAAATGTATTTTTTAATGTAATTTATTTTGGCTTAATGCATTAAACAAAAATAATGTTTCATTTTATGTTTACTCCTTTATTGCAAATTGTAAAGGTGTAAATGATTTTTCTATAATAATTAAATATTTGACACATTACGCATTTTATACACTGCGAAATAGTAATTAAGAAATCGCAATGAGCAAAAACCTTATAAAAAAAAATCTTACTGGAGTTGATGAACCTGTTATTAACATTACACTTAATAATAGCATAAGCATGCATTGCAATTTAATAATATTATACATATTTTTTAACATCATCATTTATTTAGAAACGGTCTTATTTTTGGTCAACAAATGTTGCAAGTATTTTTTTACTGAACAACAGAGCGACAATTGGCATGTATCATCATCATCATCATCTCTTTCAATGTTAGCCTATTTATTGAGAAAGGCTAAAGGCTATATATCATGACGCTAGGACCAATATTATTATTATTAAAATACCGCTATATCACATTACCTGGAATAGTTGAGGAGCCTGCTGCACAACGAGGCTGTATATCTCTGTGAGCTGCGCGGCCATCTCCATGGATATGTCCTCCACTGTGCACACGCGGTGGATCAACTCCTCGGCGAACATGTTCACCAGCGTGCCCATCAAACTGAAAATTAATTCAAATGTTAATATGCCATCGTGGTATCGCGGCACAAGTATTTGCCGTGCGTTCTAGAGATCCTGGGTTCGATTCCCGGGTCGGGGAGTGTTATTGGATTTTTCCGTTAGGAAATTCTCAGAAGCAGCACGGAGGCTGGAATTGTGCCCGAAAAACGGCAATAGGCCCACCCCTTATTACGTGGAACTGATGCAATACCGGCGTGTGTAATGTGGGTGCAGAAATGCACCTCTGCCTACCCCTTCGGGAAATTTAGGCGAGAAGTTAATATACATACATAACGTATGTGTTAATATGCTATACTCTTCCAAGTTTATTTAACAATTATATAGATTGCGTTGTGGTCTCGCGGCCCAAATGTGTGCAGAGCGATCTAGAGGTCCGGGGTTCAATTTCCGTATCGAAAATATTTTTACTAGGTTTTTCTATCAGGAATGATCCCAATAGCAACAAGGAGTTTCAAAATCGGCATTAGGCTCGCTTCCTTCTCGCTTCGAAACAGGTAAACTCACCGTGTAAAAACATTGGCGGGGAAAACTCCAATCCACACGTTCTTTAATAACTTTAGCTGCCTTAGGCATTGGCGTATGGCGGCTTCCGCATTGTCACCGAGTACATCCTTCACCACGATGCAATTCAAGTCTGCAAAGGAGAAACAGATGTTAGTCTCACTACCGACATCGACAAAAGATGCGTTGCCGGCTTTTTGAAATGAAGGACAGAGAAAAAAACAAACAAAGTCAAAGTCGAATTATCGTTATTCAAATAGACTTTTAAAGTTCTTTTGAATCGTCAATTATACACCTTTTTTTTAACTATTGCCGCTTCGAAACGTGTTATCGCTGTGGAGAAGAAACGGCAAGAAACTCCCTCAGCAACACGACATGTTATTTTTTTTCTTAAAAAAATAGCAATATGGTAACAAAGTGCGACAACATCCTTATTTTGGACTTTCATTTCATCGACGTCATCCAAAAAGACACAATTTTCTTTAAGGACGACCGCTATATGTATGGCAACAATGTAGATAGAAAACTCTTTATTGATAACCACATTCATACAAGAATTTACAAAAAAGGAATTATCAATAAAAAAAGTGGAACAATAGGCGGGTAATAGAATAAGAGTCCGGGTCGGGTAAGAGAGAGTTAGACTAACGTTTAAATTAAATAAATCGAATTTAGGGTGTAAAACAAAGTCTAATTACTGTTAAAAACTTGTTTGTTATCGAAATGTGAATGACTGCTTCGGCAACTATCTTTGACTGATAGGACGTGTTGTTACCTGACGAGCGTATGTTGTCGAGTATCTGTTTCCTCTGTTGCTGCATGTGTATAGTGAGGTGCTTGTAGCCAAGGTCCCTCATCTTCTGCACCAAGTCGACGAAGTTAATGGGATAGTCCATCTCCCGGCCTTCCATGAGGATCAGCCACTTGTCGCCCAGGGTCTGCAGGTTGTGCGCCAGGTACATGCAGTTGTTGTGGAACAGAGCTACAACAATATATTACAAAGTTAAATTAATAATGAAGAATAAGTTTTAGGTGATCATAGAAGGCAAGAAAAAGAAAAACAAACTCTGGGTCATAATTTCTAGCCAACCAATACGTCAGTTATAAATTCAATTTAAGAAAATATAGATATGCAGATTTGACGATCATCATCATCATCATCAGCCCATATACGTCCCACTGCTGGGCACGGGCTTCCTCTACAACTGAGAGGGTTTAGGCCTTAGTCCACCACGCTGCCCTAGTGCGGGTTGGCGGACTACACACCTAAGAAATTCCAAAGAACTTTTAGGTGTGCAGGTTTCATCACGATGTTTTCCTTCGCCGTTAAAGTGTGTGATAATTCATTGTGAATACACACATAACTTCGAAAAGTCAGAGGTGTGTGCCTGGGGTTTGAACCCGCGACCGTCGAGATTCTCAACCGCGTGCCTAAACCTCGGGGCAATAATTTTGCAAAATAGTTTCAATAAAATTTTCTTAAAATAATGAAAAGCTAAAAACTTTTAACGAACCCATAATTGAACTCCAATTGAATGCCTATAAAAAAAATCTTTTGGTCTACAGGAGAAAATTTTTGCGAGCACTAAAGTGACATATAGAGAGTCTAAGGCTAAATCACTATGCATAAAAATATAAACGGCCTCCCAAAATACTCACCAACATACTGTGGAATGGTTTGCAAGTATTCTTCATGATGATAGGGTACTACCGCGTCGTACAATTCGAAGACGAACCTAGCTGTGTTGTACAATTTCTTGCACACCACATCAGAGCACTGCACAGCCTGCTCCATCATCATGCAAACGAGATCTAATAGCTCCTGCGCTGTCTTCGATATCATGCACCTCGGGAAGAAGAACAAACTTTTCGGAATAGTCTTCTCAAACAACTTCAAAGCCTCGTTTGCCTCACCATCGTCATACTTCTTCAATGGCTCCTCATCTGGTATATTCTCTACCCCGATCGACATTGATACACTTAAATCTTTGAGCATAATGTTGCGAGCGGTCTCCAAGAAGTACTGGCTAGACTTTGTCGCAAATAGGATGTCAATATTCTTCACATACGCAAGTATACAATAGCCTTGTTCAGGGAAAAACTTGACCAGAGTGAGGAAATGTTGAAAGTCTTCTATTTCAGAAGTGATCTTTCCGTAATGTTGTAAATCGTGTATATTATTTGGTATAGTATCAATAAGACAATCTTTGACAAGTATGTCACAGAACTCTACATAGATTTCATCACCAATCAGCCTCATGATGGTACGATGTCTATCGTATTCCAGATTCAATTTGTTGCTTAGATAGTGGAATAGTAACCTTAAGTTGGCAATGACGTCATCATACCGAGGTTTAAAATCTTGTTTGTGATTTATTGTGACTGTCATAAGTTCGTCAGTCTCCGCGTAAACTATGCAGTCCTTATTGATAATCGGTATAAGAACTTCTTTCAGTAAAGCCTGAGCAAACTCTGACACTTTTTGGTTGAGATGTTTGCTAGTTTCTAGGGCATTAATAACATCAAAAACTGCCCTGGTATCTTCAAAATGGAGATTAATAGTGACTATAGTCTTCTTATTACCAGGCTTTACATTCCAGTTCAGTAATCTGCCCCAATCACCAAACAGATCATGGAGGAGCCTGTCTAGAATAAGTTGAACTGTGTGTTTGGTATTCACGTAGAGGTCTAAGCATCTAAAACCCTCTGATGGTACTTCCAAATAATTGAGCAATTCATACACTGCTTCGACAGCTCGACTGTAGCTTTGAGCCTGCCTTCCTTCCTCGAACGACTTCACCAAGCTTCCGCAGTGCAAAACATCACGTACTATATTCATCGCAAAATCAAGACGTTCTAACTCTTTAGATATCATGTCATGGTTCTCAATGGACTTTATAATCTCTGACATAGTTTGATCCTCAATCTCTTTCTTGCACTGTTCCATGTCCTCGACTAATGCACTACTCATCTTAGTGATCTCAGAGCTTTCCTTTAAAACCGACTCTATATCATATTCGCGTTCATTTAAAAATGTTTTCAGATCAGCCTTTAGAATTTCTATTTCTTTCATGATTAAAGGAATCTTGTCAGCTGGTTTCCAGTCTGGGTCACTGGTGTCGAATATGCCTTTAATAACACTATCTACATCGTAGTCAGCCATGTTAGTGTTTTCTTTTTGATTTATCCTTTTTTATAGAAGGTTCTGGGTGTCTGTCACGCTTTGGTGACTTGTACGATCGGTGGTAGCTGTTCCGCGAGTGATACGAGTTCGAGTTTACAGCATGCCGTATAGTGTTTACTAAGAAACGTTTATTTGACTTTTGTTGTGGAACTTTGATCCAACCAGAAGGACCTACTATTTCTGCTCGCGCCGCTCCTTGAACTGCTTCTCTCATCAACTCCTCTACGGCTAATCTATAACAAAAAACTGAAATAAGAAATAGACTCAATCATTAAAATTGGCACAATTCATACCGACCACTTCATTCACTGTATTAAATTGTATATTATGGAAGTTGATGAGAAAAAGTTTTACAAGTAGTTAAATCAATTTCACAAAAGAATAGAAGTTTTGTGTTATGGGTATCAGAAACTACAAGAATCTTGTCAATCCCACCAACACTTATACCCGAAACAATATGTGGGTCACACAAGCATTTGCCTTGGTGCATAGATCGAAACCACAGCTGATGCTTCCACAGGCTTTTAACAATTGCGCCATAGAGGCTTGTATATTTTTGAATATGTACATCGCACTGTTGAATGTGAAATGAAAACTTGACATTTGTGTTTAATAGATTAGCACTTCATTATTCTTTAACCAATTTTCATATTGCAAAAAAATATGTATTTTTTTTATAAACAGCCATTTTGTCTTGTCAACGCAAGAAAATTATAAGTGTATGCAATGTGGCTATAAAACAGTAGCAATATGCAAGAAATTATCTCACACAAATTATAATTGATATCAGATGAAAGCAATCAAGTTAAATAAAAAATCAATGGTATTTTCAATTAAACAACAAAGAAAAATACATTCGCCCATAATATCCACTTTTAAACAATGGTAGTGTATTATGTTAAATTGTGTACTTCTAAGAGTAGCATTGAATTGATAAGAATTGCTTTGTAAATAACATATTATAGTAAAAAAAATGTAATTGACAAAAATATTATAATAGTTCTCTTCTACTGATTAAGTTGGGATGCACAGCATACTGTAGAAATGAACTATAGCATAATTTAGGTATACATACATGTACACATACAAACATAAATTAAATTGGAAATGTTATCATACCATCTTTTGTAGTACATTACATTAACTACTATTCATACATACATACATACATAAACTCACGCCTGTATTCCCCGAAGGGGTAGGCAGAGGTGCATTTCTGCACCCACATTTCGCCAAGTATGTATCAGTCCCACGTAATAGGGGGGAGCCTATTGCCGTTTTTCGGTCACATTTCCAGACTCCGTGCTGTTACCGAGAAATTCCTAATGAAAAAACCCAATAACACTTTGCCCGACGCGGGAATCGAACCCAGGACCGCTAGATCGCACGGCACATACTTGTACCGCAAGACCACGAGGCAGTCAACTACAATTCAATTCAATTTTATAACTATTACTTTATCTGTTGCTATATAATAAAGCAAAAAAAACAAATACAATCATAGAATATATAGAACATAAATACAATTATACAATAGAGATAGAGAGGAGTGGAAGAAGAAGAGGGAGGCCTTTGCCCAGCAGTGGGATCTAGTATAGGATATTGAAAAAAAAACAATCATAGAAAATAACAAAAATAATGTATAACTTTTGCTTCAGCCCCTACTACTAACAGCGGAAATTGGCAATTTTTATGCAATGCTATTTCATAATTTCACAATATGAAAATCGGCGGAACTTAATCCAAAGGCCAAAGGTAATGCCAAATGAACTATAACAAATCTACAGTCTGTTAGCTCAGGATATCTGAGACGCTATTTACTAAGAGTGTACCAAAATCTGTTTCAGCCATAAAGTACATAAATGCGTAGTGCAATACATACTTTTCCAGCGCTTCGTCGTCTAATGGCACGGCTTCAGTTTTATTGGTAGCATCTTCCTTATCTGACATAGTTTAAACCTATCTATTGGTATCGAATATTGCCACACTAAGCTAAGAAATATACAAATACGAAATATACACGCTGCCTCAAGAGACCTAGGAGTATTCGTATAAATCCATATTTCCCCACAGCTCTTTACCTTTAGCAGAAAACAAAACACGTACTTATTGACAGATCAAGATTCCATCTATTTAGATCAGGGGGGGTGCACTTAGAGCAAAGTACTTTTTCGAAGACGATGACGCCATCTAGTAGTCGGCAGGACGAGATTAATGGCGGCCATATTAGCGTTAACCGTCAAGAATTTTCCATTTACGTCAATGCGGTTTTCGAGATTTGTCTCAATTTTCGTTGTGAATTGTGATATTTGTTTTGATCGTTGAACCTTGTTAAGTTTTTGTTGTTGTTATTTCTTTACGTTACCTATTTGTAAAAACTTGTTATTTTGTTTATGTTACGTAGTTAAGACTTCGTAATTATGAGTGGACTCCGGCGTAGATACTGTGTTTTTGGATGTGATATTACATGTAAGTACATAACTTTAAAAGTATACATTGCTCAACTTTAACGCTTCTTTAATTGTAATAATCAATTAAGTTTCAATCAAGTCAACAACGGCAGTGTTTACGACTGCTGGACATGATTCCCGGGTCGGGCTCAGTTGATGTTGATGGCAGTCGCTCCGTGTTAAAACTGATATTCAGCCAAATCTCGGTGAACCAGTAATAGCAGACCCTAAGCTCTTAAGCGCAAGCTGGGCATGCAATCGGGATAATTCTAGGATGATGATGATGATCTTTAACACATCAAGATTATTGAAATGAAATGAAATTGAAATGAAATGAAATGAAATTGCTTTATTTAGTCACGTAGGCAATCAAATAGCACTTATGACAAGTCAATACAGAAAAGAAAAATCTTTTATTATTACATTATAATTTAACTATGGTTCATTTTATATAATTTGTACAAAAATATTTACGGTTTTTTTTATAATTTATTTTTAGTTTTCATCAGGAAATACATAATATCTTATTATTATTATTTTAAAGTAAATAACGAGATGGACCTTGTGTATTTCCGAAACGTCACGTATTATTTTAATGGTACCACCGGATCCAAACGCGACCCTGACTGAGAAGACCCGGCGAAACAAACTCAGCGGGCTCACTTTACTACTGGAATTTACGCGGCGCGACCCACACCTGAGTAGATCCAGCGAGTCCAACTCAGTGGGCATGTATTTGGTCCAGTAAGGATAACATAATTATATTATATGACCTGCCAAATAAAAATTGCCTTCTTATTATTTATTTGCTCGAATTATTTACTCGATCGGTCGTCATTTTATTTTTATTTTATTTATTTTGTGCACATTTTATATTAGATATCAATTTGTATATATTTGATGTTTTTATAATGGTTTAAGTTACACTTGGAGCTTTGGGTTAATTTATATTTATTTATGTATTTATTCAAATGATTTGGTTTAAGAAAGAAGAATGTGAAAGGTACTGGGTTCCAAGATGTGGTGATGGCGATGTGCGGGAGAGATCTAATGCCAAATTTCCTTATCCTCTAAATACTGATTTATATTGTAGTATCCCCTTGTCATCAGAACACGTTTAATGTGCACCTTAAATGAATTATCTGATAAGTCAGTTACAGATTTGGGGAGCTTATTGTAAAATTTAACGCAGTTGCCTATAAAGGACTTACTGGTTTTTTCTAATCTTAATGAGGGTATCACAAGTTTATGTCTACCCCTGGTATTTACATTATGTATATCACCAATTTTACTAAAGCTAAATACATTCTTACGTACATACATAATATTTTGATAAATGTATTCAGACGGCACGGTCAGTATATTACAGTCCTTGAAAATGGATCGTAAGGAATCACGGCTATTATTTCATGTATAAACATGAATTGTTTATTTCAGTGTCACATCGTGTACCTCTTCACCGGCTTCCAAACCCCGACAAGCGACCTGACATGTTTGCTGCTTGGGTGTCATGTGTTGGTGATATATTGACTGAACCTGACACCCACAAAATTTATAACAATAAAAGAATATGTGACCATCATTTTGATTCAGCCAACAAAACCACTGGAAGTCGCCTTATTGCTTCAGCTATACCAACTATTTTGAAACGTAAGTAGTTTTTAAAGTTGTATTGTTAAATCAAAATTAGGTGAGAAAAGGTGTGAAATGATTACCATTTATCAATATCTTTTGACATTAAAATACAATAAAAAAAATATTGTTATAAGTAGTGTATATAGATATTTACTGTTCTGCAAAGTTTTGATGGGTTAACATTCTACATTAACAAAATATTATCATTATACACTCAGTGCTTTCATAAGCATGCTGGTACCTACTTGTTGTGGCCATAGCAACACGCCAACTGAGATTTTTTTTATTTATTTACTTGCTTATTATTTGTAAATTTAACTTTATTTAAACATGCATTGTTTTAATTCTAAGATATGACTGCAGAGTTTAATTATAAAATATCTGCAAGTCCTAAAATTTATTTAAAAGAATTTTTATGTACCATATTGTCTAATATTAGTTAAATGATGCTGTTGTAAACTAAAAGTTGTTAACTTCTGTAATAATTGTAATTACCTGTTCATGCCAGGGCAATAAAGCTGTATGAGTTAAGCTCTTTAGTGACGGCAATCCTTAGAAATAAATTTATCTTTTGTTTTGGCCAATAACTCAGTGCACTGAGCTTTCATAAGCATGCTGGTACATATTTGTTGTAGCCATAGCAACACACCAACTTAGATTTAGTTTTTTATATTTACTTGATTATATGCTATATTTACATAGTATTATATTTTTTTTAATATGATGAAATAATTATTATCTATCAAGAATTGATGGCAATTTATTACGCTAAGAAAAATAGAGTGGTTGACAAGCTTTTAAGGTTATAACCCCTTGACTTAATTGAATTAAAAATACAAAGTTCTATTACAGGTGTTTCACATTCATTGGGCACCATAGCAAATACAGACCATAATTACTGCCGGCCCAGAAGAGAATACCAAGGAAGACCTTTGATGGATATTACAAATTTGACATCTCAATCTGTGCCGGCAGCAGTTGTGGACTTGGAAAGTGCACCTGGCCCCTCCAGAGTTATTTCAACACCATCAACTGGATCTTGTCAGACATTGCAGTTTGACTTAGGTAAGACATAGCTTTCATAGTTTTTTTAGATCTTATTATATTGTTGACAATACTTCTTAGAATTAGAAGCTAGTTTCAGATTCTTTAAGTTTATGTACTTAATTTTGATTAATAAAACATTCAGTACTTTATGAAATAATATAATTAGTATCTAGTCATCAAAATAATGTGGCTATAGTATTGTTTTTAAATTTCACAGATAAGACACGCAAATACATTTTAGAAAAGACTCGGGCCAAGTGCACAAAAAAAAGAAAGCAGATGCAGAATGAAATAAGAAGATTACGCAATCAAATAAAGAGTTTCAAGATGCGTCTTCGCCAAACAAAGGGACTTTGAGAAATTATCACAGCACGTTCGTTCTTTAATTTTTACTTGATAGCACTCATTATTTAAAAAGGCAATTGTTGTTTCTTGTATTTCTTGGAAGCAACTTACTAAGCATTCTGAGGGATAACAAAGCCATCTTATTTTTGTATATTCTTTGGCACATATATATTTATTTAATGGGTTATCCACACTGCTAAGTAAGTTGCTTTTACAAATTTTACATCCCTTGACAACCTTATGTAAACACTTGGTCAAGGGGTGCCGCAAACATATACTCTTTGATCAACCCCTAAGTCAAAAATATTTCTATTGTCTTGAATAACATTAAGAGGCTGATCAATGACAATACTTTGGGATTGTAAGGAAGCATTACTTTTTCTTTACTATCTATAAAAAAAGCAAAGGACTACAAGCAATCATTACTATCCGCTTCGCAATTGGCGTTAATGGAATGATTGCTGCTAAAATTATTTAATAATATTTTTTTAAATGCTCCTTCAAATCCCACGCAATTAGGTGATATATTACGAGCACCTAAACTTCGAATACTTCCGAAGAAGTTCTCGAGTGGGTCTTGATTGAAATTCCGAGCTAACATAGCGTCAAAGGAATATTTTATTAACAACTATTGCCATATTGATTTAAAGCCTTCAATTGTTCTTATTAAATTTAATTAATCGTTGGTACAGACTTTTCAACATACTCCCCATCACCTTTTTTACAAGAAATTTTACTGATTTTAGCATTTTCAATGCGTCGTTCGACAATTCGTGATGAGGAGAATTTCTTTTAAAAGCAGATCTGTATATTTTACCATTAGGTAAGTACCGCAAAACTAGAAGAATTGAAGCTATCAAATAATTTGTCAATCATCAGCACAAATGGTATTAAATCGCGGCATTCTGAAAGAATGTCTCGTCTTGCTGCAAAATTATCTGTAGCTACTGCCATACTATGGCTTAATACTTGAAAGCATTTTTCACTTTAATTTTTTTAATTTTGCCGGGATCAATATGTTCATAGGTAATTTTTGGCCAAAGAGTATAGTAATTCAAAAACCAAATTAAAATTGCCAAAAACAAAATACGCAACTCACCATGTGATCTGTCTGCTTCAAATACCCGTTGAAAGTATTCCCATTTGATTATTTTTAAATTATCATTATGTATGTAATGCATTTCTTTGTTTAATAAATTATTTCTTTTACCTTTTAGTAGGTGGGGAATATCGAACAACGGGATTATACCTTTATTATTTATATTAATAATGTCGCATCGCCATTCTTTACTGATGGCAGATGGTTGCTATTATATTAAGTCCTGATGATTGAACATTAGTGATAACATCAACTAGGATTTCTTTCAATTTTGTGGTTTTTAAGCTTTGTGTGAAGTAATACGCCACTGGTTGTTTAAAGTTTTTACTAATGCCCATAACCGTAAAAACTAACACATGATTAGCAAAATTAATGTTTTTTCGGAACCATAATTTTCGAAGCCTACAAGATCGTCTATGTAAGCATTGTACGGAATTTGAGGAGAAACATACATTTCATCACATAACAATGTACATAAACGATCTTGAGGCAACAGTGTTGACACCGTAGATTTCAGTTCCTCGAAGATTGGCTTATTAATTCCAGGTGCCATTTAATTTGAGCCAGTAATGACTTCAAATTTTTTTGAGATGGCAACGTAAAATGTTATTTGTAGCCTTTGGGACTCTTTTTAAATATTGAGAGTGCCAAAATCTATTGATCCAGTGTGTATCGTTGTCCTTTCTTTTTCTTTTTTCCCTTTACAAGAATGCAATCTTGTAAAGAGCTTGGAGGATTCAGACATCATCATCATCATTGCCTTGCCCTGCTCCCAATTTCATTTGGGGTCGGCGCAGTATGTTTTATCCTTCCAAACATCCCTATCAGCCGTCATGTCTTCATTCACCCCTTTTTCTTTCATATCTTCAGTCACGCACTCCATCCATCTTTTCTTTGGCCTTCCTCTGCTCGCCCATCCATCAACTTTCATATCCATCACCTTTCTTCCTTCTTGGAGGATTCAGACATGTGCTGTGTTAATTTCTCAAAGTCCCTTTGTTTGGCGAAGATGTTTTATTTTAAACTAACTCTTTATTTTATTGCGTAGTCTTCTTATTTCTTAGAATATTAAATGTTAAATATAATAGAATATCGTAATATTAATAATCGTTTATGTTGTTTTAATGTTTAGTTTTAATATTTAAAAAAAGATTGAATTTTATTTTAAATGTTTTTTCCTTAAAAGTGTAATAGTTCTGTTATTAGTTTCTTTAATAGTGAGCAAGTTATAATAATAATGCTCAAGTTCCTATTGTTTTATTGTTTAGTTTTAAGATTTTAAACAAGTTTGAATATTATTTTAAATGTTTTCCTCAAAAGTGTAAGAGTACCGATTAGTTTGTTTAATAATTTGCTATTATTCGTACAACAATCCAATTACAAAATTAAATTATGGTGGTCCCCAAGATACAGGCTTAGCCTAGTTTGGGACCCTCTGGAAAACGTTTGAAAACAGCAATTATTTATGCGCAAAATATAAATGTATAAAAGTAAAGATGTAAGAAAATGTGATATGTGTATTTTGTGATAAATAAAGATTATTATTATCCATTTGGTTTTGGTTTACATAGCTATACAATACAGAGGTGCCTAAACTATACGTAGAAAACATAATATAGATAGTAGTATATAGCTACGCAAATATTTGTAGGTTTAGTTCTACACTTGATGCCTAGACGGCAGCACTTACCATACATTCAATTTTTGACATGAGTTTCCACTCTTTCTTACTTATATTACTATACTCTTTGATTTAGATGTTATACTACACTCTACAGACTAAACTGCGTTCAAATTATAAAGTTACATTTTCTTCGGCCTAATTTATTTATATTAATAAAATATAGTGGACCTACTTCTTAGAGCTAAATTTAATTTAATCACATTGCATTAAGCATTTATCATACAAAAACCAAAGAATAATTATTTCATTGCAAGTTTCATTAACATTCGTTATAAAAGCTTTAGCATCATAGGTAGGTACCTATACCTACTTAGTACTTACTTTCTTTTCAGTTAGCACATTGTTAGAATTCTTATAAGAATGCAACATTAAATTAAAAATTTAATCATAATATGTATTGTGTATGATATGTTAGGACAAATTTGAATTAAATGCTACACAATTTATTTACATATAATAAAATGTTACAAAGAAATTCGAGAGTTACGAACGCATACAAAAAGTGAAATCGTGTCAGTATTGGCAATAATTTTGGACGCGTGGAGTGAAACGTCAGCCACGTACGAACGACTGTCATATGCCGTTCACAAGTTCACTGCAAAAGTAATTTAGAAATTCATTATAAGTGTAAAAATAAGGTATAACTATCTCTTGTTTTCTTTCTAAACTATAGTTAAATTGTTGTGTTCATTGTATTTTGGTACATTATACTGTTTTTCATTCAGTTTTTTCAAAATACCTCACAAATTGGGCGCCACGAATTTGACCACAAAAATCTTATTTTGCAGACAGAATGGCCGCAAAACTGCTTTACCTGGCTTTGTTCCTCGCGGCGGCGGTACACGCTGACGACGAGCCCGCGGTCGCTAGATTATTAGTGTCTAAACAAGTGCTGAACAAATACCTTGTAGAAAATATGGACATTTTAGTCAAATACACTCTGTTCAATGTTGGGACCGCACCTGCAGTGGACGTGAAGCTGGTTGACAACGGTTTCCACCCCGAAGTGTTCACAGTCGTTGGCGGACAATTGAGCGCGGAGATCGACAGAATAGCCCCTCAGACTAATGTGTCGCACGTAGTTACTGTGCGCTCTAACAGATACGGCTACTTCAACTTTACATCAGCTGAAGTTACATATAAACCCAGCGAGGATGCTAGTGAGGTAAGCATACTGTTGTTTATTTGATGACATATGTTGAGATGGTAAAAGAAAGCTATTAACAGAGCAAAGTTAATATTGAGTTTCCAACAATTAACTTTGACATACATACATACATAAACTCACGCCTGTATTCCCCGAAGGGGTAGGCAGAGGTGCATTTCTGCACCCACATTTCGCCAGTCCATCAGTCCCACGTAATAGGGGGCGAGCCTATTGCCGTTTCTCGGGCACATTTCCAGACTCCGTGCTGTTACCGAGAATTTCCTTATGGAAAAACCCAATAACACTTTTGCCCGACCCGGGAATCGAACCCAGGACCTCTAGATCGGACGGCACATTCTTGTACCGCGAGACCACGAGGCAGTCGTAATTAACTTTGAAAGACATTTATTTATGTTTTTTACACATTGCGTATAAAGGCGGACTTAATGCCTAAGGCATTCTCTAACAGTCAACCTTTGGGTGATGCAGAGATAAAAGGTAGGTGCATAAACAGTAAAAGGGTAAAATAATATACAACAATAATAATAAATGGAACAACTATATATATTAACATAAGTACACAGATAAGTAAATAATTATAGGTAATTACAGATACACATACAATACATAAAAATATATATGCAATATATAATATATACATACATACATAAATACATAAAAAGAGGGGAAAAAATAATCAAACATCACACATATTGTTTAGTTCATTACAAAACAGCTGCCGAACTTTCATTTTGAATGCCAAGCGAGTTGTAACATCTTCATATTATGACATAATATAATTATGTAGACTAATGTATAATTAGGGAACTTTTTGATGTTTATGTTTTTTTATTCATTAAAAAATTGAAGGGTGTTCGGTGTTCCTAAGCACATAAAAAACCGCAAAGTGTCATTGAACCCAGTTTGGTCTAAACTAAGTTATTTCTTTTTGTAATATGCAGCAGATATATACATATTTTTCACTCACATAGAGAATAGATCAATATATTTGAATCATGCAACACTTGAATGTCACAAAACATAAAACCAATAAGGAATTATTTTACAAAAAGATTTTAAATTTCCAATATTTACAAAAATGTTGACACATTTAAAAGGTTTTTTTAAGTCTGTTTAATCTCCTTTTACTTACATTTTTATTCTATTAGAAAGATGGCAACTTGCATAAGTAAACACTATTCAATGTGTTTATTAGAGATGTGCCGACTAGTCGGTAAAGCCGACTATCTCGCCACTATCATGGTTGGCGGCTATTCATGCAAAGAGTGCCAACTATCCGGCTTCTTACTTTGTATATATTTATCAGTGATATGTATGTAGGAGAAATTACATTAAATAAAATCCTTGATTATTTTATATCTTTGAACAAAAAAATTCATTTTTTGACATTCCATATTAGGCTTTAATGCTTTTAATCTCAAGATGTGAATGTATAGAATGTGACATAGAAAGGTTTGTTCAGTCCCTAGGTTTTAAAGTAAGACAGATAATTCTTAGTTTTGTAATTGTGTTTGTAAACATTAACATCAGGTTAAACAGTTTCTGTTACACAAAAAGGTCTTTATAAATATAAGAAAAAACTAAAAATTTTAAATGACCCATCATTAGTATGGCAAATTGATGGCACAAGGATCAAATAATCACTATTGTGCACTATCCGATGACATAATTATGCTAGCTTCTCTTATCCTTCGAATACATGAGTTGATGACACATGACACAAACTGTTGGGTCAAAACCTAGAGACTATGATACAGCTTAAATAAGTCAGGGCTAAATCAAATATTTACTAACTGCATAACCCTATATTACTCGTATGTATAGGTGTTTGAAACTGTCCTTGTTTAGATATATATTATGTCACATGAAAACCTTATGCCTTAACAAGTATGTGCCATGCAATCTAAAGGGCCAGGCAAAGTGTTATTGGGTTTTCCATTACGAAATTCTCATTAGCAGCAGAGTCCGGAATTGTGCCCGAAAAACGGCAATAGGTTCGCTCCCTGTTACATGGGATTGATACATACTGGCAAAATGTGGGTGCACAAATGAACCTCTTATGTATGTATTGAAACCTTAGTGCAACCCAATGTTCTTGTATACTGATTTAAACATACTGTTCATTTGTGGACTAAGCCTAAATTTATTTTTGTTTTTGAAAAATATATGGTGATAGTAAATTACAACTTCCCATTCTGATATTTATATATAATCGTAACTGCACTGTAGTTATATTTTTAATTTTCCATGTTCCAGGTCCAATTTGCTATCAGCAGTTCTCCAGGAGAAGGTGCAATTGTTGCTTTCAAGGACTATGACCGCAAATTCTCCTCTCACATCCTAGACTGGGCAGCATTCGCAGTTATGACACTGCCATCTCTTGCAATCCCCTTCGGACTTTGGTACTCATCAAAGAGCAAATACGAAAAATTCTCCAAGCCTAAGAAGGGTCATTAAATTAACTTTAGTTTAGTCAGTTAATTTTTTATAATGCTGCCAATGTTTTATATATTGCAATGGAAGGAGTAGGCCTACTTGCAACAATGATTGAGCTTATTTTATGGCTAAGTTTGAGGCTATAAACTTAGTTGGAATTAAGTTTCCATATATATATTTTTGGATTATTCATTAGGTACAGAATCCAAAAAAGCACAATGTGACCAGCAAATAGTTTTTATAAATACTCAAAGTCGAATCGAATTTATACAATATACAGAACATTTGCAGTAACAATTTCATTTCCTCATTAATTTTGTTTCATCAACATCCCTAATTGTTAATATAATTTATATGAACAATAAAACAAAAGATTTTTATAAGTAAAACTTAATTTTTTTTCTATGATTCATCAAATACACAAAAAAAATATTATCAGAATATTTTGCGAACAGTGATTCTGATTCATTTTGTTATATTCTCTTATACAGAGTGTAAACAGACCATGATCAAAACTAAGACAACAAAAATATTTACGGTGATAACAAACATATTTTTGATCATGGTATGTTAACACCTATATAAAATAAATTCGAAAGTCAAGAGAACTGTTTAGAAGTTTTGAATAAAATAAAGTCTTTCACATTTGTCTTAACATATATCAATTTTATAGTATTTTCAAATTGAACTTAAAAGAGAAAGCTGTAGTCTCCAGCAATGTAAAAGTAAATAATAATAAGACTCTAGATTGATCCCCGCACTGAGACAAATCTTTGTGTGGTCAAAAAATATTTATTTCTGGCCTGGAGATTTTTGTAACCGAAAAGAACTTCATAGAGTTCGATATTCACGACATAAGATTTGTATGGGGTCACCGGTCAGAAATATGTATGTGACTGATAGGGATAGGGTGTGTGAATTTACATTAAGAATCTTAACATCAATGAATGAAGGAGAAATATAACCAAAGTTAAAAACAGTAGCGACAATTTCATCCAATCCAATAAATACAGTTAATGCGTACAGCATACCTACATGCACGGCTGGGCAAAATACATGCTTTGCTTTAATTGAAATACAAATTACAAAATACTGTATCGCAAGTAATTAAAATACGAAATACAAAATACATTTAAGTAAAGTATTTGAAATACAAAATACAGTATTTTAGCTATTTTTAATTGAAATACAAAATACAAATTACAAAATAATACATATTTATTTGTTATTGCAGGCGGTTTTTGTTTTGTTATTGCAGGTCCTGATGAGCACAAACTAAATACTAAATGAAGGCTAAATGTATTTTTAAGCCTCGAGTATTTGAAATACTAATTACAAAATACTTCGGCTTCACGTATTTGAAATACAAATTACATTTTAAGAAAGTAATTAAAATACAAATACAAAATACGTATTTGTATTTCAATTACAAAGTAATTCAAATACTGCCCAACCCTGCCTACATGTATATTGACTACAAATGTTACTTTAACGCAGAAGTAATTCACGTATCTATTCGTGCGTGTTCGTGAATAAGAAAATTTCTTAAAATCTTAAGGTACATAAATGAAATATAATAAAAAGCACATTGGTGGTTCGGCGTTGTTATATATTGTATAATGTTTATTTATGTCCGAGTTAAATGATAGTTAAACACAGGGTACGTTCGGGATTACTTTATTGATACCATCTTAATGTCTATCTATTAGGGATGTACCTGTACATTAGTGATGTCCTAGTCATGCTTAATTACAATCTACAACATCTCCCTTCTTTACAAATGGGTTAAAGATTATGTTATGTTCAATACACTGTTTGTCTATTCACTATTAATCTGTTACATAGTCTGCCAAATATGCTGGCTTTCTAATAATCCGTTTCGGTCTAATTCCAATATTCCTATTTTCATTCATTACAATGTTTTCATTATTTGTTGTATCTTTATCACAATTCTCCAAATCAAAATTATAATCATTTTCTACCTCTAACCTATTTCTAGTGTATTTACCATTTGGAATTAAACTCTTTCTATTTCTTACAATTATTCCTCCTTCTTCTGTTTTAACATTATAAGACCTTGGACCTTGTCCATATCCTACTACTATTCCACTTTTATGTGGTCCTGAGCTACCTTCTTCTTTTATTTTTACTACTTTATCTTTACTTAACATAGGTAATTTCCTAGTCTTTTTATTATAGTATTTTTCCTGCATTTTCAGTTTTTTACACAATTCATGTTTGTAATTACTATTTTTCTTAAACTTTGAAATATCAGGCATCATATTCCTTACTTTTCTATTAAACATTAACTCAGCTGGTGTCTGACCTGCTTCAGAAACAGGGGTATTTCTATAAGTTAACAAACCTTTATAAATATCTTTATTTTCATCTATTAATTTCTTCAAAATTCTTTTTACTGTTTGAATATGCCTTTCTGCTAAACCATTTCCTTGATGGTGTCTAGGGCTTATAATTTTGTGATTGAAACACCATTCTGAACTAAAGTTTTTAAATTCAAATCCACTGAATTGAGTACCTGCATCTGAATATACTATTTCTGGCACTCCATATCTAGCCCATATTTCTTTTAAGTATTTAATTACAGTTTGAGCTGACATATTAAATAACTTTTTTATCTCTACAAATTTACTATATGTGTCTACTACTAGCAAATAAGGATTTCCTCCAATAAAAAATATGTCACAAGCTACTATTTGCCATGCCTGTATTGGAACTTCTTTATAAATCATAGGTTCATTTCTATTAGCATTTTGATATCTCTTACATGTATCACAATTATTTATCTTATCTTCTATTTCTTTATTCATTGTAGGCCAATACACAGACCTTCTTGCCAATTGTTTGCATTTACTTATTCCTAAATGAGCATAATGTATTCTACTTAACATATCAGGCCTTAAACTTTTTGGTATTATTATTTGACATCCTTTTAATATCAATCCTTTACAATAATTAATTTCCTCTCTATAACTGTAATATTGCTTAACTATTGAATCTACTTGGTTTTTATTTTGAGGCCAACCCTCTCTAATGTATTTTAACAATGTTTGCAATTCCTCATCTTTAGAAGTCTCATCAACAATAATTTTTAACTTACTATCTGTAACTTTAAAACTACTCATAATCATTGCCACATGAGCTTCTATATCTTTATCACATGCTTCCTGTGTATCATCTAAATATGATCTACTTAAATGGTCTGCTACAACTAATTCTTTACCAGGTTTATAAGTTACTGTAAAACTATAAGGTTGTAATGCTATTTTCATTCTTTGTAGTCTGGCTGGACATTTATTCAATGACTTTGCAAATATTGAAACTAATGGTTTATGATCTGACTCAACAATAAACTTCTGTCCATACAAATATTGATTAAATTTCTTACATCCAAACAAAATTGCCAAACTTTCTTTTTCTATTTGACTATACATCTTTTCTGTCTCTGATAATGCTCTAGAACCATAAGCTATAGGCTTATCATTTTGAAATATTACTGCTCCTAAACCATCTTTTGAAGCATCAACACTGAGTACTATAGGTTTATCAACATCAAAATATGCTAAAACTGGTGGTTGACATAAAACTTTCTTTAATTTATCATATGATTCTTGTTGCGTCTGACTCCATATGAAAGGAACATCTCTTTTTGTAAGCTGTCTGAGAACTCCTGTAATCTCAGAATAATTTTCAATAAATCTAGATACATAATTAGTCATACCTAAAAATCTCATAAGTTCAGTCTTTGAAGTAGGTTCTTTCATTTTTATAATAGTTTCTGTCCTATCTGGGTCCACTTCAATTCCTTTCTTTGATAAAATATGACCTAAGTACTTAACTTGCTCAACTTGTATCTGACTTTTATTCTCATTGAACTTAATATTATATTCTCTAGCTTTTTCTAATACCTTTTTTAATATTTTATCATGACCTTCAATTGTCTCATGATGTATTAACAAATCATCAATGTAAATTTCTACTCCTTCAATTTCAGAAAATATTTCTTTGAACAATTTATGAAAGATCTCTGGACTTGAATTCAAACCATAAGGTAATCGGTTGAACATATACCTACCATGTGGTGTGTTAAATGTAGTGAGTTCCTTTGATTCTTCAGCTAAACAAACTTGCCAAAATGCTGTAGTAGCATCAAGAGTACTATAATATCTAGAGCCCTTTAATTTACTTGTTATCTCATCTAACCTAGGCAATGGATATTGTTCTCGCAAAATCTGATTATTTAAATGTTGTGGATCTAAACAAACCCTAATTGATCCATCTGGTTTTAATGTCATAACTAATGAATTTACATACTCTGTAGCTGTATTTACTTTGCTTATAATTCCTTTATTCTCCATGCTATCTAACTCAATCTTTAATTTGTCTTTTAATTTAAATGGAACTTGCCTACAAGGTTCTATTTTTCCTACTGCATCATATTTTAATTTAATTTTATATTCATATCCTTTGATTTTACCAATTCCCTTAAAAACATCTGCATACTCTCTTAATAAACAATGTTTCATTAACTTGCCTTGTATAGATTCTACTTTAGATCTAGTTTCTTTAAGTAAATTTAACTTTTTGATTGTTGGAAAACCTAACACTGGTTCATAGTCACCCTTTGTTATATGAAATTCAAGATTACAATTTTTTCCTACAATTTCACATTCACAATATATTTTACCTAATGTTTCCAAACATGTATTATTATAGTTACTTAATTTTGAGGACGGGTAATATTCCTGTACTTTCAATATTTCTTTACAACAATTATGTGACATTACATTACAGTCTGCACCACTATCTAACTTAAATTGTATTATTTTACCATTACAGTCTTTAAATTTGACAGATTCATACCAACCATCTTCTCTACTTCTAATTTTATTCAACTTTACTTGACCCATGTTTATAGACAACTGTTCTTTTTTCTCCATAGTGTCTTCTTCTTGCTCACTCACACTCTTTATTACACTTTTCTTTCCACACCTGATAGCAAAATGTCCTAGTTTTCCACATTTCAAACATTTCTTGCCAAAAGCGGGACAATTCGAGAACTTATGATTATAACCACATCTTGTACATGCTACTATCCTTTTTTCTTGAGCTATGTAGTTGCTTCTATTTTCTGTTGGTTTTGTGTATACTTTTTTCTTCGTTCTGTATTTATCATCCTTCTTATCATATATATTTTCTTCTTTTTTCCTGTACTGTATCTTCTGTATTTCTTGTTTATTTTCCATTTTCTTTAATTGTTCTCTTGCTGTTTCTGCTGCCTTGCATATTGCTACTGCTTTTTGGAATGTCAAGTCTTGTTCTCTTAATAATCTCTCCTTCAATCGGCTATCATATATTCCTGCGACTATTCTATCTCTTAACATTCTCTCTTTCAGTTCTCCAAAATTGCATTCTGAACTTAACCTTCTTAGTTCTGTTACATACTGATCAACAGATTCTTCTGGATGCTGATCCCTTTTATTAAACAAGTGTGTACTAATACTTTCATTACTTGCTGGGATGAAGTGTTTGTCAAAACAGGCTATCACCTCACTATAATTATTTTGTTGTTCGCTAGACAACTCAAATGTGTTGTATATTTCAATACATTCTTCACCCATGCAATGTAATAATAATGCGACTTGTACTTGCCCTGTGTTACCATTTGCACCTGACGCAATTCTATATATTTCAAACTGTTGCTTCCACCTTTTATATGATTCTGCCGTTAGGTTCACCAATGGTTTTGGGGTTTTTAATCCGTATACACCTTCGACCTGTGGCATCTTGGTGGGCACACGTTTTTATATTTTTCTTCTTCTTGTTATTTTGCAACTTTTCCACCATATATTTTGACTAATCCTGTCTAAAGCGCCATGTTATATATTGTATAATGTTTATTTATGTCCGAGTTAAATGATAGTTAAACACAGGGTACGTTCGGGATTACTTTATTGATACCATCTTAATGTCTATCTATTAGGGATGTACCTGTACATTAGTGATGTCCTAGTCATGCTTAATTACAATCTACAACAGGCGTTACATAAATATCTACGAGTAATTAATGTTAAACAATTTTAACAATATGTATTTTTTTTGGTCTGCGAGCCATGATGATGAAACTGTGTACTGTGTAATGATACAGTCTGCTGAGATAGTATGTCGACAGTCGTGAGTTTAAATATCATACAGACGCCTTGTCGGTTTTATGTCCGTAATTCAAATAAATCCATATAATAACGCAGTATTACATGACAACTGTCGTGAGTGTATTTTCTTGCGAAGTGTCCATTATTAAGAACACATTGCACAACCTTTGAATATAATTCTTTATTTTCAGTGTAATTATTGTACGTACTAATAGCTGTATTTTTTCGCCGTTTATGTCCAAGAAGTTTTACCTAGTATCGTAATACCTACAGCATTTTTCGTGCGTTAGGTTTCGTACCTACTGCGTATGGCAAGTCCTAAAATACTGTTCTCTAGGGTTGCTGAAAAAATATCGATATATCGATATTTTTTTCAAAATATCAATATGTATCGCCGATTATTTTGATCCGATATATCGATATAAAATATCCATGGTATCGAAAATAGTATCTAATTCGATATTTTTTATTGATGTAACTAAAGTTGCTAGCATCCGTAGTTCCTAGTTCTGTAATTTGCCAATAGATGGCGCTGTACAAATTTAAAGAAATTGTAAATCGTAATGTCAAGATTCTCCGACCTATATATATATATATAAGGGTTTGAATAATTTGAGATTCTAAAAAAAAATATATATTTATCGATATTTTTTCGTTCGATATATCGACGCCGATATTGATATTTTTATAAATATCGAAATATCGATATATTTTTTCATTTACGACATCCCTGGCCCCTGCTGTTCTCTCCTTTTTTGACATTTCCTAAAAGGTGCGTCAGCTTTTCTTAAACACAACACAATACCATAAAAAAGTATACGCATTACATAGCAAAGTAGTGCCATCTAGTGGCGATGACACAAACAAAGAAATCACAAAAGAAATGCTACTTTTCTAAAGTTGTTCTTTGCGTTGGCGCTTTTTTTTAATTTTATTCTACAAAAGTAACCACTACTAACTTGCTATCGGAAAGTTTTTAGCCTCCTAGTGGAATTAAAATGATTGATCAAAATGTACATGTAATTGTACCATAAGGTATTTAATAAAAATAAAAAATAATATTATTGTTATAACATTACTCAGAAAGCAGTCTGCATTTAGTATGTTCCCTGTAAAGGCGAGGTCTTGTTGAGCTGCCTACATACTTTCCCATTTTGAACATTTTTACTCCGATGCAGATTTCTCTGCAGATTAAAGGAATATCGTATCGATACGTTCGTTATGATTTGTGTAAAAGTGTTAGTCATCACGAACCACGAAGTCTATAAGTCAGCAACGGAAATGAAAAGTCAGCAATGGAAGGAGAAAAGTGGGATATTGGTTAATTGATGTCTTATATAAGGAAATTGATGGCGATTGAAGTCATGATGGCCTCGAGATTAAGGCATGGTCGCGGATTCAAACCCCAGGCACACACCTCTGACTTTTCGAAGTAATGTGCATATTCACAAAGAATTATCTCGTACCTACCTTAAACATGAAGGAAAACATTTTGAGGAAACCTGCACACCTAAAAAGTTCTTAGGAACAACCCGCACTAGGCCAGCGTTGTGGATAAAAGCTTTAAACCCTCTCCTTGTAGAGGAGGCCCGTACGCAGCAGTGGGACGTATATGGGCTGATGATGATGATGATGAAAGAAATTAAAGAAAAACAAAAACAATAGATACCTATGTGTTAAAACAATTTATTTAGGCTCATACATAATAATACGGATATGTACTTCTAGGGTGCACGTAACAATGCGCGGTAACGCCTCATATATAATACAACAAATGAATAACTTTAGCAGCTAATTAACAATCATAAATCTGTTCAGAAATAAATAGTAATTGGGTTATTTTCCTTAGTAGCCATATGGTATGTGGGACGAACGGGATTGAAGTAAATACACGTAATAATGTACCAACTATTATTGTCCGATCAACCATCAATTTGCGGCAAGTATTTAGAGAAATAGTTATTGAATTCAACGCGGGGATGTTTTTATTTTTAACAAGTACAGCAGGTACAAACAATGTACAATTATAAAAAAAATACGCAGACCGATGCAATTATATCTCTTGAACGAGAATAGTTAACAGTAATATAAGATTAAATTCACGTCCAAGGCAAGCAGAGACAATTGCTACTATTATTTCGCCTTTCGTCCCATTATATAATAGAAATGTATGTTCAGCTTAAAACTATATCGATTAAAGTTATGTTATAATAATTTAATTAAAATATTAATTGGTGTGCTCTAAAACAAAACAATAACATTTATCCTTAATAAACTACACATGGTAAACAGGAATATTCCTAATTTCATTGAATATCGGCTGTTGATAGCATTGTTTAGGTTAGTTAGTACCTAATGTTTAGGAGGAATGTTGTATTAGTATATAGAAATAAAACATTATCACTTATCTGATTAGGAATATTATAGAGAAAGCTTTAATAACATTTTACTATTTCGACAAATATTACAGAATAGTAAAAAATGTTTCGGAATACAATAAATAGAATCAAAGCCAAGGGATGTAATCCATAAATTAGGTATACTTAATCACATACATACATAAACTCACGCCTGTATTCCCCGAAGGGGTAGGCAGAGGTGCATTTCTGCACCCACATTTCGCCAGGTATGTATCAGGCCCACGTAATAGGGGGCTAGCCTATTGCCGTTTTCGGGCACATTTCCAGACTCCGTGCTGTTACTGAGAATTTCCTAATGGAAAAACCCAATAACACTTTGCCCGACCCGGGAATCGAACCCAGGACCTCTAGATCGCACATACTTGTACCGCGAGACCACGAGGCAGTCGTATACTTAATCTCAGAACATAAAAATTATGTCATACACCTGAACAAAGGATTATAACAAAGTCTTTGGACGAGTTTTAAATGATTCACTCTGCATCGCTTTGAAGTATAAATATCAGTGTTACGTCACAAATATCCTATAGAAATGTGATGATTTATATAAAATTGTTTATATCTTCTTATGGTATGATATTCAGCCAAGTACGCCAATCATTAGATTACGACTCAAGACTCAACCAACTGGAGGCAAGAACTAACGAGTAGGACATAGCTGACAATAATGTAGGGTTGCCATCTGCAAACTTAGAAATCCAGGATTTGATATAGAAATACCAGGACATTTCGGTTTTAAGCCAGGACTATTTATGATGCAGTACCTAATTGTTATAATAAAACAACTAGCCTACCTAAACCTAGTAGCGCGAAAGAGACAACAATCAGTCTGCACGATACTACTTTGTTTTAAAAAGAGTCATGACTCTCACACGCGCGGCGCGGGCCCAGTGAGTGACAAAACGATTAGTAGCGCGCGAAATTTAAAGCATAGATCCTTAACAGGACTCTTAAAAACTCAGGACGATGCTTATAAACTATCCAGGACAGCCCAGGACACCCCAAAAAGCAGGTTTTATCACGATGTTTTCCTTCACCGTCAAAGTACGTGATAATTCATTGAGAATACACACATAACTTCGAAAAGTAAGAGGTGTGTGCCTGTGGTTTCAACCCGCGACCGTCGAGATTCTCGACCGCGTGCCTAAACCTCGAGACTATCACGACTTTGTACTAATAGTACATTTCATATCCTAGAAGTGGTTTGAAGAAACGAGTTTTTGGATAATTTAATCATGGCATTCGTGATTAATTGATTATGTATGTTTGAATAACTTATTTAAAATAGATAAAAATGGGTTCATACATTTATTTATATAAAATTTATTCCGTAAAATAAATAAGTTAAAACTAAAACAGAAATAAAGGTCAAGCAAACCACAGATCTAGAAATTCTAATGCCCAATAAACAACAGTAATAATTCGTGCCAATCATTAACAGGCTTGAGGTTTTCATAGGGTCATTGGCCAAGTTGACTAATCAGTAGATGTAATAAGAGACGATTTCTTAATGCGTGTTCGATAAATAAAATACATTGCTGGGGCTTCATTACTATTTAGAAAGTCATTCTGGAGCAATACGTAAAGCCTTATCATTCATTCAATCCACTGAGTTAAAAACGTTGTAGATTTACGGTACAAATAACTACTTGTTAACATGTTTATTATATTTCATCATAATAACTCTAATAAACAATTACTAAAAAAGATTTCATGAAATTGCTTTTTTCCTTAACATTGTTATGAACTAGGTTATTGCTTTGTCCTTTATAAATTTTATGTTGTGCTCAGTATATTTCCATACATACAAATAATACAGTAGAAACTCGATTAACCTGATTTATTAATTGTTGTCGTTAGGCATTCGGATAATCGAATATATGAAGAAAAGCGGGTTTTTTACATATGTATACATATCATATAGGCTCGCCCCCTATTACGTGGGACTGATACATACTTGGCGAAATGTGGGTGCAGAAATGCACCTCTGCCTACTCCTTCGGGGAATACAGGCGTGAGTTTATGTATGTACATATCAACGAAAATCAATGTTTATTTGGAGATACATTATCTGAAAAATAAACATGATTACTACGAGTAAATTTGACTTTGTAGGTTCTTAATTTGTCGCGGTTGGTAGTCCGGATAATCGCTAATCCGAGGACCGAATAATCCGAGTTTCTACTGTATATAACTTTTTTTATTACTCAAGCGGGAAAAGTAGTATCTTTGCGCACGCTTTTAGGGTTTTGCGCACTTCACAATTACAGTGCGACAAGTAAACTTCTCGCACCCAAATTTTCATTGGCGCACCCAAATTCAGTGACAGTGACAGTCGAAGTGTCAATATCAAAGAAGTGGGATTGGTATTCAAATAAAAATAATTTATACTCCAAAGATATCTACTACTTTCCCCGCATATAATACGTAATAAAAAATAGTATGTGCAATTCGTGCGAATTTTTCGCGCTAGTACTCTTCCCACATCAAAATTCAACTATTTATCAAATTTCTAAACATTATGCAGCGCTGTAGTTATTTAGTGAGTCACATTATAATCAATGACGCGTCAGTAATAATCAGCGGCGGCCACATGATATGCCTCCGTATGTAGAACTAATTTACATTTAAAACAGGCCTCATTTTATTCACAGCACGTGTAAGTCTCAGCAGGTTTAGAGTAGATTATGATCAACTTGCCAGAACATTTTTTAACGGACCACTAAGAATTCTTTCTCTAATAAAAAAAACGACAATTCACGATAGGTAAAATAATATAACTGACTTGCATGTCTGTTTGGATCACATGTGATCTGATGAATTTTCATAGTTCGCCTCTAAACAAACTCAAAAAGCATTTTATATTCGATGTTCTAATTTGGAGGCACTATATTGTTTATTAAATATCACTTATCATTTAGTTTCCTTTCTTGGTGATAAAACTCATTAATCACGCATATGAACCAACGATTAAGTTGTTTGAATGTACGTAATTTATACATTATCTAGTGTCCTCTTTCTTTTAAGAGCTTATGCGGCTTCCTAGGCAGATTACGAGCTATTACCGTTCCTCTATTGTATCAATTGCGAGGAATTAAGGGATCGACGTCCACATATTTTTTTATTCATGTATTCAAAGTTGAATGTTTAACACGATGACAATATTAATCCTGATAATTTCTAAATTATTGATGCATGAATTACGTATAAGTGGTTTTATAATGTCAATAAATAAAAACCTCATTTTATAATTTTAATAAACGATGTAATGTTATCTTTAAATTATAAATAATGTACATATTTAATAAAATTTGAATTGATTTCCGTAAGTGACCATGCCAGATCAATTTAAATATTTCTCAAAATAACCTGAGCTGAAAAATGTAAAGTTTTGTAATTCTGTAGTTTTTACGGTTCCGTTCGTCCGAATAAAAAAACGGAACCCTTATTATTTTTATTTTGAGTCACGACTTAAACTAGTACAGTTTATGAAAGTTGAGTAATAAAGTAGAATGTGATTAAAATAATCTTTCTTTACGTCATACTTAAAATCTAAAACTACAGTATCGCTGTGACTCACGTGTAGCGCACGGTCGCTGTCTGATTAGGTAACTCAATGGAAAGGCGATTACTTCATTATCCACAGTAGACGGGCAAAGCAAGATAACAATGTTTTTGCTTTGTCTTGCAATTTTTTCGCACCCAATAATGAATGTATGGTACAACGCGCCGATAGAAATATTAACTGGATATGTCCAAGAAATATTTTATCTGATAATGATGGCATTTTTGTATTATTAAAACGTGTTAATCAAAATAATGAACAATATGTGACTCAGCTTGCTGAATTCTTATTTATACTGTAAATGTTCAGTGTTAATAAGACGGACAACATAAAAATATAGCTTTATAGAAGAAAACATGTTTTTACGTATCTTAAGAAAGTGATGATCTTTCTTCTTTCTTTCTTCTTTCTTTAATGCAGTTTAAATGTATGGAATTTACCAAACGTGAACATTAAAGCAAATAAATAGTACATATTGAATGTAAAACGTCTGTATGAAACGATATTGTTCAATTTGCTCAAGTGCTCCAAATTATTTCATGAATATATCATCATAAGAACTTCGATAATTAACATCCAATATTTTGAATGCCAACTATCAACTCTACAACTTATTATTTGTGAATTTCCACGTATTAATTTTACATAATACCTACTTTTATGAAAACAAATTGTTTTTCTCTGCAATATTTAAAACGCATTATTTTATTAAATTCAAATTCACCTTCCGAATTAATTACGCATGACGTCATACATGGACATAATAACGTCTATGATGTGGTATACGATCACAATTAACTCAAAATGGCAACTGTCATCTTATATGTCAGAAGATATAAGATAATGAGCCCGAGTTAGAAACTTATTAGTGCATCATCAATATGTATGCTTATTGTAACATCCTACTCTGCTGTTACAAAGTACACATTTTATACACAACTCGTAATAGCACGGTCAGTTAATCATGAAGTATTTAAAAACAGACAGATTGCGAAACTATACACATTATACAATTTAAGTACTCAGACGAAATGTGATTTAATCCATTGACAAATAGAAAAAATACAACATTTTGCTTAATTTTAAGCATTACAGTGTGAAATCGAAGTTTTATAAATACTAAAGATTTTTTTATTGACATACATTATCTCAAGTGAGTACCTCGGCTACTGTGTGGCCAAATGGTAGATGGCCAAATACCTAAATGGTAGATATGATTAAGACATGACTCAGTATTAGGAGGGCCATGAAAACTCAGCCAACGAAATGTTTGTCTAGAAATACACGTCTGCTTATCCTTTCGGGAATACTGGCGTCAATATATTATCTCAAGCACTAGATAGGTTGTATTCGTTGAACTAATGTTATAATACAATCAGATACGCTCATGTTCAAGGATCGATAACAAAATCGTTTCCATTTATGAGGCGTTTGTAAACATTTCCTCTCAATTGCCAATATGTTGTACGCTAATGTATTTAGCAGGTCTCACGTCCGAACTCAAACTAAGTGCGATCCATGTTGAAACACTATTAATAGTTTGTTAAACTTGACATAAAAATTGTTTACTGTACTCCAAGGCAACTTGAGTTTTATATGCCTTTACGTTCAATACCTTTGTTATGACATCATTTAGTGAATAAAACTACTAATTGTGTTATTGAACTTAAAATTTGTGGCGTAGTCTTTTCATTTCATAATTCTTTGGTTGCCGTAGTTCAACTTTATAAAAATGTCGTCTTTTTGGTGGTTCATTTCCTTTAAAACGCGCCCAATGTTACTAGCATTTTTAATCAGTTATATTAGTAACTTCAATTAATTAACACTGTTCGTATTAATCAGTGAAAAAACATATCTGAACATTCTGCATTATGGACATCAAATTTCGACTCGGGACTAAATGTTTTAGAAATATTTTCGAACCAACGTTTTCGAACATTTTATTTCAGTTTTATTGTTTCGTCGCCCATATTAAGTACAATATCGACATTTTATGCTTGTTTCCACAGGTCCAATGGCTATGTAAGTAATAATCGACCAAAATGTATTTACGTAACTGACCTACCCGAATAGTTGCGTAATCAAGCAACTGGGGTTGAACTAAAAAGGTCTCAATATAAAGATGAAAATAATTAGGTACTTTACTGACGTAAAAAATATATATTTATAAACTAATACTAAAGTATTTGAATAAAGAAAAAACAACCAAACTGTCAAAATATTTATTCGCGCTTCAAAATAAAATATTGCATTTGATATTGCAAATTAATAACTATAATGACGTGATATTGCATACATGGAACGTTGGACTAAATTATTATAACCAAGGCTGACTAAAACAAACCAGATTGTATTAAAGGGATTTATTTCAAATCAATATTGTTCACCTAATAATAAATACAAATGATAGATCTCATTTTATTATTTATATACAAAAGTAAAGCAATGTTATTAACTAATAAGTTAGACGATAAAAAATAGACAGCCATAAAAATAATCACAAAGAACTTTGGGTTGTGTCTGAAACCTTATACCTTGGGCATTTACACTTTACAATAGAAATGGAGGGCTGACAGGGATACAAATGAGTTGCGCAATTCAAATTAACGTTTCCCGTCATTTGACTGTTCTAGCAAATCATTAAAAGTTTTCGCATTTAAAATACCAGTCATTAGCAAGAGGATTAAAATTCAAATTTCATTTAATTGTTTTTAGAAAAGACTATATCATCAACGCGTATTCACTTGATTGAATTACAAACATTTGGAACGAAAATGATAGTTTATACATAAAAATATTAAAATTAACGTTTTCCTTGAATACATTTTGTATAATTTAATACGATTTTCTATATATTCTAAATATATAGCATAGTTAATTACAAAATAAATTAAGTAACGACACCGTAATTTATTTCGTTCAAAACGGTTTAGATTTGAAATAATTTATTTTAATTGATCCGTTCATAATTATCGTCGTCATGACACTATGTTAGTTTTGATATACTATGTACATAATATTCATAAACTAAATTTTATGTTACATGCGCGTTGTATCGCAAAAACTACGAGGGATATGAACATAGACCCTATGCCATCGACACCCTAAACAAACGATTAGGCACACAACCTTGGTCTCGGTGATAAGAATTAAACCGATCTGTCGCTTATCGTACTCTACGTTAAAAGTGTCAGTAGCTTACTAAACCTGTGCCAAAAATAACTAGATTATATCGATCGGTTGAAGTAAGGTTTAATAGCAAAGTTGAACGCTCTATAGAGGTAAAGTAAGGCGTTGACAAATAAAAATAAAAATTTCACAAATCGTTCTAAAACAGTTGCGTGTTAATCTATATAATTAAAGCAATACATAAACGTGACGTAGAATTTAAGTTAATACACATCTACTTTTACAATATGAAGCGTGCGTGTGCGTACTTTTTCGCGTTTTGGTATAACATTTTTATGTTAATTAATTTATACACATTAAGAGAATACGATTGGACTTCGTATACACAAATACATATATACAGTTAATGCCGATGGTTTGCCAGCCATATACGAACATAAATATCGATTTACATCAAGCCGTTGTGACTTTAAAAGGATTTTTTTTTCTTCATATAAATGTATTACACCTTATCAGATAAATTCCTTTAGACTCGTGTATGGTTAATTACTGTCAATACGCGACATATACAATCGATAGAATAGGTTCGAATATATAAGCAGCTTATTACAAGTAATCTATAAATAGAAACACACGAAAATATTCGCATAGTTTTAGAGAGACATTGGACGTAATCGAATGTCAGTAAAACGCTGTAAATGCGCGGAGTATCCACGGCATAAGATCTCAGACAGCAACTTGATCAATAATATTATAAAAATATTGCATTTAGTTATTTACATTTTCAAACCTTAATCCTCGCTACATCGAAATATTATGCGACACATTTCCCTTATCGCGCGATAGCATCACAACGCGAATTTGTAATTATACATGATAATGTAAATTATCTTTTTATATATTTATTGGTTCAGGGCTGTAAGAGTGATGGTTGACGGGCGAGGACGCGCCGTAATCCGGGGTCGTGGGGGTAGAAGTGGGCGGAGACTCCAGGGGCTTCGTCAGAGCCGGGGCTACGTACTCGGGGAACCTCACACTGGACTCTTCCTGGAGTGGGGCGGGCGGTGTGCAACTAGGGAATGGACTCAACAGCAAAAATGTTCCAAACGCAACAATAGACGCCATGATAAGTATGATCGTTCTGGCCTCGAATCCGGCTCTGAGACCCGCCCACGCCGCCATGTTAATGAGTAATAGCAGCACAGAGATACGAATGAGTCTAACTGCGGTGGAGTGAATGCGTCCGCCTCCAACGCCGCTCATGTCACACGGACCGTAAGCAAAGTACAAATTATGCTTGTCTCCCACATGTTTGAACATTAAATACAGCAGACCAAATGGAGCGATCAGAGGGCAAGCGAGGCTGTATACCATTGTAATAGAGAATATTGCTATGCTCCATGCATAGTGAACTCCGAACGGGAACTCGTACAGTATTGCCCTTTTGACATAACTCTTTTCGGCTTTGGATTTTGACTGCAGTAAATACCAAACGTAAAGGAATAGCTCAGGGAAACGGACCAGTTCCAACGCGGTACCAATGAAGCTTGAAGTTATGACGTAGTTGACAAAGAAGGCACCTTTATCTGGTAGAAACACGCAGTCCCACCTCATAGTATCGTTCTGATGATGTAGAGTCCACATCACGAAAGTTTCCGCACTAGCCAGCCCCAGTGATGGCAAGATCAATGTCATGAGTAAAAGGTAAGACACAGTTTTGGTCATGATTGAGTAATTCTGTTGGGACTTGGTCCAGTGAGACAGGAATTTATCAGAGAAGGCTACAATAGCAGGCATTACTGCAGCCATAGTCCACAATAACAGTGTTGGCAGGAATTCAAAAATAATACTGCTTATTTTGCTAAGTGAATCAGGTTTCACCACCAATGTGTTGAATAAATTCACTACAATTGCTGGGGTGGTTAAGAAGAATAACACTATAAATAGAAAGAAGTTGACAATTATAGCTTTTACGTACCAAACACCTGGTTGTACACTTAGGTTCTCCCAAATAATATCAGCTGGGTTTGTAGCATGAGACAATACCCATCCACGATGGAGACTAAAATGATTGATCACATGTTCAGCTAACTGATATGATGGTAGTGTTAAGAAGGCAATACCTAGTGGATCATTAAGCACCATGGCGCGGCATCTCTTAGCTTCATCTTTGAGTCTCTTCTCTTCATTCATATAATACTCTAAAGCATCTAGTTCAGGCCCACACCAATTTGGCTTGACGGTAATCCTCTTTCCTGTCTTCTTGAAGTAGGTGTCACTGTAGATGAGGGCTTCATTGACCATGTCCTTCTCTTCTTGCACTTCATTCAATTTATTTATGTTGTATGCAAGACGGAGATCAATAATTTGTATATGAGGAAAGTTGTGTGCAAAATAAGCTCTTATTGTGGACTCACTCCTGTCTGCCTTGGATATGTTTGTTATCATTATAGTGCCAGTTAGTGAGGTGGGCACTGGTTTACGTCCAGTACACCGTCTCATTATCAGAACTGATATTGGTAAAAATGAGATACTAATTAGAGTATGAACCCACAGCCAATAAGAACTTCCATTGAGGTTACTTAGTGTAGTTTTACTAAAAGTGCTCACATCAACATTCAAATTATTTCCTTGGAAGTTGACTGGCAGGATGATTCCAATTGAGACAAGGGTAACAATAAACATTAATGTTATTGCATGCCTTTGGAAAGAAAGGTAGTGGACAGCATCAGGCCCACATTTAGCCAAAACCTGCTCCCGGGTGAGACGGAACACTGCAGGCAGCCACGTGAAAAATCCCTCGTCGATGTTAGAGGTCTCGTCCTGACTGCGCCGTCGCTCGACGAGTGCGTCGTTGTCTCCGCCGCGATAGAACAAATTCGTCCAGCGACTCTTTGTTCTCTGCACCAGCGCCATACGACCGTAGTTCCACGCAGTACGCCTCAGTACGGTGAACAATATAATCAAACAGGTCCATGCTATCAAGTTGAGAATTAGTGTTTGTGGTATTCCGTTGTAAGCTCCGGTGATGATGACGTTCTGCGAGGGGTTCACCAGCATGCAGCCCTCGTCATCCGTTCCATTCGAGCTGTTGGACGCGCCCGCAGGCACAGCCGAGTATAATATTTCGTTAGTAAAACGATTCATTTTCGATGTCGCAATTCACGGTCAGTCGGGCGGCAAAAGAGAAAGTATTCACATAATGGAATTCCCTCAAAATTACAAAGTACACTGCACAAAACTTATTTGTGTACACTAACACACCAATTTTCTGATACCATCTGGAAATCCTTTTATTTAGATAAATTGGATAAAGAGATAACAAAAACGTATGACGTCTGTCTGGACACCAAGACAGCACAACTGAGTGTTGCCAAATGCCAATTGAATTGCCAGGCTATCTACATTCAAAATATTAATACAAGTCAAAAAAATTATGTCATGAAAATACCAATAATTAATATCTAATTTAATAGTTTCCGTAAACATGATAATATACCTTTTGCAAATTAATTAAATTTAAAGTAAAGCTGTTCTTTTTGTTGGTTACTGAACAAAAATAAATGACTATAGAGAAGCCTGCTAACGCCATCTACTATAACATGTAGTAATTAATATTATATTTTTATTTATTTTATTTTAAATATTGTATTTGATTGTCCTTGCTTTTCTGATCAAGCACCAAGATCGTGACGAAATTGTGGCATGGAGTTTTGAGAACGCCTGCCAGGGTTTGTGGCCCATAATATCTCAATTACCTAGTCCAATTTAACGTTTTCATTTTGAACCACTTTTTTGTTTGAGTTACATTGTTGTACATTTAGTTGTTGAGTTACATTTTGCACTATAACGGTGCTCACTGTATTTTTTTTGCCCTATCCCACCACACACCCGCCACTGTAACTCCAGGATCAACAGCGGCACGCACAGTATTGACGCTGAGTAATGAAGCTCAGCGGATCTAAGGGGACCTAAATTTATCATAATCCCGCAACGAAGTTAATCAGAAAGACAAAATAAAGGAGGAGTTGGAAAACAAAGAGTTGTCCACTTCCCTCCACAGCAAAGCGGGTGACAAAAACATTGAGCTATGAGGTTTAACCTCACATAAAAATGAAAGACAATTACAATTAGTCAAATTAAAAGCAATTAACGCACCTACGATTAATAACTACTTACATATATGAGATTTATTGAGTAAATTGGACCTAAGGTGCGAGCTGTTATGTACACTTCCAATAATAGGCATGGCAAAAACGCTGAAAAGCACGGAAGTTCTTCCTAGATTCCACGAGGTCTGTATAATAAACAACACCAGAAGTTTCATGCATACTATTGAGCATAATGTTACGCTCATCCGACCAAAGATTGCACTCCCAAAGGATATGATGTGCGGACTGTTCATATTCGCAATCATTTGTTGAACATTGGTACATAGGAGAATCAACCAACTTAAATGAGAATAATTTGCTACGAAAATTGCCGTGACCCGTTAGAAATTGCGACACGTAATGATCAATCTCGAGCCAAGTTTTTGCCAAGCAATCGCTAACTGAAGGATTGTTGATTGTTTGAAGAAGTGCTCAGTATTGTAACAAATTAACACAGCAACCCGCACTTTGCTAGCGTAGGGAATTAAGATCAAACTATCCTGGAAACAGACGATAACGGTTGGCAGCAAGGTATTTGGAAACTTTACAGAACACCAATTTTTTTTATTTTAGAAAGCGCCAAAAACTTTTCTCGTCTCGAACCTTCCAATTTGCCATGCGCAACAATTGTCTGCTTGACTGGGTTGGGTCCTTTCCTAAAATCCTGCGCAGGCATTTTTCTTATACTGGCGCGTAAGAGTGACACCACTGTGCTTGATGGTAAGCTTCGTGCTGTTCCAGTAGACTCCCATCTCTCGTCACTTGAAACTGCTGACATCCACTATATCCCCTCGGTGGCCGTTGTATGTACGTATCTGGGGTTTTTGACGCAGAATTAGTCTTTGATGCCCCCAACCGCTCCGTTTAAGAACGATCTTCTCAAAATTGGGAGGTTCTGCGATGCCTACCATGAATCTTTTACGGTAAGGGCGCACAACCCCTACAGTTTACCCAGTCAACTTATAAGCCCCATTAGCCTCCTACCACAACAGGCAGGGCATAGCGCACCCACTCTACAGGTTGTGAATGTCGGAATAGTCATATTAAATAATAGAGTGTCTCCTTCACAGCTGCAAGTGGCGCGTGGGATATTTCTGCACATATGAACGCGTTCTTTTTTCGCGACATGATACGCTCACAAAAGAAGAGCATCGCCGACTACAACCTCCGTTTCTCTACCATGACAGGAATCATGGCCAAACGCATACGGACTACGCACGGTCTACTCCGACGACTGTGCGGAGTGTGCTGCTTCTCAGGATGGACACTCCGAAAGAGTGTCGGGCTGTGTCCTCCGGACATTTGTCACAGGGGTGGCATTTCTAAGAACAAAAATATCCCAGATCGTTCAAAGCAGCGCCCCAGGGCTTTTCCACATAGAATTCTGTCACAATAAGTTGATTGACTTAAGAGGTCGCAATACAGATGCCTCGGATGCGGAGGTTCTTCTAACGAATAATATTGAATAAACATGGCTATATACGTGTCTAAAAGTAACTACGTGTCCGACCGCCTATCTCAAAATTTTTACAACAGGCCACCGACAATTCTACAATTCTTTCTTCTTCTATTAGTTTACACCTTACTGCCATAATATTATCCTTGGGACTATTTAGAATAATTTAATAAAAATATTCTTACAAAAAGTACTTATTACAAATCTATATTTTAGGATCAATCATCAAACTAAAATGTAAAAAAACAAATGTAAGTTTTACAAAGTCATTATCAACTATCTCTTTTTGTCATAGATCATAAGATGTATGTATGTAACTTCAACTTAAGGTGGTTCAGATTGAGATTGAAATATTGAATATTTTTCTGTATTAGCATTGTCACTTACGTTCCGTTTGGCAGACACATTAATATTTACGCGAGAATAAACATAACGACTTAAACAAAAAGACTATCCCATGAAAAAGTTTATTTTAACTACTTACTTATTAGATTAAAAAAATATTATATTCAATATAAGTTTTTTTTTTAAAGATCAATAGAGGTTTTCTCTAAATTATACTTACAGATCAGTATAGATTGGCATTATGTTTGAGTTGTCATGAACAGGAAAAAACTACGGGAACAGAATGAAACAAACATACTGAGTTGTAGAGGAAAATTGAGATAGATATACTTGATAATGAAATGTATGAATATGAAAGAAATTCTGAAATTCGTACAAGTTCGACCGTTCGATTAACTTGTTTTTAGTTAAATAATTATTTTTTAATGAATTCATACTTCATTTTTTTGAAATTATAATGGCGGAATTTGATTGGAATAATTATTTGGAGACCTCAAAGTGTATCGCTGTGCCTGAAGAATTGTTTTCTCATGTAAGTTGCGAAGTATTTTTTTAGTGTTGTATAATAAAATTTTACGACAGTTTAATTGTAATTATTTTACATACTTTTAATTAGACTCCATAAACTTTAACTTTTAGCTTGTATTTCATATTTAAATTGTGATAAATGAAAGAAAAAACAAGTGGGTATGGTCAAGTCACAAAAAAATATAATATCTATTTTTAACCAGCGATCGTTGTAATGTACATAAAACTCATAAGAGCGTTTATGTTTATTGTGATTTGTATGCCCTAGTGCACTAAATCATTTCATTTATTATGTTAAAATCGTCAATATTTATTAAAGCAGATGTTTTCGCTCCACATATGTTATATCCAAGGAATAACTTGTTATTGCGAAATCAGAAATATTTTTTTATTACTTGGTTCCAAAGATTATTATAAAATATTATAATAATTTGACTCGAATTTAATTACAAATAAACCACTAAAAACTGAGATCGTAAATTTTACATTATTATTGAGCTAACCACTTTATTAAAAAAAAAAAGGTTTATTCTTAATGCTAGTATGATATAGAGGTTGCAGTAAGTGTCACTAATAATTTATTGGCAACAATGTATTACTAAGGAATTAAATGAGTCTCATACATTTATTTCATTTAAATTGACAATGGAAATATTTAATTTTTATTACAAAAAAACTACTATATACTGTCTTAAAAAATATCAAATAAGCAATATGTAATTTTCTATTATCTTTATTATATGATGGTCTTAATGTATTGCACAATTTAAATCTTTTCATGAATTAAAACTCAAAACTATTAATTCTTGTAATTTTTGTAATACACAATGCATAGAAAAATATTTAAAACAGGAAAAATGAGCATTTAAAATTTTCAAACATTAAACATGAACAATGGCTATAATATAAATATTTCCTTTTATTTATATAAATAAACTAGCCAAGCCACATAAGTATGATATTATGATTTATGACATTATTTTAAAAATATTCTTATAATAGCAAAACAATTAATGTTAATGAATAAATCATAAAAAATGTGTGGAGGCTGATGCTGTTTTTATTAAGCACCATTTTATCATTTAGTAGGAATTTGGTTTCATTTATTTTAATCATTTTAAATTTATTCTCTGGTAGCCTTAAATATAGTCATAACTGGTTTAACTAAAATTGTTAAAATGCTACTAGGAATGTAATAGTTAAATCTATTAGTTCAGTGGTAAACATATTTTGCTTGTGACTTTTGTTATATTAATTGTTTTGCCCCCCTTTATCCAGGCGAAATGTTATAAAAAAGGAGTCTTATGTTGTTTTCCAAAATCTCATCTATGTCCACCATACCAATATCATCCCAATTATTTAACTGTATGATGTTAATTTATCCGTTTATAATTTTACAAACTATTAAATCCTTACTCTGTATGACATTAAACGGGCATTGTTGCAGTTCCCATGGGAATGTATAAATAAAATATACCCTATGTCATTCGGTAATAATGTATCTTTCTATTGGTGAAAGATTTTTTTTATTAGTTCAGAGGTTTAGGTATAAAAGTATAACAAACGAACTTATTTTTGAATTTTATTCTATAAATAAAGTTTAATACACATTTTCTGTACTGTCTGGTTAGATCTAATTTTTATATATCTAAACTAATAAATTTTTTTTAAAGTAATATGACGCACACCTAATCTATACTAGTATCAAAAAGAGAAAAAAAGATTATGTATAATGAACAAAATCAACACTTATTTGAAAAATGTGGATGATATTTGGAATGGTGATAAGTGGAACCTTGGGAATGGGTATGAAATGAAATGAAATGAAATGAAATTGCTTTATTTAGTCACGTAGGCAATCAAATAGCACTTATGACAAGTCAATACAGAAAAGAAAATTCTTTTATTATTACATTATAATTTAACTATGGTTCATTTTATATAATTTGTACAAAAATATTTACGGTTTTTTTTTATAATTTATTTTTAGTTTTCATCAGGAAATACATAATATCTTATTATTATTATTTAAAAGTAAATAACGAGATGGACCTTGTGTATTTCCGAAACGTCACGTATTATTTTAATGGTACCACCGGATCCAAACGCGACCCTGACTGAGAAGACCCGGCGAAACAAACTCAGCGGGCTCACTTTACTACTGGAATTTACGCGGCGCGACCCACACCTGAGTAGATCCAGCGAGTCCAACTCAGTGGGCATGTATTTGGTCCAGTAAGGATAACATAATTATATTATATGACCTGCCAAATAAAAATTGCCTTCTTATTATTTATTTGCTCGAATTATTTACTCGATCGGTCGTCATTTTATTTTTATTTTATTTATTTTGTGCACATTTTATATTAGATATCAATTTGTATTTGATGTTTTTATAATGGTATATAAGGGAAAAGGGCCTAACAGTTACTGTAGAATAAAATATAACTATCAAGATTAGTTTATTTGATATTTTCTGTTTGAACTAGTATGGGGCACTAATTGTTCTCAACACACACACAAAATAAAATAATAAATGAAACTAAGAATCAATACACACAGTTATAAGTCCATGAATAGCATGACAATGATGATACTATAAAAATCATTTTTGGGCCCCAAAATAACTAGCCCTTAAATTTTTTTAAGGGATGACAAATTCACATTGGTGTAGGATTGTTGTAGAATTTGCTTCCAATTTCCCAAACACTGAGATTTAAAAACACTACACCCATTTTGAGACAAAAATCTTGATTGTTTTGTTTATACCTCTTGTGTGCTCTATATGATTAAAAGCTCCTAGATTAAGCAAGGTATTATTGACTTGGTGATGGTGCCTCAAAAACAGCAATAGGTTACCCCTTATTAAGTCATGATTAAAACAGCAAGCAAAACATGGGTGTATAATTCCACATAAATTTAACACCTTTCAGGATATAAGTGAGTGATTTTTTTACATGCATATTTTATAATTGAATTTAATTGAAAAATATAATTGAAAAAGCATTACAGGTTTAAAATTAAATATCTATGTGGTTGCATGGTTCCCATATTTTTATAAAATTTGCGTATTATTAATGATTTAATTAAGTAAATATTTTTACATAGATAGATTAGTTTTTTGATATATTGTCAAATTACGAGGTAATATTTGAACTTCAACCTACAACTGTTGTCTTAGAAATTTAATCCACTCATTTAATAAGTCGTTTTTCAGTTACTTTTAATAAGGTATTATTATGTTAATCATATTTAAAAGGAAAGACTTGTTGCATGAGAAGTAAAACACGGCTAACGAAATGTGAGTTTAAAAAATTCGGGGATGTTGGCGTGAGTATGTGCAAAAACTTACTAATGACTTAATAAAATATTACATTCGCCCAGGAATAATATTATGTAATACCCACGTATAATAGAAAAAGTAGTGTAGGACGACCTGCAGCACGATGGTCCGACGACTTGAGAAAGGTGGCGGGTAGCGGATGGATGAGGGCTGCTCAAGACCGGGATGGTTGGCGCTTTCTTGGGGAGGCCTACGTTCAGCAGTGGACGGCGATAGGCTGAGTATATATATATATATATATATATATATATAGAAAAAGATCCACTATTTAGGAGTTAAATATGTAAGGTTATCGTATTCGTGAGTAATCAATTTTCGCCATCATCATCCGTTGATAGTCATAGACCTCCCCTAAAGACTAAATTCAAATTAATCTCTTGGAATGCATTGAGTGCTGTTGTTGAATACAATCCATTTACGCCTTTGAACCCCTATCATTTCCTGACGCAAGTAAAGGGGTGTTCGAAAGTATAAAATGCCTTGATGTGTCCTTGTTAATTGAAAAAACATTACAGACGATAGCTGAAATGTTTTTCAAATAATTTCGTAACCCCCCATCGTGAGTTGCGCAATACGTTCAAACATACGAAAACTTGAGGCAGTGGTTTAATTATTTATAGCTGGCAAGTGGCACGCGATGCCGTCCAAATGTTGCGTCACGTGTACAGGACTGATTCGAGTTACTTACATCACTTATAGCCTGTCAATTGTAATTGTTCTCTATTGATTGTCTGTTAAGGAGCGAAGTTTTTTTAAACATTCTTTTTATATCGACGCGGCAGTGACGCACTGCTTGACGGTCGGCGCAGTGAGGTCAAAATATAATATTAACTGAAGAAAGAATTATAAATCTTTTACTCGTTGACATAATCAGTCGGTCTGTTTGTTGATGTAAACAAACATAATAAATTAGATATCTATAGGTTAACATGCATCTAGTACCTACTCTGGATCGCTATCCTGATAGCCATTGAAACCCTTTTACCAAGATATAATTTTGTATGATCATAATTATTAGTTAGCCTGTTAAAGCTAACTGCTGGACATAGACCCCTACAATAGCAAGCCATTATTTCGATCCTCAGCTTTTCTCATTCATCCCCTACCAGCCACTCTGCAAAAATCATCGCTCCACCTAGTTTCGTGTCACTCGCCATGTTCTTTCGATATTGACATATACCTAAGTCTCGTCTATAGAAGCTTAATACGGCCCATACATTTTGGTATGAAGTGTGGCTTGCACTTAGGTGACATATTTAGGAGGTCCTTGACCCATAGATAAAAACAGCAGAGGATGTGTACACAATATTGCCACGGCTGCTATTTCCGTACCCTGTTTAAGTAATGTCGCGCGAGAAATTCACAGGAATTCATCGGCAATGTTAAGGCAACACACAGCGCTTTGAGCTAAAAACTTTTTATCGCCCAATAAGCCTACAAGGCATTGACTTATTTTTCAAGAAGACCAAGCTCAAGCTAGTCAGTATAAAAGGATGGGGATAAGACGCTGATTCACACCTATCAATATTGTAAACAATTACTTTATTGAAAAAAGCGACACTAGAGTTTCTTGCCCGTTCTTCTCTAGTGATAACCGCCTTCCGAATTGGGTGATAAATTGAATTTTGAAATTACTGAATCTATGTGTATGACATTTTATAGTTCAATAAAAATAATTTCATTTCAAATGCTCTGCCTCTTCGTTCGCCTTCAGTCCAAGTAGTGGACATTAAGAGCTTGGCTCTCGTTTAAAGATTCCGGCAACTGAACGGAAATTACGATAGGGGAAGCAAATAAATAATGTGGTTCGTATTTTACGAAAATATGGAAGTATGTAATAATACATGTTACACAAATAACAATAATTTATATACAAAAAAAAGCTAATTACTATATTTATTGTGTGAATACGACTTTGGAATGCATTGTTTGTAAGTATTTAGAGATATATTTTAATTATATTAAAATATATTCGTCGCATGGTTTGATAAGCACAAGGCGTATCAAACAAAAATTCAATTTAGTTTTCCCCAATTATTAGAACTGTTTCGAGACTCGCCATTAGAAATCTTAATAATACATTTTGTAGAAATTATTTATCAGAGGTAAACTATAAAAGAGGTAAGGTTAATATTTTTTTTGCAAAATTTAGTCATAATGGGTAATATCGTTTAGAAAGTTGTAATTGAATTTATATTGTAATGAGAATTCTACCAAACGTCAGGATTTTGGTTAGGGACCCAACTCAACCAAGCGAACAATAGTTCCACGCGTTGAGTTGGAAGGCCGGTGACCCCGACATACCCTTGTCGGCCTCCCCCGAGGTACCGAACAGGGAGCTTAAGGCGGTTACCTCTCGTAAAAAAAATCTTGTATGAAATGTCTTAGTTTTTCGTCTTTTTTGAACAAGTAGCGAGTGGGATAATTAATAAACTAAATAAGAAAAAAAAAATCCAAAAGTCTAGTAGCAATTAGATAGACTATGATCGGAGTATTTGAAGATTTCTTTGTGTTTTGTATATAGCGACCTACACGAGGTTTCGGACTCGCTACAACCAATAGAAATACGTAGGTCATATACCTGTTTCACCGAAGGGGTAAAACGAGGTTAGGACGTCAGGCCAGTCATGATTAAAGTCCCATGTAATAGGCGATTACCTTCCCTAGTACTCAATTCCAGGTTTGGTTCTATAAATAAAAATTTCGAAGAACACTTGCCTGTGACCTGGAAATCTTATCGTGTAATCGCACGCGGCAAGTTTATTCATTTAATTTATTTATTTATTGGACGATACAAATTGAATAGTACAAATTAAAATACGTTTAAGGCTAAGTGTGACAATAGGCGCTCTTATCACTAACCGTTAATTCTGCGAGACCAGCAAGACAGTCGTTAAAACGTAGATCATACAAATATTTATCTCGCTACAAGAATTAAATCAGAGTTGTTTCAATTCACAGTCCGCTTCCAACCATGAACCGATTGTGCAACGGTAGATGTCTAATTGGATTATTATCTACTAAAGCCATTAAAATAGGTTTAGCAATTCATTGTTAAACCTATTCTAATATAAACTGATTAAAAATCCTCAAGATACGCATATCGCTTCTGACTTGCCTTTTACGGTTGATGCCAGTCGATAACAGCTGAAACGATTGAAAGTGCACTTATAATTAAACATACATTACGGACATTCCATGAGCCCAAGTTATAAATTGGTCATAAAGAAGCATCGTAGCAAGCAGGCATGAATGTATCAAGTTAAAATTGGACTTCTCTCGCTATTTGATAATTTGTTTAGATATCACCGTACTTAAAATCAGGTCTAACCTTTTTATAACTCTCCAAAACTCTCACAGCAATATTTCTGTGCTTTTATACATCCCCCATCCAATTACCTTTGTCCATATTTTCAACGTTCTCGTCCATTATTTCCATCGTTTTTGTTCTAAGAGAAACTTATTGAAATAAATTGCTAGAATTTTTAAATAGGTCACTCTAATTAAACTCGGATGGCTCGGTTGGCTGGATTCTCGGTAGGACAAAGTGTTATTGATTTTCTAGTCTGGAAATGTTCCCGGTAAACGATATGCTCGGTCCTTGTTACGTAGAACTTAATAAATATCTTTCGATAAATGGTTGTAGAAATACTTGTAAGATATAGGATCAAGAAATAAATATACTCAACAGTCACATACATACAAAGGTTTAACCCCACACTTAAATCAAGTCTTGTGTTTAGATATCACCGTACGAGAGACTTTTTGGTCACAGGACCAGGACACCCAGGCCCGAAACAAATACATATATTTGTGGATCACACAAACATTTTCACAAGTTGGTCTCTAACCAATTACTTGTCTCCCAGAATATCAAATTTTGCTTTTCTTTCGCCGACTGCGATTGCCGAAAGGTCAATTTGTTGGTGGTCGGAAATTCGTATCTCCTGTACATAAAGTGTATAGTTGCCATCGTGATATAACCAAGTGTATCGCGTTCGAGTGTATATCATAAATACATATGTGTGGCCAGTCGATATTCTATTTGGACCGCCTAGGACTTAAAATCATATAAGGAGTTGTCACTTTGCCGTTCTAGTACAAAAATGAATATATGGAACGGATTCTATGTCGATTGAGATTGGAATGATTTAACAACAATTTGACTGAAGATACCTTACCAACGAAATACAATGCAAAAGGCACTTTAAATTAGTACTCTACCACATACGTGCCTTACTTCCCGATATGGTATTATAACTTATCACTACTTTCACTTTTAACATACATAAACTCAGTAATTTTGATTTTTGTTCGTAAAGATTTGAACCGAATTGGACAAAAATGAATTTTGTCGACTGAACTTAAATACTAAATTGAATTTACTAATGTATAATTATTTATTATATCATAAGTCGTGACGGCCTTGAGGTTTGGGCATGCGGTCGAGAATCTCGACGGTCGCGGGTTCAAACCCCAGGCACACACCTCTGACTTTACGAAGTTATGCGTGTATTCACAATGAATTATCACGTACTTTAACGGTGAAGGAAAACATCATGATGAAACCTGCACACCTAAGAGTTCTTAGGAATTTCTTAGGTGTGTAGTCCGCCAACCCGCACTAGGCCAGCGTGGTGGACTAAGGCCTAAACCCTCTCAGTTGTAGAGGAGGCCCGTGCTCAACAGTGGGGCACGTATATGGGCTGATGATGATGATGAATGAAAATTATTTAGGCCGCAGTGTAATGTTCAAGTACATATTTTCTTTTGATCGATGATGGAAGAAATCGTACTATTATAAATAAGAAGCTGTTGTTTGCAAATTAATTCTAACCAATTGCTAATATTGAAACTAGGGTCTGGTGAACATAAATAACTCAATGTATATATAATTACCTCTATTTTATTTGTATGATAAATAATTATTAGATTTCCATAAGCTTTATTTCGCATATTATATTATTTATAAAAAAAAGGTGTCATTTCTTCACATCTACATAAGACGTTTCAAACGTGGTAGTATTTAGTTGCTAAGGCTGCGTAAATCTGATGCACTTTAAAACATAGATTTTTTTAAATTAGTATTAACATTTCTGTATGTAGACGTGCAAGTGACTAAATCATATTTGGCCTCAATATTTAGCTCCCACAGCTTCGTTAGGCCATACGGTAATTTATGACAGCCCCGTGGCGCAGTTGGCCAGACACCAGCTTGCGAAATGAGAGGCCGCGGGTTCGATCCCCGCACCGAGACAAATGTTTGTGTGATCCACAAATATTTGTTTCGGGTCTGGGTGTTTGTGAGACCGAAAAGTCTCGTAGTTTCTGATACCCACGACACAGGACTTGTATCCTAGTGTGGGGTCAGAACTATGTATGTGACTGTATGGGTGTGGGTGTATCTAGAGCTAGACGTAACAAACACTCATCTCTCGAGAAGAGAATAAAAAGATATTCCGACATAAAAACTGGCAGTTGACAGCAATCCAGTGAGCTTTTCGCTCATAGATATTTTCCTCAATATGTTTGTAAAGAATTTTTTCAAAGTCTAAGCCTCGAAGGTTGTTGCTTATGCAACCCTTTCAATCTCTCCGTAGAAGAAAAGAAATATTTAAATTCGAAAAAGCCGGCATTATTGTTGTTATATTATAACCTAGTCGACAGACTGTTACTGTCTCTGCAATACAAGCCATGCTTAGTGCAGAGTCCGTAGGATAATCTAATATGGATGTAATTGTATAACTGTATAAATAAATAAGACAATTTGGACTGCACTGTAATTAATGCTTGTAAATTTGCGGAGCCGTGTAAAAAGGAATTGTTATGAAAGCTATAGACTAGAAGTTTTTGCTATTTGAGGTTCATTAGTATTACATAATTATTTAAGTAATTAATGATGTAAAAAATGATAATTACAGTGCTATAAGGTAGCAGTTCAATGCGGTTTATACCGTTAACGAGAATCACTAATATTCGGTTTGAGTTTTTGAACCGAAACGTCTGCAAACCATTTAAATTCTAAATGCTAATCGACGATCAATAAAGCCTGTCACATAATAAAATAAATAAAAATCATGCTATGTACTAAAACAGGCAGTTTATATTTGACGCATTATGTGTACTCTTACTGACTCTAATATAGACTTACATATATATTTTTTAATTTTAGATACACAGATACTTGGTGCAATGCTTTCTCTAGATCATTATGCTTAACCAATCCCATTTCTTTTTCCCAGGTGGAGATTAGTTTAAACAATGGCATCAAACAGGGAATGCTGCTCGAAGTGTGCCATAAGAACAACCCAGACATATACTGGATCGCGGAGATCACCATGGTCTGCGGACACCTCCTCAGAATTAAATTCATTGGAGCTGACAGCGACTTCTGGTGCGACATTTCCAATACAAAAGTGCACCCTCTGGGCTGGTGCGGGAAGTATGACGAACTGATTGAACCGCCTGATGAAATAAACGAGAAATATGGAGACACCATCATAGATATGATGCAAAAGGCACTGATGAACGGACAGTCGGTAGCGCTGGAGGCTTTAAACAATAAGGGCCTGTCTCCTATAGACAGGATTAAGGTGGAGATGAAAGTGGAGGTGCAGAACACACTCGACCCGTACAGATATTGGATAGCAACTGTGAGTATTATTTATACATGAATATATTAGTAGATCACTTATACGCCGCGTCATTGAAAGTCATGTAGGGCAATTTTGGAATTTTGTCTTGTACGTGCTTCGTTCAAAAACAAAGTGTTCATATACATACATATTTTACACGTCATACACACTCACACCAAAGTTTTCTGTGAACAAAAATCGATAGTCATCATTGTCATTTTCATATACGTGTTTCATATGACAGCCCCGTGGCGCAGTTGGCTAGACACCAGCTTGCGAAACGAGAGACCGCGGGTTCGATCCCGATCGAGTCAAATGTTTGTATGATTCACAAATATTTGTTTCGGGTCTGGGTGTTTGTGAGACCGAAAAGCCTCTCGTAGCTTCTGATACCTACGAGACAAGACTCGTATCTTAATGTGGGGTCAGAACTATGTACGTGACTGTTGGATGTATTTATATTTAAAAAAAGATTTCTACCTGGGTTGCGTGGTTTAAAAAGGTCTGCTTAAGACCAGGATAGGGGTAGATCATGGATACGAAATTATCTTGGAGAACGCTTGTAGTTTTCCTTACAACATTGAAGATTGTGATATTGATTACGTCTTTTAAAATGTCAGCGCCCATAGCTATGAAAAGAGGCTTACTTGATCGTTAAACATGCGGCGGGGGCGGTTCATCTGTAACCTTTACTCTGGAAAAGAGCAAAAGGTCATGATGTCTAACGTTGAAACGTAAATAGCCTTGCATGAAAATAACTTGATTTATTGATAGAATTGGCTAAGAAAATACAGTTTTTATATAGTTTTCTAGATTAATTGATTTTAAAGTATTCTTAATTCGCCATTCGAAGCTATATTCATATATTTACTTAATAAAATAGTATAGGTAACCTGCACACTTAAAAAGTTCTTAGAAATTTCTTAGGTGTGTAGTCCACCAACCCGTACTAGGCCAGCGTTGTGGACTAAGGCCTAAACCCTCTCAGTTGTAGAGGAGGCCCGTGCCCAGCAGTGGGACGTAGGATATGAGCTTATGATGATGATGATGATGATGAAAATGGTTTAGTGAAACAAAGAAGAAAGAAAGAAAGAAGTATTTATTGCTAACACAATTTACATGTAAAATATAACATAATATAGTGCAGTCATGTTGTGCCAGTTTTAAAATGTCGCTTGTTCGATTCTTACGCGGAATATTTAAGGCCTACGAATATTTCAAACGCGTCTATTATTTTGAAAAATTCTAGCCTATCGGCAAGAATGAAACAACGGATCAGAGAAAATGCAATGTATCAATTTTTATTTTGACCGCACCTGCACTTATGTTATTGCGGTTATATTCAGATAAGAACAGGAATATTTTTGTGTTTATCATCAATGCATGACGTAGAAATATGCATAAAGCGTACGCATAATGTGTCCAAAGATAAATATAGTTTCTCGAGACAGAAGGATAGTAGCTTAAATGTTATCACAAAATAGCACATGAGCTATTTATAAAAATATAGTAATTGAGTAAAGTATCGTGTACACCTCGCACGACGTCAGAAGGTCATTTCCTTGTATAAAAATTTTGCACATTTTCCGTATTCACTCACTCAAGGTCCCGAACCCCGATGTGTATCGCGTCTTCAAATAAAACTTGTTAAATTATGTAATTTGTATACAATAAAAATATGTATATCCGTTAGTTTCCTAATTTAAGTGATAATAACCGCATTATATTCGGGAAAAATAAATATATAATATGAATTTTTCATGAGAAACTCTTATACCGAAACAGTTTTAACATTGTGTGATTAGCCTTCACAGCTATTTGGTAAATGTATATTTTTCATATCTTAATGCGAGGATTTCTGTTATGTAAGAATATTATCACAATCAGGCGTTGTAGAATGAAATGGAATATCCTGTGGAACGCATAGGAAACTTATGAGTCGATGATCCAACATAAATCTGATATGTAATGAGTTTTTGATACATACGTACACGTCAGGATCCTACAGAGATAACGGTTTTCGACCCTTTTCTCTGACCCCGCATAATTCTTCCGTTTCATCTAAATCATAAATAATTTTATTTTCTCAAATTTTCTCGTTAGTTCAAGTCGCGTCTAAGTTCTTTTACCCTATCTTTTATTTATAGACGCCAAATTTGTTGTAGTAACCAATGTTTTTAACCTTATCGACAAGGTTTACCTAGTGGTGTATTCCTGCGTCCGCGTTCGCCAAATACGTATAGGTCCCGCGCAATAAGGAGCGAACCTATTGCCGTTTTTAGGGCACATTTGTAGCCTCCGTGCTGCCACCGATAAATCCAAACAGAGAAACCTAAAATCGCTATCCTGTTTGGGAATCAAATTCGGGACCTCTCGATAGCTTAATAAATTGGTGATTTTGTTAATACGCAGGTGTGTGAGAACGTCGGGGGTCGACTGCTTCTGCGTTACGATGGCGCTGACGACGACCAGCCACAGTTCTGGATATTCTTCTCCAACCCACGGCTCAGCAGCTTCGGATATGTTACCAATAAGGTATGCTATACTTTTAGAAAAAAATGAGAATTGAAAAAAGAAAGAAAAAAACTGGTATTTTTTTTCCACTGGCAATGTACAAAGTTGGTATAATATATAATGAACATTTTTTTTTATAGTTTAATGGAATAGGCGTTTGTCTTCCATCTCACCTGATGGAAAGTGTAGATAAAGTCTAGGGTGGTACACGCCCATCAAAAGAAACCTGTTGTATAATGAACATGTTGGTATAATTGTGTTGACTGGTGCAAGAGAGGAGTGGGGAGTAACCATTGTTGCCAGTCAATAAATCCTTTTTCAGATTAGAAAGAAATTTTTTCAGATTAGTAGAAATAATCCGTGATAATCCTATACTGATCATAGACGAAAACTAAGAAACTAAAAAAAAACTAAGATCGTAAAGTAACCAAGAGAACGTCCGTTAATTATAATTATTTATACAACCAATGTCTATTTCGAAATTGGATGTTAGAGGATTACTTTTGACGTATTTTGATACCTACAGCACAGCACAGATATTTTAACACGGATTTTGAATAGGCGTAGGATTGGTGGATGTCAACAGTCTGAATTTGAGTACTAACTAAACTATATGTCGCTATAATGAATGTCAATTGACTTTCAGGGCTCGCCGTGGCAATTCAAGTACCCGGGAAAAGTGAATAAATTTTCGTGTAAGAATAAATTGAGCGCGCAGTTACGGCAGAGTGCTGAGGAGTCCATCAAAGAACCTACACCGGCTGACTTGTTTCTGGTAAGATCCGCACTGTTATATTCGTTAAATATAATAATTTATTAAGGCCTTATCTCATTATCATCGTCATTTTATTTGTAACTAGCTATGGATCTCGGCTCTTCCTGGGCACAATTTTGAATCCCGTGCTCATCCCACGGGAACAAACAATACAAAAATAAAAATCTTTCCTCTTTATAAAATTAGTTTAAATTTAATTAAATCGCCTGTGATCACTTTATGAACTCTATGTTTCGCAAATGTGTTCTCTATTGTATTGGACCTTGATCCGTCCCAGCGCAATTTTAAATAAAAAAGTACCTTATGTCCTTTCCTAAGGTCCTGTCTATCTCCATACTAATAATTATCATTCAAATAGGTCCAGCGGTTTAGGCGTGAACCGTAACAGATAACTGCTAGGAATATTCTCTCTGTTTTTACCATTCATCCATAAACAGCTTGATCTTATAGTGTTGATACAGCTGCAGACAACTTCCTGAGTATTTTTGCCGTTCTGGATCTCACTCCGTCACGTACGAATATTAATGTTCCATGACAAAGAATCCTCATAGATAATATGTTTTTTTCCAGCTGAACACTAGTCTGGAGGCACACAATTTCGTGACGGGTATGAAGTTGGAAGCCCTCAACCCGCAAGACATGAGGACCGTCCGTCCCGCCACGGTGTTTAAAGTGTTCAACAATTTCCATTTCCTGGTCGTCATAGATGACCACACTGAAGATTACGAAGACACAAAAATGGCGTGGCTCTGTGACTGCATGCACCCTTACATATACCCCATAGGATGGGCTCAGAAGAACGGCTTCACTTTCAAATCGCCTAAAATATGGAAAGAGGGTGCTTTTGACTGGGACGAGTATTTGGCTATGACGTCATCCGTCCCTGCGCCGGACTATTGCTTCGGGACAAAACAGCCTCTCAAGGGTATCGAAGTTAATATGAAATTGGAAGCAGTTAATCCTCAAAACCATGAAGAGATACACGTGGCGTCCGTTGATGCGATAGTGAAGCACATGCTTTGTGTTGAACTGCTGCCTATAGGTGAAAAGTTCTGGTACGCCCAGGATAGTGACCTGCTGTTCCCCGCGGGCTGGTGCGATAGTAACAACTACGCTCTCCACATTCCTGACGTCACAGCCACTAAGGAAATCAAGCGAGAAGAGATACGAGTGGGCATAGAAGACATCAAAAGTACAGAAGAATGGTGCGAGAGGATATTCTTCAACTATAAATGCTATGCTGGACCGTCGATCAGTAGGAACAAATTGTCGCAACTGCCGAAGCACGTGGGTCCAGGACCTCTCTCGTTAGTGCTGAAGGAAGTGCTCAATAAGATCATATCGGCGTCGTACAAGCCGGCGAAGTTGTTGAAGGATTGGGAATCCGAGGGGCCACCTGAAGAGGGCATGAGACTGGAAATGTTGAGGGCCAAGTGAGTAAACCTTATCAATATGTTTTTTTTAAATAATAATTCATCATCATCAACAGCCTAAATACGTCCCACTACTGGGCACGGGCCTCCCCTACAACTTAGTCCACCACGCTGGCCTAGTGCGGGTTGACGGACTATACACCTAGGAAATTCTTAAGAACTTTTTAGGTGTGCAGGTTTTATCACGATGTTTTCCTTCACTGTTAAGGCAAGTGATAATTCATTGTGAATACACACATAACTTTGAATCCGCGACCGCCGAGATTCTCGACCGCGCGCCTAAACCTGCTTTAATAATAATTATGTCAGCGAAAATTCAATTAAATGTAGACTAGACCGGACCAAAAATAGTCACTGGTTGAAGGCCAGAGCATAGATAGCAATAATTTTTTTTTTTTTTTTTTTTAATCATAGAAATTTTGAGAATATGTGAACTTGTTGTCAAAGATATCTAATGTTATCAAAACGTTTTTTGTATTAAACACGGTTGTTTTACTGGTCTAATTAAAGTATTTCCTGTTTAGTAGATGAGGCTCGTTAATATCGTGTGATATAGATAATGATTTACCTGTTTGTTTGTGGAGACTGAAGACGAGCACGTACCACGCGTACGTGGGCATCGCGGGCAGTGCGCAGCGCGTGTCGTCGTTCTGCCGCGACATCTGCGTGAAGCTGCAGGCGTGCCCCAGCCTCTTCGGGCCCGACGACTACCCCGACCACTGCCCCAACAACTGCCAGAACGTCGACAAGTCCACATTCCGTCAGTATATTCATTTAGAACATACATACATTAACTCACGCCTGTATTCCCTGAGGTACATTTTTACACCCACGTTTCGCCAGGTATGCATCAGTCCCACGTAATAGGGGGCGAGCGTATTGCCGTTTCTCGGGCACATTTCCTGACGCCGTGCTGCTACTAAGAATTTCCTAATAGAAAAACCCATACCTTTGCCCGACCTGGGAATCGAACCCAGGACCTCTAGATCGCCCAGCACACACCTATACTGCGAGACCGCGAGGCAGTCATTTATAACACTTTTAAGACGCAGTACATCATCAGCCCATATACGTCACTGCTGGGCACAGGCGTCCTCTACAACTGAGAGAGTTTAGGGCCTGTTATTAATAGTTGTAAATCATAAAAAATATAAACCTAGAAAAAGTTACAAATGGCGGCCTAAAAATTAAATAATAATAGGCAAATATTACACTAAAGTTAATATACATAATTATACTGCTTTCAGATAATGGCACTGAACGTCGCGGACGGCCTAAGGGAAGCGTTAATGGACGCAGGAAGAAGAAAAAAACCGCTCCAGAGAAACGAGAGAAGGAACAGCAGCCTTCTCAAGAGACGGAGAGTAATAAGGACGAAAAAGAGTCGGTGGAGAGTGAGCACAGCGCCGGCTCCACCCCGCCCTCCGAGGCAGGCACCAGGCCCAACTCCCCCGACAGCGGCCACGACTACAAACGATCGCAGCGACGGAAGCGCGAGCCTCGCAGCAACTACCCAAAGATGGAGATGAAGACTCGCGGCGCCAAGCTTCCCAACTTCGCCTTGCAGATGAAGGAAGCGCACTGGAACAAGAAAGACGTAGAGACGATATACAGCAACACGTGCGTCAAGAAACAGAGCTCGCACGACAGCGATACTGAGAATGAAACCAACGAGACCAGCTCAAATTCTAGAGACGCGAAGAATATATCCGACGTGTCGGACACAGAGGAGCCAGAGCTGAAGAAACTCAAGTTCACCACATACGACCCGCTGCCAAGTGATAACAAAATGTTTGAGAAAGACATGGCTATGTCTTGGATGAAAGGGAAACTGAAGCTGTCACCAAACCCTCTAGACTGGTCTGTTGATGACGTCTATGCTTACTTGAGTAGCACAGATGACTGTAAACTTATTGCTGAGAAGATGAAGCAAGAAGAAATTGACGGACAAGCGTTCGTGATGTTAGATTTACCGGTAATAAGGGAGTTTCTGCATATGAAGAAAGAATTTGCGCTGCAATTGAGCAAACACATCGCCATGATAAGGTGGTACACGCTTAATTTCGAGGAGAATTGTGAATCGTGATATGTTCCTTGTTTTATTGTATGTCTAGTCCACAAGTATTTTGTTGAATTTTAACTTTTAAACGCGTATGAACTGATAATAAATAAACATTGATAATGCGTAAAACAAGCCCATTTACTAAATTCCTTTATCATCAGAACTATGAGTTAAAAACTAGTTGAAGACAATGACTTTAATAGTACACAGTCATCCAAAGGAGTTTTTGCGGAATCTTTTGCACAAGTAATTACAAAGTCTTGTCATAAATGACTTTGAGTCCCCACAGTCATTGGGTACAAAGTCTTCGTCAAGATGGATATTTTTCTTTGCATATGACACCTTTACTGGTATTTCTCTATCAGGAGCATTAACTTCTTGCTGCATAATATAATTCTCCAACAGTAATTTCTTTGCTGCTAATTTCTTTAAATTCTCAGCTGACGCAATTTGGTTTTTGCCAATATCTATTGCCGGTGATTTTATGTTAATTTCTGAGAGGTGATTTCGGTCACTCATTTTTATTTGAACGCACGGGCCGTCGTTTAATAAAAAAATATTTAATATGTCATCAGTATTTTTTTGTCTAGATGCATTTTTTTCTAATGCTATGTCTTGAGACGTCGCGTCTCCGTGTCCAGAACACAGTTGTGTATTTAAGTCGCTTTCTGTTCCTAAAGTATCTGATTTGTTACTCTCATTAGATGCATCAGAAGACATTATGTGTTGAATCATATCTTTTATAAAATCTTCCATATCTACTAACGAGTCCTCTCGGTTCTTGGCTAATATCTCGTGAAACCTCTTTTTGTACATCTCGAAGTCTTTCATATTTGCGTAAAAATTGTCGAATATCTCTTGCACTGTGGTTTTAAAGAATTTAATGTTTGATTCAAGACTGCTGACTGAGCTCTCGTCCGTTTGCAGCTGCTGAGAAACATTGTTGAACACTTGGATCTCCAATTTGTCCAAATCGGAGTCAGTGAGTGTCACTTTACCGCCATTTGCAGATAAAGGATTGCGAGAATTGGATTCTTTAACAGGAGTCTCGTCGTGTTCATATCTTTTATAATACTCATCGTCAGAATTCTGAAAATTCCTGTTTCGATATGAGCAGGACGCGGCCATAAAGTCGTTTGTGATTGGTACATGCATGTCGGATTTGCAAAGAGTTCCTGAATGTGTTGAATTTTTCGGTGACTCAGATAAATAAAAGCTTCGATGTGGTTTTAAATTTAAATCACGGATGTCATCTATAAACAAAGAGAAAAAAAATAGCATTCAGAATAGTTATAGTTAAAAGACTTAATAACTATATAAAAAAGTAATTTTAAGTAATATCTATTATTTTGTTCGAATAAAACTACAAAATAATTTTGCCGATTTGTTTTATCGAACTTGTACGTACCCATACTGAAAAATAATTATTGGTAGACAGAAAAAAAGAATTTTCGTAAAAATTAACCAAAAATCATAACTTAGATACAAAATCTTCAACTGACGTTAAGAATTTGATTTATCAACGTTTAGCAATTCAAATTTCGCGCTTTTGTTGACAATTATCATAAGGGCTTTGTTTTCCAAAATTCCTAAGAGAATGTTTCATAATCGAAAGAGTTTTTTAAAGCAACATTTCAATAAATAATTGTAATTTCAATCATTATCTGGTTCTTCATTAAAACTATCTCTTAGTTGATGCTCTGAAAATGACGGTTTTTATTACGTCTAACGGTTGCCCGTAATATGAAATAACGTTAAGGTACCTAGAACTGTTTATAATACCTACTAATTAAAGTGACAGTCTAATTTTTGGATCATTAATATTTATATAGCTTTATAACCAATTATGAATTTAACAGTTTTATAATTTAACACATTATTTACTTGGTTTTTAGGCAAATATACGCCAAGAATTTATAAAGCTCTATGCGTAAGTTGGAACGTTCAAGGAAATTCAAATGCTAGATGCGAAAAAGATTTAGTTTTGTCTATGGTGCACCAGTCATTGAACCGTCAATTGTTGAACGAACGAACGACAGCGAATCTCAGAGGCCCCGCCTTTAATATCCGTAATTTTAGAAATTCAGACAGTTTTCGAGATGTTATTATAATAAAACAAACATCTAGGTAATTTGTTAACTGAATACATATAAATGTTATTATTGCGCGTCATCAGAAAACTGCACTAGCGTTCTTGAATTGTAAATTATTGATTTGCCGTGCACTGCAACAAATAGTGAGAATGTGCGGTTTTGCAGTTACAATACGCGGTGAAATTGTGTAAATAAGAGAGCTTAGGATTTCGTGTCGTATATTTATTTCACGTAATAACTTTTTGTGTCATAAGAGGACGACAATTTGTGAATTTGTCGTTACTATTTTTAGTGGGTGTTGTCATTGTGGCCAATGCTTTATTCGGATTAGGTCATCGAGTGCGGTAAACATGTGTGCCGGGGAAATGTGTTTTGCTGTAATTTAAAGTGTATAATTTGTATTGTTGTTAGATACACGGGTTGTACACTGTAGGAGTTGTGCTACCATGGGTACGACAAAGTTTCTGTGTGTTATCGCGTTAGTGTCGCAGGCGGCGGCTTTATGTGAGTATTATTTACGTTAAGTTATGCATGTATCTCAGAAATTACCGATTGTTGGGTTCGTTCAACTGTTTCTTGTAAATCTGTATAATTAAATTATGCGAGGAGCCCTAGTTAAGTGCACTGGCGAGTCCCTTTCATTGGCCGGTGCAAGCTTTACACTCTGTTTCACACGACCTTTTCAAAGGCTTACTGTTTTACATTTTTAAGTGAAATACATGTTAATTAACATTAAAACTAGACATAGACTTGATTATCGATAATTTGAATATTCTACCTTATCAGAGTGAATTAATGGGGGATTATTTGAGATGCAGTATATGTCTACTGACTCATGAAAATATTTTAACAAAAAGTATTGATTACAATGAAAAGTAAAGCTCCTAGTAACAACTTCTATGAGTTGTAAAATTACTTGCCTAATATGATACTTGTATAACAATTAACAAGGCATAAGTCACATTTCAATCTAGTTAGAAAGTAAGCAGGTAATACTGTACATATTATGTCACATTTTTAGAATCTGCAACCTTGGAGCCCTTGCTAAATACATGTAATAAAATCACCTCAGTCTTCAGTTTTAATGAATAATATTCATTAATTTTATTCTGAATTCTATAGTACAACACCTAATGGCTACAGTACTGAAGATACTGCAAACCAAAAAGTATTTTAAAAGTTTATTACTAATGTAATAATAGATTTAATTATAATTATTGCTTATACTTTTGAAAGTTGTGCATTATAATAGGCATAACTTGAAGCATTCTCCAATTAAAATCATTGGCTTGTCTATAAAATCATAAATTAATGATTATCTTTCCTGGAATTTATAACCAAATTGAAATACACTAGTCACAAAAATTAAGGGATATAAAAAACAAATCCAAATTTTTGGGTGATTTTCAACGAGCTGTAACTTCGAGGAAAATGATTGTACAGAAAAAATAAAAGAAGCAGATTGTAGCTCCAAGTGTCTAGTTTTTAGATATGACCATGATTTTTTTTTGTCATGTCCAGGTCTGGAGAAATCCTAAGAAAACTACCGACAAAAAAAAAATCCAAATTTTTTCTCGTCTAAAAAAAGGGCCACGGTCTTCAAAAAAAATTTTTTTATTGTTTCGTTTAAAAGCTCTTTTAGAAAATTTAATTCCCTTTAATTTGACGTAATCAAAAAGCCTGTACGACGATTTACCGCGGAGTTATCGTCAATCAAAGCAAAAAAGTTCTTTTGGACTTTGATAATCAATAACTCCAGAAATAATGGTCATATAGGAAATTAAAGGAGGGTTTTGAAAACTTTACGATATTCTCAATGAGAAAATGTAAACAACTTTTGGAAAGATTTTTTTTTGGAATAGAAAACTGGGACTGAACAAAAGACAAAAATTTGCATAATTAAGGATATTTGGATAAGTTGGTATATCTTTGAATAAAATGGATGAACGAAGGATATCGTCGGTAATTTTTTAACCTCAAAGTGTCCCCTAAAATCCCTGAAAAATTCAAAGCGCTGCGATTTTTTTTTCACTGTGCCCCGAAGCTTTGTTTTTGCCAAAATCACCATTATGAGCAATTTTGTGATTTTCATTCATTTTTTCAATAAAAAAAAATTCTCTCAAAAAATCTTTATTTTTTGATCAAAGAGATTAAAACTGTTTAAGAAATTTGAAAAACAAAATCATTTTTTTTTAACGTCTTCAGAATGTTCTACTATTGTCAAAAGAAAATTAATTCATTTTTTTCTGACCGCTACAACTGCCTTAGTTTCAAATCTCATTTTAAAAATTCAATAAAAACAAATTGATATACCCCCCGCGGATTTCAGCTTTTCTTCACACAAAACTTGATTTTTTGTATTCTTTCTAGCTTAAATTTCTTACGTGAATTTTCTGTAAGCTTTTCTTTAATAATCACCTTTTGATATGCGTCGTCGACATTTAGCTGCCACAGATGTGGCTCGCTTTGTTACCCTCCTTCATGGGGGCTACAGTTGTTGTCACCCGTGCCTATGCCCGATTTAACGCGACTCAAAGTTACGATGGTCGTCCGGGTCAAGGTAGACGACGAATCACTACCGAGCGTGATGATTGAGCTATCATTCGAGAAGCTCGTCGAAACCACCAGCGGTAAACAGCAGTCGAAAAAAATCGATTTTTTTTTCAAATTTCTTAAACAGTTAATCTCTATGATCAAAAAAATTAAGATTTTTGAGATTTTTTTTATTGAAAAATGAATAAAAATCACAAAATTGCTCATAATGGTGATTTTGGCAAAAACAAAGGATTTGAAGTTTCGGGGCACAATGAAAAAAAAATCGCAGCGCTTTGAATTTTTCAGGGATTTTAGGGGACACTTTGAGGTTAAAAAATTACCGACGATATCCTTCGTTCATCCATTTTATTCAAAGATATACCAACTTATCCAAATATCCTTAATTATGCGAATTTTTGTCTTTTGTTCAGTCCCAGTTTTCAATTCAAAAAAAAAATTCTTTCCAAAAGTTGTTTACATTTTCTCATTGAGAATATCGTAAAGTTTTCAAAACCCTCCTTTGATTTCCTATATGACCATTATTTCCGGAGTTATTGATTATCAAAGTCCAAAAGAACTTTTTTGCTTTGATTGACGATAACTCCGCGGTAAATCGTCGTACAGGCTTTTTGATTACGTCAAATTAAAGGGAATTAAATTTTCTAAAAGAGCTTTTAAACGAAACAATAAAAAAATTTTTTTTTAAGACCGTGGCCCTTTTTTTAGACGAGAAAAAATTTGGATTTTCTTTTTGTCGGTAGTTTTCTTAGGATTTCTCCAGACCTGGACATGACAAAAAAAAATCATGGTCATATCTAAAAACTAGACATTTGGAGCTACAATCTGCTTCTTTTATTTTTTCTGTACAATCATTTTCCTCGAAGTTACAGCTCGTTGAAAATCACCCAAAAATTTGGATTTGTTTTTTATATCCCTTAATTTTTGTGACTAGTTTAATTAGATTTATGTTTTTCACTGCTACTATTGGGATTATACTTTTAATATGAATTGAAGCATGATTTATTTTAAAGAGAAAAATAATAACAGCATTAAAATGATAAATAGATTTAATCCTATAGTGATGTGGTAATTATATTGAGTAGGTTTAATGACATATCTATCTTCAGTTGATTGTCAGAATGTATCGCAGCGTTTTGAGCACTATTTGTACAGTGTACATGCATAAGTATCTATCTAAGCTACTTTCTGTTCAGGCCATACACATCCTACTGTTAGGTATAAACCTGCTTTACTAATGAGAGGGGCCATGCCTTATTTTAGAGTAGCCCAACTAAATTTTTAATACTTTTGACACATTATTGATTTATCAGGCATGTCCTTATCATAAACAGACTTATATTTATAAAAACAATTGATAATCTAAGTTCCTCATCAAAATTAATTACTTATAATTATTTTTTCCTTTTATAATTTTCATTTTTTTACTAATCATGTCTCTAAACTAAATTATCTATGTAACAAAGTAATGTTCTTTATAGTTACATTATTTTAATAAATAGTGTATATAAAACCATACATTAATTCTGTCCTGTAGAATGTGGGACAACATATTTTCTGCCAGTGGCGGTACTTCCATGGAAGCCCAAAAGTGTTACACCTTAATTTTGTCATCTCTAGTTTATAATTGTTTATTGTGGTATCAAGATATTCTCATTAATATGTCAAATTGCTTTTGTTAAAGCTAAAATAAATTCATAGACACATTAGTGTGTGGTCCAGATTAATAATTGGTTATATTGGAATGGCCTTGGTGATTGGATTTTTGATGTCATCTTATGTTTTAGTAGCTCTACTCAACTGACTTAGTCATTGACAGCTGACACTAGACCTTAGGTCAACTGTGCCAACCTGCATTCCCTTTTGTATGAATTCCACCATATTGTAAGAATGTTTTAATAATTGTATTTAAAGTAATTACTTTTCTGTTACACTTGATAATTCATAACTATTGTTATTATAAGCAATGTAATCTACAAATATTTTCCACTATGTAATAAAAACAATACCTATAATTTTTATTTACACAAAAATATTAATTCTATTATCTTAATGGCTGATTAGTTAATTATATAATTCTCGGCCTAACATTACGCAACGCAATAGCTTTAAAATGTAATAGATAAAAAGTATGTTACGGTTGACCGGGTAGAGGCTCGACGAAAGACCTTAGGTTTTTTGTCGTTTCTTTCTTACGCCCTACAATACAAGAATAGTTCCGACATCGCCGATCTGTCGCAATCGGCGCGTAACTATTGTAGTTTAGAACTTGGCTCAAAAAAACTTTTAAAAGAAGTTAGTATTGAATGAACATCATCCATTCGAAGGTGAATAGTTCGCTACGTAGACGAATAGATAATGATTCGAAAAGCCCTTTTTGTTTTTATAAATATTTTAGGTAAATGATTTTAGAAACAATTAATTTTTAATAACATCAACATTATTTTTTTACCAATGTAAAACGTGTATAGCTTTTTAGACATCTTCAAAAATTGGCTTCTACTAAGCAAAGCTAGTTGGTATCCATACATACTAATGTGGTGAGTAGCCAACGATTAACGATAACCGGTAATAAATTTAATAAATAAAATACGTTAACACATGTGTGGTAATACAAAAGTTGGCACCGGATGTCTTAATGCGCCACAATTAGGTGCTGTAATTCTGTCACACGAATAATAGATCGTTAACGCACAGACCGAATTTGAGATTAGGACTTGTTCAGGCAATAGACGCAAGTAAGTGATGGTTGGCATATATTGCATTTGAGTTTTACTATACATATATACATAACCTCACGCCTTTATTCCCCGAAGGAGTAGTCATAGGTCAATTTCTGCACCCACATTTCGCTAGGTATAAATCCGTCCCACGTAGTAGGGGATAAAGCTTATTACCATTTTTAAACAGATTTTTTAGCGTAGGCATATTGTACTTTCTAACTAGCCTAGCAGAAATATTTTTTGATGAAAAAATTATATGTAAATTCGTTAGATCATGCCTAAAAAATCGTGTTATCATCAACGATAATTTAATATGTATGAAGTTTGACGCCACAAAAAATATTCAGTTTCTTTCAAACTTTAAAGTTCGAATGGAAACTGTTGTAAGTAAATCAAAATTACTCACAACTCCTATACACCGTGCGTGTACTTTTTATCATTAGTGTAAAAATATTTTCAAGTGTATTACGTACTAATCCAAATAGAACGTCGACTCATTATATCAACGAGAAAATAATCTCTTTATGTATTTTTATGCTTTTAGCAATCTTCATTGATCCTTTCTTTTTTCAATGAGAAAAGTAATTGAGAAATTTCTTAGACATGAATTAAAACAGTCTTGCTAACGGTTCGTTAGCGTGTAACTTAAAGCGACACGTGAAGTAAGAGAATAAAGTAACTCGAAACACTAAACTCAACTTTAACATAGACATAATAATAATTAATCAACGGCCCTAAATCTCATATTCAACTCCCCTACCGTCCCCAACGAGAACATACACAGTTGCACGAACCCATAAATGTCATTCAGTTCAGGCGCATAATTCATTAGAGATACGCATGCAATGATTTTTACTGCCCAGTGAGTCAGGAGTTAGTAACCATGATGATATTTAACAGTGACGTCACCGCCGAAGATCGTGAAGCAGCCGACGCAGGAGGAGATCCTGTTTCAAGTGGCGCAGGCAGGAGAGGTGGACAAGCCGTTCATAATCGAATGCGAAGCTGAAGGAGAACCGGCACCCAAGTAAGTGTTGGGCCTATAATGAATTTATGGACTAATAAATGGTTGTGATGTCGGTCCAGGACGTTCTAGGCGCACCTATTAACATTTAATAGGTGATTTATTTAAAAAAGTAATAAAAAATCCTCAAAACCGACGTGCATGCATGAAGAGAATAATGTCAGGTGAAGAAGTGAAAGAAGTATGTTTGGACCGTAGTATTTGGCGCTCTATAGTCTCTGCGTACCCCGACTGGAGGCAGGCGTGAGTTAATGTATGTGTGTAATAAAATGACTGCTGCTCCACCTGGGTACAATGAAGTCTAAATCTTTAAAAAATAATTACCTCACTTTTTGTCACCTTGACCAGGATCAACTTTATATTATATATCCTACCAAAAGTATAGATAGGTTTTTTTTAAATGTTTTAAGCCTGCAGTGACTTGCATGCTGGAATCGAAGTATTAATACTTACAAGTATAATATGACAGGGCAACCGAGATATTAGTTACTAAATTGGTTGCCCTTCTAGTTGTATTTAAATCACGGAAATCCAACGGTCACGTAATACGTTTTACAAAGCTACGGCTTCTTTATGTAAATTGGATGTGTCGTCCGTAGACAGAGTGCTTTCATTTATTCTATAGTGTCTGAGTTTAGAGTGATAATTCCGATTTGTTTCCGAAGTACTTCAGACCTGGGTATAACTCGGGGAATATGACAGAGAACTTGAAAATAATGGGAAGCTTATGATAATCCTTCTATGATTGAGATCGATGGATGCTTTCTTGATTCTTCTTTTCTTAGTGTTCCTGATAAAATACCAATAGGTGAACTGTTTGATCGTTCTCCAAATTTGTACGATAATTATGATATATATTTTTTTATTATATATTTTTTTATAAATTTAAATATTTCAATGACAGAGACTATTTTTAGATTATTTATTAGTCCTTTGCTCCACAAACATATTTTGTTATTATTAATATAAAGAACGAATTGTTACTCTTGCTTTTAAATAACTGACTGCCTCGTGGTCTCGCGGTCCAAGTATGTGCCGTGCGATCTAGAGGTCCTGGGTTCGATTCCCGGGTCGGGCAAAGTGTTATTGGGTTTTTCCATTAGGAAATTCTCGGTAACAGCACGGAGTCTGGAAATGTGCCCGAAAAACGGCAATAGGCTCGCCCCCTATTACGTGGGACTGATACATACTTAGCGAAATGTGGGTGCAGAAATGCACCTCTGCCTACCTCTTTGGGGAATACAGGCGTGAGTTTATGTATGTATGTATGTATGCTTTTAAATAACCACGATACAAGAATAGTGTGGCATCAAATATATGATTATGACCATCGGAATTATGTATTTCGTTAACAGCGTAATCTTTTTCATCATGGTAAACATAAAACATAATTCTCCTAGAGATATGGCAAGCTTTGATAAACGGTATCGTTTTGTACGCGTGGAACTATCGATCCCGCCTTACAAAGATATGGAAGTTGCAATGGGTGTGAACTGTTAGTGCACGATAACGTTCTATGTGTCGTGATGGCCTCGAGGTTGGCACGCGATCGAGAATCTCGACGGTCGCGGGTTCAAACCCCAGGCACACACCTCTGACTTTTCGATGTTATGTGTGTATTCACAAAGAATTATCACATACTTCAACGTTGAAGGAAAACATCATGATGAAACCTGCACACCTAAAAGTTCTTAGGAATTTCTTAGGTGTGTAGTCCGCCAAACCGCACTAGGCCAGCGTGGTAGATTAAGGCCTAAATCCTCTCAGTTGTAGAGGAGGCCCGTGCCCAGTAGTGGGACGTATATGGACTGATGATGATTAACGTTCTATGCTTATATCGTAATAAGGTTACGACGGAAATTGTGTTGTCACGGAAGGTATTACAGGTTATTGCGGCGTTTAGGAACGTAAAACATAAAAAATAGTAATCGATTATAATCGAGTAATTAAAATTCGTGGCGTGCCCTAATGAACTTTTAGTAAGTAATTTGCATAGGAAATTTAATATTGTAACGGTAGATGAAGTTGTTCTAATAACAGATCCACGTAGCTGTCTTAATTATTTTGTTTCTAGCTACTTTGATATATAAAAAGAAAGCTGCAAAATTACCTTTTCAATACACTTTTAGTTGTGACTTGGTGTCTCCGGCATGTCAGTCCAAGATCAACTAAGATTTTAGATCTGTCTTAGGTTTCTATCAAAAACTGTGCCAGAACTTAAACTGTTGCTTATATTTTTGGAATTCAAGTACGATACATACATACATACATACATAAGCTCACGCCTGTATTCCCCGAAGGGGTAGGCAGAGGTGCATTTCTGCACCCACATTTCGCCAGGTATGTATCAGTCCCACGTAATAGGGGGCGAGCCTATTGCCGTTTTTCGGGCACAATTCCAGACTCCGTGCTGCTACTGAGAATTTCCTAATGGAAAAACCCAATAACACTTTGCCCGACCCGGGAATCGAACCCAGGACCTCTAGATCGCTCGGCACATACGTGTACCGCGAGACCACGAGGCAGCCAAGTAAGTACGATAATTTTCTTTATTATACATCACACCCTTTAATGATTAATGAATGCCCATGTAACTGCGAAGTAAAATGCATCTATTGGGGTTGAATCTAAGATTCTATCTTAAATTTCATTCAATCTGGAACTAGTTTATTGCTTGCTTAAATTTTTTTGAAAGACAAACGACTATTATATTACTATTAATTTATGATTGATGTTACCAACCCGCACTAGGCCAGCGTGGTGGACTAAGGCCTTAAACCTCTCAGTTGTAGAGGAGGCCCGTGCCCAGCAGTGGGACGTATATGGGCTGACGATGATGATGTTACGTTAAATACTACTCATAGGCATGACTTGTTCATTTTTTATTACCGCACATCCGATACTGTCAACGACGTTCATTTCACCGTAGCATCTGATTTAATTAACTACAGAGCTCTGTAAAAGCAAAAATAATAATTGTCATAAATTTATATACAGGCTCCAATTATAATTTATACTCCAACACTGTCATTATATAAACCATTACCTTATTTATAGAGAAATTTATAAATAAATATCATTCCATTATGCACTTAACTGGAGGTTATTCACCTATTTTACAGTAAACATTATTTATTTATTTAAATACAGCTCGTATGCCAATCTTGTTGCCCCAAATATGTTTGCGATGAAAAAAATAATGTGTCTAGACAACACAATTTTTCCTCTCGGCTAGAGATGTAAAGAGGTCACTTGACAATATTACCTAACGACCTCATGCAGCTTGCCTTTAATCTAACTCGCCCCGTGCCATGGTTACTCCAAATTATACGTCGCCGTCTCCGATTAGGCGTCTCCAAATACCATGTCAAATTGCCGTTTCATATTGTGAATCCATTGTGTTACTTGATATTAGAGATTAAAGGTCGTCTTTTATCGGATAAATAAATATATAAAGGTAGAATAAATCTACAATATTTAGTTTCTTTTTTTAATATGTCTGCCACAATTCTATAACATCTTGTGATAGTACTAAGCAACTTATCTTCAGAAACACACACGAAAATGTATGTAATGGATTAATACAGGACCTGCAGGGCGAAGGATTTTGGTTTAGATGTGCTTCTGGAAAGAAAAAATTATATATCTGAATCACAACTATACATTACTTCATTTGGTAACAAAGTTAAAAACGTTGTCCATTATACAAAGCTGGCAGATACGTAGTTGCATGATTCTGTTTATTTGTAAGAAAACTATGACAATAAAAAAACTGTTGTGATCGTATTTTGCTTGAAGAATTATTTTAGTTTTCAGTCTGCAGTTTTCCTCCTTGACCTAATAAGTGTATGAATCCTGCGGAATAAGGTTACGCTAGCGGATGCCAATGAAGCCACTAATCTTTATATGGTTGATGGTTATCGAGATCCTCTGATTGCTTTGGACGTGCATTCATTGTTTTCTACGCTTATAGTTTCTTAAAGGTCACTTCAAAGTCAAAGTCAAAATCACCTTTATTCAAATAGACTTTTACAAGTGCTTTTGAATCAAACTTCGACGTCGCCATTATATACATACGTATCATTCGCGTCCAATGAGTTAATGGCAAACACAGGAAATTTTTTGGTACAGCATAGGAGACCTACGAATGAGTTCTACAGAGTAGTTCTTCATTAGAGTGGCCAAAAAAAAGTAGTGGATAATATATTTATGAGGACGTGGTTGTTATATTTTAAAAAATATTAAAAAGTGTAAAATTGACGATTCAAAAGAACTTGTAGAAGTCTATTTGAATAAAGATAATTTGACTTTGACTTTGACTTCGAGAATATGTTTTTCGTTGGCTTAATAATCCCAAATTAAATAATACTAAAACTAGTAGTAACGCGCCTTCGAAATGGTTATGTCTCTTTTACGCTCATTTCTTCTCTTGATAGAATCGCTTTATTGTTTAACAATCTACGTAATTGTGATAATGTCATAAAGAAGAGTTTAACAAATTAAGTCAAATGTAATTGCAAATAGTATTCCGTTGAATTTCAATTATTTATTGCACATTGCTTGTTTTGTCATTGTCTCTAAATTATTGATTAAACAATATTCGGGATGAAAGCTATAACACCGGTTGCATACATTTCACAACATGTATTGAATGCTAGTTTGTGGTAAAGGTTTAGTTGCTTCACAGCGCAATGATCTTATAATATTACCAACTAAGTCTCGGTCTCGGTCTCGGTCTCGGTCTCGGTCTCGGTCTCGGCATTCTCGGCTACAAATCCAACCGAGAATTTTGTCTCGGTTCTCGGCTAATTACAGCCGAGATTCTCGGTCATGACCGAGATTGTAACTTTGTTCGGATCGGCATTCAAATTTTACCGCGCGTGGCCACGCGCCGCAGCGCGAAGTCGATCGGTCTAAGTGCGTGAGAGGCTGAATTGTGATTGGTTGAAGTCCCGTCTGGCGAACTGCGGCCAGCCGAAAATATAAATTACTCACTCACCTCAAAAATATATATTTGAGAAAAAGAAAATTATTTCTTAAAAAAAATATATTTTTGATGTGAGTGAGTAATTTATTTTTATATTTTCACTTAATTTAAAACCTTTATACTGCAGTAGAGCATTTTGCAGATAAGTTTTTTGTTCTTGGGGATCGTCTAACTGTTTAGCAAAGCTGGACAATTGTATGACGAGAGGCGACACTCTTTGAAGGGCGAAAATGCCGAAAAATTGCTTTTTTATGTTATAATATAATGTTATTTAACTTTGATTATTAAAACAGTTAATTTTGTTAAACAATTAGTAGTGTATTAAAAAGTTAACAGTATTAAAAATCAAAAATTTCACGCTTTGTCTATTCTCGGTCTCGGCTCTCGGTCTCGGCCGAGAAATCATTTTATTCTCGGTCTCGGTCTCGGTCTCGGCCGAGAACGAAAAACCCATCTCGGTCGAGCCTTATTACCAACGTAATTTACTGGCATGAAATAGAGTTTATGGATGAATTATAAAACCTATTAGAGATCTCCTACTAAATGTCTTTCACTGTTCTAACATTTTATTAAATTGTGCATAAAAAGCCATGAGCTTCTTTCAATACCGTAGCTTTAAATCCAAGAAGTCGCTGGCCAAGTGCTGCTTCTAACTACCTCATGTTAAACTAATTTTCCTTGTATTATAAATTTTAAAGTCAGTTCATGTAGTTGTTGAAATGCTATATCGCTGATTTTGACTAGTTTTGGCGAAGACGTAATCTTAAAGACGTTGTCGTTTATAGAGCACTGTTCCTTAAATACTACGGTCGGGGGAACAGTTTTCGACAGTAAAATTAATATAGTATACAACTGAGTAGCAAGATCATTTTCATTCATATTTTCCTCCGTAGTCAGCGGGTAGTGAGTTAATGAATAATGAATGCGATGAGTCAGCGGCTGCTTCTACTACGGGCACAGATGCGGTCATCCCAACACTCTGGAGACCGTCGAAGGCTCTCAACACTTGTGTCACAGCATAACATAGTCATCATTAAAACGCTATTTATAAGCGTTATGTTATATCGAGGCGTTGTCGACCTCGTCATTGCATTATGAATCGAGATGTTTTTGGAATCGGAGTCAGCTTCGTAGTTGTCACTAACCGGTTTTGTATTCAAACATAGTAGTCAAACATATACTGCCAGTTTATGTAAGATCTATAAATGTAAATCTTTATTGATATGAATAACTAAAGAAAAGAAAAAATCGACATTGTAGGCAAAAGAAAAACTTAAGTTAGGTCTTTTTATTAATTAGGGCGCTTTTCATATTTGAAAAATTAACACGAAACATAATATAATTTAAAAATATCTATCCAGCAATCACTTTGTTTTTAATCAAATTAATTATACATTACTAATTAATTAAAGCATATTGTTTGCGGTTACAAATTTTATTTTATAAGTGTGATTTAACTTAAGCGGTTAATAATTTATTAATGAGTAATATTAATTGTAATAAACACTTTATAACATAACCAGGAAAATTAAAGCTTTTGCATTAAATAATTGATACTATAACTTTATTCAACAGAATAAAAAAATTAATATCCTCGAATTAATGTTCTGACTTACTTCTTACTTGACTTAGATAAATTTGTTATAATCCACAATTCTGGCCCAGTATTGCTTAACGTACTTTACATAAATCTTGTATTCGTGCGATAAGTTCTTTTCAACGCAATATACTATGAACAAAATATATTAAAATAGGTATTTTACTTTCTTTTAAAGTTAAACGGCAAATAGTTGCCAATTCACACGTAAGAATGCATCGTGGTCTCCCGGTACAAGTACATATACCTATGCCGTGTGATTTAGACTTTAGAGCACGCCCTCTATTACGTAGGAAGACATCATAATTAGCGAAATGTGGGTGCAGAAATGCACCTCTGCCTACTCTCTCGGGAATACAGGCGTGAGGTGGACTTTGTATGTATTCACACGTAAATTCAAAACGCGCAAGTGCAACATTGCTGAATACAGACTGTTTGATACCCCCTTTGGTGCCGTTGAGGGGATTTTGTCCGGGATTGTTTTATTTAATTTGACCCAGTCTTATCGAAGGGACTAGATGAAAATCTGCGTGTAGTACAAACCTTCTTGATAACTATTGAATAGTGCTTACTTTAATAGAACACGCGTGATCTCATCGAATCGACGACCTCGACATTACGAGACCGGCCCACTCCCAGTGCCTTTAGCGCCGCGCGGATTACTAGTTTTTACAAACATGTCATTCCAATGTTTGTACTTCTTTTTTATAATTTAAAAATAAAATAAACAGTTAATATCTTAACAAAAACAGACTTTGCATCGACTGCGTTCCATACTTGAAAAGTATTGAGTTAGCTTTATTAGGAAGGTGAGTATGGCAAATGATTGCGTCTCCGGCTAATCAATCATCGAACGAAAGTTAATACCGTTGCTTCTCTGTGACGTAGTGGTACCAATCAGACTGGTCAATAGACACTAAGCTGACTGCAGCGTAGTTTTACCACGCACAGAGATAAAATGCCTATTTCCAGATATGGGAATTGATGTCTATGCTACTCGTAGTTTTAGAGGTTAACAACAGTGACTGAATATAAGTGCAACGGAATTTATGTTAAGTACATTTATTATAAACTATCGCCATAGATACTAATTGTTTTATGTTTTTTATACGCTTCTTTTGTGTGTAGTAGGTACATTACATAGTACATGTCTGGTGTATCAGCATCATATATAAAACAAATAGCAAAGGCTTCGAAAGCGACTCGTTAATTTTTCATTATAACATCTGAGTGTGTTTCTAGTTTAAATGTTGAGAATTTCAAGATGTTTCATTTATTTATATTACTTTATTGAACACCATATAAATACAATACAAAATGAAAATAAAATAAGCTTAAAACTCAGTGACAATAGGCATTTATCACCATCATCATATTCTGGAGGCATTTTTTAACCATTTCTTGATATAGGCCTCTTTGGCACGCCATAGGGCATGGGAATTTAGTATTTTTATAAGCCGTGATGGCCTCGAGGTTTAGGCACGCGGTCGGGAATCTCGACGGTCGCGGGTTCAAACCCTCAAACACACACCTCTGACTTTTCGAAGTTAGGTATGTGTGTATTCACAAATAATTATTTAAAATACTTTAACGGTCACGGAAAACATCGTGATGAAACCTGCACAGCACACCTAAAAGTTCTTTGGAATTTCATAGATGTGTAGTCCGCCAACCCGCATTAGGCAAGCGTAAACTAAGGCCTAACCACTCTCAGTTGTAGAGGAGGCCCGTGCCCAGCCACTGCTGGGACCTGCTGCGTCCCACTGGACGTAGAGGGGCTGATGATGATGATGATTCGTAGTGTACTGTGTACAAATTAGCGTATGCACTAGATTCGCACGCCGCTGCCGCCCGCACGGGAAGCTATGATTCAAGCCGCTGCACTACATATAATTGTGGGTCGTCCGCATGTCCGATTGTATGTGCTCAATCGGGGCGTCCTGTACGTAACGACCCGCGGAACTGAGACGTGGACGTCCACTATCGCACCAGCATTGGAAGGAAATTGTTAAAGGAGTCATGCAATCAAATTAAAGAACAATCAGGGAACTGGACATTTCAATGCGTGGATATTGGGATTGATATTAGGACTGTAGCTCAAAAATTAAATTCAATGAAAAATTCATGTAAGTCAGTCCTTTTTATAAGATGCGATTTTTGATGCTGGGATTGTTGTTGTCCCAAAAACATTAAACATATTTCTTGAGATTTCAGACTAATATATAATAGTTGTTTTAGTGCTTTGTCCTTTGACGTTGTCGATACTAACGACTATCTGATAATTTTTTTAACGAACTATCATTTATTTACGATATAAATAATATATTATGTGTACTTATCTTTTATTCTTATTCCTGTATCTTTAAAACGGTCGGAAGAAGTGTATTTCACTCACGTTTTGCCGATTATGTCCCACCTAATAGAGGGCGAGCTTATTGCCGTTTATAGAACTCGCAATATGAGATTAGGATAGTGAATCGATAAACCTTGCGATCCAAGGAGTTTAGATTACAGATAACAAGGGGACACAGACAGGATACCGCCCACCTCGCTCGCTCATAACACATCACAAGAATATAATGCGCAACACCGAACGAAGGTCGGGATATTGGCTATGGTTAAATTTATTGATTTTATTATAAATATACATACATACATAAACTCACGCCTGTATTCCCCGAAGGGGTAGGCAGAGGTGCATTTCTGCACCCAGATTTCGCCAGGTATGTATTAGTCCCACGTAATAGGGGGCGAGCCTATTGCCGTTTTTCAGGCACATTTCCAGAGTCCGTGCTGTTACTGAGAATTTCCTAATGGAAAAACCCAATAACACTTTGCCCGACCCGGGAATCGAACCCAGGACCTCTAGATCGCAAGGGACAACTTGTACCGCGAGACCACGATAAATATACCGAATAGATGGCCAGTGCCAAAGACAAATACATTTAAATTATAGCAAGAGTTCTGAATTTGAATAATTTACTAGGCTCGAAATATATGTAGTCGAGTGACTTACATGTACAGATAAATTTTGGTAGGTAGTTTTGTTATGTATAACTGTCTCTATTACACAATTACTGAGAAGGCAAATATTTAGGTGATTGAATACGTTCATAGAAGAACAAGTTGACGCGTTTGCCGTCTTCATTCCTGTCTATCAGACAAGCATATAAGTTTTGTTGTAAAAGTGGAAGATTCCAGGGAATCAGAAGCTATTTAAAAAAAAAATTGCGATAGACGTCTACGAACTTAATATATTGACGACCAGCGTCGCAATATGTCTCCAATAGACTGTATGGGAATTTGGCCGATGATTTTTCGTTCGTGCATTTTCGTATATTATAGTATGAAAATATTAATAGGAATATTAGGAATAAACGAACGAGTACTTTTATAAGGATTGTCCGGTTTTTGACGATTTTTTTTTCAGTTCTAGTTTCATCTGGTTTTCGTAGACTTAGTGGTATCACTCTGTATTTCAGTTTATAAATAGTTCGTTACGTCTGTCGATCGTAAATTATGAGAAACATTCGTGCTTTATCTCTGGAAACCGACCTTCATTCGACTTGCATATTTTTGCTCGGGGTTTAGTGCGTCTGTTTTATTTTCCCAAGGTTACTTAGAAACAATGTTTGACGAAGTGTCACGCCAAATATTGAGTATTCCAAGCTTTCGTAGGCCGGTTGAGGGCATGGCATATAAATGTCTATCTCCGTTGTAGGTTTTTACTGAGATGTAAGGAAGAGAATCAATAAATTTAATTGTCACCATTTAAAACGATCGGCAAATATCCTCCTTATAATATGTTTTAAGGTATTTCTATATTTTTAAATCGCCTAAAAATAGGACTAAAAAGATTTAAATGATTTTGAGCATTGATAAATATCAAAATAATAATAAAACTTTTTACTTGGAACAACACATCACATTTAGGTTGTTATTATCGAAAATGCAAGCCTGTTCTACAATAGTAGAACGCGCGGGTAACGGAGTGTTAATCACGGATTTTTTTTAGGTTCTCGTTATATTAAAAAAAACTTATTTCTTAAGTATGCATAAACTTTTTTTTAGTTTTGCATTCACTAGCTACGATCGTAACTATCATTGTGTAAAAGAAAGAAAAAATACCTAAATACGTATTTAAACAATCATTTATATTGATATCAGCAACTCGGATCAGAGGTCGGCAATCCAACTCACTTTTCTCTGAATGTGTCTTATATTGTAATAATTTATTTTTTTTGTTCATCAGGTACCGATGGATTAAAAACGGAAAGCCATTCGAATACACAAGTTACGACAATAGAATCTCACAGCAGTCGGGTCGAGGTACACTCGTAGTGAGCCAGCCCAGAGACGAGGATCTTGGCCAGTACCAATGCTTCGCCTACAACGAGTGGGGTACCGCCGCTTCCAACTCCGTGTTCGTTCGGCGGGCCGAGCTGAACTCTTTCAAAGAGACCGATGGGCAGCAAGTCGTCAAGGCCGAAGAAGGAAAGCCGTTCAAACTCACCTGCGAACCTCCAGATGGTCATCCAAAACCGAAGGTCTACTGGATGTTGCAAGGTGATCAGGGACAGCTGAAGACAATCAACAACTCCCGCATGACCCTGGACCCTGAAGGCAACCTCTGGTTTTCCAACGTCACTCGATTCGACGCGAGTGTCGACTATGCGTACATCTGCACAGCGAACTCGATATTCAGGAACGAGTACAAGTTTGGCAACAAGATCTACCTGGATGTAACTCAGACGGGTATATCGCCGACACTGAACAAACACGCGCCGGAGCGGCAATACACCACCAGGAAGATCGAGAAAGCGCTGAAGGGAAAGAAGGTGGAACTCTACTGCATCTACGGTGGAACGTGAGTATTTTTTAAAGTTATTTTTATTTCTCATAATATAATCAATAATGAAATTGTCATTTTTTTGGTGTAGTGATGGGTTTGATAGATTGCAATTGGTAAACTAGAAATTTTAAAAGAAAGATGGTATAGATTTTAAACGGAAAATCTCACGGGTCGCGGAAAGTAATGTAGAAATATTTTGGGTAAGTGATGAAAATAAAATGTTTAATAATGATGCATTTGAAGTAAAATTAGGTTTGAGGGGGGACAGATTGTCAATACCTAGTGGTCTTCGTATACGATAGTAGTTTCGTATGTAGATACCCCAGTCTGCGGTTGTCAATTGGTGTGGGAATAAAAAATATAGTCTATTGCCGCAAAATCAGCGGATATCGGATTATAATATCCTCTATTGATACACACACTGTAGGCGTCATTGATGCTGGAAGAATAGTGCGTAGTGTTCTTCCCACATCAACATTATTGTAGTCTCGGTAATATGAGGGGGAGAAAGGTTCTAATAAAGATATAAAACGATTGAAATTATGGCGAACATCTTCGAATTATTGACTGATAGTGCTCATGTGTATACACCTGTATGCTTAGTCTGCGGGGAAAACGAATACATTGACATACTTATTAAGGCATTTTCCATATTAACTGCGACCGTAGCATATAGTATTCGATATGTTTGTGTGATAAATTGCTTTGCTTTTTTGCATGAACAAAATCTATGTCGTTGATATTAATAAAGCCATCATTTATTAGGATCAGGAATTCATATTTTATTATTATTTTACTGTATGCATGTGCGTAACGGAATCTTTCAACCCAACTTTTATCCATTTATGTTTTAATAAATTTTTAATGAATGACCGATACAATCATCGTGATTTATAGTCCCCATTAAACCTTGTTGGTTTAAAGGCCTTTTTCATCAGGTGCGGATCCGTCAGCCATAGCAAAAATAATCTTAATATGACAAACGGATTTATTTGTGACGGGTAATTGTGTGGTCATTTCGGATTAAGTCGAATGTTTCCTGTGGGATGAGTTGACTTGTTCGCAGTTTATTTCCGTCGATGAATGTGCAGCAAACATGTCACGCTATCGCATTACTCACTCAGGCTTCACTCATGTGCCGACTTGTTTTGTACTGATTAGCTTGTGATTTTGTTTGTTGTATACTTTGTAGCACAAACAGGATAAATAGTTACATATAAATATGTATAATATAGTATGTAGGTACATTTTACACTCCCCTTTTTTAATATCCATTCTAAAGTTGTTTTTGATGTCTTTCTAGCTGTAAGATAAGACCTACATAATATGCTATATGGTTTACAAGAAATAATCACCACGAAACATGCAAAAGCATCTCTCTTGATTATTCTGGTTAATTTATCGTTGTAAAAAATATCTCACAGATTTTAGTGAGATCGAAAAGTTTTTAATTTCAGACACCACACGATACTAGAGTATCTTAGTGCAATTTGAAATCAATGTAAATACAGGGTGTACCTATTATTATAAATAACAAGGCCCTTGAATAAGAGATTCTCATCAAATTGCCAAATGTATGAATTTCATACTAACTACCTCCCGCAGACCTCTCCCCCAAATCGTGTGGAAGAAGGACGGGCACAACATCATACCTTCAGCGAGCATCACGCAGGACAACTACGGCAAGACGCTGGTGATCAAGTACCCCACGTACGACGACCGCGGCACCTACACCTGTGAAGTGAGCAACGGCGTCGGCACCGCGCAGTCCTACTCCATACAGCTTAACATTGAAGGTGAGATAATATCGCATTCAGTACGCTCATCATCAGCCCATATATGTCCCACCGCTGGGCACGAGCCTCCTCTACAGCTGAGAAGGTTTAGTGCGGGTTGGCAGACTACACACCTAAGAAATCCCTAAGAATTTTTTGATGTTCATTCAGCTACATGCTGCAGTAACGCTTGAACCATACTGCAGCGCTGATTATAATCGATGGCAGGCCCAAGCGACGTGCGGACGTCCAATCGGAGGTATAATATAATTGGAAAAATAAACATAAAGAAAAATAATTATAATAAAATAATAAGTTACACAATTTATCACTAATAATAAAATAAAAAAAAAACTACCAATATGACAAAATTTATTTCGACTACAATAACTTAGCGCCATTTTTATCAGGCATATGTAATGAAATAGTCTTTAGGGGACCCTTAGTTCAGCAATTCATGTTTCATAGTTGATGATGATACTAAGCATTGGGTAGCTAGAGGGTCACGGTAAAAAAGATATACAATCGATTGTGTTTTTAACGATGATAATGAAATAAACAAGTTATTGAATTTCTATAATTATTATTTTTTAGGCACTAAAAGGTAATAAATTTACCATACTGGTTTATATTATGCGACCTATATTTCAACCATCTCTTAAACAAATGTCAGAAGTTTAATTACGCGGAAAACAAAATGTTGAGCACAAAACAACTCGTCGTGAAACCGGGGATCCTTGAAAGTTGAAATGAATCCCGACCAGTACGAAATGCAGAGTTATAAAAAGTAAAAACTTCGGATCTTCTACCCCACAAGAACACGATTTAGTATTCCAAATACTTTGAGAGCTCATATATTTATTACAGTCTGAACTTTTCAATTTAAAAAATTCTTAACGAATTGCCTATTTGACACAGAATAATAGTGTCAGGTTTAAATACAATTCAACGTAGATATATTGGAATATACGTTGGATATATTGGAATAATTTTATTCACAAAGAATTATCACGTACTTTAACGGTGAAGGAAAATATCGTGATGAAACCTTCACACCGTAGTCCGCCAACCCGCACTGACCTACCAGCGTGGTGGACTAAGGCCTAAACCCTCTCAGTTGTAGAGGAGGCCCGTGCCCAGCAGTGGGACGTATATGGGCTGATGATGATGATGATGATAATGATATTGGAATACGTTCGTTTTTAATATTTATTTCTAATCTTTTTTGGGCGAATAGGCTAACGTCATCAAATCCGCAGCACACATCAATCTAGTAAAAGGCAAATAAAACTCGCATCATAAATTTATATTATTGTATTCCGTTTACTGTACGAGTGCTTGTAAAAAGCTTAATATCATTCTGAACATTTATTTCCCATGCATAAACCGGTAGATCTCCCGACGGGTATAGTACCGTGGGTATGGCGGGTATTCCGGGCATATCGGGTATGTCGGGTACGTAAAAACACGAGCTCGTCATTTGCGAGCTGAAATTAAAATTTAAAAGCCACCACAGTGTTATCTCATGCATGTTGGATTGCAGCAAGGGTGCGTTTCCATCGCGTGTTTTTCACTACATGTGGCGTCTGTTCTGTGAGCTAAAGAGTGCATTTTGTACATTCATTTCTTTGTTTATGACTCTTTATAACCACCTTTATTAGTGTTATTAAAATTGGTAATGATAAAGATCACGCAGGTTTTGTCTGGACAACAGAGTGAAGGGTAACACTCGTTGAGAAACAAGTACGTCTTCAACTTTTATATTTCTAACAACTTTTATATTTTAAAATATCAATCCGTCTTGCAACTGACAATTCCAACGACTGAGCTCGAACTGCTCAGCGACACCATTTTTATACACATCAATTGACGGTCTTATTTTTAAATATTTTTATAAAGTCCAATAATTAATTTATATTAATTAAGATTATATTCTCATTAAAGTTATTGACAAATTTAATTATACTTATAAGTAATAAAATCATCAATATGTAATTTTACTATTACTACAATAATTTAGTAAAAGGTCTGTACGCATAAGCTTTTAATAATGTAAATATATAATATTGTAAGGTATTATAATGAAATACATTTATAATTACTAAATATTACTATTTAGGCTAACAAGAGTTTATGGTTAAAATAATAATAATGGAAAAAATCAAATGCACGGTTAAGAACATTTCTAACATAATTTTGATGAAAATACAACGCGCTTAAAATCCAATTAGAACAAAATTTATTGCTTTATAGCATATTTTATTTACAGTAATTTTCCTGTTTACAAAAATCAGAATTATTATAATAACAAAAAACTACTAATTTTATACTGAAAGATATAGAAAAAAATATAGCATATAGTTTGGTCCCCAAGATACAGGCTTAGCCTAGTTTGGGGCCCTCTGGCAATCATTTGAAAATAGCAAATATTAATGCGCAAAATATAAATGTAAATGTATAAAAGTAAAGATGTAAGAAAATGTGATATGTGTATTTTGTTATAAATAAAGAATATTATTATTATTTATTATTATATATGTAGCTATTGCATTTTAAATTTAAAATCAATAGCGATAATATCCGGCAAAATATACACTTATATCATAAACATAGGATATATTATATCCCACAGCACTCCGTAAAATATAGTCGCTTCGTATATTACAGCAACTGCTATACTGTACTCCCCTTACGTCAGACGAGCGGGTGTGCAAAAACTGGAACAAGCACTTTCAACTGAATCAAAAAGGGTCCGTCTGACGCACAGGCTGCGCTGCGGGCGGAAACTCATAACTGTACCACTGTTATACCTGCTCCCATTGTTACTCCCCGCAATCTGCATCACGAGACACTTTTTGATTGTCGTTTTTGGAGCTTCTGCATGTTAGCTTCTCAAAGACGCTTAGTTTGTAATAGTGGTTTTAACTAAAGTTTTCTTCGTGATGTTTTAGTCATTTTTAAGTTATGCCTGGATTGGTATTTAATTGCAATGTTTCTTGAACTAAGCAGTAACATCACGGGTGAAAACTTAAACTGTAATTCTGTCATACCTAACTACTGTATCGTTATGGTACCTAGAAGGGAATTTCGGAAATAATATATGCATCTCCTTTTATATCAAATTGTGCCCGAAGGAAGCGCCCAATTCAAAATAAAAGTTTAAAAGAACAGAGACGACGCTTCAAAACATAGACATGTAGCTGGTCTAGAAACGTGACTAACAGGAACGACCTGCCTCGACAATGTTTTCTCTCCAATGTAGGTTAGTGGCTATCTGAACGAGTTCAGCGTCTTTTCGTTTGTGATCTTTCGTTCACCTCTAATTATCCTGTGGAAACCTGTATGGCTGGGCACAGTTCGTATGTCAAGGACTGCGGTTCTTCAAGGATGTTTTGTTCACGTTGGTCGGTGTGAAAGGACATGAAGATGTCTGTGAAGTAAAATGTAGAGATGTTCAAGGCATATGGTTGTGTTATTAATTATTGTAATAAGGAATAAGAGATAATTGTGAGTTTTGACTCGGATTTTACAATTATTGTTATATTTTCGTATAAAAGCCGGCTAAGGTGCCGACGCAATTAAGAATTGTTTCATTATTGTAATGGCTTTGCCAAAACTTCAACTGAAATTATTCCGTTCTTTAACTTGTTTCTCATATTCGTGAAATCAACTTCTTTTAAGTAGGAAGCCAATCAAACTCCAGTTTGGACTTAAACTGAAATATCATACCGTCATTGCAAAAAAAAAAATAGAATTTACAACATAATCATTCAATACAGGATATGGCCCACAAACCTGACAATTCAACGATTGACGACAATCGATCACATCAAAAATTCAGTTGCATGTAATCGCGCATCGTGAGGGCAGTAATTGTTAGCGGGTGTGTTTGTGGGCTCATATTTGTCGCACACGTTGCATACAGCCAGCGATAATGGTGACATTGTGCCATAAAGGGCGCGTGCGTACGGCCGTAGTTTTGGCCGCTTCCTACCGGCGCGCCTTAACGACGCGACGCCTTGGACTCCTTCCAAACGGTACGGTTTGTTGGTAATTGCTAGTAAGGACTCATAACTCAAGTTATGTGAGTGACGTGTTTATTTTTTATCAAATCAATCAATGTAGTCTAAGTTATCTGTCTGTATGTAAGTTATTTGTCGGTGAGCATATTTTATGTTGGGCATTATTCTAATACGCTCTACACATCGCCAGGTTTAGGTCTAATACCAATTCTTATCTTAGATTAAAATTCACTTACATATATTGTTACAACAAAAAATGTTACGGTAAAACACTTCTTTTTATTAACTGTTTACTACGCAATATAACGAAAGCAATATTATTCATATTAAAATATAGCAGTGAAGCCGCATGTATTCTACAATGATTTACAGCGATATAAAGCTTACATTAAACTGGCATAAAAATATAATAATAAATAAATAAATAATAAATAAATACACCCAACAGTCACATACATAGTTCCGATCTCACACTAAGATACAAGTCTTGTGTCGTGGGTATCAGAAACTACGAGAGACTTTTCGGTCTCACATAAACCCAGACCCGAAATAAATATTTGTGGATCACACAAACATATGTCTCGGAGCGGGGATCGAACCCGCGGCCTCACGTTTCGCAAGCTGGTGTCTAGCCAACTGCGCCATGGGGCTGTCATATAATGAAAAAATGCTCCTATCGCATGTAAAATTCTTGATGAGCGCACGTAAAATTTGACGTTTGCAAAATACATGTATAAAAATGGTGTTTTTTTGTGAAACTATAAAATGTAATATAATTCATCGTCGAATATATGCAAAGAAAAAAAAACTTTATTAAAATAGAACACACGACCAATTTTGATATTCTATGCTCAATATTGCTCACTGAGTATAGTAATCATATTTTTAAATCAGGTTAATGCTAAAACATGGTGACTACACACTAATCGCCTTCAATCCTTAAGAATATCCTTACCTTGCAGTTCGCATACGCCCAGATATAGCTTTCATTTATTTAAAGCTAAGCAAATAACACGACCAACCCTCCCTAACCGTTTCGTATTAACGCCACGTTTATACAACAATCAGTTAATTGTTTACAAAGAAAAAAAGTCGTAAAAGGGCGTGACGCAATTTGCGCCGTCACGCGAGTAAATGCGGAGAATTTCACGTAGCAACAGATATGGCCCTTTTTATAGCGCACGCCGTGACCCGCGCCGCAATACGGTTAGGTACGTACGGACCGTAAATGTGCGTGTAAATACCTAAAGAAAATTGAGAGGATGGATGTAGGGGAGGAGGTCCGCAGTAGTAGGCCAGATTTATGATATTTCTACGAAAAACCCAGCTGAATATTCTGCGCGTGATGTTTAAATTTACAACATGGGATTAAAGCGTTAGGTTGGTAGGTTATTTGCTAAAGATTAATAATACAACGTAGTATTTTTTGGTTGATATTCATAAGATTTTAATTTGGTCCGGTAATAAAATAATTTACGTTTTGTGTAAATGCAAAAAAATATTGGAAAAGGGGGATTGACTGGCACACTGGTTTACAGTCGCGGTTATAAAGTTTATATATATATAGCAAATAGATAACTTGTTCTATAATATTAAATCGAGATTTGGATAGAAAAAAGAGAGAAAGAGATTTTAAAAATTGTTGAACATTCGACATGTCCTCGGCTTGACTTGATCGATGTGGCAATTATCTGCGCGACCTCTACACGTAGCTGAAGTTTTCATTTCATACACTATAAGAACGTGTTCGTTATAAAAACATTAAAAAACCATTTGCACACGTGTTTAACAACTGAGATGTCCTCCTTTGGAAGTATTTGCGCTTTGTTACCTAAGATAGCTAGGTATGTGTAAAGAAACTGTAATAATCGTAAGAAAATCCAGCGGTTATTGTCTATTATTATTGTTTATTTTTTTCCCTCGTCAGTTTCTATGTTTTAGACCAGGTTTTTTTTTAAATATATTGATTTTTTGTTACATAAAAGGAGATATTAATATTGAGTAGATACGTTTATTGTGAGAGGCTATGCTTTCCATTTACTAACCATAATAACGGCTCGATAGAAAGTTCATAAAATAGCGTTAAAGTTATTATCGCTTCCAGTATCTAATGGAGACTTCATAGAATATGTATAGACGAGCATATTGTACAAAAATAGATAATTTTTAATAAGAAAATGAAAGTATAAATATTAAACTATTAGGATTTTATATGGAAAAGATGTTATAGTGTAAAATCATGATGAACTAAATACATTTATTTTGATATATTTTAACAGTTTTCAGCGCGAAGCTTTCGGGTATATCGATAAGTCATTCAGATCTAGGTATTGAATGAGTCAGGCTAATATTTATTCGGGCTAAGTTGCTTTGAAATTGTGCTAGGGATCGGTACGAAGCTTGACTGAAACGCATGACTCATTTTCATAAGCACAATTGAATTAAATGCTGGATTACTGAAAATAAATACATTGTTCGTTATTTGTCGTGATCCTTTAGCAATAGGCTGTGAATCACGATGCCCTTTGTTTCTAGGGATAGTTTGATAAATTCTATGCATTATTCTTTCTTAAAACGTACATATTTTGTTTATTATTTTGCGCCATTAATAACCCGCACTTCAAGTAATAGAATAAAATAATTTAAAGAACGCTCAATATTTCAATGTTTCATTCATCATCATCATCAGCTCATATACAACCCTCTCAGAATGTTTCGTGTTGTTTATTGCAATAACTTATCCTGCATATAATATAATGGTTCTCTATCCCAACAGCGGCACCGTTCTTCACCGTGGAACCCGAGGTGCAGAACTTGGCTGAAGGCGAGAACGCGGTGATCAAGTGCGAGGCGGGAGGTACCCCTGTGCCCAAGATCACTTGGATCCACAACGGCAAGCCCATCGAGCAAGCCCCGCCGAACCCGCGGCGCCAGGTCACCGCCAACTCCATCATCATCACCGACCTGGTGAAGAAGGACACTGGAAACTACGGCTGTAACGCCACCAGCTCAATCGGATACGTATACAAGGATGTCTACATCAACGTGCAATGTGAGTAATTAGATATTTAGTGCCTTTAGATTGAAAAAGATTTCTTAAATCTAGTCTTAAAGGCTGAAGGATTAAGGAAGAGAAGACAAGCGTCAATTTATGCATGCATGAAATTCCTATAGTCTTAGCACATCATGACAAGCGCAGTGGTGAAGAGATATCCGTACCGAGACAACTTGTGTGATTATCTTATATTTTGTTTCGTATAGCAGTTTGTGTCCTAAGTGATATGTAGTGGCACCACCTCTTTCAACAATTTAGCTTTGAAATTTGAATACTAGTCGCGTTTTTTAACTTTGCTCTGTGAGTCTGTTATGGCTGACTTCCTACGTGACGTTTAACCTCCTGGGAAACGGGCTAGGCTTTCAGTTACTTTGACTTTAAAAAGTATTGTAAAGAACTGGAATGTTTGACACTCTGGCATGATTCTCTTTTGCATAGCTATAACGAGTGATAATTGACTTTACATGTTATAATTGTGATTACAAATTGAGATCATTCTTAGGCTTGACTCCTCGACATTTTGGAAGTCCGTTTCGCTTCCAGTTGCGTTATCATTCTATTGTTAGTCACAGTAAATGACTACTCGGAATAAATTATTATTAATTGCGTCATCAATAAAAATAAACATTATAATAATAAACGACGGGGAGATAATTCAATGATTCATCCAATCTATCATATTGCCCATTCTGAGCAAATCAGTGTAAATAGGGGGATGTGTGGACATCAATCAATGATCCTGAGAGGATCATTATACAAATTGTGATGTCCTCGAAGATTTCGTGCCAGATTAGTTTTACAGTATACGAGTATAAGAGACATAATTCGTTTGTACAACACAAGACTGTTGTATGATATGCGAAATCTATGATTCTATACGAGAAGAAGAAGGTGAAGTATGATACAGGCATTCAATATTTTTGCATCCGTATTAGATAATTTTAGTTTTTTTTTGTTATCTTCATTCCAACCTACAAGAAATGCGTTATAGATTTGTAGCCTAACATTGAACAGCAGGATTTCCTAAAAGCAGCCCCATTTTTCCATTCATTAAAGATCCCCCTGTTATGTGGGACTAATAATACAGCAGGTATAGAAATACACTTCAGACTGTCTTTTAGGAGATATAGACTGTTTATTTATGTTGAAGAAATTTGAAAAAAAAAAGAAGAAGATATTTGTCTTGTATTTGAGAAAAAGAAAAAGATTTAACTTAACTTGATTGCCTCGTGGTCTCGCGGTACAAGTATGTGCCGTGCGATCTAGAGGTCCTGGGTTCGATTCCCGGGTCGGGCAAAGTGTTATTGGGTTTTTCCATTAGGAAATTCCCAATAGCAGCACGGAGTCTGGAAATGTGCCCGAAAAACGGCAATAGGCTCGCCCCCTGGCGAAATGTGGGTGCAGATATGCACCTCTGCCTACCCCATCAGGGAATACAGGCGTGAGTTTATGTATGTAAAAAGATTTAATCATAAAGACGAGTGCCTTGTTTGTTTCTTCGGAGGAAACAAATTCTCAATAGTAATTTTAAAAGTGATGAGGTCAGCCGGCGATTGACCGCGCGGCGCCTCCGAATGTCTGCTGTACTCTAGTAGTATACTGCCGGTTATTGGGTCAACGGTAAACTATAAAGAAAATGGGTTATGGGTTAATGCGATTTTATAACTTCCTAATGTTTCTTGAAATCGATTTCGATTATGGATCGTACATTACGCAGCAACTGAGGAAGTTTTATCGGAATTGTTTTTCTGGGTAAAGAGATTGCAATGGAACATGATTAATACGAATACGTGTAAAGTTCTTACTGCCCTCAATACAATCATAAATAATATAATCAATAGTTTATACTGCTTTCAACAATCCATTAATTACAAGATTCTTATAAGAGTTGAAATACGAAGGAAAAGCTCTTTGCATCTCCTAATGTCCTAATTTAGTTGTAATTTTGACCATAGGTGAATAAATAGTAATTGCAACAGTTCTGACCATTTTCTAAAAAGTTTGTTTTATGGAAGTATTTTCTTTAAAAATTTGCACGCCTTAGATTTTTGGAAGTTTCTTGATTCACAAGTCAACCAACCTTATCAGTTAACTTCGTGGACTTAAGATCTTATTAATCTCGTGTAGTGTAGAGATGCAAAAAAAAAGCTGATGCAGATAAAAGAAATTATTTTAATTCGAAAATAAGTGACGGGCTTTACAAGCATTAATGAAATGAAGACAGACTCAAAGGAAATGAATGGAGTTGTCAAGAAGGCAATATATTTCATGAATAATAGAATGGCTCTGAATATTATTCATGAGAAGAAATTGGACGAGACAATGACATGCTTTTGTTATTAAACGACATTATTTATCCACGCCTAATCATCACAAGACTCTTCTTGATAATGTCTCATGATCTCAGGCCCCCTGAAAATTCCTAGGTTTCTAGTTATGCCAGTTCAAAATAGTTCGGAATCCAGAGTTGAAGTTTTCAAACAGTCTTAAATGTTTTTTTTAATTAACAGTTAATTACTAACGCTTTGGTAGACAATTTTTGACTTAAATTTGAAATAATCGCCTCAGCAACACTAGATGAAATATAATTATTTAGAAAAAACCATTCCTATTGATTTGCACAGTGCCCAAAGCTATCTAAAGTTCTTTAATAGATATGCTGCTGTAAGTGTATCTGTTCACGTGGAGTCACCGATGTACGTGAATCTGTGATACACGTGTAAGTTGTTGCGTAATTAGGGTAAGCGCAGCGACGTAAATAAAACGACCGGTCTTGATGCGTGCTAATATATGACTCAGTGCATATACAACCTTTATTGCTTTATATACTAAATTTTGGCATACTTCGAGTTCATCGACTATGCTGACGATGCTCCCACATTAGTTCCCCCCTTTTAAAAAAAAAAAAAAAAAAGTAAATGTATAAAAATAATGATAAAAAATAAGTAAATGTAAAATGTATATGACATAAATCAACTAATTATAGTTTCATGCTTTTCCGCTGATCAGGCTCTATAGCGAATCGTACAACAGGGCGTATGACGCGACCCGAACGTGTTGTCGTCAGCGTGGCCTTGTTCTTTTCCGCGAGCTCAGCACTGTTGCGGTCGTTGACGTTGTTGCTGCATGTGCTTTTTAAGTGTGCCAAAGGTTCGTTCGCCTTGTCTTCATTTACCATGTAAGCAGGTTTCAATCTGTCCACTGTTACTATGGATGTTTTTTCTGGCATTTGTATTTTGAAATATTTTTCATATTTCTCTAACACTTTGTATGGTCCTTTGTATGAAGGTGTTAGGGGCTTCTTTACAGCATCTGTTCTGACGAATACGTATTTACAATCTTTCATGTCCGGGTGTATATATGGTTTATGGTTTGTAGCGTGGTGACTGTTGTTAAACGGGCTTAGATTGGCCATTGTCCTTTGTAGTGTCCGTGTAAAAATTTCTGGTGATGTATTTTGCTTTTTCGGCTCGATAAACATACCAGGTAGACGTATATTTGCTCCGTATAACATTTGTGCTGGGCTGATATTTTCTTTCAGTCGTAAGGCGCCTCGCAACCCTAATAGGACTAGGGGTAACTCATTTGACCAATTAGTTGTGTTACCACGCGCAATTAGTGCGGTTTTCATTGATCTATGCCAGCGTTCAACTAATCCATTTGATTGTGGGTGATAGCTGGTAGTTCTGGTTTTCTTGATACCGAGTGCTTTGGTTAAGGCGGTAAATAAGTCTGACTCAAACTGTCGTCCTTGGTCTGATGTAATGGTAGTTGGGCATCCGAATCTTGCTATCCAGGTATTCAGGAGAACTTCTGCTACAACTTTTGCTGTTACTTCTGGTACTGGTACGGCTTCAGGCCATCTTGTTGCTCTGTCGATCATTGACACGATGTATCTGTTTCCATTGGATTCTGGCAATGGACCGACGATATCTATGTGCACGTGGTCTAAACGTGCTGTTGGCGTGAAACTTCCAATTGGGGCTGAGTTGTGCCTGTATGTTTTGCTTATCTGGCATGACTCGCATGTTTTCGCCCATGTGCCTACGTCTGTATTCATGCCTGGCCAGAAGTAGTGTTCAGAGATCATTTTCTTTGATGATCTTACACCAGGATGCGTAACGTTGTGCATAGAGTCAAATATTTGTTTTCGAAGCGACTTCGGTATGTACGGTCGTGAATTTGTTCTTGAATTTTCGCACCATAATTGTCTCGTTCCCGGTAACTGGATACTTTTCCAGCTGAGGTTGTTTTTATTTAACAGCTGAGAGAGTTCATTGTCACTGCGTTGCAAATCTGCTATGTCAATCCAATCCACAGGTGTGGGGCAATCTATTTGTTCGACTCGTGATAATGCATCGGCCACTGGGTTCATATTACCGGCGAGGTGGCGTATGTTTGTCGTGAATTGTGCTATGAACTCTAGATGACGTAGTCGTCTTGGGGATATCCTTTTACTTGAACTGTCTTGTTTAGTAGTAAAGGCGTGACATAATGGCTTATGATCGGTGTATATTATCAATTCTCGTCCCTCGATATAAGGTTGAAAATGCGTTACAGCCATGTAAACTGCCAGCAATTCTCGATCATATGTACTGTATTTGGTTTGTGCTTCACTCAGTGCCTTTGAAAAAAATGCAAGTGGCTTCCACGTGTCGTTTTCGTACTGTTGTAAAACGGCGCCAATACAAGTTTGCGAAGCATCTGTCATGAGTGATAATGGAGAATGCGGATCTGGAGACGTCAATGTAACAGCGTCGCTTAGACTTTCTTTACATTGATCGACTGCTTCTAGTGCTTCGGAAGTCCATTGTATTTTAGTTTTGTCGTTTTTCTTTGAGCCTATGAGATATTTGTTCAAAAGAGCTTGATGTCGGGCTGCTTGTGGTATGTTATTGCGGTAAAAATTGATCATGCCCAAAAATCTGCGTAGCTCTTGCACCGTTGTTGGAGTCGGGTATTTTTTGATTGCTTCAACCTTTTCAGGTAACGGTTTGATACCCTCTGGAGTAATTAAATATCCGAGGAATTCTATTTGGGGTTGTCCAAATACACATTTGGCGCGATTTATTGTGATGCCGTGCTCGTTGAGTCGTTTAAACACTTCATGTAGATGCCGTCTATGTTCACCGGGTGACGATGACCTCACTAATATGTCATCGATATATACAAAAATGAAGTCTAATCCTGCTAGTACTGTGTTCAGGAATCGGACAAAGGTTTGGCCCGCGTTTCGTAAACCGAACGGCTTTCTAGTGAATTCGAATAGACCGAACGGGGTAATTACTGCGGTTTTTTCAACATCTTTGACGGGTATTTGGTTGTAAGCTCTGTTTAGATCAATTTTTGAGTATATAGTAGCTCCAGGCAACAGGTATGTGAAATCTAATACCCTCGGGATCGGATATCTATCCGGTACAGTGATGGCGTTTAATTTTCTGTAGTCGCCACATAGTCGTAATTCGCCGTTTTTCTTCTTTGTCACCAGTAGTGGACTAGCCCAGGGACTCTTGGAAGGCCTACATATGCCTGTCTGTAACATGTCCTCTATTTCTTTTTTCACCTTTAGGTATTTGTCGGCCGGCAAAGGTCTTGACTTGGAGTACACAGGATGTCCCTCAGTGATAATGTGGTGAACCACGTTGTGTTTTGGTGGTGACAGAGTATCGAGCGGTTTTAAAATATTTGGATATTCTGCTAAAATATCTGCGTAATCTTCGGCTAAGTCAACGGTCCGAAGTGTTGGTGTGCTTGACTTCATCAACTTTGCGTTTCTTTGAAGTCCAGTCGTACCATCTATCAAACGCTTGTTTCTAATGTCGACCAAAATGTTGTGTTTTTCCAAAAAATCGGCTCCAAGTATTGGTTGTGTAATATCAGCGACGATAAAAGTCCAACGGTACGGTCGTCTCAAATTCAGATTTAACGTCAGCGTTTTGTCGCCGTATGTTTTTATTGGTGTGCCGTTTGCGGCATATATTTTGTAAGTGCTGTCGGTTTTTATTTTGTTACTTCTTCTCGGTATTGCTGAGATGTTAGCGCCAGTATCAACCAAAAAGCGATACCCACTTTTTCGGTCGGTAACGCATAGGCGGTTTGACGGTACAATAGCGCTGACGACCGCCTCTGTCAACGCTGATTCTAGTTTTCCGACGGTTTTCTCCAATTGCACGGTTGTTCACAATTCCAAGCTCGATCCTTATAGCGCAAGTGATATTTACATAACCATTGAGGACTTTCCGGCGTGATTCTCGTTCGCGATCGGGATCTTTGACGCGTTAGGCTTCGATTGCGTCTATGGTGATGATGTCCGTTTCTGAATGAGCTTGCTTTCAGTGCTGCGACTTCCATGGTGAGCTTACTCATTTGGTTCATTAGCTGTATCATGAGCTGTGGATGACTACTGGAAACACTCAGTGCTGCGATGTCGATGGCACTGACGTCCGTTATTCCATATTTGGATCTAGCGTGCTCACAACCTGCGTTAGGGTTCATTTTCTTGATAACTTTATGCCTCTTGAAAGCCAAATCAGGGAGATCCGCTGGTGGAAGGCTGATAAGGCTGTGCAGTGCAGTTATCACAATTTAATGAAGTTTGCTTCGAACGTCGGTTTTGCGTCGGGTATTTTTTTTGTCGGGTATTTCTTTTCGTCGGGGTCACCAGTTGTAAGTGTATCTGTTCACGTGGAGTCACCGATGTACGTGAATCTGTGATACACGTGTAAGTTGTTGCGTAATTAGGGTAAGCGCAGCGACGTAAATAAAACGACCGGTCTTGATGCGTGCTAATATATGACTCAGTGCATATACAACCTTTATTGCTTTATATACTAAATTTTGGCATACTTCGAGTTCATCGACTATGCTGACGATGCTCCCACACTGCCTTTGACATTGAACCAAGCTGTAAGCAGTTAGTAAAATCTTCCATATTTGCTTTGCAGACATAACATGGCATTGACAGCCCCGTGGCGCAGTTGGCTAGACACCAGCTTGCGAAACGAGGGGCCGCGGGTTCGATCCCTGCACCGAGACAAATGTTTGTGTGATCCACAAGTATTTGTTTTGGGTCTGGGTGTATGTGAGACCGAAAAGTCTCTCGTAGTTTCTGATACCCACGACACAAGACTTGTATCTTAGTGTGGGATCAGAACTATGTATGTGACTGTTGGGTGTATTTATTTATTTATTTAAGTTACGTTCCTTCAATTCGAGTCCGGTATAAACTCGCATGGTAATTTTCCTCAATATTTTCTATAAGATTGGATTTAAGCGCAGCACTCTTAATAGATAGTAAAGTGAAGGAGGATCGATATATGTAGATGAAATTCATACGTAATAAGGAAGACCTTAGAAAACAGGTTCTCGATTGTATCCATTGCTCAAACTTATAAGCGGCAGTGCTAATTTATGATCACTTGCAAATGACATCTACCTTTGTGAGCCATGAAAAAAAGATTAAAACCGGCAATGAGTCTCATCAGCACACAAACAAATGTTCCTCATTCCATATACAGCACAAACAGTTGTCCAATTGTAAGCCGGCGCCATAGCCGTCGCTTATTCACGCACAATTGGCAGTGCAAAACAAAGGCACGTAACACAATGTGCATATTTATGGTAATCGTGTGTGCCCAGTTTTAATTCGCCCCGCTCGCAACGTACTTTTATTAGTAAACTACTAAGCTCCCACTTACATAGCACATTAACGTCACTCATAGTTAATTATCACGAAAAGCACTCGGCATTAGTGGAAGTAATCTGAAGTCGACCTTAAAATCGTTGTACAGGGTTGAAAATTTAAAGCTGTGTTAGTTGGATAAGTAGAAGTAAATAAAGCTATATTTTGTGCATTTAATTCGAGACAATGACGCGGTGACAAATTGGAACTTCGTTTTTTTACGTTTTTCGTTTTTTTATTGCTAAGCTATTCTATTAAAAGCTATTATTAAACTATTCAGATTAATGATTTTGACTTTAGTTGGTCTATTACTTGTTAGTCGTAAAATATATTCCTATTTTTCTAATTATTCTATGAATAAAACCACTGGTTAGTGTTCGATCATATGTTTAGATGTCGATAAATATGCTTATAAGGTTTTCCTGTTAACTTTATGTAACATCGCATAGTTTTCGGCGTGTTAGGCGAGCCGTGGCGGCGCTTTCTGTCTGATTATGTTGTTAAGTACCGTTGCTAGTGTATCGTCTGGACGATCGGCTAGTAAACACCGCGCCTCGGGGCTATATGTTAAAATCTTCACTCAACTAAATTGAGTTATAGAATATAGATATAAAGCCAAGTAGTAGTGTTGTTGGAACTCGATTATATCTGGTCTGGTATGCTAAATAAGTGAAAATGTTGAGGGTGCGATCTGGTAACTTATCCGTTGAAAAGTTGTCACTGGTATAAATATGAGTCGTGGTGAATAGTAAGTGAATTGTTTTTGAAAATTTGGTACGGAAAGGAATGAGAAACAGATTAGCAACGTATACGGTACATATTAGTGATATGCCTCGTATTTATAGCATAAAAAAATAAGGAGCCATCAAGCCGGCTACATTTGTTTTAATGACGAGAGATTTTCGTCCTGTATATTTTAGTATGAAGTAAAATGCAATGCAATTCCCCCTTGATATTCCTACAGATAGAACCATGTATCCATATGCACCATCCATTTCAAGCAGCAATTGTATCACCTGTTAAACAGTCGCTGTATACAGTAAGGGCCTAATGCGTTAGTTTACGCTGCGTTCTCCCAGCGTCCGATGACAGGATGACGTGGAAATGAATAGAACGCACGTGGTTTACGCGAGGAAGTGTTTGCACCGGCCGGGCAGGCGCACCCGGCACAAGTTTGTTTACATTGACAACGATGATGTTTGAAGAGTGTCATTTACAGGGAAAATTAGGATGGTTTTCTTGAACGACATGGCACGTTTGGGATTAGGATTTAGGCGTATACTATGTTATACGCAATGCCATATTATGCTGTCAAAAATTGGTTAAGAATCTTCTAAATTGGGGTGGTGGCGTGGTAGGAGCATCGCAATGTCTCTCTAGCACCACAGAAATCTAAAGACGGTAACTTCACGATTAGAGTTTGCAATTCCGCGTTCCCGCATTCCCGCATTTTTTTGACTCGGCAAGGTCATTCAGCTTTTACTGAAGGCCTATTAGCTCCATCACAACAGCGCGTGCGCGTCAGTCAGATCGAACAACCGATCGAGCGAAGTAAAGGATTAAAATTGGTTTATTTCTTTGTTTAGGTAAGATAAGTCCATATTAACAAGCAGGAAACCCTATTGATTGCAAACCCCCTACCTAACCTCATAAGAACTATAAAAAAGTACTTTTTCTATTAGATATTGTATGAATGTTTCTATTATTATTATTTTTTTAATATAGTGTAACTAAACTTCAGGTAATAAAGCATTATTATATGCATATTTTTGCATTTTTAAATTTTACTGCGGGAAAAAATTACTGCGGGATTGCAAACCATATTCACGATGCATATTGTGCATCCTTTTTATGCTTCTTAGCAAAAATCGTAAAAAAATAATTGGAAAGTTTAATATAAGTTGTAGTTAGAGTAATTAAAACAAAATATGAATTTAAGTAACATAACGTTTTTATAAATTCGAAAATAACCATGTGCCACGGCCCCATTCGGAAGTGCGCCAACGTTTATGCGTACGGCCCATTGATTTAAGAAGTCTTATTGCATGTTATATTATCCTGGCATTTCTAAGGTCTCCAATATCGTTTTAAAATTACATGCATGAGATAACTGTACACCATCTGGCTAAAGTAAATAATTCCCAGTTATATTGGATGGTGATATACTTAAATAAATTTCATATTAATATACCAAATAGGTAAACACTAAACTGAAGCAATGAATTACCACTTATTTTGATTATATCACTCCATCACAAATTTTACGTTCCCTTTTACGACGTATCCTTTCCTGAGGTGTATTGGTACCAATTGCAAATAGCACAGATGATTGCTTTGGTATCGGGCACCAGAGTTTCGTAAGCATATAATGTCTATGGAAAATTTGTCTCGTAAGCATATAAACAAATTTTAATCTTGACGCGATACTGGTAACTTTTAACCTTTAGTTTCATCACTAGTGTTTAATCTTGATCGTCAAGTCATATGACTCTTTGAATAAGCATACATAAATTTTGACACGTACACATGTCCCACGGTATACGTTTAAAGCGTGCAATCACAATGTCGTGGTTTCGAGTCTCTGGTCGGGAAATACTCTGTGGTTGTACGAAATCTAGTCATTTTATATTGAATACTGTCTGTATAGGTAACATAAAGACAATTTGTGGCCATCTTTTGTAACTTAGCCTCTCACTAGAATTTCTGATGTGTTGTGGGTACGTTCGCAAATACAAAGTCAACACGCACATACACTCTGACCCAGACAAATATTAGTAGGTCATACAAATATTGGCTCGTGCGATCGACTTTTATAACAGGCCATTCGAAACTTGCACAACTATTTTGAAGAAGTTTCTTGACTTGTTGAAACTATTAACTATAAAGCTTCTATATAATTTCATTGTGTAGATTATAAAAAAGGAATAAAACGCATAAAATAGTCACGATTCCTACAATTGGTGTCCTACTCGGGACGTAATTCCTAGGTTTTTAGGGTTACAATGATTTCGAAAGAAGGGTAGAAAAACTATTTGTAAAGTTTTAGCCGCAAAGCTTTACAGACTACTTTATGTTATTGATAATGTTCAGATGATGAATCACAGTAATCATTTAATTATATTCGCATCAGCATGCATGATGATCACCGATCTAAAAACCATCGTCATAGTGGCCCACACAATATTGTTGTGTTCGGGGATGAGTTCCTGTTAGTTTGGTACGGGCATCGTTACTTGTAATCGTTTGCAGATATTCTATAATCTTTTACACCGCATTGCATTTATCATCTGGTTTTAGTACGGTGACATTGACTGCCTCGTGGTCTCGCGGTACAAGTATGTGCCGTGCGATCTAGAGGTCCTGGGTTCGATTCCCGGGTCGGGCAAAGTGTTATTGGGTTTTTCCATTAGGAAATTCTCGGTAACAGCACGGAGTCTGGATATGTGCCCGAAAAACGGCAATAGGCTCGCCCTCTATTACGTGGGACTGATACATACTTGGCAAAATGTGGGTGCAGAAATGCACCTCTGTCTACCCCTTCGGGGAATGCAGGCGTGAGTTTATGTATGTATGTATGTACATTGTCATAAAACCAAACACACGCTTGTAAAAAACCTAATAGGATCGATTAAATTGATATTAAACCGATTATAAGGAAGTAAGTATATAATATTGTTAATAAGTACCTAGTTTTTTTTTTATCTGATGTATATTTTTGAGGGCTTTTGGTGATATTTACATCAAGTCAGCCCCATTGTAGCTCTTAACACTGTTTTACTTAATCATTGTTGTTAATATTTTTGTATGTAGTTATGGCAGCTTTAAGACTCTAACAAAATGCTTTGAAAAATCACAATGTCTAATAAATTAATTAGAAATATACTTAATAAAATATGTCCCCGTCTTGACACATTCTACCAACAAATGTCCTGGTAATGGACATCTTCCACAAAGTAAAGTGTATCCCGAACCGCGTATATTTGCGATACCTAAGATTTTCGTTGCGCAATGCGTATGATTTCATCCGATTCACTTGTGGGTCGTGCGACAGTCTGTATCATAAAATCGATGCCGCGGCACTCGAGTTATTTGAACAAGTATGGAGCAATATTCCCAGAAAATGTATTCGTGGGAAAATATATGAAGTATTTAATAAATGTAGTTTTTTTAAAATGTCTTATCACGACTTACGATTTGTAAATGAACTATGTAGGCATGGGGAGTGTGTAGACCTGACTAAGTTACGGTAAATATAAGAAAATATCTAGTACTAGATCTTTTTCTTTAAATTGAAAAATATAAATAGCCTATTACAAATGATCTTATCTAAAATCCCATACCTACATGTCTACAACAAAGTTATAAAAGTTATTTCAGTGGTTTAAAGTATGAATGTATAAGACGGACAGACGTGTTTAAATTTATTCCTTACGACATACATACATAAACTAACGCCTGTGTTCCCCGAAGGGGTAGGCAGAGGTGCATTTCTGCACCCACATTTCGCCAGATATGTATCAGTCCCACGTAATAGGGGGCGAGCCTATTGCCGTTTTTCGGGCACAATTCCAGACTTCGTGCTGCTACTGAGAATTTCCCAATGAAAAAACCCAATAACACTTTGCCCGACCCGGGAATCGAACCCAGGACCTCTAGATCGCTCGGCACATACTTGTACCGCGAGACCACGAGGCAGTCATTTTATTCCTTACGGTGTTTCGAAAACGTTTACATCTCCAGGCACGACGTTAACTTAAATGCTCAATGTGTCGTCGTGTAATAATTCTACTGACCCAACTACCATAAAAGTGTACGTATTCCAGAGAAAAGGAAATGAGCTTACGTTGCATCGGAAGGGAATGGGATTAAGAAGATTATTCTAATCCAATATTCCACCCATTTAATATGCAGACATTGCTAATGGGAGCACATATTTTCTTGACTCTCATAAATTTTGGAGCGTACTCAATTTGCAATTTACTAAGTTGTTTACATACATACATACATAAACTCACGCCTATATTCCCCGAAGGGGTAGGCAGAGATGCATTTCTGCACCCACATTTCGCCAGGTATGTATCAGTCCCACGTAATAGGGGGCGAGCCTATTGCCGTTTTTCGGGCACATTTCCAGACTCCGAGCTGTTACTGAGAATTTCCTAATGGAAAAACCCAATAACACTTTGCCCGACCCGGGAATCGAACCCAGGACCTCTAGATCCCACGGCACATACTTGTACCGCGAGACCACGAGGCAGGCACTAAGTTGTTTCTCTAAAGTTAATTGAATAAAAAAGGAAATTTATAGTGCACTGTTCCGGGGTCAACAATACATACGTCACACTTTGTTTCGGGTTGGTATTAATCACTATTACGTAAGTGGCGCATTAAATTCGAGTGCACAGTCAAAAACACATTAGGCCATAACATTAATCAGCGACTGCATTCCCGCAAGGACATATCGAGGGCAATAGTTTTTTACGCCCTAGTGTAGCTGTTGGCACGCGCCTGACGACCTAGAAATTTTATAGTCAGCGGGAGCCGTAGAGAGCTCTAGAGATCAAATTAAGTGGCCGCAGCCTTGGCCAGATTAGCGCGGAAAGCCATATCGATTTGTACCCTTTCATACAATTGACTTTAATGGGATTTGATGTTTTCAAAAGAGTGGGTTTATCGCATCATTTATGATCCTCGTGTCGCCTGTCTGTCTTCGATTTACAGGATTCCGAGTTTCGATATAGGTAACTGCTATAATAATTTTAATGGAGATGTTCGTGGTAATCGATAGCATATATGTATGTACATATGTAAATACGATCTATTGCTGCATCTCTCAATTTCTTGAAGTGTTTTCTTTCTTTTACTAATTCTAGTATTGGCTTTATAATTTCTTTAAGTAAATTTCAAATTGTCCCAACAGTCCAAAATGCTGTCAAAAATTTACACTAAGTAAATTTTGCATGTATAATATTTTTGTCGTTGTGGTTTTTTTAACTGTTCTAAAGGTTTGAATCTGTATTATTCTAAATCAGTTATTGTGTAGTATCTAAATTTCGTATTATACTTTCGGGAATGCCGGAACAGAATCCCATGTGACATGAAATTGCGTGGCACCCTTGACCTATTAGAGCGGGCGGGAGGCCTTAATATGCGATGTCGTCAGCACACATTCGTGCCCAACCATATGACAGTGTGGAATACTAGGAATTATCGACACGTAAGGTCATTAACTAATTGAGAATTTGCAAATAGACTATAACTTCTTTTTAATATTCTATCAGGATGCTCACTCTTTCGCATTAAACCAACTTGACTTACGTTCAGTTCCGATAGATATTTTCAGAAATGTTCTCAAAGCTATCTGAGAGCCGTATTTCAAATTTGTTGCTTAAATGATATTAGGTATTTATGTGGTAGTAGTTTTTTATAGTATAAGTTAATTTAAATAAATTGCAATCATCCAACACAACATCTTACGATCGGTATCTTCGTTGTTCTAGAAGCTAGAAGATTCGAAACATTGAGACATTTAATTTCTATTTCGTCTTTTGCTTCATTATATTCTGTTTAGTTGATGAATTAAATTTAAAAATGATGGTGTAATGTCTGGAGCGCTTGTCTTCGGTCCTGATATGAGATGATAGATAAAGCATAACTTGCGGTATCAGCGCGCATTATCTGCTAGCATGGAGCTTAGGGTTGCTGCCCCTTACAGATTATCAGCGGAAAATTTTCACGTCTATTAATTTCTATCATAGCTTTTTATTTATCATCAGCCCATATACGTCCCACTGCTGAGCACGGGCCTCCTCTACAACTAAAAGGGGTTAGGCTTTAGTTCACCACGCTGGTCTAATGCGAGTTGGTGGACATACCATATCATCATCATGTATCATACCTTACTGGCCACATATATCATAAAGTTGAAATAATATCGTTCATCTCATGCTACTTCTTTTCTGACTGATGTTGATGATTAATGCTAATTACAGTTATCTTTATGGCATAGTAAACTGCATGTCTCGCCTGTTTTTATTGGAGCATTTATTTAATAAATTTACTACTAAATACAACTTGCGTCTTGTACAAGTCGTCTGCAAGTGATTACCTTGGCCGATAAAGACCTGCGTTTCTGCTTTACTATATAATTGTTTGTATGCACTTTTTTATTTGTTTAACGATATTACTTTTATAAATGTAAAATTATGATTGTAAAATCAATTACAGCTTGGCAACCCTACAATCCGACGTGCCTAGTTCCCGTAGGAGGCAGGCGCTCCTAATTGCGTCTAATATTAACATCCCGTCACTTCCCGCTCGTTGGAGATATTTAAGGACACTAGGCGTCTGCAGAGATGAGATTTTCTGAGTTTTCTCATTATGTCCATATATTTTTACAAGTACTGAACAAGAATAACAGTAATAATAAGTCATTAACGCCCGCCCCAAGGTGATTATTACTTGTTTCGATTTTTTTTATAAGAATCATTTTAGTGATTCTAAACACGAATCTCCCATAATTTTCACGTAAATGCAGATACAAAATACGTTCACAGTGTTAAGCTTGTTTGTGTTGAGAGTTTAGCGTGAAATTATATCCGGCGCAAATGACGACTCGGAAAGAGGTCCGTTACTCGCACCGTGTGACGTCACGCGGCCGGTTTTCGAACGATTTGCTCCCGTAAACATGTTTGTGTTATAAACGAATAGTTTTATTATGAGCAACATGGTCTTCATGCATTTGACAAAACAATGAGCCAATATTCGTATTTGATACTTACAAGAGTTTTATTAAGTTTTATTAATTAAAAGTTCGCAGTAGTGAGAACAGACCTGCTTAACCATTTAGAGCGTTTTATCCACCACGCTGGCTCAATAGAAGTAACAAAGTTTTAAAATTCTTGTGTAGAACTCGTACTTGCAGAACTTTTACGTTCAATGTAAAAGTCTGATAAGGGGTTCGGAAATTTAAACTTCTTCGTAAGAGTCATCGTTTCACAGGATGCCGAATGTTTCCTTAAGAACTGCAGTATATAATTTTAAGGGGGCCTATCCTCGTTATGATCATGTTCACACTTTGTAGTGCCTCCAATTAACAATTGTTCGGAAACTCATGAGCGTTCTATTAAGGTATTTCGATACTCTAATTTATTGTCATTAACAAGGTGTCTCGAAATTTCGTGATGATCGGTTGAGTAATTCAAAAATATTTGTGTGAGTAAAAAGAAATAATCCGAAGATAAAAATTACACAATCTCCAATAAATAAAATATTTCGAAAAATACGTAGTTTGAAGTTTCAACTAAGGTTCAAAAACTGATTATAATTAATGAATAGGAAACGGGGAAACTGACTCTTTCGCTCGAATTATTATCGCAAATAGTATTACGACCTCAGTTAATGGACTTCCAATAACAATAATATGGTTCTCTTTGCAATTTCATTTACATAAGAACTATCATTATATGTATTATTCATAGGGAATTATCACTTATTTTAACGGTTAAGGAAAACATCGTGAGGAGACCTGCACATCTCAAAGTTCTTAGGAATTTCTTAGACGTGTAGTCCGCCAACCCGCACTAGGCCAGCGTGATTGACTAAGGCCTAAACTCTCTCCTCAGTTGTAGAAGAGGCCCAGTAGCGGGACGTTTGTGGGCTGTTGATGATAATGAAGAAATGAAATAATCGCCGGCCTCCAGGACAGTGACTCCAGGTTTTAATGAGAACTGCCGCAGTTCAAAGAAACGAAGTCGCGGGCACAACCAATAAAGTTTACGATAATATTGTCGAAGGCAAGCGTTGGCGCTGTAGGTACAAACGTTTATAGCCGTGATGTCATACTTCGACCTCACCGCGACGTGTGTGACGACCATCGAATCGAATGTAAAAAAGATCCGCTGATGTCCTATGCCTCGTGTTCCGTACCTTACACATCGAAGAGACTATGTGTGGTATTACAGCCAATGAATGGTAATTTTGCACGATTTTAAAACAAGAAAATGAAATGGTTTGTTTTTTCCGAATCTTCAATATTTCGCATGACCTTTAGTATTCTTTATAGTAAGGTCATTAATGATCTCTAATTTATTAGCTTAATCTATATTTAGTCCAAACTTATTTTGTCATTACAGATCACTCTTGTAAATATGACAATGTCCAATTTTAGAGGTGCCGCTATTTAATATTAAACCGTAATACTAAAATATGATAATGTCAGCCACGGGGACTAAATTATCATTAATCATTGACGACGTCCGCAATTTGAATGAATATCAATACTATATTTTATTTGGCTTAATGTTTTTTGGAAGTTCACTGGACGTGTATGTATCGTGGAAAGCGTATTCATAAGCCATTGACAAACATCAATTGCCGATTGTTCCTTCAATCTGTATTCAGTCCTGGCGTGATACGTACAAGTGATTTAATTTTTTTTAATAAACTTATGAAGCATAATTTCGTGTCATTCCTGAGAATAATCCAATGGTAATATTTAATATAACCACATAGGACTGAGACAATCCAAGCAACATTTTATTATCAAGAATTTGTTTAAAATAACTTCAAGTGATTTTACTAAGAGATTGTGCATATTATATGGCCTTTATATTTATAAGCGGAACTCCAATAAGCGCGTTACGCCAATCCTCGGCCATGGAGACGTAGTTACATTATAATAGCATTAAGAATGTCCCGTAGATACTTCCTGTGTGTTCACTCAATATCTATTTCCTAATTCCTATGTAAATATTATTTATATTTTATATCTCGAGAGACACAAAAAGGATCTGATGGAAATGAAAAAAGAGTTCCTACCATGTTGACACTATTACAACTTTATTTTTGGAAATCGAATGTAGCTGATATTCCATTACAGTTAAGTTCGTTTGTTACTTTGTAACCCCTTCTACTTATCACTCCAATTGTTATCGTCAATAATGTGGAAGCTAGTTTTTCGAACGCTACTGTTTGTCAATGGGAGATGCGATCGATCAAATTGTTACGTAGTTTAATAATACTAAATCTAATATTTTTTCTGTAGTTAATCCCCTACCAATGTGCAGCTGTCGATTAATTGCAGTGTGTCGTGACTGCGCTACATCTACCTGAGATTCCATTCGACCCCCGGCGATGGTAACAGGGGCGGTGACGACTATACGCTTTCGGGGTGAAACTTTATATCTGCGGTTTTTATCAACTATCGTAGGAGGGAAGGTATTGTTGTGTTGCGTGGTAAAGTACAGTGAGACGACTAACTATGCGGTTGTTTTTGCGAATTGCGATTTAGATCGAATGTGTCGTATTCCAGAATCGGTGTATACATAGATGTTTGGTCACAACAACACTAACCGAATGAAAATCGAAAATCCTTTGGATTTGTTCTCACGACATAATTGAATAACCTTCGTAGACTCAACAGTAACATCCTAAGTTTGGAAAAAAAATTTGATACCAATAGTCATATGACTCATGTCGAGGTGTGATCTCTAAGTACGACTAGAAATCTATATTAATTTACTTCCTTAGCTTAGTTGTAGACCTCAGGCTGAAGAAATTTGTTTACATAAATGAAAGTGATTGATGAAAACAGAAATGCGATACGGAAAGTAAGTGCAGTATCGCCCGCCGTAGGTACTATTGTTTCGCTGAGCAAAGTTCATCAACCCGCCTCGTCTCATCCAATATGTCCACAATTCGAGTGGAATTCAATAAAAGGTCTAGCAAATAGGGTTGCCGCATTTCCTCCTTGTGAATTTAGATATTTCTCCAAGACGATTTTATCACCGCAAAATGTTTTATGGTTTTCGGTGTAACAATTTATTTACCCATCTGATTTCTTTGAAACTCAGATTTCATAAATTTTCAGCTTTATTTTATGATTCAACATAATATCGAAAACATTATTGTGAATATGAGTATACACTTACATTTATTCACAACTATTGATTCTGCCTTGTAATATAATTGTAGCAAATCCTATAAACTTGTATAACTTCGCATAATTCACCCTACAATAATACTTTTCTTACTATACTTCAAACCTTCGCGTCGGCCGTTTAATGGTTGGAATTTCAATTTTAAAAGCTTTAAACAATTATTATACATAAGTTCCATACATTTTTCGCTCAAAAAACGTTATTGCCTAAATATGTAACTACTTGCTACCAATGCATTGATTCCTTAATCTTGACATAAATTTTAACGACACAACACTCTTAAAACAGCGCTAAACTACAGAAACAGAAAATTAAACGTAAAACACCACAATTGGGTATTCTGTTTGTACAACCCTACAGTCGAGACTGAGAGGAAATATTTATCGGTACGTTCAAATTTATTTCCGCCCCTATTGTATTTAGGTTTGATTTATTACAGAAAAAATGTTGCACAAGTTTTTGCCTCGCTTTGAATAGATATATACATAATAGACTTAAGTTATCTATTGATTTTATGATGCATTTAGTTTTCTTATTCATATCTGCTTACGTGGAGGAAATAAAACAGTAAATCACTTGTAGAATGGTAGGAAACTTCTTTATAATAGCAAATACGGATGTTATTTGTATAATTTTTGCTCAATATGAACATCTCTCTCTCTCTCTCTCTGTCTCTCTCTCTCTCTCTCTCTCTGTCTCTCTCTCTCTCTCTCCATAGTTCATTTGGTTAGAATCAGATTTGTGAAATTGTTTTGATTGAACAGTTAAGTCAAATGTTTGTGTGATCATAATATATGTACTTGGGTCTGAGTGTTGTCTTTCAGAATTTTTGATTCTCATGACACAAGGCTGTATGTTAATGTGGGATCACGTTTAAGTTATTCTATATAGCCTGTTGGTACTGGAAATGAAAATCTTCATTGTATATGCTATGCATTTAACAAGATTACTTAATGAGCATACGAAAAATTCACTATTGATTAAGTTCTGAATATTCAAATCTACCGCCTCCTTGAAATGAAATTCCGAGCGCCGTCGTCGAAATGCCATTTGGGGTGAGCGGAATACGCCGATGTCCCAGCCGCAAATCCGTATTCACAGCACAGTTCGACACCGCAGCCATCCAAGAATCCACCATCCGGACTTATGGAGAGTTGCATTACATCATTGCGTACTATATATGTACTCGTATACTGTAGTGTTTGTATACTAGTCTCGGGGAAACGAGTACTAAATATACCACGGAGGTTAAATCACCTTAAGCTCTTTAAGTGATTGGTTGCCTTCATTTAACAAGATTTCTTTTGAACGGCTTCGACGGCTAAATCAAGATATATAGCGAGGTGTTAGTAGAATGGCTGGCTGCTTGGCCCGGCTTCTCGTCAGCGCAATTTTACAAAAAGTCATACAATCAATTGAAAGCAGTGATGGCCTCGAGGTTTAGGCGCGCGGTCGAGAATTTCGGCGGTTGCAGGTTCAAACCCCAGGCACACACCTCTGACTTTTCGAAGTTATGTGTGTATTCACAATGAATTATCACGTGCTTTAACGGTGAAGGAAAACATCGTGATAAAACCTGCACACCTAAAAAGTTCTTAGGAATTTCTTAGGTGTGTAGTCCGCCAACCCGCACTAGGCCAGCGTGGTGGACTAAGGCTTAAACCCTCTCAGTTGTAGAGGAGGCCCGTGCCCAGCAGTGGGACGTATATGGGCTAATGATTGATTGATTGATATCATACAGTCATATACAAAATCTTATTTATCTCTGCGCCAAAATTCATTGTAATCGATTGTGTGAAAGCTTTGATAAACAAAAATACTTTTTATTTGAATTCTTTCTATCCTTAAAAGCGAGGAGACGTGGTCACATGTTATTAGTATTTACTGTTTATTGCACAGGCAAATTTTGAAACGTGAATTAATGTGTTGAAGATGGCAGAAAAATTGTATTGTTGAATAAAATGTCGAGATTTTGTAGGATAGGACCAGGGATGTTATGGAGCTCCGTAACCGTAACCGAAACTATCGGATATCCGAAATAAAAATATATCCGTAACCGTAACCGTATCCGTTTCAGAAGTTTCGAATAGTTTCGGATAGTTTTGTATAAGGGTGGAGTCTAGAAAGAACGACATGTTTCGACTTTCGACAGGTTTTTGTTTCACCGTTCACGCGCCACATGAATCCTGCAGTTTGTTTGTTATTTATAGTCATAACGTAACCTCTTTCATAACTAATTAAGAGTCGATACTTAATTTAAGAAAGTCTTGTGTTAAGTAGCACTACTTCACTGAAAATTCATCTTAAATGAAAACACTGTGATAAGTACTAGAAACTTCAAATTTTGTTTCAAATTGTTGAAACAAAATATACAACAAAACCAAAAACATCCAAATAGCTGACACCTTTATAAAACAGTTATATTTTACTTTAATCTAATATCCGTAACCGAAATTATCCGAAACTAACGGATAATCCGAAATAATTACATATCCGTAACCGTATCCGAAACCGATATAATTTTTTTCATATATCCGTATCCGTATCCAGATCCGAAATGTCATATCCATAACATCCCTAGATAGGACATAGAAGCAATCGTTCATATTCAAAAGCTTTACATTTGCGTATGAAATGTCTGCGACGATACGTTAAAAAGCAAAACACATTCTTAAGAATGGACCATATTTCATCCTGCGGGCACAACAACAGCGCTCTGAAGCGTTTTTCATATTCCTTCATTTCAAACAATACACATTAAGAACAGTGCGAGTGCCATTCAGCTAATTGCATCCACTCGTTTGCTCCACACATTGAAGCACTCTCAACGCTGGCCCGTCGACCTGCTTACTACAGCCCGACTTGACATGGCAAAGGTGCCTTAGGAAAATATGGGATCATCCGTGTCGCGTACCTTACAGAGGCATAAAATACAATGTAAAAAAAATTCAATCGTCGCAATACTTATTACTACTGTAATATTATATTTGCCCATATTTATACGACTGCCTCGTGGTCTCGCGGTACAAGTATGTGCCGTGCGATCTAGAGGTCCTGGGTTCGATTCCCGGGTCGGGCAAAGTGTTATTGGGTTTTTCCATTAGGAAATTCTCAGTAACAGCACGGAGTCTGGAAATGTGCCCGAAAAACGGCAATAGGCCGCCCCCTATTACGTGGGACTGGTACATACCTGGCGAAATGTGGGTGCAGTAATGCACCTGTGCCTACCCCTTCCGGGAATACAGGCGTGAGTTTATGATTTATACGACCCATTGCCGGGCACTGGCCTCGTCTACAAGAAGGTGGGGTTAAGTTGATTTCCAAATTTTTTAACTTGAGCTAAGTTGCTACTTTAATATTGAAAAAAAATATGGTCTACAACTGCATTTGATGTGAAGGTTCACGCATTTAAAGTATTGAGTAACGATCGCCGATTTTGAGCTAGAATATCTTTTCATTACATAATTTATGGCTTAGATAGAGTACCACGTAGAAAAAGATAGCTTTTCTTTTCATTGTTAGGTATCGCAAGGAAACAAACTTCAGCTTTTGCCCCTTAACTGAAAACAGTTACCCTCGCTCATTAATTCAGTTGAGCTCTTGCCCCATCCCTACCCCTCTGCCAGTAATAACACCAAGTACACTCAGCACTCGCAAGTATGTAAACAAATATTGTAACAAGAATGATTCCTAAGTTATTAATACCATTGAATACGCTTGCAGGAACGAGGGTTGGGGAAACCAGTCCACCCTAGGAATGCATTATTCTTAGCCGTACAGAGTCCGGACTGTTGGATATTAAAATGTATAGTTATGAATAGTTCAAAGAGCGAGCGGCGGTGGTAATTAGCCTTTGTTGAAAATTATAGAATTAGCACTAAAAGGTAAGGCTTTGAAAGAATATTTGTATAGCTAACAAACATTTCTTCGAGTCTGAGTTTGTTTATGCATATAGATGTATACACGGTACATATACCAAAATAACGTTTTTTACAATTTTTGTCTGTCTGTCTGTTTGTTCCGGCTAATCTCTGAAACGGGTGGACCGATTTTGACGGGACTTTTACTGGCAGATGTCTGATGTAATTAGGAGTAACTCAGGCTAAAAAAATAATAATTAAAGAATCGCTGTTGTGCGGAATGAAGTTCGCCGGGTCAGCTAGTTTGTAATAAATCCATGTTACACCTAGATTATATTCTCTTATATAGAGCGTTTCAACCCAAGAATAAAAGGGCCTAAGTCTCAAACAATAGTATACTAAACTAAATTCTATATTTAGATAAACGCCATTTGGTGGGTGCGAACTGTTTGTTTTAGCGTGTAACGGGTTTCAATTCACGGCGGCGTGTTACATTAGCACGTCGCTCAACGACCACGCATTTGCCTACACATGATTGATCATTACACAGTTTGCGATGAAATGTTACATGTTGTTTGCACGTGTGATGTAATATTTGTCGAGCGCCTATCGACATGTGTAATATGATGGACAATAATCTTGTTTTCCATATGAGATACTTATTTTAATAAGGAATAAAATAAATAAATATACCTAATAGCGGACCTGATCCTTCACTAGATCCAAGTTTTTTGAATTTCTGAAACTGCGAAAGACTTCAATCCGGCCAAAATTATCATCGAATGAATTACGTACCAACGTAGAAAAACACATAAACAAGTAATAAATATGTAAATGATGATGAATGATGTAGTCAGATTATTAACAGACACCCTAGATCATACAAACTTGTCTAGACGTAAAACGCAGCTTCTCGCCTGCATTTCCAACAATCCGCTCCATGAATTTGTCAGTGCGCTGTTGATGACAGTTTTCAGTAAATCACCAGCGCTGACAAGCGATACTTAGCTGCTAATGACACTTAACAATATGCGGAAATGACGGCTAAGCATGATGCATGAGACGGGAGTCTCAACGTATAATGATAGCTATCACTCGTCGCGGCTGTGTCGGTACTGAGTGACTTTATGCTTTTTAGTCGCCAGACGATTTGATGTTACTTGTTTTCAATTCTATGTACTGAGGGACAAGAAAAGGACATATTAAAGAGAAACTTTCAATTTCGTTTCGTATCAGTTTAAAATTTTTTGAACTGGAAAAAGAGACTTTGTTTTGTTGTTGAAGTTTAAGAGTTCTGAAAGCGATAACCTAAAAATCAGTGTTTAGACTTAGGCTCAGTACTTACAGTTCATGTAAGAATTTCTGCAATATGGGCATTTTTATCGTATACAACGACTGGATTGTAGAAAAAAACTATAAAAGAATGTGAAAACTTCGTTTGATCAGCAACCTGGTTAAGTCATTAATGCATTTCCGTATTTTAAAAATTGATCCTAAAAGGGCAACCGGTTTCACACTGAACGAAATGCGACAGAGCTACGATGATTTTTCATAAATGAACATAACATTGACGAAGGTAAAAGCGTGGCTACTACCGGTCAGTCTATTGGCCATTTCCTGAACGCAGGCACACGCCCACACAGCATCGCGCCGAAACTACGCCGGATATTATATCCACTGCTCCATTCATTACCATCAAGTCTACGCTGCGTAGAGTGGTAATTTGACGACTATACACTATGAAAGAATTGATTTGATTGACTCGCAAGAGTAGCGTTTCGGAATATTTTCATTAAACTTTAATTAGAAAAATTAATTAGTTGGAATTGAAATGCGAAATAGATGTTTTAAAGCCCCATGATATAACACATTTTCTTAAAAATATGTATATATGATTATTTATAAATGCTCATGAATAATAAAATGTCACGACTCGTGACCCTTTAAATAAACATGATTCGTATTAGAAACAATAAAAAAAATCTATCAATGTCTACATTTTTTTGTTAATCACACATTTGTCTCGGTGCGGAAAAAACCCGCAATGTTTTCAGAGCACAAAGCCAACTCTTGCTTTGCGTCTGTCATGGGTTGACAATAACGAGTACCTATGTATTTTTCTTTCATATTCCAGCAGCCGTAAAATGACGCAGCAGCTGTGCAAGCAATCATTTATATTCATGTTCTATTACAGCGATCCCGCCTGAAATCAAGGAGGGCCCCGAGAACATTACCAAGGTGGACGGTTCCGAGGCTGTGCTCAAGTGCAGAGTGTTTGGAGCGCCGAAACCTATCGTCAAGTGGATGAGGGACGACGTCGACATCACAGGGGGCAAGTGAGTGCTCTCAAACACATACATTGAGCTTTTTTGTACGGTTACAATACCAATCTACCTGTGAAATGAGGAACTGTAACGATGAAGAATGTTGACATTTTTAAGTTGGTTGTTAATTGCCTTCGTTTGAAATGGCACCACGGTGATTATACAGCATTAGTTAGAGTTTCATCGAGAGTCAGTGTTCAAGCACTTCAGTAGTAGACAAACGAGCAAGCATGTCGTACTGTGAAGTCAAGGATATTTGTCCAAGAAAACGGGCTACTGTTAATTTACGTGTTAGTCGGTTTTGTAAAAGCTCATGGTAACTAACGTAGTCTTAGTGGTTACAGATAATTTCATGAATGCAGAGAATCGATGAAGTAATTTGACTTGAGTTGTACAATCAAAATCGTCCCATCATTGAAATTGTCGAAGGTTTATAGTAATTCTGCTGCTCTCATTCCATTCTTTATGCTTTTTAAAATATTCGCGTCGTACTTAAATTTAATACACATAAAACACATACTTTTTACTCGTGAAGTTTTATGAACCGCACTTAGCCATTGTGGCATACTTAAAATAAAAGTAGAATACTTGATATAAATCGTAAAAAAAATCATTAGACTCGGAAATTATATAATTTAAAATCCTTTTACAAAGGGTGTTAACTCAGTTGTTACTTTATTAATTCAATATACTGCAACATTTCGAATAATTGTAGGTAAATTGTTTGTGAACTAAATCATCCCTTTGACATTTTTGAACCGTTGACCTTTACCAAAACCCGGAGAACTGCCGTTTATAGACAGGGGGCGCAGTCGACCCTAGTTAATTGTAAAAGAATTACCTATAAAACTAATCCGCTTAAATACATTACCCGCTCGCGGCTCGGTCCCTGGTTTAATGTGAAATGTCACAGATATTATTTTGGATTTCAGTGTGTCTGTTTTAGTATTTCTTTTTTTATTTATTTATACGGAGAAGGTTTTAATTGTGATAAGTCGTCAACCTAATTATTGAGCGATTCCTGCCCTATTGTTGACGACTGAAATTAGTTTTAAACCACCACGCTAGCCTGGTACTGCTTATTAAAGTTCAGATCTATGTAGGTTGATCTAGATTTAGAGATATTTGCTAGGATTGTTTATTGTGATGAATATGAATAGAGAGAGATCGCATATAAAGTTTGTTCTGGTTTTCACATTTCATTTAACATAAAAACATAATAGAATATCGATTGCACCCGCATTTTCCTTGAATACGACCTAGCGATCAGAAGTAAATCATAAAATACGTCATTATGTCGTTAAAGTTGACCTCAATAGCTGACATTGCAGCAAATAACTATATAAATGAAATGAAAGAAATTGTTCCTCTTACTGTAAATAATTGTATCTCGAATAGGGATAGAATATGGGCAGGACATACAGACAGTCATCCCAATGTCAATCGGAGATATTTTTTTAATCTGTTAGTTTGTTGTCAAAGCTATGCTGAAAGATGATTGAATATATTTCAGTAATAATAGTTGACCAACATGCACTAGCATGCGGTGACGTACTAAAGCCAAATTCTTCTTTAATGTAGATAAGGCTAGTGAACCCAGCTATACATTGATGTAAAAAATATAAGTCTTAGTTGCAAATTATTTGGATCCATATGATACAAACATTTTAAAAATGAAAAATAAAAAAACTAGTTTTGGCAACAACTAAATTTACTCTATCAGACAAAAAATTAATTGTAGTGATGAGGTACCGTATTCGTAAACTTACATACAGACACTTTTTTAGATAGCTATCCAAGAATCTATTGAGAAAGAAAGAGGCCATAAACTATTGTTTATTTCATAACATAATACTGAAAATTTCAAAAGAGACAGATGACTATTTGAACAGAGAATATTTAGACTTTTTGCTTATGCAGCTGTACAATCCCTTGACAATGCGGTACAGTCTTTTCATTAACTTGTCTCCAGAGCAACCTGTTGTTTCATCGTCGCGACCTCCTTTCCGCAGTGATTGAAAACATTTTTAATTAAACCTTTTGATGGCGATATTACATTGTCATCTCCCTTTGTAATGGATACGTTGGTATTAAAAATGGTTGTTATAAAATTGAAACACAAACTTTCTGAACACAATAAATGCTTTCATTGATGTTTCATAATCTCTGCAATGTCAATTGCATTAGTTCGTCGAGTGAAGCAATAAAAGCGCCTAAATATTGTAAAGAAAATAAAAAAACAAACTTTGATTGCATTCAGATTTTTAATTCTATCGATAGCCACTTTCTATTTACTAAACATTAGTTTTTAAATTAAATTAAATAAGCAGTGATGGCCTCGAGGTTTAGGCGCGCGGTCGAGAATTTCGACGGTCGCGGGTTCAAACCCCAGGCACACACCTCTGACTTTTCGAAGTTATGTGTGTATTCACAATGAATTATCACTTGCTTTAACGGTGAAGGAAAACATCGTGATAAAACCTGCACACCTAAAAAGTTCTTAGGAATATCTTAGGTGTGTAGTCCGCCAACCCGCACTAGGCCAGCGTGGTGGACTAAGGCCTAAACCCTCTCAGTTGTAGAGGAGGCCCGTGCCCAGCAGTTGGACGTATTTGGGCTGATGATGAAGTTTTTAAATGAATCAACGGTGGAAATACACGACAAGAGTCTTCTAGCGTTGTTAAGACTAAAATAGTACGTATATGATTTTTTAAAGCAGCCCATATATTGCTGGTCACGATTATCCTCTACAATTTAAAGGGGCTAGGCCCTAGCCCATCGACTTGCTGGTTGTAATGCCGGCTACCTGTATTCCTGACTTTTCGAAGTTATGTTTGTAATAACAGTCAATTATCACTTACTTTAGCGGTAAAGGAAAACATCGTGAGGAAACCCGAACACTTAAAAGTACTTAGGAATTTCTTAGATGTATAGTCCGTCAATCCGCCCTAGGCCAGCGTAGTAGACTAAGGCCTAAACCCTCTCAGTTGTAGAGGAGGCTCGTGCCGAGCAGTTAGACGTATATGTATTGATGATGATGTGTACTAATTGCAATGTTTGTTTTTGCCAGATACAATATTACAACGGAAGGTGACCTGGTGATCCGCGACGTGTCGTTCACCGACGTCGGCACCTACCAATGTTACGCCAAGAACAAATTCGGAGAAAAATCAGCTTTCGGATCTTTGAATGTCAAGAGTAAGACTTTTTTATTGGAAATTTCCTCCTCTTTCAGGATCTTTTTTCATAATTCCTTAAATATCATTATTTTAAAAGTTATTAATGAAAAACTAAATACCTTCTTTTTTTTTCTTATTTTGTTAATAACTATTGCATTTTTTTATGTGCTAATATGCCCTTAAAAAACATTTTTCTAGACGTCATTCCGAATCGAATGAGGTATGGCACATATTTTTAGGAGCTTTATTTCTATTTAACACGTTTTTGAACTTGTTGACTAGACTACTATAGTAATCTTTCACAAAATCTACTCTACCACTGTCTTAGCAATTCACGCAAGAAAAGTCACGATGAAGGAAATTTATTTCGCATTCTAATTTCAGAGCGCACCGTGATCACGGACAAGCCTGAGAACTACGAGGTGGCCGCCGGCTCGTCGGCCACGTTCAGGTGTAACGCGAACGCCGACGACTCCCTCAAGCTGGAGATCATGTGGCTCAACGACGGACAGCAAATCGACTTCGAGAACCAGCCGCGGTTCCGCATGACCAACGACTACTCGCTGCTCATCTCCGACACCACCGAGCTCGACTCCGGACAGTACACTTGCATCGCCAAGACCGCCATCGACGAGGCCAGGGCGCAGGCCACGCTTACTGTTCAAGGTTGGTGCTTTATTGACTATACTTAAAGGACTTTGCTACTCTTTGTTACGATTCGTCTTTTTATTCTCTATTTTGTCATCAGTAACTCCCATATCCTCCCTAGTGACTTTAAGCCAAAAGCGTCTTGAGATCTCGAGAGATACTTTCTATCATGTATATAAATATTTTTATGTATACAAAAGGGATGTTCTTATTATACACTACCGACAAAAAGTTTGGAAGCACTTAGAATTTTTGTAAAAACAAATAGCAAATTGATAATATAAAAAATTATCGATGTTGTAATATTATTTTAGTAATAAGAATATGGTTTTGTTTCATAGTTTAATTGTTGTTTTAATTAAGTACCTAATCACTCTTAATTAAATAATACTATATCTTATATTATTTCTATAGTAATTACATACATACATACATACATAAACTCACGCCTGTCTCCTGTTAGGGTAGGCAGAGACTATAGAGCGCCAAATGCCACGGTCCAAACACACCACTTTCGCTTCCTCCACTGACATTATCCTCTTCATGCATGCACGTCGGTTTCTATCATATTATTCTATAGTAATTGAGAGTATTAAAAGTGCTTCCAAACTTTTTGTCGGTAGTGTATGTATTTCAAGCAACTGGCAATGCTGATAAATATAGCGCGGTGCTGATTCGAAGCAATCGTACGAATTTCTCGCTATAGTGTACTCGACTAACGGTATGAAAACGGTGTGTTTGTGTTCAGACAAGCCGAATCCGCCGGCGCTGGACAGCGTGGAGTGCGGCGCGTCGATCGCGACTCTACGCTGGCACGCCATGGGAGACAACCGCGCGCCCATCCTGCGGTTCGGCATCCAGTACAACACCACGTTCACGCCGGACACGTGGCAGCCGGCCGCCGACTCCGTGCCCGCCATCGACACCTCCTGGACCGTGCAGCTCAGCCCCTGGGCCAACTACACCTTCAGGTGGGCAACGCACTGCGCCCAACAGTCACATCCATAGTTCCTAGTTTACACAACATATTACATTTCTGAACGCACTCGTAAATATTTAACAACTAATAAATATGTCAATCCCTTTTTATGACTGTCACTATTCTACATTTTTAAAATCTAAAACATGTAAACTTTTTTCAATAACATCATGTGTCGGTGTGCGCGCGCATCGTATAAATTTACTCTCATCATTTTTCCCTAACGCGCCAAAAGAAGTATAACTTCAAAAAGATAAAAAAACAACTAAAATTCAGTGGACAATCGGCGGTCTTGTCGCTTAGAGCGATCACTTCCAGACAACCAGGTAGACAACACACCACACTCACGCCTGCATACATTCTATTCATTTTAGTTCTGTGTTCTTAATTATATGATAACAAAGTCTTCGAGTCGACCTTTCAAATGTTTCTATCATATTCAACGCATGTTTAAACAGACCTGTAATCAAGAATCACGTGTTCTTGAATGGATCGGGCTCGGCAAACGTAGTGTAGGACGTCCTCTAGCTAGGTGGGGTGACAGGATGAGGAGGGCCGAAGATCGAGCCCAGTGGCGTGTCATTTGAGAGGCCTATGCCCAGCTGTGGACGTGACAAAGGCTCTTGATGATGATGTTTAATAAAGAAAATGCTGTTAAAAGAATTAAAAAAAAATACGTGTTTTAATTCACAAAATTTCACCTAGTAACATGACATTATGTTCTAAAAGCAAATGGAACATTTTAAGATGTTGATTGTATTTTTTATTGCAGGGTAATCGCAGTAAACAAAATAGGACCGTCATCTCCGTCGTCTCACTCCGACGTGTGCACCACGCAGCCCGACGTGCCCTACAAGAACCCGGACAACGTGCAGGGAGAAGGCTCAGACCCCACCAATATGGTCATCTCTTGGTCGGTCAGTATCATTATGGAGCATGTGATAATTAATTAAAGGTCTAAAATAATATAATTTAGTATTGAAAGTAACAGTAAAGAAGGGTTTTGAGAGGAAAAGTAAATTGTTTTCTATTCATGTCTTCATTGTTTACAAATATTTTTCTATTTTATTTATCATATTATTTCATTCAGAAAATGCCTCAAATCGAACACAACGGTCCCGGCTTCTACTACTTAGTGTCTTGGCGACGCAACATCACAGGACAGCCCTGGAACGAAGAGCAGGTCCGCGACTGGCAGCAGACCGAATTCCTCGTCACCAACACGCCTACCTTCCAGCCCTACAAAATCAAGGTACTACTTGGAAACTACTCTATCTTATGTTAAATCTAAAATAAAGAAAACCAACTATAGAGAGCCGATTGTCTTAGTAATAATACTTAACGTTTTAACGGGACTTCGACAGCCCCGTGGCGTAGTTGGCTTGACACCACCTTGCGAAACGAGAGGCCGTGGGTTCGATCCCCACACTGAGACAAATGTTTGTGTGATCCTCAAATATTTGTTTCGGGTCAGGGTGTTTGTGAGAAGTCTGTCGTAGTCTCTAATACCCACGACAAAGGACTTGTATCCTAGTGTGGGGTCAGAACTATATATGTGACTGTTGGATATTATGACTTGTGCTGGATGGCAGAGGTAGTGACTGCATTTTTTTATTTTTTATTAAGCCTTTTCTTCGGACACATTCATGTTTCCATAATCATTCATATATCTCCATTTTTTTCCACTTTTGTGTGTCCGCTTGCCACGTGGCAAAGGCCTCCTCCAGTCGTCTCCATTCCGGCCTCTCTATGGCCACTGCATACTTTAGCAAATATTTTTAAAATTCTCAGGTTACAGCCGTAAATTTCAAAGGCACGTCCAACGTGACGCCTGTAGAGGTGATCGGCTGGTCTGGCGAGGACACTCCCCTGCAGGCGCCCGCCAACTTCACGCTGGTGCAGGTGACCACGGGCACCACCGCGCTGCTCAGCTGGAACGCCGTGCCGCCGGAATCCGTGCGGGGACACTTCAAGGGATACAAGATTCAGACCTGGACTGACGGCGAAGAAGATCGCCTTAAAGAAATCTTAGTCAAAGCCGACGCTACATCTGCACTCGTCTCTAAGTTTAGGCCATTCAAGAAGAACAATGCCCGCATCCTGGTCTACAACGGACGCTTCAACGGCCCACCCAGCGAGATCCTTAGCTTCGTCACGCCGGAAGGCAAGCCAGGAACTGTCCGCACGTTCGAAGTCTACCCAATCGGATCCTCAGCCATGCTGCTAAAATGGGAAAGGCCCATGGACGAGAACGGAGTCCTCACCGGCTACAAAATCTACTACCAGAAGGTCTTCGAAACATCCTTGGGACCCCTGCAGGAACGCAAGAAGGAAATTGACCCTAAATTCGACCGTGCAAAGCTCGCTGGTCTGGAACCTAACACCAAGTATAGGATCCACATTAGGGCAAAGACCAAGGCTGGAGAAGGCGACGAGTACTACGTCGAACAAACAACAAAGAGTGCTCTTACTGCTAAGCCTGAGATTCCAGTATTTGAGACCAAAACTTTGTCAGCTAAGGAGGGTACGGCGCATATTCTGGTGAGATGGATTCCTTCTCGGGAGGGACACCCTGGCTCCCACTTCGTCGCATGGTACAAGCTGAAAGGCCAGCCTGACTGGTTGAAGACCAATGATATCACTGATGATGATTATGTCATCTTAACCGGCTTGGAACCTGGTCAGGTTTACGAGGTGAAGATCACGGCTCATGATGGAGAATACTTTAGCGCCAGCGAGGTTCAAGATGTCGACACTACTATTGGTAAGTAATTTTTACCTATTATATATGTACAAATAACATTCGAGGTTAAAATAGGCTTCGTAGAGTAGAAAGATGACTGGTTCATTTCGTACCGACTAATATTTCAATCTCCACTACTACAGCCGTTTCATTCATAATGTAGCCTAAGCTGACTAAATACTAGTGCGACACTGAACCACTTCTATTCAATAACTAGCTTTTGCTCGCGACTTCGTCCGCGTAGACTACAGGGTTGGGTACAGGGTTGGCCTACGTCATAGTAGCTTTATGCATGCAAAGTCTCAGCCCGATCGGTTTAAAATTGACAAAGTTTCATACAAACTTTCATCCCCTATTTACCCCCTTGGGGGTAGATTTAATCAAAATCCTTTCTTAGCGGATGCCTACGTCATAACATCTACCTGCATGCCAAATTTCAGCCCGATCCGTCCAGTGGTTTGGGCTGTGCGTTGATAGATCACTATGTCAGTCAGTCAGTCACCTTTGAGTTATATATATATATAGATAAACTTCTAGGTTAGGTTAGGTTGTGGAATTGGTAGTCCACCACGTTGGCTCAATGCGGATTGGCAGACTACACACCTAAGAATTTCCTATGAACTTTTAAATGTGTAGGTTTCCTACGTAATTGATAATTGTTTGTGAATACTGAATACACACATTTATTGGAAAACTGTCGTTGTGTGCCTGGAGTTTGAACTGCGACCGCCAAACTCGAAGGAGTCACTACAGTGGCGGATGTATAGCAGTAGCGGTACTTCCATAGAAGCCCAAAAGCCCAGTTTGATTTACAAAATTCCGAATAATAATCTTACGCGTTAAATGTTTATTTAACCAAAGCAATTTGGCATAAATGACCCCACAACAAACAATTATAAACTAGACATTTCAGTTCAAGTATTATGTAATCACTATGGGGGGCGGGGGGCAGTCAGCTTTGCTTTTTTCTGATGACATGGGTAGGGGAGTCTAGATGATGATTACGTCATCGTAGTTAAATCTATTTTGAAAAATGTTTACGTAAGCATGGTGGGAGGGGGTAAGATCTTTGCTTACTTTTGCTGACAAGGGGGATGGGGGGGGGGTAAATAATTGTAATAAAACTGCTTACGTAATACTTGAACGGCCCCTTACACATTTGTCTTGTATGGAAGCACCGGCCCTGATGTATATTGCATAGAGTACAGTAGCGTGCACTGACCGTTGCAGACGGCCCGATAGTGAAGCCGGACGAGAAGATGGCGGCGGCGGGCTGGTTCATCGGCGTGATGCTGGCGCTGGCGTTCCTGCTGCTGGTGCTGGTGCTGGTGTGCGTGGTGCGGCGCAACCGCGGTGGCAAGTACGACGTGCACGACCGCGAGCTGGCGCACGGCCGCCGCGACTACGCCGAGGGCGGCTTCCACGAGTACACGCACCCGTACGTGCCATCTACAATACACCCTGCATGTCGCAACCTAACAGTGTGCTCCGTAATACACTGCAACCTCTTTACTATTCTCATACTTGGAGGAAATTTATTATGGGCTGTCGCAGTGTTCTAGAAAAATATATGGCTTCATTACGTTGCCAATTTTGTACTGTAAACGATTTAGGTAAGGTGCTCTCAGGGCTTTGATCACGTGATAAACTGCCTCCAGAAATGACATGACATGGATGTCAGACGACAGTAGACTGGACTGCATTCCATTTAAACAGTAACCAGTATAGCTAACTATAAAGTAACGATTTTGCAGTATACTGTTTGGCGTCACATCTAGCAGTGTCGCAGTGTATTACGAAACACAGTCGATGTATACCTTAATTAAGAAAGCAATTCGTCAAAATTCATCATTAAAAGTCGATATCTTTTAACTCTCTCTTCGCTGTTTTTACCGAAATACCGTTATCGACATTACCATACCTTGTATGTTTAACATCAGACCAACGACTCAAATACTCTTATTAATAACTCGTCGTAACATGTTGCAATATTAATATATTATATAATTATATAATATAGATAAATGTCACGAACCACACTATCGATTACAGATTGGACAACAAGTCACGTCACTCGATGAGCAGCGGAACTAAACCCGGCCCGGAGAGCGACACCGATTCCATGGCTGAGTATGGAGAGGGCGAGACTGGTACGTACATGTGTAGTTTAGCATTACGCACTGCAAACATCGATAACTGTGTATGAACCAACTAATAGAGAACTCGTGTTATCATAATAAATTAAAATAACAAAATACAGATTAAATGAAGTAATTCAAATTGTATATAAAATTTCTAAATGGTTTGATGATGAATTTTATAATATTTCATGTTCTAAATAAAAAGTCATATATATTTCTTTATAATTTATTCAAATATCGGTTCAAATTATTCCTATGGTTCATACTCAACATTCGATTTTCAAACTCATGTGAAACTTAGTTTTTGCCCTTAACAATTATGTTCAAAAAAGCACGACAATTTTTTTGCTAAATTAGTTTTTATTTTGCTAATTACATGTGCAATTTTTTTTTGTTATTGTCTCGATTCCTTTTTTTGCGGTACGCATGTATTGTGTGTGCGCTCGGCTGTATGCATGGTTCCTTGCAGCGGGCATGAACGAAGACGGCTCGTTCATCGGCCAGTACGGGCGCAAGCGACGCCCCCCCACCTCCGGACAGCCAGACTCCGCCTCGCAGGCCTTCGCCACGCTCGTCTAACCGCTCCTTATTCCTCACCTTATCTTCCCCAATTCAACCTCATCCCGCTATGTAACTTAGTACCCCCTCTCGCATATCTCTTGCTATGGAAACTAAAGCCTAGTGCCATTGCATCACATTTTGATATTAATGAGTAACATCGACCAATCACGGCAGGCATGTTCCGTTCTGATTGGCAATTCGGAAATGGAGACGCCCGTTAAAATTTTTGTATTAAATTGTAACAAGGAGTTGTGAATCTATATAATATGACTCGAATATTTGATATTATTAGTTAAATACCATTTGTAGAAGTTCCAACAATGTTTCATTTTTATAGTATTTTCAAAGCAATGTCAAAAGTCAATTAAAATAAATTATATAATTTAGAATGTATATGCAAAATAACATTGTTAGAACTTTGCATTTGGCGATTCAGGGCGCTCAGGGTCTTTATTGTACTATTTAAAAAATAGTGAGTTTAAAAATAAAGGCTTTTACACGTGTCTGGATATTTCAAGACGCGTGGAGACGTTTTTCAGCACTTCTACTTATTAGTTTTAGGCTTTAAGTACACATTACTCTAAGTGTAGTTCGGAAGGCAGATGATTTATCAGATATTAATACGATTTATATATGCTATGCTTTGTTTTGTTGTCCGTTTGCGTGCGTTCGTTTGTAGATGTGTAGTTTCCTGTTTCCGTCCTTTTTACTCCTGTTGACGTTTGCAAATGCACGAGCAACGATTGGCTTTTAATTTTTATTTTGTGAGGTATGTTTTGTTTGATTATTTTTTATATTTACTTTCTCCTAACATTATTTTTTCTTAACAACCTTTATTGTTTTGTACATGTATTTTTTTGCATATATTAAACAGAACCTAATATTTAAGAACTTGCTATTTAATTAATCATCACGAGCATGGTAAAAAAACCGCCATTGCCATCTGATGGTCAAAGCAGACGGTCGAAATAAAGTGTTAACTGTCAATAGAAGATTACTATCAACAGTCGATACAGGCTCAACGCAAAACGATACAGAATTGTGGGCTATATTTACACAATGTTTACGGGTTATTTTGTATTAAAATAAAATATATATATATGCGGATATTTTATTACTATACAAAATAATTTACAGCAAAACTCGTTTGGAATGTAACTACAGTGTATGTTTGTGTGCGCAGGTCGTTTCACGGAGGACGGTTCGTTCATCGGGCAGTACGTGCCGGGCGCGCGCGTGCTTCCCCCCGCGCCCCCCGCACACCCCGCACACCCCGCGCATCACTCGCCGCCCTCGCCCCCCGCGCAGCAACCCGCGCCCGCGCCGCACCCGCCCACATACGTGTAAACGCACTCGACCCACCGCTGTACTGTGGCTCACACACTCCACGTCAGGTAATGCATAACTACATGTAGTTATAGATACATCTGTATGCTACATTACGACGATTACTATCTATCGAATTGAAGTAGAAGTATTTTAGCCACAGTACAGTGAAACAGAGTCGAGGTGTACCCTCTAAAATAAAATACTGCCATGTGTTGAGCTTGGAATAAGTCGAGATGTTTATATTACATCAATTCAACATAATTCATGAAGACTAGTGATCTGCTGACTTGCTATTCAAATCTGTATTCATTATTAAAAAGTTTTTTTATTCAATAACTAAAGTAAAAAAATGTAACATACTAAAATTTCTCAGTAATGTCAATTCAAAAACCAACCAAAATTTATCGATAAACTCTTGACTTTATTCAAAGCGAGACTTATACCATCTTTATACCAGTTAATGCTATCGAAGGGCAGACTTGCTTGTTTTAGTTGACGTTTCATTAGGGCCAATTTAGAATAAGTTAAGATGCCTACATTTTACCAGTTTTGGCCCTAGATAGTATCAGTGGAAACTGTTTAACAAGTAGCTTTTTCTATTCAATTAATTCAGTAATTTTGATCTGTTTTACATTTTATTCTATTAGTACAATGTTTTGATTATTGTTGTTACAGTTAACGCTAAATTATAACTCATTAACATCAAAGACTAAGACTGAAATGTATGAGTAGTTCAAATATGTCTTGTACAATATATTTACAATTATCGATAAAATTTGAGTGGCATATCCACTTAAATAATCATCATCGAGTCAATTTCGATCTTTACAACCGCTATCGATATCGATAATTAATTTAGCGTTGACTGTAATTCACCTTATTCAAAATACAGAAACGATAGGAATCATCGATTCAATATAATCACATTAGTTTTTTTCTAAATCTGTATGTATAATGCTGTTCTTTCTTTATGAGACTGATTTTAAGTAATGAATTAAACAAAGTAATAGTTGACATATTCTGACACAACTGCGGCCGGGTTTGAGAAACATTGGGTAGAAATCTATCTTAATTAAAGCTATATCACAACCGTAGGGCAATCGCCAATGTAGTGTTTCATCGATATCGATAATATAACATGTATAATTGCACGAATTATGTCGATATCGACAATAACCAATGTTTCCCAAAAATGATGGCGGCAATCATTCGGCATGTTAGGTAGATCGTACGTAAGCGATGTATCGGCTCGATATCAATTATGTGTAATTAAGGGTACGGTATTTGGTGATGATATTGGAGATAAGAAAGATATTTTTGTCAAAGAAAATAAGGTAAATTAGCTCAGGGCTCCGGTGGTCAGACTAGCTCTTACGCACTTAGAAACTTATCTTATGTATTCTGTGTAACCTACAGTACTCTCATTCACTATCAGAGAAGGATAGCCGTAGTTGGCACTGGTGTGGCCCTTCACAATAAAACGTATAAAAATACGATCAATTATTTCAAGCATCTTACTGCTGGGTAAAAGCAGTGCCGACTACGGCTTAGATTTGTTTGTAAGTAACTCTTTCTAACTATATTTATTTTTGTACCAAAGTTTCTAATCCTATTCTTGTAAAAAGCATTGACCATAAATTATTTTACTAAACGTTTTGTGGCGTCCTAAAGTATATTTCATATTATGACTCTAAAATGTATGCTCTATACGTATTTCACATTGACCAAGGCTTACTCAATTATAATTGAGTCGTTTACATTGTCTTTATAAAAACGGAATGTATTAACCACCTGAATATTGGTATTGTCAATTTTAGATGAAAAAAAAATCGAGTTTGTATTGCTTGTTTGACAATGGAGACGGCTCTATCATCATTAGAAGAAAAAAATATATATTAAAAAAAAGTATTTTTCTACTTGATGCAGTTTGATCACCGGATATACGTTGGTGCTTTGCGAAGATTAGGAGAGACGATTGGTTTAAATTATACGATGCTGCGATCGGTCGATGAGTAGTTTAGGATGGAATCTTGCTTAAATAGAAAGCCCCCTCTTCCTCTCCATTCAATTGTGTTAATTTACTTCAAAATATTAATTTATTTATATATGTAATTAATCGATAATCGAAACACAGCAAACGATTAATTTTGTGCAGTTTTGTGGGCGAGAGATGAGTTCTCTCTGTTTTATTATAATAGTTATCTTATATAGATATTAATAAGAATCTCAATCGTATAAATCAGATCATAAGAATCCAGTTTCATCGGTATCAAATTGTTCGATATCGATAAAGTTTTTATCGAGTTTTAACAGTAGAGTAGTGTATCTTCTGTCTGTGATTCTCGATGGAGCCGGCTGGTTCTGCCAATATCTCCCGTTGTAATCTCAATAACAACCGATCTGGGAACCGTCTCTCTCGTATCGATGTAAGTCGTAGGCTTTTTTGTATTAATAATATGTATATGTCATTATAATCGGAGTTCGTTTGCACTTGAATCACGTTGAAGTGTTATGATTTTTGAACGATGCAGGGCCGACACCCGAGGCTAAATGTGAGTGTTATCATTACCAGCTGGGACACGAAATTATTCGAAAGTTGAGACTCGATTGCAATAATACTAACGCTACGGGAATCGACCCTGCAGTAAGCAATGGATAACCCATTGTATCTGGTGTTAGATTGTAAGGCTAGGGATTCGTGTTAAATAATGTTAGGCAGCTAACGCGCTCGCTTTCAGCATGGTGTACCTCCTGTATATTCTAGCTGGTGTAGTCCGTACTTCGCGCCCGTACAGTGGCGGCCACGCGCACGTGCGCAATGTGCACGCGTTTTTCGCCTTATAATTTATTTATGTATATTTATTTGTTTCGCCTGAAAGGTGTCAGGTCCTAAACAATACATTCCACGCGGTGTAACCATGTTGATTTTTTAATATTATTAAAAAAGGAATATATATTTTATTTCGTTTATTTTGACCCCGTCGCACGTCAGTCAGATGTAATCTGAGCGGTGTTTGTGAAACGGCTGGCCTTTATAACGCCGACGGAATGTCTCGATTTTCGTGTATTTTGTCACATTGATGTATGATTCCACGAATTATTGCCAATTTTATAATGTTCTCATTTAGAGCTTACACTGTGACTATCTGTACCTTTATATATTGCATTATATTTATATTTGATGGCACTGTTATAGTAACCCCTTTAAGTTGTTTGTTAAGGAGTCTTTATCATGTCTATTGTCTAGTAAGAATTTAATATTTATATATTAATATTAATTAATAGTAGGGAGCCTTGTTCGATTCGCGTCTGTTTTTGTCGCTTATTACGCCGACCTGTTGACCATTGGAAATGATTTCTCTCGGTATTTGTTGAACGCAACTGGACGCGTTGTTGTTTACGTCACTGCCTTCACATACTAAATTCTTAGAATTCATGTGTTCAATTTATTTCATCAGTACATTTTAAAACTGATACTTGCCTTATTTAAATGTAATATTCACAATGAAAATGTGATTTTCATACAGTGTGAACACAGTTGGAAGCACAACATCCGTATATGTAACGTGTCACAACGTAGCCTTTGATATTACAACAATTCATTCTTGTATGACGAATGAACATCACTTCACTACTTTGGTGTTAGATATTATGGCCGTATGTGTATTGATATATGACAAAACACAGAATGTAAAGTCGACGCAAGTCTCATCCGTTACAATCACAAGTTGAAGTAAATAGAAATATTATGCCCACCGTTGAATGAGATCATGTTGAAGATTTTAAAATATCACTGGATACTTAGAAATATAATATAAATAAAGAATATAAATGTGGTACATCGGTGAGATTGCGTCGACTTATAGTTGAAATATTGAAATAGCAATGATTATGTGTAATCCGTAAGCTGGTAGGTACTAATTGTTGTACATTGTGTTAACTGTCATAGATGCGCACTTTTTGTGTACTGAAGTGTATATTGACGTCATATATAGACACTTCAATACAAAACAAGTGCGAATAATTAAATATACATTTGCAAAGCAAGCTTTTTGGATAAAAATTGTGGTGTTTTGTTGAATTATAGTCTAGTTTGCATTTATAATTAAAATGTCATGACAATTGTATTTGATTTCTCGCGTGACGCGGGCATCCTCTGTTCTCTCCTAGTGCGATGTTCTTTTCAAGGATATTTTAATAATTTACGTTTTTAATTTCGCATTAAGTAACTGTAATTTATTGTAACTATGATGAATATTTTTTTATGTTGCATAGAAAATAAATTTTAAGAAATATTTGATTGTTTTATTTATCTCTTTCACACATTTATTTATATTCCCTAGTAGTTGAATGAATGCACTAAAGCAGGGTTTCTCAAACGTTCGGTTTCACGAACCCCTATTAAAGTTTCCAGGTGACAGCGAACCCCTTAAGTCTGATAATTTTAATCACCATATTTAAAAAATATGTCATCTTAAAGATTTCTAGTATAAAGACTGCCTCGTGGTCTCGCGGTACAAGTATGTGCCGTGCGATCTAGAGGTCCTGGGTTCGATTCCCGGGTCGGGCAAAGTGTTATTGGGGTTAATGAATAATGGAAGGAAATTCTCGGTAGCAGCACGGAGTCTGGAAATGTGCCCAAGAATCGGCAATAGGCTCGCCCCCTATTACGTGGGACTGATACATACCTGGCGAAGTGTGGGTGTAGAAATGCACCTCTGCCTACCCCCGCAGGGAATACAGGCGTGAGGTTATGTATGTATGTATGTAGTAATTTATAGATTTGTTGAAGAAAGGAACAATGGTGAATGTACACGGGCTGATCATGGTACACAATTCTTGGATTCCTATAACGGGTTTACCGACTTATTTACGGTAGTGCTGTATGGCCAGACGAACATTTAAATACTAGTGGACTCGGTAAGTAAACAGCAATGTTCGTTGTTCGAGAAAACCGAATTAAATAAGTAGGTAAAGCATATTGCATGGATGACGGTAGTGCTCTTCACGAGTTAAAAATAACCGGTTTTATCTGTAGGTTGTTTCTCATATTTAAGTAAGCAGACCGCGAGATGTTTGTTTAGCGGCACGCTGTGGTTTAGCGTTGGGTTTTGCAACTGTCAACAACTCTGTAATTACACTAACAATTTGTACATTAACACCGTATTTCCCAAGTTTCGCTTGATATAGCTTTTTCAAAGTAACGACGGCTGGACGAGTGGTGATCGCAAGTTCAAATCCAAGGCAAATTTCTCTTAACCTCAAATTAATTTGTATACTCTCCTACTGCTGTACATGGCGCCTTCGCCAGTGTTCTTTACATTACTTGTTGTTTCATATCTTATCAGTGTTTTTGCATATCTTATTATTTTATTGACTGCCTTGTTAAGTCTGGCCAAAGTCTGAGTGCAATGTGTTTATTCCGTTGGTAAGTTTTGCCAGCACAGAGTCGGATAATGTGCCTAAATAGCAGTAGGCTCGCCTAATATTAATTAGGGCATGTTACGGGAAACTAAAAAAAATATACCTCCGCCATTTCCCCTTGAGCATAAGGCTTGGGAGAATATAATATGTATGAAATAATTTGTTGTGGAGCATTCTCAAAGTATAGAATTTCTCAGAATTCCTTCAGCTTTCCTGTTTGGGATCCAATCCAATCCAATCCATCAGCCAATCGAAGTCCACTGCTGGGCATCTCCCAATGACTTCCACAGGGACCTGTTGAAAGCAGCCTGCATCCAGCGTCGTCCCGCGACCTTCACCAGGTCGTCCGACCATCTTGTCGAAGGACGTCCGACGCTGCGCTTTCCGGTACGAAGCCTCCACTCGAGAACTTTTTGGCCCCATCGGCCATCATCAGTTCTCCGCGCTATGTGCCCGGCCCATTGCCACTTCAACTTGCTAATCCGCTGGGCTATGTCGGTTACTTTAGTTCTCCTACGGATCTCCTCATTTCTGATTCGATCTCGTAGGGAAACCCCGAGCATAGCCCTCTCCATAGCTCGTCGAATGACTCTGAGCCGTCTAATGAGGCCCATAGTGAGAGGCCACGTCTCAGTTCCGTATGTCATCACTGGTAACACACAACTATCGAAGACTTTCGTCTTCAGGCACTGAGGTATTTCGGACGAGTTTGGGGTAATTCTTTACAATACGAATACCTGTCCTTTATGCAATCAACATAAGTCTTAAAAAACGACTAAACGCATAACTTCTAAAACATACGAATTATACAAGTCTTAACATTCACCCACCGCGGGTTCGAATTTACGATCACCAGGAAACCGTTAAAATGGGAACATCAAGGTCAAGAATAGATTAGGGCAAAACATGGAAGTCTGCATTGCGCAGCTGTGCAAATAGGCTAAAAATGTCATGAATACGACATAATTCAACATTTTTTTTTTCCTAAATAACATCCTTTATCACATTCTGATGTCTTAAGTGAACATACAGAAATTTCTTAAACATCGGCCTTATAACGTTAGTTGATTTAATTACTGCTTCAGCATGCTTTGCATTGAAGTCTTGATGGCCTCGAGGCTTAGGCACGCGGTCGAGAATCTCGACGGTCGCAGGTTCAAACCCCAGGCACACCTCTGACTTTTCGAAGTTATGTGTGTATTCACAAAGAATTATCATGTGCTTTAACGGTGAAGGAAAACATCGTGATGAAACCTGCACACGTAAAAGTTCGTAGGAATTTCTTAGGTGTGTAGTCCGCCAACCCGCACTAGGCCAGCGTGGTGGACTAAGGCCTTAACCCTCTCAGTTGTAGAGGAGGCTCGTGCCCAGCGCAGTGGGACGTATATGGGCTGATGATGATGATGCTTTGGCCTGCTCTATTGATTGACCTTTGACATTAGATAAAAAGACGTAAAACACGTTTAAATAGTAGCTAAATTAATTAATTAAAGTTGTAAGTAATGCCGTAAATCAATTCATTGTCTGCCCGAATATATGTTTAGCAATCATTGTATGAAACTTCAAATTATTACCCGACTACGGCAAAGCCAAAGGAGGGTTATGATTTTGACAGGCTATGTATGTATGTATACGTTCATCTGTTCCCTCATAGCTCCTCAACTACTTATTAGAAATGGACAAATGACTACGGCTTTTCAATCTTGAATTTGTGTATTATTGTCAAATTGTAGAAAGCATCTTGGTAGAATCTATGTGTCGATTATCTTGCTTCTTCAGTAACGTTATTTAATCCCGTATCCTGAAAATCTTGTTTCATACTTTTTTAGTCTCGTTTTTTTGTCGTAGTTGGTTTTAATTTTTACTTTTTTACTTATTACGCTAAATAGTTGCCTCATCGGCGCTTATAGATTTAATGTTTTTAATATGACAGAAACAATGGTGTGATGATTAATATTCTAAAAGAAAACAAAATAATCGCGGCAGAAAAGGCGCGGGCGCAATAAATTTTACGAGAGACTAAACAATGACCACATGAGTGGCAGGTAGAATTTAACTCACCGCCCTAATGAAAAAACTGCGGACGAGCGCGTGGATTAGCATTAATAAAAGGTCTTCGCTTTAATTTAACTATCTATATTTTGTGACATAATATTCGGAGACTATAATACAACCCAATAACCAAAATTAAAAACCAAATAAAATTTAAAAATTAAGTTTCTTAAACGCCTCACATTCAACGCAATCAGTTTTTTTTTATATTAAAATATTACTAACAAGAATATTAGGTAGATACCGCAATACAGTGTTTAATCATCGTATTATAAATTACAAACAAAACAAAAAGCTTACCCGTACTCATGTATCATCATTGTTATAAACATACTCTAATTCGTTGCGAACTTATACGTGCATCCCACGCGGTGGATGATTCCCTATCATTTGGAAGTGCTAAAAGTTGACTGTAAATTAAATTCGTGTTATGCAAGAATGCACCATCATCCTTCAATAAAATTGCTGGTTATTAGAGTTGAAAATTCGCTCCCCGAACTTTTTCGAGCGTATGAATAAAGCCGAGTGTTCGGCAAGGCACGGAATGTAGACAGTCTGCTCTCAGCCGTTGCTAAGATTGTACGCGCTTCAAGAATATAATCTTACGAAGTGGACGTTAGTTCGCGAGTGGTGTTGTGAACCTTTTATATAATGAAATCGTGTGTTGTGATCATTATTTGAATTAGAATAAACGGAGTAAAATAATTGAGGTAAGTTAAAAATGATTAAACAGAAACGCGACACACGTCGCAAAATTTCATTTAGGATGACAACAAAAGATCATTGATCCCACTTAAAACTTAATTGATAGATTGACTCGAGTGCATAGTCGTTGTACAAGGACATTATTAAAAAGATTGTGATGGATTTAAAATATTTTTGTAATTTCTGTACTAAAATGACGCGTTTGATGAAACAAAGATTAAAGCGTAAAAAAACGTAAACATTGCTATCTGTGAAATGTAAACAACGGGTGTTATTATTAGAAACTGTACCTATGGGATCATACGTAGGAGTGTGCACCGGCCCCATGCACCCAACTTGACATGTAAGACACACTGTTCACCTTGCGATGTGTTTTTATTTTAAAAAACTTGTTCTATGATTTATTTATTTTTTCATATTTACGCAGCGGGTTAAGATTTGAATATTTTTTCCACCCAAAGTAGTCGAGAAGATTTAGAAGTAAAAAATTACTTTAGTTTTGAAAACATCAGAGATTAGAGTTGGATGAAAATCACTTCATCTTTCCTCTCTTCGCCTTTACCCTCGACTGTTGCAGGTCCTTCAAACTGGATTCAAATACTCAGTAATTTTTGGTTCGTACAAGCTTGTGCGTTTCACCATATAAGTTAAAGTACCAAAAAAATCCTATATAGCTAAGTATTTATAAGTTATCATAAGTTTAGATGGCAAAGCAAGCAAGCAAATGTTTTGCTAAGCCAAAAGCTAACAACGATTATAAGCAAACACAATTGAGAATAAACATAAAAATCATGCGACCGATTTGTTTGTTTAACAAAGCTCTTGAACTTGTCAGCGAAATCGACATATTACTACCTACATACATTGATAACCGGATCCTAATTATTTAGGCATCTTGACGCAAGTAATTGATGCAGTTAATTGCGCACATCCAGTTTCATTCGTGTTTAATAGCCAAGTCCTCTCACGGCTCGTTTAATCGATTTGTCATGTACCTACGTAAAAGTTTATGTGACAAAAAGTTCTTAATATTTTTACGGTTGTATTTTTAAAGTGTAATTTTTTATTTGCTTCAACTTGATATTAGTTTGTGTTAGTTATTTAAAATAATTAATAGCTCTTATTACTAATTTTTAGAAGGATATATTTATTACATATTTAGTTTAAAACTTCATAGGATAAATATAAAATATTAATGGAAGAGACAATAGTTTGCCAGAACAATAGGAATATTCTAAGTGCATTTAAGACAACCTGGAAAGGCTTTATGCTACCTCAATTCAAATTAATACTCGATACAGCTCCAATACCAAATATTAAGGCACCCAATTCGATTATCATGATTAAAAATGTATTTTAGAAAATATTATTTTTATTCGTTCTAGTAAGGAAGTTTGTTGACGAAATATTGATATTAATCCATGCACTTTTACTTATATATTGTATAGTATTTGAATTAAATCTAAGTGTTTTTACTCTGTTAGACTTATTAAAAAAAAACATATATTCCTTAGAACTCTTTGCTTTTATTTAGTTCCAGTACAAAAAAAAGTCTGGTTTATACAAAATCATTTACAGAATAAAACAGATTGAGTTGTGTAGTGAACAGCGGTCCTTATTTGAAGCACGGGGACGACCGCTGCCCGTCTGCCGGACTTTATCTCTTGTTTTTTTTTTTCTTTTTTACTCGGTTACCTGTTCCCTGAACGGGTACCGGCTGGTTAGCTTAACAAGTGCAGCGGCCAGAGGTTCAGCACCTTCGCGATGCACCGTTTATTATTACGAATCCTATTAAAATCATATTTTTTCGGAGTTTTAATAAAATTTCATTAATTGGGTAGACATCAATATCAAATAATGCAACATGAATAAAAGTCACAAATTCATAATTAATTTGTAATTAAGTATATTATTTTTTTAAATTATATTTCGTATATTAAATATTTTTGCATGATTATTGATACGACTCCGATTTTTTTTATTTCTAATATACATTAATAAAGAGGAAGTACGTATGACTATGACGTCATTAGCTTCAGCAATAATTCAAAATCAGTCAGAAACAAAACAAAACAGAAGCGATATGGGATATTTTTAGGAATGGCTCATCGAAGCCCATGCCTTTTAATAAAATATTCAACTTTGAAACGATTTTGAAATTGATACCTACTTTATTTTATACCTCAGGCTACCATTAAATCAGACTATAATCGGCACCATGTCTGATTTATAACGATAGTTTATAAGTTGGATATTTCGAGCAAATTTAATAACGTTTTCGGGATTCACTTTTAGGATTTATTTTGTTATAATTTTAATCTTCACGTGTACCCACGTTGGAGTAGTCAATAGGATGTCAAAAATAGTAAAGGAACATGAAAAAAGTACCTATTTTTTTTAAGTTAAAGCAATGGACACTTTTTATAACACATATGTTCGTTAAACTTCAGAGCACTTATCGTGTATATAAAAGGATTTATTGCATGTGTACGCCAAACAATTTCAGAGTGGTAAATTTAAAATGCAGACGATCCTGATTAAAAATATAATCGGCGCGAGGGCTGGCAGAACGGTCATTCGCACATCCTGACGATAACGCGAGCTGCGACTGAGTCACGTCCTTTGCACAGGGGGTAGACAGGGAGAATTATCTAGAAATCCTCTATATGGAACTGTTATCGGCGTATCGCAATATCGACGATTCCCTGTGGTCTATTTCAATCCCACTTGTGATAAGGGCGCACCTGTAGTAAAATATAGTAGAACTGATTAAACGTGGTACCACGAATTGCTGTTATTATTTTTATCAGTAGGTATATTACATTCTCTGAATGGTGCTTAAAATAGCCACTTCTAAGTCATAGACAATTCAGGCATTTATCTTAAATATAGGTACTATATACATACATTTGTCATGTACGAAACGAGGGCCTAATTCTTACATAATATTGAACAAAAATCTAAATTAGGCTCTAGATAATGATTATCAATACTCATATACATGATATACATATATACATACATACATAAACTCACGCCTGTATTCCCCGAAGAGGTAGGCAGAGATGCATTTTTGCACCCAAATTTCGCCAGGTATGTATCAGTCCCACATAATAGGGGGCGACCCTATTGCCGTTTTTCGGGCACATTTCCAGACTCCCTGCTGTTACTGAGAATTTCCTAATGGAAAAACCCAATAACACTTTGCCCGAACCGGGAATCGAACCCAGGACCTCTAGATCGCACGCATATACTTGTACCGCGAGACCACGAGGCAGTCAATATATACATAGATAGCAAGCGACAGACAGACAGACTGACTTACATGGCGAGTATTTATATAGTATTAGCATGATGAAATTCCGCCGAAATAACTCTATTTTTAAAAAATACATTCAATTGATTGATTTTTGATACTGAGATAAATTGAACCGTGATAGATATTTTTTATACTGTTGCTTAACAAAATCCGTATTTATAACAAAAGAAGAATAATCCTTGATGAAATCACATAAATAAATAAAACATGAACGGTTGACATGTTTGCAATTTTTATTATCTTAACCAAGTAGTTGTATACTTTTACCAAAACTTTCCGCTGTCAAACAAAAACTTGTCGAAGTCATTCTAAGTTTTTATTATGTGCATATATTTTATATTGTATGCTTTTCAAAATCTTTGATTGACACATACTGAATCGATTATGCGAAAGATATATTCGCTAAATTTATCGTGTTAAAATTCATAAATATGCATTTTGAACCAATGTTATTATGAAGTATAATTTTGTTAACGTAGAAATGTAAGCTTTTAATACCCTTACAAAAATATAATAAGATTCGTACTTACGTACCTACCTCTTATAGTAACGCAACAAAATCATTGGCGCCATTTTTAAGAAAAAAAATGTAGGCATAATGAATATAAACATAATAAAACAATTGATAAGGAGTATCAATTTAAGCGATGTCGCACTAATTTGAGGTTATCTGAATTCATGAGAAATTACCAAACATGCCTGTTCTAACATGTAGTAAATATTTTATTCTCAACATTGAGGTCACTGAATTAAGTGTATTAAGACCTTTAATTATGTCTCAATAACATAAGTTACCCATAAGTTTGACATAAAGAAAACTGCTGCGTTCATATAACCATATTGAAACATTAATTTTCAGCCAAGGGGCTAATTCCAAATAAACATTTTATGTTTAATGGAATGGGGTTTTTAACCCTATTCCATTCTATGGAATGGGGTTTTTAACCCTATTCCATTCTATGGAATGGGGTTTTTAACCCCAATCCAAAAAATGTTGATCTGATATTCATCCGTATAAAATATCTATTTTGACACATTACACATTATGAATCGTCACATTGGTTAGTAGGGTATAAACACCTTTACTGGATAAATAAAAGTAAACCAAATCATAGACCAAAATGTTGAGCGCCACTACGCTTAGAGCCATTGAGTGTTCTTTTTTGTTAACACCTTTTGTACGTATAATTTGACATCGGGAGCGAATGAAAAAAACAACTAGTAGACATTACTTTTTGACAGGGGATATTTAATGAAGTTGTCGGTTTTTTTCCACGCGCCCCGGGACGTTTCTCACGATAATACCATTGTGGAAGCACGTCCCAAACGGTCCCAATCAATTACGTTAACTGTGATAATTTTGGTTTTTCTTCACTTTTTTTACAACCCTAAACCTACTCCGTACCCGGGCAACAAACAAATTATACGCCAGTTACATGGTTATTATCGGGTTTGTACTGTAAAGAAGGACGGTCTAATGAAATCATGATATACATTGTTTATAGCTTGAGAGCAATCGTTAATTGGAAATCTATGCTCGTAAAATTGAACGGGTTTCATCGCTTTTATCAACTTTTTATACTTATTCAGTGTTTTGTTTATCTGGATTACGTTGTGATGCTTTTAGTCAACTAGCTTTTGCCCGCGACTTCGTCCGCGTAAACTTCAGGGTTGGGTGCAGAAAGATTAATAAGTGAATCTATTAATAGTCTCCCAAGTGCTCAAAATGGCACTTAATGAATTAAATAAGAAACTTCGTTCCAAAAAAAGTAGCCTACTTATGTCCCTTTTTATGGCCCCGTTTTTATCCATACCAAAAATCATCCAAATCGGTCAAATGTTTTAGGCGTGAAAGTATAATACAGCAGTGTTACTTTCGCATTGACAATATATGCTAATCTCAAAGGGCATCTCCGTGGGGATCAATGAAATCCTTAGATCAATCTAATTGATGAATTCTCAAGAACCAATTCATCTTTAATTTGTCCTTTGAGTATCGTCACGTGAATAACATAACTCAACAGTTTTCCTAACACCAAGCACATTCCATTGCATAGTTGTGGGTGTTTTAGGTTACAAAGCGCGATGACTATCGAGCCTGAATTCGGTTGTAAATCAGGTACAACCAAGGAGTAGAATATAAAAATTAAAAATACATTTCTGAACGCACGCATAAATATTTGACAAATGACAACCAATAAATATGTCAATCCCTTTTCATTACTGATTATTCTACATTTTTTAAATGTAAAATACGCAATTATTCGAATATTGTGGATATATGTTGTCGATTCAAAACCTTTATTTAAATACGTTCTTTAATTTGAGGGCACCTTTAACTGTATTGGCGGGATAAACATAAAATGTTTGACAGGAAATTAGGCAGAACAGTTTATATGAGAAAATGAAATTGTTGATTGTACCATATTCCTCGCAATTTTCTTATTTTTTTTCGTTCATAAGAACCTTCTCCTGACAATAGCAGACACAACAAAAAAAATATTAGCGAAATCGGTTCAGCTGTTCTCGAGATTTGCGCTTAGTACATTCAGCGATTCATTTTTTCATAGATTTTTATTGTATTCATGGTTCACTGTTTTGGCGATAATGGCTTACTCATAAAAGATAGATATATGCTGTCGCGTACTTTTTTGTAGGACTAATTAAGATAAACATTTTTCTTATATAATATATACGTGTATACTCTACAGTTTTTGCAGCGTACGCCAGAATAGCGCGCAATTGGCAGATTTTTTCCGACTTACTCGACAATTATTGTTATATTTTGGAAAATTCACACACTATCTTTAAAAATTATAGCCAATGTGTTATTCTGATGTATAAGCTATATTATTGTAAACTTTCATTAAAATCCATTCGGTAGTTTTTGCGTGAAAGAGCAACAAACCATCCAGACATTCAGACATCCATACATACAAACTTTCGCGTTTATAATATTAGTAGGATTAGTCTATTATATTACTATTCAGCTGTGAATTAATCCATTTATTAATGGAATATTTAGGTGTCATTTGCAGTTATCAATGGCCTCCAAAACAAATCATAAATCTTTTTATATTGTTCGCGTGTAGAAATTATTTAACAGATTAACATGAAACATATTGATGTTTCATATTTTTGATCACAATACTCACTGAAAGCTAACAATCAATAAAAAAATACCTTAAATACCTTAATTAGCCTGCAATGTTACTGTCACAAGGTAATATTACTCACAGGGTTGGGCAGTATTTGAATTACTTGTCATTGAAATACGTAATTGAAATACAAATACGTATTTTGTATTTGTATTTCAAATACGTGAAGCCGAAGTATTTTGTAATTAGTATTTCAAATACTCGAGGCTTCAAAATACATTTATTAAAATACATTTAGCCTTCATTTAGTATTAAGTTTGTGCTCATCAGGACCTGCAATAACAAAACAAAAACCGCCTTAAAAAAAAAACTATTCCAAAACAAATAAATATGCATTATTTTGTAATTTGTATTTTGTATTTCAATTTAAAAATAGCTAAAATACTGTATTTTGTATTTCAAATACCTTACTTAAATGTATTTTGTATTTTAATTACTTGCGATACAGTATTTTGTAATTTGTATTTCAATTAAAGCAAAGCATGTATTTTGCCCAGCCCTGATTACTCACGTCTCAATTTAATTTGGTTATGTGTTTGATAAATTGCTCATGTTATTTATGATATATGTTAAACTTTGCGATACGGATTAATGACAAAACGACTTCCTCGATTCTTTTATTTTTGCTCTAAAATACTTGTAAATTGGACCCGTTTTGCTATATTAGCCTTGGATAGAGTCACTCACTGACAAAATTGATTTTTATTGCATTTCTCACCCACCTCTGTTACATAATAAATTGAATCTTATATCGACGGCACAGAGATTAATTTATTTGTGTTATACATATCTACTTTAGGACTGAGTCCGGTTTTTGGATACTAGTATAAATTTGCAGGCGATGAGGAGGCTATCATCATTCAGTCTTCGTCGGATTAAGTGATAACAACCAAGATGTACAAGGTAAGCATAAACATACAAAGCTTATTAGGTAATTCATAATTAATGTGAAATATTGTTTGTTTTGATTCGCTTCACTCTTTCACTAATCAAGTTATTATTTTAAAATTTTGCATACACATCATTAGAGGTAGATAAATGAATAAAGCGTACTGCCATACGAAGAAGTACTAGTATGGAATATGTACTACTTTTTATTAATTTGTATTAAATCCATAAACTCGAGCAAAGCCGTTGGCTAATAATAATTTTACTTATAATATAGGGTAATTCCGGGGTAGATGGCCATAAGGGAGAGATGGCCCATTCAAATAATACCTGAACTGATGGCTAGATGGCACTAGTTATAGTTTAGTTCGCTTCGCGACGCGCGTGGGAGCAAGGGTGCGTGCAAGTTTTTAGCGAAAAAAAATCAAAAAGTAAGTAAAATCCTTGTTATTTGTTTCGCGTTGTGGAAATATTTTTCAAAGGGTACTTGTTTTAGGTTGTCGTGATATTAGTTTCGTAATATAATGGTTATTTTTGGTTTGGTTACAAAGTATACGAGTAACAATTTGTCCTAACCTCAGAATTACTTGCATCGTGTTGCAACTTGTAATTTTTTTAGGTGTGGTCATCTCTCCCGGAGGAAAAGGAGAGATGGCCAGTGTTAGTCGGTATATGACGGCCATATGGCCATCTTATACCGGACACAGAAATTATGTCTTATTTTAAAAGAACAATTTTTTCCTATTTTTTTTTTAGATGCCTAATAAATACAAGCGAAAGGTAAGGTAAGTAAAAAGTAGCTGTAAGAGGCAATTGGAGTGAAGATTCACTAAAAGCAGCTATAAGTGCTGTGCAAAATAATGAATCTTCTGTGCGTGCCGCAGCTCTCCACTACAAGATTCCAAGAAAAACCTTAGAAAGAAGATTAAAGAATAATAATGATAAAAAGGGGCGTATGGGACCATCTAGTTTATTCGGAGAAGAAAACGAGAAGAGATTAGTTGCTCATATCAAAACGATGCAAGCCAAAGGTTTTCCGTTGACCAAAGCCAAGCACTCCACAAAAACTTCCATCCAATGACGATCCATCTTACACACCATCTCGAATTTTACAGGAAATAACACCTATTCCACAAAAACTTAATGAAACTCGTAAACGGGCAAAACAGGTTGGAACATTATTGACTTCGGAAGAACATATCAATGTCAGAAAAGGTGCTGCAAAGAAAAAATTAAAAAAAGAAAAAACTAAATATCCTGTAAAAAAGAGGCAAACAAAAATGCTGTTCGTCGCATTAACAAAAAAAAAGCTATCCTAAGACTATCTAATAGCAGTGACGATGTCCCATTAAAAATGATAGCAAATAAGAATAAGAAAAAGAAGTTAAATGAAAGACATAATTGTCGAGGGTGTGGAGAAAATTATTATGAAACTCGTTTCTACGAGGACTGGCTCCAATGCACGGTGTGCCAGTTTTGGGTACACGAAAATTGCACCTAATTTGAAGACATGTGTTCTAAATGTGGTGCAGAGAAAAAAAGACTGTTAAAAAATAGGAAATAAGACCAAAAACTATGTTACAAATAGAATTAAGGATATGGCCATCTTACCTCTTATGCCATGGTCATCATACCCGGATACCTCGGGAGAGATGGCCAATCGTGATTTAAAAAACAATATATTTTTTTAAAGTGATCTCATTAGAAATTGTTATTTTTGTTTCTGTAATTCCGACGTTGATTGTTTAAAGTTTAATCACAAATAAAAATTTCTATAATTGTATATAAGTTTTTTTTTTAAATAGCATTTAAGAAAAACTATGGCCAACTACCCCGGACTTACCCTAATTGTGAAAGTTTGTATTATTGCTACTTAAACACACCAGAAATGCTGAGCTGATCTGGATAAAATATTTCCCCATAGATAGTTTATTGTATAAAGCGTATCGGATACTTATTATTCCGAAAACATGGGTGAATTGCGGGGCATATACGCATAATACTTTTAAATTGTATTTGCAATAAATAAACTATTCCCATTATCCTAGTTTTTTCAAAGGGGCAACTTATTCAGTAATTTATTTTATTATTTATAATGGCATGATTAAGTGATAGTTACTGATAATACATAATAATTATGTAAATTATTGAGTGGCGACAAACATCCATCCCTCATTATCCTGGCTTGCTAAGATGCTTCTTTATCATACATTTTTTTAAATTTTGTTCGTTATACATTACGTATCAGCTTCACGACGTCCACTGATGGACATAGTCCATCCCGAATAATCTATTGGAAGCAGATTGAATCCAGCTATGCAATCTTGATGAGATCGTCTGCCCTTCAATAGAGAAAAAAGCATAAATTATAGTGCATTTAAAAATTAATTTCAATTCTAAAACAACATTTTTGTTTTCTTGATTCAGATCGCCGTCGCCCTCGCCGCCGTGCTGGCTATTGCCGCCGCTAAACCCAGTGTAGGTGCTGTCGCCTACTCCGCCCCTCTGGCCTACACCGCCCCAGTAGCCTACTCTGGCTCCTACGTGCCATCTACCTACGGATACGGTGTACCTTCTACTTACTCCTACGCCCCCGTCTCTTACTCCTACAGCAGCCCAGTGGTGTCCACCTACAGCGCTCCCCTGTCCTACTCCGCGCCCCTCTCTTACTCTTCTTACCCCGGCTACTCTGTGTACCCTAAGTTCTACAGCGGCTACAGCAGCTACTCTCCTCTTACCTACAACAGCAACTGGAACCCTTCTTCCTTCGTCTGGAAGAAGAAGTGAAAACTGACGACCTGGCAACGATACGATTATTAGCTTTTATTTCATAATTGATGGAATAAAAAACGTTATTGATTACTTTTGTTTTCTTATTTTTACTCCTAACCACAAACCTTGTGAAGAAATGACGAATTGAATGTTTTTAAACAAATAAGTTTTCAGTCTTCATAATTTTCTAATTAATAGAACAAGTAAAATATTTTTTTGCTAGAATTTGCTTATTATACAACACATAATATGCACATGAATAAACAAACTTAACCCTTATTAATCCGAAATATCATTTGATAAATCTAAAACTTCCATTTGCTTTTTTTTCAAAAAGATATACCTAAGGTTAAATGTCACAATAAGTACCTAAGCTTGTTCACACAAATTGATGATACTGAGTTAAATTGACGTACAAATTGGAATAATAAAATTATCATTAACTAGCTTTTGCCCGCGACTTCGTCCGCGTAAACTTCAGGGTTGGGTACAGAAAGATAATAAGTGAATCTATTAATAGTCTCCCAAGTGCTCACAATGGCACTTAAAGAATTAAATAAGGAACTTCGTTCCAAAAAAAGTTGCCTATGTATGTATGTATGTATGTATGTGGTTTTAATCTACTGAAAACTTTTGTTTGAATAGAATGTGGCGATCGGCATCGATGGGCGCTCGAGTGTGCGCCGGCATCGCGCTGGCGATGTCGCTGACGCTGGGCGCCGGTCGCCGCGATTACAAGGATCCTGAGGGCAAGCAGCACGACATCTCGCTCTGGATTGACGAGCGACAAGTGCGCATGTTTAGTGGTACAGTGCTTGTTTTGTTGTCTTAATGAACGTTTTCTACGATTTTCTGCGTTTCTGATTTATTTTGACTTCCCGACGTTTTGACCTAACAGCCTTCATGGTCTCGGGACGGACAAAGTCATCTGCGGAGTTAATGTAATAGGCATTATAATTATCCGTTCTTTTTAAAATATTAGAAAAATATTAGTCGAATAAATCGATAACGCGATAAAGTGTGTAAAAGTTTGTGTTATATGGACATCTTCAACCGCGATCGTAAAACTATATTTGTAGTTAAAATCGTCGGTATTCTTCAGGTTTTTAAGGTTATTATATTTAATCGATAGGTACTTGTTGATAATTATACAATTCGGGCCGCACTACACGGAGAATTAAATGCCAATAAAGTTAATTTACCGAGACCCTACAACATCTTTACCTAGCAACGTCTTAGTTCCGAATGAACTTACAAATAAAAACTCTTAGGTAATAAAACGCTAAATAGTAAAAACATTATTCTTTTATAATTAACCGTTGCAAAGACTTCATTAATAATATTTGATCCTATAAACAAGATTGGAATTGTTAAGATACGGATTCCTTGTGATTGACATTCTTTATCACCATTATTTTATCTGTTGATGAGGTCAGTGCCAAGGCTAAATTTTCTACATAGTTGCCACTACATTGACCTATTTATCTAATTATGATTGATCACGTAGTGGTTCTATATTATATTATCGATAAGAGAAAAAGGAATTGAAGCCCATGTTTAGTATTTTTAAAATCTGTGTTTAGTCTACTTATAGCTCAAACATTACAGCTCATCGGGCTACTCTCTCTCGTAGTTTTTGATACACAGACACAGGACTTGTATCCTAGTGTGGGGTCAGAACTATGTATGTTACTGTTGGGTGTATTTATTTGTATTTATACTTTTAACAACTCGCACTAGGCCAGCGTGGTGGACTAAGGCCTAAACCCTCTCAATAGAAGAGGAGGCCCGTGCCCAGCAGTGGGACGTATATGGGCTGATGATGATGATACTTTTAACAACAAAGGTCAGGTAAAGTTTTTTTAGTTAGAACCTGAAGGTTAATACAGCGCGGCCCAAATAGTGTCAACAGACTCGTCTGTTAATTTTTCCATGATAAGTCATAAGATGCATTTATCGTTCACCAGTCACATACATTATTTTACTTAAGAGTTTTTTTAATTAAGTGTTTTTTATCAATGGATTATTTAAATAAATTTACGTATTTTCTTTCCAGGTATATCAATGCAAGTTTACGCCATAGTAAACGGTCACGTATCGCCTTACGTGTTGGACCCGAATTTCTCAAATAAATTGCCAATTATACCTTCGGAGGTGGGATACGTGAATTTCACGTGGAGATCTAAGAAACGATATTATTACGACTTCGACACACTGACGTCTTCCGATCCCAAAATATTAAACCCGCCGTTTCTGTCAATTAAGCCGCATGGACGGGTGCCCAAAACCGCAAAAGGTAAAATTCATTAATGGCCTTAAATAAATATAGAAATAGAAATAGAAGCCCAGAATTTTGTAGACCAAATAAACAAAAATAAGCTAAAAATATTAGTAGCTAACTCTAAAACTAAACAAAGGACCGCAACTTTTGATAACAGAAGGTTTTTTCAATGAAATGCCAAACTTTGAGCCTTTTCATTCTCAAATACCTAAATTTAACGTTTATTACCTATATTAGAATAAGCAGTTTGTTTGCAGAATTTAGTATAAATTTGCCATGCGTGGGCAACAGCAGCGGCGTGGCGACCTTCGAAATAGGTCTTGTACTCAAAAACGGTCGGGGGCTACCGTTAAAAGGCACCCCATTAAGGTTACACCTAAAGAAGGAATGCGCACAGAGAGGTGTGTATTTAGAAAGGACAGGTATTGTATCGCCAACGCATTTTTAACCCTTGTATGCCTGTGTTTTTGAAGCTGCTTAAATTCACAGTAATTTAGAAAATTAGACCGCCTATGTGTCGCAAAGATGTACACATTACTTTAAACTTGAAACTAAAGACAATTTTTTATCAACTTCTGAGAAACAACATCAAAAACACAGGCTATACGCTTTTACGATACTATAAAATGTTTAACAATAGCCACATTCATCCCTTGATATTCACGATGAAAGCTTTATTAATTCGAAACAAACGGATCGTGCGAGAAACACTGACGTTACAAGAGCACTAAAACATTGCATTTCTATTTCGAGCTCATATTGTTATGCTTATGCTACTAATACACGTTTATGGGTAGTCTCCAGCGAAAACCTAGCACCACGCGCCATTGTGTTGGCCCGCTACTGAACAATACAGTGATTGACATTCTATTACCGCTTTGTTTATGGATTTATGGCGGATTATTAATGTACTACGTAGAACAATTGCACATTTAGATGTAACGAGATATTTAAAATAACATGTTTTAGAGACTTATTTATACGTATGTTATGGATTGGCTTGAAGGTATTGTTATTGACTGTTTACCATAGATATGTTTTAATGACATATACAGGGTGTATAAAGACCATGATCGAAAACTAAGACAGACAATAGCCACTGTGATTACAAACACCGGGACATTAAAAAAAACCCCGACAAAAAATAAAAATAAATACGGTTTTCCTAACAACCTGCATACATTTAATACTCGTGGTTGTTGGGGAAACGTTCATATTTTAATTTATTTTTTGTCGAGATTTTTTTTAATGTCACGGTGTTTGTAATGACCGTGGCTATTATCTATCTTAGTTTTCGATGACGTTCTTTATACACCGTGTATAAGAAGTTAAGTATCTAATTGGAAAGATAGAAAGCTATTCTATGAATACCGGAGTGTCAATAACTGCGCGGTTCACCCTGCGCTACCAATACTACCTAATACTAATAAGACTAAGATTCCGTGTGCCAGCTTGGACACAGCACCACCAGGCTATATTAACATGAATGCGTTGTTTTCCGGGTGCGATTTCACCGAGTATGCTGTTTGGCTGAACTCGCGGTGCCTCTGCTCACAGCATTTACGTTTTTAGGTTGGTACCACACGCTTGCCTTAACATTTTGCTGCTTTTTAAGAATAGTAACACGATCTATAAACGTACCATAATATCTTTTAATTCACTTCTGGCATTATTTTTTTTCTAAAATCATTGTTTTCTTTTTTCTAAAATCTTTGTTTTTTTTTTTAATTTGTTTCGAACATAACATGTTTAAGAAAGGATTGTGTTACTACACGAGAAAAGTTAGCCACATAATAATTAATTTTTATTATATAGATTAGCTTATTCATTTGAAATTAAAAAGATTTAATATCTGACTAAACATTATGTAAGTAGTGTTGAATTTAGACACATTTTTTTTTTTAAATCTCATTATTACTTCTTTGTCCAGTTATCTTCACAACACTCATTGTAATGAAAATAGCTCAATTTCTCCTTCTAGGACCGGATCCAGAATGCGACAAGAAATGCGCGAACCAAGGCTGGTGTAATGAGGAGAAGATATGCCAATGTCCTGAAGGATATATGGGACAGCATTGCAGGACCGCGCTCTGTTACCCTCAATGTATGAATGGAGGAAACTGCACCGCTCCGGGGGTCTGCTCATGTCCCCCAGGATACCAAGGAAGGAATTGTGAAGGAGGTAAATATACAAGAAAGTTTTCCCGCATCAAACTGACACACTATTTGACTCGTGTATTTTGAAATTTATTTATTATGAATATTTCTTTGGTAAAAACAACATAGGACAAGGACTGAAGGACTAGATATCAGACGAGAAACCATCGTGTACGCTGAATCACAAACAACAATTAATAGAACTTTTTCCCTCCGAAAGTTCCATCTTTAATGCAAATTAGTAACATTAGTTCTATCATCATTCACTTGCCCTGTTCCCAATTTTATTTGGGGTCGGCGCAGTATGTTTTATCCTTCCAGACATCCCTATCAGCCGTCATGTCTTCAGTCACCCCTTTTTCTTTCATATCTTCTCTCACGCACTCCATCCATCTTTTCTTTGGCCTTCCTCTGTTTGTCCATCCTTCGACTTTCATACTCATTACTTTTTTACCAATATATGTTTCGTCCCTTCTCATAATATGACCATTAGTAACATTAGTTCCGGTATTACGATTATTTTTTAGCGTTACTAAAATAATAAAAATTCATAAAAATCTAAATTAATACGGTTGGTTCTAATTAATTTATGTTGGATAATTAAAAATATAACAAATCTTTGGATGTAGAAAAACTTCATCATCATCATCATCAGCCCAAATACGTCCCACTGCTGGGCACGGGCCTCCTCTACAACTGAGAGGGTTTAGGCCTTAGTCCACCACGCTGGCCTAGTGCGGGTTGGCGGACTACACACCTAAGAAATTCCTAAGAACTTTTTAGGTGTGCAGGTTTTATCACGATGTTTTTCTTCACCGTTAAAGCAAGTGATAATTCATTGTGAATGAACAAAAACTTATTTTAGAAAAACTTATTTTATCCTATTTCCCAAAAACTTCGATTTCTTACAATTAGCCTTAGTAAGTATAGGTAAAATGTAATAAAAAATTATTACACCCCAAAACAATTTTTTTTTAATAATACCAATTATTGACTTTCAACATTTATTAAAGTTTATAAAATTGCACTAATTAAAATTAAACAGCAATCGAGTCCTTCGAGCTCTTACCACTTGCAGGCACCTGTGACGTAACACGCTTATCCTAAATCTTTTTCGATATCGCTATGGCTGCTTTGCATCCTGCCTTGATGACTTCAGTAAGGGCTTTGTAGAACGGCGCCTGTTCAGCTCCGTGGTCGATACCCGTGTCGTGATGCTCCTGCTCCTCATCACGAAACTTGGTGATCGTCTCCAGGATCTCCTTGTCGATGTGCGGGTCCTCCATGAGCGTCCGCAGCTGGTCGTTGTAGTGGTCCACTATGACCGTCTCGACGGCTACTGTGCATGCCATTGCCGCCTCTTTGCCTAGCAACGCTGTGCCTGAAAAAACGTTAGATGAGTCAAGTTAAATTTTAAAATTAATGTCACCGTCATCATCAGCCCAAATACGTCCCACTACTGGGCACGGGCCTCCTCTACAACTGAGAGGGATTAGGCCTTAGTCAGTAGTAATTCATTGTGAATACACACATAACTTCGAAAAGTCAGAAGTGTGTGCCTGGGGTTTGAACCTGCGACCGCCGAATTCTCGACTGCGCGCCTAAACCTCGAGGCTATCACTGCTCAAAATTAATGTAATTTTTATTAAATACTAACTTGTCAAACTACAAGAATTTTGGTGTCGCAACACTCAGCCCAAACAAATATTTGTCGATCACACAAATATTTTTCTATAGTATGCAAGTCGCTATTCACTTTCAACATCTTCTCGCATACAACACTTTTCATTTCACACCATCATTGTCTCAAGAATAAGAAGACGCTACCGTAACACCACATTCTATTTCTATGATCATAACTTATGCTTTCTTACTATAAAATCATTCCTTCCTTATAAATACCTTATTCATTATGTTTCGGATTAATTTTATGTTTCCACTATTAGTGTAAATTGTTTTGGATTGTGTGTTATATTTTTGGTTTATATTTTTAATTTTGGACGCGTTTTATAATAATCAGTTTAAATCTGCCTGACTGCTTCGTGGTCTCGCGGTACAAGTATGTGCCGTGCGATCTAGAGGTCCTGGGTTGGATTCCCGGGTCGGGCAAAGTGTTATTGGGTTTCCAATTAGAAAATTCTCAGTAGCAGCACGGAGTCTGGAATTGTGCCCGAAAAACGGCAATAGGCTCGCCCCCTATTACGTGGGACTGATACAATACTGGCGAAATGTGGGTGCAAAAATGCACCTCTGCCTACCCCTTCGGGGAATACAGGCGTGAGTTTAAGTATGTATGTTGTAATTGTTCTGTTATCTGTATATTTCCCAAATAAAATAAATTAATTCAATACTACATCACTTAACAAAACACTTAATTCTCAATCTCACCCTGCATTCCATCTCTTTCAAACTTCTCAAATCGTAACACATTCCTGCCAACACCCCTTGTAAATGTTTAACCATGCTACATACCAGATTCGCACTTAAAGGGATACAGATACAGATAGTTTCGAGCCCTACCTAGACAGCCTTCGAACCAACATTGCCTTATTGAGAAAACTTGATCGACTCAACCCATTCCTTTTCTAAAACCAAGTTTAGACATTCTATACACTTACTTCCATAGTATTCATCATATATATAATCAGCCTATCGCCGTCCACTGCTGAACGAAGGCCTCCCCAAGTAGGCGCCAACCATCCCGGTCTTGAGCAGCCCTCATCCATCCGCTACCCGCCACCTTTTTCAAGTCGTCGGACCATCGTGCTGCAGGACGTCCCACACTACGTCTGCCTAAGCGCGGTCTTCACTCCAACACTTGTCTGCTCCACCGGCCGTCCGACCGTCGGTAAACATGGCCGGCCCACTTCCACTTTAGCGTGCTAATCTTATGGGCAATGTCAATGACTCCGGTTCTCTGGCGGATGACTTCATTACGAATTCTATATTTTACTTGTAGTTAAATTTTGCATGTCATTTACTAACGACGCTAAAAATATATGACATATATACATAACTTCACGCATTTTTGCACCCACATTTTGCCATCAGTCCTACGTAATAGGGGGCGAGCCTATTACCGTTTTTCGGAAACATTTCCAGACTCCGTACTGCCACTGAGAATTTTCTAAAAGAAAAACACATAAACACTTTTCCCGACCCGACAATCAAACACGAAGCATACGTACGGCATATACGTGAGCCGCGAGACCACGAAGCAGTCACTATCTTACTACTATCAGGTACTCCAAAAGCCAATAACTCACCAGCTCCCAGCATGAACCCTGCGACGTTCCATATAGGCGTGAGCACTGTAGGCCTGACGCGGTACTCGTTGATGAGCTCCTCGAACTTGGCGCGGTGCTTCTTCTCCTGGTCCCACATGTGCTGGATGAGCGGCCCCTCCGCCGTTCTCCCCAGCACCGCCATCTGCCCCGCGTAGATCCGGTCCGCGCCCAACTCCCCGGCGTGGTCTACGCGAATTATTTTGTCTAGCTGGAAATTTATTGAATATTTATTCACTTAAATTCGGAACAGGCAGTCGTCCGTCTACGCGCGGACAGCAAACATCCGATTTATTGGGGAATTAAAAGGAATTTGGATTGAAGTTGATTGTTTATATCAGTGGCGGTACTTCCATAGAGGCCCAAAAGCCCAGGCTGCCTTACAAAATTCCGAATAATACCTTTAAGCTTTAAATCTTTATTTAACAGAAGCAATTTGACATATAAATCAGAATGTCCTGATCCTACAATAAACAATTATAAACTAGACATTATACAATTAATGTGTAACGCCTTAGGACTTCTATGGAAGTACCGCCACTGGTTTATATCACTTCTCAAAATGAATCCTCCAATAATAACGATGTAACAGCTATTCTCAACAATACTGGACTATCAGCCTCGTCAGTTGTGAAGTTTTTCTAAGGAAAACCCAAAAAAATTTAATCATCATCAAACCCACAATTGTGACGTCAGCAAAGATGACGTCACGCATTTTAAAAACACTTCAAAGCCCCTCCTGCCCAGACTTATATGGTGCTGTCATATAAATTGCAATATTTGCTTTTTATGTTGCCCTTTAAGGCTTTCAGGTATGATACCTTTGTACTTGATTTGTTTACTGTACTCCTAAGTTCATTTTATTTTTATGTGTACAATAAAGTTTTAAATAAATAAATACCAGAAACCATATAAGTAGATTAAATATTGGTTAGTTCTCTTCGGCAACGAAACCATATTAGGTGAACTAGGTTCATTATAATTAGGTATATAATTGACGTTCAACCTGACATGGCAGCGTTTACTCATCATCATCATCAGCCCAAATACGTACCACTGCTGGGCACAGGCCTCCTCTACAACTGAGAGGGTTTAGGCCTTAGTCCACCACGCTGGCCTAGTGCGGGTTGGCGGACTACGCACCTAAGAAATTTCTAAGAACTTTTAGGTGTGCAGGTTTTATCACGATGTTTTCCTTCACCGTTAAAGCAAGTGATAATTCATTGTGAATACACACATAACTTCGAAAAGTCAGAGGTGTGTGCCTGGGGTTTGAACCTGCTCAATCATCATAAATACATATGTACACTCAACGGTGAAATAAATACTTGTGACCCCACACTAAAAATGTGTGATAAAATGTGTATAGGCACAGTTTTTGCTCCGAATTCTTAGAACATTTTTCAAAATTAAAAAGATTTTGCACGTTATTTATAAAATTATAGAAATCACAATATGCTACGTATTCGTTTCGACGAATTCGTAAGATATTTTATCACTAGGCGTAAAAGTGTCAATACCAGTTATGCGTTTATTGGACACCAATTTGCGAACTGAGACTCTCGAAATGATGGACTTACATGTGGATTCTTCTTCCAGTAAGGTCTACTGCTAGAGTGTGACCACCTCACAGACGTGTGAAAAGGTTTGCGCAACATCGTTTTGCTCTGTGGATAAGAAAACAGATCAAATATAAATTTTATTCAGACCAACAATGTGAACAAAGAAAGGAGTACTATAATATTTAGAGACATACTTAAAAGTTATAACGTAATAAATCATATACGCATGGAATGAATCTGTTGAATGAATAATAGGTAAACCTTAAGAAAGCAAAGAAAGTAAAACTAAATAAGTACTTATATGGCTTTAAAAAAAATCCTCTAATTTAAATAATTTTGTTTCCCAAATATGTTATCAGCTATATTGTTTCAGGTATATGTTCGCAAAAATGCTTAAACGGTGGCAAATGTATACAAAAGGACACATGCGAATGCTCCAAAGGATATTATGGACGACGATGCGAATTTAGTAAGTATTGTATTGTTTTATAAGTATTGTCTTGTGAAATTTTGTAAGTTACTAAATGTTCATAAAGAGAAACATTTTGTGTGATAAAGTAATTGTGAATTTCACCATCCAGAAATATTATTTTCTGGTTTACGTATTATATAGGATAAATAAATAAATACACCAAATAAATACATAGTTCTGACCCACACTAGGATACAAGTCCTGTGTCGTGGGTATCAGAAACTACGAGAGACTTACGCCTCACAAACACCCAGCCCCGAAACTAATATTTGTGGATCACTCAAACATTTGTCTCAGTGCGGGGATCGAACCCGCGCCCTCTCGTTTCGTAAGCTGGTATCTAGCTAACTGCGCCACGGGGCTGTCAAATGGCGTACTAATTATAAATAATACCGTTAGGTGAACCGTTAAATACTTGCTTTCCTAACTCAGTGCTAAATAAAAAGGTAGGTTTTAGTTGATCTAATCCCTCAAAACAATTTTCGTCTTTTAACACGATTAAATTCGGCAGCTAAATGCGTGATCCCGTGCTTAAATGGCGGAAGGTGCAAAGGTGTGAACAAATGCCGGTGCCCGCCCGGTCTTGGTGGCAACCACTGCGAGGTGGGGCGGAGGGCTGGCGACTGCGCACGCGGCTGTCGCCACGGCAAGTGCGTCGCGGGCGGCTGCGTCTGCGAGCCGGGCTGGAGGGGACGACTGTGTCACCGATCTTCAGGTATGATACATCAGGAGTAATAATGTTGAAAGATGAGGTAAAATTTCATGAGGAACTCTCAGTGGTAATGCAGTATAAGTGAGCAGCTTTTAGCAGTTTCTAACAATAAGCACAGAATCAGAACGAATCGTTTTGAATTTACCTATTATTAAGATAATTTTAATTAAAAGTAGTGATGGCCTCGAGGTTTAGGCGCGCGGTCGAGAATCTCGGCGGTAGTGGGTTCAAACCCCAAACATTTTTTTCCCCTTTGGGATACAATAAATAAAATAAAAATAAATAAATACCTCTGCACATACATGTGTGTATTCACAATGAATTAACGGTGAAGGTGAACCTAAAAGTTGTTAGGAAATTCTTAGGGGTGTAGTCCGCCAACCCGCACTAGGCCAGCATGGTGGACTAAAGCCTATAACCTCTTAATGGTAGAGGAGGCCGGTGCCCAGCAGTAGGATGTATATGGGTTGATGATGAATGATGAAGATAATTTATAAACATATATAATTAACAATACTGAAGATAAAAAAAACATGTTTTCCTTTTCAGGATCTTCTGAAGAGTCCGGTGAATACAAGAGACCACGATAATAATAATGCTACAAAAGAAACTGCTTAAATAATGTGATTTCTTTAATAAGAAGATAAATTCTTTATAATTAAATGATTTAGTCATTTAGGTATAAGTTCTATGTCATTTAGTGGTTAATTAGATGTAAGATCATGCAATATTATTAAACAATAATGACTTATGGTGTAATTTTTAGTCCTCCCTTTTACCTATGACATGAACAATGTCAATGGATCATCACTATGCTATTTTCTACCTGCCCTCCATTCCCCAAGGTTGCAGTGGTAAATAAGTAAGGAGAACTGCTATTATTTCACTATTTGATAGAAAATAAAAAAGTCACCAATAAATTCTTAAAGATAGTTTATGTTCTGGATAAATCTATAATCTAAAGACTGACTTTAAGGATTGATTTTAAATTTTTACAGTAACTGTTTATCATAAAATTGCATAAAAAACATATAAAGATTTGGTAAACCTTCAAATTCTACTAAAAGTCACTAGCTGTTGTTACATTACATACATACATAAACTCACGCCTGTATTCCCCGAAGGGGTAGGCAGAGGTGCATTTCTGCACCCACATTTCGCCAAGTATGTATCAGTCCCACGTAATAGGGGGCGAGCCTATTACCGTTTTTCGGGCACATTTCCAGACTCCGTGCTGTTACCGAGAATTTCCTAATGGAAAAACCCAATAACACTTTGCCCGACCCGGGAATCGAACCCAGGACCTCTAGATCGCACGGCACATACTTGTACCGCAAGACCACGAGGCACCAGGGCAGTTGTTACATTATGAAGAAGAAATACACAAATAAGGTTATTGACAGTTTCTATATGTCCCACTACTGGGCACGGGCCTCCTCTACCATTGAGAGGGTTTAGGCCTTAGTCCACCACACAAAATTATTACAAAACTACTGTGAATGATGACCATATGCATATAAAATCTACTTTCATTTATAATAATTAGTTTAGGCATGTACCACTCCAAACAAAAGGCTTACTCAACATTTAAAAGGTGATTTTAATTAACCACAATGCTACAGACACAAGGCATGAGACTACACAAATCTTTTTTATTTAAGTCAAGTACAGAACACTTTGGAAGGCTTTGGAGGAGGCTACTGTCCAGCAGTGGACATATTTGGGCTGATGATGATGATGAAGTAAATTATTGAGGGGCTGATGAGGAAGGAAAAGTTTACCAAGCCTATGAAACAAATGTCAATAGAAAAGATAAATTTCTAATAAAATAATGTCAGCATTGCCCATTTCACTTATTTGCAGGTGTTTCTTCTCCTATTAAGAAGAATTATTCTATTAACTGTAAAATATTTTATTGCGGAAAAATTATTGAGATATTAATATTTCGTAAAATTGTGTTGCATTTTGTAGACTTCAGTAAATATTTAGACTCTAAATTTGCTCTAAGCTTTAGAGCAACGATTATTAAGTATATTGTTGTAAATAAATAGTTTTGCAATTAACCATTTAATAAAGTTTTGCACAAGAATACTAAATAGATGTGAAGTAAATTGGAGAAATTTATAAGTTTCAAGAGTATTATAATATACTTTGTTTTTATTTTTCATCTACGCCTTTATCTCTTTCCTTCAGCGCTCGTGATGGTCAACAATGTGGATCAATAATTATTGCCATAATAACGAAATGAAGGATGAAGCAATAAACTACACACTAAAAATTTACTCACCTGTTCCAGCTGTCAACCGAAAATAACAAAACAAGTTGCGTAATATTAAAATTTCACGAATTATGTGAAAATCCAACCTCACACGAACACATTCAATTCATAGTTTATTTACATTGATTTCAAATGTCAAATTCGCTTCGTGAAAAACTTACTAGATGGCGCATCATAGTGACGTGAATTGATCAATTTCGAAAATAAACTAGGAGATTTTCCAGAACGTCCAGTGTCCCAGAGGGAAAAAAATAATTAGTATAAATATTTGTGTGCAAAACCGGTGAGTAGTTACCTCTAAATATTTATTAATTCATCCACAAAGTCACAATTGCCGTCCCCCCTCGGGCCGAGGGGCGATTTCCCTCTCCATGCGAAAACCACACCGCGCAGACTCGTACAAAATGGCGCCCCAAAGATATGAAGTTTACACGGTCTACATACCGTGGGCACCGATCGATACCAATGGAGGATTGGGATTTTTCGGGGTCTCTCGTCCACTCCGTAAAATTTGTGAAATAAGTGTCCGGTCGAGCGCAAAAGTCGCGAAAAGTGCAGTTTTGAACGGGTTACATCACAGCAGGCTTGCGGAACTTCAAATTGGATCGCAAAATGTGTTTCAAATCACGCAGGTGCGTACGCAGCCGTAGTCTTTCTATTCTGTCTGGGCCTGCTCGAACGCGCGACTCCCCTTCATGATGGCCATTCATTTGGGCTTATCCTTTACGCCGCCGCAAAGAGTTCGCGTCGTGCGTCTTCGAAATTGACCCGTCGCGGCCCACCATGCACCGCGCAAACAAAACATACACCGTATGCGTCATTTACGCGGCCGTCATTATGGTGTACGGACTGAGATCGCAAAATGCATCAAAAGCGAGACTTCCAATGGCCGGTTGGTGCATTTTATGAAAGCTGCAAACATGCCGCAGTAGCCATAGGTGATGATTTGAACATTGTAAGGCCATTCTGAGCTCTATTTGATCTAGATGTTCGTACGAGTGTGTGGGTAGCACCAGTATTGATTTTTCTGATCTAGCCCTCTTACAATAGACTAGTAGGACATTTGTGCTTTTTGTACGTAATACACGAATACGATTACAAAGGTGCCGACTATCTGTACGGTTCTATACAAACATCAATACCTATTGTTCTCCACATTATAAAACACTCAAGTGTGAATAAAATCTTCTTTTACGTGATAGGTAATTATTTTCAGCATAAGTCATCTATTAAATGAGTTGAAACAAACCAGAATTTTAATTGACTACACATTTTAATAACACATTTCGAAACCCAGTTTAAGGCTCATTGACCTTTACATAAGAAATCCTTTTAGAAATATGGAAAGCTCAGACATCAGATATTATTTTATAGCAGTAGTTTATTAACATACAGCTTAAGTAACTATTTATTAAAACTTATTAATTTAGTGCATACATATTTAGTATATTTAAGTTTATATTGTAAAAAGGTTAAGGTATAAAGGTTGGTTGTAAGGTTTTGTTCATTCATCCTCAAACATACAAAAGTAGGTCAAAGCTTAGGCTTTTATGTACTAAAGCAGAGAATATACATTATTTAAATGCAAGCTGACACTTGGATATGACTTTGGGGATTAGGTAGGGGTAAATTTTTTGTTTTACCATATGGATCAATATGCACCCCTTTTGAAAAGCCCCTAAATGAGGTCAATGGCCATACATTACCATGGTCCACAGAGCATGATTTATATCTAAGAATTATTTTAACAAATGGATTAGTCATAGTCACACTTATTAATTATACACATGGTAAAAAAGCTTTTTGTTTCTTATGTACTTTAACATTGTCTGTATTTTAACTTAATATAACTGAAGTGAGTATTTACAAGTGATTCTATTTAAAGAAAACTATTACATAATTATTAATTTAATTAATTATAATATAAATGAAATATTTTTAATATTTTTTGTACTGTGTATATAAAGTGAATGTTGTGAAATTAAACTCCAGTCATATTAATTTAAAATGAACTGTTGAATTTTACTAAAAGGATTAATTCCAATAGTAATCTAACATGGAATTCCTTATTGAATGATGTAGCCATATATGTCATATAGTTTTAATATACACTCATACTTTATTCTTTTCTGTTAATAACAAATGATTGTGAAACCATTAATTATAAATAAACTTTTATTCATAAAATATGAAACTGAAATAAATAATGGAAGAATATTGTAAGTTAATATTTCTGTTAAATAAATAAGTTATTAAAATGTTACACATTGATGACTTTTATACTAAATACATATATTATTATAAGTTTATGATTTAGGATCTTCATGTCCTATGTACATGATTTTTATTATTTCTACTATTTATTAGGGATGTTATGGATATGATATTTCGGATCTGGATACGGATATGGATATAGGAATTAAATTATATCGGTTTCGGATACGGTTACGGATATGTAATTATTTCGGATTATCCGCTAGTTTCGGATAGTTTCGGTTACGGATATCAGATTGAAGTAAAATATAACTGTTTTCGACACTCTGGTAAGAAAAGTTTTTATCACAATGTTTACATTTTGCACAATCTACATTACCTTGATAAAAAAAAGTGTCCAAATTAAAGTCGATATTGGTCGCTTTTTGTCTACTCATATAAAAATCAATTTTGTAATTAACACAAGACTTTCTTAAACTATCCGAAACTTCTGAAACGGATACGGTTACGGTTACGGATATATTTTTATTTCGGATATCCGATAGTTTCGGTTACGGTTACGGAGCTCCATAACATCCCTGCTATTTATTAAACATAGTGCTTATATTAATTACTTACAATATAGATATAAGATATTATATAAATCAACAAAATAATAACAATAGATTGTTTTACTATATTTTTCACATTCTAAGATTTTAATTTCTATCTTAATGATTTCTTTGAGCTCGTTTTCAAAATTTTTGTTATTTTCATTAACAATCTGAATTAATTTTAGCTCAATGTATGTGTTGTGTGCCCTGGCCAATGGCAAATTTTTTTCTTGTGTGTCTTAAGAATATATAATTTTGCTTAGGTGGTAAGTGGTATCACAAGGGACAAGTGGTACTGGCCAGAGCCCGCATACACATAAACCAATGGTACAGAAGTTGACACTATTGGTGGAAGCAGGCGACAACCAAGTCGACATAATGAACTCCGCCGTCAGCACAGAGTCCATGGACATGGCCGAAGAGGTAGGAACACTACATCTATACTAAATTCATACTAGTTAATCCATTCTCAGACAGTTGCCATTTTAGTGACTTATACCAAGGTCTAGATCATTTTGTTGCTACACAAATTACTAATTAGCCATAATAGTTTTAGTTATATTTTTTCAAATTCGTAAAAAATGCTTGCTAATAACTATATGGTTTGCAATCCCGCAGTAAAATTAAAAATGCAAAAATATGCATATAATAATGCTTTATTACCTGTAGTTTAGTTACACTATATTAAAAAATAATAATAATAGAAACATTCATACAATATCTAATAGAAAAAGTACTTTTTCATAGTTCTTATGAGGTTAGGTAGGGGGTTTGCAATCAATAGGGTTTCCTGCGTGTTAATATGGACTTATCTTACCTAAACAAACAAATAAACCAATTTTAATCCTTTACTTCGCTCGATCGGTTGATCGATCTGACTGACGCGCCCGCGCTGTTGTGATGGAGCTAATAGGCCTTCAGTAAAAGCTCGCGGAATTGCAAACTCTACTAATAACTCATTGTCACTACTTCTTAACCTTTTTTTATCATAACTAAGAATTTTTTTATAGTCAGATTGTAGTTGTAAATAATATCCTAATATATCTTAGTCACGAAAAAAAACTATAAAAATTGCTGACATTGCGCCCGAGCTTCGGCCGGGTTAAGTTTAAAATAAGTAGTCTATGTTATATTAATGTCCTTTAAGAGTAGGATGTACATATAGGATATAGAAGGTCTTAGGAGCTCATCGGTAATCATTCTAAAATAATCTAACTTTGTGCAGCAGTGTGTCAAAGAGTAACAGACAGATAGGAAGTTGCTCTGAGTAAACTATCATATTAATGACACCCTCGTCGTTTATATGTATACCAAAAGCGACCCTTCCTAGATATGTCTCCTATTATTAATTAGTTATATCTGATTTTCCAAATAATTAAATAACTTCTATGTCTTGTTCTTCATCTAATTTTAACCACTCCTCTTAATTTTCATAATGCGATGTTGGGATCCCGATCTGTTAACCCATTTAAATAAACAAGCAGCGAATAGCAATAAATAATCCTGTTCTCTATCTATTTAAAAAAAAAGCCAATAAAAATAACAAATTTGGGACTGTTACTAAAAAAAAATAACAGGATTCGTTAGTGGGATCGATCTAGAAATCAGCCATAAATATATTATGCAAAAATAATTAATCCTTTTAATCTGACTGATTAGTCCTTCTAATCCTAACGTTGAAACAAACAAAGAGACAATCTCGGTAAACTTAATAAATGTAATGATATATACGATTGATTGTTCTTTTCGGACTTAATCCTCCTCGCTGCCCTAATACGAATTCGTGTACGGACAGATTTTGTCGGATTAGTCCTCTGTTGTTGGCAATAAGGCCTCCTGTAAGGTTTCTAGTGTAACAGTTGTGCTATTTAAATATTGAACTAAGGCGCTAATCAAATTATATTTTGGCTATTCTGTTAAATAAAATAAGCGAATAGTGGAGTATATTTTAAAACTTTAACTTGACTACGCTTAATAAACGCTTGAATAAAGCCGAAAGTAAACCAAAAAAAAAGGAAAAAATATGTCTGAGCAAAATCCCTTTGCAAATTTTCTACGTAAAATCATACGTCCCACTGCTGCGATGTTTGAAAAAGCGCTTAACATTATTAGTCAATTTCGCTATACCGACCGGAGCACAGCTTGAAAAAATATTGATTTCCTTTAAAAACCGACCAAGAACCTATGTTTTCTCCAAAGTTCTTACAACAGTTCTTCAACATCTTTGTGGAATCAGCTTCCCTCGGCGGTATTTCCGAATGGATATGACTTAGGGACCTTCAAGAAAAGAGCCTATATTTTCCTCAAAGGCCGGAAACGCACCGATGATTCCTCTGGTATTGTGGGTGTCCATGGGCGGTGTTGACCACTTAACATCAGGTGGCTCACTAGCTCGTTTGCCTCCTTTCCCATAAAAAATAATAATTAAAAAAAAAAAAAAAAGTTCAATTTCTAGTCTATGCAAAAATTCACTAATAGGTATTAGTAACCGGCTCAATTCAGACTTGTAGTTCGTTTCAACATAGTAAATTACTTAGGTTGTGCATATATTTGTTTTAAACATGCATTTTGTAGTTCAACAAAGTCGCATTACGTTGACAAGTAACTGCAACCATGACGCACACTAATGTTTTTCGCCCGCTAATTGTTTCTGGCACATAATGAACTACAAAAATTAGCAAGCCTTGACTACAGATATATAGGGACAAATTAATGTTGCGTTACCTCATTAGTCATCATACTCAGATTTATCTTGTAATGCGTTAGTCGCGCTACTTTGAAACACATGGTGGTTAAACTGTCATTTCTTAAAACAAAATTAAATCGACGGTTTATAGAATATACGTGTAATACGTTATTTTTGCGAAGTCTATTTATTTTTATTTCGTCTGGCGGCACAAATATGTGCAGTGAGATCTAGAGGTCCCGGTCTCGATTCCCGGATCGAGGAAAGTGGTATTCGGTTTTTCCATTAGGAAATTCTCAGTAGCTTGTGCCAGAAAAATGGCAATAGTCTCCCTATTACGTGGAACTGGTACATATGTAACGAAATGTGGGTGCAGAAATGCTCCTCTGCCTATTCCTTGGAGGAATACAGGCGTGAGGTAGTGTATATGTATGTATGTTTATTTATATCAGTCCATATAATTCCCACTGGTGGGCAGAAGCCCTCTTTACTATTAGTGGGGGAATAGTACATTTTATTATGATATTGTCGCCGATGCATCTATAAACTTCTTTTAAATATTTGTCGTAACTCATTCACATGGACTATTACGTTTTTTTTGTCATATTTTGAGGTTTTTAAAAAAGATACATGCAATGGAATTTTATCATATTTTTCGTTAATTTTATATTTCGGCTAAATTTTCATCGCATCATCATCATCAAACTATCTACATTATAGTGTTACTCATTAGTTTTTCTGTAATTTAGAAGCATTGGGCCGTCATCTAAATTGTCCTAGTGTGGGTTAATTTGAACATGCAATCACTAAAATGTTAATTCGATTAGAAATCACAACACGTACTATTTATCATTTTGCCCCACCTTGTAAACATTAGAGGGGTTCTAGGACTTGATTCACCTCGCTAATCCGGGATGGCGGACATAAAATAAATATAAGGGCATACTAGGAGGGTTGTTTTTTTCAATCCTATATTTAAGGAGTGTATTCATAAGCGATTATTTAGATTTGGGCTGAGCTAGGGTCTTCAAAAATACTCCTACAATAAGGAATTGTGTTCCAATTAGGGATGGGTCGTGGACGTTTTTAGCGTCAACGAAACGTAACCGTTTTTTTGCGTTGGTTAACTAGTTGAATTCGTCAACTAGTTGATAATGTTAGCGAATGAGTAGCTCTTGTTTTTTTTTATGAAATTTAGTTACCCTAGTTAGATAAAGGCCGAAAAAGCCCTACGAATTCAACTAGTATTTCACCGTTCGTTCGTTTCTTCATCGTCAACGGTTGAATCAACGCCCATCCCTAGTTCCAATTATTGTCTGTTGGTACTTAGCAAGACGTAGCCAGTGCAGCGTACCATGTGGGTGCACTTGGTGTGACGTGGTGGGTGTTGGCAGGACATGTCGCAGGTGGACGGGTGCGGGCTGAGCGGCGCGTCCGACGACGACGAGGAGTGCGTGTCCTCGCCCGCCGGCTCCACCTACGACGACAGCGCCGACATCATCAAGAACGCCATGAGCGACGAGGTCACCAAGCAACTTGCCGCAGCAGGTCCGTATTCGATTTCCGACCAGCCACTTACAATACACACATATCCCATGGTACACTTGGTATATGTAGCATGGTAGGTTCATAAATACAATTTAGAAATGTAAAACATGTTTTAATATATTTTTTAAATAGATACGAAAACAGAGGCGACTAACAGGGGCCACTGGGGAGGCTGGGCGTACTGCGGGGGCGGTACACAATGGTGGCAGCAACCCTGAGATTTGCGGCAGAGGGTGTGACCGCTTGACTGTCGCGGACGTTCATAAGAGGTGAACGTCCAAAAAAGCGTAAGTGGAGGGCATCTCAAGCCCTCCCAATTTGGAGGAGTCCATAATCGGACGGTGCGCTAGGCGGAGGCGGACCATTTGGGGCGCTTCTCGCCCTGAGATGCCGCAAAACCGCCCTAAATGCGCGAGATGGTCACCGAGAGGTTTTAGTCGGTATGCTGGCGTAGGATTTTAGTTAGGGACCCAACTCAGCTAAGCGGACAATTATTGTTCTGCGCGCCGAGTTGGAAGGCCAGAGACCCCGACATACCCCTTTTCGGCCTCCCCCGAGGTACCGAACAGGGGAGCTTAAAGCGCTTTCCTCTCGTAAAAAAAAAAAAAAACCAAAACAGTCAATAATTGAGAACTGATAGTTGCGTATGGAGAGTTATTAAAAATATCGATATGACCTCCGTGGCGCAGTTGGCTAGACACTAGCTTGCAAAACATGAGGCCACGGGTTCGATCCCCGTACCGAGGCAAATGTTTGTGTGATCCACATAATATTTGTTTTCGGTCTGGGTGTTTGTGAGAGCGAAAAGTCTCTCATAGCTTCTGATATCCACGACACAAGAACTACTGTGACTGTTGAGTGTATTTATTTATTTATATATTACATGTATAAAACACAAAACTATTTAGTAAGTATTCTCCTTTTGAAAACATTAAGTTTTATCAATATTCAGGCCCCGTAGGTATGGCGGCGGCTGCGGCTATAGCGTCGTCGAAGAAGCGCAAGCGGCCACATTCCTTCGAGACTAATCCGTCAGTCAGAAAACGGCACCAAAACAGACTGCTCAGGAAACTCAGGGTAAAACATTTTTAATACTTAACACATCTTTCCTTTATCAAATACTGCTCAATACAGATCCCTTCTCTATCATTTACGCATTCACATACATTGCAGAACAACTTTGGTATCTTATATTTTTTTCCGTCACATATGTATATCTTTAAGATGAGATTTACCCCCAAGTTAATTCAAATCCACACATATTTTTTATTGAGAAAAAGTTGTCTGTTTATGTCTGTTTATCCTTCCAAACATCCCTATCAGCCGTCGTGTCTTCACCCCTTTTTATTTCATATCTTCCCTCACGCCCTCCATCCATCTCTTCTTTGGCTTACCCCTGCTTGTTCATCCTTCAACATCATACTTCTTTACCTACATACATATGCTTCATTTCTTCTCATGACATGTCCATACCACGACAGACGGTTTCCTTTCAGCTTATCTATCACAGGAGCCACTTTCAAACTCCCTTTGTCGTATTTATTCCTCACTCTGGGCAGTGGCGGTACTTCCACAGAAGCCCAAAAGCCCAGTTTGCCTTATAAAATTCCGAATAATAAATCTTTAAGCTTTAAATCTTTATTTAACAAAAGCAAATTGACATATAAATAAATAAATAAACAACAACTATAAACTAGACGTTGCACAATTAACGTGTAACGCTTTTGGGCTTCTATGGAAGTACCGGCACTGACTGTGTGGGTGGATGCTACATAAGTGTTGATGAGTCGCGTCGTGTGCAGCAAACGATCGAGGAGTTCGCGACGCGCGTGGGGCAGCAGGCGGTGGTGCTGGTGGCCACGCCGGGCAAGCCCAACACGTCGTACCGCGTGTTCGGCGCCAAGCCGCTCGAGGACGTGGTGCGCAACCTGCGCTGCATGATCATGGAGGAGCTCGAGAACGCGCTGGCGCAGCAGGTAACACGTGCGCCGCGACCCGCCCTGCCACCCACACCGCGCCACGCACTACCCCTTGCGACCAACAGGGGAGTTTCAGGCGTATTCCTCTCATAAAAAAAGTTAACGTGGTTTCCTCGCGATTCAATACGCTATTAATGTGTGATAACTCCACGAGTGCACACTTGGAAAAGTCAGCTCCGATTGAGGCGAGCCCACAGTTGAAGTAGTATGAGTAGCACAAAGGCGCACGGGCGCAGTGTGCGGTGTAGAGTGGCAGAGGGCTCTGGCGGCGGTGGATCAGTATAACGACGTCAGTTCGGGCTGGGCGCGTGCCCGCAGGCGCCGCCACCGCCGCAGGAGGACCCGTCGCTGTTCGAGCTGCCGCCGCTGATCATCGACGGCATCCCCACGCCGGTGGAGAAGATGACGCAGGCGCAGCTGCGCGCCTTCATCCCGCTCATGCTCAAGTACTCGATGGTGCGCGGCAAGCCGGGCTGGGGCCGCGAGTCCACGCGCCCGCCCTGGTGGCCCAAGGACCTGCCCTGGGCCAACGTGCGCATGGACGCGCGCTCCGAGGACGAGAAGCAGAAGGTATCACATTCATATGTCTATCTTGTACTCAGTGTCGGATGGTGAGGGCAGTTTGGTCAAAAAGTATCACCATTTGAACCAGTTTTTATAAGAACCTATTCCAAATTGGTGGATATTTTTATTGGACGGAAAAGGCAGGGTTGAAATTATTTAAAACAAAAAATATTTTGGAGATTACAATTTTTTAGGTGAATAGAGAAACTAATCCACTTTAAGCTTAATTTTTCTGGCAAAAGTGGTTCAGAATGTTGATAAGAGTGTATGTAAACTGATCCTAAAGTGTAGGTAGTATATGTAACATTGTATATTTTGATCTCTACTCTACAAAAAATACGTTATTAAATCAATCCATTGAACATTTCAGATGTCATGGACGCATGCACTTCGACAAATTGTGGTGAACTGCTACAAGTACCACGGAAGAGAGGACCTGCTGCCCGCCTTCACAGAGGAGGACGAGAAAGGACCGCCGACACAACCCGTGAGTCTTCTCTTCTATTTAATAGAAATTAAAAAAAAAACTTAATCAAATGGCAACTCATTTTCTTCGTAAAATTCAAAAAGGTACATTATATTTGAAAAAGAATGTAAGGGTACATTTTTATTATTAAAAAAACATATTCCTTATTTCTATGAATAATTTGTTTTATTTTTTATTTTTAATCAAAAACAATGGTAAGTGTTATTTTCATGAAATGCCTATTTGAGTATTTAAAATGAAATCTGAGTTTAAATCTCAAAAAATATTATTTACATTTCTTGTGTGGTTTATGATTATATTTCTTGTGTATTTTGTTGGCTAAAAAAGTTATAACAATGTGATTATTACATACTGGTATTGTTATTCACGCTGTCTCATTGGATTGCTGCCTGGATGTGTACGGTACGGTAGATCTCGGCGTGCATGCCCAACGCGAGCTCGAACTCCGGCGCGGGCGCGTCTCGCTCCTCGCAGGCCGCCATGCCCACGCAGCAAGTCTGCATCGACCAGATGACGCTCGCAGACGTCGATGTACGACACACACACACACACACACATACACACATTACTGTGACATCATCTCCATTAGCCCATATACGTCCCACTGCTGGACACGGGTCTACTCTACAACTGAGACGGTTTAGACCTTGGTCTACCACGCTGACCTAGTGCGGGTTGGCGGACCTGTGACTTCATAAATTTACAAAATGTAGTAGACTGTTACTATAAAAATTTATATGTTCTGACATATGTCTACTAATTTCTTGTTACGTCTGCAGAATTCATAAGGAATATTCTAGAACATCATGAAAATATATACACAGACACAAACACACAATATCTAGATTCATGGTCCCACACACTTATCATATCACACAAAACAACTTATCGAGGTGGTCATCAATAGACAATATAATGTGAAACAAAACACCTTCTTGTACAACTTCCTGTAAATTTTCTGTTTTATGAGCTACATTATGAGTTGCGATTGTGAAATACAATGTATTTTTTTTTACTGTTATTATGTAAACATTATGTCATGAAGTCTGATTGAGGAAAAACTTTTTTCCTTTAAAAAACTTATTCTATCAAATATTTTTTAACCATAGGAGTATAGAAAATGATTATTCAGTACAAAATGAGGAAATCCAACAATATTAAATAATTTGGTTGTATGTCAGATGTTAATTAAAATGTGTTATCACAAAAAAAAAAAAACTTTTACAAATAAGGTTACAAGGCTCTCTGGGATCACTTATTTTTAATACATCATTAGGCCTACTGCAAGTTGTTGGACTAAACATCTAAGAAATTTCTAAGAACTTTTTAGGTGTGCAGGTTTTTACACGATGTTTTCCTTAGCCGTTAAAGTACGTGATAATACTTTGTGAATACACACAACTTGGAAGTCAGAGAGCTGCGACCGCCAAGATTCTCGACTGCGTGCCTAAACCTCGAGGCCATCACTACTATTTTTAATACATTACAAAATAATTATAGAATGTTGATAAAGTGCATGTATTTGTGATGTTTTCAGATGTCTCAGTACGCGCCAGCAGTGTTGCAGACAATCACTAACCCAGACGGATCAGTGTCACTTATACAGGTGGATCCCAACAGTCCTATCATTACGCTCCCCGACGGCACCACGGCGCAAGTGGTAAGCAACAATATGACATCAACTGTATAAATACCATACTTCCACTGCAGCCAAAGCTACGACAGGAGTGATTGTGTGCTCAATTCCTGCAATTTAAGATAAAACTACTGTAGTTAACACACAACTATAATACATGAAAAAACCTAGATTTTTTGTATTCTGACAAGCAAGTGACAACCCCTCACGTGTTGGTAAGCGTCCGAATAGACATTAGGGGGAAAGGTTCCCATGTTTAGTTAATGATTTTGCATCACGATTTGATTGTTACCTCGTGTGGTGGGGTGCAGATCCACAGCGGCGAGGGCGGCGCGACGCTGAGCGGGCTGGACGGCGAGGGCGCGGTGGCCGTGGACCTGAACGCCGTGGCCGAGGCCACGCTCAACCACGAGGGACAGATCATCCTCACGGGCGAGGACGGCCACGGCTACCCCGTGTCCGTGTCCGGCGTCATCACCGTGCCCGTGTCCGCCTCCGTGTACCAGTCCATGGTGGCGTCCATGCAGACGCAGGACGGAGTCTGCGTGGCGCCGCTCGTGCAGGTCAGCCTCCTCAAGACCGAGCCCGACGATGTCGCTTCCTCCGCCTAGTTGCAGCGCGACACACTTACATCCGCTTGGCTCTCGGCGTCAGGATACACTAGTCAAATATCAACTTTACAAAGTACTGACGGAACCGTACCTAAGATGTAGTTTTAAATTTTTGCACCAAATAGAAATCACTTGTCAGTGTAACTGATGATGTGGTTTCGTACTAAATATATTGAAATGTGTCATCCTTTAGTATACAAATGATGCCACACATATCTGTTGTCTAGAAACGCTCAATACAAATTTTAGAAGTAGTGTTATTTCTGTTGACTACAGGTACAAAGTAAAAGTGCAATACTTATGTAAATGACTTAAAAATGTATAAAATATATAAGGAGATATTATCTCCTTAACTTTATTTTACCAAGAAAAACAATTCATATATAAGTTTTTATTTAAATAACATATGAGTAAAACTCACACTGAGAAGTTAGTTTGACATCAAGCAATCTCCATAACGGGTGAGCAGTGAAACAACCATAAGAGTTGAGATTACATAGACTTTTCTTAGAATGCTTGTCATTTTATGTATATTTAAAACTAGAATAGACAATCAGACTACGTACCATGAATTTATTTAGCATGTTAATATTTTTTTTTATATAAATTGTAGTAAATCCATTAGATGAGTTATTTATATTTTATTTTTACATATGCCAAATTTTAGTAGTATGTTTGTTGTGATGTTTATTTTAAAGAAGGATTGATTATAAGGTGTTGAAAATATTTTTATATAAGAGAACAAGGAAGAGTAAAATTTAAATTAGACTAGGATGGTTCCTATTAAATATGAAACAAAACAAAATATAAGGTTAAAATCGATTTTAGATATGTTTTTCAAACTCTATAATCAATCCTCTACAAGCTGCACAGTATTACTGTAGTTGCTTCACATTGATCCCAAAGCTTGCAAATATTGCCAAAATATACTAGAACTAGATAATCATAATTAAGTACAATTTTATTATCCGGCCGCCATTGCCAACTATTTATGGATCTTCATGGGAAATTATGTGTTTTTATATTTAGGTTCTCATTGAGCACCTAATAGGTAAAGAAAATACAATCTTTTTCATCACATTTTAGCATATTTTTCATTGCTATAGTATAGCATCTTTTAAACAAGAAAGAATATCTTTAGCCTTTAATGCATGCCTTTTATCCATTAAACAGCCTTACAATTAATACAAATAAGTCTATTTTACATTTTTTTAACCTTACTATTTCGAAATCAATAACATTGTTTTTAAGAACATGATATTGAAGACACAAAAAAATTGGTAATGGCGGATTTTCGGTCTCATACTGTGCCATTAAGAGAGGTATAGTGATTAAGCTAGTGATAGCTAATTGTGATATGTTGTGAACGCGTTATACAAGTGCTACAACAACTAGAATAAGATGCCCATGGTTGCATATTGGCATAACCAATAAAGGATTACTTTCGAAGTGGGATATTTACATATATGCAGTGGCGGATTTACCAGCAGGCTGAGTAGGCTGGAGCCTAGGGCGGCAGATTTTAGGGGGCGGCAAATTTGCCCCAATTTTTTTTGTCTTACACAAATAAAAACCGCCTACAAATAAAACTATTCGAAAACAAATCAATATGCACTAAAAAGTAAAAAATTATTGCGTATTCTTCTATAACTTAATAATCAACTTTTTCTCTTCATCAATATGTAGTTACGATCTATGTGTTTACCACGCAAGAAGATAGGTAGGTTCTACCTATCCACTTCAAATTTAACTCAACACATATGTACCTATGAATAATAAACAATTATCAATATATTTTTTTAGTTCTCCTAAGTCAAATGAAATGAAAAATATTAGACTACTTAAAAGTCAAACGAATTATTACGATAATATAATGTAGTTACCATTAGTGTTATTTTTGGAGTAGGTGTCAGCCAAGGTAGGTTTGTAAATACATAATATGCACATAGTTATAGGTGAGATGTGCTAGGTTTAATTAGTTATTCTGTCACAGTATATTGTCAAAACGATGAAAATTGACAGTTTTCTTAAAAGTGGAAGAAGCAGTATTGTAAGACCAGGAACTTCAACCACATGCCGTGATACACTACAATCTGAAAAGCTCGGACTCTATACTGGTCGCGCAAATTGCTCTCAGGAACAAGTCAATGAGTGCCGGAATAAGCTTGTTTCGGAAATCGACTTTTTGTTGGATCAAGCCATTAACTGGGGCGGGCAGAATTTAGTCCGGGACTTTGGATCATGATCCTTGGGGGCGGCCGTACGCATTCAATAAATTGCGTCCACCGGCGCCCCCTCTCACCCAAAGTCTCCGACCGGAGCTCCTAAGTGAAGTCGTTGTTGCTCTCTTTCTGGCCACCCCGGATTTTACTCCTTCACCGATGCCACCACGTCCGTGTTCGGTGAGGGACGGATCGTTGGTGGGATCATTTACGTGTTCGGCATTGGTGACCTCGGAGGTTCCAATTCCACGCGTTACGCCTGAGGAGCTTCAGGCAGTAGTACGGCGGCTGCGGAGAAAGCTCGCAACGCTCTGGGGCTCGACGGCATCCCAGGACGTGTGTGGGTTCAATTCGTCGAGTACCTGGATGAGAGGCTCCGCGGCCTCTTCTCCGCGTATGGTCCTGCTGAGAAAGTAGAAGCGTCCCGCAGAGTCGCCATCGGCCTACCGGCCCATAGTGTTGCTTGACGAGGTCGCCAAGCTCTTTGAGCGTATCATTCATGCGTGCCTCGTCGAGCATCTGGAGAGGGTCGGTTCGGACCTGGCACCGTGCCAGTATGAGTTTCGGAAAGGCCGATCAACTGTCACCGCAATTCTGCGGGTGAAGACGCACGCGGAGGAGGCAGTAGCCCAGGGCAAATGCATGGTGGCGATGTCACTCGACATCACCAACGCCTTTAACACATTGCCCTGGCCCTGCATAGAGGAAGCTCTTCGGTACCACGTGGTGCCACCCTATCTCCGACGACTAGTGCACTCATACCTTTCCAACTAGGATGTAGTGTATCCGGGCGCTGACAGGAGGCACCGTAGAGAAATGTCGTGCGGTGTCCCACAGGGGTCGGTCCGAGGATTCCTTCTGTGGAACATCGGGTACGACTGGGTGCTCCGTGGTGCCTATTTCCGGGAGGTACCGTACAGTTCTGTGGTCATCTGGAATATTGTTCTCATCTCTAGACTGGAGCCCCTCAGTACCAGCTTCTTCTATTTTACCTCATTCAACGACTTGCCGCTCGAATCAACAATAACCAGATTCTTTCTGAGAAAATTGACCCCCTGGCATTGCGTAGAGACGTTGCGTCTCTGTGTCCTGTATCGCATTTACCATGGGGAGTGCTCTGATAAATTGTTTGGCTTAATACCTGCTGCAGAACTGCTACTCCTTCGTCGCACAACATATTTGTGGAATCAGCTTTCCTCGGCGGTATTTCGTAATGGATACGACTTTATTCACGAAAAGAGCCTATATTTGCCTTAAAGGTTTTCAACGCACCGACAATTCCTCTGGTATTGTGGGTATTCATGGGCGGTGTTGACCACTTGACATCAGGTGGATCACTAGCACGTTTGCCTCCTTTCTCATTAAAAAACCGGCCGAACGCGAGTCAGTTTCGCGTGAAGAGGGTTCCGTACGCACAATGCCGTAGTAAGAGCCTACGCATTACTAAACATTTATTTGTCATACCGCGGGCGGAAATTAAATTGAATAATTAATATCTCCTAAAATATTGGCCCTAGAATGCTCCTATTCTATTCTCAGCCTATCGCCGTCCACTGCTGAACGAAGGCCTCCCCAAGTAGGCGCCAACCAACCCGGTCTTGAGCAGCCCTTATCCATCCGCTACCCGCCACCTTTCTCAAGTCGTCGGACCATCGTGCTGCAGAATGCTCATTGTAGGCTTATTTTTTTCATTAAATATTCATCTACAAATTGATTCTACAAATTTAACTTGTAGTTGAAATATATGTTCTCCCACACAGGTCAGGTCAGATGCGCGTGATAATTTTTTTAAAGTGCATAAGTGGTTGCGCTGGTACAAATGCCCTCTCTCGTCCGCTCACTCCTGGACCCGGTGGGGCGGTAACCGCCACGACCAGAGGAGATCAGGATGCAGTGTACAGGCCGATGGTAACTCACGATTCCTACCACCGCCCTTGGCTGTACACGGTGCCTCGCTACCCTGCCGGATCCGCCAACTGCAGTCGCTTATCAGCTGTCGAGTTGCCTTCACCGCCGGGACAGACTTTGTGCACATACGGGGAATGACCGTAGGATGATAGACTCTTAGGTGGAGTGAGTCCCTTTCTACCAGATTTGGCCCACGGATCGACGTGGTTTACGGGGTGTGGCCGCTGTGTGCACGCACAGCTACTTGGAGCCACTGGTAGGGTGGGTTGCAAGGTTTGACTCCTCGTTTTCATTGAAAACCGACCAAAGAGCAAACCTCTTCTCAACCCACTACACCCCAACACATTCCACCTGCAAATGTAAGTTAGTACGCACAATATTGAGTGATTTACCATGTTATTTTAATATCATGGACTTCTTATAGGTTTTCCTATAATCTATAAGTAGAACACTAATTTCTGTATTTTTTTTAAATTTTAGGTTCAGTAGTTTCGGAGATAAGAGGCAGGGGAGGGGATGGTCAATTTTCGTCTATTTTCTTGGAAACTATTTATATTAAAATTACAATAAAATACATTTAAGATCTTTACAACAAGACCTTCCATTTGATATGTCACACGATGCCGTTTTCAGATATATATTTTTTTATAACGGTTCCGTTTTTTTATTCGAACGAACGGAATCCTAAAAAAGAAAAAAAGACCTTATTTAGTCTTTAAATTCTAAAATATTTTTTTTCACCTTTGTTGTCTGTGTAGGGTTTCGAAATGCAGAGGTCAGCAGGGGCGGCAAAATGTGAATAGCCTAGAGGCGGCAAATGTCTTAATCCGCCACTGCATATATGTATTATTTATGTCCTTACCTCATAATGAGTAACACAACAGCTTGTCTGTTGTTAAACATCAGGTGTTTTAAATTAATTCCACCATGAGCTTTCATTAGTTATGCCAATGCAACCAATATTATGCATGTCCTCTTTATTTGTTTAGCTGTTATGTTTTAGGTATTCAAATTTTATGTTTTGCTTACCATGTGTGTACATTTAATAGGCAATGTTACTGAAATGTATTGTAACTGAAATAATTTATTACATTTGAGTCCATTTTAGGACTTCAAATGAGGTATAATCTAAAAAAAGTTATATATTACATAAAAATATATGGCATAGACTATACATATATATAAAAATAACTTTAAAGCATCAAGTGTTGCTTTTCATTGCCATGTTTAACTTGTAAAGTATGACTTTGCCTCCAAAATGTTAATGTATACCAAAGTTAGGCATTTAATGAGCTAACTACTGCCAGTGCATGTTTCTTATTATATATATCTTATGTTCATGAGGTTGTCAATTTGAGTAATTTGAATAGTTAAGAATTACAAATGCTAATCTATTAACATCAATACCCATTTCATATACTATTTTCATTGACTAGTAAGACATAAATTCCTATTAAATAGTGACAATCAAATTGCTGGTCTGAACAAGAATCATGAGTAATAATACTCGAAACTCTCATTGTCAATCAAATACACACAGTATTATGTTTAGTTATAATTTGCACACTGCTTGTTTTGTTTGTTTCACATAGACATTGTTTCTGTTTTATTGTTATGTTTTGTGACATGTTACCATGTAAGTGTAATATGTAATGTATAGTGTGTATGTTTGTGCGAGTGGTTGAAGCTATGACATGTTAGAATTGTTTTTAGTATTTTGTGACTTCAATCTTTTCTAATGCAGAATGTCAGATACTACTTAAAAGGAGTGGAAACAACTTGACAAGTATGATTTTATACAAAAAAGAAAAACAGTAGAATTTTAGTTTAAAATTTAATACTTATATATCTGTGCCATTATTAGTGTTTTCAGTTTACACACAGCGGGCTCCTGAAAAAGTTTATTTAATAAACTTAATTTTAAGTTTAATGAGGTGCATGCTATTTCCTTGAATGAAAAATTCTAGTCTAAATATGGCAGATTCTGCAGTATAAAAGAAATGAGGCGCAATAATGTACATAATAGTTTATTTTTAATGTTATTTTTTTATTGACATGTGTTGTAGATATTATGCTTCTATTTTGTTGTTATTCATCCAGCAGAGACAATAAATTAATTTCAATTTTCAAATATTTTCCTTAATCTGGTCCATGATGTTCAAGCATTTTAAATGCAAAAACGAAGCTGGCTTTTGATGAATGTGAAATTCTATATTAATTAATTGTTGATTATTTTTTATGAATACACTGTTACATTATTTTTTATATATACAAACACCGCATTGACCCAGACTGACATAATAAGATCTCTCATCGCCAAAAATGTAGCCAGGCTTAGAGTTGTGGGACCATTTATTAAAATTTCTTTTATAAACCCAAGAATTTACATGATTGATCTGGATAATAAATGATATTTCTTTTCCAAAAATTGCAATCAAAATGTTTAAACTTCTACATAAACCATCTCATCATTTATTACCTTTTATTATTGCTCTATGTATGCATTATTTATGCTTTTTTAAATGTAATTGAGTCGTTGATTGTTTTGAACCTTCTCGCAATCTTTGTGTCGTACACAGCGCCCAGTACGCTTCCCGCCGAAAATAAATATGTGGAACGTATAGCCTTGTTTTATTTGTAGTTGTGTGCTCGATTATAGTTTGCCTCGCACTTCCGTGTGTATACTGCATGCTCAGGTTTGTATTACACTTGTGATATTGTAAACTTTTGTTTTCTGATGGCTTTTTATAATTTATTTTTTATGAAGACGCCATTTTGTGTTTTTTGTTTCTATTTTTGAGACATAACGTTTTTTGAGTTTTAGATTAGATATGTTGAAAATGATTTTTAATAATATGTTGTTCATAAAAATGAGCTTAAAGCGGTACACTTAACGTAGTATATGATTTCAGGAGACAATAGATTATCATACAGCGGTGATTACAAACACTGACATTAAAAAAAAAACGACAAAAAAAAAAAAACGTTTTCCTTACAACCACATCCATTTAATATCTATGATTGTTAGGAAAAAGTTAAAATCCTTATATTTTGTCGGGATTTTTCAACGCCAATGGGTTTGTAATCACCGTTGCCACTGCCTGCCTTAGTTTCCGATCACGGTCTGAATTCCTGTATATGATAATGAGAGTAATATTGGCGTTCAAAGAGCGGTTGTTCAGCAGTGGGCCACTAATGACTAAAGTTGTCGGTGTTGCAGATGGAGCAGAACGGCGAGGGCCTGGAGGCGATATCGATGGGCGGCGGCGTGGCGGGCGTCATGCTGCAGGGCGGCGGCGAGGCGCAGGTGCTGCAGGTGCTCAGCCTCAAGGACGCCACCGTACTCACCAAGGCCATGGTACTTATTTAAACATTACGTATTATCTATACAAATAAATAATATTCTGTTTGTAATATTGAAATAACCGAAATCGAAATTTTTAGTAAATGTATATACACGGCATATATATACCAAAATAACGTTTTTTTACAATTTTTGTCTGTCTGTCTGTTTGTACGGGCTAATCTCTGATATGGCTGGACCGATTTTGACGGGACGTTTATTGGCAGGTAGCTGATGTAATAAGGAGTAACTTAGGCTACAAAAAAATTTATTAAAGAATCGACTGTTGGCGGAACGAAGTTCGCCGGGTCAGCTATTAGAAATAAAAATTAAATTACATTTACTAATATTAATATTCAACTTTAATGATATTATACATAGACCTCTCATACCTATTATGGAAGTGCCTTTTTACACTTATGATTCACAAGTTTTTGTGCCCTGAGAATCATCGTACTATCATGAAAATAATTTAGCTGATATTCATGGAATGGCACAAGTAAGTGCCGTACTATTTAGAGGTTCCGGGTTTGATTCCCGGGTCGGGCAGTTTTCTTTTCCATTAAGAAATCCTCAGTAGCAGCACGGAGTCTGGAAATGTCTCCAAAAAACGATTGCCGTTTTGCCGATTGCTTTTAGGCAAAAATACATACCAAGCGAAATGTGGGTGCAGAAATGCAACTCTGCCTTATTATATACTTATTTTATTTACTTTATTTTTGCCTCCACTATAGCCTATTAAACTAAGTTTTTTCTTCAAATATTAATAAAACCTTGGATTGTTGTACCTCGTTGGATAGCTTATGAAACGTAGATATTTTTAGGCACATCTGCAAAGCAGGTGCCATAATAATATTTTTTGATATCCTTTCGAGAAAAATAAACTTTCAAAATGTTTGTTCAAGTTTTTAAGTTTTAATTGTCTACTGCGACTTATTTATTCATTTTATGTACAATTTTGGTTATTGAGGTCATAAAGCATCTTATTTTACATGTAAAAATTAAATAATAGTAATAATAAGATATACACATTTCAAAATATCTAAGCTGATAGCCGAAAATCGGGAGTTTTTTGATAAAACTATTAAATTCAAATATCTCGAAAACTCGGTGTCTCATAGTCAAATCAGTCAGAAACGATGTAAACTACACGCCCTTAACGGATATAGGACGACTTTACCTGTAACCCTGTATATGTGAAACTATGTATGAATGACTGATATATAGACATACATACATTTCTATTTATATCAGTCCATATTAATCCCACTGGTATATTTTATTTATCATATTGATACCGCTGCTTCTATAAACTCCTTTTAAATATTGGTCGTGAGGTTATGTATGTATGGAATAATAAATGAATAGTGACGTAATGTTTACTGCAGCAGGTGAAGTCTGAGCGCGACGCTGTGGTGGCGGACTCCTAGCTGCTGACGCTGGTGGCGTCCTCGCCGCCGCACGACTGCGCCGCCGGGCTCTCCGACACTTAGCCAACAACAACACCAACAACACAACCAACAACCTAACCTAACTAGCTAAATTTACCATTCAACTGTATTGGAAGATATGATACGTCCGTTCATATGTTGCCAGTTGTTGGTCGACGAAAGGTACTTCCTTCCGACCTTCGGAGACGTTGTTGTGAGAACGGGAGCACCTCTCCCCACTTAGGAAATTAACAGTTCCAAATATTAGTAATAATGAACTATGTTAAGTAACGGGAATGAAGCGCAGGCGATTTTAATTCTCGCGCTGATAGATATAATTTAAATTATTTTCTTAACAAGACTTATGTTAGCAAATATTTAATTCGGTAACAGATTCGTGCAATATTTTACAAATGCCGATCGCTTTTATTTATTATTTATTCACGTTCAATGTTACATTTTGTTTATTTGGAAATATTTAGATTAAGTCCAGCTTTAAAATTATATATGAATTGAAACCCTTAATTGCGTAAATTGTGAATAAAAAACTTCAGAAAAAAAATTGGTTAATCCTAGCTATATAATATTGGCATAAACTGTAGTTATAGTCAAATTATGTATGGACTCTATAAGTATTTAAACATCGGGTGAACAAAATGTGACATTGTATGATTTTTTTTGCAATCATACATACATGCAAAAAAAAATGTAATATGCTTATACATTCCTCTTTATTTAATTGTGCGTGTTTGTTGAATACGTTGTTGTTTATGTTTAATTTAATTCTTTTAATGTTTGTTACAACCACCTATTGTATTCTAGTCTACTCAAGTCAAGGAACGGATCTAGTCTCGTAAATAAATAAAAATGAGTGAACAAAAGGCGATGTATTTTACCCAAACTTTTTATATCTTAGTGAAGTATAATGAAAGGGTTAGTATAATATTAATATAATTCGCATAGTATATTGTACATTCGTGATCTAATTTACCAATTATTTACGCAGGGTTGTTGTGGTACCGTGAGATTTCAATGTTGTTAACATTTAGCTGCCATATGTCATATACAGCGAGTGATGTGTTCCGATCGAGTTTCGGAATGTTTCCTACGTTTTGTAAATAAACCTAAAATAGGTTTTAAATCGCGTTAAACGTTAAGATTAAATATTTATAGTCGGGTATAGTCCTAGTTAGGAGTTATAGTACAAATGAATGTGTTGTATAGATGCGGTGAAGCATTTCGTGTCGGTAAAAGACTATAGACTCGTGGTATATTAATTGTTTGGTTCCTCCATATTTTATTTTTGTTTTTAATTTATTTTAATTTTTTTCGTCAAGAGCGCTTGGGTTTGTATATCGACGCGTAGCATGAATAAAGCACAATTTTGTTGTTAAGTACAATGATTTGTGATGTACATAGCGGTATGGATGTGTGAATATGACCATCATTAAAGTATTTACGTATATGTTTTTGCATTTTCTTTTCAAATACGATAAAAATACATATTTTGCATTCGAATAACTACGAAAATCTGGTTGTTTCAATAATTACGAAATTGTAGGACATTCAATGGAATATTGTGATCGAAAATAAATTCACTTATGTTCCCAAATCGATAGCACAAATATAATTAGGTATTGCACTTATAAAAAGAAAATACAAGTAATTTGCGAAAGGCATAGGGTATTTATTAACATCGTTATGATTGAATGGATAAGAACATAAGCGACCATATTCTATAAATTCTAAATAGTTAGACATCCTCCATATTTTCCTTAAATCCTTTGTAATTATTGAAATGCACATGAACAGTAGCTTGTTAAGTTTTCTTTTTCAAAATGAGATTTGCAATTAATGAAGTCAACAATATTAAAAATACTACGTCGTGGTCTCGCGGCAGGAGTATGTGCCGTGCGATGTAGAGGTCCCGGGTTTGATTCCGGCAAATAGTTATTGGGTTGCAAAAATAAAGGAATTTCTGAAGTCAAGTCCATCACAAACCTTTGTTGATAATAAAGAAGGACCAAACTGCAACAAAACTTCTTCACTCGTAGACTAATGTAGGTACTAATATAGGTAAAATTTACTAGTAGCCAACTGATGCATTCATAGTAAATGACAATAAACTGCGTTAATATTATTAAAATCAGATAACTCAAATGACAAGCGTTTTTCTCTTAAAATGTATTAAGAAAATTTACAACACTGGCTTCGTCCTAGGTTCCGATTTATGCAACGCATATCGAGTGCTGTTGCCGAACAACGCCTATAAATAATTCTTAAGGCGTAGACAAAGCGATTTCGAGCCTTTGTGTCTTTCATATTGTTAGAATTTGTTTTAAACAGATCGAACACTAATCATTTTATTCTCTACAATTTCTCTAAAATTATTGCACTTCTACGTTATCTTACTCTTCTCTCTCTCTCGATCTTACTTATTACTTTGTATTTTTGCACTCGATTTTTTCAACCTAGTTTTCAAACAAGCAATTCGATCCAAATACCTACAAATCAGTTTATAAGCGCTAGTTTAATCGTTTTTACTTTAGATGAGGCTTAGTTATAGCAATACTATGACAAATCATTATCGTTGCTAATGATTTATTAAACAACTTAATACGTAAAAAGCGTCGTACTTTCGATGCTATGGCAAAAAAATATATGTGAAAACTGTTCCTTAATACATGTATTCGAAATAACATAGGCTGTGTCTTAATGTTTGATATCCACAAATATTTGTGTCGGGTTCTCTAAGACCAGTATCGTACTCTCCGATACTCATGTTACAAGAGTTAATTAAAGCGATGTCAGGAGTCAGGACTATGCGACTGTTGGATGTATTATAATCTCAAAAATATAGAATTCCTGGATAGTTTGGCATTGTATATGGGTATCACGCAAAACACCTGGCTATAATTGAATACCTACTGACCACCTCATTTCACATTTACTGTGAGTGAAATAACCTATATGCAATAGTCCTGTTGATATAAATACTTGTACAATCTTTAGATACTTATTACCAGTAAATCAACTACATATTTTTTTAAGGTAAATAAACAGGTATTGTCTTATGGTGGGAAATGAAACAAGAGTTAATTTATTCTAATGTATTTATACATTAGACAAAGCAGATTTCAAATGGTCGACCAGGAATACTATAGAAGTCTGTGCTCCACACAATGTAAAATAAAATTGACAAGAAAACTATCATACAAATGTTCTACACCTTAATCTGATGACTTTACATTTCATAAACATTTTCTAAAGCTAATTCTGGTTTGTCATAGCCAAGCTCCTCTGGGGTGTCAATACCGAGTTCTGTGAGCGTGGGTTTGATTTCCTGGATGATGTATGGGTAGATTTCATTTACTTTGTTGCCGCACTTGTCTTTGCAGGCTTCAATGAACCTCACAGCCAGGGCGTAGTCATTGACTCGTCTGCAGGCGTGCATGGCGGCCTTAATGATTTTTGGGTCAGGTACCAGGTCCATGCCGCAGAGGTCGTTCATGCCTTTGCGGATTTCCCAGCCGTCAATGTCTTTTCGGTTGAAGAATGCCTCATATCTGAAAGTCACAAAATGATTGATTTTAAGTAACTAGGACAAATTATTTGCACTGTAAACTTAAAAAACATTTACATTCCTGCTTGACTTCTTAGAAGTAGACAAAGGTGTATTTTGATAACTAATTTACAAAAATATGGTGCATGAGCCCTTTGTCTTTTTACAGACACATTATGAGAATTTCTTAGTAGAAAAATAACATTATCTTGGCCTGTCGCGTAAATGGAACTTGCAATCTCTCATACCACACTAAAGCCACATGACCAAAAGTGGCACGGTTGTTTTACACACACAATCACACCTCTATAACCATAGGGCGCTAGGGGTAAAAAAGACATATTTTAAACCCATGTTTGCCATTTGTGTTTTAAGTAACACACAAAAGGAGCCGAGCCTATTGTTAGTATTTATTGCTCCAGAGAAATTTGTTGAAGAAAAAGCCCAATAATATATTGACGACCTGGGAATCGTACCCGAAACATCTAGATCGGAAGGCACAGTTTGTGCCGCAGGACCAGCTAGACTATCAGTACTAAAGTAAGTGATATGAAAAAAAAAAAAAAGTTTTTCCTAAACATTGCAAAATGAACTGATTGGAAATTATTTTCTAGATAATAGATAATAATTTTGTATTATTGATTATATTAATATAATAAAGAAGGAAGGTGGAGAATTAATTTAAGCCTCAAAGTAATTTATAATTTTTTTTTCGAACTATAATCTATATAAGGTGGTTATCCTGTTATCAGTCGAATTAATCGCGATATGAAGAAATCAATATGTGGGACAATTATTTCTTTACTTCCATTAAAGTTAATTATTTCAAATATTCACATTATAAAATATATTCTAAAACAAAAACAATGAACTTTTAAGATAATTTGAAATGTATAGGTTCTTCCTTTTCTTATGATATAATATCACTTTTTTTTTTTTTTAATTAAACATTATTCTGTAATAAACCTTTGTGTAAGTAATATTTACATAACAACATAACTAAATCATTCAAAGGATTTACAGTATTTTCAGTTACATAACGTCAAATTCAGCGACAAGGGTATCTAACCTGCAATCGAATTCCTCGTCACTTTCGACAGGGCCCCCGTGTGATCTGCGCAGGGGTACCACGGCAGTTATTCTTGCCGCAGGCACCACGGACCTCTTCAGCACATTAGCCAAGGCACCAGAAGCTGACTTCAACATTTTGAACAGACGTTTTACAGGAACTTTAGCGAGGATAACAAATGGCTGCTCGAAACCATAGACTAAAAAAATCACTTGCCAGTCGTCGTAGGTGACGTCTGTAGTGATGGCTGCGCAATGCGCATGCCCTTTGAGATTATGTACAATTTTAATCGATAGTTGGTTGTCGTTTCAGTGATTTTAGTATGGTCACATTCACTTTAAAAAAAAATCAGTTTTAAATAATATTAGACCTATCCGCCTATATAAATCCAAAGCTTTGCCTTAAATATTTTACATAATAATTTATTTGAATAAAAAATATATCTAACCACACAATAGGATGTCGTTAATCAGAAACTAAGTACGTAAAAGTTTTGAATCCCACAAATACCTAGAACTAAAAAAATAAATTATGGATAACACTAACATTGGCCTAGGTGTGCGGATTGAACCCGTGGCCACCAGTTTCTCAGGCTGGTTTGCTTTATGAAGTCTGTAATTAATTTTATATATTTTTATTTTTTATTGTAAATTCTAATTTCATAAACTGTCCATTTGAACAATTGTTGTAATGGAATGTGAGATTTCAAGAAGCCAACTTGCTTGGTAATTTTATATTTCCACATAAGGTGCGATCAGCTATCCGATGTTGTAGTGCTTTACGTAAGTGTGCCACTTTTTAGGATCTGCCAGTGCATATCCGGTTACGAACAAGACGGCGTTAATGACATGTGGTCAATTAACATTAAAGCGTTGTTAAAGCTTGTTGCTTAAGGCGTAGTTTACTAGCTTGGTGGCACTAGTACTGGCAATATAAAAATTGCATTATGTTGTACATTCACAGGCCATAGAGGCCTTTCATAATTTTTTTTAGATCTTTATATAAGCAGTTCGATGAAGACCATGTAAACATAAAAACAATAAATGTGATAATATTTTATTCATAAAGAGTGGTGTCACCTGTTAACAAAGGTAATATTGGTCACTAAGAAAACAACAAGTAGAAATAAAATCATTTATGCCTAGTAATACAAAAAGGGATTTACACATATCAATACATCATTAGATATCTTGGTACACGTAATTTTCTATGTAGGTAATAAGGCTGTTTGGTCCACTCGAGCTGTTTATGCTTTCCTTCTTCTTTTCTTTTTGTGCGCAGTGATGCTCTCCTGGCCACTGTCCTCTTCGGAACTGTCCGAGGAACTGGTATCACTGTCACTGCTAGACGAACTACTGTTTGATGAACTATCCGAGGCCACTCCAGTTCCTTGACTAAGATCCATTGCACTCGCGACTTTATAAAGTTCTGGCTCCTTGGCCTCTAAGACTTTGAGCCATTTTTTCGATAGTTTGGGTCGACCACGTACGGTTTTGTGCCACACTACGGGGAAGTTGGTGCGGCTGCAGAAGTTCTGCGTGACGGCGACCGTCTCGTCCAAGTTGAGGACGACGTGCCACCAGCCACCCGGGACAAACACTGTCTCACCTGGCTTCTGGAGTATCTCCACCTACAAATAAAGTTTCATTGAATAATTATATTTGTAAATCATTTCATGAAAGTATTTAAACTGATATAGATCGGAATTAAAAAACGAAAAACTTTCAGAAAATGGTTTACTGTATTTTAACAGTCCTGTGCCGCAGTTGGTTAGATACCAGCTTGCGAAACGAGAGGCCGAGGGTTCGATCCCCGCACCGAGACAAATATCTGTGTGATCCACATATATATGTTTCGGGTCGGGGTGTTTGTGAGATAGAAAAGTCTCTCACAGTTTCTGATACCCACGACACAGGACTAGTGTGGGGGTCAGAACTGTGTATGTTACTGTTGGATGTATTTATTATTTATTTAATTTAAAATTTGGCTTTTTTTCGTGTACATGCAAATAGAGTAAATAAAGTGGCAATTTACATTTTCGAATAATTGACCATTTTGTGAATGCGTGGGGTAAAGCAATCGACCGATTCCAGTGGAGTGGGTGTTTAATTAATTTCACCATGCGAAGGCGAACGAACCGTTAAAACGCGCCTCACTAGCAGCTGGCGTGATCGAGCGTTCCGCTTCATTGAATTCATAATCATTGATGGGGGCTTACACCTGTATTTCACTATACATGTTATATATGAATTCTGTCCTATTCTTGTTACATAAGTTACATTTAAAAATCTTGCATTTGAATACGAGTTTATGTTAAGATTTGATTGATTTGAAACATTTGATATTTAAGATAGTTCCATTATGGTTTGTAGACTGTGATGAAAAGACACTAGGCAGATTATAATTAAAGTTATATACACCTACATTTTGACACCTATTTTTATGTGTCATGCAATCAGAGGCTTATAAACCTAATGTTTGGAGGTTGACAGCGAGAGGTTAACTACGTGTTTGCGGAATCTTTACATTAATTAATATTTTTTCTAAGTTTCTCTAAACCACTTAATTAGTTTTTTTTTTGTTTTGTTGTTTATAATTTGTGTGTGTGTGTGTATTGTGTTGTGAGCGTATTGGTTAGTATTAAAGTTCTTTATCATCTTTTAACATGGAGTTAGAAGATGATAAACCTCCGGACGGGGGTGGTGGCGGTACCGATGACTCCTTTGGTCCATCAAAAAAGGCCACTAAACGGCATATAAGTCCAAATATAGAAATTCCAAAAAAAAACGAAATCACCGGCCGAATCTATCCAAGAGGTTTATACGTGCAGTGATTATGAAAAGAAATTTGAATATAATTCCTCAGATAAGGGTCCCTTTAATATTCACATTTGCACAAAATTAAACACCCCCATCCAGGTACTCAAAATAGCAAAAATCCTCTTCCAGAATAATGTACCTGACATTGTTCCAGGCAGCATTAAAACGGTTGGCCGTAGCAAAATTTCTATATCTTTCAGTTCTGCCGAGTCAGCCAATAATTTTGCTTCATCAAAAACTTTAATAGAGAACAATCTGGTGGCCAATTATCCTCACTTCCAACTATGCCGTTTGGGTGTGGTGCGGGATGTGCCTACAGATTGGTCACTAGATGATTTTATCTTGGGCCTAAGATACCAAGACGGTTGCGGTGAAGTTATTAAAGCTCGTCGACTTAATAGAAAAACAATAAGGGATGATATAATTCAGTGGTCTCCATCTACAACTGTAGTTTTAACTTTCAGAGGAAACATTCTCCCTGATAAAGTGTTTTGTTTTAACACTTCAATGCCAGTCTCACTATACCACCTGCCTTCTATCCAGTGCCGCCAGTGCTGTCGCTTTGGTCACGTTGCGTCTCAATGTAGGTCACCTCCAAGATGTTATCGTTGTGCACGGGATCATAGAGGTTCTACTTGTATGATTCCCACAAACGAAGCATCTTGTTTACTCTGTTCGGGTACACACATGGCGACATTCCCTAATTGCCCTGAGCATTTGCGGCAAAAGGCCATTAAGTTGGTAATGTCGGAGGAGAACATCTCCTTTTCAGAGGCATCCCCAAGATTCCGTCCAGTCCGTAAGACATTTGCTGACGTTACAAAACCTTCCAACCCAAGCCCTACTAAACATGCCACCTCCTCTACTACTTCCTCTTTCCAGTCTCAAACACAAAAACAGTTTCATATTGAACGTCGTCCATCCATCCATATTGAACGTCAACCAAATATTAGACCTAATCGTCCTGCTCCTCAAAGTTATGACATTAAAAACCACAATTATATAACCCAAACCCCTAAAACGTTTATGCCTAATGGCTGTGCCATCTCCTCTCAAGAAGTTTCGGATTCATCCCAACGCATGCCGTCCTGTCCCTCTCCCTCCCACAACGAAAATCTTATTGAGCTACTCCTGTCTGCCCTTCTAAATATAGCTTTCAAATTCAGCGATGCCCTTCCTCCCAATGTCTCTTATTTATTAGAACAATTATTCCATCATTTTAAGCTCCAAAATGGCCAAGAGTCTCCTACAATGGAACTGTAGGAACATCCGCCACAAAAAATACGAAATTATCCACCTCATCAATCAACACAGCCCCCTCGTTTTTGCCATCTCGGAGACTTGGCTTAGACCTGGCTCTCCCTTCAGACTGCCGGGCTATTCCTGTCTTAGGGATGACAGGGATGATGGATGGGCTGGTTGTGCCATTCTCATCAAAAGATCTGTAGTCTTCTCACAAATTGCTTTCCCACTCCATAATTCCTCTTTTCATATAGTCGGCGTTAGAGCCCTAAATATATCATTCATTTCTTTATATATTCCCCATCCCAACATAAATATAATTAATGATATTCGAAGGTTTTTGATGGCAGTACCTCATCCCCTTATCATCATGGGAGATTTTAATATTCATCATACACTTTGGGGGTCAGCTTGTAATGACGCCCTTTCGACTTCCCTGCTTGACCTATTCGACGACTTGAATATTTGCCTACTGAATGATGGGTCGCCAACAAGAAGAGTTTCCCCCGCTCAAAATCCTAGTGCAGTGGATCTAACTCTTGCTTCTCCTGCTTTATGTCCCTCTATATCTTGGTCTACTCTTCCTCTCCCTTTCGGAAGTGACCATCTGCCCTTGTTGTCAATATGGCGTAATTATTTCTCCCCAAGCCCTACTTCTACCCCTTTATTAAAATACAGACTATCTAAAGCTGATTGGGATACTTTTGGTCTCAAACTAGATGAACTTATTTCTTTTAATACACATAAGTACACCATGTTCGAATTTTATAACCTATAATAATTTTTGCGTTGCCCTTATCACAGCAGCAGATGTATCTATCCCTATTAAAAATTCAGCATGTGGTAAAATGCCGTCCCCCCCGTGGTGGGATGCTGAATGCTCAGAAGCTGTGAAATTGCGTAACGAGGCTGAAATTACATTTGTAACAGATATGTCACAACAAAATTTTGTGACTTTTAAAAAAGTTTCTGCTAAATCGAAACGCATATTAGCTAAAAAGAAAGCTCAGGGCTGGTCAAAGCTCTGCGAATCGCTTTCTCCGCGTTCCCCATCTGCTTTGGTTTGGAGAAGGATAAAGTCCTTCCGGGGCTCCTTAAACAATTCTTATAATTTATCCTCCAATAACATAGACATTTGGCTCCCCCAATTTATTAATAATATTGCTCCACCTTTTGTCCCTTCTGAGGATTGTTTTCCTCCTCTTCTTCCCTCATTGGCTTCTGATAAATTTAATGATCCATTTACTTTTGAAGAGCTTTGCTGTATCTTAGATAAGCTTCACGATTCTACTCCTATTGATGGCATTCCCTATTCCTTTATTATTAATTCTTCACCAAATTCCAAAATATACTTTCTAAACATTTTAAATCAATTCTTCCTTAATGGTACAGTACCTGATTCTTGGAAGAATCAAATAATCATTCCTATTTGCAAACCAGGAAAGGACCCCAATCTTCCTATGCAAAATTATGGAACATCTTATAAAGAACAGATTAGAATGGATTTTAGAGAACAGAGGACATCTGGCTAAATCTCAGTTCGGCTTTAGGCGTGGCAGAAGCGTTATGGACAATCTGAGCATTATCACTACTGATATTCGCATAGCATTCACTCGTGAAGAGCACGTCATTGGAGCTTTCCTAGACGTTAGCTCCGCTTATGATAATGTTCATCTTCCCCTGCTCAGGCAGAAATTGCTTCAGCTGAGTATTCCGCCGAGGATGATCAATTTCATATTTAATATTTATATGGGTCGCTCGGTTGTTTTTAATGCTCATGGCTCCGTATGCGCCTCTAGAACTGTATGGAAGGGCCTCCCGCAAGGTTCTGTACTTAGTCCAATTCTTTATAATGTGTATACAGCTGATTTAGAACATTCTGTCAATTGTTTTGGAAATGTTTTGCAATTTGATATTGCCCTATATTCATCTTCTAAATGTCTTATCGATGCTGCAAATAAATTAAATGCTGCTTTATACTATTTAAATCAATGGCTGAATGAACATTGCCTTAGTCTCTCTATTCCTAAGTGTAAGGCTGTAATATTTTCCCGCAAGAGAAGTAATCCCTCTATTTCGATATCTGTCGATAGCGAACCTATTAGTATCGAAAATCAGGCTAAATTTCTAGGTGTGATTCTAGATAGCAAAATGACAGGTGTACTCCATTTAAAATATATTAGTGACAAGTGTGAAAAGAGCATTAATGTCCTAAGGGCTGTCTCAGGTGTCCGTTGGGGGTCCCACCCTTACAGTCAGAAACTGCTGTATAATGCCATTATACGTAGTCATTTTGATTACGGTTGCTTTGTACTCGAACCATGTAATAAACTTGCACTTACTATATTAGACAAAATACAAGCCAAATCCCTTCGCATAATAACTGGTGCAATGAAATCTTCTCCTATCAATGCCCTTCAGGTTGAGTGCTCAGACCCTCCTCTTTTTCTTCGAAGACAGTACTTAAGCGATCGTTTTTTATATAAAATTCTCCAAAATGATTGTCATCCTTTATATGATAAACTTAACAATTTATCCCAATTAATTCTTAACTCCAGGTACTGGTCTAACAAAACTACCCCCCCCCTTGATTAACAGTTTCCAAAAATTACCGTTTCTCCCCCCAGTATTTCGTACTAGCCCCCATATCCTCTATTTATTTGATTACGCATCTTTGATCTTCAAACCTAATATAATTCTAAATTTTGGTATCCATAAAAATGACGCAGATGCTAATGCACATTTTAGTAGCATACTTTCAGAAAGTTGGAACGGTTGGATCACTATGTATACAGATGCTTCGAAAATGTCTGCAGATCACGCTGTGGGTGCGGCCGTGTGGATTCCAAAGTACAAAATAATTCTCAGTTTTAAATGCCCACCTCTAACATCTATATTCACAGGAGAAGCTATAGCCGTCCTAGAAGCTATTGATTATGTTCTTTCTCATGAATTACACAGGTGTATAATTTTTTCAGACTCTCTGAGTCTTCTTCAGGATATCCTCAAACATCCTTTTCATAAACAAGTTACTTATATAACTCTCAAAATTAGGGACTCACTTCGTCAATGTTATATTGCTGGTCTTCAAGTGGTGCTCGCTTGGATTCCTAGCCATTGCGGTATATTAGGTAACGAAACAGCTGACCAATGTGCCCGTAATGCTATAACCTCTGGAGTGGTATCTCACAGCAATTGTTTTCCCCATGACATGTTATGTTTGTCTACAGCTGACCTTATGTCATCATGGAGTAATTGCTGGCAGCGCAGTCGAACCGTCAAAGGTATCCGCTATGGTTCTCTTCAACCCACTATTCCTCATAAACCTTGGTTTTTCACTTTCCGGAATATAGACAAGAAGGAAACTTCTGCAATAATTCGTTTGCGATTGGGCCATGTGTGTTCCCCGGTATTCCTGGCTAAAATAAGTGTACGAGATCATTCCCTTTGCGAATGTGGACTGGATGAAGGCACTTTAGACCACATCTTTTTAAACTGCCCTAGAATACTCATCCCCATGTATGATATGTTACCTCAGAACTTTCCACGGCCGGTCAATTTAATGTTTTTACTAACTCGTGTTTTTACACCCCATATATACATTTTATGTAAATTTATTAAAGTAAATAATATTTATCTATAACTTTACACACTACTTGCTACATGTATTTATACTGACACCCTTGTTCTATCAGTATAATAACTTTATATTTATATGTAAATACAATAAGTAGTTATTGGTGCTGGCTAATTTTATCTATATAGTAGTTAATTATGTGGTCAGAGCTATCTTGCTTTGTAATTATTTTCCTTTGTTTATTTTTTTGATATTCAACTACAGCTTTCACTATTTCTATCATCCTTCCATCTCTTTTTTGTTTTTTTTTTCTCTTGCTTAACCTCTCTCATCTGTCATTGTCCAGGTAAACGGAATTTGTCTTTTAGCATCTGTATCGTCAAAAATTAATAAACACTTGACATTGGCATAATCACTGGAAAACGGTGGAGCCATTACATTAAAAAGAAGAAGAAACCTAATGTTATTAATGTAAGAAATCTTAAACTCCCATACTGCTACTAACAATTTCCTGACAACATAAACTTTGCATCATCATCATTAGCCCATATACCTCCCACTGTTGGGCACAAGCCTTCTCTACCACTGAGAGGATTAAGGCCTTAGTCCACCACGCTGGCCTAGTATGGGTTGGCAGACTACACATCTAAGAAATTCCTAAGAACTTTTAGGTGTGCAGGTTTTATCACAATGTGTTCCTACACCATTAAAGTATGTGATAATTCAAAGTGAATACACACATAACTTCGAAAAGTCGGGGGTGTGTGCATGGTGTTTGAACCCGCGACTGCCGAATTTCTCATCCGCGCGCCTAAACCTCGAGGCCATCACTACTTTACAAACATTTAAATACATACATACATAACCTCACACCTGTATTCCCCGAAGTGGTAGGCAGAGGTGCATTTCTGCACCCACATTTCGCCAGTATGTATCAGTCCCATGTAATAGGGGGCAAGCCTATTGCCGCTTTCGGGGCACATTTCCAGACTCCTAATGAAAAACCTAATAACAATTTGCCCGACCCGGGAATCGAACCCAGGACCCCTAGATCGCACGGCACATACTTGTACCGCGAGACCACGAGGCAGTCAAAAAGAAAAAGATTTAAATGTTCATGTAAATATATTTTCATCACTTATTATATCTAGTGATTGAGCTCAAATTTGTAGTTAGAATATGCTTATTTTAATAAGTTTGAATACTTACAGGCTTATACTCTTTTGGCCAAGTATCCAACTGAGTTTTTGGATAAATTAATCTGAACCAAGTGATAGCTTCATCTCTCTGCTTGCCACCCATTGCACCAGTCACTTTGATCAACTCTCTTGGAGTCTGAGTGGGGAATAAGCACCATCTTTTGTGGCCAAACACTAATGCATTCCAAGCACTTGTCCCTAATGGATCTATATGAATACCAGTCCCTGAGCGCTGTGGTCCCATCACAAACCAGCGGTATGGTGGCCGTCTATCCTCACCACAATACTTGAACAAATCATCCCTAAAATATGATGGAACTTCATAATCTTCAAGAATTTTCTTCCTTCTCGGATGTTCACCAAAACTACTATCAAAAATATAAAGCGGACTATCGTCAGTCGTTGTCCTCATGTACTCTACGTAATACTTCATTTTCAGCTTAACACTATAGCCCTCATTGTCTTCTCCGCACTTGAATTTTTGGTTGCGATACTTTTTGGCAAGTCTATCTAAAGTCCATTTGTAATTAGCTTTCCAGTTTGTCTGGACATTAGTTATAACTACAGGTTTGTATATCTTCTCATATTTTTCTATAAACTCTTGGGGTGAAACTAGGTTTTCATTAATTCTATCAACATTATCATTGCACTTAAGATACTCATCAAAGTTGCTATAATATTTCAATGCAGTCCATTGGTACTTGTCAGCTAATTCTGTGGAAGGCAAATATTTGATTTAATATAATGACTTTATTTACTGTGCTCCGATCTTGGTTCATATGAAGTTGATTAAAAAAATATTATATAGATAAACATAATTTCTTTAAAGAATGATGACCAGATAAACATAAGTATTCAACTTTTATCATTAGGCAAACTGTGTATATAAAATCTAAATAAATTAATCCATATGACAAAAATCACAGGTTTATGTCTCACAACAGGTTTTAAGAAACTTTTTTTTGCATATAGCTAACATTTAAGAATACTTCCTTAGTCTTGACTTTAGTATTAAATTTCCAAATCACAATAGGTATAATAACTACATGCCAAACAAATACTCCAAAGAGTGTGAAGGACATGTTACATTAACACAATTAACATGATAAAACTTCTTGAGATAATATTCATAACTAAGATTAGAAATTCTTTATTCAATTTATTTCTGACATCATTTTTTATAACCCATAGTATTATTATTTAGGGCATCTTTTATAAGGTGAGACCTATAAGGTTATTAAGAATATTCACTAATTGTTGAAAAAGCATGGAAACCAAGGTTATTGGCGTGAAATGCCGCACTCAGGGTCGCACCAATGGGCGCCACATTCCCTTCGGATTGTTCTAGAAGCAGGCCAATTGAAACCGGCCTTTTATCGGCTTTTTAATGCTTTAAGGGTGATATAGTGTGCTCATATTCAAATTCCCAAATCACTAAAGATATAATTGTTTAAAAACATGTTATAAAAAATGGGTTGATTGATCTTAAAATCTATAGATCATTTTAACTCACCGGGTCGAGCTTTTCTTTTAACTTCTTTGATACGTTTCTTAGCTTTATGTGACAGTTTGTACTCACAGTCCATATTAGTTTTAAAAGGTGTTGTTATTTTTTAATTTGTTTTATAACTTTATATTTCTGGGGTACCTAATTGCTAAACGAAACGGCATTCATGACAGACGTGACATTCGTAATCCCGTAATCCGCATCTGTGTGGTGATTTTGTCTATGGTAACTTATAGTGATGCGCAAATACGATAATAATCGTCAGTTTGTAGTTAATAAACAAAAACCGATAATTCACTACCAAATGTAATCTTTAATCTCATGTAAGTTTTAAATATTTTCGCTAAAAATAAATAAATACAAATAACAATTTTTAAATGATAACATTAAACAAATATGTGAAACTTGATTATATTTTCAACTGGTAACTCAATAATTTTCACCACATTGGCAAGCACACACATAATTTTACAATTTCGTGATTTTAACCGAAATATTTTAAACGTTTTTAGTTCTTAAATTTTGAAACTATATTAAAATAATTACAATATTCAAATCAATTACATTATTTGAAGTATTCGATTATAAAGTGATTGATTTGACTCTTGTAGTGAAACAAATTTCAAACGTTCCAGTCTGAAGTGTGTAGCTAGCTCGATATAACTGTCAATCTGGTTGTAGAAATTTATTTTGTAATTTTCACCGGTTCTCATGTGTAATATTTTTATGTGTTAGAAGTTTTTCGAACAGACGTTCGTAGAGAAATAATGTTCTATAGTGTATGTGGTGCATAAACGTGTACGAAAATGGATGACGGCACAATAAGGATTCAATCTGGTATCAACATCAACATCAAAAGAACAGATGGTAAGTGGTGTTGTACACGAAATATGTGCTTTTGAATTGTATTCCTACTTATTTCAACGTTTTCACATTTGGAGTATCCAAATAGTCACTACAAGGGGATTTGTGAAAGCCGAGATTCAAATCGGATGAATCAGCCGTGCCCGATGGATAGATCAGGAATTTCCGTTACTCAATATAAGTCTATGAGCGTTCAGATGAAAGCGAAAGCAGTTGATTGTGTCCCTCCTCGAATTATATCTCTTGCCGTGACGAAACGGCTTTTGTAGTAACTAACTAGCAAAAACCAACTTTGGTCTCTGCTGCTAATGATAAATTTAAACAAAAGATTGGCTATTCTTTTGCGTTTAACAGATTGTTTTTTTTCTGACTACGGAGTTACCTTAAATGAAATTAAGCTATGTTCTTTGATATATCACAAATAATTTATTTTTATACAAAAATGTTTGCAATCCAATTTATTAGCCTAAGGAAGTCCACTGCTGAACATAGGTATAATAACTTCCACAGTGATACAAAAATGTTTATCAGACAAACAAAAAGCCAGATTAGCATTATATTACAAGTTTTATATTCATTTGGGACCAATATTAGTAATTAGTATAAATGAACAACTTATTACATCAACTCCTAGTACAGCTAAAATATTTTATAAAATATTGTGGAATTATTAAAGGTTTTTAAATTTTTATTAGGACCTAATAAATTTCTAATTTAAATGCTTTTAGAGTTAAATGTAACCAAAAGAAATTTAATATAACATTTGTTTTACATATGCACATTATATTGGCACAGTGCCACCCTATGACAACAATTTTAGATCTAGCAGAAGCGATTTGAGTTTCATAAGAATGTAGCTGTATATGTAAAGGATTGAAATTTGTCATACATTGACTCACACTATAATAGCATTTTAACTGATGTAGAAAAGTGACTTCACTCCATTAGTGATTCAAGATATCATCAAAGGAGACATTTCTTATTGTCTGTAATGATTCTTCTGGTCTGCTCAAATATATTGAAAATATCATTTACAAAACCAATAACTATATATCTTACTATATATATTTAACTATATATCTTAAAATTGGTAGGATAATTTCATGCTAATGAAATTTATAATATGATATTGTTGGAACACAGCTATGTAACTTTTTATTTATCTACATCTCTATATTTTTCTTTCTTTGTTTATTTGATTGGATATAACAGAATTTTATTAATCATCCTTACCATCAGGTACCAAGTTGTCACTTTGTAGTGACAGAAAAAAAAGTATGTGGCTTTGAACTGAAACTGAAACCCGCATCTTATAATTATCTTCTATTTGTTATAGTAGTCAAGGGGGAGGCCCCATTATCTTCTTACCACAACACCTCACACTATAAATTATTATTACAACAAGAAAAAAAAAATCACTGCACTTAAGTTTATATTATATTTAAATCCTATGTTTTGTATAAGAAATTGGCATAAGGCAAGGATTGATGTTTAACAGTCTAACAAACTGGCCGCTAGCCACTTCTCATAATAATGAGAATAAATTTTACATTTATCTCCAGTACTACATTCTCATCAAAGTAATACAAAGTGATTAAAATTATATGTCATTTGCTAAATTGGCAAAAAACTTATCACATTACATTTTGCAATCAATATCCTCATGAATAATAAGAAATTAGGTGAAATAACTTGTTTGCTCCAATTTCCCAGAATTTGTGCTTATTTATTTGTTACTTTGGAGTTTCCTCTCAGTATGAATGGTAACAATTCAATATTATCTCCTTGCATAATGATTATGCAGCAGTGAGACAGGATAATTATTGTAAAAGTAAAAAGTAAAAATTAAGTACAAAAAATTAAGTTTGTAAGAATTTTTATTATAATATTAATTATTTACTTATCTGTGTACTTATGTTAATATATATAGTTGTTCCATTTATTATTATTGTTGTATATTATTTCACCCTTTTACTGTTTATGCACCTACCTTTTATCTCTGCATCACCCAAAGGTTGACTGTTAAAGAATGCCTTAGGCATTAAGTCCACCTTTATACGCAATGTGTAAAAAGCATAAATAAATAAATAAATTTTTAAAATTGTCCTGTAATTCATAAAATTTTGTCTACTGCACATTGTTATAGGAATAGAATAAAGAAGGTTTTTAAATTGTCTTGTATAAATGCTATGAATACAATTATATATACTGATACATAACATCTTTAATTAGGAAACAATAATAAGATAAGTTTCAATACATCAAGAACTTATTATGTATCACTCTTTATACAACTTTTAATAGCATTAAAAGTCATCATCATCATCATCATCAGCCCAAATACGTCCCACTGCTGGACACGGGCCTCCTCTACAACTGAGCGGGTTTAGGCCTTAGTCCACCACACTGGCCTAGTGCGGGTTGGCAGACTGCACACCTAAGAAATTCCTAAGAACTTATTAAGTGTGCAGGTTTTATCACGATGTTTCCCTTCACCGTTAAAGCAAGTGATAATTCATTGTGAATACACACATAACTTCGAAAAGTGAGAGGTGTGTGCCTGGGGTTTGATCCTGCGACCGCCGAAATTCTCGACCGCGCGCCTAAACCTCGAGACCAAAAAGTTGTTTGGTCCAAAAATAAGGTTTACAAAAAACAATTACACTTATTTTTTCATAATCTAAAAAAATATTAGCGGCCTGTTCTTTAGAGCTGACAGGATGATCAATAGTCACATTTCCAAATAATTCTGAAGCTGAAATAAAGCATTTAAGTACCACAAGAACTTGCGTGGTAGTTTATTTATAATTTCTGATGTAAACGGCATAATTAATATTATCGGCATGTTATTTAAAAATCGTCGTGGAGTTGCATGCGTTAATTTCAATAACAAGGCGATGGCAGGCGGGCGTCGCGGCGGCCTTGCGTTACCTGGTACCATATAGGGCGACCGGCGCGACCGGCGCGCGCGCACTCCAACCATACCTCTGCGGCTTCTCATGCAGATATTGTGACACATTTGCCCAATTTATAATCATGTTGGAAATTATCTTATTTCTGTCGTTAATTTCTTTAGTACGGTCGCCAAAACCCTGGCTGGCTAGGCAAAAGATATCCATTCTATTTTGTCATGAAATCTATATATTTTATATGATATTAATTTATCAATCTAATAAAGTTACAGATAATGAAGGTCCGGGACCATTGTATTTCAAAGTAGACGATACAATCTTAAGGAATTTACGAAATCCGAGGATATGGCTCTAGGTTACACAAGTGCTAATACACATATGTTAAAATATAGTTTGAACTTTTTCGATTGCCGACAGAAAAAAACAATGGCGGGAATATAAAGTCTTCGAAAATATATTTTCACAAAAAAATTAGTCGCAATATAGAAGATCGATAAATAGTATAAATGATTGAAAATCTATAATCAGATATAGTGTCAGTCATGTGATTCTAATGCACTCATTTTCAAATAAAAATATTCTCAATATACAAAAAACCTTTTTAAAACTATCAATTGGACGTGTAAACTGCCCAATGGTATTACATACATTAAATAAACAGTCGCGAGATCAAGCAACTAGCATCTCAGTACAATCAGATATCTGTAGATTTTATCCGATCTGTGCAACCTACATATTATGGCAATAAGCCCACAAGGATATTGCGTACGAATCTAGTCCAAGGCGTTGCGAGATCATCTCCTTTTTTATAAATAAATGATTTACACTAAATGCGGTAATGCTGTCAAATATGCGGTTGTTTCATCACTGTCGGAAAAGTTGTACTTTAAGAAAAAAAACAGACTCGTGGTCTCGAGGGGCAAACACGTGCCGTGCAATGTAGAAGTTCCGGGTTCGTTTCCCGAGTCGGCCAAAGTGATATTTTTCAGTTAAAAAAAATTCTGTACCACCACGGAATCTGGAAATGTGCCCGAAAAGCGGCAATAGGCTAGCCTCCTATTACGTGGGACATGAAACATACCTTTTTTTATATTATGAGGAAAATCCTCTTGAATCCCCGCTTGCAAGAAGCAAGCGGTGTATGCCGGGCTCTTACCGACTAACAACTCCATGGTAGTCCCTTTACACTGTGGAGGGTTTTCGGGAACTCAAAATGAACACGCCTAAGTACCTCCAATATGTTACTTATGATGCACACATCGGCCTAAGCAGACTTACTACTTATGCAGATGGGGCTAATACATACCTGGCGAAATGTGGATGCAGAAATGCACCTCTGCCTACCCCTTCGGGAAATACAGGCGTGAGTTTATGTATGTATATGATGTTATGTATGTAACTAAGAAAAAATAAATTTTCATGCCTAAAACTGGTGGCATATACAGGCTGTGGGCTCCGCTTAACATCAAGTTTAATCGACCTAAGTAATTGCCTGTCTCGAAATTTTAAGTCTTCACTCCGAGTACAATTGGAGTTGTCTTTATCCTTTTGTTTCGTCGACGTCATTGTCTTCAGCCCTATCTTAAAAGCAAAAAATGAAGCAGTTAATCTAGCTTTTGAAATGATTCTGAACTTTTTTGTTACTAAAAAGGCTTTTTTATTTCTCAGCAAGATGTTTGATTTTAAATATTGCATGCACTGAATTTTTTTGACGAAAAATGTAGCATATCATAATTCCAAGAAAAATACTCGTATTATTTGAGAAATAATACAATATTTGCACTATAATAAATAAATAAAAAATTATTATCTCTTCTATGCCATTGTTTTTTGTAATAAAACTACTACTTACATTTTCCTTTTCGCTATTCTTTTTATATTTATCTACGTATATAATATATTATTTAAACTTATATTATAACTTTCATGAGAAATAAGTTATCATGTGTTGATCATTCAAGTTGTGCCAATATTTTCTAAAGTAATGGGTTCGATGAAACGACCGCACTGCACTTGACATAATTTTAGTAATGTCCAGATTGATCACGCAGCAGAGAGAAGTGACTATCTCTTCTCACTCGATATAATTATGTCGGGATGTTGAATTATAAAGCAAATAGCTTATTTAAGAAATGTACTTCTCATTTTGTGTAGATTTTTTTTTTTACTAAAACGAGATTAGTGTGTAACCGGAAATATAATTTGAATCTTAAAAGATACAAAGCAAATAGTTATACATATAAAGTTTATTTAAAGCATTAATTCTAAAGTGGGCGCGCATACCTATCGCGATGGTCATGAAATATGTTCCTGTTGCAATATAATAAAATTTTGGATACTATCGGAACACTTTTTAACAAAATTTTCTTTTTAATTTAGAAATCAAATATCTATTATGACAATATCATATTGTTTTCTGACACTTGTTTATAATGTTGCAAAAATAGAATTAAATATTATTTCGACAACTATGTTAAAATCAGATAATAAAAATCATCAGGAACCTAAAGTCCGAGAATCCTAGATCAATTAAAACATTTCGTTTGTATGTCGACCGTACCTTGATAGTTAAATAGTCAATGATTTCGTAATGTTTGTTGTCCCGTTCAAAATCGTCCGCCCACGTGGCTCGCGAAGGTCGCCTCATCGATCGCCGGCCTATCCGGAAGTCGTTTAGTTTCCTACGGCCTGACCGATCAGCAGATAGGGATGCGCCTTATCCCTAATGATTTAAGTTCGCATTGACAAAAATATGTTCTTGGCATTATCAATTTCATCAAATATTTTGCACCGTATATACCTACGAATTTTATTAGGACTTCAAAACGATATTAAACAATGTTTTCTTTATAAATCAAAAACACCTTTATTCAAAAAGACTTACAAGTGCTTTTGAAATAATATTATATATTTTTCCTTATAAATTATTAACATCACCTATTTGAGAAATTCCTTGTGGAGAAACTCCAGGTCATGTGATATTACACGTTTTGGAATTGGCACTAACCAAAGTGATGGACTAAGTCGTGTCTTTTCTTAATCTTCTTCAAACGCCTCATATGTATCTCCCACGCAAGGTCCACGTGTTCAGCAGCCTAAATGATCCTGTTAATTTTCTTATTACTAATGACCGGAGCGATCGATCTCTTGATGGCCGATTAAAACAAATTATCTACAGGTTCCAAAGACACAGTATATTAGCGTTGTTTAATCGATTCTGGTGTACTACGCGGATTATGATCGATAAGGGAAAGGCTTGTTTGAATCGATTAGATTTGTCTAGCTTTCTTTACCATCGTGTTTTACTTTTGGCGACAGTATTGATTATGTTTTATGACGGTGCGTTCAAAATAATTCTGCTTTGTTTTATATTGCATAGTAAAATATTTAGTTTCAAATTTATTGTCAATTTTATCACTCAGATATGTTTTAATAGTATACTAAAATTTAATCTTAATTATTATTAAGGTAAGTAATTTAAATTTTTAAAATTCAAGTTGTTGACCCTAGACAATCTACGTAGGTTATATTGCGTTCTTTTGATGATCCTAGACTAAAGAAGTTGTAGCGAAAAATCGTAATTCTTAACCATATTAACCAAGAAGAAAATATTACGGGTTGATATATTTAACTTCTGATAATACAAATGTGAAATCGAAATTAAACATTGATTTGACCTACATCTTAAAAATGCAGCCAATAGTGTTGCCAATATAATAAAGTATTCAGCACACGTCCACGTTTGTTTCAGTTTCAAACTGGACAGTATACTTCGAATCTCGTGTGAGTTGGTAATAAATTCTTGAGTTATGTAAAAGAAGCTAGAAAAAGGCAATGCGGGCCACTGGCTTTTCGATCTTCCGTCTATCTGCAAGTTTTGTAATTTTAAAACAAAATTGTGCCTGTGTCTCAATCTTTTTAATACTTTGGTTTTTAGGAAGAGTTTCTAATAGCATGGATGGTAGTTGCCACATAGCACGCCAAGGAGTACTATTGCTGTATTTTTTCCATATTATAGTCTCCAAAACATTTCTTAATTAGGTTTAGAGTTTATAGAACTATGTTTCATGGTTACATATTAGTAGTAACATGAAATTAAATGCATCTTCAACTATTACATCATGAGTAACAAGAATCATTCTACCTCTTTGTTTATCATCACTACATAAAATAAACCTACAACCAGGAAATAAAGTGCACAAAAGTGCTGACAGTGAATATTCATAGTCTTTGTGTCCTTATAAGATCTAGGCGTGACGTATGCTTATCGGAAACTCGGTTGACGCTAATGTTATTTTATTCACGAGTGATGTTTATGATATGAGCAGTTTCCTTAATGCGCATAAAAGTTATAACAAAGAAGTTTGTTTAGAACGTTTTCAAGTATTTTTCTAGTTTGAAATGAATCAGCAACATGGCGCGCATAAATTTACAATCTTGTGCAGTGAAGGCATAAATGTCGAACAATTATTGTCACAATGCAAATCGACAAACTGGATATTATAATCCTATTTTTTTATAAAAAGTAGTTTTTTGTCGTCTTAGTCATCGTCGAGACTCTCATTTCTGGGCCTTACAGATAGAACAAAGAAATTAATCTAAAGATGGAATAGTTATGTCTTTCTTCTGTAAGATAATACTTGTTAATGTTTAAATTATGCTTAAATCATAACAATTCACTATGGCAAGTTATGCTTAGGGACATATTTACGTGGTCAACAAAAAGGCAAGCATTTTTAATTCGTTAGATCGTGTTGATATAGTTAACTTAGACTATTATAATACAATAATTGTTGTAAGCGTTGTAGTATAACAATATGAAATGTTATACGTTTGAATATGTTATCACAGTGACTTAGTAAAAGTATAAAGCGCATTACGAAAGCCGGTTAGAACCGAGCGCGTGGCGGCGTGTGAGTCACCGCGCCGGCTTCCCTCGCACCAAGCCGCCGCCACTGCCTGACCGACATACACACACGTAACAGTATCTTTTAGACTCTTGCCAACGTCATCACTCAACATAGTCTACTATTATTCAGTTTGTTTTGTAACGGTGTTCGGCTCCTATGTGGTGGTAGCACTGTTGTTTAATATTATTGTTTTTGTAGCGTCTTTTTGCTGGGTTCTTGCAAATTTATTGGTCTGCGTTGCAGATTTTTTATATTGCTTAAATTAACATTCTGGCTTATGTGAACTTGGAAAATCGTGCATCAAATCAAACCTTATGATAATGACTAATCGTTAGAATAAAATTCAAGAGTAAAAATTCACTGTTTCTTATACTAAATAAATCCTGAACATGGCTATTGGAGACCTTCAGTATTGAGTTATATAGAAAAATGTCAATTCTGTTGGCATCCATTCGATCAAGGGCAAAGTGCGCTGTCGTTTGTATTGTGCTAGCTAATGCACTATAATTTGAATCCACCTACGTTTCAATAAACTTTATGCAGTATCAGTTATGATAATTGCATATAAATATCATACAAAACGCGTCATCGATTATCGATTTCAACAGCGCAGCGCTTTGTTCCGACTATTCGATTTGGTCGTTCGATTGGTCGGATGGTCGGTCGACAAGTTGGGTTTGTGCAAACTAGTCTGACGAGTGTGTTTGAGTGTTCGCCAGGGGCGCGTGGGTGATAGAATGTCCTAAGGCTGGTTGCAATTACAACTACAGTAGAACTCCAATTATCCGAATTAATGGGGACCGGGACCCATTCGGATAATCAAATATTCGGATAATCGGATTTTTTTTTAAAAAATTGCCATTGGAGAGAATAAAAGCTACGTTTTGATATTGCACTATTTTTTTATTGAATTAAATGAAAGAAACATGAAATTTTCACATGTTTTAAGTATAAATAAAATGTACTTATGTACAAGTTTAGAAATAAAAATCATTGTTTTTTAAACATCTCCGTTAATGTAAGCTGTTTTGCGGTCTTCAACCGTTTTCGGGCAGCCAGGTCACGCATTCGCTTGACGGTGAGCAGTTGCAAGTGGTCAGACTCGGGCTGACGCTCCATCCACTTCAAAGCAGTCTCGAGGCCGGCAAATGCTTCACTAGCTGATGGTCCAGCGTCTACTTCAACATCAGCAGAAAGTTCTTCTTCCACTTCCACTTCAACATCTTCTCTCACACTTACAACAATTTCATCGTCATTGAGAATTTGAAAACCACAACAACGCGCAAACACTGGCTTCGCGGGGGTAAGAATAATAGCGCACTTAGACTTTTTTTGGACAATTTTTTGTGATTCGGATAATCGGCGATTCGGATAGTCGGAGTTCGGATAATTGGAGTTCTACTGTAAGTTATAGATTCGGGGCGCCCACGCTAGATTTAATTGGGTTGACAAAATGAAAATAATTTGCAACACCGTTATCTTTAAGTTATTTTCAAGCCTTTTGTTGTATTTATGACGTGAATTATTTTAATCGATGTATTGATATCACATAATGTATGTTATTTGTTAACAAGTAAAGCCTCTATTGCTGACGAGGTGTTTTAATGACATTTCGGTTTTGGTTCTCACACCGCCACTGGCCACAAATTTTTGTTCGGGGTTTGAGTGTTTGTTAGACTGAAAAGGCTCAATGAAAAATTGAAAATATGATATATCTATTGATAACATATGATTTGTCTGTTATGACCATAAACAATTTGCGTTATGAATGCCAACGCAATGTGCACTTGTAATCTGCGGCCTTGAGGTCAAATGCCAAGCTCATTGGTAACAATGCCTTCAATGTTAAGGTCTCTTTTATATTGTTGTTTACAAAAAAATTAAAAAATATCTTTTTATTACGAAGTCATGGTTAACTTTTTGGTGGGATTCAATGTGACAACCGAGCATGTTTTGGCAATATAGTACAGTACTTAATAAACTAATATATCTTGTATTTAGGACAGGTTTAATTGCAACACATCCCATAAGGCACTTTCGATTTTAGATCTGATGTCATGGCGCGTAGGAGTGTATTTATAGACATGATTTGTATATATTACGTATACTAACAATGATGTTATTTATAAAAAAAACGGTCTTATATCATTTGTATTAAATATTCAAATGTAGAAAATGGATGTAAAATTGTTATAAAAATTCTCAAAGCGTTTGCGTGACCCGAACGAATTATTTGAATCTATTACGTAAAACTCCTTTTAGGAATCTTAAATCATGGTACTTTCTTACTTCTTGATCTTGCGATGAAGTTTGTTTCTAATCGATAATAAACGTAGCAGACGACTCGAATGATTTAGAAAAAAAATGCTTTAAGTTATAACCTACATAAAGGTTTGTGGGAGAAAATATGAACATATTTATTGAGTATTATTAGTTACACCTACATTGTAGTTACCTTTATTGTTGTCGCGTTGTAACAGCCGTATATCGTTTCGCATTGATATACTTTCACTCGCTGTTGTAAAGTACTTTCAATAGCTCCGCTTCAATCCCTATTTAAATAATTTCTATTTTTGTCATGAGTTATATTTTTAGTGCTTGCAATTTGCACTGGCGCCTGAAGTTTGACAGTCCGCTGGTGAAAAGGTAACAACTACCACTAACCACTCTACATAATTATAGCTGTCTGATTGTCATTGTATCTCGGAAAGCAACACACAGAATTTTTCACTAATGAATGTAAAATCTAATACAGACAAAAACGTCTATGTTTATAATATAACCAACGGAATTGACCCGTAACTGTGACGAACCGATTTGTTGAAGTCAATCGTACAATTTCCTCTTTGATCTAGGATTGTTGATTTTTATGCTCGTATACATTTAGTGTATTTATTTTAGCTACAAATAGATAACCAGGTGATGAAAAACAAGTCTGTGTCTAGTTATATTTGTTTTGACAGCTCATGTTTCTTAAACAAATAATATCGTTGCTTCTTAGCTCTCCAATTAAGCATTGGAGTTAGTGAAGATTATGCAGCGATTTTTACTACGAAACATATTTGTTAAAACGGCGTTTGTTTTTCAAACTTGTTATATTCAAATGTGCGTCTCCGGCCAATCGAATTTTCTTTATATACCACCTCAACGTTCAATGTAAATTGTTCATAAACCATTTACTTTTTAACTAAAAATATTGTTTAATCATGAAGTGCGAACCCTCGATTTCCAACGCCCACAAAACGTAGAACTTAATGTAATTTAATATGTTCTATAAACTTGTAAGCGATTGAATTGAATATAATGTCAATAATATAATATCTATAAACCATGATAACTACACAACACAGTATAAGTAGCATTGTTTGTACGACACGGTTTAGTCTCCAGGGCTTGATTGTCATCTTCCTTATTTTATAATCTTATAATCGTAAGCCTCGTTCGTTTCCTCTTTGTCTTATTCGGATTTTACATTACGAAATGTATAATAATAGTAGCAAAAAGCCTGAAAATTTGTAAAGCAACTGGTAATGACTTCGCTCCTAATAACTCCTTCCCCCCTTTTGTATTTTTACTAAATTTCGATGTCGTTTATTCAGAATTGTTATAATGTTTTATTGTTGGTCAGAATGTCATGGGGCCTTGGATACACCGCCCACCTTCCATCGCAACGCGTCACTGTCACTAATGCGCCATATGTTCACCAAAACGCAGATCTTTCGAGTGTTTGCCTAGAAACATGTTAGGATATATTTTCAAGTTGGTCAAGAATGAGTTGCAACGACTTTTGGCAGTTTTATTCGCTTGGACGTTCGTTGGTGAGACTTAGTATTAAGTTAATAGTATTAGGTATTTTTGGCATCTCAATTGTTAACAGTTTTACAAGTATGGCGCTCGTGAGTTGGTTATAACATGATTCTTTAATCAAAATTGACATAATAATTTATAACCTCAACGTTATTATTATATTCATAATTACGCCTGAAATAAACATCATTACATCTTTTGAGCTGTATAAAATTCTTTTCAATATCGCCTATGGCTTGAAAGGTTTTTTTGAAGTTTTAAACAAATCAGCAATTATGACTTTATTTACATAATGGTATACTTTCCGCAACCTAGAAAAGCTCGTTATCAGTTAGTACAGAATATAAAATGGTTAACAACAAACAACACAATTGAATAGACTAAAGAACATTTTGTATGACGAAACGGAAGGCATTAGCAACAGCTCGAATAAGGATCTCAATGTATTTTTTTTAATAATGCATAGTTAATATATTGTGTTATATGAAGATTGTGTCTATCTCGACTTTGGGTTAGATGTTATGTGTTGTGACGGGCGCAACGCCTGTGCATAATTGAATCATTTGTGCGGTTTTTCGAGTCAATAATTTATCAATGTACACGACGCATCAAACTTGCACGGACAAAATTCAAACTGACCCAAATTAAATTACCAACATTAACATGTAATTTCGCCTCTGTATCTCTTTTTAATAATAAATCAATGTTTTCTATTCAGGTTATCTCATATTTTCACGGAATAATTGGTATTGACCATATCAATATGGTCATGGTTTCCATTGAGACGTTGGAATACCATAGACTTTATTGCTATCTTGACGTTGAAATCTGGACATAATTTGTATGTTGACAAAAGCCAAATTATAGTTTGAACACTGCAACTCTATTAAAATATAATTTCATACCTATGATCTCAAAGCTATTACAAGCCCCATCAAACGAGTTTGGCAACACTAAATAATTAATATATTGTGGTGATTACCGGTTTCGTGCAAATTAAATGCGTTACCTAACTTCAGTTCGCTTCACGCAGGACCTTGAACTCCACAATGTCAACAAACTGCCTGAGAAAGTTCACCGCTGTGTTATTTTTAATCTGATATTATTTATTCCAGTTGCTAGTTTAGTTCTTTATATAGATTTTTCGGCAATAATGATAAGATTTCTAGTTTTACGGTATTCAACCGTGAAAGATTTTTCCTGTATAATACCATTGCAAAGTTAATACATAATTATATGTACTGACCATTCTCGGGATTGTGGGGGAAAAATTAGTTATTTTTTGGGACGAAGCATGGTGCCACACGGTACACGATTATAATTAGCAGTCAGTTGCAATGTAGTTCCTTTGCCTCACGAAAATATAGCATTATGTGATTTTTAATGCTGAATAAAGTATTTGTAGCCATTTCTATCTTTTTCTCGGAAGTTTATGTTACGCATTGACCGATAGTAGATTACATGTTTCTCAATCAACTAACAGCATATAATTTCTGTCTCTTTTCATTTATAATAAACGTATGTATATCCGAAGTGTATTGATAACGCATACATTAATCTATTTGCGAGCGACGCGGACGTGGCAAATGGTTGATTTAGCGACAATGGTAGGGGGATGCACCTTGCGTCATCGAGCTATCAGAACTGATTAATCTTTAGGAAGGTGACTTAATTTATTCGAAAATTGTGCAATCAAGTTGAATTTGTAACATTATACTGCAGTGGAAGTTGATAGCGGACAGTGTTAAGTGAAAGTTTAATCTTGTGTATTTGCATTAGTGTAATATAGCCCTAAACTGTTTTTAACCCAAAATACAATTTAAAGTAATGTAATCTGTTAAAGTTATCGATGATTCTGTAGCTATAGTTCCACAACGTCGCCTAAAGATCTGAAGACGGATGCTTTATATTCAAATATTATAATTTATTAGTTTTATGTCCAATATAATTATTTCCAAATTCTTGTGTAGATAAGTCTCCATCTTCGTCTTTAATTTTTATTAAAATCGTATTAATTGTACACACGAAGTCTTGAACTTTCATTCAAATAGTCTTGTGTTATAGGCATCATTTGTCATCAGACTACTTCAAAACATTTGCTTCCAATCGTGCTCTTCAAAATCGCTTCTGCTTAATAACTCGAGCATGTCTCCCTAATTGGATTTAGATTTTGACCAAAGTTTCAGAAACAAACTAGTTTAAACCTGTTTGGTAATTAAATTAGGTCAAGCTGGAATTGTTCATGCTAGATCATTGGCAGTGGGATATGATTTTGAATTCATAGCGATTGTTGAAGCTGAGCTATCATTTTGTTTTATGCTTTTGGCGAATGTATAGAGAATTAATTTACAATTTTGTATATGATCGATATATATTTTACTGAATTGGTTTAAAGTTCGAACATCTTATACAGATTTTGAGACATGGATAAGGCATAGACATCATTAGTGATGATTCGGATTTGTTCATGATATGTGGTCAAATATTTGATATTTTTTCATGTTGATATAGTTTTAACAATAAAGCTATTTATGCAGCTGTTTTATACAACTGTTTCATACAATTACCAGATATTTGAGTTACCTATTTACATAATTTAAAATTAAAGGTAGAGTGGGATAAATAAATGTCACTTATGTAGACAATGTATTGAGGGGATCAGATTTAAAAACAGTATTTTATTAAACTACTACAAAACTAGGGGTATGGATATCAGATCCGTAGAGATAGAAAGAAGAAATGTTGGTAATATCTGTCAGAAACTTGTCTATGAACGATTGTTCAAAAATGAATTTACACCTTTTCCAGCAAATCCATATAAAAATGCATCACTAGTCCAGTTCATCGACATGTCGTTATCCTCAATTGGCAGGAGTTTGTGGCATCAATTAGCGTCTCGTTTCGTCCCTGTCGTTCTATTTATTGATGTGTTGAATCACCGTTTTTCTCTTGTTAGCGAGATTTGCGCACGGCATTATCGCACGCTCTTACAGTTAGTTTCGACACATGTCACGTTTTAATTCTGATTACGTCTCCTTTCTGTTGCTGATGATTTAAGAAAAAAATATATTATAATTAGTAAAAATTTCAGATTAAAGAAACAATTATAAGTAATAATATGGATAAGTTTTTAAAAAAAGAAAGTGTGGGGTACCAGCCCCACTTTTACTACTATAAGTTATAAATATGGTGCTAATCTTTCATCTCTTGAATCGCAGCTGAGAGAAATATTTTTCCACATGAATTTAATTTCCATCCAGAACAGGTCTGCAACCGCGGTCTGAGTCGTTGATTTTAACAACATAAACAGATTTCTTCCTTTGGGGATGGAATTATGTGTGGGAGGTAGAGTGTATTTATGTTAAGTAAACGCAGCAGTGTGTTTTCTTCTAAACATTATGAAATGTGAAGGGAAGCTCGCCTTGCATTTAATTGAACATTCACATAATGCGCTCTTATTATTTATTTACGACGGCCATGTTGAAATTACGAATAAATAATAAATGGAATAGTCTTTGAAGGAATAAAGTTATTGCTACTTGTATGCATTTCCATGCCTCGATAGGAATGTAACGTGTAAACCATGAAACCAAACTTTGAATCCCAAGTAAAGAATTTAATAGAGCGGATTTTTGAGAATTTTTGAAGACATATGGAGTAAAAATATTATAATACAACTGGGATTAGGAATTATATATCTAATACTGTTAACATCACCAGATACAGCATCATCTATAAATGTATTTGCGTTACATCCAACATTATGCTAATCGTGCTTTCTCACACATCACATGACAGTTGTTTTACATAAATCGATTAGAGAAAGTCAATCATTCATAGCTTAGTTGTGACTTGTGACAGTTTTTATTTATTATTTATGTGCTAAACTCATGTTATCCATTAGTTCTCATCCGCGAAATATCTATAACGCTTCATAGGGATAAGTCAATCATTGTGAACCGCAATAGACTTGGGTTTGTGTCTTTGGGGCTATTTATTCATGTTCATTAATGTTAGTGATAAATCATAATAAAATTGAACGTATTGGTAATCTCAGGAACGGAATTCTACGAAATTAAGGAAGGGATTCCATTATCGAAGTAATTCTATGATTTGCATTTGTAATTCCTAAAATATGCAAAGAAAATTTGCGCGTCATCAGTGAAGGAATGAAGGGATATTTGCGGAGAATAGACCTTCACTTACAACCGCGTTATTGTTTTGTTTATTGACGTAAAACAATTACTAAGAAGACCTATTTCCCTTACGTGTAGCTCTAAATTTCCGTAGAAACTTTACAATGCTATCTTTCATTATCATTACATCTTGGTCTTCTCTACTGATGCTCACGTTTCAGTGAAGCTCGCAGTGATGGCACAATATGGGTTTAGAAAGCGATTCTTGAATGATAGGCCTAAAGTGGTGTTAAGCAACAAGTCCCCTATGAGGGGCTGAGGCAAGGCTCGTGGCTCGTGGGCGGCACGTGGGAAGCGCCGCGGTTCCGTCTACTGATGTCATCGGCGGCACGGTGGCGCGGCCTCTAGTTACGGGCTGCTTGGGAACTTGTATGTTGTTGGTTATACTTGAAGTTTGATAGATTGTTCTAGAAATTTAAAGTATATACCGAAATATGATATTCTTTTAATTAAGATATTTGCGAGTGGGTGTTCAGACAAGATATTTTTAATGAAAACTATACTAAGTAAGTATAAGTTTTTGGTCAGGACTACACCCAAGTCCTACACTGGCTTTTCACAAGGCTGATAAACCGGCCTCCTAAAGGTTAATAAATTATTTGCTCGATCTGCTGAGAGCGGGACAGTGGCAAATATAATACATTTACTTTGGTATATAACACATACATACATAAACTCACGACTGTATTCCCCGAAGGGGTAGGCAGAGGTGCATTTCTGCACCCACATTTTGCCAGGTATGTATCAGTCCCACGTAATAGGGGGCGAGCCTATTGCCGTTTTTCGGGCACATTTCCAGACTCCGTGCTGTTACTGATAATTTCCTAATGGAAAAACCCAATAACACTTTGCCCGACCCGGGAATCGAACCCAGGACCTCTAGATCCCACGGCACATACTTGTACCGCGAGACCACGAGGCAGTCAGTTTGGTATATAACATGTAAATTAAATGGCAATCGGTCGTCAAATGTCGGAAAGGAATTTAATTATGGTAGTCAGTAGTCGTCGACTTGCGAAGGACACTCGTGGCTAGTTGTTGAATAAGTGGACATTATCATTTTTTATAGATTGACATCCTCTCAGATGTTGTCTTTTAACATTATACATAATAGGCTTGGTTACGACTGTTTATTTTTGTATGACTCACTCTGTTAGTTTCTTTGTACGAGCATGTCCGATATTGCAATTTAAATTCGTGTTTTTAAGAAAATGCATAAATTATTATTTTTTAAATTATATTGAATGACCATAATGCATTTTAATCGCACACTGATATTATTTTTTTGTTTCGTTAATGTCGTCTCAAAAGGCACTATTCAATAATTATGAAAAAAAAACCAGTCCCGTTAATTACCTGTATATTATTGCGCGATTAGTTGCACGAAGAGATTTGTTGGATGCATATCAATGAAGTGTAATTGATTAAATTCATCAACAATTAGTGATGCCTGATAAGAAGTTATTGGATTCCTCGTTATTTCAGTATGAGTTAGTAAAATAAAACTTTCTAAATATGGCAACGATCTACCTATTTGTTTCGACCTTCTCAAATGTCTCACGGCCATTGCATTTTCTTGTCGTTTTGGTTGTTTGTTCAGCTTTGAGATTCTTTATTAGTAATTTATGTTTTGTTAACGTGCTCATGCAAGGTTATTATATTTGTGACGTAACAAGTAAGGTCAGGCATATGTAAAATTCATACGAGTGGATATACAGGCTAATGGGTGTAGAAGAAAATAAATGTGTCTCATTTGCATACCGTAATTTTGATATCAGGTTAGGGCTAGTTATTCTTCTATAATTGGGTACTTTTAAGTTGTTAAATGCTTTTCTATTGCTGCAGCTAATATTTCATGAGAACTTGATCCCTTTGTTTCACAATATGTGGAGCATGTAGTCTTTGTGATTTTTTCAAATAAGGTTTAACCACAACAAGGTTTCATTTTACTTTTTATTTACTTACAAAATTCAAGAAATAGTATTTCTGATTTGGGATAGAAAAAATGTTTTATAATGTAGGTCTTATGCAGTGATAAATTATGTAATAAACTTCGGTCGAAATTGCATGTATGTAACCTGCCGTGTGACCTAAACGGTGACGTGGAATAATGCTCATTGCAGTCATTATTTATTACTTTATACAGATAACTTAAGCAGTCAATAAATAACGTTGTAGGTCGCCCATACCATTCCGGTGGAGCTGCAACTGTTTTTGGACGTCGATTCATACTGCATTCATTTAATTGTATTAATATAGAAAATAGTAATGAACGTTGTGTCAAAGGACCTTATAAAGGTTGCTTGCGTCTTTCTCAACTTATAAAGGCTTTGTCTTGCTTCCTCAACGTCACTCGGAAGACCAAGGAAAATCATTTCTTGGTTAAGGATTTCTGGCTTTTTTTATTTTGTACACAAATGTATTGTGCGGATCTTAATGTGTATCTTTCGTCTGTTTAAGAAAAACTACGTGAGATGAAATACAAATATAATGAGTTCAGTTCTTTAAACGTAGCCATGTATAGGTACTTACTTCATAAGTCAGTTAGCATCAATGGTAAGAATTTTAGATTGAAATGAAGACTTGTGAAACTTAAAGGGTTTACTACAAACAAAGAAATTGTGGAATCGTAAAGTTACTCATAAAAATTCAATACGGGGTACTGTGAGTGACATTACGATGTATCTAATTTGACTTATTAGGGTTGACGACATGACCCGGAAATCCCATAAGTTAACTACCTATGTATATATCTTTTTACTCGAATGAATGAGGCCACTAGAAAATGAATATAATTAATATTTCCCATCACTCAACGCTATCGACGCCTATATTTATTTTCGTCATATGAAGTCAGAATCTCCATAAAAACCAGTAGTATTTATTTCAAAAGAGGTTTGTTTACACAGCCAGTCTTTTGATGTATCCGTAACTTTTAATGGTTTTATGAATTTAATTCCCTCGGTGTGCAGCGCGGAGGACTGAAGTTTTGAACTTGTGTCAATAGACGGATCTATTCAAAGAAATGTATGCTAGATTTTAATACTTCCATTTCAAGCATAGGTCTTCGTGTTTGTGTTAACGAATGTAGTTTTTATATTTTTACATTTATACTAGTCTGGGCCTGGCTCTGACTATCCTATATCTAGTGGTATAGACGCAGAAGTATAACTGACAGATACTTTTAGCAGGTCATCAAGCTAAAAACTATAACTGAAAAATAATTCATTTGTTATTATTCATCGAATTACAGTCCCACTATTGACATTATAGCATGTTTTGTCAGCTAATAATAAAATTATCCTTATTGTAACGCACTCCCCTATTATTACTGAAATACTGTGTCGGAATTGTTGCCGTCACGCGACACGTGTGTGACTGGGTTCTGAACCCAGAACTTCCTAATTGTAGTCTCGCTACACTGTCAAATTAAGAGAAGAAGAGACTTGAGAAGTCATTACGGACTTTAATTTACATTCAATGTGAATGCTTTCATTTTGCACCATTCTTAATATTAATGGAATGATTTATGTTGATTATTTCGGCCTTGAGGCTGCCGATACGATCCGGAGATAAATATTTATATGGTATACAGATATGTTTGTGCGTGGGCGTTTGTGTCATAAACAAATCCTAGATACAGTAGTTTATGTTCTACAAATGTATGATTATAAATAATGATGTGATTTTGAAAAATTATATTCATTTTATTATTATTTCTCGCTTACAAATAATAGAGGGAGCTGTGAAACATACCAACATTTGCCCTGATACTCTAAACTCAGTGGTGTGTTTGGACCGTGGCATTTGGCGCTCTATAGTCTCTGCCTACCCTAACGGGAGACAGGCGTGAGTTTATGTATGTATGTATGTACTCTAAACTCACTTGTTACAATTTAATTACCAGAATAGTAAATTATATTTTAATTGCAAATCGTTGAGATATAAAGCAAAATTTTATTGCCAATTATCTTGACTAGGTATGAAGTTATGTAACTCGATATTTAGACTTTCCTTAAACAAACGTCGGAACGAATCGTCAAATATTTGCCTCGTACATACACTAACCTACATAGTTGAGTGCCGACGTGTGCTAAACTCTGTTTAAATGCATTCCGTTGTACGTAATATAATTAATGCACTCTATTAAATATATATTTTTACTTGTGGTACAATCCATGAAATAAATGAATTTTAAGACTAATATTTGGTACGCTATATATTACAAAGCTTAGAGTAAGGTGTTTTATGAATTTGATTATAGCGTTATTTGGGTTTTCCAAACAGCAATATTGTTTTGAGTACATTTTTATGTCGACTCTGCGGCTTCTTGTCACTCTGTTTTCCCACTGTTGTTATTAATAAAATAATACCAGCTTTATAAATTCTCGCGAATTGAATTTTTAATAGAATAAACGAAGTTGGTCGTACACACTATACTTCCCTCTGTAAATATAAAAATAATTATCAATGCTTTATGTATTCAAGCGTCGTACCATAAAGAAAAGTATATGTTTATAATTGCCTCAATACAGTTTCTACTAATCCCATTATATGTTAAAAACATAGTCAACAAAAGCTACTAGTATCATACGCTCGCAGCTCCCAACTTGCGTGATGTTTATCGCGGATGTGTTGCGCGGGTGGTGCGCGGGCGCCGCTCGTCTACCACGTCGCGCCGCGGCCGGCTGCTGACTCACCAACACGCTCCGGCGCTAGCGTAACCTTAATACTACACCCCCTCCCCTCTACAGCCCCTCCTCTCCCCTGCACCGCACAAAACTGAACCTCAACTCCCTCGGCGAACTCGGTTGTTTTGTTTACTCTGCTGCCAGCTTCTGCCTATCACACGAAATTGCAGTAATATAATATAGGTTTGTAACAATCAAAAACAAACATATTTGAATCAATTCGGTAACCAAACATTGGTTGAACAGCCGGCGATCAAGTAAATTCCCTCTGGAGATGGCGTGTAACGATTGTTTTACCGTGTGAACGGAAATCCGATTTCAAATTGATGTTTACAAATCTGAATTTCAGCTCTAATTGAATCAACCCTAAGATCCCTCCATTATATGACTAACATCACGTCAATGAACCTTACAAGTAAAGCGCTATACGAACGCAAAATACTCACTAATTGTAAATTGTAATAATTGCATTTTTACTATCGTGCTCGTCGCCCGTTAATTCTTTACTAATGAAAAGTTACAACTCTCATAACGTCAATTATACAATACCAATTGATATTGGAAACTATAGGTTAATTATAAATTTAATCTTATACAATAGTTGACAAAGTGTATATAATACCCTCTCAATGGCGCGTGTCAACAACGACTTTATTTAGATGTAATATGTACCGTCCTGTTCACCTTGCATATCAACAATTACGTGTAAGTACATTAAAATGAGTTTTTTTTTGTCCAGTTTGTCGCGTGTTATATTTTAGCACTGCGACTTGTTTGTGATAATTGTCACAGGGTCAATGAGGAAACCTGATAGTCGAGCGTGAGATATGTGAACTCGCCGAGGGCCAAAAATATATGCATATACGTTTAAATCTTTCAAAAGTGATATTATTATATAGACTGAGTGTTAAGTCCGATCGCAATTGATACTCGGGAACCAGTCTCGTCCAAGTACCATTTGCTTTAACTTCAGTCTTATAAGATTACGACATGTTTAGCTCGGAATGAAATAACTGTTCAGTTAGTATAGTAGTTAATGTAGTGCCATTAAAATTTTGCATATTAGGAGCGTCAACTTCTATATCCTGTATTTACACTGTCCATATTCGCATCTGGTATTCAAGGACCTACCTCTAGGTAGGAGGGTTAAATGGTGTGAAGCGACTAAGCTGTATCACGTTGGTATAGTGTGGATATCGAAACATCCTATCTAATATCAAAATTTAAAAATAATCACAGTTTCGCAAACATTCGATTGTAATATCCTCTTTGACGAACGGTTAATATATTTCAAATTCACACTAATAGCTATCAATCTACATCCGTGACATTGTCGTACTTAATGAGGCAGAGCGAAATTCAAAACATTGGCGGGAGCGGCGAAAGTGCGCACCGCGGTGAAAAGCCCATAAAGCCGTGTTGGAACGCGGTTTACTAATAATGACATATTAAAGCAATTGTGGCTTTTGAGTTCCGCAGTAGCAAGTCTCGATCTTTTGAATATTAATGTTAGCGGCTTTGTTCTTCTCGCCCCGGTACAAATATTTTTTGTTCAACGTTTTTGTGCTGTTCAAAGGAATAAAAGTAATTGAGAACTAAGTTTCATGAATTATTTTTTTACCAGCCATGGTATCGTAATTATATAACATTAAGAAGTTTCATGTCCTCTCTATATTTATACCAAAATTCATCTTTATTTGTACAGCGGTTTAAACGTGGAAGCTAAATAGACAGAGTTACATTTGCATTTACACTATTAGACTAAGTTGGCCTAAAATGATTTTTACTTCGTCTTAACAATTAATGAAGTAATTATTTATTGCATAAGTCATAATGTTGCAAACTATTATAAACTAAAATTACAGAACCATCACGATAAAATTAAGTTCGTGGTTAACTGCTCGTGTTTTGTATGTGGGCCACGGACACCGCACGGCCCGGGCGCTTTGCGAAATTACTACCCGAAGCCGCTCATTGCTCTAAGAATAAGCCAATCAAACCGTCTTTTCGAGAATAGTAGAAATTGTTGCCTATAATTTTTTATAATATTTCGCAATGCAGGAATTTTACTGTATTTTTTTTACATAATTTAATTTATATAAATAACGCAGTTGCCAGTTATATATCTTATAAGATTCTATCTAATTTCAAACGATTAGTAATTATACGTGCAATCTATGGTACTGTGCAAACTTCACGATTGTTACTATGATTTCCAAAAATTTTGAAGAGTGTGTTTCGTTAGAAATAATAGGAAGGTAATTGTTTTTTTATTATTTCCTAATACACAATTGAGCACTTTAATTAATTCTCGGTAAAAAAAATTCTAAATTGCATTCCTTTTCTTAAGTTTTATTTTAGCAATATGAGTAAAACTAGAAATAGTACTCAAATGCACACGTACTAGCAGTTTTGCATTGATCAATTCGTGCCCCTTTGATTTGCATGGCGGTTCCAATTCATTTTCCCATACCGAATACGTATGGAGCTACTGCTATTATGTTGGATGTGAGCAAACAAAAGGTATTTCCCGTAATGTGCGCGTACCACGGTCAAATTGATTCCGCGAGGCGCATCGCTCCGTAATTGGACGGTAGTTGTCGTTTTCCAGGGAAAGGCTCGCAATGACCTTATCCGTACTCACCGGAGAGGCACGAGTGTTTCCGTACACGGTGTGGCGATAGGCGATCGTTTGATCCCTGAACTCTGTCACGGGTTGTCTGTCTAACGTTGCCCTTATCGCGTTCTGGCTACGGGAGGTTACTGTTTTTGACCCCGGTACTGGCAGGCAAAAGAGGATTTGTTTTTATTTTTAAATAATTGATGTGACCTTTTTGGTACCTTGGTTTCATCTTGATTATGCGGTATAGCTTTCTTTAATTTGTTTAGGTTATATATTTTTAATAAAAGTTTATTCTTAAATCTTCGATCCATGAGTACGTATTTCTATTTTAAGCATATTTCAGCAGATGAAGTAGATCTTATTGGTCCAAGACAATTTGATACTTTTAAAATATAGTTATCTTATGTTACACGACATGGAACTCATGGAGTTATCAACTTAAATGAAAAAATATAATATTATCGATGTATGTGCACAAGGCGTCGTATTCGCTATATTGACCTAGGCAACTTTGTCGCGTTCTGGGATCAGCCTGTTTATACAAATACACACACTTACGGTAGGCAGCGGCTGGGTTGTGCTCCTGGCATTACTTTAGTCCATGGGCGGCGGTAACCGCTTACCATCAGGGGGACCGCTTGGTCGTCTGCCTACTGAGGCAATAAAAAAAAAAAAAAAACACGGACATAATTAGGTGTAAATTAGGTGAACGGTGTTTTCACCGAAAGTGATATTCCAAATTGTCTCGTAAATACAATAAAACGTATAACTCCTGATACTGTAATGTTTGACGTCACACGATTAAATTTAGATAGCGTAACGATAGTAGTGAATAAAAACAAATAATGATTGAATTGATTGGTGTATAAACGTACCTACATATATAATTTATGCATTATCTGTAGGTAGTTCAAGTATTAATAAGTATTCAACATGATATCTATTGAATATTTTTATTCACGAGTTTGCACTTAAAATACTAAAAAAAATATTGAAATAGATGTAGATATTTGCCTCCTAATTGATGTTATAATATACAAACGCGATTTTTTTGTTACGTATATAAATCTAAATAGTTACATTGATGTCGATAACTTGTTTAATGCATACATATTTTTAATTCCTTTTTAACGTCTAGACGAAACCGCATACAAAAGGTAGCACTTAATAAATCTACAGCTGTCAATAATAATTTATTTAGTTATTTACACTTTATACAAAACTCTGCTAATCGTACCTAGGATGATGCAGAGATGATACACAGCAGATGTACAAATAAAATACCTACTTTATAAACATTGATGCATGCATAAACCTTTATCATAACTTACATACTAAAATATATACAAGTAATATACATATGTCCGTCAGTTAACGAGCATTATTGAACGGGTAACAGAGGCCTCGTTTGTATTGGCTTGCTGAGCCACGTACGGTGGCAAATTGTTGGTAATCTAACTCCAAACGTCTCTTACGACGTAAACTTGGCCGTGGGAACATGAAATTTTCTACTCTTACCATCAGTAATTACGTGCAACGCGCATGCGTAGAATGAATACGTCGTTAAATGTCTTGAGTGTCGCTTTTTAGAATAATGTTATCGATATCTTTACAGTTTTCATTTTTTATCTGCAGTTCTATTGTATTTTCTTACGATGGCAATTCACAGGACTTTTATAGTTTCGTTTCAATGAATTCTTGAATGAGAAATCCGTATTACAACGATTGTATGTATTTGGGCTTATACATACAGAACATACATTGTCGAAGGCAAATGTGAAATGACACAAACTTGTGAACAGTTGGTTAAAATAAAAATATATCGGATTTTGGGATTGCCCCGTGTGTATAATAATGTGTGTGTAATGATGTGGATTAATAAGACATAGTTTTGATCGTTTTTAACAATTTCAGTGAATGAAGGAAACATGCACTTTCTAATCATTAAAAACTTGTTAATAGTATATTGAAGTCGTGTTGGCCTCGAGATTTAGGCACGCAGTCGAGCATCTCGACGGTCGCGGGTTCAAATCTCAGGCACACACCTCTGACTTTTCGAAGTTATGTGTGTATTCACAATGAATTTCACGTACTTTAACGGTGAAGGAAAACATAGTGAGGAAACCGGCACACCTAAAAAAAGTTCTTAAGAATTTCTTATGTGTGGTCCGCCAACAGGCTAGCGTGGTGGACTAAGGCCTTAAACCTTCTCAGCTGTAGAGGAGGCCCGTACCCAGCAGTGGAACTAATGCTGATGATGATGAATAGTATATTAACTAAAAAAAAACAAATAGAAACATACGTTATAAATACCGTTTTTTCTAATAACGCCTCTTCATTGTCAGACGATACTCTATGCCTGAAATGGTTATAGCATCCATAATTAATCGCAATTAATATCATGTCCCTTGACTCTTGCACTACCTGTTCGTAACAAGTTTCAACGTAGGTATGAATTAGTTGTGAATAACAAACCACGCTTCGGTTATCGGATATTTACATAACATTAAGTATTACTCATGCGTTGGCTGGATCGTTTAATGGCGTTGCGAAATTGTTTTGCAATGTATTTTAGAATAGAATGATCTCGGTCGATCGACGGTCTCGGGTTCAAACCCCAGGCACACACCTCTGACTTTTCGAAGTTATGTGTGTATTCACAATGAATTATCACGTACTTTAACGGCGAAGGAAAACATCGTGATGAAACCTGCACACCTAAAAGTTCTTAGGAATTTCTTAGTGTAGTCCGCCAACCCGCAGTAGGCCAGCGTGGTGGACTAAGGTCTAAACTCTCTAAGTTGTAGAGGAGGTCCGTGCCCAGCAGTGGGACGCATGTGGGCTGATGATGATGATGTCAATACACGATGGTGCTTACTACATATTGATAGTTTATATCAAAAAAGTAGGAAAATAATGTATTGCGTAGAATTCCCCTAAAAAAATTATAACGAACTTTAAGTAGAATAAATACACTAGGCCAGCGAGGTGGACCGAGTAATACACTCTGTAACCCTAAAGGAGTCCTGTAGTCAGCAGAGGAGCTGACTATTACTAGTCATAATAAAGAACTTTCAGTTTAATAGGATCACGGTTTAAAAAATAGTGTGATTATACGCGTCCATGATATCGCCTATTGTACCTGTTACCAAGAGGGCTCTTGCTTATTACAAACAAATATTATGAATTCTATAAAAGAATAAATATAAACAACATTTTATTTCTCTTATTGTACATAATATTATATTTAGTAGCTTTCATGTTAATTAAAAATTAGTTAAACGTAAGTTTTCCGTTCGCTTTTCGATTTCTGATTGCAACAAGTTGTGACGGGAAGGCGAATAGACTCGGAAAACTCCGCGTGGGTACTGTTCGCGGAAACGTACGACATCGTATTTCAACGTCTCACTGTTCCAACGCTCAGTAAGGAAACGAAACTGATTTATAATTAGACCAGAGTCGATGCGTTAAGGGGTCAATGACACGCGCACCAGGCGACCGAATAAAATTCGTTACCCACCACCGTCCACTTTGTCAGGATCTCGCTGTTGTTATAAAGTGTAGAAACGAGAGGGTCATGGGAAAGTGGTGTTTCAGGTAAATATTTGGCAGAAGGCCACAAATGTGTCGGTTTGGTGGATTTTAGGAGTGTTTCAATTGGTTCATGTTTTCTATTTGTCAAATGCTTGAAATTGTTTTAAACTTTTATTTCCTCGTATGTAACTGTTTTTCGGTCATTGTTGTACTAGTGGACACTCGTATTTATGGTCAACCCTGAAATTTCTATTAGCACTATGAAAGGAATAATTTGTCTTGAAAATAATATTGAGTTTAACTGTAGTCTACCAAATAAATTTTGTGTAGCGTCACACAAAACTCGTGACGTTACTCAGTACCATTTAGCTCTTTAATGATGCATCATATTGTTTGCGAAATTAGTAATTTTCCGCATAAACACATGTACTTTATCAATAAACAGTTTGGGTTTAGAGGCCGCGGTGAGTCCTCAATAACCTGTTATCACTGATTCATAATTATCAGCGCCTGAATATTTGGCGTAGTTTGCGTAAACGAAAATTATATCGAGAAACACGTATATTTTTTTTATTAACTGCTTAATAGATAGTACGAAATAATACAGTATGAAGCGACTATTGTGTTCTCGCATATAATTGATTTTAAAGCGTATTAGACTTGTTTTAAATAGGAATTGCAGAAATTAATTATTTTATTAATGCAGTAAATGATCTACATCAACAATAAAATGAGGTGAAAAGGCCTATGCTCAAACGTAGGATTAATAAAAAAAGAATACCTGGAAATGCATTCCTGGTGGTAGGATTTTCGTATCCGCCCGGATAGCGACCACCGTGCACAGGACGGAAAACCCGCCATAGTGACACATGCAAGTGTGTCGCGTTCCGGGATCAGTCAGTGTACATCCGGTTTTTCGGGGGACTTCAGTCGTGGTAGGTGGATGACCGTGCGGGTATTTTTGCCTCGACTGATTGGAGGTGTATTGACCCATCGGCCAGGGAGACCCGTAGAAACGGTTGTCCCGCTGGCCGCCCGCGGTATAGTACAGGGGCCCAATCGTGGCTAACCACCTCGAGAGGCTGCCCCACCATGCCGCGCATAATCTTGGAGTAGGTCGTCGTGCCGGTTGGTGACCGGATATGGGGTCCCGGCGGCCTATTCCGGGAGGGTACGGGGGCCCTTCCGTCCGATGGATCAGTCTGCCTCCATTCAGCACTAATGTGGCTAATTTCCCGTCGCGATCTTCTTACTACCATGACATAAGTCCCCCTAGCTTCTTCACAACTTCCTTCCTTCACCCATGACAGTGCGACACATCAGAGCAGGTTCTACAGCGGTGCACAACCCCACCACCGCGTTCACAATGGAGTTCGCCAACATCCGCGGGCTCCATTCGAACATCAATGCCGTCCACCACCATCTAGAGACGGCCCGGCCTGCTTTGCTCTTCCTGACGGAGACGCAGATTCGTTGTCCGGCCGATCTATCGTACTTGCACTACCCCGGCTATTCGCTTGAAGAGAACTTCAAGCCTAAGGCCGGGGTGTGTTTGTATGCTCGGTCGGATGTCTGTTGTCGCCGTCTGCGCTGCATGGAGGATCCTTCCTTCTCCACTCTGTGGGTACACGTTGACCTCGGCTGTCAAAGTCGTGTCTACGTGTGCCTCTACAGATCTCATAACGGGGATGATGAGACAACCCGGTTATTCAACTACCTTGGCCAGGCGACAGACGCCGCGCAGGAGCAGTTCCCCACAGCGGAATTGGTAGTTTTGGGGGACTTCAACGCACATCATGAGTTGTGGTTGGGTTCCTCCAAGACTGACCATGCTGGAAGGGCTGCCCACGCGTTCGCTCTTACTCATGATTTGGCGCAACTGGTGAACCAGCCTACCAGGATCCCAGATGTGTCGAGTCATGTGCCTTCTCTGCTGGACCTTCTGTTGACGAGTCACCCAGCCGGGTATCAGGTGACGGTTGGTGCCCCTCTGGGTTCCTCCGACCATTGCCTGGTTGGGACGTCAGTTCCGCGCGCTGCACCTCCACTACCCGTGAAGGTTAAGCGCAAAGTCTGGCACTACTCGTCAGCAGATTGGGATGGTATGCGAGAATACTTCGCATCCATCCCTTGGCGGCAGCGCTGCTTTGAGGGCTTGGATCCTTCAGCGAGTGCCGACGCCATTGCCGACGAGATCAGATTAGGAATGGAATACTATATTCCTTCCTCTGAGATCGCCGGCAAAGGACGCGGACGCTCCTGGTTCAATCGCGAGTGCGCCGACGCTGTTGGTAATAAACAGGCGGCGTACCGCGCTTGGATCAGGGGTCGCGCAATAAAGGATCCCAATTTAAGCTCACTCAAGGCAGCTTATAATCGTGCCGTCAAGGCCTGCAAGAAGGCTTATGTGAGAGCGGATGCTCAGCGCGTCTCCAGGATTGGACGTGCCTTGGCAGACCATCCGACGAGCAGCCGTGCTTATTGGAGTCTTGCTAGGGCTGTCCAATCCAATTTCTGTCGTCCTTCGCTGCCCCCGCTGAGATATCCGGATGGATCACTGGCCCATGGGCCGGAGGAGAAAGCCAGTCTACTGGCGCGCCTCTTTGCGGCCAATTCTCGGCTTGATGACTGCGGTTCTCAGCCACCTACACTGCCTAGCTGTGGCCACACAATGTCTGATATCCGTATCAGGCATTGTGATGTGAGGCGTGAACTGCAGTCACTTGACGTCCGAAAAGCCAGTGGTCCTGATGGTATCCCGGCGGTTGTCCTTAAAAAGTGCGCAGCCGAGTTGTCTCCTGCACTAACACGCTTGTACCGCGCGTCTTATCTTTCAGGTGTGGTGCCTCAATCTTGGAGAGAGGCTAATGTGCAACCGATTCCTAAGAAGGGTGATCGGTCAGACCCTGTCAATTATCGCCCAATCGCCATAACCTCAGTGATCTGCAAGGTGATGGAGCGGATCATTAACATCCAATTGGTCCGCTACCTGGAGGATCACTCGTTGATCAGTGATAGGCAATACGGCTTCCGCCGTAACCGGTCAACGGGTGATCTTCTAGCGTTTGCCTTGCATCACTGGGGGGAGGCGATTGATCGGCATGGCGAGGCTCTTGCCGTGAGTCTCGACATAGCCAAGGCATTTGATAGGGTCTGGCACCGTGGCCTTCTCTTCAAGCTTCCGGCATACGGTCTTCCCGGCAACTTGTGTTTGTGGATTTCGAGCTTTCTGCATGGGCGTAGAATGCGTGTCCTCGTCGACGGGCACGCTTCACAGCTCATGTCAGTTAGTGCCGGGGTTCCACAAGGCTCTGTGCTATCGCCCACCCTGTTTCTTCTGCATATCAATGATATGTTGCCGCTTGGCAACATTCATTGCTATGCAGATGACAGCACGGTCCATGGGCGGTACTGCAGTAAGCCACCAGGTTGCCGGGCGGATACTGAGAGTAGACGCGAGGAGCTTGTCATTGAGCTCAATCGGACCCTGTAGCTCATTTCCACATGGGGTACCCGGAATCTGGTTGAGTTCAATGCCAAGAAAACCCAGGTCTGTGCGTTTTCGTGCAAAAAATCCCCGTTTTCTCCTCTCCCCAATTTTCAGGGCATTTCACTCGCAATGCGGAACGGCCTTAATATCCTAGGTGTGGATATCCGCTGCGATCTTAATCCAAGGACTCACATCGAGGGCATTATATCCGCCACTTCACGCAGGGTCGGAATCCTGAACAGGGTGCGCCGGTTTTTCACGCCCGGTCAGCTTTTCCGCTTATACAAAGCGCAGGTTCGGCCGGGCATGGAATACTGCTCGCACCTCTGGGACGGTTCCGCCAAATACCTTCTCGATGCCTTGGATGGATTGCAGCGGCGTGCCATCCGCATTGTGGATGATGCAGACGTCACAGCCAACTTGGAGCCGCTACAGTTGCGCAGGGACATTGCCGCACTTAGCGTGTTCTACCGTCTGTATCATGGTGAATGCTCTGAAGAATTGTTTAAGCTTGTCCCATCCTCTCCTTTCCTCACCAGAACCACGCGTGCTGGCATGCGAAGCCACAGCTTTGTGGTCACAACATCCGCGGCTCGAACCAAAAAGTTCGCCAACTCTTACCTTTGCCGCACCATCAAGCTGTGGAATAGTTTGCCGGCTCACGTGTTCCCTCCTTCCTATGATCCTGGATCCTTTAAGCGAAGCGTGAAGAAGCATTTGTGCAGGCCGGCATGATTGTGTCGACCAGCGGGTGACCTTCGTTTCTCGCTGGTCGTTATTAATTTTTTGGACTCCACTGTGCTTACCATCAGGTACAGTGGAGTCACATTGCCGTGCCAGTTTAAAAAAAAAAAAAAAAAAAAAAAAAAAAAAAATGCTTGGAAAAGTGTGAAAAAAAATTAATCTTGTGTTATTTTTTGCTGATTAAAATCGTAAACTACAAACATCATAATGTTAGTCGTCACTATATTATAAGCGAAGGTTTGAATAAGCAATTAGTATTGCTATAAGGTAAACGTATAAATATGATGAAGGGACAGTTTTTCTTAAACTTCTCATTATTTCATAGGAATGCTGTCTAGCTTTCAAAGAGTCTTCTCGGCATACTATTCTCAACACATATTCGATTCGAATTTTAGTACAGCGTGCCTTAAAATTGACATGCAGCAAGATTCATGTGGGTGACTCAATAGTGAGTTTATAAAAAGAAGTAATGAGATAAAACTAAATTGGAGCGTGAAATGTTCTCGCATTTCAAACTAATGGTTAGATTTTCCGCGTGAATCCACTTTTAATTACACTTTCGCTATTAGGGTAGAGGCGTCAATTAGTGCGCCGATGTCGTCCCTCGCCATTCAACTGTTTCGAATGGATTTTTCTGGAATATATGTATTTGGATTTGTCTGCCTCGTGGTCTCGCAATACGGTATGTGGCGTCCGTAAGAAGTCCCGTGTTTGATTTCCGGGTCGGGCAGTCTTAATGGGTTTCTCTATTAGCAAATCCTCAGTAGCAGCACGGAGTCTGGAAATGTGCTCGAAAAACGGCGAAAGGCTCGCCCCTTATTATTTGCGACTGACACATGTCTCGTGAAATGTGGGTGCAGAAAGCACTTTTGCATACCCCTTAAGGGAATATAAGCGCGACGTTATGTATGTATTTGGATGGTTTACAGACTGCAATAAGCCTACAAATATTTTGAAGTGGACTTCATTTTGTACTCTTTGACTTAATCAATAATAAGTGGTGGAATCATTATACATATCCATTAAATACTATCCTTTTATAAGATGGTGGTTAACCACAAATATATACATATCCACGGTGTTATATACAAGCTTGTGCCTGTGACTTAGCTCTTCTCTATTTACATTTGTTTCTATATTTTAGTGCTAAGAATAATTTTGTTGTATATCAGTTGACTTTAGTAGCGGTGGCTATCATTTAAGTCCTAAATCAATTGAATTGATCAACTTCTCACGTTTTGTAAGATTTTAGAATTCAAATAAATTGCCTCATTACCACGCATGAAATAAGTACCTAATGAATGCATTTAATGTATTAAGCGACTGTTTCACTTGAAAGTTTTCAATACTAGATAACAACTATTTCGAAACTATTCACACATTATTCTTATATCAATTAATTTAATTGAAGAGCTGTGGAGCGTTAGGTTGGAATGAGTTTAATATATTTTTTGTTGATCACATTTTTGTCACACAATATAGTATTACATCTGACGCGTGTCTCACGAATCGAGAGCTCGATCACTCTAAATGTCAATTAGCAACGTGGACACGGTGAAAAAAACCACGTCAAAGTTAATAAATCTGTATTGGATGACCATACCCTAATGATTCAAAACATACACGACATGAAAAATATATCAAATAAAAAATGTAAGCATAATTGCATAGGATAGGATGGGATGTAAACACTTATGTACCTAAGCAGCTGTTAAAACAAAATAATATATGTCATTCCAGTTTCTGAGAGTTAAAAATATGATGTTTAAAAAATGTATTGTAGCTAAAGTAGGATAATCATTTCCATGAAAAATTGTAGAAGTACTTTTTTTTTCTAAAAAAATCCTTAAAAATTCCCGGGCCCCTACTTTTACAAAGCTGACTAACCATGCCATATATTGAAACAATAATACATATAACGTGTACGTATGTAGGCGTTCACATTATGGTCCTCGCCGGCATTAGGAAACATTACTTAAAAGATTAATCAGGTCGGTTCTTACAAAACAAATAACATTTTTGGTGTGCTCTTACGAAAAGTCACCTTGGCGGCGGATTTTTTAAACTAACTTGCGTACGAATTGAAATTGAAAGTCAGCGTGACGCAAAAACTTCAAAGAAATATAATAAAAATGATTTCAAAGGAAACTGGCTTTAATAATATTTCCTTTGAATTATTTCCGTTGAGATAAAATTTGCGTAAGCATAACAAGTCAAAATTGTCTTCGGTTGTTTAAATCCATTGGGAACTTCCACGGTTAGTCCTGTTCCACTGAGATGCTAGTCTTGTGACATATTAATCAGAAACTAATATTTTACTGTGGAAATATTTGCACCTGCGTGTGAATGGAATTAATAGCCTTTTGTATTATACCTACAGCTGAGTTCTCCGTCACTTTACATCCAGGTTTTTCGTCAGGCCACTGTCTCCGGTCTATACAATAGGTATACTTATTTATCATCTAAATGGTGATATATTTAAAAAAGTTAATAAAAAGAGTCGTCGAAACCGACATGCATTCATGAAGAGGATAATGTCAGTTGAGGAAGCGAAAGAAGTATATTGATACCGTAGCAATTGAAACTTTGTAGCCTCTGCCTACCCCAACGGGAGACAGGCGTGAGTTTATGTATATATGTACATATTTTATCGGTCATGAATGTTTATTTCCAAAATTAATACAAAAACGCCAAATAGATTTATATGTTTGGCAACCGAAACGGAGACACACGGTGCCGTTAAACTAATGTTACATGTTTAAAATGACCTCGTATTTGATGTTCTAATTCTACAGTCGTTTGAGTTTCGCGAAATATGTCTTTGAATAAATATTGCAAAATCATTTGGCTTTCATATATAAATGGTTAGCCTGATGTCACCCTTATGTGGAATCATCTATATCGCGAAAGTCAATTTCGACACTTGCTACTTTTAATGTTTCTTTTTTGACGCATCACCTTACGATAATTAACACCATTGCTCCTTAAAGCGGACGATGACGCCCTCATAAGGGCGCTGAGGTTGTTGAAGGGGAAGTTAGAAATCTCCGCAGTTATTGTAACTTGGAGAAGTTTAAATGAAATCTAGAGGATGAAGCAATGTTTGTAGAAAATGTATTATGCAACCCTTTAAGGTATATCGAACTAAGTTTTAGAGCTTTCGCTAAAGAACCTCGTACAGGCGTACTTTTGTTTTATTTGTACCGTTCCATTTCGACGTAGGGCCGTTGCCATGGTAACGCGTGTGTAGTCAATATCTTGTCTCGGGCTGCCGATCCAATTCGGCGAATTTTTGTTTGTTAAAATGGGGTGAAGTGGTACGGAAAAGCCGATTGTAGCTTTGTGATTCCAATGGACAATAGGTTAATGTAAAGTTCTTTTATTGGATATTGAGGTTGCGATGCGAACAAAGAACGACTTACATGAAGAAAAATACTTATACCTAGTGTTGTATAGGGTTTAGTTTTTACGGCGTATTTATTTAAATAGTTACTGCTTTTACTACTCGTAGTATATACCGAACCAACAAATTTATTCATATAATTAATTTTATAAGTTTTCATGATTAGAGGAGGTATGTTTTCCCGACATTTATTAATTCTGTAGTACCTACACAATATTAAAATTTGTAGACCTAGATCCCTGTATCAACTTGAATCATTTAATGCCTAAAATATCCTTGTCACTTAACGTAAGCGCGGGGTATTGCGATGACGTTGTGTTTTCCTCTCAAAGCGTACTGTAAGGGTGGTTTATCACTACAGAAATGATCTCTGCACGATCGTATTGATGTCAACGCGAAAAACTACAAGTAGTGTACTTGGTCATATAGTTTTATTAATGTTTTGCTGGCGTTAGCTAGCTGCCACTGCTACTGCTGCAGTTATTCGGATTGCATTAGGCTCGTATAATTGTGTCTACTCTTGAGGAATGATAAAATAAATAAATATATCCAAAAGTAGCATACATAGTTCTGACCCCACATTAAGATACAAGTCTTGTGTCGTAGGTACCAGAAATTACGAAAGACTTTTTGGTCAAACAGCCAGGCCCGAAACAAATATTTGTGAATCACACAAACATTTGTTTCGATGGGGGGCGACCCCGAGGCCTCACGTTTCACGAGCTGATGTCTAACCAACTGCGCCACTGCTGTCATTGTTTGTTGACGTTGTTGGTGTTTCTAGCCCGTCGAAAATCTATTCGGACTGCAGAGTACTTACCAGGTATGGTCACTTCGCCGTGCCAGTATAAAAAAAATGTTTGATGTGTTGTTTAGTTACACCCGTAAATATCATATGTGTAGCAAATAGCGAGTGAAACAGTGTTGCGCGTGAAGAAATTATATATTTGTTCTCATAAAGAATGCAGTGTCTTATTCGTGGTACATGAACCCTGGATAAGAGGGATAAAACCGCATCAGATAAACCAATTGCGGTTGCATGGAACAATAATTGTATCAATTATATCCCTTGTGTTGGTGTCAATTAATCCTTTTCCGCTCCGATAGATCTTCATCACGATATATTATTACCTACCTACTCAGACGCAATGCAATATAATATTATTTTAATCATTATCTTTTGTCCGGGATAATGTTTAGGCAATTTTATGAAAAGTAGCTTGTGTTCTTCTCCATGGTCTTTATCTCGTCATCAGCCCGAATTCGTCCAAATGCTGGGCACGGGCCTCCTCTACAACTGAGAGGGTTTAGGCCTTAGTCCACCACGCTGCTGGTCTAGTGCGGGTTGGCGGACTACACACCTAAGAAATTCCTAGAACTTTTAGGTGTGCAGGTTTTATCACGATGTTTTCCTTCACCGTTAAAGCAAGTGATAATTCATTGTGAATACACACATAACTTCGAAAAGTGAGAGGTGTGTGCCTGGGGTTTGAACCTGCGAATGCAGAAATTCTCGACCGCGCACCTAAACCTCGAGGCCATCACTGCTTTTTTTGTCTCTATCTACAAAGAAAAAAAATTGTTACAAAAAATGTGTTAGCGTACCTAACAAACAGTTTCACGGTAACACTTATAATATTAATAAGGATTTAATTCATATCAGGATTAAAGTTAGCAAACATTTTAAACTCTCAATTAAACAGAGATTACTTCATAATATGTTAATGTTAAGTACATTCTGGCTCACGTGAGATAATTTACTTAATTCTTTAGTATGCATAATGTTCTGTTCAGTCTACGCCGTGCTTACTTACCAACCGCATTTTGATAAAATATTATGAAGCAGGTTTTGGATGAAAAAATGTTTTAAATATATTATATACCTAGACATTGGTTAATAAACAGGCAAGATTTTTCTAATTTTCTTGGAAGGAATTTTTGAATGAATTGGCTTACTTCTAAAATTGAATTGAATTGTACTCCGTGAGAGAGATAGACGAAGGCTCAATTTGCTGGTTCATATTAGCACGAATATAGATCCTCTCACATAATGTGTGAAATCCACCATAGTCATTTAACATGTGTGTGGTGCCTATATGTATATCCAGCTACCATCAGGATAGCATGATCATCAGCCCATATATGTACATACATTGCACTGCTGGGCACGGGCCTCCCCTACAACTGAGAGGGTAAACTAGGATAGCATAATTGTATGGAATTGTGAGAAATAGTCATAGTCGACACTTGCCAGTCAACAGTTGGACCGCATAGTATTTACAACTATGCACTTGTAACAATGCAGTGTTAGTTAAAAAAAAATTAAACTGATACAGTATTTTTTTGTGGTGTAATTTTATGTGACTCCTCGAAATTGGCTTGGCTAGTGAGCAGACCAAATGTCATGTTATTACGCTTAGAAGTACTTACATGCAAGATTATTACGAAAATATTTATTTTATATGAAATATTTCAAAAGCAAAGACACTTCGCGAATAAAACAATGTGACGATAAAGGCAATAGCTCTTTGTTAAACCGTGTGTTATTTCAGCGGCCGGCGGTTTCCTGTCCGTTCACTGAAACTTGAAAGTAAAAACACGTGAGCCACCGGCGTTCGGCGGCGTAAAGGTCACTGACCTTGTCCCGTCCGCTATTATTAAGCGCCCGTCGGGAGATGCGTTTTTTTTAAATAGGCCATCATTGTGAAAAGTGAAACTGGTTGTTCACTGACAAAATGAGTAGTTAGTAAAGTGTCACTCTTCATTTAACGCCGCAAATTTGGAGATAATATATTCTACGTCCTTCCGTTATGTATCGGTATAGTAAATGTAGGTAATTTCTCCTGATTATTCAATTGAAAAAAAATATACAGCAGCAAACAAACAGCAAAATTTAATTAAAAAAAATGTTTCTTCATAGGTTTGTTAATGATATGTAATTTGTTGTTCATTGAACGTCAGGCTCGCTGCTAGCTCCTTCAACGCCCGCATGCAAACCCGATTATAACACCATACACCTTACAGCTACAAAAAAAAAACAACTAAAAATTATGACTTGAATTACATTATGAATCGCTCGATTTGCCGCCCCCTGGACGTGCCGCCCGCGTGCGGTGCACGCTATGCACGCCCGCTTGCGGCGGGCCTGTTGGACGTTAGTTATATGGTATTATGTCTTGTCAAATGCATTACGTTCCTACGTGGCCCTTTTCAGTTCCATAATCGTAAAGAAGCAAAGCAAAGGTTTATAATTCTAATATTCGTCTCGATTCGACCTTAAAACTGGCAGCCAATCTCACCCCGCTACCAATTATTCCAAAGAGGTTTTGAATAATTTTTTGTATTTAATTTTTACAGATTTATTAAGAATATTGAATTAAATATCATTGTATAATTCTCACAATTCCTGATGAAAACGACAAAAGTCGCAAAGTTTTGCTCGGCGTTGTTAGCAGATGGGGTAATTTTCATTGTTTCCCTACCCTTGTAGCACCTCCCCTATCGGCTCCTACATAACCTTGCCCTCTAAATGCGGCGGCGTTCGTTTGTTTTATGCGTCTAGCCACCCCCCTACATACCAGACATGTGCGCAGCACTCCATCGGTAAAATACGGTTTGTTGTCCTTGCTTTGTTAAATGTTTGTAGGCTAAGTAGGCACGTTACTTGAAACAGTGGACACTGTTTGTTTAAAAAGGAAAATTATGTCACATTTTTTTATTGCTTTGTTTTTATAAATGTGGTCCCAACATTGCTATGCAAATATACTCATTGGCCTGAGAAAGAAACCTTTTAAAGACAAACTTAAGCCTTTTAGTTTTTCTCTCAGTTAGGGAATAATGTGAACATATTTTTTAAATTGTTTTATGCCAGTTATAATTTTTATGTGACCATGATGTCAGTAAGATTTTCATATTTATATGTATGTAAATTTGCTCCAGCGTAAAACTTATTAAAAAAAAATGGTGGTGCCCTTTTTAACCCGCACCTGCACATTTCTCAGAGATTGCTTTCCGGGTCCCACGCCACCTCGCCCTTACTCATTTAACATGCCAAGGTGTCATTCGACCATTCCTATTGAAATATGGAAAGGTTTTTACTTATACTAATGTAACATATTATCTATATTTGACATACAAATCAATACGGAGTAAAGAAGAGATTTTATAAATAGATGTTAGAAATAGAAAATATGTGCAATTTCGTCGCCATATTTTCGATTTTTTTTTATCATATTTTCGACTGCTTCGTGGTCTTACAGCACAAGCATATGCCATGTGTCTTGTATTCTAGAGGTCCTGGGTTCGATTAGTGTTATTAGGTTTTTCCATTAAGAAACTCTCAGTACCAACCCGGAGTCTGGAAATGTGCCCGAAAACCGGCAATTGGCTCGCCCCCTTTTACATGCGACTGATACATACTGGCGAAATTTGGGTGCAGAAATTGTTGTGTATTTTCTATTATGTTTATTTTTGTTTTCTTGGCATTATTCTTAAATAATCTTTTCATATTCGCGAATCTTTTTCTATCCGTAAAATCACGGGTGCAAGTGTGGCTCTCCCGAGTGTGGTGTAAAAGTGTTTGCACGCTAACATCTGTGCAAATTGCAGTGACACGGCGCGACACTTGAGCACATGTTTGTGCTGCGTCAAGAAGACGCGCGGTGTTGGTGGTGCCACCGAGCGCAATCCGCGAGCGCGCTGTCAGCGGTCAATGAACCCGACTTCCGTTTCGTTTCCTCTTATCTATGGTCGATTTTTAAGAAAGATTACGTGCTGGTCTATTAAGATGACCAGCTCAACAGGTTATATTTTAGGCCTAACTCGGAATTTTCGTTATGATACAATAGTACGCAAGCGTTTGGTTGAAGATGTATATTTTATTATAGGTATATGTATAAAAAAGTGAGACATGCCTTACATTTCACTTTCCGAAATCGAATTTAACTGCCTCCGCAACGTTGTTAAGAACTTGTTGTGCGACAAGTGGCTGTAGGATCGATTTCCCATTTCTAGAATACGCTTACCTATACCTACGAGTAGTATATTTTGAATAATTGTTGTGAATTCTTGAACAGTCAAACTATTTACAATTTATTTGTTTTTATATAATTGTGTTTTCATCAGCAAGCCAATAATGCCTCACATTTATCTATTCCAGGCCGGGTCCACTCGGCGATCGTGTCCGGGGTCAACCTGGAGACGCGCTCGGTCACCGTGGAGTGGTACGAGCGCGGCGAGACCAAGGGCAAGGAGGTGGAGATCGATGCCATCCTCGCGCTCAACCCAGAGCTGGCCGTGGGGCCGCGCAACCACACGCCACACCTGCAACCCATGCCCAACAAACTAGCCAGGGTAAGCCTGCAACACTACACTCTACTTATAACATTACATATAGAGTCGGTGTTAGCGTAGCTCGGGTTCCCACATTGTAGTAAAGTCATTACCCAATTTAAAATACGATTTTACAAACGTCCGTTGAGTACTGCATATGCAATTTAACAAATGATTTCATCTCCCCCAATGGACTAATCTACTATTCATCATAATATTATCTCTCGCGCGTCGCAATGTTTACATTCATAATGCGATCATACATGCGGATAATGCGACGCGACATGTGCAGCCTTGTCCGCCTCAACTACATCGGGTTCCACGCGATGTAATAAATTCTCGTGATGATAAGCGATTCTAATGCGGACCGTGCAGGGAAAATCGAGTTTAGGGCCGTAGTGGCGAGCGCTCTTTCCATGATACTTCACCGTCTCTAATCGATTGTATGAGTCGCGATAAAAATCGCTAAGTTAAGCGCAATCGATTAGCTAGCGAGGCCCGGCCGCGTACCACGCCGCGACCACTCTCATTGTTTGGGTCGTCGACGACGTTGCTAATCGACGCCGGCACACAGTTGCACTCGCATATCCGCGTCAGGCGAATGTGTGCTTCGCCCATGCCGCCCTGCCACCATCCGACTAACACACTCACCGACTTGACGACGTCCGTCATGCAGTCGCTCGGTCACCCGAGACCTATCAAGATCGTAGTGAAGTGAAGTATAGTAGGTACTCGTAGTGCCGATACCACCGGCTTTCGCACTGCCGCCGGGGAAAATGTAGAAATGTTCCCGTATATCATCAATTGGCAGGTGATCATTTGCAGCTAACACCACCGATCACCGTAGTTGTCATCGCTTGACGAGCATAACTTACAATATTGCACCGTTACCATGACGACGGCGCCGGCCGGAGTACTTGAGCACGCTGACGTCGATATGTAGGTGCAATGAGTGGCGTGCAGGAATGTCTAATCGGGTTAGCGATGCGGTGTAGTTCGATCAGCCGCTAACTGACACCCGCGACCTTCAACTCGAATGAATATGATTGACACACACCCCACATCGATTATCACACACAACATTATCATTTCAATTTCACCGTATATTCTTAGTTAGAACATGAAGGCTGCACTATCACGCCGGCGTTTAGTATTGGAGGCGGGAGAGTGAGAGGCGGCGTCGCGGCTTCAGTAAGTGTACCAGTGTAATGTGGTTGTTTGACATGGCGAAGGATCCGTCGGGCTCCTCGTCGGACGACGGCGGGTTCCTGCGCGAGGGCGCGGAGGGCGAGGGCGCCGGCGACTCCGGGCACACGCTGCCCGTGCGCAACTCACGTTCGGTACAGTCCGCAAGCCGCACGCACCATGCTCGCTCATACGCCACGCCAGCTAACTTTTTATTTTCTTTCACATTTTCGGTTGCGTTGCTCCACGATCTATGATTTGCACACGTACTTGGTACGGCTTGTTATGATATTTTGTTGCGGTGCGTGGTTGTGTCACGGCGGGTGTTGCGCGACATCACTTTGACGATTGTCGCTCGCGCTGCCGCCGTGACGCAAGCACGCTCCGCGATGTGGTAGTGTTATTGTATTAGCGGCGATGTTTGTCGCGAGGTCGGCTCCACCTGTCGGTGATTAAGTCCGTTTTGGGCCTGATCGGTGACATCAGCGTGAGGTGGCTGAATCACCGGCCCACGCGGCGGTGCGCAGTCCGACATCGCTTTTAACGGACATTTTTATAACGTAGTTTTGGAAATGAATTGCTAAATGCAATCAACAGTAATTGAAGAGTGTATCAGCTATGGCTCCGGCTTTGATTTCATTATGCATTGGTTTTTATTTAGTGATTTGCCTGCGTGAGCCGCTCTATAGACCCTCTATTTTTGACAATTCTTTATTCCAGTATAGTCTGTTCCGAAGCCATTAGGAGTCCTTTTTGCGTAGTTTTAATGAGATTATATATGTTATATGTATTTTATTTTATATTTACACTCTTATAACATCGCAAAAAAGTACTAAAATGCAAAAAAATGTATATCATGGTATTATTGGCAATATTTTTTATGACCAAAAAAACTAATTTGAAAATAAAAACTAATTTTGTTGCGCATGAATTTAATTAAAATCTTAACATTGTTTATAATGACACGCACACGTTGCTTCGTCATGATAGTTAATATGCGATAAAATATCTAAATGAATGTATCGCAAATAAAAACACTTTTATTAGCCAATAAATCTTAATCGTAAAATAAAGTAAACTGTTTTATAAAAACATAGTATTAACGCAATACAATAGTAACATTTACATTTGTATAAAATAACCACTAATATTAATTTTTTTTTAACAACTATATAAGTAGGCTATTTTCGGGAAGCCGTTTGATGCAGGTCGCTTGATAGAGCGCTCTGGAAGTCTTTGGGGGAGGCCTTGTCCAGCAGTGGACGTGTTTCTACTGATATTGAGAGCTATAGCTCTGTTGAAGAGTGAGTAAGCTGCCAATGCTGCGGGTTCGAGGGCAGATATCACACATCTAGTCTAGACCTATTGAAAATAATGTGGTGAATTAAGTTCTCTTCATGGTCAATTAAGCTTAGTTTTTTCAGACGTAGAGTAGGTTTCTACCTAGCAGTGGCAGCTTTATGGACTTACTCGTATAATATAAAAAACGAAAGAATATTCCTATGCATTCATAATATTTACGAATAATAGAAATTCTATTAAATTTCTAAGACTTTTGAAATATGTTCTCAAATATAAATGACATCAAGTAACACGGATCATATACAAATGTCTTTTTATTTACTAAATGCCAATTCAATTACTTTTTTGTTTATTGACTTAAATTGCATACACAAAACAATTGGTATAATTTGTGTAATCTGGAAACGTTGTCCACATTGAAAGCTATTTTTTTTATAAATATAAATGGTACAAAAATCATGCAAACGAATATCGTTAAACCACAAATGGCGGCTATGCCGGAATATTCTGTACCGAATACTTAGTCAAAGTCAAATTATCTTTATTCAAATAGACTTCTACAAGTTCTTTTGAATCGTCAATTTTACACTTTTTAATATTTTTTAAATTATTGACGCTAATTGTTATTTGGTTTGTTTCCGTCGTGATTAATGGCAGGTGAATTTAATTCCTCAAAATGTCGGAACAATATATGATTAATTTTGTGACAGGAATTTCCATTTCCTTCATTAGAAATAGGGACTATAATAGCTTTTTGATTTTCTTTACTTTTTTTACTTTATAGCAAACCGACTACTGATTTAAATGGTCATCATCAGCATCAGCCATAAATGGGAAGTAATATTTCATTTGACCAACCTGTGAATAATATATCTACATTATACCTATTTAGTATGTCATTCGAATTTATAGGGATTTGATTTAAGAATCAAGGTGAGGTGTGTTTAGTAAAAGGATCGAAATGACAAGTAAAATTGGGGTCAAGACAGCAAAAATGTATAAGGTTATTATAATGGCAATACTGTGAGGATAAAAAATGCCTTATTTCATATTACTACGCATTTAACAACAAAATCTATCGGCACTACAGATGGAAATTAAAAATAGACTTGGAGTACATTGCGCTTCTTGCTTAACCCTTTCTTTTTGAAAAAAAAAAGGTTGTTTTTTTTATTGTGGCGAACAAAACATCTTCGCCACTCATACAACTCAAACAAAATATGTACTTTAGCCGATAGAACCACTCGCCAGTCGCAACATTGAACCTGTGTCGTGGACGCGCGACATGCGACATCACACCGCTCGTGACTCATCCGCGTAAACAGCCGTGGGCTATTCAACTTGCGCCGGAATAGACCTCTACAGTAACGCATTCAGACACATTAAAAAGGAATATAATATTATAAAAACCGTATCGAGCCTGCAACTTATTGTCATGCCAAACAACGCAATAACTGGGTTTCAAGACGGTCGTGAGTCATGCGCCGTATTGACAGGTCTTTCCATGTATATGTTCTATCGGGACAGTCGAATTGCTTAGGATATACCGTAAATGAGTGATATTCCGGAATACATATCAGTTGGTATCGTGTGTGCACGACACACGACAAGCCGTCACGACTATCGTGATTGTAGTATGGTATGATTTTACAAAACGCCACGGCTTGAGTTGCCCTAAATCAAATTGAAATCTTAGCATATGGGTTTTAGAGTAGATATGGTCTTAGATTTTATGATTTTTGATCATTGAAGAAATGAAAGGTAAAATATATTTTCTAAGCGATTCACGATTGGTTGTAAGGGATCTCCTATAATATTATAATTGTAGTCTTTTTTTCTTACTTCGGGAGACTTGCATACATTCAGCAGTGGATGGCGATAGGCTAAGTATTTTCAGATTTTTAATGCTTAAATATGGTTTATTTAGGATATAGAATGGAATACTATAAACGAAAGTGTCTCAGTTTTTTTTTGATTGCCTATCAGGCGGTCTGGGCCCCAAACTTACCACACAAGCGTATAAAGTACCTGCCTGTAGAACGCGTCGTAGGAGTTAATGAGCTCGCTTCCGCGCATTCATGCTTTGCGGATTTGCATACCAGCAGATTTAAAGGTTCGCCGTTTTGTGCTACGAATCGAATTGTAACCTTTGTACGCTCCTTCATTAACGGTTTGATTTTGTTGGCTCTAACATTTGACATAAAAAAGTTTTTAAAACATCACCTTCAGTTTAATGCGTCAATATTCAGCATTATTTACGTCCCTTCTTTTAAACTCACCACTTCTGTATACATTCGGAAAATTAATATCGAAAGATACACAAGGCACACACCATAGATTTTTCAAAATATGAATTTCTTCGGTATATCCAATCCAATGAGTCTCACTAAGCCAGCGTGGAGGAATGAAGCCTTTTTATGCCTAGAGTAAGTGTCAAAATCTTCTCTTGCGGTACCTTGGAGAAGGCCGTAAGAGGTATATTGAGTGGGATGCATAACCAAAATCTCGCGACAACATTTCAACCCCTCTAATTCGTAGGAGTTTATCTAGTTGTGAGCGTTAATGGTTTGACAACAATGAACCTTCCTTGTGAATGCATACCAAATTTTTTGGTTGTTGAACGCATGTCTTTCAACCAGCTTAGGCAGATCTGATCTTTTCAATTTTAGAGAAGTTTCATGGATAGAGCGAAAAAAATAATACAGAGTTGACGTTATCATTATTATATTAATTTTCCAACAAGGCGCCGAGGTTCGTTTCGCTTGGCTTCAGTCCAAGGTGCCCAGTATTAGTTTTGATCGCATCTGTCTTCAGTTAATGTGTTTTAATTCGATGGCGGAGGCCTTGAGATAATAAATATAAAGGCATTAGATTTATTTATTTATTTAAACTTCATATACATACATGTATGTATAAAGGCGGACTTAATGCCATAGGCATTCTCTGCCAGTCTACCTTTGGGGGGTGCAGAAAAATTTATCACATTTAGTAAAGATTTTTACGAAAGCTAATTTTTCAACCTCTATTCTATTTCTTTCTCAGATTATAAATTATTTAAAGACATTCTAGAAACTTACCGAACCTTGCTTTTACTTGATTTAATGTCACTTTTCACGGGTCACCTTTAAATATAATATGATATAAACAAATGTAGTTAGTTAATTACCAGTAATCACACTAAATACTTACAAGTTAAGTCGAAGTTTTGTTGTCGCAATGCTTGCCTGTTTATGATTCCTTCAATTTGGTATATTTAATTTAATAAACTTAAATTATTTACTTAAATTTCTTCTCCTACCAATTAAAATTGTATGATATGACTTAGTGTCCTTTCAATCCTTACCGTTAGGAGGTACAGAATTGTAAAACGTCTGAATAGTCTTTGAACAATTTCTATCTTCTAACTGCGATTACTAAACTGTGTCGGTACATAGTTGTTTTAATAGGGTACGACGTCCCCCTTTCCCCTAGAGTTCCACAGCGCTGTTCCTAAATTGCAGTGAATGGTGCTCGTCCTCGCAGAAACAATTACATCTCTAGTCTATCCAGCTATATTTAGACGAGATGGGTTTCAGTTTAATGGCTACGATTGGATATATTAATTTGAACGAATTGTTAAATGGACACAACACTGCTTTCAAAGCGCTAGGTTTTTGATTCTAATTTTAAAAGACAAATGTGTGGACAACTCATTGTTTTCCAACTCTTCCTTTATATCTTTTTTTTTTAAATAAACTTCGTTGCGGGGTATGACAAATTAGGTTCCCTTGCATTCGCTGAGCTTCAGTGCTCGGCGTCAATACTGTGCGTGCTGCTGTTGATCCTGGAGCACAGGAGTTACAGTGGCGGGTGTGTGGTGGGTAGGGCCTTAATGTACGTTCAACCAGTTTGCTAGGCAATTATTATAACATTGCAATATAATGGTGATTTAAAAGATATATATCAATTAGTAATCTCTTGGAATACCAATTGACCGGTGATTCAGTGGAACCAACTGAAAAAGTGATTGTAATCCGATTGGATTCACATAGCGCTCGAGTTTCCGTTCAATGGGATTTAATACGACGTATTGGCGAGCCGATACTATCCAATCAGTGATTGTGACTTCCGGACACCGCTGACGAGCTGCCCAACCAATACACTTACTGGGTTAAGTCTAGTTATGTAGGTTATAATGTATTTTATTTATGTAAGATATTGATAATTGGCTAGCATTAAGATAAAAAAACGTATAAACTAGGCTGTTCAACTTAAATCTTTAGAATATATCAGATAGATAAAAATATGTAGTGTGTTATTAGGTACGAAATCTAAATGTATTGAAACTACACTTGATGTTAACAATACAGTAGTCCAACGTTAAATTGAATGTCTACGATCAATAATTAATTAACAGTAATAATTGTTAAGGCTACGATCATCCACCAGTCAATACAATTATGCCAGCCTAAAGTATGAAATACAGTGCAGAATAAGAGAGTGTAATCTTGTCTTTTACCGGGTATAAAGTATTTAGCAGTTATTCCACGCCATAAACTGTGTGCGTTTTGTCCAAATTCGTTTGTCTTTTGCGTACCTTTTGAACATACAACGTATTATAATATTAGTAAGGTATAAATTCGTTTGTATAAGCTAACATAAATCATTCGTATTTTTTATTGAACTATCGCTTAAAGCTGTGACAAAGCGTTCAATGCGAACTGGTTCTATATTCTGCAACAATGGCGATTGCGGTGACGTCTCGCGTGCACAATACTCTCGACTCACGATCGACGACGTCGCGTCGCCGTACTGTCTGCCGCCACTCGAATCTAATGGATTGCAACTCTTAACCAGTGTTGGACATCCAAATGGAGAAACCTCTTTTTTATGATGGTTTAAAATGGTTTTGAAGAGGACCCAGAACCTGATGGTAGATGCGATGGTGTCAATTGATTAGAAATCGGATGTGACAAAAGTGGTAGCTAATTTAGTGTGAATCAATCTAGGCTCTAGATTTTCTAGGGGAATCGTCTAAAGCGATAGTTTTGTTGTTGATTATTTGAATGATTAATGATTTAGTCATATTTTTTTGTACACGGTACGGTACAATTAAGGTAAGTCGTGATGGCCTCGAGGCTTAGGCACGTGGTCGAGAATCTCGACGGTCGCGAGTTCAAACCCCAGGCACACACCTCTGACTTTTCGAAGTTATGTGTGTATTCACAATGAATTATCGCGTACTTTAACGGTGAAGGAAAACATCGTGATAAAACCTGCACACCTAAAAAGTTCTTAGGAATTTCTTAGGTGTGTAGTCCGCCAACCCGCACTAGGCCAGCGTGGTGGACTAAGGCCTAAACCCTCTCAGTTGTAGAGGAGGCCCGTGCCCAGCAGTGGGACGTATTTGGGCTGACGACGACGACGACGGTACAATTTGTTTTGTTCAATTTTCTGTCACCCATTGACGGGAATAACTAAAGCTATTAGTAAATGTAACTCTTGCTCCATCGGGTATGGTATAAGTATTCTTGGCCATTAATAGGTGAGGATTTTGCCGGTGTGGTATGTTTCTACAGTCATACACTTTCAGTTTTGTTGCCTCAGTGGGATTCACTGAAGCTTTAGTCCAAATGTTTTTACAATGCTAAGTCACTGCAAATCTTATTTTATTAATATAAATTAAATCATCCAATCAAGAACCACTTGCTCGCATAAGTCTACGACACAAACAAACCCATAAATCTAGTACGACTTGCGAATTGAACGCAACAGTGCGAGATAGACGGGAAATGATCCATCAAACGAGATGCAGCGCCGCGAAGGAAATTCCACGGAGATGTTGCGACGGGTGACAAACGTTCAGACCAGCCTGCTGACCCACTTGCAGTTATGCGATATACATTGCATTGCAGCTACATCCGCTGTATTGATGGGGATCGATGTTCTACGAGTACTTGTTGATAGTATTGACGTCATAACTTAGAAAGTTGCAATTCGTTTTATTACTTTATTGATACGTAGAGTAAAATAGAGGAGTATTATTGATATGGGGCTACAAACCATAGTTTGGCTGTTGTTCTCGCCTCGACATGAAAGAAGTTAGCAAATTCGTATATTGTAAATTTTACTTTAATAGTTTGCGATCTTCTTTAAATTTTGAAGAAGCAACGTGATTTTATCCAGTGATTAGACATATCTAGTTAGGCGTCTGAGATGAAATAGAAAGTACGGTGTTCATTATGTTATGTTAATTTAATGCCGGGATGTTCAGATGGGTCCAATGGGCGAAGCGGGTATGCCGAAGGGCTTTCACCATAAAAAAATATTGTAAACAAAATTTTTAATTACTGTTACAAACAGCTATAATATTGAAACTAAATCCTAAAAAATATTTTATTTTCATAGATAAGCTTAAGTATATTTTGTCTTGGTTAGTACGCATCTGTTGAAATATCCTTATAAATAGCATATTTTTGTACAATTACTCCTAAAATAGTTCTTCCCCGCAGCCGATCTCTTCGTACGGTCTCTGATTTTCTTTCTCCACACCGCGCACCCCTATTCCGGGAGTGATGGCTTTTCTTATGTATATACATTTTATTTGAATTTTTATTTCACTTCGGGCTTCTTCCTTATTATTTGCTCGGTGTATATTTTTTTTTCAGTGCCGTATGTAATCTATTGTTTCTGTTATAGGACATGACGCGGCAATCCATACCGGTGGCTACAAAAGGTAAGTGTTTTTTTTGCAAATATATAATTTTCAATTGGTGACAGTTGTTAGTCATCAATGGCTTACAGCTTAACCTACATATGTCTTGGAAGTAATTACGAGGTTAATTATAATTACCTCATTTTTTGATTATTGAGCTATGAAAGAAAGCTTTTTCTTGTTAATTATTTTACTAGCGCCTACATACCCCCAAATATCGTTTAAAAAATCTAATATATAGTTATCCTCTACGGCCTTTCCAACAGTTTGAAATTATTGTATTATTATTTGTTATGTAGCATTTATTAATTTTTATTCATCATTATCATCATCATATAGGTGCCCCTGCTGGGCTCGGGATCGTTCTATAATTGAGACGGTTTAGGCCTGAGTCCACTACGCTGGCCTGGTGCGGGTAGGCTGGTTAATTGTAATTATAATCGCCTTTTTACCTCATAAAGTTCCTCAAAGTTTGTATGCGTGTCAAAATGTTACTCTCTGCGTCTTGTACTGTTATACGTATTTTTTTATATCTAGTTTAATATTTAATTTAATTGATAAATGAAGTATCCGTCAGCGAAGTGGATTGTGTGATTGCTCCACGTGTACAACGTTTTTATTGTTAAATTATATCATTAGCCTCAATGCAACATGTCGTTTAGCGTTTACGAAGTCCATGAATCATACAGAATTGTGACCGTTACATTGTCCGCTGTGCGCGTCTTTGAACTTACGACGGAGATGTGATGTTTGCGGAGATCGTTTATAAAACAAAATAAGATGAAGCAAACGTTTTTATTGTGTAATATATTTTGTTATACTAAAATTAAACATTACAAATTAACAAATATCAAATACTTTAAGATATTCAAATAGGTTTTTTTATATAGGCGTGATGATAAGTTTCCATAGTGGACTTATAGACTGATTACTTGGAGTTGTTCCTAATACAGCATAAATACAACCTCCCTGTCATATCTGTCACTGTCCACCATTTTGATCTTACTCATACCTAGGGATGGCCAAGAAGAACATTCTTTATTACGAAATAAGTCACCATACATTTCTTTTTACACCAGAGTTTTCTATTCTCTGATGAATAATAAGTTAAGTGTGGTCACCTTGAATGTCGGAAACATTACTCACAATCCCCAGAATAGGGTAAAAGATGAGATAATAATATTGTCTGTGTCCAGACTCGGCGTGCTATCTCCACAAGCGATCTGTTATTTGCACGATCTGCGCCTTTGTTCCGAGTACACCGCTCACTCTATTCACAGCGCTTTGTTAAAGCTCTTTCGACTAAAATTCGAGAACAGATTGAATCATCCCTTTGTTTTATGCGTCGTCGGATTTTAAGGTGATGATAGTCGAGTACTTGAATCCGTGACATTTTTGTTTAACTGTACAATAATTTCCATATAAATTTTCATACTTACGTAAAACGTATGTCTAACCAACATAAAGTAAATTGATTAACACTTCTAAATAATAAAGAAGTCTTGTGCCAACAGTGGGACAATACAGGGCTGAAGTTATAATCGATACGTGACCCGGAAATGAACTGCTTTCGTGATAAAGAATCCATTGACCGAACACGCCCTCAATCTATTTGGTATCGTGACTTGACTGCAGCATAAAACCGTAGGCACGGTGGATGGGTCGCCGAAAGTCGATCGCTCTCAGGTCAAATATTGATAGCGCCGCTCCGACCCGTACCATCTGATATCATCACGCGATCTACTACCACAACGATACGATAGCCTAGGTAGTGTTTGTGAATCTCGGTTGTGTTTTGTTATTCGTCATGGTTTTTGGTACAGAGCACGCCGAAGTAACTGCACGGGCATTTTATGCCAAGTGCATTGTGGTTTATTAGAAAGTGACAGTTGAGTTTGTCTGTTTATCTAATTAATATATTTATATACTTATTGTACTCCTCCAAATTCCGGAGCAAAATACACCAGCGAAGTCAATATGGCGAAGTCAATATTTTTCCTCGTTTAAATAACTTACGCGAGGAGTTACCGATATCCGAGCGCATAGGTAGGCAGATAGGGTCTTTAGCAATTTTAGTAACCGAAAGATACGCAGGAGTAGCTATTGTGTCACGTAAGTTTCCCGTAGAACATTGGTTGGACGGTGATGAGGTATCGTCTGCTTAATCACATTTCCAGCTGTTAACAGTGAGATTATGCCACTTTATAAATTAGTCTTGCCATACCTGTAGAATTAATCCAGTGGTTTTATTTTATAATCTTCTGACGTGAGAACCCATTTTTCCCATTAAAACTCAACCTTTTATTCTAGGTACATTATAAAACTTAATATTTTGTTTCCGTCCATCCCATCCATCCATCCATCAGCCAATGGAAGACCACTGCTGGACATAGGCCTCTCCTATTGACTTCCACAGGGACCTGTTGGAAGCAGCTTGCATCCAGTATTTTGTTTCCGTATTAACCCAAAAATTTAAAAATAGTGTTTTCACAGCAGAGCCTCGTGGTAGGGGTTTATGTTCCCGGCACGATTGTTTGCGGAACAGGTGAATAGAAGGAAGACTATGCGAAAATTGGGTGCTACGTTGTTTAGTTTTGTGATTTTGCTCTACTTTTATGTGTATTGTACCAAGCGGTAGGAGCTGGGTATTTTTTAAATAGCTGACGAGTTATTAAGGGTTAATAAGTATAAAATTTAGTCCGAAATAAAATCTATCTCTAAAATTGTATGGATGTATTTTATAGGTTTTTATCGGAAATACGAGATTTTTCGGTCTCGTAACTTAAAGCTGGAAACAAATATTTGTTGTCCACTTAGAACTATGTCTCGACGCGGATAATATCCCAGTGTCCTGTTTCACCGAGGCTACCAATATAAACAATTTCTGACGCAATCAAATCGAGGGTATTTTTTTTATTTGATGCCACGGCCGTTTACAGAATTATATACATATATTTTGTACATGGTATTATATTACACTTTAACATTTAGAAAAATAGAAAACCGACAGAATGAACCCAACATAATATGTATTTGCATCAGTGGCGGGACTTCCATAGAAGCCCAAAAGCGTTAAACGTTAATTGTGTAATATCTAGTTTATATTTGCTTATTATGGGGTCTTTATTTAACAAATTACTTTAGTTAAATAAAGATTTCAAGCCTAAAATATATTATTTGGAATTTTAAAAGGCAAACTGGGCTTTTGGGCTTCTATGGAAGTACCGCCACTGATTTGCATGTGTCACTACGGCGGGATTTTCACCTAACGTGTCTATAATATCCAACCAAATATCCAATACAAATTGACTTTCCGTCAATTTCACTCACCGACCGAGACGCAAGAATATTGCTTCACTTATATTTTCTATAATCACCCTACACACTATCAAGTGGAGTGTTTTCACTTTCCCTTGCCAGTATAAAAGCAAAAACAGACAGTTATAATAATATTAGTTTACATAGAAAATAGATAACGTATTCAAAACAATGTAGCGTGTTTGTATGCTCCATATTTTTCCATTTCCATTAACGCGTAACAATACCCATAATTATTAATAACCCCTACATATTCCGCAGTGTATAGTGTATCATAGTGATGGTCGTCGATCCATTTGCACCGTGTCAGTGACTGCGGTGTCGTGTCACATGTACTCGCTGGGGTATTGATTGACTTTGAGTGGTTATAGTCTAGTCAACAAGTTCAAAAACGTGTTAAATAGAAATAAAGCTCCTAAAAATATGTGCCATACCTCATTCGATTCGGAATGACGTCTAGAAAAATGTTTTTTAAGGGCATATTAGCACATAAAAAATTGCAATAGTTATTAATAAAATAAGAAAAAAAAGAAGGTATTTAGTTATTCATTAATAACTTTTAAAATAATGATATTTAAGGAATTATGAAAAAAGATCCTGAAAGAGGAGGAAATTTCCAATAAAAAGTCCTTACTCCCGGAACTCTATCTATATTATTTATAATTTTTATTTAACGCTGGAAATACGGCTCCGCGAGGGCGTTACGGCATAGGCGCGTCGTCTAAAAGTCGTCTAAATCGCAAAATAGTCTATTTGTTTATAAACAATTTCTTAATAAATGACGTAACATTTTTTTTCCAATGTTAATTAATACCTATATTAGATGCAAAAACAGCAATAATAAGATATTACCAAAAAAAAAATGTTTTGATTACATTTTTTAGAAATTTCATTTTTAGTCTATTTAAAAAAAATATAATTAACAAAATAATAAACTTTAATAATTTTTTTTTGCATAACTTTATTAAGTACCTAAGTAAGAAGAGCTCCACGAAGCGAAATATTTTTAGACTAATTTTTTAAACTTTTATGCCGTAATTTATAAAAACAGAGATTGGAAAAACATTAGTTAATTAACAATGGTGTAACTTTTTGAAAAGTTGTCAAAAAAAATATTTTTCGCCGTGGTTATTTTCGTTCAAGTGTCTAGATTACACCATAATTTATTCAAATTTTTAAATTGTTATTTAATATTAGAAAAAAATTATTTTAGGTGATATACCGGCTTTTTAGACGACGCGCCTATGCCGTAACGCCCTCGCGGAGCCGTATTTCCAGCGTTAAATAAAAATTATAAATAATATAGATAGAGTTCCGGGAGTAAGGACTTTTTTATTGGAAATTTCCTCCTCTTTCAGGATCTTTTTTCATAATTCCTTAAATATCATTATTTTAAAAGTTATTAATGAAAAACTAAATACCTTCTTTTTTTTTTCTTATTTTGTTAATAACTATTGCAATTTTTTATGTGCTAATATGCCCTTAAAAAACATTTTTCTAGACGTCATTCCGAATCGAATGAGGTATGGCACATATTTTTAGGAGCTTTATTTCTATTTAACACGTTTTTGAACTTGTTGACTAGACTATTAGGTCTTGGAGTCATTGCACGGTTGCAATACGAATGTGGGTGGCTACTACGAAAATTGCGGTTTCGTAATTTTGTATCTACTGAACGGATATGCAATAATGTGGAGGCATCTTGCTATTTAGTGTGTTTATAATTTAGTGGGCAAAGGATTTTTTTATGAATTTTTTGGTTCAAAAATTGGGAGGAACTTGTAGAATTTTTTATTAAACTCATTGAGTATTGTTTCGGAAAGATTATAAATCTGGGAACAAAACACCGGAAGTAAAATATAAACAGCTAAATGCATCCTAGCTAGTGCCAAATAGTTTGTAATAACTTACAATTCTACATGTGCTTGCAATAAACTTGCGGTTTCTAGTTATAAAAAGGCACAGAGACTATGATTCTTGCTTTTCAACTTGATTTTTATTGGGCCTTGAAATAAAAAGTAACAATAACAGCATTTTTTATGCAATCATTATTAAAAGGTAACGTTTGCCCACCAAGTAGCTTAAGATACTTCTACAATACGCCTCATTAAAATTCCATTCAAAGCGAAGTTCTAACCATGTTATCTAACATAGCGAATGTAGTTTCAAGTTCACGACCTACCTCACCGTGATGGTCGCCACACTGGCTTGTCACTTAGCGCTTTCTCACTAGTTATGTCATTGTATTGCGTAAGGTGTATTTGGCAGCTGTCGGGCGCTGCCGGCAAAGTGCTCCCGTTACCTGTCCCACATCGTTGCGAACTTGTGGTCACTGCACTTATAAATAGAGCATTCTGTGTACTGCTCTCGCTTCTGGATTCTTTTACGGAATTGGAGTCACTATCTTTATTTATTTACCCATCATCATCATCATCATCAGCACATATACGTCCCACTTCTAGGCACGGGTCTCCTCTACAGCTGAGAGGGTTTAGACCTTAGTCCACGCTGTCGTAGTGCGGGTTGGTGGACTACATCATCATCAGCCCAAATACGTCCCACTGCTGGGCACGGGCCTCCTCTACAACACACCTAAGAAATTCCTAAGAACTTTTAGGTGTGCGGGTTTCATCACGATGTTCTTCCTTCACCGTTCCGCTTAGTGATAATTCACTGTAAATATTATTTCAAAATTATGTGGGCATAATTTCGAAAAGTCATGCCTGGGGTTTGAACCCGACACCGCCGAGAGTTTTCGACCGCGCGCCTAAACCTCGAGGCCATCACTACTGATATTTATTTACAACATAAATATATATAATTAAAATACTAAATATATGTACATGCTTATTTTCTTTTTGTTTTGGATACCTCAAGTTTCTTTTATCGGAGGTTTTATAGAAGTGTTCCCTAGATTACGTAGGTTGATTGGAGTAGATTGGCCAAAGATGATTTTCTCCCACGAAGTCTCCAAATTATTTCTATTCGAGTTGTAGCAACGTGTGTGTTGGGAAGCCGTTACAAAACTTGATAATACGGCAAAGATATGGATTTGACCATGTCCCTATTGGAATAAAGAAAATGACATTATTGTTCTTTCGTTAATAGTTTTTGGTACTCGTATGTTAAATTTTTTTTTTGGATTGTTTAGGCGATTTACAGCCGGCATTACTCAAAAGTATGCTTGAATACAAAGTATAATAATTACTTCTGTACAAAATATAGCCAAGAACGGTATACGGCGGCGGCCACTTCACACAATTCTTGGCGCCGTCATAATAAATTCATTGTTCCCACCTTGGGAACGGAACTCGGCGACGTCGGCCGCACCGCATAGCCCTCTTAATTAAACCATTACGCTCTCCACCTTTAATTATAGCGTGGCCATTGTTCAATAGATTACAGTCGGAGTAATTGAATTTACGTGTCGTGTTTCCTCGTGTTTTGTCATTTTTATGACTGACTCAAAATAATTCATTTAATTTGGCTTTGTAATGTTTTGCAAGCTATTATAGGGAAAATTCGCGCAATATGTTGTAATGTTATGTACATAAATATACTTTGTTATTAATGCTCGATGTTGTAAACGCTTTCTATAATAAGTTTTTTTTTCATTTGTTCTTTTGATTGATGGTAGAAACACATCATTGATATTACTGATATTGATAATACACCCCATCGTTTGGTACATGCTTTTGTTCTACGATGCCTTAGCTTAGTCCACTGAGCTGGCCTACTGCGCGTTAATGACGTTGTTATATGTATGTAAGAAATACCTCGAGTAAAACTTATGACGCTGTAGACTTATTTTACCATTCGTCGTTTAAGTTTAATTTTCACATGTCAGGAATATTTTCGATCGTCGTCTACATGATATCATTCATTTTTTCACCAATTTTCATCTAGACATATTTTGATACAAGACTACATTTTAAATCTCGTGCGTAATTTTTTTTATAGAACATCAATTTAGTAGGGGTAGATAATTGTCTCTCGACAAAATGTCGCTTACATCGATGTAGACCGCTCGAAGACGTCATTAAGTAGCGTACGCATTTTTCATGTCCAACATAATTATGTCTGCGATTGTACCGTCTATCAATAAAATGCCGTTCACATATAATAATCTTCCCGCACTTGCTGTTAAGTCTACTCGAGCTTGGTGAAAATAAAATAAATGTATCTATTGTAAAACGTATCAAGTTCCTTATGGTCACTTTGCCGTGTCAGCTTAAAAACACTGCAGTCTTCGTACTATCATTTTATGATTCCACTCATTGAGACAATTTTGTCACTAGCTTTCAAAAATGATTTATGCTTGTCGCCTATGGTACTTGCTATAATTATAATTAAAAAACTTCCGAAGATGGTATGACCGATTCAAGAATAAAACTCAGAACTTCGTAATTGACAGGTCGTCATCTTTGAACCTAATCTCTTGAGTTTCGTCGATAAAATGCATAGATTTTTTCTCTATAGAATGCTTATTCTTATTGAAATACTGGTATCATATTAAATGACGTCACCGTTCTGATGTCATTCTGAAAAATCGTGTCTCGATTTTTCTTTTCATTGTCAGCCTATTTCGAACCGAAGCCGAGTGCTCTCGAAGTATTGCGGTCAACTGTAGTCAAGGAGTCATAGGTCACATGCGACGCGGTTCTATTCTCGTGTTGACCTTTGTAAAAACTCGCCTCTATGTCCAGCGCAGGAAGAACGGATGTCCCGAGTGATGTACGCCTTCCGAAATAACGTGTGTTATACATGTTGCCCCAGCTAGTTTATGGTAATTAAAATATGAAGGTTACAAGGTCACCTTGTCAAAGGGAATCTTTAGAGATTTTTAACAATATTTTTTCGAATAAGGCGAAGAAAATTTATAAAAAAGAACATATGCATTATAATGGCGCTTAATTTTATCGGTTTAACAAGTTTTTAATAACTATAACATTATGAAAAAACCTTGTTCGACAGAAAAATAAAGTAATAAACGAAGTATTCAAAAGTAAGGTATAATTTGGATATAGTCTTTGATATTGCAGCTTGTTTTTTTTTAAATAATGAAACAGTAAGAAAACAAGTAAAACCTCCCTGCTGTTATCAAACAGAAAAAAAATGGTAAGCCTATTTCGGGGTTGTATGAATTTTACCGCTGACTGCCGTTAGTTGAGTAGCTATAAGTGTAGGCCGGTCGGCGAGGCGGACAGTGCGCGCCGGGCCGTGTGCCACAACACTGCCTGTTGTCGCCCGCCACCTGCCGCCTCCGCTGTCCGCCGGTCAAATTCTAAATTCAATGGATCACAAGCATACAGTGCCGTGAACCCTCCACATCAATTCGCCATGCCAGTATTGTACGAGAGATGCGCCCAATCCAATTTGCAGGCGCGACGGGCGAGCGCGGGCCGTAAGTGCAACCCTCTTGTCTCACAATCAATCTGATTCCAACCTTATAGTTAACTCAGTAAGGTGTATATTAACGTTTGAGTGAAAGCTTCAGGTATTGCCCTAGCCGCGTCAGTTGAATACTGATGACACACGGCAGGGAAAGTTCTCCCGTTTTGGGTATCTTCAAGGCGTCGAGTTCAGCGGTTGACATTGTCGCGTATGGCTTCTCGACCTTCGTATAACAATGGATAGAGGGTTCCTTTTTTTAAACGTCGAGTTAAACGATGTTCGAAACTGGTTTAATTTAAATTTTGTCTGACAAGCGCTGTTTTATGAGTTTCCGTTCCTTTGTGAAGTCAGATCTTGTTGTTTCGAAGGGTTCAATTAAAAAGTTTTTTCTTAATTAAATTACTACTTGTCTGAAGGCGTTTTCTCCAAAAGACGATTCCAGCGAGGACAGTTTTTTAGTTTTTTTCTTTTATTGGAGTTAAGGTACTCATTTTTAATTAAGGATATACAGCCTCCGCGGCCCAGATGCTTAGGCAGTGTCTTCTAAATGACAGGCTGTTAATTTTATCTCGGCACTGAGTTTTTTTTTGTTTTATCCTCAAATATTTGTACGTATCTAGTCTGAGTTTTGTGATTTGTGAAGTATCGTATTTTGTTCGCAAGATAGCTCGCATGCTAGTGTAACTTTTTCATGTATTCAAACATTTAGTACTATATAAGATAAATTAAGATTTCAAAATCCTTAGGAATATGTTAAGCTAAATAGGCGGTAATCATTATTTATAGTTTTAATATTCTACCATCAGTAGTGTTCAACCCTTACATGATAAGTTCAACGATCCGTATTACAATAAGGCGATCGGGCAAATCGTCCCACGTTTCTCTTCATAACATAGTTTTTGTTTACTACGTTCGAGTGTTGGGGTGAAGCACTGGTGAGTCAAACGGTACGGCCCCGACCGGTGTGGGCGCTGGCTAACGACCGCCGTACATCTTGCAACCAGTTGATTTTGTATTATTTATACCGCTCATATTGCAGGGTTAATGGTGTGAAAATCTTGGAAATTGTAGGTTCGTTAAATTGCCGTCGCACCAAAGACATAAATTGGTCTAGTTGTGTATTGCACACAAGTTTTATACTGCAGGGTCCATTATTATTCTGTGTCACAACAATATCCTCAGGCATTATTATGCTTCTGCTATATTTATTCATTTCCTCGTGGTAGCTATTGCTAGTGAATTCTCTTTAGAAGACCTGCTGCAAGGTCTGATTTTACTTATGTTGTTCTCGCGGTACAAGTATGTGCCGTGCGATCTAGAGGTCCTGGGTTCGATTCCCGGGTCGGGCAAAGTGTTATTGGGTTTTTCCATTAGGAAATTCTTAGTAACAGCACGGAGTCTGGAAACGTGCCCGAAAAACGGCAATAGGCTCGCCCCCTATTACGTGGGACTGATACATACTTGGCGAAATGTGGGTGCAGAAATGCACCTCTGCCTACCTCTTCGGGGAATACAGGCGTGAGTTTATGTATGTATGTGTTTATTATTACAGACCAATATGGAATAAGACATAAATACGGGACATAAAAACATTCCGTATTATGAAGTTAATTAATTTATATTCGTAATGTGAATGTTACTAAAGCAACAAAAAATTGACGAAATTAAAAAATATAAATTGTTGTGTTCAAATTTTGTGGCCCGTCTCAAGTCAGTACGGCTGTTGCGTTTCAATCCCATAAAAAATGTGTAAACACTTATAATTCTATTAAAAGTTTTTATTAAACGAATAAAAGAAAATTGTGGCGTTAAGCCTAACAAAATTATATCCATTTTGCTTTACAGCAGTTTACATAAAACCGGTTTATCGTTACGGTCGATCTTATGTTTCCGACGTGTCGTGAAATGTTGTTATAATTAAATATTTTATAGCGAAAAATAAATATAGATTGTTTTTATTCTTGTTGCATGGTTTCACAACAATAAAGTATGTTTTATAGTTTACATTTGCTGTTCCAGGTTAGAAAAATCACATGAACCTTGGTTTACTGAAAAAAAAAAGTATTCTTGATTTGTAAATTTGTAATGGCAGCACTGAGTTCTTATTTCAGTAGTTATATGTCTTCCCTACATTTTGAAGAATGAGATCATAGACAAGGGTGATCAATTGTGTCATGTCTTAAAAAACATGATCGTATTTTCTCTGTAATATACATGAATTGAATAGTCGGCTCTAGCTCTCTTGTTTATTCGTAGAATTAGGATTCTTTTTGATTTGACTGCCTCGTGGTCTCGCGGTACAAGTGTGTGCCGCGGCAATCTAGAGGTCCTGGGTGCGATTCCCGGGTCGGGCAAAGTGTTGTTGGGTTTTTCCATTAGGAAATTCTCAGCAGCAGCAAGGAGTCTGGAATTGTGCCCGAAAAACGGCAATAGGCTGGCCCCCTATTACGTGGGAGTGATACATACCTGGCGAAATGTGGGTGCAGAAATGCACCTCTGCCTACCCCTTCGGGGAATACAGGCGTGACTTTATGTATGTATGTATGTAATTAGGATTCTAAGCATAGTGTAATGAGAACATTTCAGTATGTTTGCGACACGTGATCATAGAGTAACGTCTTTCGCTACTTCATTATGTAGTTTGACAGTTTTGTAGTAACAATGAGTTGTCATATTCATTTTACCGTGCCAGTTTTTAACAATACCCGTTTTGATGTGGCCCAAAGGTCCTGTGATTCAGAGACCGAGTCAATCGGAATTTGCACGCTCGCTCCTTCACGCAATTTAATTCGCTTCAGTCAATATTCATGTTCGCTGAGTTAAATGGCTGATTTAATTTTTGAATGTTGAAATTTATGTGCCAGAATTGGCTTCTTCGTTTTGAAGCATTATCGCACCCAAGAGCCTTATAACCCAGGACTGACGCTGAGTTAGTTAGCTAATATATTTGGTATGTTTTCCAACCGTTTTGGTTATTGACTAATGTTTGGCAAGCGAGTAAATGTTTCATATCATAGTACGTGGTTACCGGTATCCATAATACTGAAATGGTCATCCATACATTGTCAGGCTTTGCTATAAGTTAAGGTAATATAAATAATAAATACACCCAACAGTCACATAGGTACATATTTCTGACCCCCACATTAAGATACCGAGTCTTGTGTCGTGGGTATCAGAAACAACGAGAGACTTTTCGGTCTCACAAACACCCAGACCCGAAACAAATACTTGTGGATCACATTTGTCTCCGTTCGGGGATCGAACCCGCGGCCTCTCGTTTCGCAAGCTGGTGTCTAGCCAACTACGCCAAAGGTTGAATTTATGTATTTGTTTAGTTAGACCACCTCCTTGTTATAAGGAAATTAATGATAAAATTATTAATATGTTGTAAACCGACAACATTTCATCAGCAATAACAATGCACTTAGAAAAAAGCAGACATTTTACGCGCCACACGTCAGAACGTATTCCCACATACTAGCAGGGAGGAAACGGCCGAGCGGTTCCGTGCCGCGATAAGTGCAGGTTCTAGTCCGGGTCACGGCGATAAATCTCGCCATTGTGCGAGCGATGGTGAACGTGTAACGGTAGCGTTTCAGAGCTGAAGCCCACCAGTCGCATGTATTGTGAGTTTTTGTTCGAAGCCGGATCGAGAGGTATTGTTTGGCGTGTTTTTATAGTGTCCGATTGTTTCGGTTTTATTACGGTGACGCTACTTGCATCGCGTGCGTTTTGTGGTGGTATTTTGTTGGTGGGATGAACAACAATGTCGAAACATATTAAGTGCTAGATTTTCGATGAGTCGAATATTCATGCGGACTTTTCATTTTGTAAAAGTAAGATATTAGTTTATGCAGGCTGAAATAGTTTGTACTCTTTTAAGCAAAGAAATATTAATGGAAGTTAAAGATTACTTATCTGAAATCAGAAGTAATCGGAATTCATCGATTTTTATTATTAAATATTTTAAGATACCTACCAAGATACCCGCACAATAGACTCGAAGAACGGCAATTGGCTCGCCCCCTATTACGTTGGAATGACACATACATGGCGAAATGTGGGTGCAGAAATGCACCTCTACCTACCCCTTCGGGGAATACAGACGTGAGGTTATATATGCTACCCGCATACGTAGCCACTTAGATAAATATGAGCTGCTGTCACTTTTTTTCGTCTCGCCAAATTTCAAAAGGGTAGCGAAGTCTGAAAGTTTTCTCCAACGGAATACAAATCAGAATGCATATGAAAACTGATCCTATTAAAACTGGAAATTGTGGTCCTTAAAAACTTGACAGTTACGTAAGCCCCAAACCTTTATATTTTTTTGGGTGTATGGTATGGGTGCAAAGTTAATTTATTTGTGTTTTAATTTAATTTTATGAATTATATTTTAAAGTAAAAACTGGGTTGTTTTCCAATACATGGATACAAAATAAAGACGTGCGGACAAGGATGTTCTTGTTTTTGATTACAACATACACAAAAATAGGTGGAAAAATTGTTTTTTATGTGTCACATATTGTTTTTTCCTGCTATATTACTCAATTTCATGAAAATAGTTAAAATAGTTAAGCATACTAACGCGGACAATAATATAGCAATTGAGTTATTAGTATAATTTATTTTGTAATGGCGTGTTTTTGGCATATATTATTCGTGGCTGTCTGATGGGAATTTAATACGTATTAAACGATTAGGCGAGGTCTTTGTCTTTTGCTATTGTCGTATAATACTAGGGACAGAGTTTTCAAACGTTCACATTTAGGTGTGTCCCTGACAGGGAGAGTAACTGATGTGTTAGTCGTGATGTTGTCTTGATTTCTTGCTTGGGACGCTAGGTATACAATGAAGTACAGTTATGTAGTGCAATAAATAAGCTAGTAATTGTGTTATTAGATTTTTGTCGAGACTTAAAAAGAGGGATTTAAATACTTTAATGATTTACACCCGAAATTCCTATACATCTTTTGTGATGGATATTGACGTGGTGGTTTAACTTTTCATGGCTGAACAGTGAAAAATATTGATTATCTCCGTACCGTCGCCAAGAGAACCGTTGCTATGCGCCATTTTTGTAACAGATGATCGTGTCTTCTGCCGCTTTGTTTAATACCATTCGATACGGCGAATACCTATTCTATTTTTCTTCCTTTTGTACTCAGTATTACCTTGGTGAAGTTTTTGTATGTAATGCAGTGAATTTTATATGTCCATGCGGGCTTGTACTGCAGGTTCATAAAAATATTTACGGCTAGTAATTAAAGAAAGCACCGAGTGGCATGGAATGCTAGGAGGCGTGTGTGTGGGTGGCGAATGATGCATGCAATAGTTGTTCTGTGCAAGAGTGCTTTCCGTTTTATAAATTGTATGAGAGGGATTATATTGCGCTAGGTCGGACTGCGAAGACTAGAATATAAAGGCTTGACGATGTGAAAAGACGACGACTGCGATTTTAACTGGAAATGAGTATTCTGCCTCGTGGTCTCGCGGTACAAGTATGTGCCGAGCGATCTAGAGGTCCTGGGTTCGATTCCCGGGTCAGGCGAAGTGTTATTGGGTTTTTTTTCCATTAGGAAATTCTCAGTAGCAGCATGGAGTCTGGAATTGTGCCCGAAAAACGGCAATATGCTCGCCCCCTATTACGTGGGACTGATACATACCTGGCGAAATGTGGGTGCAGAAATGCACCTCTGCCTACCCCTTCGGGGAATACAGGCGTGAGTTTATGTATCATGTATGTAATGAGTATTGTTTACGTCAATTAAAAAAACTACTCATTGGATTTCATAATATATTCATGACTAATATAATGGTATTCAATAACTTACGTGAACATTATAACAATTGGCTTCTGGGAATTACAGCATTTTGCACTATTTTGTTTACAGCGTCGCTTTGGTGAGACATCATCATCGAATCGATTATATACAAAATAATATCCTATGAGCGTTTCTCATTAAAAACAAACCAAGCATAACCAACAAACATTCATTTAAGTTATATTAAACATGAAAAACTTTATAGTACCTATACACCCACCAGATTTCATCTCTGCACCCCCCAAAGGTAGACTGGCAGAGAATGCCTACGGCATTAAGTCCGCCTTTATACATACATATATGTTTATGAAGTTTAAATAATAATAATTAAGGAATTAGATTACCTTTTTCAACATTAAAATAATTTCACATACATAGAAAATAGACTACAATAATAACCACACATTGTCAAGTTCATGCAGGGCCTATTCTACTGTCATAAGATATCGATCGGTGTCGGTGGTGCGTGACGTCACGCGGTGGTACATATTTGATCACCTCGTGGGACAAAGGACCACCCACGTTCCAACTGCGGCGATTAACCCAACAGTTCTGTTCGATTGTCCTATGCTGCTGTAATAGTCCGCTCATTACCTTAGGTTTTCATGCCAGTTGGAATTGTGTTGCTGTTTGGTTTGCCGTATTTTTGAACGAAAAGAACAATCTGTCTTCAAATGGAAACCGAGCAACAGAGACGTAATTTCTGCTTTGGAGTTTGTTTTTGTTTGTTGTTTTTTTATTGGGTTTGAAATAAACAATTTTAAAATCTTACCTCAGAAGTCGTATCGTTTGTTATTCGAAGCATTTAAGGTGTTATGTTAGGTTCAAAGTGAATAATAAAGATAAAATTATCTATGTTATGTTTATTCGTGATCGTCACTTTTAGTGTAAAGTTTTGGCATATTTCGAAGTGATATGAATAATTCACGTCGTCGGAACAACTAGTGTACTCGGCGCGCATGCGCGTCATGGTTCATTGCCTTGACTGCGGAAAAAGATCCTAATATGGCGCGCGGCGCAGGATTGCCTTGCGCCGACGCATGCCGCGACCATTCCCACCGATCGCTCTATCAAGAGCACATGTCGTTTTTATAGACAAACATGACATGCGAACGTAAAAGACTTTAAGTACGCGCGGAGAATGTGCTGCTCGTGGTTGCGGTGCCGGCGTCGCGTCGCCGACTCCGCCGACCATTACGCCGCCGCAGAGGCTTTTGAGAAAACAGATTTACCTAATGAGGACGCCGATAAAGACCAGCCGCCGGCCTCACGTAAGAGAGACAACTTTTACCGCACCATACAGATCGTCAGTTGTTTCGTTTCGCTTCTTTGCACTGTTTTGGTTTGCTCAGTCCATTGTTTTGATTTTTATATCGCGCATTCTAACGTATCACGTCATCACCTTATGATTCATGGGCTTGACGGTTTAGGCGTTTTACTTTTGGAACAAGTCATTAACAAAATCCATAAGAGGCGATCTTTCATGGCTCCTAACTTTGTAGTGATATATTTGTCGCCTATTAACACGTTTGATCCTTATTTGTTATGCGTAATTGTTTGCAGCGCCAACTCGCGTGACACGCAACAATCAGATGCGCCTGTCGAATGCGGGCGGCGCATATACAAATGGACACGGGGGTGACACGACGGGGCGGCGCGGGGCGGAGAATGTACCTCCTCCGCAGCAGCCGCCGCCCCAGCAACCACCTCCCAATCCCCGCGTCACACAACAGGTGAGAAGAATTGAAACATCTCTACCTCCTTTAAACCTGTTTCCAACTCCTGTAAATTTTCTGTTTAGTACTCCCGATCCTTAAACCTGCCTCCCTCCTGTCCCCCAACCTTGCAGCCTCCAGCGTCAGGCGGACGATCCCGCGCTGGCAGCACTCCGAGTGCGGCGTCAGTGCCTCAAGGTGTGCCGCAACCGTACCTGCCGATGCAGCGCCGCAACTATAACGTTAAAGAGGTCCTTATCCCTTCCTATCTTTACACACACTCGAGACAGTCTTTCCTATTGCATTTCGTTGGTCGTGTGAATTGAAAGTCGTGATGGCCTCGAGGTTTAGGCACGCGGTCGAGAATCTTAACGGTCGCGGGTTCAAACCCCAGGCACACACCTCTGACTTCTCGAAGTTATGTGTGTATTCATAATGAATTATCACGTACTTTAACGGTGAAGGAAAACATCGTGATGAAAAAAAAAAAAAAACATTAGACATTAGACCAGCGTGTTGGACTAAGGCCTAAAGCCTCTCAGTTGTAGAGGAGGCTAGTTCCCAGCAGTGGGACGTATATGGGTTGATGATGTGAATTGAATTCCTTATTTTTCCTTTTCCACTGAACTGACATAATATAGTCAGCACCTTTTTACACTGGCACGACAAATTGACTATACTGTACCTGATGGTAGACGCTGACCAAATAGAATATCAAGTAGCAAGAGAGTCATGCAAAAGTGGCTGGTGATGCGTGCTGTGGTGCCGGAATAGTGTCGGTCTAGATGAGCCGACGCAGTAATGGATGTGCGTGCGTGCAGTTCCCGGCGACGGCGGTGGGCGGCGCGAGCGCGCGGCCGGCGGGCGTGTCGTCGACGGTGTCGGTGCCGCACGCGGTGGCGTCGGGCGCCGTGCGACGCTCCAACGTCGTCAAGGAGGTCGAGCGGCTCAAGGAGAACAGGGAGAAGAGGCGCCAGCGACAGGCAGAACTCAAGGAGGAAAAGGTACGTCCACACTATGTCAGCGTCAATATACTTATACTAATACCTAGTAGTCTACCATGCTAATAAATAAATAAATACACCCAACAGTTACATATATAGTTCTGACCCCACACTAGTCCTGTGTCGTGGGTATCAGAGACTACGAGAGACTTTTCGGTCTCACAAACACCCAGACCCGAAACAAATATTTGTGGATCACATAAACATTTGACTCGGTGCGGGGATCGAACCCGCGGCCCCTCGTTTCGCAAGCTGGTGTCTAGCTAATATTTGTCTAGTTTGTTTTGTTTTTTGTGCGTATATTTTTCCCATTTGTAAAACCATCTACTATAGAGCACATGCGTTGTGGTAGGCTCTGTAGAACTAAATTTAGAATATTACAATTTTCAGATTAATCTGTAACATTACATCAAAACACAAATACATTATTAGGCTTTATATACTTTGCAAATAATGCTCTCAATCAAAAGGACAAAAGGCTGTATGCTATATTGTTAAAGAAGGAAAGGAAATAGAAATCACTAATCATATAGAAAGAATAGTTCACAGTTATTTTTATATTTTCATCGTGTTAATATACAGCGAAAAGTGCCGCTGTTTTATTTACAATGACAATAATAGGTTGTTACACACAAAATGTATTTGTTTTCGGTTCCAGGAAGCTCTAATGAACATGGACCCTGGCAACCCTAACTGGGAGTTCCTGGCGATGATCCGCGAGTACCAGAACAGCATCGACTTCCGGCCGCTGACTGGCACTGAGCCCGTCGAGGACCACCAGATCACAGTCTGTGTCAGAAAGAGGCCGCTCAACAAGAAGGAGAACGCCAAAAAAGAGGTATGAATGTAATGAGACAATACGGGATTGGACTAAATTTCAGTCTATGGCCTCAGATCATGTAGAATTACTTTTTTAATACTCATTTTTCTTTCCTTATTAAATTTTCTGAATACATCAAAATTTTTTGTGCCAGATATTGTATATCTCCACTTGTCTCGTCAGTGACTGACTCATTAGCTAATTTTTTAATGCATTTTCTTTCCTATTACAAGATTTTGAAGTAGGGAAATTGAGTAAAAAATGACTGCAAGGTTTTTGTAATTAATAACATCACACATTTTTTATACTGTTGTGAATACGTTTTTATGTAAAAATATGACAATGATAAATTGTTTTCATCAGGTGGACGTGATAAGCGTGCCGACGAAAGACCAAATGATAGTGCACGAGCCCAAGAACAAGGTGGACCTCACCAAGTATCTGGAGAACCAGAAGTTCCGCTTTGACTACGCCTTCGATGACTCCTGTACCAATGAAGTTGTCTATAAGTGTGTATAGTTAACTTTATGTTATGTTTTCTAATCTTTCTTTATGTTATCTTTTCTAAAATTACAATTGTCAAAGTTAGATTTCCTTGCTTTATTGTACTTTTGTGACTATACGGAAGAAGTACACCAAAAGACTAAACAGATTAAAGATTAACCTTTTATTATGTCATGGCTTGATTTATCCAAGTTAACGGCGGAATAAATTAATAGTTGATAACCTGTATTATTCTTTATAGTTATTTGCCTGATGGTGTTGGTGTGTCATGATTGGTGCGTGTGAGGTAGAACACAAATGTTGAAGAACACTTGTATAAACGTATTATATTTTTGAAAGCATATTAGGTATGCACCGTACAACGTTCAGAGAGCGACTGCTTATTACAAATCTTATTCATGATGAATCTAATATTGATATTATTGCATCACCCAAAGTGGTGTGATTGCTTAGTGGGCAATTGTCTATAAAAGGTATCTAATATGTAGGCACAGTTAAATAAAATCAAATAATATTAAATTAAGCCAATGATTATATTACGTATTTACTATAACTCTGTGGATCCAGCGTAGTGAAGTTGCTGTGGATGGTGACGTAGAGTGAAGTTGGTAACGTATGCATGTCGTTGCAGGTACACGGCCAAGCCGCTGGTGCAGACGATATTCGAGGGCGGCATGGCGACGTGCTTCGCGTACGGACAGACGGGATCCGGCAAGACGCACACCATGGGCGGAGACTTCCAGGTACTAACTTACTTATGTACAGACCAGTGGCGGTATTTCCATAGAAGCCGAAAAGCCCAGCAGCTTGCCTTACAAAATTCCAAATCTTTAAGCTTGAAATATTTGTTTAACAAAAGAAATTTGACATATAAATGAGAATATCCCGACCACACAAAATACAATTATAAACTAGACTTTACACAATTAACGTGTAACGCTTTGGGGCTTCTATGGAAGTACCGCCACTGGTACAGTAAGCAGAACCTAACATTCCATTATTTTATTGCTGATGATGTCACAAATCTCTAAATCATAAGTAAAATCTAGACCACTAGGCTGATTTTAGTGGTATTTACGTACCTAAAATATTGTATACAAAGTCAAAATATTTTTCATTTAGACTTTTACAAATTCTTTTAGATCCCAAATTTTAGACTATTTCAAACTATTGTAACACGAAATATAATTTATTTATTTATTAAGAAATTAGCAATTTACATATTTATATATTTTTAAATTGTCAGGATGTTCACCTTTCTTGTTCGAATCGCACACAGTTCAGATTGTATGTGATTTGAAGTCGCGACTTCTGATAGTATCTCGGCAAGCTACAGACCCCTAATGCTCAATGTGTATTTGTATTTTCAGGGCAAGACGCAGGACTGCAAGAAGGGCATATACGCGATGGCGGCGCGGGACGTGTTCGCGTACCTCAAGTCGCCCAAGTACAAGCCGCTCAACCTCATCGTCTCCGCATCCTTCTTCGAGATATACTCCGGGAAGGTAAGGCATCACGTAATAATTATAATATCTACAAGCCGCTGGATGCAGGCCCCTTCTGATAGAGCGGTCTGGAAGTCTTTGGTCCTCCAATAGGCCTCCCGGCCTATGCACAGCAGTGGACGTCTTTCGGCAGATGATGAATATCCATATTTGTATGTAGCTATCTGTTAGAACAATATTTATATTCATCTTCCTCGACATGCTAATCCATCCTAAACATCGTGAGGAAGCATGTTCACCTAAAAAGTTCGTAGGAATTTCTTTATTGTACAGTCCGCCAATCCGCACTAGGCCAGCGTGATGGACTAAAGCCTTTTCAGTAGTAGAAGAGGCTCGAGGTTAGGGTTGATGATGATGAAATTTGTGCAGGTGTTCGACCTGCTGGCGGACAAGGCGAAGCTGCGCGTGCTGGAGGACGGCAAGCAGCAGGTGCAGATCGTGGGACTCACGGAGAAGGTGGTAGACAACGTGGACGAGGTGCTCAAGCTCATACAGCACGGGAACGCCGCCAGGACCTCGGGACAGGTGCGCGCGTGTTCTCACCATTTACTTCTTTTCTTTTTATTTATCTACATGCATACATACACACATACAATACATATATACTAAATTAGTCCGGTATTCCGGGCACATAGCAGGGAGAACTGATGGCCGATGGGGCCAAAAAGTTCCCGAGTGGAGGCCACGTACCGGAAAGCGCGGCGTGGGACGACCTCCGACAAGGTGGTCAGACGACCTAGTAAAGGTCGCGGGACGTCGCTGGTTGCAGGTTGCTTCTAGCAGGTCCCTGTGGAAGTCATTAGGAGAGGCCTAAGTCCAGCAGTGGACCTTCATTGGCTGATGGATTGATTCCCCAAAGGGGTAGAGGTGCATTTCTGTATACTCATTTCGCCAATATCAGTTTGTATTAGTTTTACGTAATAGGTGAAGAGTTTTTGCCGCTTTCGGGCGAATTTCCAGTCTCCGTGGTGCTACTGAGAATTTTTTAATAGAAAAACCAAGTAACACTACGCCTGATCCAGGACCTTTAGATCGCATGGCACATACTGGTGCCGCGGGAGCACGAGGCACATATTAGAGTTTGTTTGTTTGTGCGTTGCAGACGTCGGCGAACTCGAACTCGTCGCGGTCGCACGCCGTGTTCCAGATCGTGGTGCGCTCGCCCGGCATGCACCGCGTGCACGGCAAGTTCTCGCTCATCGACCTCGCCGGCAACGAGCGCGGCGCAGACACCAACTCCGCCAACCGACAGACGCGTACGTCTCACAGCTCTCACACACACATAGGGTTTGCAATCCCGCAGTAATTTTTTCCCGCAGTAAAATTTAAAAATGCAAAAATATGCATATAATAATGCTTTATTACCTGTAGTTTAGTTACACTATATTAAAAAATAATAATAATAGAAACATTCATACAATATCTAATAGAAAAAGTACTTTTTAATAGTTCTTATGAGGTTAGGTAGGGGGTTTGCAATCAATAGGGTTTCCTGCGTGTTAATATGGACTTATCTTACCTAAACAAACAAATAAACCAATTTTAATCCTTTACTTCGCTCGATCGGTTGATCGATCTGACTGACGCGCCCGCGCTGTTGTGATGGAGCTAATAGGCCTTCAGTAAAAGCTGAATTACCTTGCCGAGTCAAAAAAATGCGGGAATGCGGGAACGCGAAATTGCAAACTCTACACACACATCATTGTGCCGGCTGTACACCAGCGGCGGTACTTCCATAGAAGCCCAAAAGCACAGCTTGCGTTAAAAAAATCCCAATAATGTTTAAGCTTGAAATTTTTATTTGACATATAAATGAGTATATCCTGACCCCACAATAAACAATTACTCGTATATACTAGGCATGACTATTGATACTCGTGTGTTGGCAGGCATGGAGAGCGCGGAGATCAACAAGTCGCTGCTGGCGCTGAAGGAGTGCATCCGCGCGCTGGGCATGAAGGGCAACAACCACCTGCCCTTCCGCGTGTCCAAGCTCACGCAGGTGCTGCGCGACTCCTTCATCGGAGACAAGTCGCGCACCTGCATGATCGCCATGATCTCGCCCGCCATGTCCTCCTGCGAACACTCGCTCAACACGCTCCGATACGCCGACAGGTCGCTACGTCTTACTGCTTACTACTTACTACTTACAACACACTACACACTACACTACCTCTGCCAACTTCACTTCATCGGAGACAAGTCGCGCACCTGCATGATCGCCATGATCTCGCCCGCCATGTCCTCCTGCGAACACTCGCTCAACACGCTCCGATACGCCGACAGGTCGCTACGTCTTACTGCTTACTACTTACTACTTACAACACACTACACACTACACTACCTCTGCCAACTTCACTTCATCGGAGACAAGTCGCGCACCTGCATGATCGCCATGATCTCGCCCGCCATGTCCTCCTGCGAACACTCGCTCAACACGCTCCGATACGCCGACAGGTCGCTACGTCTTACTGCTTACTACTTACTACTTACAACACACTACACACTACACTACCTCTGCCAACTTCACTTCATCGGAGACAAGTCGCGCACCTGCATGATCGCCATGATCTCGCCCGCCATGTCCTCCTGCGAACACTCGCTCAACACGCTCCGATACGCCGACAGGTCGCTACGTCTTACTGCTTACTACTTACTACTTACAACACACTACACACTACACTACCTCTGCCAACTTCACTTCATCGGAGACAAGTCGCGCACCTGCATGATCGCCATGATCTCGCCCGCCATGTCCTCCTGCGAACACTCGCTCAACACGCTCCGATACGCCGACAGGTCGCTACGTCTTACTGCTTACTACTTACTACTTACAACACACTACACACTACACTACCTCTGCCAACTTCACTTCATCGGAGACAAGTCGCGCACCTGCATGATCGCCATGATCTCGCCCGCCATGTCCTCCTGCGAACACTCGCTCAACACGCTCCGATACGCCGACAGGTCGCTACGTCTTACTGCTTACTACTTACTACTTACAACACACTACACACTACACTACCTCTGCCAACTTCACTTCATCGGAGACAAGTCGCGCACCTGCATGATCGCCATGATCTCGCCCGCCATGTCCTCCTGCGAACACTCGCTCAACACGCTCCGATACGCCGACAGGTCGCTACGTCTTACTGCTTACTACTTACTACTTACAACACACTACACACTACACTACCTCTGCCAACTTCACTTCATCGGAGACAAGTCGCGCACCTGCATGATCGCCATGATCTCGCCCGCCATGTCCTCCTGCGAACACTCGCTCAACACGCTCCGATACGCCGACAGGTCGCTACGTCTTACTGCTTACTACTTACTACTTACAACACACTACACACTACACTACCTCTGCCAACTTCACTTCATCGGAGACAAGTCGCGCACCTGCATGATCGCCATGATCTCGCCCGCCATGTCCTCCTGCGAACACTCGCTCAACACGCTCCGATACGCCGACAGGTCGCTACGTCTTACTGCTTACTACTTACTACTTACAACACACTACACACTACACTACCTCTGCCAACTTCACTTCATCGGAGACAAGTCGCGCACCTGCATGATCGCCATGATCTCGCCCGCCATGTCCTCCTGCGAACACTCGCTCAACACGCTCCGATACGCCGACAGGTCGCTACGTCTTACTGCTTACTACTTACTACTTACAACACACTACACACTACACTACCTCTGCCAACTTCACTTCATCGGAGACAAGTCGCGCACCTGCATGATCGCCATGATCTCGCCCGCCATGTCCTCCTGCGAACACTCGCTCAACACGCTCCGATACGCCGACAGGTCGCTACGTCTTACTGCTTACTACTTACTACTTACAACACACTACACACTACACTACCTCTGCCAACTTCACTTCATCGGAGACAAGTCGCGCACCTGCATGATCGCCATGATCTCGCCCGCCATGTCCTCCTGCGAACACTCGCTCAACACGCTCCGATACGCCGACAGGTCGCTACGTCTTACTGCTTACTACTTACTACTTACAACACACTACACACTACACTACCTCTGCCAACTTCACTTCATCGGAGACAAGTCGCGCACCTGCATGATCGCCATGATCTCGCCCGCCATGTCCTCCTGCGAACACTCGCTCAACACGCTCCGATACGCCGACAGGTCGCTACGTCTTACTGCTTACTACTTACTACTTACAACACACTACACACTACACTACCTCTGCCAACTTCACTTCATCGGAGACAAGTCGCGCACCTGCATGATCGCCATGATCTCGCCCGCCATGTCCTCCTGCGAACACTCGCTCAACACGCTCCGATACGCCGACAGGTCGCTACGTCTTACTGCTTACTACTTACTACTTACAACACACTACACACTACACTACCTCTGCCAACTTCACTTCATCGGAGACAAGTCGCGCACCTGCATGATCGCCATGATCTCGCCCGCCATGTCCTCCTGCGAACACTCGCTCAACACGCTCCGATACGCCGACAGGTCGCTACGTCTTACTGCTTACTACTTACTACTTACAACACACTACACACTACACTACCTCTGCCAACTTCACTTTGGTCCATTGCATCCCTTCCTATTTAACAACAATCCCAAAACATTGTTTACTTCTTCAATAATCCAATAGAAATTATTTTACCTTTGTTTCAGTCACTTCATCCTAATAATTACATTTCTATCATCTAAAAATTTAATTGAAATGATTTGAAATGATGTTTATTGAATCTATAAAATTAGTTTACCACGCTGTTCGGAAAGCAGTCAACGTTAGAGAAGAACAGGCTAGAAACTCTAGTGTTGCTCTTTCCCGATCAAAAAATAAATTAAAATATTGATAAATAGATCACATTTTCTAAATTAAAGCAGCTCATTAATTCAATTAAAAACTATTGTATTGAATATGAGAATAACGTAGTCATCTAGAATGGAGAAACTGACAAATCACTAGATTAAAAGTTGATAAATATAAATAAACAAATCATGCAGAGACCAGTCCACACAAAAAGCACCAAGTGTCATTTTGAAAAAAAAAATAGAACTAATGTATTTCATCATCATCATCATCATCATGTATATATTTGTTTGTGCAGAGTGAAGGAGTTGGGCACGATGGACCCGTCCCGGCGCGCGGACTCTCCGCTGGCCGACGTGGACATGGAGCCTGCACAGGACGACCTGGCGCATCTCCGGTCACTCAACGTCAGTACCCCTTTCATATTATTTATTATCATACAATTTCATAAAGTTTGAACATTTCTTATTACATCCTTAATTTCTAATCGTGATTTTTTATTTTCTAACCGCTGTTCTGGTGCCTTGGAGATCAATTTTTAATTCTTAGATCAGCAGTATTTACTTGGCTGGCTCAGTTGTTCTACACAAGTATCTTAACTATTTTGTGAAGACAAATTATTAGTCCGTTTGTGGCATTTGACTGTTAATTTAAATGAATTAAGGAGTTGTGTTAGTTATCATTCCTTGAATCTGCAAGTTATTAGTCCATATGACGGTAAGGTAATGTTTCCGCAGGAGGGCGACATGTCCGCGGAGATGTACACGTTCCACGAGGCCATCGATGAGCTGCAGCGCAGCGAGGAGGAGGTGCTGGACAACCACAAGGCCATCTCCGACTACCTGCAGCACGCGCTGCAGCGCTGCAACCAGCTGCTCGCCATCACGCGCGACGTCGACTACGACCAGGACGGTCCGTACCCGCACTATAGCTATAACGTTAGCACTGGCGGCAGTGCCAGTACTTCCATACAAAACTAAAATCCCAGCTTGCCTTCAAAGTTACTGTACGGTACTTCCATAGAAGCACAAAAGCGTTTCAAGTATCAGCTTCCCTCGGCGGTATTTCCGAATGGATATGACTTAGGGACCTTCAAGAAAAGAGCCTATATTTTCCTCAAAGGCCGGCAACGCACCGATGATTCCTCTGGTATTGTGGGTGTCCATGGGCGGTGTTGACCACTTAACATCAGGTGGCTCACTAGCTCGTTTGCCTCCTTTCCCATAAAAAAAAAAAAAAAAAATTAAAAAAAAAAATTTAAAATTAATTGTTTAATGTCTAGTTTATAATTGTTTATTGTGGGGTCAGGGTATTCTCATTTATATTTCAAATAGTTTTGTTAAATAAAGATTTAAAGCTAAAGGATTGTTATTCTAAATTTTGAAGGCAAGCTGGGATTTTTGGTTTCAATGGAAGTACTGTAACTTTGTTCCCCTTATCTCCAGTTTCTAAGACTTATAAAACTAGTAAATGACTTGTCTAGTTTGCTGTCCATATTAATATTTGACAGCGAATAAGTAGATTTTCAAATGTCATTAAAAATTGATATATTTATTAATGACTATAATGCAACAATCAGCGAAAAGTTAGTATCGCTCTGAAATAAATTATTTTCATTAGTTAATTATTGATCCATAAGGAGATACAAGTCTGGATTATTTATTAAAATTGTCAGTTGATCACTGGGGTGAGAACTAGTTGGTGTGTGTGTTTGTGTTCGTGTTGCACGCTCGTGTACTAGTGTAGAGTTGCGCCGCATGTTGCAGGTGTGTGGCACTCTCAGCGCAAGCGCGTGCGCTTCCTCGCGAGCAACGGCGTTGGCACGCGACGTCTCACGATGTTAGGTGTGGCGCGCAACCGTAACACGCAACATTGTAACTGAACATGTATCAAGCCGCGGCTCTCACGCGCGAACAAATGCTTTGAAACGTTAATGCCAATGCTGTCGCTCCTAATGGGTCGTGCCGGTGTAACAAACGAGCCTGTGTTCAGATTGACGAAGCTTTGACGCTTTGTAAAAGTTTTCTAAATTGTTTATTGTATTTACTGTCCTGTATGTTATGAAAAAGGAAGTGGATACGAAACCATATTACGTGTCGTATTCTTTTGGTGAAACAATGATTACATTTTATTCTAGCTACGTTGATCTGGAGATAGTCTTAAACGGGTTTAAAACAATATAATTTAAGTCGACATTGAATTAACTAAAATTAGTCATCCTCATTAAAATGCTTGTTTATATTTCATCTGATTTGGGGGTATAACGTTTTACAGGTCGAGGAACTAATAAATAAAATAATGACTGCAGAACAGAAAGACCGTTTTATTAATATACAGGTTGTAAGTAGACCGTGATCGGAAACTAAGGCAGGTAATAGCTAAGGTGATTACAAACGTGGTTACCATAGGTAAAAATGTATGTAGTTGTTAGGAAAACGTCAAAATTTTTATTTTCTTGTCTGGATTTTCTTTAATCCCAGAAGGTTTGTAATCACCATAGCTATTACCTGCCTTAGTTTCCGATCACGGTCTGAATACACCCTGTATATTGCAATACAAATATCGTCATTCTGTTCAAATTGGTCAATGAAATGTGTGAAAAGTGGGCGATGATTTGTTTATGCCATTCCAGCGTACGCGACGCAGTGGGAGGAGTTGCTGAACGAGCAGCTGGCCGTGCTGGCGCAGTCGCGCGACCTGGTGGCAGAGTTCCGCGCCAAGATGCAGCAGGAGGAACACATGTCGCGCCGCATGCAGCCGCCGCTCGCGCACCAGCGACACTAGCGCCGCCGACACCGGCCACACCGGCGACAGCGACAGCGACACTAGCGACACCACTGCCGCCGCCAGTGCGAACGGAACTACGGACGCCTGGGACAACGCTCACACGCCTCGATCCTAGCACCACTCGACATCGAATACTAAGTCGCCTCCACGTCGATCCTTCCTCGCGGGGTACGCGTCATGTTTTATATTCTCATTTGTGTCGTTTTGTGTCGGCCGCGTTGTTTTCTTGCCCTGTATACAAAACTCTCGTAAAAGTTTTCGTTGACGTATAGTGTACGCGAGAGTGGAGTTCCGTTGGGCGTACATCTGTGCTTGCGCTCGCATTCGCGCCCGTCCCGTCGCATCGGTCGTATCGAGTCACAACTTGAGATAGACATGAAAAAATTCAGTGTGTGTATAAAAATAATAATTAATCAGTATTGAAGTAATAAAATTTCAGTGTTCGATATGTTAACGGAATGTGTGTAGCTGGCCTACTGTTGAATAGCTTGTACACTTATGTTTTGCATTCGACCAAGTTGTGACCGTATGTTTTTATTTTCGATTGTTTATCTCTTAATGCTTAGGATAGAATGTCGACGAAACGATGTGGTTATGTGAGACTGTTTACTATAGGGGATGAATGCACAAACTAGACTCGTCTGTTTGTAAATGGAAGTCGGTTTTGAGATATGAATTATTCTAATACACTGTCAATGTCGATAGTCGATGTGGAAAGTTTGTTGACGGTTCTATTAAGTACTATACAGTTGATTGACTAATAATGTTTCTCGACTATCGACATATGAGACTGAGGTCGCTGAATATCGATATGTAAATTTTATCGACGTTCAACCGCCTTAAACAATCGACTTGTGAATCATAGATCAACGCAAAATGGTGCGATACGTTAGTTTCTTAATTAAAATGAGTTTTTCCTCGACCCTTAACCTTGACTTTTGTTTGAGTACGCATTTAACTCCGCTAATGGCCTATAACGTTTAAAAATGTAGATATTTGTATGAAAATTTGGATATGTGGAAGTACAAAGATACAGTGAGCTGTGTACCAGTGTCGCGTTTATCTTCATGACATGTGCGGTGGGTGTTCTCTGTGACACGATAATGTAGAAATACTCGGATACTTGTGAAATATAATTGTTTAACATTTATATATCGCAACACTACTATATAACTGTGTGTCAGGCAGGAAGATAGACTGGAATATAAAATAGTTTTTTTATTCATAGATATTTATTGCCGATTTTATCGATACCATGATCGTTGTAAGTCGATATATTTGTCGATGTTTGTTGATTCAATACAGTAATGCCACAATTTCGATACGATAGACTCCAATTTTCCTTCCTTTCATACAGTGTCCTAATTTATATGTATGTATAATTGATAGAATTAAATACGATATTCCTCCATCATATTTGTGTTAGCAAAAACGAAATATAGGTGTGCTGACGTGATGGTCGGCAAGTTTTTAGGATTCTTCGTGATTCATAACACATATTTTGCCATGTCGCTTGTTACTGCTGCCGTCTTTATTAATGTCCATATATATTTTAATAAAACGTATGTTTAACTACGGGAAAAACTACATATGGGAGCTAGTTATATCCAAATAGTAATGACGTCAATAATTGACTTGATAATGCTATATATTTTATTACAAGTTTTGTTTGTGACTATCTAGCTCCTCGACTGTAATCAATTGTAGAATAATTAAACATAATTGTTTTTGAAATATAATTGGTTTAAAATAATTTGGGATTTTGTGTTTGGAAAATTTAACATTCCTTTAATAGAGATTCAAGTATGATTTCATGTGTTAAATAATTGAGATTCGATTAGTTATTTTAATTTGAGTTATGGAGTTTATCTTGGCAAAATTTTGCTTGTTCATACTTAAATTATTAGTTTTATTTGGCAGAATAGGCAAGCGTTTTACCTACCATTTATCTAATGAACCCCTTTGAGTGAGAGTGGAATTATTGATTTCACTATAATATTTCATTATTGACTATGGTTATGAACCACTGCCTTCTTAGTTGGCGATCCTTTAGTCAATAGTATGCCTAATTTCGAAGTTCCCAGTTTTTTTCTTTCGAACAAAATAGTTATCGATACTTTCTGTCTTGCCCTATGGCCAGGTTATCGTATGAATAAGATAGTTCAAAACACTTATACGTTCCTTTATATTCTCTTGTAAACTTTACGAATTATTCGATGGATTTTACACCTGTCGACTGCACCCGTCCTTTTTAATACTGTTTGATCTAGGGGTGTGAAAGATTTTGCCGGCAGTAACAGCTGCGTTGGCGATAAAGTATGAATAGATTACAACAAACTGCGTATGGTCTCTTTCTCTCAATATGTTGACAGATAAAGACAGAAAACCAGTTTGCTTTACACGATGAAAATGCTTAGTTTAGCACAGCCTGTTTCCGCATTCGTGACTATTGCTGTCCCTTTCTCTTATGTTATACGTATTCGAGGTTGAGTTGAAAGGATGAATGTGAAACAAATGTCGAATCATGAAAATCAGGCGCCGAAATATTAAGCGCTTTTTAGAGACGGCTATGATGCGCATTGAAGCGAACTACACAGTTTAATGCGATCCTTGCCTTCTAAGGAAGAGAATAAGACATTTTTTTAATTATAGATAGTTATGAGGTGTTACCAAGTAGCTAAAAATCGAAAGATCGCACAGAATCGACTATTCGTTGGCAAGGTCTAATCAATTTGCTTAGCCAACAATATATAATCTAAGGCGACAGAGATTAGCCAATGAGTATTGGTGGCATCTAAAACGCATGACAAAAGCTGGTGGTGAAATAAATTTCTATATTTACAGACAATTTGTATCCAATAATTATAATTTATTTTCTACATTTATCATTTCAATACATCGTCATTGTCATTTAAAATAAAAAACGTAAAACGTGTTGTTTTTTTATGATTAATTAATAAAAATAGTAAAACTTCTTAAAAGACTATGTAACTGTAAGTTTTTCCAGTCAGTACGTTTAATATTTTTTTCCTTTTTTTTTATAATACTTATGTTGTGATAATTGTGTGACGCGAGCTTGCGCTTACGAGCGAGAGCCTGTAGCAGTTTGTATGAAGTGTACTTTCATTCTATAATTCATACCTATTTGCGCTAAAATCAGTGGAAAAATTATGTTAATTTTTTGGTATTAAAGAATTTATGCATCTTGTCAGCTGTGTAATCACATACAGTACGCTCAACAGTCAGTTAGTTACAGCTTCCCTGATCGTAGGTACATGCAACACTTCAGAAGAAATTGGTCAGCTGATTGTGCGAACTTCAAGACGGTCATATGTTGTTCTTTAAATTACAACTTAACTGGATTCGCCAGTGTCATTGTGTTATAAAGTACTGCACAATGGAATATAGAATGAAAGTATTCCAAAACGCGCAAAATTATTGTTTGTAATATTTAACGGCGACAATTAATTGTTTATCGATACTATGGAAATAAATATTAACTCGAAATGTTTGTGGTTTAACTGCGCTCGTCTGGTGCTAGGCCTATTCGCTTCTAACAGTAGCCTCTTGGGTCTGACTTTGCAAAGGAGTATTGTCAAGTTTTATCGTCAAGTAAATTGAATGGGAGTTGGTGGTCGACAATTTTGATCAGTTTTATGTGCACCGTAGCTTGTGCTTGTGTGCAAGTGCCATCCAGTAAGAAATTAAATTCCGTCACTATTCCTACTTATACTAATGTTCCAGTGATATTGTACGCTAGTAATGTCAGTTTGAATTCCCTATTGGATGTACGTTTTCTATCGGCTAATGTTTACTATGACATGTCTGGACCCTAGGAGAGGTAACTATGTATACTGTAGCTTACAAAGAGGTTATTAGGTAGTGCTTATTATTAAATAAAATTAAATAAAAAAAACTAAATCGGTACTCTGTATCAGAGTCACTGCTTGCGCCGAAGTTTGATTGTACTGAAAATCTCTCTTCTTTTTGTAAGGACCACGGGAAGCTATGCACGGTCGGTCAAATTAAGTATGCCGTTTAAGTTTTTTTTTTTCATACGTAATAAGAAAAATGATTTGTGTTGGCGTTTGTGTAAATGTGGTGCGTTAATGCGAGGCCGTGCACAGCTGTCTGTGTAAACGTGATGTGGAGACGTGTGATAGTTCGCCGTCAGTTGAATTGGTATTGTATAGAAGTGTTTCGTCAAATGACAAGTGAATGCATGCGAGGTGCGGAGCGTCGCCGCTCTAGTTGTTTAGTTAAAATGCTTTATTATAATAAACATATTTTAACATCGCACATTATAATAAATTAATCGAAATTGATTGGGTTTTTTATTTTTTCTTTTTTCCCTTATAAGTATGTATAACTACGCACCGATGATTCCTTTGGTATTGTTGTTGTTGTTATTGTTATTGTTATTGGGTGTCCATGGGCGGTGTTGACCACTTAACATCAGGTGGCTCACTAGCTCGTTTGCCAAGCTATAAAACCTTTTTTAATATACTCGTATGTAACTTTTTTTGTCACCGGCCTTTCAACTCAACGCGTGGAACTATTGTTCGCTTGGCTAAATAACCAAAATCCTATGCCGGCATACCGACTAAAATCTCTCGATGGCCGTCTTGCGCCCTTAATTGTATCCCGTTGTCGGAATTTTTTTAATGTATCAATTTTACTATCAATTATGATGCTTTTAACGCAGACCCTAACAAAAATTATTTTAATTAAGCGGTTTATTCTCGCTTTTATAAAGTTTCGGATAGAATAAAAATTGGCGCTAGAGAGCCCCAATTAGATCCTGGATGTATGTTTTATTTACCCAATCCTTAGTAAAAAAAGCGAGGAAAGATCGTTAGGATAATATAGACAAAAATAATAGTCTTTATACAATGGTTAGGAAAATGTATTTAGAATTATTTTTTGTACTGGTTTTGTGGAAATGCATTACAATATACACACAAATCATCGATATTGGAAGACAACACAAATTAGGCTACTTACAAATCAGGAACACGATTGAACACGGTAAAGTATAGTTAGAAATAACTGGGCAGGCCGTTAATACTTTAAAAGAAACATTCTAAAAAGTGCTCGTAATCTATAAGATTGAAAGCCATCATATGTAGTCGTCACAACTAAAAAACGCTAAAATTATAAATAAAAAAAAACTACTCAATGTAAATACTTATTTTTGTTACATATTGTATGCACCTTGCCGAATTATGCTGAATAATTAGCTAACTATTTGTATTTTTAATAAATAAAAGAAGTACGAACATGTATTGGTTTACAATCGGTGCATTACATTTAATACGGCTCATCTTGTGAAATGTTTAAACTGGCCATTATTGTGTAAATGGAACCCTCTTTAAGCCTGAAGGGTGCTAAAGGATAATTTTAATATACATGTTTTCAATAACCCTGCCATTTACATTGTAAAATGCCATGGCAGCGTGAGTTATTAACTTATATAATTAACTGATTTTTGACAGTTATATTTAATTTTATAAACAAGAATAACATTTGCTATCCGAATACATGTAATAATTTTAATCATAAAAAATATATATTTCATCCATATGGGTAACGCACGGATACAGGTTAATGACAAAAAGACGATGTTAAACAAAATTTCAATAAAAAAAATCTTAAAATCAATATAATAGTCAAATGACAAACTGAAGTAAAATTGATCAAAACATTTAATAATTTTGTAGCAAAGACTTTAGAAAAATATTGTGGAATAGTAAATTCAAATATTTTCTTTAAAATATTTTGAAATATAACAAATAATAAGTTTTTTAAAATGTACAAATATGCTACAGTGGCGCCAACAAATTAATTCGTTATAGAAACACTTTACTTAAAGGAGATAAATAGTCTTTTTTATCTCTAGCTTTTACAACATGAATATTGTAGTTAGTTGACGCTAAAATATGCAAATGTTATTTACAATTAAATAATTTAACACATATTTACATCTAGGAAATGAAATTAAGTATCACAGAACATTTCTAGTGATGTTTAAATAAATACATAACATGTATAGGGGGATCAGGACATAAAAATTCTTTGGTTACACCAAATTCTATCCTCATACAATGCTTAGCATTCGCTGGGCGTGGCAGGTCCTCAAGAAAATAGTTTTTTTCTTAGAACATGTAAATTTGAATAACTTATAATTAAATTCTATTAACCACACCTATACAAATACAGACATTTCTTGACATTATAGCGTTGCCTCAATATAATTCCTTTTGAATAAATTTCCATAATTATTTTAAATAGTAATAATTAATGTTAATTTTTTTAAAGTACACAGCCAATATTCAGGCGTATAAAACCCACATTTCCCATATTATAAGCAATATATCATATGGAATTTACTGATCCGAAGAGAGCAATTTTGATATAATTTTGTCTAGTCTTTAGAAAAGTTTGTTTAGGTAACCATCATTTGCAAATTATACAAAAAATTATATGCAAAATTATATATTGGCTTTTTTCCCAGCAATTGCTCAAATTTATCAAAACAGAATAAGAACCTTACCCATGAGCGGTGATTTCAACTTCCTTAGATAAATAATATTTTGCCTTCCTTATTTATAACACTTATTTGAAACACTACTTCGCTAATGTAGACATTTTTATGTTAAGTTTTGTGACTGTTTGAGGGGGCAGAATGGCGACACGTCATAGCATGGTCATGATGACAACTCGATGGCATTGCAGCAAATCCATGTTCAATATTCACATGCATTTGTGTACAATATCTACAATGTCTTCAAAAACAAGTGAAATGTGGCAATTTGATAATATGCCAATTGAAATTAGAAAAAAAGCAAAATTGCTATTTCATTGATATGAGTACTTTGGACTTAAACAAGTAGCATTTAAGTAGAGTAGTCAAAATATGAAAATTGACACATTTTACATTCAAGATAAGTATATATAAAGTTATAAATGAACCCTCATACATCCCACTGCTAAAGAAGGGGGCTCTCCTACATTCAGGAAGAAAAGGTCCAAATCCAAAAGTACCCATTGACAACTATATATTTTTTTTTAATATTTTCTCAAATTGAGCATAGTAACCATGTAAAGTACATTAAAATGTAAACAATAATATTTGCCACATGTCTTGGTTATACATGTCATTCCATTTAATTATTTTTTTTTAAAGGAAAAAAGGAGGCAAACAAGCAAGTGAGCCACCTGATGTTAAGTGGTCAACACCGCCCATGTATATACATTGTACAATATGAATTGGTTGTTATACAATGACAACATTCCTTTATGTTCAGATATAAATAACTTATTCACACACATCATAAAAGACATAGACACAAAATAAATACATAACAAAGCATGATATCAGAGGAATCATTAATAAATTAAATTCCAAATGCTTCCGCATATAAATTAGCACTAATGATGGGATAACGATAAGAGTTGCCCGCCCGCAGGCAAGTGGAAGCTATAACCATCTGAAACAAAAGAAAATGAATTGTTGTTATACTGCAAAGTGACACATCTAATTGTAAAAGCAGTTCAGTCCAGGAGTGTTGACTGGTAAGAAAAGATTACTAACATTGGTCATCCTTCACCAGTCATCACATTTATGACGGCCTGTTACAAAGTGTTTAACTGGCAGACTTCTCTGTTTTTTTTGCCCTGATTTTGGCATAGAAAGTTGATAGTAAATAATCCACTAGTTTAGGTTATTATTAAACAATATTTGTTTGAAAGAGTTATTTGTGGTTACAGATTGTGAACAATGTACGGTAAATAAGCTTATATAATAACAAAAGTAAGAATGTTCCATTCTGGTATCTATATACTATATAGGTACATATCTGGTTACATATAGGCTATTTTTGCGTCTTCTTTTGCTTTCCTACTTTAAAAATCATACAAATCTGATCATCATCAGCCTAATATGTGTCCCACTGCTGGGCACGAGCCTCTACAGCTAAGAGGGATTAGGCCTTAGTCCACCATGCTGGTCTAGAGCAGAGTTGGCAGACTACACATCTAAGAAATTCCTAAGAACTTTTAGGTGTGCAGGTTTCCTCGAGATGTTTTCCTTCACCATTAAAGTACAAGATAATTCATTGTGAATACACACATAACTTAGAAAAGCTAGAGGCGTGTGAATCAATTCAAACCTGCGACCTGTTATGAATTATTAAATGTACAAGTAAATTGCTGCATAAGCGATAACCCCCGTCGCATTCGCCACGATGCCGATAATATAAAAGGGCAACTTCACGTGGTTTTTTAGTTCAGTTCAGTTCAGTTGTATTTCAATTCAGTCTTAATTAATTCTATAGTAAAATCGCAGTCCTCAGTGTTGTAATCATTTTAAATTTGATTAAAATTTGTAGCAGTATAAAAGTGTTTTTTTAAAAAAGGACCCACGGAACGTCATCCTAACAGACCGCAGAGATTCTCGACCGCACGCCTAAACCTTGAGGCCATCACTCTTTTTAAAATACCTGCGTTATAATGATATGCCATATAGGACCTACCTAAAATAGTCAGGTGTATTTGAGTTGTTGTGTCAGAGCAGTTCGTCGTCGAATCCCTCGCCCGTGAGTATGTGGGGTTCGCCGATGGCGGGCACCATGTGCGAGAACTCGCTCGTCGCCCACAGGTACAGGTTCAGGGTCCGCTCCGTGCACTGCGCGATGAACCTGAAAATGGGTAGTTTCTAGCATCAGCTTTCTGTTTTAGCATCACTTGTACTCAACAGTATGAAATAACATAAATAATTTGTGTGAAAATACAATCGAATTTGGTTGGAAAATGTACCTATAATAATTACTTTTCAAACATGCGATAAGAACAAAAAACTTTTGTAAGAATTTAGCTGGTTGTGCATGTCGAATCAACGGGCTCTCTGAATTTATAAGACTACTAGCTTTTGCCCGCGACTCCGTCCGCGTGGACTACAGGGTTGGGTTCAGAAAGAAAATAAGTTATAGTCTATCTTACTCCACAGAGTCCTATTTATGTCCATATCAAAAATCGTTCACGTCTACAGGTCGTTTCATCATTCTAGCTTCAAAAATGACGAATTTCCACACAAACTTTCACCCCTATTTTTATTTTACCCCTTAAAGGTTCATTTTTTACAAACTTTTAATGACATATTTATTTATATCTAATCAACAGCCTAAAAAATAAGTTTCAAGCTTCTAGCTTTGAAAATGACAATACTTCCATACAACCTTTCATCCCTTTTTCCGGGATGAAAAGTAGCCTATGTCCTTTCTCATGGTCTAAACTATCTGTGTACCAAATTTCATTTAAATCGGTTCAGTAGTTTTAGCAGGAAAGCGAGACAGACAGAGTTACTGTCGCATTTATAATATTATAGTCCGGTCAATTGAGACCAAAAAATGAGAGTGAAGTTACATAAAGTCCCAACAAGCTGAATTTCTGTGAAATTGTTAAAAACATAATTATAAACAATGTCTAGAAGTTCCCCATCATTCCCGTGTAAGGAAAAAAAAATATTCAAGGTCAAAGGTAAAAAAAATGAGTTTTTCGCAATTTTCAGCAAAACGGTAAGTTTTATCATAAAAGTACCTCAGACAAAAATTGTAGAGCATAAAATTATCTATAAAAAATGTATCAATACTTTTTTTCTTACGAGCCACCGTTTCTGAGATATGTTAAATATTTTTCTATCGGTCATTGTAACTTATACTTACAATATAAAATATACATAAGTTTTAACTATAAGAATATCAGGTAAAATGAAACCCAGTCCCTTAATCTTTAAGCCAGTGTAACTTCGAGACATCTGTCTCTTGTCCTATTGTGTGCGTGGCTAAGGGTCTTATACCTGCTATAATAAATGAAATAACGTTAGTCTTGAGCGTCACTCATAACTGGCTGTGATACGACATCTGCATTTTACAGGAGGGATAAAACAGCAGTTTTCAAAATGTTTGAAAAACAAGATTTAATTCAATGTGCTGAAGTTTTTAAAAAGAGTAAATCAACTCAACAAGAAGTTGAGAGAAAGAACCTGCGCCGGAAAAACTGCTGAACACTATTTTTTGCAACTGCAAAAAGGGATGCAGTGCTAAATGTGGTTGCAAAAAAGTCGGACTGTCTTGTTCTTTGGCATGCACAAATTGTCAAGGCCGGTCGTGCTCTAATATTGAATCACAAACAATGGAGGATTCGTTTGACTCCGACGAAGTATCATGCGATACATCGCTATTGACGCAATTATGACGATAACAACTTTTATAACTTTTTGAATCGTTATATCTCAGAAACAGTGGCTCGTAAGAAAAAAAGTATTTATACATTTTTTATAGATAATTTTATGATCTACAATTTTTGTCTGAGGTACTTTTATGATAAAACTTACCGTTTTGCTGAAAATCGCGAAAAACTCATTTTTTTGACCTTTGACCTTGAATATTTTTTTTCCTTACACGGGAATGATGGGGAACTTCTAGACATTGTTTATAATTATGTTTTAAACAATTTCACAGAAATTCAGCTTGTCGGGACTTTATGTAACTTCGAATGTCTAAATTGACCGGACTATTAGTATAGATATAGAATCTGAATCCCATAGTAGAACACGATTAAAATATCGCGATAATATACAGATTGCTTTTAAAAACTTGCATTTAAACAACCTCCATAAAAAATATGTTATTAATCGTGTCTAGGGTTCGATCCCTGCATCGACGTAAATATTTAAAAAGTGTATAAAACTGCCTCGTGGTCTCGCGGTACAAGTATGTGCCGTGCGATCTAGAGGTCCTGGGTTCGATTCCCGGGTCGGGCAAAGTGTTATTGGGTTTTTCCATTAGGAAATTCTCGGTAACAGCACGGAGTCTGGAAATGTGCCCGAAAAACGGCAATAGGCTCGCCCCCTATTACGTGGGACCGATACATACTTGGCGAAATGTGGGTGCAGAAATGCACCTCTGCCTACAAATACAGGCGTGAGTTTATGTATGTATGTATGTATAAAAATGTTTCGGGTCTCCATCAGAGATACAAAAACCAAGACAGGAACAGCATGAACATAATACACTGATCAGTTTGCATATTGCTGCGTCGTATTTCGTCCTTATCAATTGTAAAAACGTGCTTACATGCTAACAATATCTAGATAATACAATTATTGCGAAATAAAAACGCAATAAATAAATGCTAAAACACGATGTATACTTGAACTTACACCATGTCTATGAAGATAATGGTGTGTTCCGTATAACATTATATCCAATCTACGGATGAATTCATAATCAGCCTATATACGTCCCACTGCTAGGCACGAGCCTCCTCTACAACTGAGAGGGTTTAGGCCTCAGCCCACCACACTGGCCTAGCGCGGGTTGGCGGACTACACACCTAAGAAATTCCTGAGAACTTTTAAGTGTGCAAGTTTCATCACTATGTTTTCCTTCACCGTTAAAGTACGTGAAATTCATGAATACCCACATAACATGATAAATTCATTGGTGTGTGTACCTGGGGTTTGAACCCGCGACCTTCGAAATTCTCGACCGCGTGCCTATACCTCAAGGCCATCACGGCTACTGGGTGTTTGTGAGACCGAAAAGTCTCTCGTAGTTTCTGATACGTCATGGGTACACATAAAATACAAGACTCGTATCTTAGTGTGCTCAACTATGTATGTGACTGTTGGGTGTATTTATTATTTATTACCTGACGAAAGGTCTGACGTCTCCCTCGTTGGCGGTCTGCAGGTGCTGGTAGTAAAGATGTCGGTGCTGTTTGGCGATGATGACGGGCGGGTAGCCGGCCTGCATCAGCAGCAGGTTCATCAGCAGCCGGGACGTGCGACCGTTGCCGTCGATGAACGGGTGGATGTGAACTAACTTGTAATGGGCCAACGCTGCGTACCTGTAATTTGGGACATCAAATTCATCATAACAAAAGTTTGTTTGTTAAATGAAAAGCTGAGTGAGGAAATGTCTAGTAAATAGCAATAGACATTATGTCTTGTGGCCATGACACACACAATCACGCTCTATGTCCTCGAAGCATTTCTGCACCAACAATTTGCCAGGAGCAATTTTTGAGTTCCCTGTTCCACATAATAGTTTCTCTGGTGCAACTGACAAATTCTTTATGGAAACACCCTTCCCAACCCAGAAAATGAACTTGAGATATTTAGATCACAAGTCACACACTTGTGCTGTGTCTGTACCACACACAGTCAATTTATTTTTTAATATAAACTTGAAACTAATAAAAGTGAAACAGAATTTTAGATATAACTTATGCATATAATAATGTTACAAAAAGTAATGTTATTTAAGTTATGTACACATTTAATAATGTTTATAAATTTGTCATGGATGGGAGTACAGTAGAAAATTTATTTCATATTAGTAACTTATTAAACTTACTTACATGTTTTAATTAATTGTATAAATATAATTACATATAACCCTAATCTAAAGGGTATAAAATTTGTGCTTACTCTTATCATTTGCATTAATCATAGTCCAAGTATTTATAAATTATTTGATCGATTCATAACATCAATATGCTATGTTTTGTAAACACTTTTGGATTAATTCATCCTGTTATAATTTAAATAGAAATATGTAGGCTGTATAAAAAAGTGTCTTTTTTATGACATGTTACATACAAGTGACTGCTACTCATATAAACTCAAATTGATAAATATTTGGTCCTACCAAAAAGTTTAAGAGAAAGCCATATTACCTTAGTTAAAGCATTATATTTTTGCTGTAAAGAAGATAAGGTGCAAAACGGTGCTACTATTTAACAGTGAAGTATATTGATCATGGTGAATTAAGTAATAATAATAAGTAAATGCAATATACAAAAGTAAATGGAAGCTTTACCCTCTTAATCATAGCAGTGAGAGGTTAGCGAGAAGCTTGTATAGTTGTATTGCATGAAACAGTGCATAGAATTTGTTGATTAAATCAATGTTCCCTACCTATATTGTAACAAATCCATTATAAAACTGTAGTAATAGTTAACAGAATTGGGAGTTCGGTACATAAGAATCATAAATACATCAGTTATAACAATTTTTTAATTTGAAATGAAGCCTTACCTTACTGGATGCAAATCCAAGGCATCTTCTGAGTTCAACCACTCCAAGAACTGTGTCATCAGGTTTCTGATATCTGATGGGCCTGGGGGGATGTGTCCACCAACATACACCTGCGTTCTCCTGAAATGACCACCTTCCACTGGGTCCACATGCCCTAACACTCTCTTATGAATCTCCAATATATCTCCCATTGTGATATCTCTTAGACGGTAAAGAAGTGTGGAGTTTATATACTTCATTGCTGCATCTAAGCCCAATATTTCATTGTGTTCATCTATGCTTTTGCCAGATACTGCTATCCGAGTCTCTAGAATGCTTCTTGTTTGCTGTAATGTCATGGTGTTACCCTCAATTCCCACAGTATGATATATATGTTGAAAGTAAGCTTCCTTCTTTGCTCTACGTAATGCTGAACTGTTTTCTGGTATAGATGACAGTGCATCTCTTTTTTCATCAATCTTCCGTAGCATTTCTCGGTCTAAGTTTTCAACTATGCTTGCTGTTCGTTGCCTGTTCATTAAAGCTCCAGTATGGTCTGGATAATTTGTTAAAGCTAAAGTGTATAATTGGTCAGCTTTCACTACATCCTTTTTAGTGTCTTCTAAAAACTCTCCATAGTGATTCAATATGTCTGCATGCTTAGGGGATAATGCAAACGCATGTTGGAATAATTTTAAAGCTTTATCTGATTTACCAACGCGTTTCATTTCCAAAGCCGCGTTTAAAGAACCCACTGCTTCCGCATCTCTAGCAGTGTCACGGTGGTTCGTCGGCAATCGCGATGGTGACTCCTCTAATACTGGCTCTAAATAATTACCATACAATCCATCTGGTATCGGCGCAAACGGCTTGGTGAATTTCACATCATAACTTAACAATTTGTGTAAGGATATAACAACAGCTAACGTACACACAACACTGGACAGTATCAGCACAGTTTTACACCTGTCTAAAATCATTTTTGTGTACAAATGCCTCTTTTCACACTTCATCTTTTCCGCCGTGTCGCGTCTACCTAATAACAACATGGCTGTGATTATTGAAACATGAAACTGATGATAAAATCTCGCTATCGGCGTCGTTGGTCAGCGCGAATAATTTAGATTGCATTGTGTATCGCAACAACGTTTCTAAACTCTAATACTAAAAAACCACGTAAGGCCATTGTTGACATTTCTAGTTTGACAGCTGCTGTAGCATTTGGCGTTGGTGGTCAGCTGTCGCACGTTTCTTCGCACGCAGAATGTTGCAACGTATTAAATATTTTAATTTATATTACGTGTGGGACGTAGGTACTTATAGGTATGGGCTGATGATGACCATGATGAAACCTTCACAAATAAAAAAATTCGACAGATACTCTATTTGTCGTTATACAACAAAAATGTATATAAATTCATCTAATATCATTATTCATTACAGTTATGTTTCACTCAATGGAGCACAGAAAATACTTCAATGAAAAATTTATCTTAATATGAATGCACTGGTCCCCTATAACTAAGCACACTTCGAAAGTCCCCGGGTTCAATTAAGTTTAAAGTTATCTCTTCCGGAAATCGCAAGAACCGCATGCGTTAGGAAGTTCTCCTGGTAGCTGCAATAAGTTAGCCTTTTATTACTTGGGACTTAAAACACACATTTACTTTCGAAAATGGAAGTGTGAGAGCGTAAAACAGCGATGTAGTTTGTATATCTAAGTGCTGCCATCTCTTCCACCTACTTTCGTGTTTTTTAATTACACATGTCTGACAAACTAGAAAGGGTCTCAGTCACAGAGAGTTGACGACCATCATGGGAAAAATGAATACCTAGGACAACCCATAAGATTATAAGCGCGTTGCCACCCTTTTGGAAAAGATAGCTGAAGAAAAAAAAAGAGAAACAGAGGACAGGATTTTTAGAGCCTCACGCCAGGAATCCAAACTGAATCATTTATTATTTATTAGGGGGTTTTATTAATTACAATTTTAGTAAACAATAATAAAGTTCCAATAAACAATCACGGAATTAAGTTTATTCGTAGGTAGAGCAATTACTTACTTTTTATTGGCCAGACTGTACGTTTAACGTAACATTTGCTATAAATGTAGGATTCTTAAATGTTTAATTTGTCTATAAAATAATTTTGAGATCTATTAGTCCACATAAATTTCAATACATACATACATACATAAACTCACGCCTGTATTCCCTGAAGGGGTAGGCAGAGGTGCTATCTGCACCCACATTTCGCCAGGTATGTATCAGTCCCACGTAATAGGGCTCGCCCCCTATTGCCGTTTTTCGGGCACATTTCCAGACTCCGTGCTGTTACTGAGAATTTCCTAATGGAAAAACCCAATAACACTTTGCCCGACCCGGGAATCGAACCCAGGACCTCTAGATCGCACGGCACATACTTGTACCGCGAGACCACGAGGCAAATTTCATATAATAATTCAATATAATAATTATTTTGCTGTATAATGCATCAATTAAACGCCTTTGAATTTTTTTTATTTTTTTTTAATTTTTTTATACTGGCACGGCAAAGTGACCCCATTGCACCTGATGGTAAGTGTAATGGAGTCCAGAAAAAGTGCCGACCAGCGGGAGATAATGATCTCCCGTTGGGCGACACAATCATGCCGGCCGAATACCTCTTCATCTTTCTTGTGAAGAAGCTTGGGGGACTAATGTCATGGTGATCAAAAACAAACCAGCCAAAAATGCCGGCACGGTCATCCTTTCACCATGACTGAAGCCCCCCCGAAAACCGGATATACACTGGCTGATCCCGGAACGCGGCACACTTGCATGTGCCACTATGGCGGGTTTTACGCCCTGTGTACGGTGGTCGCTATCCGGGCGGATACGAATATCCTACCACCAGCAATTATTATTAAAAATAGAAGTAATCGTTTATTATTTTCTGCCGCATTAGCGATTGTAAGTTTAACTTGGTCGTTTATTTATGGCCGAACATTAATGGCAAGCTTTAATAACATTGGTCTGTGTTTGCACCCGTTTATGATGTCTTATTAATGGTTAATATACTTCAATTAGTATTGTTCTGTGGATTGAACGTAATAAAATTTTGTTTTATGATATAATACTGTGTAAGTGCGAGTAGATTTCACATAGATCGGGTTTCTTTCACTATCACTTACCTAAATACCTAGTAGGTATTATTTAGAAATTAGTAGATACTAATTACCTATAATCTACCTATAATCCACTTTTGCATCCGGTTCATATTAATTGGTCTTCGCAAATATGACCATGTCTCCGAATTTCGTGTTAGACTCAAGTGAGTATCTATGCGCCTTCGCTGAAATACTCGTATACTTTTGCTCCTTTATCAAATCTTATTTAATCCCACAACTCCGCGCTATCTAAAAGAAAGGTTCCGTTTTCTTAACGCAACACATGCACGACCCCTTAGATCTTCAGAAAATCTAACACTTGTAATACCTAAGCAATTCGTTTACAGTCCATGCAGCACGCTTGTGGAACGAATTGCCAGTAACAATACGAAAGGCTAAATCGCTTGCCACTTTTAAAAGGCTTTTCAGAGCTCACTTCTCTCAAATTTAATTTTTACTATTAATGAAAAATAATTACCTATGTATGTAGGTACTACATCTCGGTAGTTATCTCCTCTATTAAATGTACACTGTTTATATATGCATAGGTGTATATTTATGTGTGTGTATATATGTATATTTTTTATATGTATTTTTAAAGACAACTGCCACAACTACAACTTTTCATTCCTTTGCCGTGGGTTGTCTGGAAGAAATCGCAGCTAGCGATAAGACCGCCTGTTGTAGCTATATCTTTTAAGTTGTATGTCATTTACGTTATATTTCCTTGTATAGTGTACAAAAAGTATATTAAATAAATAAATAAATATAATATCGTGTCGGAACGTCCAAAAGATAATTTTTCGTGTTGTAAAACATACCTTTTTGTTTATTTCGCCAAGCTTTATTACTAAATTTATTTCAGTAATTAATTAATGTAATTAGAGGAGAAGGTGGTAATGTGACCCCCGCAGGTATATTGGCCCCCTTGAATAATAGTTAGTTCGCATAACGCCGTCTTATATTATTTTGGTGCAACGGGACCATTTCAGTATACTATTGATTTATTACCCTACAAATCTGCTTGGGGCGGTTACGTTCGTTCGTCATTTGAACAAGTCGAAACTTGTACCCGACAAACTTATTTTTCGACTGTGAGTTTAGTTCCATAATTTATAAAAAAATGGATAGCTTTTGCTATTGTTTTGAATATTGTGTTCGTGACACTGTCTTCTACGGGATAGATAACGTAAATATTTTTTTTTTTACATTTTTTCAATTGTTTTAGGTTGTTTATCAAAATATTTTCAATTTTTTTAATTTGGCCCCCTGACACTGGTTGTATCATGGCCCCGGGGGCACATAACAAGCATGACTTGCTTATCATTCACATATTTTTATTTTGCGGTTTCAAATGCCTAGACAAACTGTGTTACCTCTATCTTCGATGCAGAAACCAAAGACGTGCATGCAAGAGTGCATCTGGTATATTTGAGCCGCCTACGATGATTTTTCCAAGGAAAAACTTTACGGATATTTTGTTAAAAAGTGGACCTCCTGGAACAATTGGCAAAGTTCATCCATCTGGTTGGATTAGATCCAATTCGTTCACTGAATGGTTCAGGCATTTTATTGATAAATATTATATTGATTCCAATACATTTAATGTGATCTCCCCCCGGGGGCCACATTACCATCAGTTGATCTCGAGATGCCAAATTTGATTAATTAAGAATAAATGATAATTTTGATTTTATTTAGCGAGTTTCTTTTGTTTCATAGTAAGATATGTACACACAAATAAATACGAAACCCAATAAAACATTTTCCATATTTTTAATTCCATTACTTTAGAAATAAATCCTCAAAAACAAAGTGGGGGGCCACATTATCACCTTCTCCTATAGTATTTTTCCTAATAAAATTCATATCTCGAGTGCTAAACATTTTTATTGACTACAAAATATTCTGTTTTTTTACCTACTTTTAAATGATATCCAACGATTCATTAGATTTTTATCCTATTTGATGTATTTTTTTATTTGTCGTGGCAGAGAAACGAGCGAGCGGTCCGACTGATAGTTAAGGGCAGTCGACAGTCTAGTCTTCGCCAATGCCACGGCTAACGAGTTATTGTGAGATACTTTCAGATTTTCTGTTAGAACCAGAAATTCTGTTAGATTCTTGGAATGCGTACTGGTTCTGATGGGCCACCAATGGCAATGAAAGTATTCTGGCTTTAACTGATAAAATTAATCAACAGCGCATTGATTTGAATCTTATAATTTAGGTACATGAATTGTGTGGGCTATGGGCCCCAGGAATCAGGATCAGGAATAAGTAAGAAGTAGTTTTGTACGTAGGGTAAATAAATCACGAGTTTTAATCATTGTATGTATTTATAATTTACAATATTAATATTTTTTTTCTATCGCTCACACACAAAATCCCAAATAAATAATTTTGCACATAAACACTCAGATCATTTACGAATATAAGAAAATATTAATAACACTATACCAATTGCTTAAATAATTACAATAAATGTCGCTAATGTAACAATTATATAATACATAGCATACCCTCAGCCAATAAGGCATAAGCTGCTTGACCGTGGGGCTTGGAACCATCGTTTCAACACAGCAGTACTGCCCGACCGTGTTCAAACGACGAGTTAAGCCGCGGTTCCAACAACACTTCAAGCGCGACAATTAAAATCCATTGCGATTTTACGAGCGTATCGTAAACGTTGCTGACTAGACAACAAAGTGATCACAACAAACTTTATCGAGCGTCGACCATCCGCGCTGCCGAGTTTTGACGCGCGAGAAATTCGACAGTGAGCGTCACGGCTGCTCCGATCGTGCGAGTGTGAACACGCAAAAGGTTGCATGCCTCGTAACTTCCTGCTTAGGGAGTTTGTATGATGTTACAGTTGGCAAGAGTCCTGTACATTGCTTAAAACTACGCTTAGAGCTAACACTATGGCAGTAGTGCAGGAAATTAGAGAGCAAACAACATGAGTTTCATCAAGCAGCTTAAAGATGGGCTGGCTGCGGCCGGCGGCGGCTATGAGCTACGGCTCAAGTGCATTGGCTAATAAATAAATGCCATTTTGCGTCTGAAGCAATCACATATCTTTCTCAGAAGACTGGAGACAAGTTGCGAGGAAAACCAAACGCAGAGATCAAATAATTTCTCCATGGTTCCCAGGGCTCACTGTCTCATGCCGTGATGACGGCATCCCACGACCTTGGTCGTGTTGCTTCAAAAACAAAAACACTTTTCATACATCTACTTACTAACTAATATAATTGGCGTATAATCGTCAGTCGCAAGAATGCAACCTTGGCTTAAACAACTAAAATTTCAACATGACACTCGTTTGTTCCGCGCGGGAACAATGCTTGCGACCAGCGCCTTACAAAGTCATTTGTACCCGTCAAGTCACACGAATTTACTAATTGGATAATACTATACATTTCTTATGTAAAAGCGTAAACTATATTACAGACTTCACAGCCTGACTTGAAACTTGGGATGTGCTAGGCAGTAGAACTATTGTACAACGTTGATGACGTGTAAGGACAAACACGCTCCAACTTAAATGGTAAGGAGGCGTGCCCAGTGTATCCCATATTCAAATTTCTTTGACATTGGTGCGAAACCAAAGACGATACAACAGGTTTTGAAGCTATTTTTAGCATTCTTAGTAATGTTTTCAACATAAAACAACTGAAACTTCTGACATTAGATATATTGGATGAATAACAGAATGCCATTTTATTACGCATAAATTTAGTTTACTTTTAGTATACGTTGTTATAATAACATGGTTTACATGTTAACCCAGCACTCCCAGTCCATTTCAGTACTACGACGATTAATGGCACATGGAATCGACCAAGATCATGGTGGAGTAGAGCGAGCAGCCCAGCGAGATCATGGTGCCCATGGCTATCGACGAGTGGTATGTGCGGAAAGTCTTTAGAACGCGGAGGTAGCGCGGACAGTGGGCGAGCTCGCCTAGGACTAGACGACCGACCTGTAACAAACAGAACACATTATTAAAATTTGTAATTACTAATCCGATAGATGTACTTCAACCTAACGTAGAAGGAAACTGAGGAAAATCTAAAATGACTGGGTTGCAACATTCGATTTCTTTTTAAGCTAGTGAACTAGGGTAACAGACTTTGGGTCTGATTCAAATAGACTATAGACTGTCATGCAGGTGCTCAGATGGTCGCATAAAAGACCCAATATTAGAGAACAATAGGTAATGATGCTAATAATCAATTTTAGCTCGGAAAAAATAAACTTGTCTATTGCAAAAGTAATAAAGTTGAGTAATTAATTATCAATATCCTCACATTCCACTCAGTCAAATACAAAACCCTGGCAATATGCGCTATTGCAACAGCGAATGCATTAGGTATTGCATTGCACGGTAAAACAAATACTACCGATAAAAACGTAGCGAATTAATCTCAAGACCTTGAAAGGTGGTTACAATTATTTACTTCTTCATAGTTTAAAGATTTTGAAACGTCAATGTTATTTATATGTAGTAATTTGTTTGTGAAATGCAAATAAAATTTATAAACACAGATGCGGCAATGCAAGTGATCATATTTACATTTGCAGTTGGAATAAATTCTTGGCTGTACGATTGATGACTTTCGCCTATCATATGTTGCAGTTTCTGTTAACGTATTTGTTATAAAATTAAAAATTGAATAGTATCATGGATTTAGAAACCTTTTTCTACAGAAATGGTAAAACTAATACAATAGTTCGTCTATGTTAAATGCTGAAGTAGATATTTTTAGTGTTAAAAGCTATTTCTGAAAGGCTGTAAATCTTGTGCCAACTAACAATTACTTTATACATGTGCACTGACTATTCAATATATAACAAATGTACCTACATGTCGCTATTTGGTATACAATTTCTTGTTCTGTTTCGTCATTAAATATTTTGTCAAGATTGTTCTCAAATTCAACATATTTAAAAATGTTGTAAAGCAAAAGTTGTTGGTCTGTGTCTGACCACAAAGGACAAATTGCCGGAATGTCTTATTGCGAAAAAATATTGTACCTATGCATAGCACGTTATGATTGGCATGGGGAGTACATGTCTTGTAGGTCACGTTACTCAAGGTATTGAGTTCATATTACCGTTTAGTACGAATGTACCCATTATTGAATCATTGAAGACAATAGTTATGAAGGCCGAGCAGGTGCATCGCGTTATGTAATGCACCGCTGTTGCTAGACAATTTACGAGTTTCCACTCCGAGTGTTTTCTAATTAAACCTGAATTAATACGGCTTGTAATACAACGTTTTACGTTAATGGAACAATTTATTCCTAAGAGTAATGAGTACAACGATATTGAAGGGGAGTTGGAAAATTGCTAAAACGTGTCGGAAACAGTGCTAAATTAGTAATTGCTAGGAAATGCGTTGTGTTCATATAGCAAGTCTGTATGAATAAGAGTCTATATTATGGTTAATTGTTATCACTACCAATACTTGCAGGACAGTCTACAGTAATAAATAGATTAACGCGGCCAAGACTTCCAAAACAATTTGTTGGAAACCGTTGTACTTTTGACGTCCAACTTGCTGGCTACTTCTTGTAGCTCATAAATTAAAATAATCTCTTTGGCGTGATAAGTACAACCCATTAAGTACTTTTGATTCGTACTTGTTGTGAAATTAATATTGTCTTTTAGTTAAATAACTTTGAAGTTTTGGTTTTATCATGGTGTCCATAAATTGGTGGCTGTTAATTTTACATGCATAAAGCAAAGTTATATAGTACCACCAACAGTTTTACGAGCAATATACGTTTTATTTAATATTGCACACTAATTATTTTTATACTGAGAGTTTTCATAACGTTCTTATTCGTACACAATTAGAAAGTTCCTAATATCAAGTTAGAATGATAACTACGAGTAGGTAAATATAAGTTCAATGAACTTAGTTAATAAACTTTTTGCTTAATCTGTAAGATATAGGTAATGATTGCACATAAAAAGAATTGGGAATTTTTAACTCGACGCTTTCGTTGGAATATAACGGTATTGGAAATATCGGTGAGATAGAATTTAATTTGTAAGTATCAATCTGTTTTTTGCCTTAAAATATCTTCCAAATAAATTTCAGTTTGTAACGAGATAGGTACCTACCTACCTATTTATTCAGCTGGCGGATATTTTGAACAAAAACCAACAAAAGAGAATTTTAATTATTACAAATATCATCAAACGATTTCACGATCATTAATTGGTATACAGCCGCCTTATTTTAAGAATTAATCGCACTTTATTTAATATTAGAAAGATGGTTATTTTTGGCCAAACCTCACGTGAGATGTATGACTCATAACTCTTATTTACAAACTGACAGGCAGTTACAATAACAGTGGTCTGAGAGACAATTCTAGTGAGTAAAAATTGGAAACACTCCAACAGTAAGAAGCCAAGAAATGGGAATTAAATGGAGTCATTCACTTATGTAAGTGATGTGTTTTCAAAAGTTGTGATTGTTTTATTATTTTAACATCTTTCGCTGAAATCTAAGACGAAACTTATTAGATTTATTGTAGGTGATTTTATTATAGTCCATATCAACATAATATTTTACAATTATTACAATCAGGGATGTTATGGAGCTCCGTAACCGTAACCGAAACTATCGGATATCCGAAATAAAAATATATCCGTAACCGTAACCGTATCCGTTTCAGAAGTTTCGAATAGTTTCGGATAGTTTTGTATAAGGGTGGAGCCTAAAAAAAACGGCATGTTTCGACTTTCGACAGGTTTTTGTTTCACCGTTCACACGCCACGTGAATCTTGCAGTTTGTTTGTTATTTCTAGTCATAACATAACCTCTTTCATAACTAATTAGTTTCTTATTTAAGAGTCGATACTTAATTTAAGAAAGTCTTGTGTTAAGTAGCACTACTTCACTGAAACTTCATCTTAAATGAAAACACTGTGATAATTACAAAAAACAGTTATTGTTGAAACAAAATATACAACAAAAAACTTTATAAAACAGTTATATTTTACTTTAATCTTATATCCGTAACCGAAACTATCCGAAAATTACGGATAATCCGAAATAATTACATATCCGTAACCGTATCCGAAACCGATATAATTTTATTCCTATATCCATATCCGTATCCAGATCCGAAATATCATATCCATAACATCCCTAATTACAATGTAACATGCCTGTTGATGCTGGCTAAACCCACATTAATTTTGAATTAAAACTCTAAGAAAATTTAGAATAGATTGCCTAAGATGTAGGTACAATGGCAGTCCGTATTTCAGTCAGAGTATTATGATTACGAAAGGTACTTTGATAGTCCCGTGGCGCAGTTGGCTAGACACCAGCTTGCGAATCGAGAGGCCGCGGGTTCGACCCCGCACCGAGACAAATGTTTGTGTGAGCCACATATTATATTTGTTTTGGGTCTGGGTGTATGTGAGACCGAAAAGTCTCTCGTAGTTTCTGATACCCACGACACAAGACTTGTATCTTAGTGTGGGATCAGAACTATGTATGTGACTGTTGGGTGTATTTATTATTATTTATTTACTTTGAGTAGTAACGCTATAATATCTACTATTATCATGAATATTTTCAAAAGCTTTCTTCATATGGTTGATATCTAAAGAATGGGAGTTTAAACGCGGATACGAGTTAAAGTGACCCTTTTAAGCACTTTTAGCAAATTACGTAACGAAATAAGATACCGTAATATTGCCCAAGTTATCTTATAAGGACTTGCAATAAAAATGTAAGTTGAAATGAGACAAAATTCGCACACAAGAAGCACGTGGAATTAATATCCTGCCGCGGTCGGCTCTCTCGAGTATTAATCTTAATTACGTGAGTGGTGCGTGCGGGTAATGACATTTAATTTACTTTTCAAGTGTTCCGCTCTTTATTGGCTGCTGAGATTTTTTAGGCAAGAATCTTTAGATTGAATATACAGGCTGTATTCAGACCGTGATCGGAAACTAAGGCAGATAATAGCTGCGGTGATTACAAACACCGTGAAATAAAAAAAACCCGACAAAAAATAAAAAATAAATCGTTTTACTTACAAATACATCCATTTAATATCTATGATTGTTAGGAAGATGTCAAAAATTGTATTTTTTATCAGGATTTTTTTTAACGCCAATGGGTTTGTAATCGGAGTCTAGATGATGAATACGTCATCCGTAGTAAAATCTATTTTCATATTTTTAAAATTATACTTATAACTTTATAATTATAATATTAAAAAACAATACATTAATTGAAAAATGTTTACGTAAGCATGGGGGGAGGGGGTAAGAGCTTTGCTTACTTTTGCTGACTAGGGGGATGGGGAGGGGTAAATAATTGTAATAAATCTGCTTACGTTAACTTGAACGGCCCCTATGGGAAAATACACAGTACTTACTTCTTGGCCACCTCCAGCGGCTTCTTCCATTTGTGTTTTGACGTGTTTGGCGCGCAGCATGGGCCGCACCAGCCGCAGTCTCACGTACGACTCTATGCTGAATACGGCTAGCAGCAGGGCTAACTGTAACAATCAAAACAACATTTTAATTTTACATTCTCAACTTATATTAGAAGCAAGAAACTAGTATGAAGATAGGGAGTGAAATATCATTAAATCATCATCGTCAGCCCAGTGGCGGTACTTCCACAGAAGCCTAAAAGCCCAGTTTGCCTTTTAAAATTACAAATAATATTTTTTCGGCTTGAAATTTTTATTTAACTAAATCAATTTGTTAAATAAAGACCCCATAATAAGCAAATATAAACTAGACATTACACAATTAACGTTTGACGCTTTTGGGCTTCTATGGAAGTCCCGCCACTGCGTCAGCCCATATACATCCTCCTCTACAACTGAGAGGGTTTAGGCCTTAGTCCACCATGCTGGCCTAGTGCGGGTTGGCGGACTACACACCTAAGAAATTCATAGGAACTTTTTTTTAGGTGTGCAGGTTTCATCATCACGTTTTCTTTCACCGTTAAAGTATGTGATAATTCGTGGTGAATACACACATAACTTTGAAAAGTCAGAGGTGTGTGCCTGGCGTTTGAACCTGCGACCGCCGAGATTCTCGCCCGCGCGCCTAAACCTCGAGGCCATCACGACTTGTATCATAAAATCAATAAGCGCCAAATCATGATTATGACACACTAGACATTCAAAGCCTAATTGACATAGCCAATCTTAGGCACTCTAAGGTTGTATAAGGACGCATATTTGTGTTGAGGAATGATGTGCTTGGCAAGATGCCATGATTTTAGTTCGTAGATGGTGCTGCTATTATTTATCAGAGTCATATATTACATGTGTCTTTTGAAGATTTGAAGTTTTGTCATATATACTTACATCTACTTTTAGCGGTACCTAGACTTTTCAAAAACTAATACCAGGTTGTCAATTCGTCTGTCTTTGCCTTCTTAAGTATAAAAAAACATCGATAGCTAATCAGCTAAACTAGTTCTTGGAGACAATGGTTACTGAGCCGCCTCAGCGCTGCCCTTGGTCTAGTTGCTTTCACTTAGTCTCGTATACCGCTAGTTGCACTTCCGATTCCTGGATTGATTTCCATATCAACTGGACCAGTTAATCCGTCGACCTTTGCGGAAACCTTGCCTTTACTTCAGATTAAAAGGAGTCATTTGACTTACGCGTAATGTTTGCAATAAAACAACATTTAATTACTTTATAAGGTTGCTTATGTGATATGTGTGATTAAAACGTTTTTAAATGTTACACTTTTTTTTTTTTTTTTTTTTTTATTCTGGCACGGCAAAGTGACTCCACTGTACCTGATGGTAAGCACAGTGGAGTCCAAAAAATTACTACCGACCAGCGAGAAACGATATGGTCACCCGCTGGTCGACACAATCATGCCGGCCTGCACAAATGCTTCTTCACGCTTCGCTTAAAGGATCTAGGATCATAGGAAGGAGGGAACACGTGAGCTGGCAAACTATTCCACAGCTTGATGGTGCGGCAAAGATAAGAGTTGGCGAACTTTTTGGTTCGAGCCGCGGATTTTGTAACCACAAAGCTGGGGCTTCGCATGCCAGCACGCGTGGTTTTAATTAATTTAATGTAAAGAGGTTTTAATGGACAATTATAATTTTAATAAATCGAATTATTGGTTGTGTTATAGCAACTAAGAAAACATGTTGAAGTTTGAAAAAAAAAACGTCTTAAATGGATTACAGGAACTGAGAAAATTTGATCTTTGAAGTACGCTGAGACTTACTTCATACCTTATGGGTATAGTGTATACTCCAAAAATCATAAACCGTATGCTTTTGAAGGCTTTTCGCCAAATTTGTTCAAATGAAGGCCTAATGTGCTAACATAATACTATTTTATATTTTATTTTGAGTATTAAAGATTCGACCTCCATGAAGCGCCATTATCATTACAACTACTTATTTCTAACTTACCTTCGTATTACGTTATTTGCATTAGAAAAAAAAAACGATTTAATGAGATGATTAATGAGAATTATAGAGCCTTGCAAATTATTTGCAAGAGCATGGCAACCCTGATCTGTTCGAACACCAAGGTCGCATGCGCCTCTCTATTCCATTCAGTTGCAATTAGTAAATAATTGGATATTATCTATACATTACCAAATAGCGGTGTTGCCAATTATGTGTTGATTTTGATAACATATATTGTTGACCAATATAATAGTTACATACTTGACAGCCCCGTGGCGCAGTTGGCTAGACACCAGCTTGCGAACCGAGAGGCCGCGGGTTTGATCCCCGCACCCAGACAAATGTTTGTGTCATCCATAAAATATATTTGTTTCGGGTCTGGGTGTTTGTGAGACCGAAAAGTCTCTCGTAGTTTCTGATACCCACACAAGACTTGTATCTTAATGTGGGGTCAGAACTATGTATATGACTGTTGGGTGTATTGGGGATGATAAAAAGTCTTTCTAAAAATTGGAAAGTGGTATCTTTAGTAAAGAAACAGTCAGTGCTTCGGTTTTCTGAAAGACAGCTATTCCGCAATTATAATCGATCAAGCACAAAATACTTGGGTTCTATCACGGTTTAAATATATCTATTCATAAAAGGATCTAACAGCGAGATTAGGACGTTTTGAAATGTTAGTTGAGTTCGTATTAACATTAACATGTAGGTATTCATGATACAATGATTTTTCTTAGAAACATCGAGAATTTGTATTAAAAAAAAATGACATTTCGTGTTGCTGAGGGAGTTTCTTGCCGTTTCTTCTTCACAGCGATAACACGTTTCGAAGCGGCAATAGTTTAGTTTAAAATAGCTTAAAATTGACGATTCAAAAGAACTTGTAAAAGTCTATTTGAATAAAGATAATTTGACTTTGACTTTGTACTTTTTGATTATAAATCATTGAACAATGTTGACATTATTTATTGGCTATGATTAGTATCTATATGATAATGGGTTTATTATGTACAATAGGGGTTGATACACGGATGTAACCAAATAAATAGTTAATTTCTATCTACATGAATCATAATAGAATCTTTGATGGGCGGACAAACTTGGCATGTGTGATTTCAGGTTTCATTTCGAGTCGAGAGAAATGTAATAGCGCTATTCTGTTAGGAACTTCAAGCGGCAATGGGCTTGCCCTAAATCGTTAAGGTAAACCCGAAAAATAAGTCGTTAATAAATAGAAAAAGGGTTAGAATATATACCTACTATGTAAGACATTGTTAGGTGTGTATTTCGCCAACCCACACTAGGCCAGCGTGGTGGACTAAGGCCTAAAACTCTCTCAATGATAGAGGAGGCCCGTGCCCAGCAGTGGGAAGTATATGGGCTGATGATGAATGAATGAACACGTTGTAAAGTATAACAGTACCTATAATGCTGGAGTAACATAAAGTTATTTTTATGCTGTGATTCACACATCATTAATCATTTACCGTAAGTGCATAGTGTTACTGACCGACTATCTCGAAGGCCTTGCCCATAGATACAATGATTTTCTCGTACATGTGTTAATGACGGATTGCGCAAAGCGTTATTTTTAGAAATTTCCATTGGAAATTATGGAATGAGTAACCGCTTTATTGGTCTAGTGGTCAAGAATTATGAACTCTGAGGGTCTGAGTAAAAGTAAAATCAGAGGGGATTATTATTTTTATGCCCTCAAGTAATCTATGTCTTCTTTACTCCTGTCAACATGTGTGCAAGATTTTCTAAAGATTGAGTAGCAAAGTTTTAAAACTACTTAATAAACAATTAATTAATTCATAACTATTATTGATTTTAGAGAAGGTAGTAAAAAACTGATGTACCTATATAGCAACTTTATAATGTGCTTAAAAGAAATGATTTCCCTTTAAAACATTAATATAGCGACATACTTGTCCTCAAATGTTCAATTGCAATTATATCGTTATTCACTTCGAATTGCCTCTCCAATTGCAGACAAGATTGTCAAGTTCATCGGTACAAGATATGCAGCTATTCAGGCCTAGGTTGCCAGCGCATACTAGTATAAATTAATGAAACGTGAACATAAATCAATAAAACTGACCCTATTTGAACGATAAAATTTGTTCTGGCAAATCTTTGATATATAAGTGTATGTATGCGGTCATTTAAATAAATAAATAAATACACCCAACAGTCACATACATAGTTCTGACCCCACACTAGGATACAAGTCCTGTGTTGTGGGTATCAGAGACTACGAGAGACTTTTCGGTCTCACAAACACCCAGACCCGAAACAAACATTTGTCTCGGTGCGGGGATCGAACCCGCGGCCTCTCGTTTCGCAAGCTGGTGTCAAGCCATCTGCGCCACGGGGCTGTCAAGAATATCTACAAGTATAGAGGACGAGTGTAAATTAGAAAAATCTTGACAATATTTAAGTCTATTCAATAATAAAAATAGAATCAGAAAAGATCGTATAGAAATCTATTCAAAACCGTAAGATATTACTTAGCAACGAATTGAATAATAACTACTTAATTACTTAAACAATTGTCTTTTTCCTAGATATCTTAATATAGCAGAATTAAGTCTGTATAGCTAGAGTTATTGTACGTTAGTGTGTGAAAATTTACCGCATTTCATGGACTCTGTCAATGCCAATGTCAGCCCGTTGCCAACCGTAAACGCTAGATGATTTATTACTCGTTCGGTGTTTAAAAATGTGTTTTATTCATTTTTTACAGCCAGTAGGTAGTGAACGTACAGTAACTGTGTTTTTAATCGACGATCGATTATATCGATTAAGGCCAAAGCCACGGATTTAAGTGAAACGGATTCGGCTGATTTCCGTTGCTTGACATTTATTATCATTCTGTCCAGTTTCTTATGATTAAAATTTTATGAAAAATTAATAATATTTTATGGCTTACACAATTAGCACATTATTAATACCTATTATGTATGGTAATTTGTATGTTTATATGACAATCGTTAATATAATGGACGATTGCAAAAATCATTAATTACTAATCTTTTTTTCGGGAATATAGGTACGCTGTTACAGCAACAAACTGACTGACAGAATGAATATTTTCCAACATACATTATCATATTATGTAGTCTGTAGGTTTTACTGTTTTATCATATGTAGAAATATTATATTTGTACTTGAAAAAGATTAAGATAAACCAGTTTACTATAATATATTCTCGAAGCTTAAAGTATGTTTAACCCTTTAAAAAGTTAAAAACTTGCTCGCTTTAAGTTGTCGGATTAAGAATCAACTCTCATTAAAACCAATGTTATACGGCCAGTATTTAATACTTGCACAATGCAAAATTAATTTTATAATTGACTGCCTCGTGGTCTCGCGGTACATGTTTGTACCGTGCGATCTAGAGGTCCTGGGTTCGATTCCCGGGGTTGGGCAGTGTTATTGGGTTTTTCCATTAGGAAATTCTCAATAGCAGCACGGAGTCTGGAAATGTGCCCGAAAAACGGCAATGGGCTCGCCCCCTATTACGTGGGACTGATACATACCTGGCGAAATGTGGGTGTAGAAAAGCACCTCTGCCTACCCCATCATTGAATACAGGCGTGAGTATATGTATGTATGTAATTTTATAATTAATATTTCATTTGACATGTGTGAAACCGTGACCTTTAATCGGTAATATCTTACGTAATGGCACGTTAACGTTACACTTGTGCAAAGGTTGGTTGCGTTATACATTGTCATGGAATGTTGTGGAAATGTTGTATTTCATCGTCAAATCCAACGTTACAACTAAACCAGCATGGTTTTAGTCTTGGACTGCAGATACCCAGCAGTGTCAAAGTATTGAGCTGATATTGTTATGTATGTATTATGTTTACCAACATAACAAAGAACATCCTATCATAATTGTAGTTTTTTTTAACAGATTTCAAAAAAAGAAGGAGGTTATCACTTCGACTGTATTTTTTTTGTTTGTTACCTCATAACTTTTGACTGAGTGAACCGATTTTTATGATTCCTTTTTTATTTAAAAGCTGGTGCTTCCCGTGTGGTCCCAATTTCGTCCAGTTGTGACAATGGCTTCCATGAGAAAACCAAAGTGAAAACACTGCACCCAACAACGGTAAGTACGCTACTATCCAGACAGAGCATTAAGTGAGTAGATATTCCACTTCCCATAAGAAAACAAACATATAAGATCAACCTTGCTACGACACAAAATTTAAGTAAGGAATACGTCGAAGATGCTTACCTGTACCCAGGAGGTGTTCTCGAATCTAGTTAGGCACTGGGTGCGGAAGTAGGCGAGCAGGCCGAGGAGGCTCACTGTGGCGTTGAAGGCGTAGTACACGGGGAACAGCACGGTCTGCACGCGACCGAACTCGTGGCGAGGCAGCGAGAAGTACAGGACGATACCTGGGAGAGGAACAATTATTAAAATAAGTGCTAGTTAGAAATTGCCCTTGCTTTTAGGCTAGTACTGAAGTCAAAGGCTAAGTTAGTTACAATGCCTTAAAAACGAACACCTAAGTCTAAGATGAACCAGGAAGCATAAAATGCAACAATGTTTTTAGGTCGTCAAATAAAATGGCTGCTAAAATAGTATTGAATACACTTCAACAGCACAGCTGATCAGCAAACAGCTTACTGAAGGAGAGCGTTTATTTTGCCTAGATATGAACACACACTGTAATGCAAAAATATGATATAACGAAGAATCAATCTCTCTCCTAGAAGCAACACAGAACTATTAGGTCGTGTCCCAGGAGCCCGGAAAAGGTAAGTGATTCATTTATTCCGCGTGAGTCAATTGCGATAAACAATGTGCGAGGAGGCCAGGACCCTTCGCCGATTGTTACCAGTCGCCGAACAGCGGATGCATTACATCCAATCAGCTAACAGATGCTAACGACCTGCGCTCCCAAATTGACTCCGAGATTTGCTAGTGCGATTTATACTTCGATCTTTTTAGTCATATCCTACTCGTTGAGAAGTAGCAACATTTCTTTTAATCCTTTGGTCGTTTTATAAAGGTATAGTTTTTGTCTAGTTTTTGTCTTATTGTACTGAGTACTGTCAAATTTATTGTACCTACTTGATTTATTTTTAATTGAGGTCTATTAAGACAAGATTTTAGTTTTTCATAACTTGATACACTTCTCATCTTCCAGCACATCGATCTTTTACTAGTTTTTTTTAATCCTTTACAAGTGTAAAATAAATTAGTTCTTTAATGTGTCAGTAGAACTTTATCAAACAGCGAATTGGTGTCGGAGAAAAACATTTTTAAGATCTCTCGGTAGTTTAACAAGCTGTAGTGTGTACTGATCCGGTTCAAGTCACGGACCGCTTAATGTTTTATGTGACATATCTACAGAAATTCTTATTGTTGTCGACCTTCAAATTTACTATTTAATATACGTTGTTGGATTCACTTAAATACGTTTAATCCAATTTTATGAGCAATTTATATTCCATAATTATATTATTGTGAATCCAGTTCTTTGTCCAATCAGTTAAAGGAACATGGAAAAAATAATGTAATTGCGTGGTACGGCTTCCATATTTCTTTGACGTCATTATCTGGAGTGTACCAACCATTATGTTCGGTGAAGTCAATTTGTCGAGTAACATTAAAAAAACAGTCACGAAGACGTCAAGGGAGACTCTTGTAAATCAGAAGATGGTAAAAAATATATTTTGTGAATGGATTCAAGGAAAATAATTATCAGTTATGGGTTGGACTTGAGTGCTTCAAATACCTTTTCATTACACAATTATAGTATTATGCAATGTTTCGTTTTGCGCAGAACGTTTCGCGTGTATGATAAAGTGGGATCAAATTATTTTAAGCAGGTATTTTCTGCAATATTTATAAACATTATTATCCTTTTTTTAGAACAATTTGCTGTAATTATAATTTGCAAAATAATATATCCATTTTTCATAGCAGTTTTTGTCGCTGATATAACTTCAAGTTATATTTTTATGTATTGTTTATGTGCAAACTGTACCTTTTTTCCAATCAGAGTCTTATTTATTAACTTAAAATAATGACCGTAATTGCCAGTTTGTTTCGTAATTTTGATATAGGTGGTCGGTAAAAAAGGCGCCAAATTATGTTTATGCAATTTTTGACCATAATAAACGTTGTTTGTTCTTATTGCCATTATTAAAATACAATAATTGATCTTTGTAGTCGGGAGGACGACACCTTTGGTATTATTTATAGAGCAAAAAGTTGTAAGTAATTATTTCTGAAGTTGAAAACTTTGGATCGCAATATAATCTCTGTTATAATTACGTCGGTAAAATATATAATTGATTTTTTACTTGGTGTACATTAGCGTTGGAGATTAATTACTGTTAAACAAAAAGTAGTTCGAGTCCCCGTCCAACTGGATATACACCGCATTGCCGAAGTACTTTCATTCATTTCAAGAATTGCATCATTATATTCACATGAACGGCATGAAGTACATGTATATTTAACAGGTTTGTATAACGACACGTGTAGGCGCCATCTTTGTTAAATAAAAAAGATGAGCGAAAGGCGACATGACATTTTACTTAATTAATGCACCATTGATCAAAATAAATTGATTGGTAAGAAAGTAATAAAAATGTGGAATATGAATAAATCTGAAGAGAATTGCGCATTTCGTTTACTCCCAAGGAACAAAAGACTACCCAAGTGTAAGTCTACAGGGAGTACCTAATTAACAGTCGTTTGTAATTTTTATTAAAACAAATAAGATAAAAGCATTGCAAGTTTAATAAAAATGTAAAAAAAATATTTAATCTGCTTTAAAAGCTACAAAGCGTGCATTTTTTCATTAAAAACGATATAAGTAAGGCCCTGTTAAAGTCGGATTATGAGTGTAAAAAAATAATTTTAAGACGCCGATATTTAAAGCTACTATTGTAATTACAAGTGGCATATGCGTTGAATTTATTATGTAGTTCTGCGCAAAGAAGGTCATTTAATGCAATATTCCGTGTATAAATGTTAATTCTGCGTTTCCCGCCCTTTCGGTATGATTTAAACCGATTCCTTGGATTAAGACAAAAATAACCGACTTGCCATAAAATAATAATGGTGTGGGTATAAAAAATAATAAAAATAACGCTTGTGTTTTGTTTTAATATTTTGCAATTATATGTTCATCATTCATCATCATCAGCCCATATACGTCCCACTGCAGGGCACGGGCCTCCCCTACAACTGAGAGGGTTTAGGCCTTAGTCCACCACGCTGGCCTAGTGCGGGTTGGCAGACTACACACCTAAGAAATTCCTAAGAACTTTTTTTAGGTGTGCAGGTTTCATCACGATGTTTTCCTTCACCGTTAAAGCAAGTGATAATTCATTGTGAATACATGTTCATATACTCTGGGCTTATGACAGAGGCCTGTGTCCTATGTGTTACCTACATCAATGAGTAATACTCCCCATAAATAGTAACAACTAATCTAATTAATGTTTATCCAATCCATATCAAAATAAATCAATAGGTAATCCATTTTGGGATGTGTTTATCAAAACATACAAATTATTATCAATGAAATTTGGTCATGTTTTGGTGCGTTACTTTTCAGGAAACATTTCCTTGAACGCTACGTGTCGAGCAGGATTTTTTCTTAGACATATTTAGCTAGTTTCATCATCTATCCATATACGTCAAACATTTGGACATGAACCTCCTTTCTTGTGACCTGACCTAGTTGGCTGTCCGCATGTATTTTAAAATCTCCACGTGGAGAACTTATTTATTTATTTATTTATATAGCACAACCACATCACATATATTAATACAATTATAATTAATGACATTTGCTTAGGTACTATGTCTGATATACATGACACTTAAGGTGTGCATAGCGTTCTCCGAAAAAGTATAAGAAAGATAGCTAAGTGATAGAGAGAAGAGAACTGTTTGGTATGCAGGTTTCCTCCATGGTTAAAGTGCTTTTTAAAGAATGTACTTATCTAAAAGTAACTCATGGCACAAGAGATGTTTCGTCAAACCGTACTTAATCTTCCAGGTCATCATGCATTTTCTGTCTAGTGTCTTGCAGACGTTTACGGGGTAGTTAATTTATTATAATTAACTTCTTGATAGTTGTTTTTACTGCTAGCACTTAAAATTGTGGGTGTTCTTTACTTAATATAATGAGATATAGTGATTGTTAAACTTTTACTTTTTAATTTTTGCTCATATTGTTTTGGCCTATTTTTCTTCGTAATTAATTATAATTTGACCTGTAAGTGCAAAGAGGAGCTGCAAAATTATAGAACTCATTGGTATTATTTTATTGGTTTAGAAATTAGATAACAAAGTACGGTTAAGTCTAATCACACAGACCTGTGGGATAAACCAACTTAGCAGGTTTTTGCTATTAGTCTTAAAAAGTCGCGTCTCCGTAATATTGTAAACGAACATTGTCATCCCGAAATGTTTGGAGGCGCGAACCGCACTACAGTGTTACGTAACTGGCAATTGATTGGGCCAATTGGTTTGACCTGCTTCGCACATTAGCATCAACCGCGTGGCCTTAGCTTAAGATCTAGATGAAGAATTGTCCAGGCGTTTTTGAGATGAAGAGATGATTCAGCGGTTTAAGACCATTATAGACTATACCTACATCTGAATTATTACTTCCTAATATTATGTTTGAACAAGTGAGTTTTTTACACATCCAAGCTAAATCGAATTCGATGAAGTTTGGTAGGACGACACAATTGTAGCAGTTTCTTATCAAGGTAAAAGTTTTCCTAGTGTTTTTTTAACGCATTGCCGAAACCTATGTCTAAGATCAAGAAATCATAGACAAATACAATTATGAAGCAGTAAAACTTACCAGAGACAAGGGTCATCCATATCTGCGCGCCAAGGTGGGTGGCTACCGCGGTGACGTAGAGCGCCCGCCAGCCGCGAATATTGGACGCGGAGCCGGGCCGGCTCAGCCATGCCACCAGCACTAGCAGCGCCAGAGCCACGTGGAACGGCTGCGGAGTCTTCGTTGCTATGCTGTTGACAATACAGAAATAGATTATTAGATTGTATATGAATATTGTCCGCCAACCCGCACTTGGCCAGCGCGATGAACTAAGGCCTAAACACTCTCAATGTTAGAGGAGGCCCGTGCCCAGCAGTGGGACGTATTTGGGCTGATGATGATGATGATGATGATGATGATATGAATGCCATTTTGGGGAAGTTACCACGACTGTGTCAAGATAAATACACACAGTATTGTGTTACTTAAAGGGTTTAGATACATTTCTGCACCCACGTTTTGCCAGCTGTAATAATCCTAAGTGAAAGGGGGAGACTCTTTTGTTTTTTGTGCAAATTTCCGGACTCCGTGCTGCTATTGTTGATAGTTTTTTATGACTATTTAATTGATATGTTTGTACGGGTTGATCCCGGAACGAATGTCAATGAAACGTCACAATGATTGGCTTTATCCGTTACATACGGCAATAACTACATGGAAAGTTGTTCCTTTGGAATAAATTTGTTTTTACACAAGCAGAAGAGGAAAACTACCAGCCAACAAAACGACAACATAAGGTTTGTTTTGACAGCTTTAATCTTTTGCATAAAGGATTTATTAAAGGGAAAACTACTTTAAATACAAATTGCTTGGTTGATATCGCAGCTTTATCTAGTTTTATTCTCGGACAACGTGAAACATGTAATAAAATGTTGGATTTTGCATAGAGTTTTTGCAAAAGACTAAGATCCTGTTTACGATAGAAACTACCAAAATGAAATCTACCACGCTGGTATAGTGCAGAAGACATCATACATCTAAAAATATTTTAATAAGCACTAATATAATGTGTAGGCTGTAGGTAGTTGTACAAGGTTTCCTTTAAGTTTCTCTTTTTTTAATATTCCTACAACAAAGTGACAAGATCGCACCTCATGCTAAAAAAGGTGCTTTCGCTACAGAGAATAACGTGGCGAGAGATTTCCATCATCTCTCAAATCAAATAAGAATGAATTAAAGTTAAAGCGCAATGTATAACAAAAAGTAATAATAACCGAGACATAAACAGAAAGTTGTCATCAGCGAACACATGACGTATGCATACGTCAATTTACACAGCATTGGCGGACACCTGTTCGTGAGCGTGACGTGTCAATTTGCATAACGTGTAAGGAATTTTAACGCGCCCAATGAAACATCGAGAAAGCACGAATAACCGCAAATACTATCAAATTACGTTTATTTGAATGTCACCCTGAGAATGATGACCCCAGATTTTGATAAGTCTGTATGTATGAAGTGACGTCATGAGGGTGAGCTTGATCGGATGTCGGTTAACAGAATACATACGTATTGTGTCGACTGTACACACAAGTAAATTTTCTATACCTACTTACATTTACAAGCTGGTATGTAAATGATTCTTAGGTGTGTAGTCCGCCGGCGCCGGGTCAACGGAGGCAATTAGACCCGGCGCCCTACCCTGTGGCAAGGGGGCGTTAGAATCCCACCACGGTATCCCCTGCCTGTCGTAAAAGGCGACTCATTGGGGCCCTTGGGGTTGCTGGACGCGCTGCGGGGGCAGTGCGTCCACACAGAATGTGACCCCGAGAAGGGCGGCGGCACAGTGGCCTGTGTCCGTCGCGGGCGCCCAAAATAGGGGTGCCCGAATGAATATAGTGGGGGTGCAACTGCACCCCTTAAAAAACCGAGAGGGCCGAGACGCTTTCGTCTCGGAGGCGCACTGGGCGGCTGCGGAATCATTGTGGGCGCTTCTCGCCCACGCACCGTAGTCGTCCCACTTGGCGCGGAGATGGCCACCGGGGGGTTTTGATCGGTATGCCGGCATAGGGATTTTGTTAGGGACCCAGCCCGGCACTAACATCTGCGCGATACGCGCGCCGGGCTGGAAGGCCGGTGACCCCGACATACGCTTCCCGCCCTCTCCCCCCAGGGTTGGTGGGGGGTAGAGCCATAAACAGCTTTCCCCTCGAAAAAAAAAAAAAAGGTGTGTAGTCCGCCAACCCTCACCCCTCACTAGGCTAGCGAGGTGGACTAAGGTCTAAAACCTCTCAGTTTTAGAGGAGGCCCGTGCCCAGCGGTGAGACGTATATGGGCTGATGATGGTGATGGGATGGTGATGGTGATGGTGATGGTGATGGTGATAATGATGATGATGATGATGATTTCAATGATAAAGCGCACTGCAGTCAGTCACATAGAAACTCTTCGTAAATTAATACTGTTGTGTTTTATTCAGTAAGTGATATTATCTGAAGCTTAAGGTGGTAAATATTTTGATTTTTAGATATATTGGTATTTGTACCTGGCTAAGAGGGTACCCGGCATAGCAACTAGACACAGAACAAATATTGGAGCATATCATGGTTATTTAATTGCATTGTTCAACATTCATTCATTCATCATTTAATTGACCTTTATATTTGTAATTTTCTGATTTAACACACAGACGTACTTTATCTATACAAATATTACCCACAATACCTATAATTACACTGGTTTTTTTTTGTATCTTTCCCACTTTGTTATATCGCTGTGATTTGGATATTAAACCGTTTTTGATAAGTTTGTAATTGGGGCAGACGGTTGATAACAAGTTCCGGAAGTAGCAATATACTTATTGTATGATTATAACGCTCTGTGATAACTGATATGAAAATTTAGAAAAGTCCCGATCTTGCGACCTGTTTCTGAGTCTGTTCGTAATTTTTTATTCTTATGTAACATTATTATCCATAAAATGTGAAGTATTAAGAAGTACTACATATTTAATGGCTCTTGTGGCAAAATTGAATCCTTATATTTTTTTGTCATGAGGCCTCATTACAGTTTACTAAACTAAAAATCTTAAACTATGCTTAAACGCACAAAGAAAGGCGAACAAGGACCTTGCTACAACCGATAACAGTGTAAGTAAACATTGGGACAATTGATTAATGATAATTGTACGCGTCAGTGATTATAATTAATATTAAAATAGACTAAATAAACACGCCCACCATTCACAAAGATGTTGCGTAACAGGCTTGTGTCATAATGACAGGTCGTCCACTCAATGACGTAGTATATACATGCGCGCGAGAAATGACAGATGACGGATGCTAAGATTTAAAAAATGGTGTTTCTAGACTCTGGGACTTTACATAAAATAAATGTTAATTACTTCTGTCTTGACATAATATTGTTTATTTACGTCATAGAATTCATGGATAGCATAGGTTTGGTGTCAGAGTTGGTCAATCGTCTGTCTAATGTTTTAACCTCAATGTCCCATCACGTTTTAAGTCACCAGACAAAATATTTATGTTAGATGTAAGAGAATGAGCGATTAGACCGCAAAAATAATTCGTTCTTCAGCGCTTGTAATAAGAGTTATAATGTTTTCTCTCAAAACGACATTCTGTTTTTTTTTCCTTTGTTGCTCATGGAACCGGCTAAGGTCGAGGACCATGCTGCCAAGTCTTCAGTAATTTAATTTCATTAGTATTAAGTAAGATGCCAAAATGTCTCATTTACGTACCAGTAGTCTAGATTAAACTATTTTGAAAATCGACTTATTTATAACACGCAGGTACCATTTATGGCTGATGTTTAATTATTCAGAAAAAAAAAACAATATTTCGAATCATTCAGATTATATTTATCATGGTATTAGGTATGTACAACGTGTAAGGTTATTTATATAATCTTCGAGTACTGCGTTCACGTTTTTTAACACGCTTTATAGTCATTTATCTGTTCATTCACCGTCATGTGCCGGACTTGCCCATATTTTGTATTTTTGAGTTTAAATGATTAATATTTAAACTTACGTGTTTCAAGAAAGATTTAAATGTAATATTAAAAATGCGAAATTAACTCTTAGCTAATGAGCCAACTTAGATGACTTTTCAAAATTATTGTTTGTTTTTTGTTATAAATTGTATGCAGGCTAAGCTGGTAATGTCTTTTTCATAAATTGTTGTTGAAGCTTAATTGAAATAACTGAAATTACTCAACTGTAAATTCTATTTATGTTTTCAAACATAACCGACATTGTTTAAACGTTTCATTGTTTAATTTATACAACACAAACATTCTGACGTCACGCGAATCGTGAGGATATAACCTCAGTGTATTTCGAAGTTGTAAATATTCTGTTATATTTTTAGGTTATGTTGAGGTCGTTGACACACGTAAGTATTTACGCCAAAACAATATAAGCATATTGACTACCTCGTGATATCAAGGCACGAGTAAATGCTGTGTGATCTACAGGTTCTAGGTTCTATTCTCGGGGCGAGCAAAGTTTTATTGGATTTTTGCACTAGATGATTCTAAGTAATAGAGTCTGAGCAAAAAGCTCGCCCATATTACATGAGACTGATATATAACTGGTAAAATGTTGGTGCAGAAATGCACCTCTGCCTTCTCCTTCGGGAAATTCTGGCGTGAAGCTAAGTATATATGTATATGGCATAGTGTTATCATACTAGTGTCAATTTGATTAGGCTTGTAGCTATGCGTCAGTGATTGCAGGTATATTGACGTCAAATTGAATCAACAAGGTAAGACAGGGATCTCAAGCACGATTGCAATCTTATCATTTGCACAGAAGAACTTGTTGATACTTCCTACTCGTTTGAGGAAATAATTATATTGAATTTGCAAATATTATGTAGCTAAAATCGACGTTCTAAATTTTATATTGATCTTCTAGCTTCTATAGGTGTTTTGATTTAGTACCTAAAGGAGGTTGAAGTATTATACCATTAAACATGGTCAATCTGATCTAAAAGTTTAGGTTGGAGTTAAAATGTTGTTTTTCTCCATTTTATTTTGAAATTCGTCATAATTATCGTTTTCCACTTCCTTATCTTAATGCCTTCCCTCAATTTATCTATTGTATTTTTCTCTTTTCCATTCCCGCTTAGTGTGATTATTAAGAATGATGTATTTGTAGTTTCAATACAAAAATATAAAGGTAGGTATTATATATTATGTCAATATTAAATGCCTTAAATCGTAATGTTTATTTAGAGCATAATTCACTCTATTACGTAAATGGCGACCACCGTGGGGTTTTGCGTACATTTCAACAATTAATCGCAATTTTAATATTAGTATTATACATAGGAGCCGATAGAGACAGAAATCAAACTGGAAAGCGTTATGGCTACTGAAGAGAAACAATATAGTTTTTATTTTCGTAAGATTCGGATTTCATTTAAACATTTCAAACACTTATAATGGACATACATAGTTAATGGTTATAATTTCAAATAAACGAAATAAGTTTTGCAACAAATTGCAAGCAGGGATGTCCCCTAAAGTTTATCGTTGTTCTAATTCCGATTTACAACAAAAAATAAATGAAAAAATTATGCAACGTGAAGAAAAACATTTTTTATCAATCATTTACGCGTATTGCAAATAATTTCGTTATCAGTAGTGCCGACGTGCCGAGCATCACGCGCCTCAAACGACGTATGCTTTCTACAGGTACGATACTTTTCAACTCTCAATGCTAAGCAAAGTTATCGAGATTAAGTTGACTAAATTTTCTGTTGTAATTTTTTGTGTCAAGTTACAAAATCTACCTTTTTTATCTCTGCATCACCCAGAGGTTGACTGTCAGAGATAGCCTTTGGCATTAAGTCCGCCTCTATACTTAATGTATAAAAAGTGTAAATAAATAAATAAAAATAATCCATAACCAGTGGCGGTACTTCAATAGAAGCCCAAAAGTGTTACACGTTAATTGTGTAATGTCTAGTTTATAATTGTTTATTGTGGGGTCAGGATATTCTCATATTTATTTCAAATTGCTTTTGTTAAATAAAGATTTAAATACTATTATTCGGTTTTTTGTAAGGCAAACTGGGCTTTTGGGCTTCTATGGAAGTACCGCCAGTGTCCATAACTACCATACGTTTCGGTAAATATTTGACAAAAACATAATTGAGTCTCAATCCAAAGACTTTATTATCATTATCGTTTTCTTAATTGGCGCTTCTGTAAATATTTTAGACATACAAAATTTATACTCGACTAAATGTTGTCATGTGCCTATTATCATCATCATCTTCGTAATGGGCTCTTATACATATGTGCTACTGTTAGAAGGTTAATCATTAGTCCAGCAAGTTGACCTAATGTAAACTTCACGTAAGTAAATAAAATTACTCAGATGAGCATGTTGTTGCAACCCTCTCAGTTGTAGAGGAGGCCCGTGCCCAGCAGTGGGACGTATATGGGCTGATGATGATGATGATGATGATGAGCATGTTACATCACGATGTTTATTTTATTATAAGCGTGATAAATCATTAATAATCATATGACAGAATGACAATTATTTTTGAAGATACATTGATATCAACTTTGATTTATTGACTGACGAAAATATTATAACGGCTGTGACTAATGCATTATTGGGCCTATCTTTTTGATAAAATCTATTATTTTGATAACTGACCTATTTATTTGTTTCAACCATAAAGCTGTCATCTGTGTTATTTATTGCATATTCTTGACGTCTTTCATTATTAAGCGTAGCACGAGAAAATATCATTTCTTTTATTTATGAATGATACGATGTTAAAATTCCACCACAGACTTCTTCTATTCATAACAGGATTAGGTTTACTCGTCATACATTCTAAACACGCTTAAATAAGTCAATTAAACTTCTAAACGATTATTTAATGTAAGCAAATTAGAGATAAAAACAAAAGAGTTTAATATGATACGATATGTTCCGCTTTATAGTCTTTGCCTACCCCGACCTTTTTTTCCTTTCACTCCAGTGTAATGCCACAATTTGTGACAATTTTGTCTATCTGCATACAGGGCTGGGCAAAATACATGCTTTGCTTTAATTGAAATACAAATTACAAAATACTGTATCGCAAGTAATTAAAATACGAAATACAAAATACATTTAAGTAAGGTATTTGAAATACAAAATACAGTATTTTAGCTATTTTTAATTGAAATACAAATTACAAAATAATGCATATGTTTTGGAATAGTTTTTTTTTGAAGGCGGTTTTTGTTTTGTTATTGCAGGTCCTGATGAGCACAAACTTAATACTAAATGAAGGCTAAATGTATTTTGAAGCCTCAAGTATTTGAAATACTAATTACAAAATACTTCGGCTTCACGTATTTGAAATACAAATTACAAATTACATTTTAAGAAAGTAATTAAAATACAAATACAAAATACGTATTTGTATTTCAATTACGTATTTCAACTACAAGTAATTCAAATACTGCCCAACCCTGTCTGCATACAACATACGTATAACTTAAGTCTGTCAATGAGTTTCGTCATTGTCACGCGCTGGACGAATGGAAGATAAACGATTGACTTCGTAGATTGCAGATATCAGCCTTTGTAGTCTGTAGGTGCTTGTACTTCAGACTCAACCTTAACCTACAACGAGGGAAAGACCTCCAGACAGACAGAACGTCATAGATATCATGATCAGCGGCGGCCTTACCCATGGCGAAGCTCCAGGCGGCAAGTCTTTGCGAGGCCCTTTGTCCTTTATGAAAAGTATTCGAGGCGCGTTATTCAAGTAGGTACTACATAATGAATTTTTCAATTATGTTTTGAATGAATGAATTAGTTAACTGACTTTATTTTAATTTACCGCTATGTTATAACCTAAATAAATAATAAAGGATCAAAATCAACATATTTTTTAAAATTTCTTGGGTTGTTGCGCGAGGCCCTAAGGCCGCCGCTGTTCATGATTAACCATTGGATTAGCTCGTGTGGCGTCTAGGTTAACCCAGAGGCTGTTTGGGATATTTAACAATTTGCGAGTTCATTCATAGTTGAAATATTATATGGAATATTAAATATGAGATTAGATGTGGTGTGTTTGTTTTTGGAATGTGTTTTTTAAAATCAAGACAGCCCCGTGGCGCAGTTGGCTAGGCACCAGCTTGCGAAACGAGGTACCGCGGGTTCGATCCCCCCACCGAGACAAATGTTTGTGTAATCCACAAATATTTGTTTCGGGTCTGGGTGTTTGTGAGACCGAAAAGTCTCTCGTAGTTTTTGATACCCACGCACAAGACTCGTATCTTAATGTGGGGTCAGAACTATTTATGTAACTGTTGGGTGTATTTATTTATTATTTATCATTAAATCATGTTTTGAAGTATTTGTTAAAATACCAAAATATTGTTGTTGATAATAGCACGGCCGTAAATTGCTTATCGTTAGTATCACTAACAATAATAGCTTGCGTCAATCATATTCAGATGTGGGATAATGTAAGATAGGACGTGTTGGTTTATTTGTAAGAAAATAAGCCTTTTTTTTCTTAAATCGTCAATGTAAACTACATTTATTTACAAGCAGAAATGAATTGCATACGAAGGCGCGATTTTAAAAATAAGTTTTTGCAAAGTTTGGTTTAAGGGAACATTTATTATTGTATAAATAATACAAACAAGACAAGAAGAATATAGAATACAACGTCGAAACGAAAATTTCATTTAAAAATTCGAACAAAAAATTGCTAAATATTATAAAAGAATCGGCAGTTAAACGAGAAACGTCGTCTGAAATACATAAGTGCGTCGAATAAAAATAAATGTATGAAATGACTTTTGTTTATTAAGTAAATGAGTTTGAATGAAATGTAAAAAGAGAGCCGTTATTGAAAGTGTGCTATTTATGGGTGACATTTATATTTTTTTCTTTGTCACGACTTCGGAACGATGTCATACGTCCAAGACCCCTACGTGGGTTTCGATTCGGATTGACAGTTTACATGGCAACTACGAAGCTATCTAAAACATCGAGTGTTTTAATTAGCTCTATTTTTTTTTTCTCAGTGCGCTACTTGACGCTGGCAGAGTTGCGTTAAGTTATAACGCAAGGGCCATTAACAAAAAAAATAAAAAAAAAAATGCTCTATAGGTACATTACTTAGCACGTCGTACAATTGAAGTATTTAAATATTATAATATGTGTTTAAACTCTACTCCGAATTAATTCTTTTTTAATCTGCGCAACACCAAAATTTTTAATGGTAACGCCTCAGAAATGAAGTCAATATATAAAATAAAACACCTTTTTCAAAATATATTTACGTAAACATAGATATTATAGTACTTTAAAATTAAGGCCAATAAGTACAGCATAAATTTTTCATACGCCGGCGTTTTGCTCCGTAAACAGGCGCTCGTAATACAATGCGTGTTTTGGTAAAAACAAACAAATCGGAAGGACAAAGCAATGAATAATGCACTGAATGTTGGACCATGTTTTTGCGGCCGAAAGAGATTTATAAGGCGAACAGAGCAGTACTCTGTTTTATTTGGTGGTAAAATATTAATTAAAACATTCCTATCGCAGATATTGCTTCTTGTTATTTAATATTTATACATACATACTTAACCTCATTCCTGAAGGGGTAGCCAGAGGTGCATTTCCCACATTTCGCCAGTATGTATCAGTCCCACGTAAAAGAGGGCGAGCCTTTTGCCGCTTTCCGGGTACATTTCCAGACTCCGGGCTGTTACTGAGAATTTCTAATAATACTTTGCCCGACCCGGGAATCGAACCCGGGACCTCTAGATCGCACGGAACATACTGCCGCGAGACCGTAAGGCAGTCAATATTTAAACAAGCATCGCAAAGTGATTAATGTTTTGTGAAATAAAGTGGAACAAAAGAAAACAACCAATGGGAGGGGCTGGACCACTTACGTTAGGCGTACTCAATTATTTTTTCACGCTTGGCTGCCACTCCATATTGCAAAGGGGGGGAGGGGACTATTAAGCAGACAGTTGCAAATAGCTCCAAACACGATAACTTCATTTTTATTTCCATTTTTTCCCTGCAAGACGGTTTATTCACTCATTGCACCATTTAAATGACTGCATTCTTGTTATAACTCAATCTACTTTATGTGAAGTACATATACACGTGTCTATAAAAGGTCATACTTTTTAGTAATAATTTCCATGAATTACATTTCTTTGGGGGTCTTGGTTCCCGAAATAGTTTCCAAGTCAAATTCTGGATAAAATAAAACTTAAACTTGGACAATTCGGGCGGTAGCACCACCGGAAGGTGGACGATAAAAAAAGTTGACAGGACCGGACGGTGTGGGATGCCGGGAGACAAAAACGAATTGTTTTGATACTGCACGCATCCGCTGCGCTTCTTCGGAAGTCATACTCCGATGGTTTTTTGTTGAAAATCGCTTCAATATCTAGTTTAGTAAATGGTACATGTTTTTTTTTCGACAATAGTTTTCTAAAGATATTGTTTTAACTCTGGATACAAATAGTATTCATGTAACTAAGTTAAGTATTTGTAATTTAGATGTATACTGTAGCTGTAACCCAATAAACAAACAAAAACATTTACAACGCTATAGAATCCTTGTAGCTGATGTAAAGGCAGCTTAGCAACATTGTACGGAGCTATAAACTTGGATTTACCGTCGTCTGTGTGGAATAAAGAGCTGTCTGCCAGTGATATATGAGCCTATAGCATGAAGCGATAGATCAATTCACCGCCACCTCACAATAAACAATAGGCCATTATATTGTGTGCAGACAAAGTTATGCATAAATTTCCAGTGAGACATATAATTATTGGTAAATTTGCAGGTTTAATTTTTGGGTGTAGTGAAAATGATATTTTTTAAGTAAACGAACTACAGTGTGGTTGGGTATGCTGTACAAATAGCTATACAAATTTAAAACGAAACTGATGTGTAACAAATCATCATCATCATCATCAGCCTATATACGTCCCACTGCTGGGCACGGGCCTCCTCTACCATTGAGAGGGTTTAGGCCTTAGTCCACCACGCTGGCCTAGTGCGGGTTGGCGGACTACACACCTAAGAAATTCCTAAGAACTTTTTAGGTGTGCAGGTTTCATCACGATGTTTTCCTTCACCGTTAAAGTACGTGATAATTCATTGTGAATACACACATAACTTCGAAAAGTCAGAGGTGTGTGCCTGGGGTTTGAACCCGCGACCGTCGAAATTCTCGACCGCGTACCTAAACCTCAAGGCCATCACGACTTAACACTAACAAATAATACAATATAATTCAATGTTTTTACTAATGACCCCATTTCATTTCATGACAGTTGAAAATCAATTTTAACGTTCCAAAAGCAAACGATGCAATAAAATGCCCAATTACATTTATTGATAACCATAAGTAGTAGGATTACACATTTTACGATTTATATTTTAAGAGTAATACGATTTTTATGTTAAATCAATGATTTATCTGTTTCTTTGCATTATGGCGGGAAGTTATGATGGACGTGCTTGTTTATGGAGAATGCGGCCATCTTGAACTTAAGGTTATTATTGTGAAATATTATGTTTTTGTAAATGGGGCTTAAAGTGAAATTTTCCGGTAATATAAGCTGTATAATTTGTTAGTTATATTGGGCATCATATTGGAAAATTCAACGCTTTGCATGGCACCACAAAAAACTAGTTTATTGTATGTATGTCTTCGGATTTTGCAGAGATAATAAGGGATTTTTCACAAGATAGGTGAAGAGGTTTTCGGCCGGCATGATTGCGTCGACCAACGGGAGATCATCATCTCTCGCTGGTCGGCACTTTTTCTGGACTCCATTACACTTACCATCAGGTGCAATGGGGTCACTTTGCCGTGCCAGCATAAAAAAAAGATAGTAGACTACTTAATGCAATAGATAAGAGTTTCGTGGGTAGAAAGATTCTACCATTCCATTCATTACCATTTTGTTGCAATATTAGTTTAAATTGCCTTTACCTTGCTAAACAATTACATTAAGATATAAATAAAACAATTGAAACATTTAAAAGAGACTCTACATAGAAACAGCGCCCAAGATCTCACGGTTCGTTGTACGATAACTCGACCTAATGAGTCCGGTATTATAGAGTAACATTCTGTATGGTACTCGTAATACACACCACAAACAATTTTAAAATGGTTTATGATTAGTGTTATGGAGCGAGCCGAGGCATTATAATCTGCGGTGTGCTAATTGGCCAACGGGCGCCAAGCATGACAAGCTGACCTCATATAATCCTCTTATAAGATGCGGTTGAAGCTGTGCCGTTGTCAATTGGTATTAATATGAGCAATAGATCATTCTGTTATTTATAATCTGTTAAGTTTTGATAGCCGTAGGCTTATAAAATAGTTCGGTAAAGTCTGTTTTAATATAAGAAACTCGTGACTGATATACGAGGACTAATAAGATCACTATTTGTGTATTTTATATTTTTTTTCATTTGTAAATTATGGTCTTTAGTGCTAACTGTCCTTAGCATCTTTTACTTTAATATTCGCTTAACCATTCTGTTTTACTTGTATATTCAGCACCGTTATTACTAGTATAAATCCTCCTGTTAAAAAACTCTCCACGAGACAGGCAGTCCCTAGTGTGAAGAGTTTTGCAAACGGTTATGTGATAATGTTTTTCAAGGTTAATAAATAAATTTTATTATTTATTATCTTTATGCTAGAATTATTGTAAAAACGCACAACACAAACTTGTATATGTGCAGAGTCTACGTGTTCTTTAGGCTAGAAAATAAAATTGTGACAGCGGGCGAAGCAAAATTTTATTTAGCAAATTACATTCACAGTATACTGAGCGTGCAAAGTGCGAAAAAGAATTGTCGCCAATCCGAAAATACGCTGCGCTATGACGTCACACAGCGCAAAGTTGTAATTTGGATTATTATTTAATCATATTGCATCTTTACAGCTTGTTTATTAATAAAAAGTGGCATTGAAATTTAAATATAGTTAATTATGAGTGCAATATCTTGTTGCAATTATACAATAACAACGACCTTAGAAATCTTTCAATGTCAAAGTTTAAAAGTTGTCGTAACAAGTATTTGATTAGTGAATTTACAATAGTTAGGCTCTGTGAATATTTGAGGTTTGTGTCTAAATCTTATAATGGGGCTATACAATAGTTCAGTTCAATAAAAAGTACTTTATGTCGCGTTTAAAATATATGTTCATAAATGTGCGATTGCCCCTGAATTTAATAAAATAAAATGAATAATAAATACACCCAACAGTCACATACATAGTTCTGATCCCACACTAAGATACAAGTCTTGTGTCGTCAGAAACTACGAAGACTTTTTTTTGGTCTCACATACACCCAGACTCGAAACAAATATTTGTGGATCACACAAACATTTGTCTCAGTGCGGGGATCGAACCCGCGGCCTCTCGTTTCGCAAGCTGGTGTCTAGCCAACTGCGCCACGTCAATTTATTCACACAGTTAATTATTTAATTATAGAAGATAAGTATTGGATGCCTATCTTAAGTTTTGTTTTCAATGCTTGGATATAATCAAAACACAAATCCAAAAATAGACTGGACCTTTTTTTATTGCATGAATGATTTATTTTGGCGGAACGTAATTGCTTATCGGAGAATTCGTAATTATTAATGAACGCGAATTATTAATCTTACGTAAATATGTAGAAGTACTCGTAAGCTTGAAAACACATGTTAATTTAAGTTTATACAAGGATCTTCTTACAGCCATCGTGAGAGATGTTATAATTACAATTAATAACTTAATCACTGTCTACGGCATTTTGCAGGCAATAACATTTTGACAATTCTAAATAAATATATAACTATGTATAAATATCTAATCAAAATGCAAGAAGGAAGCTACATCTTGCCACACTACTACTCTGTCTTATTTTAACACAGAAAGGGATGTTAATTTAAAGCAAATTAATTGTTTGGGAATCACAGCTTATGACACTCAATAATCTCTACCCACCCCCCTGGAAAACACGTGTGAGGGTGTATGTATGTACCTACATATCATTGGGAGTTCTTCCATAGAAGCCCAAAAGCCCATTTTTCATTAGAAAAGCTTTAAATCTTTATTTAACAAAAACAATATGACATATAAATGAGAATATCCTCAGCCCACAATAAACAATTATAAACTAGACATTAAATTAACGTGTAACGCTTTTGGGCATCTATGGAAGTACCGCCAATGGTACATATGTGTGATTTTTAATGTACCTATGTTTTGTAAAATCATGACACTAAAATAGTCAGTCAGAAATTAACAAAAAGTCGAGTCACTAGTCAAGTCACAATGCTACAGGCGTGACATGCGACCTTGCGACTTTGAGCGTGACGTAACCATTCAACGGTTATCTGTCGCGATAACAAACAATTGCTAGGAGAAAGTAATGTTTCAATTTATAAATATATCGTAGTAAAAAAATCTATTGTTTTTGTTCACGTGTAACTATTATTGCTCTCCAATTTTCGAAGTTATTTTCCATTTAGATTAATTTTATACAAGTGCAAAAAGAATACCTAACTGCAAAAGTATGAACTAAAATATATATTTATAGAAAAATGTAATATTATTTTAACATTAACAATTTCAGTTATTGAGATAATCGCTTGGTGAACACGAAAAAAGCAAGCTAAGTGCCTATATCTTTAAACAATTTTATGAGTTTTAAAACACCGAACATAATTGCAAAAGTCTATGACCTGCTAATGTAAAAAGATTTTATTGCGATGTCATAAACAACATTTTATTTTTAAAATTAAATGTGTGTTCTCTTTTTAAAACGTAGAGGACGTGTATTTTTGCTATGCAAATGTAACATCATAATATTATGACGTTGGTTTAAACGAGATGCCACTTGGTTGTAATGGAATGTCAAATTTTATCCAAACAGCAAGGGAACGAAAATGGATACGTCACAAAGAGCTCAATCTGTCAATGTGCATTAAAATTAATGTGCCTTTATCGGTCACTTGTCTGATGCAACAGATAAATGGAGACGCACGCCATGTTTGATCAAACAATCAACAAATATTTGAGCAAATCGTGTATTGCCAATATGTCCGATTAATTTACTATTCCAATGTCGGATTAGATTGGGCAGTGATTATTTATTGCATAATGTCATTGACCGTCAACTTTGATTCACATTTTGCATAACGTGCTTTATAATACCGACTTTACCGGCTTAAGATAAGATTACGGTTATGCGAAGATTTAAAACAATAACGATTTTTGCAAAATCATTTACCGCGGCGGTGATTTAACAAAAAAAAAATGTTAGACAGTATTTTGCATGTTTTTTTTTTTTAATTAAAAATTGTATAAATACGAGTATTTAGTGATTTATCGTATTATAAGGGTACAATCAGTGTATTTGATTTCTAATGTACCTATAACATAAATACAGTTGCGACAAACAATCTGTTGTCGCAAATGATAAAATTATTCATATCTATGACAGATGCTCAGAATGAAAATTGATTTCAAGTCAACGCCAGAATTTTCCAGAAAACACTGTTTATTTGTTTGTTGTTTTTTTAAGAATTATTGTATTTATGCCTTCTAGCAAATGCTGATTTAAATTTACTGTTACATTCGGCACTGATATCCAAAAATCCATTTGTCATTAAAAAAAAAAAAATAGTTGAACGTTTAAAGGGTGTAGCCCCGCCTCGATGAACCCACAAGTATGACGTATTAGTATATCAGCCAGTTCGCAACCATTTTTAAAGTTTAGACTATTAAACGAAGACATATACTATTTATACGGCAATTCTTACTAATGCAGTATAGGCAGATCTTCGAGAAAATGGTATAAAAAAGATATGCAAATATCAGGCGGCAAGATAACTCTCCTCATAAGGACGACGTTGGCATTAAGTCTATATATATCTGTGATACCGAGAAACCAATTACGCCACTGCATTAATTAATCGATGCGAGGAAATCGATATGAAATCTCTCGGAATACCATCGAATTTGTTCGTATCTCGTCCATCGAGTGTTGAAGAAATATTTCGCTGCAATTTATTCTTTTTAATCCATTTTACAAAACGTTATGTAGGCCAGTGCGGTTGCCATGTGGTTATCGCCAATCGCTTAATGTTTGCCTCACCGTGAACAAGTTACAGATGCGGTTATACTGCTAGCGGGTTTTGGTAATTTGTATGACATTTCCGGGTAATTAATTAGCTTGAATTACATTATTCACGGATTATGGTACAAATATACATAATGTGATTTTTTGATCGATAATATTGCATATCGATTATGGATAGTCTATCAGAATAGGACGACAGAGGATAACTTAAAATTTCAATAATAATATTGCATGGATATTCGTACCCCCGTAAAATCGAGTACAATCCTTTCAACTAATCACTTGATCAGTCGAAAGTCTTTTTAAACCGCATTGCACAAATCAAGTAATACGATTTCTTTACAATGCCAGTACAGAAAATATACTCACCCAAATTATTTAGTGATAATATTTCCTCAATGAACTGTCCGTCATTTTTTTTACGTTTTCCAGAATACAGAATTCACAGAAAGAGAGACTATTTATTTCTACACACCATAAAGTCGAAGTATCATTAATCAGTCAGTTTAGCATAGTTAGTTCAGCTTCATCGGCTTTGCGTACTCCCCAACAGCAGAAATGTAATTTCAACGGTTATTAAAAATGAAGCGTGTGAAATTGCACGCTGTCAATATTGACGAATTTTAATTAAATTATTTGTTCACGTTTTCTAGCTTTACCAGACAATATTTTTTAGACTAGTATTTTAAATTTAGCGATCCAATTGCTTCAAAGTCTAGTAACTGCAAATATTTTTATATGTGACACTTTTGTCTATAATCGTCTGCAATATACAAAAGAGATTTTGATGTAGGGAAATATATATAAAAAACTAATACCCGCGACATTGACCGTTGTGAGGACTCAGAAACATGTTTGTCATATTAAGTATATTAATTATATCCTTCCCGCTTCTCGCTGTAAGCTAGACCGCATCTCAAAGCCTACTCGTGATTAAAGATCCAATAACTAGTTCTACTGATATGGCTGTGTGAGAAAATCTTTATTCGTAACTGTACGCGAATAATTCGATTGCTGCTGAGCAATTTATCGCATTTTTAATGCTGTACACGCCAGGCCAGGAAATGAGCGATTGTCGGCGCGTCTAACCGCAACAGTTTTGCTACGATAATTTGTTGGTTTAATGACATACCATTACGCCTGTACTATCAGGGTAAGTAGGGAAACTAGTGCATATTGAGTCTTGCAAAACAGGCATTTAGTGACAAATTCTGAATGCAACGGTAAATACTATACGAGTATATACATACACAGACATTCCTGAATCCCACAGAGGTAGGCAGTGACTATTGAGAGCCACAAGCTTTTTTTTTATTTTTTTAATAAATACACCCAACAGTCACATACAAAGTTCTGACCCCACATTAAGATACGAGTCTTGTGTCGTGGGTATCAGAAACTACGAGAGACTTTACGGTCCCACAACCATCCACACCCGAAACAAATATTTTTGGATCACAAAAACATTTGTCTCGGTGCGGGGATCGTACCCGCGGCCTCTCGTTTCGCAAGCTGGTGTCTAGCCAACTGCGCCACGGGGCTGTCGAAGCTTGAAACACCTCTTTTGTTTCTTCAACTTCCATACATACGGTTGTAAATACTATGTAGTTCAAATAGAGTATTTTGAGAGACAGACAATAATCGATATTTTTGGCATATTTGAACGTTCTTATCTATGTAACTATCAGCTTGAGTGTTCTTTAGTAATATAAACTATATGGTGAGGAAGGTTTTAAGCTACATAGCATTAGATTGCACAGGTATAATGCTTGTGTATAGGTTTATTTCTACGCATACATACATAAACTCACGCCTGTATTCCCTGTTGAGGTAGGCAGAGGTGCATATCTACACCCACACTTCGCCAGGTATGTATCAGTCCCACGTAATAGGAGGCGAGCCTATTGCCGTTTTTCGGGCACATTTCCAGACTCCGTGCTGCTACTGAGAATTTCCTAATGGAAAAACCCAAAAGCACTTTGCACGACCCGGGAATCGAACCCAGGACCTCTAGATCGCACGGCACATAATTGTACTGCGAGACCACGAGGCAGGCACAAGGCATGTTTATTTCTACTATAATTAATCATCTGTTAAAATGAGTTAGAACAAAACAAAGTTTTAATTTAAAATATTCATGTGCTGAACAAATAAATCTTTGACGATTCAATACGGTGCGGTGGTCACAAAATCCCGCATAAATAAACCGCGGTTGCAAATACGCATAAGGTATGGTCATTTCACTCTCGCCGTTGGTTGTCAGTACTCGATTTATTAACGAACCTGCGACCAGTTATTACAGAAAGCCGCTCGTAATAACACGCTTGGGACAAGTGTTCTTAAGTATGTATTTGCTACTATTTATTTGGGATTTTACATTCATTATGATCGAAGCATGGCGGATGTGGATGGGTGTTTTATTGGGCAATTACCGTACTAAATATGTCTGTGTGTCGCCACGAAAGCCGGCAAAGATATGATACTAGATTATGTGGTTGTACCTTCAATATATCATTATGTTTGACAGATTTCTATAAAATTAAAAAGGTCAAATTACTAAACAATTTTTATTCACTTTTTAAATCTATATTTTTTGGCTAAAGAGTTCTTAGTATAAAAATCGTATGTAATTTAAATAATAAAGTTAAATCGATATTGTATTAAAATGCACCTCTGCCTACCCCTTCGGGGAATACAGGCGTGAGATTATGTATGTATGTATGTATTAAAAATTACGTATTTGACTTCGATTAACTTTGAGGATGCTTAGTTACAAGATCCTTTAGAATTAAGGAAACTAAAATGACGTAGCGCATATCAAGATATGTGCTATTTCCCGGTCATCGAGTGTAGTGAAGTTGCCGATAAAATCCACACTAGACAGTGCTCCAAGCCCTCATGATAACACTTAACACAAATACTTATCATTGATCTGATTGAGTCATGAATACGGAAAACGTCAACTTAGTTGATACCCAGAAACGTTAGGTCTTCCTTCTACGTCACTAAAGAAAAGACTTTTGAGGAAGTACTCTTGTATTTTAAAAATAGAACTATTAAATTATAAAAAATACGCGTATTTTTTAATTTGATTGTAACTTTAGTTTGTACGCACGAGCCGTGACTGATTACGTCGGGTTTTATGTTTAATTAAAAATACAGTTGATTAAAAACACATGTAATTAAAATAATTAATTACTGTCATTCACAAGAGAATGTTTGATTTTATCTCCAAGTATTGTATACCATTGCTAAAATATCGTAAGACTGATGGCCTCGAAAGTGTTTATTTTTATAATTAATGAAAGCTATCTTTGATGTGAAAGAATAACATAAATGTTTATTTTTGAAGTCTAAATCAACGTTTATGTTCCAGAAATAAGAATTGTCCCGCGTGAAATAATCTAGAAATCGTTTTGGCGACCTCATTTAAATTGTAGCGAGTAACTGGCCGCTAGGGCTGGCAGACATACTTTCATGCCACTTTGATTGTCTTGATATAAAAATAGAGGCAGTTTGATTCAGATTAATAATAACTTTGGACATTATTAAAAATGAAAATTTTAAACAAAATTACTTCTTTACATTCTAACGAAAATAATAATTTGGTGGTTAAATGCGCTCATTTTGTTGAATAATAAAGTAGAGGTTTTCTAATAAAAAAAAAACTTTGAAGTCATACAAGCTTCTGAATATGTGTTTGTTATGTCTTAATAGTTTTATTAAGATATCATTATACTCAGCCCATATACGTCCCACTGCTGGGCACGGGGCTCCTCTACAACTGAGAGGGGTTAGGCCTTAGTCCACCATGCTAGCCTAATGGCGGACTACACACCTAAGCGTTCGTAAGAACTTTTAGGTGTGCAGGTTTCATCAGGATGTTTTCCTTCACCGTTAAAGTAAGTGATAATTCATTATGAATACACACATAACTTCGAAAAGTCAGAGGTGTGTGCCTGAGTTTGAACCCGCGACCGCCGAGATTCTCTACCGCGCGCCTAAGCCTCGAGGCCATCACTACTTATTAAGATATACTTTACATAAACATTAGTATGGTCCATACCTCCAGTCCTAACCCTGCAAATGCAGATAAAGCGTATATTGTACGGTTGAGATGAAAGTCGCGCGGCGTGCCAGCGACGGGCAAATAATCCAACATCCAACTAAAAATACATTCGCTAATTGAGTGTAAATGCCGCACTAGGGTTTGGCAGCGGGCACAGTCGCTCTTAACCACGCGTGTATGCTTCCGCTATACTTATGGCCTGTAGGTTCTACACGAAGAGTTTCTGTAGTACTCGTACCTTGTTAATTATATACATAATCTCACGTCTATATTCCCGTAAGGGGTAGAAGAAGTGAATTTGTGCACCCACATTTCGCCAGGTATGCATTAGTCCCACGTAATACGGGGCGATCTTATTGTCGTTTTTCGGTAACCATTCCAGACTCCGTGCTGTTACTGAGAATTATGTAATGGAAAAACTCAATAACACGTTGCCTGATCCGGTAATCGAACAAAGGATATCTAGATCGCAAGGCACACACTTATGCCACGAGACGATGAGACAGTCACCATGTTAATTTTCTGAATCAATACCACGCCATAGGCCACTGCTGAGCAAGGGCCTCCTCTATAATTGAGAATGGTTAGGCCTTAGTTCACCACGCTGGCTTAGTGCGGATTGGGTGACTACACAAGTAAGAATTTTTTTTTCTTTTTTTTTATACTGGCACGGCAAAGTGACTCCAATATAGTTCAATAGTACGAAGAGTAATTTTAATTTTGTCCCATCTTATTCAGTTCGTAGATAAGTGCTGGTTTATAAAACTACAGTTTTATAAACCAGTTTTTAGATCGTAGTAGAACTATCAAACCGTCTTTGCAGTTTCGTTGGGTTTTGAAGATAGGTATGAAAGGCGGGAAGATTTACCTGTCTACATATTTAAAATCATCTAAGGTAGGTAATGAGCATGGTTGTCATTGAAGGACTGTTCACAACGAAATACCTAAATATAGATCAAGTTTATAGTGACTTCTAATTTCTGTATGATTTGCATCACTAAGTATGACGATTGAGAGATTACCCTTCTGTAAACTGACCTAGTTAGCAGTAAGGTGACCGTAAAATGACCTCACGGCATTCTAATGTTTGATCAACTGTCAATAAATATTTTGTAATGTTTAAATTGTTTTCAAAATAATTGGCTCAAATTTATTACATAGATTTTGAACTTTAGGATAAAATGTGAATCCTATCCTAAGAAAGGATAAAATAATTAATAAAATTATTTGTTTCAGTACATGGAATGCACTTGAACTTCTAAGTGTTGAATATGATTATTTCTTATCAAATGACTATTTAATTTGAATAAATATTTATGATGATATTGTTTTATCAAAAACAGATTATTCATCGATCGTGACTCATATAATATCGATTTAACACTCGCTTTACATATATAGGTCACTGGACCAATGACACACGCGTTGATAAATGTAAGCTTGTGAGTTTGATTCCTGTATCGGGTATTTGCGTGTTATTTTTATACCACACTATTTAGTTTCAAACACACATTATAATAATTGTATAATTTTATTGAAATTGAAAATAAATATTTAAAAAAGACATTTAATAAATCACTTAGTATCAATGTGTATAAAGTCAAATAGGTATACTAACTTATTGCTCTTTGTACCCAAATGTTAGTGCACAACAATAATTATCAGCTTAAAAGGTGTAAAAATAAAAGCTTATTTCGGTAAAACGCAAGTCACCTCCGCTTCACGCAAAAACATGTCAGCTAGTTTAGTCGCTACTGATTACGTCTTTCAGGGATTATTTAGCCAACAAAAAAGATTAAATCTAATGGGAAAGCGGTTCTATGTGATAAGGTATAAAAAAATAATGTTACAATAATTATTTGTGAGTCCATGTATGTATATATACAGGTATTATATGTATGTACATACATGGACTCACGCATTACCCGACGGGGTAGGCAGAGGTGCATTTCGGCACTCACATTTTGCTAATAGTGTTTTCGTCCCATAATAGGTGGCGTGCCTATTCCCGTTTTTCTGGCAAAATTATAAGTTACTGAGATATTTTTTTTATCTAAAAACCCAATACTACATTTTCTGACCCGGGACCTCTAGATCGCACGGCACATAGGTACTTGTTCCGTGGGACCACAAGGCATAGAATTTAGAATCCAGATATTTTAAATTTTAATAAATAAAATTCATTTTGTATTTTTATACAAGCGCAGCAGCGACCGCCTTAATCTACCTGCACCTGATGTCAAATCCAGTAAAGGCCGTCAAATATCTGAATAGTCTAATTTTCTAACACAACTTGGTAAAATCATGATTATCCAAAATATATTTTATCGCTGAGGTAATATGAAACGGTCTGTGAGCAGAATCGAAGGTCGATACGATCTTGCAGTTGCTTATCAGTGACGATAAAGGAGGCCTGGCCTTTTTCTGCGTAACCAATTTGAACGGAAAAGTTTGCGCTATCAGTCTCGTAAACAAACAGATTAAACAACACCAAAATATTATTGGCATATAAAACACAGCGGAAATTCTACCGTAAAATTGTTATAAAATATAGCCTTCTTCTCCATCTTAGTTGCTATGTGAATATAAAAATTTTACGAGACTGGGTCAGCAGTTTAACCGTGGATAATTATCAGTCCGATTTACTTTCACATGTGTTATAGTTTGGATATAAAGTTGTGAACGTTGGAAATCTGCTTGCGTTAAATTACATACATACATACATAAACTCACGCCTGTAATCGCCGAAGGGGTAGGCAGAGGTGCATTTCTGCACCCACATTTCGCCAAGTATGTATCAGTCCCACGTAATAGGGGGCGAGCCTATTGCCGTTTTTCGGGCACATTTCCAGACCGGAGTCTGCAACAGCACGGATGCTGTTACCGAGAATTTCCTAATGGAAAAACCCAATAACACATTGCCTCGACCCGGGAATCGAACCCAGGGCCTCTAGATCGCACGGCACATACTTGTACCGCGAGACCACGAGGCAGTCAAATTAATTTCAGTTATGTATAGTCCTCAAAACAGTACTACTTGTCTTTTAGATGTTATGTATAAAGTATTGGAGTCAGCTGAGCTGTTGTTTCTGGAAAATATTATTTTCATTTTCATTTATTTGTCTTAACACAATAACACCACAAAAATTTCCATATTATGAATATGATTACAACGAACAAATATTTGTTTTTCAGAGTGGGTTACGAAGGTGTATAGAGAACAAAAACAATGTTGTTTGTTTGTTACTCTTAATAAGACTAACAGTGACTTAAAATATTAAAATATAATAAAATTAGGACGCCCTCTGGCTAGGTGGGGTGACGATATACGCAAGATGGCTGGCAGCGGTTGGATGAGGAAGGCCGAAGATCGAGTCCAGTGGCGTGCCATAGGACTATGTCTAGCAGTGGACGTAAGAGAGGCTGATGATGATGATTATGACTTAAAATTATATCATAAAATAATCATCCATCCATCATTCAGCCAATGGAAGTCCACTGCTGGACATAGGCCTCTCCTAATGACTTCCACAGGGACCTGTTGGAAGCAGCTTGCAAAATAATAGATACATACAAATATATTATGTTCTTAAATTGCTTGCAAAATATGCATTATATTATCAAACTTTAGATAGAGGATATAGATGAAGGGACACAAACTAATTGCTGAGACGAATCACTTAAAAAAATCAGATATATTATTGTACCGTCTGATTTCCTTTCAAAAATTGATTAATTATGTCAATTGATTTGTTTTATACAATAACGAATGTACGTTGGATGGTATTTTCCTTTAAAATACATGTCTTGCGTCTTCGTATTAAAATCGTTGGAGCCGATTCCGAGATTCCAATTATAAATATACAAGAATTGCTCATTTAAAGATATAAGATTTATGAAAATCGTTGGAGCCGATTCCGAGATTCCAATTATATATATACAAGAATTGCTCATTTAAAGATATAAGATATGTTTTTAAACAATTCGACGAAACATTTTAAAAACGATCATATTTAGCAAGAATAAAAATAGAAAAATATTGTTAAGCAATCTGAAGTCGAAATATCGACGTGCTTTAGTTACGGATGCATCCTTCATAATGGAATATTGTTTGTTGAAGATCTTCGTTTATTTATTGTTGCAGCCAAAAACACACCTGTCATGAATTTACGATGCTGAAGTCTTTTTAATACATTGCCTTTTATCCCACATATATCATGGCTCCATTGCAGGGATGTTATGGAGCTCCGTAACCGTAACCGAAACTATCGGATATCCGAAATAAAAATATATCCGTAACCGTAACCGTATCCGTTTCAGAAGTTTCGGATAGTTTAAGAAAGTCTTGTGTTAAGTACTAAATTGTTTTTTATAGACAAAAAACGACCAATATTGACTTTAATTTGGACATTTTTTTATCAAGGTAATGTAGATTGTGCAAAATGTTAACAGTGTGATAAAAACTTTAGCCGGAAAGAATGCATAGTGCCTCCACTGAAACTTCATATAAAATCCAAATATAGTGACTAGTACAAAGATCTTTTATTGCTGGAACAAAATAAGCAATAAAAACCAAAAACATCCATACACACAACAGCTCATACCTTTACAAGGGTGTCGAAAACAGTTATATTTTACTTCAATCTGATATCCGTAACCGAAATTATCCGAAACTAACGGATAATCCGAAATAATTACATATCCGTAACCGTATCCGAAACCGATATAATTTTTTTCCTATATCCGTATCCGTATCCAGATCCGAAATATCATATCCATAACATCCCTACTCCATTGGATACCATGTCTTAAATTAAATCAGCCCATACACGTCCCACTGCAAGGCACGGGCCTCCTCTACAACTGAGAGCATTTAGGCCTTAGTCCACCACGTCGGCCTAGTGCTGCCCTAGTCGTAAGTTTATGTCATCATCAGCCCATATATGTATGTATGTCCCACTGCAGGGCACGGCTTCTACAACTGAGAGGGTTTAAGGGAAAATGACAATCTTCTATAAGACTTTTAGTACTTGGTACAGCCACAAAAACAGAACAATTTAAATCGTATGATAGTATAATCCAGGAAGCAGAATTGATTAAGATCCTGGACTCGAACCCGATTATCGCAGGGTGTGCATTTATGGCGGGACATTTTTCCCCATCTTATATAAAGCCAACAATGCATTTATGATTTCTAAGAATTTAAGTTAGGTAAGATTGGTGTGGTTAGGGCACTGACTAAACCTTATTGGAAAACTTGAATAATAAAAAACCTGCGGAAGGTCTCAAGTTTTTTTCTCGGAACACAAAACATAAACGTTGGAAGAGATGGCTAGTGATAACAAATGCGTCAATAATGTTATACTATAAATCAGATAAATAAAGCACCGCAGTAACACAAACACGTTCAAATCCCACAGTAAAGTAAGTACTTATTTCGAAAAAAAATTGGTTCTTCGATAACCCGATTTAAAGTGAACATTTGTTATTATTATTTGGTAGTGTCTTCATCATCATCCCAAATACGTCCCACTGCTGGGCACGGGCCTCCTCTACAACTGAGAGGGTTTAGGCCTTAATCCACCACACTGACCTAGTGCGGGTTGGCGGACTACACACGTAAGAAATTCCTAAGAACTTTTAGGTGTGCAGGTTTCATCACGATGTTTTCCTTCACCGTTAAAGCAAGTGATAATTCATTGTGAATACACACATAACTTCGAAAAGTCAGAGGTGTGTGCCTGGGGTTTGAACCTGCGACCGCCGAAATTCTCGACCGCGAGCCTAAACCTCGAGGCCAGGTAGTGTCTTTTTTTTTTTTTTTTTTTATTCTGGCGCGGCAAAGTGACTCCACTGTACCTGATGGTAAGCACAGTGGAGTCCAAAAAATAATATCGACCAGCGAGAAACGATATGGTCACCCGCTGGTCGACATAATCATGCCGGTCTTATATGATATTGTTTAGTGTTAAATAAGATTTTATATGTTATACAAATATTGTTTGACGATATTCGCAAGGTGGCTGGCAGCAGTTGGATGAGGAGGGCCGAAGATGGAGCCCAGTAGCGTGCCATAGGAGAGGCATATATCCAGCAGTGGACGTGAGAGAGGCTGTTTATCATGATGATGATGAATGTTTTATAAAGTGATAAATTGTTTTAATATTCCATAAGATATGCAATTTAACTTATAGACTAATAAGCTGATTGATTGGCACATTGCGTCTTAATTTATTCCCCTTTATTTAAAAGATAAGATAAGAGCCAATTCATAAAAAAAAGATTGTTTCATGAGAAATCTTTGCGTAAAATAATCAAAGTAATTAACAATGGGTGTAATCCTAAGATATAATTCTTATTCTTGTCAATTACTTATCTTTGTCAATTAAGGAACAACCGATTGTTACTATGTGGTTCGCAGTGAAGCTATTTCGAAATTTATGAAATTACAGTAAGATTAGATTAAAGACTGGGGACATTATACGCTTCATATCAAGTACAACGAAAATGTCAAATCGTATGATAGTACAACTGCCTCGTGGTCTCGCGGTACAAGTATGTGCCGTGGGATCTAGAGGTCCTGGGTTCGATTCCCGGGTCAGGCAAAGTGTTATTGGGTTTTTCCATTAGGAAATTCTCAGTAACAGCTCGGAGTCTGGAAATGTGCCCGAAAAACGGCAATAGGCTCGCCCTCTATTACGTGGGACTGATACATACCTGGCGAAATGTGGGTGCAGAAATGCATCTCTGCCTACCCCTTCGGGGAATATAGGCGTGAGTTTATGTATGTATGTATGAAAATGTCAAAGAGTCTTATCTTGGAAAGCAATCTTACCAACAACACTAGGATAGAGATAAAAAGTAGAAAAAAAGACAGTATTTCTCATTTACCGATAACGAGCGGATTACACGCAATATAAACGAGATGCGTAGATGGAAAATCTGAGGTCTTATATACAAGAACAAGCTGGATAAAAATATCGATGGTAAATTAAAAAAATCGCATCTTGAGAACCAGAACATTCACGAACAAATCGAGACAGTAAAACTTTTGTTACGTCGGTTTTCATCCCTGTCGACTGTCCAGCAAGGCTAGTCTTGCCATCATACAAACTGATTCTACATCTACCGTTTAAAAAGCCTGTTTTTAGGAAATATCTTTTCCGAACGGAACATGTTTGGGGAGCTATTTACCATAGAAATCCTACGTTTCTTCTTATTTACCTTGCGTCTGAACTGGATAATCTACCTGTACAATAGTTTCAGCTACCCAGTGGTAATCAGGCGAAAAAACCAGTCACATGAACTAGCAGATTTGTTTTTGTCAATTGGTAATGACGTAGGTGGTATATTTCTACTTGAACATAAAGAGTTGTTGATACTATTTCACAATACAGGTTTCTTTCACTTCGCGATAAACATGATTGATTTCGTCTCATTCGTTGCAATGTCATCTACACATTTAGAACAATCGTCTACAGATAACGCAAAATCGTCATTTGTTTTCAATTTGAATGGCAAAATCTCTATATCACCTTTTAAAGTGAAAAGTCTCCGTGCACGAGAGATAAAAATATGAAGATTTACGTAAGGTTTTATTATTTAAAAGCTTTAAGGTTTTAGATGAAGTTTCCCCCACTTAAAAGGCAAATTAGTCTTGGTAACTGAGACTGTAATGTCGCTTTGAAGTTTCTATACGATTCAGAATGGTCACCGAACAATCTCCAAAAGATGAAAGGGATCTCATATCAATCGCGAAGTCACAAGAATAAATATAATCAGTATTCAGAAAGCATCCGATGATTCCGAATCGTTGAAATACAAGCAATCAACTAGAGATGTAAAGAACTCGAGTCTTTGAGTCCTAATTCGATAGACTCGGCTCAATTTTACACAACTCAGTGAACTAACTAAACTCGGAGTCTTGAGTCGAACCGAGCTTCAGTCTTTCCACAAAGACTCGAGCGCTAAAATAGAACTCGAGCTCTTAAAATGAGCTCGAGTCTTAAATAGGACTCGAGTCTTAAATAGAACTCGAGTCTTATTAAAGCTTGAGTCTCAAAAGAGCTCGAGTCTTATGTCTTGAGCGTATTAAGGTTTACTAATATCAATAGTTGCAAATTATTCTGGACTTTATACATACCTACTTATTACATAAATATGTGCGTCCTCAGATCAATTTTGATTGCTTGTGATTTTATTTATTTAATTTTTCATGATGATTAAAATGATTTTTCCTATTAATTAACGCTTTTATTTTTTCAAAACACGTTTCTGATTACGAATATATCCCACAAAAGTAACATTTTATTACCTGATTTAAAAAGGACTCCAAACGGAAAACGACTCGAGCGCGACTCGCCCCGTAAAAACGACTCGAGCGCTAAAAAAGACTCGAGTTCCATGTTGCGCTCAAGAGCTCATATAGACTTAACTTCTCTAGTCTTGGGAGTCTTATTGTAATGAGTCGAGTCGTTCAATTTGTCAGTCGAGCTCGAAATTTAGGACTCAAAGACTCGAGTTCTTTACATCTCTACAATCAACTCATCCCCTTTGAAATGTGGTCTGCTGAAATTAAACTCTCACTCCGTTGTGGCAATTGGAATTTTGCAACGGCTTGTGCTATTTTCACCTTTCTCTCTCGTATTTAAAGGCTACATTTCCTTGGAGTGATGTGCAAGAGCTAGAAGAAATACATAACAATATGAAGTAGCAGTAAACAGTGGTTACGTGCGGGGCCTCACGTTTTCAGCTCGCACTGTAATAGGATCATTTCAATTAGACGGTGGCAGATGGAGGACAGACCCGACACATTATTTAAATGACGATAGAGATGTGTTGAAGGTTTACGGAGCTATTATAGGAAGGGTCATAATTCAGTTACAATTTTGCTATGACGTGGTTACGCTCCATTGACACGCTATTTGCTCATGGCATCTAAAGTTCCCTTTGCATTGCAGTACGACTTCACCAACAAATTTGATTTCATGAAATTGTCTTTTTAACTTTAATGCATTTTTAATTTTATGATTGTTTGGAAGTCCAGTGCTCAACACCTATATTGTAAAACAAGTCATCTAAAATGATTTAAAAAATATAATATATTGTTCTAATATTTAGATCAAGTTTCGTTGTCATTGTAAGTGTTAATTTGAATAACCGATGCAATAGGCTCATGAATTAACTCTTGGCGCCAGCCACTAAATATTGCTATCTTTATAATCCTTCCGTGAGAGATACAGACCATAGCCGATCTTATCTTATTATTGTTCTTCCAAAATTGTCGACAACATATTCTTTAAGGTTCGACATTGTCGGTCCAAATTTTTTAATAGATAAGATTAAGATGACCAAAAGAGGTGAACTATTGTCTCCTTTTAAAATTTAAACGACAAGATTATTTTTTGTATAAGAAGATAACGGATGGATATATGTTTTTTAAAGCAGTGATGGCCTCGAGGTTTAGGCGCGCGGTCGAGAATTTCGACGGTCGCAGGTTCAAACCCCAGGCACACACCTCTAACTTTTAGAAGTTATGTGTGTATTCACAATGAATTATCACTTGCTTTAACGGTGAAGGAAAACATCGTGATAAAACCTGCACACCTAAAAAGTTTTTAGGAATTTCTTAGGTGTGTAGTCCGCCAACCCGCACTAGGCCAGCGTGGTGGACTAAGGCTTAAACCCTCTCAGTTGTAGAGGAGGCCCGTGCCCAGCAGTGGGACGTATTTGGGCTGATGATGATATGTTTTTTATTTACCTAGTGTTGTCCCTATACTAAAGCTAGAGAAGACCTGAGTCCATAATATAAACAAATCTGATGGCGGATCACGTCATCGTAGGTAACTGAGTAATAAAATTTGAAGTGCGATCACTGTAAATTCATCTCAGTAACTATTTCCGCAAATTGTTTCCACATCGTTCTACAGAAGAATAAAATATATTGCTTATTTTCTATTCTGTGGCATGAAACATCTTTATTACCGCAAATTAACTGTGTTCAAGAAATACATACCTATTATTTCAATTACCCATAGATTCCTTCGAGTCTCAAGGTGTATTTCTTAAATTAAACGTATTTATTCAATTACAGCATTCAACCTGTCCAAGTTGTTCTAGTTCATTAAAACGAGTGCATTTAATGTTTTTTTGCGGCTGATAAACCGGCAGTTTTCAAGGAATCCTTAGCCAATTAAAGGCCACATTCCAGTATTCTATTGTTATTAGGTTTTCTTAGAACCGTATTCTGTCTTCTCGGATTGATAGTCTCAACGTTGGATGTCAAGAAGTAACAGTTATACCATGTTTAAGATTTACGTTCAGGTTATAAATTTGCATTCTAGACACTGACTAAGCGGTAGATTTGCGATATAATTAATGTCGCTTCTATATAAATCGACTTTATAGACAGTGCCTTTGATAAAAACAGGGATGTGTTCAGCTACAGTTGCTAATTGTCTGTCATGTTAGATTTATTATGAAACATTATGTGTTTTTTATTACTTTCTTACAAGCCGTTAATTGTATATTGAGAAATTTTACCACTAAACTCATTGAAACTGTAACAATACGTCTTAAAGAGTACATATTAATATTATAAGATGGCTACGTCATCTTTTTTATCCAGGCTTCTATTGTAATCCAGTTCATTCAACTTTATAATGGCTATCAATTGAGCTAATAAACTTTTTATTTGTCTGAAGTTTTTTCATTCCGTAATATCATTGCGCGTTCATATGACCGATGAGTCTGTCGGACCACTAATCATTGCTCGTGACCGAAGATTTTTGGGTTCGATCCAAATACGCCTTGCGCGACGGAATAATTTTAGAAATACGAATTATTTGTTTCTTTTCTGATTTTTTTGGTCAAAGGAAGTGACATTCGGAAGTTGTTGGTAGTTCTGATCTATATTAATTTACATGTTTATGTCAATTTGTGTTTGCAAGTAGAGGCTTATGTTTGTTTAAACATTACATTTTTAACTTGTGGGTTTTAATAGTAATCAGAATGTAGTAATATTTGGCGTTAATATTTTCATAGCATTAAGAATTGATTGATCAAATAAACATAACTCAAAAATTGTTTATCATATTCTTATACAGCAAACACGAAACGCAAACCTCTTCATAAGAGAATGATTAACGCAAATTACTCTATGAATAAAATTGACACCTCCAGTCGTGTCTACGTGCAAGACTAATAATCGAGATTCTCACTATCGGAATATTTACATTAAAAATCAACCAGATGTCAACTCGGTGTCATTGGCGAAAGGCCATAGAATCATAAAGATTATTGCATTTTTTTTAACAGTCTGAGAATACCACCCGCCCACAGAAGTGTGTTTAGAATTTCACCTCTAAGAAAGTATCATTGTATGCAGCTTGTTTGTAATTTTTCTAGATGTTATTCTATGAGCATTTTTTCTTATGTTTGTCAAAAATACTAAAATGATGTAGGCCTTGCAAATGATGTTCAAATAGTTGCCGAGGTTAAGCAATGTTAATTTACTTTTGTGCCACTGAATAACGATAAATAAGAAGAAAATAAATTTGTCGCTTTAGCAATTTTGTATTTTAAATTATGAACGTTAGAACGTTTAGACCAGCTAAAACGTTAAAGAAAGTTAAGTAAGGGATTATGATCCTAATATTGGTTAGAATTTTAAAGGTCAAAGTATGTTTATCAATATAGATAACTTAGTGTCAGAATTCTCCACAGATACAAACTTGAACTTCATTCCGTTACTTAACCTTTAATTTAAAATTAATTTTGGTAAATTAAAATTGACGAATAAAACGCCATAATTTCTCATCAAGCTAGCTTCTCGTTGACTATATATTATGTTTGATTAAAATTGACGTTATTGGATGTAATGTTAAGTCACTGATTGCCTCGTGGTCTCGCGGTACAAGTATGTGCTGTGCGATCTAGAGGTCCTGGGTTCGATTCCCGGGTCGGGCAAAGTGTTATTGGGTTTTTCCATTAGGAAATTCTCAGTAACAGCACGGAGTCTGGAAATGTGCTCGAAAATCAGCAATAGGCTCGCCCCCTATTACGTGGGACTGATACATACCTGGCGAAATGTGGGTGCAGAAATGCACCTCTGCCTACCCTTTCGGGGAATACTGGCGTGAGTTTATGTATGTATGTATGTTAAGTCACTCTCATCGGCCGGAGGACCGTCAAGCTTTTTAAAGCATTTGTTTATATTATGTGGGACACTTACATCGAAAGCTCGAGGCAAAAAATAATATCGGAAAATTGATATTGCGTATGATAAAATTTTATGATAATAGTAAAATTATTAGTGAATGATGGTGAAACTTGCATACATGAGAGAATCATAAACTTCAATTTATAAATTGTGTCAAACACATACATGATGTATCGAGTTACTTAGAAACTATTTCACTACGACATGCCTAGACCAGAATTCTGAGAAATAGTTCCAACTGGCATTATATTGGCATATTTAGGGCACATGTGCATTAATAATAATAATAAATAATGAATACACCCAACAGTCACATACATAGTTCTGATCCCACACTAAGATACAAGTCTTGTGTCGTGGGTATCAGAAACTACGAGAGACTTTTCGGTCTCACATACACCCAGACCCGAAACAAATATTTGTGGGTCACACAAACATTTGTCTCGGTGCGGGGATCGAACCCGCGGCCTCTCGTTTCGCAAGCTGGTGTCTAGCCAACTGCGCCACGGGGCTGTCAATTGGCATTGTACATATTTTTACTTGTGGTTTTCAGAATTTGGCATTGAGATGTATAAAAAATCAGAATAAATATATTTTATTTATTTTTATTTAATATGCTTTATTGTGCACCACATACATAAATAATAAATTAAAGCTACCTTAAAAACTATTGTGCCACAAAGGGCGGTCTTATCGCTATAAGCGATCTCTTCCAGACAACCCAAAAAAAAGTAAATATAAAAGGGGTACTAATAAGCTACAGTTTACCTTGTTTTAATTATACCTACAAGAACCTAATTTCCCATTATCAAAATAATTCAAGAATTTAGAAGATAAAACGAAACTTATGTACTACCTTTGACATTTTTATTATTAAAAGTACATATATTAGTTAGTACTTAGTAGGTACTGGCGGCTAGGGCCCGATTCATCTGTTCGGAATATGCGTGAAGTGTAAATATAAATGAATGGTATTTAATCTATATGGAAATGAATACTGTGTAAATGTTGAGTTGTTTAAAAAATGTAAATGTAGAAACAGACAGAGGCGGTTAATTACATACATACATACATAAACTCACGCCTGTATTCCCCGAAGGGGTAGGCAGACGTGCATTTCTGAACCCACATTTCGCCAGGTATGTATCAGTCCCACGTAATAGGGGGCGAGCCTATTGCCGTTTTTCGGGCACATTTCCAGACTCCGTGCTGTTACTGAGAATTTCCTAATGGAAAAACCCAATAACACTTTGCCCGACCCGGGAATCGAACCCAGGACCTCTAGATCGCACGGCACATACTTGAGACCACGAGGCAGTCGGCGGTTAATTAATTAGTCTTATATGTTGTTTTTACTAGCACGACGTCACAACACCACCAGATGTTAAGTGCAGTTCGGTATGTGCTTTGTTTGTTAATTGAACTAATATTCATTATTTTCTTCGTAGTTATTGTGACTGCCTCGTGGTCTCGCGGCACAAGTGCGTTCCGTGCGATCTAGAGGTCCTGGGTTCGATTCCCGGGTCGGGCAAAGGGTTATTGGGTTTTTCCATTAGGAAATTCTCAGTAGCAGCACGGAGTCTGGAATTGTGCCCGAAAAACGGCAATAGGCTCGCCTCCTATTACGTGGGACTAATACATACTTGGGACATACATACGTGGGACTGAAGTCGTGATGGCCTCGAGGTTTGGGCACGCGGTCGAGAATCTCTACGGTCGCGGGTTCAAACCCCAATCACACACCTCTGACTTTTCCAAGTTATGTGTGTATTCACAATGAATTATCACGTACTTTAACGGTGAAGGAAAACATCGTGATGAAACCTGCACACCTAAAAAAGTCTTAGGAATTTCTTAGGTGTGTAGTCCGCCAACTCGCACTAGGCCAGCGTGGTGGACTAAGGCCTAAACCCTCTCAATGGTAGAGGAAGCCCGTGCCCAGCAGTGGGACGTATATGGGCTGATGATGAATACATACTTGGCGAAATGTGGGTGCAGAAATGCACCTCTGCCTACACCTTCGGGGAATACAGGCGTGAGGTTATGTATGTATGTATGTATGTTATTGGGAACATATCGAAAACGGTCATAAGCTAGCAACCTAATATGTTGGGTTTAAAACATATCTGGCGAAACATGTTGTAGAAACCGACTCGTAATGAGAAATAGGCTTGAGTTAAAATATGTTTATTCTACAACAATCAATAAAGACCATTTAGCAAGATGTCCCAAAGAAGAGTAGGATTCTACTCACATGATATTTGTAGCATTTAATAGTTTTACAAATGAAATATAATAAGTCTCTTAATGCTTGATTAGTCGCTAACAACCGATCCCGGATTTACTTTCGCCGTACTCTCCGAGGTTATATTGTAGACGCTAAAATCCGTGACAGACAGACAGACTTGACCTCGTGGTTAGTAGACGGAGAGATCTGGTACACGCTCGCATTTCGTGACTTTTTTGTCAGTCCTTATTTGAATAATGGGTCTTGCAAAAGGGTTAGACAATTTGGAGCTGAAATTTTAGCCATTGACGTAATAAATTTGTTGTATGTTGCAGGGAAAATCCCATACCACGGTGTTTTTGTTTGATTCATAAATACATGTGGGTTTTATGGGACAGTAATCATCATCATCATCAGCCCAAATACGTCCCACTGCTGGGCACGGGCCTTCTCTACAACTGAGAGGGTTTAGGCCTTAGTCCACCACGCTGGCCTAGTGCGGGTTGACGGACTACACACCTAAGAAATTCCTAAGAACTTTTTAGGTGTGCAGGTTTTATCACGATGTTTTCCTTCAACGTTAAAGCAAGTGATAATTCATCAGGACAGTAATACCCCTCGTTATTTTTGACAACGAGTTATTTCACTTTGCATGCGCGTGTTATTGAGTATTTCTAATTTTGTTGATTTGAATCATTCGGTTTTCCATTTTTTTCGTCATTTTAACTTCGAAAATGTAAGTGTTTTAATGGAATATTAGGTTACAAAAGATGACTAATTCCTTGAATATTTGTTTTTTTCCGCACACATATTAAAATTGGTTAAATGTAACTTCACATAAGCTTATGTTTTTTTTACATAACTTTTGCAATATTTTTAATATATAAGCAATACAAAGATTTGAAGCAACATATTGAATACTGCTGTTATCTTTCGTTCTATAAGATATCGGGGCTGAATATGCTGGGATATGATCTTTGACAACTCGGAGATAATAGGAAAAACGAGATAAATTATGTTTTAGATATGGGTATGAAAGTGCCTCATGTCAGCGTATTGAACTCACTTATAGTGTTGCCAGGCTGACACACAAAAGGACTGATATATTTAAACGTTACACAGTATTTGGTATTACAATTTGTAACAATGTTTAACCCATTACTCCCCACTGTTCTATTTTTAGGACACTATATTAAAAAAAAATGTTGTTAGGGCTCTTATTTATTGTTTCTGATGAAATTCCTAATTTAATTCCTATTTTTCTAATAAAACATTTTTAAAAAATGTTAAGGCGATTTCAATGTAATTTATTCAAAATGATTATTAAATAATTTTTGTCGACTAAGGAGAAGCGTTATGATCCAACTTCATATATCGCGAAAAAAAATACTAAAATTATAAAAAAAACGTATTATTTTTTTGTTAATGTACTAAGAACTTAATTTATACATTTTATTAAAAAAAAGTCCAATGTTTTCGATGCTTGGGAAGTAATGGGTTAATTTGAAACATACTTAAATGGAAGAGAGTATCTAAAACGTAAATGTGAATGTCTTTTACAAAATAACTATTGGAAGTTTGATAATTTAAATTACTGTTATTTTCACTTATTTGGTTCGCTCTATCTTGTACGTATTAGTTTAATTTAAGCTAATGTATGTTTAATTGTGATAATTTTATAGTTACAGAAATGTGTTTTCTGCTTAATATTCTATGAAAATGTTTTACATAATTATATATTTTTTAAAGTTATTGTAAAGAAACAACAACCAAATATAAGTTAAAAGTAAATTAAAATAAAACCGTAACACAATTACTAAATGTATTTTGCTTTCACGTTGTGTAAAAGGTTAAAGAAAGCAACAGCTGCAAGGTGGCAACTAATGTGTCGCAAATAATAATTGCACTGATCAATTTTCTATATAGTGTCACGTTGTAACTAGAATAATTAATTCATTAATATTTTCTTTTATTTAGAAAATCAATTGGTCTGCTACGATTATTCTTAATTAGACTATATATAAATCGATAAATTTAAAACGCTGACTTGATATTTTCATAGAGAAATTGGAGTTTAGAAGTGTCGTTCGATTTATAGGTTAGTCTAAAATTGACACGTATTGAACACTTACTCTAACACTGAAGTTTTCGTTGCACACAACGATTTATTTCCTACAATTTTACGAGCACGTGGAATACGTCAATCGTCTATATAGACGTCGGGAGAATTTTATATAACTTTCGAATGAACGTCACTAAAAATCACTTAAAATACAACTTACACATATGCCTTTGATTCTTGTAACCGCACCAATCCTTGCTTGAACAGGTCGTAGGCGATCTTCGTGTACTGAGTGGAAACGGCGAGCAAGTCAGGCTGGTATTCCACTTCCTTCTGCTTCTCCAAGCTTATGGGGTTTGTGGTGATGTTGTGCTTCATCTTCATCCGCTCCAGGGTCCTGGAGGCCTTGGGTTTCTCGGGAGCGGGGACCTCTGTGGTTACGTCTCTAGCACACATGTTGCACATTTTTGGCGTACGCGCGCGATCTGTCGTGTCGTTTGAACTAGTGAGCGAGGCGCGCGCGATCGAGAATATAAGAGTGGCATAACGTAACCCCACCACCCGCCCGGCGCCTGCGCAGATAACCAATTTTCATCGGAAGTGGCGGTGCGTGCCGCGGTTGCGGGTCTCATCTGTAAAGACAGATTCCGTATCTTAAGTGCAATTTAAGTAATTTATCCGTGTATTAAATGTAAGATTCAATATGTTTATGTGATAAAAAATCATGATATAATTTCAGTGATTGAATATTTATTCGTGTCTAAGTAATATTTTTCCTAGATTATTTTATATTTGGCCATTATATTGTAATAAACGGTTTAATAAGTATAAATTAAAAAAAAAAATAATATTTCAAATTATATGAATAATTATGTTATGATCACAAAAACTTTAAAAAATGCTCATATATTTAATAAATAAATAATAAATACACCCAACAGTCACATACATAGTTCTGGCCCCACACTAAGATACAAGTCTTGTGTCGTGGGTATCAGAAACTACGAGAGACTTTTCGGTCTCACATACACCCAGACCCGAAACAAATATTTGTGGATCACACAAACATTTGTCTCGGTGCGGGGATCGAACCCGCGGCCTCTCGTTTCGCAAGCTGGTGTCTAGCCAACTGCGCCACGGGACCGTCAATATATTTAAAAAGTTTTTTTTTGTAAATGACCAAAATTCGTTTTTAATGCCAATAGAGATTTAATATCTCTAACTCTCTAGTTGTAACTGAGTAATGCCGGGCAGACATCTAGTCGACAATAAAAATGGGAAATTTATTTGTTTATTAAGAAAAAATTTAAATAGTTTATATACCTAAGTATGTAGTGTTATTCCATATAAAAAATTGGTAACGATAGTTGGAATGTATTTTCTTATTAATACCAAAGTATTTTTTTATAAAATACTAGTTGTTTCCTGCTACTCCGTATGCGAAACTCTAGCCTTCCTCAAATAAATGGTAATTATTAAAAAAATAAAAAAATCGACCAAGTAGTTTCTGATATTAAAGGGGTTGAACCAAATAACGTTTTGTACTTTAGCACCTCGTATTTATGGGAGAGACTATTCCTGTTTTTCAGGTAGATTTCCAGACTCTGTGCTGCTACTGGGAATTCCTTCATAGAAAAACCCAATACCACACTCCGTTTTACTTTATCGATCGTTCGTTAGTTTATCGATTTGTTTATTTTATTTTATTAATTATAACGTTTATCTCACATTATTTAAGCGCAGCCAATAATGCAGTCTATTTATATGAAAAAAAAAACGTGTTGGTATGTAATCGATAAACTCTAAAACTTTAATGACAGCTTTATTAAAAAAAAATATTATTAATGAATTATTTAGCGGGCTTAGGACCCTAGTCCACTAGGCTGGTTAAATGCGTTGGTAAGTCTCACACAATGGCGATACTTCCATAGAAGCCCAAAAGCGTACACGTTAACTGTGTTTAAGTGTGTTTAATTAACTAGCTGACCCGGCGAACTTCGTTCCGCCTAACAGCCGAATCTTAATTTTGTTTTAGCTTAAGTTACTCCTTATTACATCAGCTATCTGCCAGTGAAAGTCCCGTTAAAATTGGTTCACCCGTTTCAGAGATTAGCCGGAACTAACAGACCGACAAAAATTTTAAAAAACGTTATTTTGGGATATGTACCGTGTATACATCCATATGCAAAAAGCGGTTATTTCAGTATTACAAACAGACACTTCAATTTTATTTATTTATAGATAGCTGGGCATGCGCGTGAGCTGCGCGCGGTACTGGACAGTACTTGGACATTGCAACATTACTTTATTTTTCTAAAATAAAAGACTTTTTCTAAAATAAACGTAGCCTAAGTTACTTCTTATTACATCAGCAACCTGCCAATAAAAGTCCCGTCAAAATCGGTCCAGCCATTTCAGAGATTAGCCGGAACAAACGGACGGACAGACAGACAGACAAAAATTGTAAAAAAAAAAAATTTGGTTTATGTACCATATATATATTCATATACATGTAGTAAAAAACGGTTATTTCAATATTACAAACAGACACTCCAATTTTATTTAGATGTATAGATGTATAGAAGATGTATAGATTTGTAGATAAAATATGTATAGAATATAGATGTATAGATTGTGTATTGGGGGGGGGTCAGGATACCTACTCTAATTTAAATGTCAAATTTCTTTTATTAAATAAAGGTTTAAAACTTAAAGATAATTATTCGGAATTTTGCAAGGCAAACTGGGCTTATGGACTTCTACGGAAGTACCGCCACTAGTTTCACATCATCATATTATGACGTTGTTGTAAGTGTTTCTGAGAGAGTTTCTTACGTCGCATCTTTTCTACAGCGATAACACAATCAGTGGTTAGTGGCTGCGTATATTGACAATTCATAAGATCTTATGAAAGAATATACAGGATGTATAATAAAAAAAAATAGCTGCCGTGATTACGAACATTAAAAAAAATCCCGACAAAAAAAAACCTTTTCCTTACAACCACATCCATTTAATATCTATGATTGTTAGGAACACGTCAATTTTTTTTTCGTTTTTTTTTTATCGCCAATGTGTTTGTAATCACCACAGCTAATTATCTGCCTTACTTTCCGATGACGGTCTGAATACACGCTGTACATACATGAATAAAGGTATTTTAACTTTGATTTGGCATGCACAGAGACCTAGACATTTTCTTTTTAGGCCCTCTCCGTGGTTGTGGAAGAAGAACTTAGGACTTTTTTCTCTCGTAAGAAAAGACCTCTAGTAATAAAATTACGTATATCTTGATATACATAATTACTAATACTAATGTCTGTATTTTCTTCACAAGATTCAGCTGATACGCATTAGTCACTTTCTTAAAATAACTTACTTCGAAAAACAATGAGCAGTATTAAATTGTAAGATAGCGATTGCGAAAATGTGTTGTCACTGCTTATTTTTAAAGATATGCAGTGAATATAGATAAATATGACTATCTGTTCCATGATGGGAAAAATATACAGTCATAATATATGCTCACACACACTTACTCACTCACTCAATCATTCACTCGAAGAGGCACGCAGAGGTATACATCGGTTCCCATTTTTCGCCAATTGTTTTTAGTCCCACGTAATAGGCGGTGAGCCTATCGCAGTTTTTCTTGCACACTTCATAAGAATAAGATTAGAAGGGAAATAGACAGTATTTTGGATGGAGACGAGTGTTAAACACACGACCAATGATAAATTTTTAAACAAAAATGTATACATACATGTATACATACATTTACAAAAGTCTTGATATTACACGCTACCCGAATTACTAAGAAAAGGGCCGTGTCAAACATATAGATAGTCTAATCGTTGGTTCAGCATGCTGACATTTCGTTTCTAGGATTATTAACTAAATAAATACACCCAACAGTCACATACATAGTTCTGACCCCACACTAGGATACAAGTCCTGTGTCGTGGGTATCAGAGACTACAAGAGACTTTTCGGTCTCACAAACACCCAGACCCGAAACAAATGTTTGTGGATCACACAAACATTTGTCTCGGTACGGGGATCAAACCCGCGGCCTCTTGTTTCGCAAGCTGGTGTCTAGCCATTTGCGCCACGGGGCTGTCAATGTCTGTTCTATGCACGGAACACAACCACAGATGGGACAAAACCCATGACATATACATGACAATCTATGCCAGTCAACATGCATCAAACTGCCAAGCAGTTTCGGGAGTCCTGTACCGTAAAGAGAACGTTGAATTTATTCCGCCAAGCTAGCCTAGAGCTGGTTGGTTGACTTGACAGAACTAAGTAATTATTTGTCTCTATTTATTTAATTATACTTGTAAACCACATACAAGATGCAAAAATGAACAGTAAATGAGATTTAAAACTAATTATAAAAATAAATGTAATCAAATAGGTAACTGTTTCATCGCTCTATGCGATTTATACCAGACAACCAACAAACTGCTTCGTGGTCTCGCGACACAGGTACGTGCCGTGCGATCTAGAGCTCCTGGGTTCGATTCCCGCGTCGGGCAAAGTTTTATTGGGTTTTTCCGTTAGGAAATTCTCAGTAGCAGCACGGAGTCTGGAAATGTGTCCGAAAAACGGCAATAGGCTCGCCCCCTATTACGTGGGACTGATACATAGCGAAATGTAGGTGCAGTAATACACCTGTGCCTACGCCTTCGGGGAATACAGGCGTGAGGTTATTTATGTATGTATGTAATAATATATACTATCTATCATTGGAACAACTGTTTCGCGCCTCGTCTCAAATGATATAATTACATATATTAGCATATATTACATAAAGTAGGACAATTGGATGCTCATTTAGATCTATTAACTACATGCGTTGGGGTGTCAAAACAATGATACCGCAATTTTATTCGGAGAATTACTTTCTGGCTTCTATTTGTTTACACATACATACATAAACTCACGCCTGTATTCCCCGAAGGGGTAGGCAGAGGTGCATTTCTGCACCCACATTTCGCCAAGTATGTATCAGTCCCACGTAATAGGGGGCGAGCCTATTGCCGTTTTTCGGGCACATCTCCAGACTCCGTGCTGTTACCGAGAATTTCCTTATAGAAAAACCCAATAAAACTTTGCCCGACCCGGGAATCGAACCCAGGACCTCTAGATTGCACGGCACATACTTGTACCGCGAGACCACGAGGCAGTCTTCTATTTGTTTTGAAAAATAAAATTTAAGAATGGTATAGGACTTTTTAAGTTGGTTCCCTTACCTATGCAACGGCAATCTTTAATAAACAATGTTTCATCTTGACAGTTTCCAAGGTGCATTTGGATAGGCACTTGTGAAATGAGAGGCCGCGGGTTCGATCCCCGCACCAAGACAAATGTTTGTGTGATCTACAAATATTTGTTTCGGGTCTGGGTGTTTGTGAGACTGAAAAGTCTCTCGTAGTTACTCAGGCTATACTCTAATTGTTGCGCGTATTTGTTTATATTTTTTAAATATAATATATGTATTTTAAATAGCCTGCCTCGTGGTCTCGCGGCACAAGTATGTGCCGTACGATTTAGAGGTCCTGGGTTCAATTCCCGGGTCGGGCAAAGTGTTATTGGGTTTTTCCGGTAGGAAATTCTCAGTAGCAGCACGGAGTCTGGAAATGTGCCCGAAAAACGGCAATAGGCTCGCCCACTATTACGTGGGACATCAGTATGTATCAACATACCTGGCGAAATGTGGGTGCAGAAATGCTCCCCTGCCTACCGCTTCGGGGAATACAGGCGTGAGGTTATGTATGTATTTTAAATCGAATCAAAAATATTATTGGAAAGTATAAAATTCCTTGAAATTGTTTCATATAAAAGCAGGACCTAGGCTTTACTTTAACAGAATACAGGCAGAGAAGCCTTAAAGAAATTTCAAGTTATTCGATTCTGCACGAGTGAGCACAGTAATAATTGTTATCGTTCTACAAAAGCAAATAGTAACATCTTTATAATATCGATTGCTCAATATTATCGGCACGTCGGAACGAAGGTCTGCAGTAAACGCCCTACAGGTTATTCCAACGTTACCTGTGCTAAGTCTAGACTTTACCCACTGACCCTGTTTTTGTGTAAGCGAAATATGTTTTTATTATTTCTCAAATATTTTATTCTACTTTTTTTTTGTAACGACAGGAAAGCCCTTTAAGCTCCCCTGTTCGGTACCTCGGGGGAGCCCAAAAGGGTATGTCGGGGTCTCTGGCCTTCCAACTCGGCGCGCAGAACAATAATTGTCCGCTTAGCTGAGTTGGGTCCCTAACCAAAATCCTACGCCAGCATACCGACTAAAACCTCTCGGTGACCATCTCGCGCATTTAGGGCGGTTTTGCGGCATCTCAGGGCGAGAAACGCCCTAAATGGTCCGCCTCCGCCCAGCGCACCGTCCGATTGTGGACTCCTCCAAATTGGAAGGGCTTGAGATGCCCTCCACTTACGCTTTTTTGGACGTTCACCTCTTGTGAACGTCCGCGACAGTCAAGCGGTCACGTCCTCTGCCGCAAATCTCGGGGTTGCTGTCACCACTGTGTACCGCCCCCGCAGTGCGCACAGCCTCCCCAGTGGCCCCTGTTAGTTGCCTCTTACGACAGGTAAGGGATACCGTGGCGGAATTCTTTCGCCCCCAATTCACAGGGCGGGAAATATTTCATTCTACTGGCCTATTTGTATGTTTATGTAGAAAAAATATTAAATAGTAACCTTTTCTTAATTTACTTTATTGGTAGTTAATAGAAAAAAGTCCCCGGCTGCACCCAAATTTAATGCAAACTCATTTTGCATAGATCAATACATTGTGTAGACAATGAACACATTTATGTTATGTACCTTTGTGATGAATGTGTAACATTATGTGCAAATATTATGGTAGTTACATTCATAACTCAATAGGTTTTTACTAAAATATTAATGATTTAATTTGCATAAGTTTTCTGCCGCGTAATATTAATGTTTATTTTTCTTCTTTTTTTTAATACTCTTTGTTACACGTTATTGTGCTAACAACAAATACTTCTTTCTTTCAATGACATTAAAATGGTTAACATTATCGTACCAATTTTGATCTTTGAGAAATATAGTCCAGTAATTTTGAAGGTAATTTCAAGACAAACAATTCTTATAATGACCTCTTTGACCGCCGAGCAATAGGTCGCGAGATATTTGCGAAAAACTTATGTTCGGAACCCTTTGACCTCCATATCTTTTTAGCCGGCACGATATCAATGTCAATTTTTCACATCTTCATTACAACACTTTATATATCATAAAGGTGTATATAAAAATTCAGCTCGCTAGGAATAAAATTATTCCGCAGATTGGAGTTTAAAATGACTAAAATGACTGGACTAAACAATAACGTTCGCTCATTGCTTGGCTTTAAGACTTCGACAATTTGAAGTGCAAGATCAAAATGGCACTATTGTACACTACCGTAGTCACTGGCCGTGTCATTTACCAATGAAGTGCAAAAAACACGTGTCTAAGTCTTTACCGGCTAATGGTTGGTTTGTCACTCGATTGGGACCTAGTTAATTTATTTAATAATGCCTGAACCCATTATTAAAGTTCTTAGTATTTTTTTAAGTGTGTAGTCCACAAAACCCGCATTAGGCCAGCGTGGTGGATAAAGGTCTACACACTCAGTTGTAGAGGAGGTCCGTGCAATGGGACGTTTTAAATAGCACAAAGATTATTCAGTGATTTTAATCCTTTAAAATTTTATCAAAATATCAATTAGTGTGATGCGCAGAGCGTCGAAAAGTACTCCACAAACCTGATACAAGAATGTGATTTTCCTAATTGTTTTTTTTTTGTTTTAAATTTACTCTCCCGAAGTCAGTGAAAATTACTAATAGCTCACTTTTATAAATCATCAGTCCATATAGGTTCCACTGCTGGGCACGGGTCTCCTCTACAACTGACAGGGTTTAGGCCTTAGTCCACCACGCTGGCCTAGTGTGGGTTGGCGGACTACACACCTAAGAAAATATTTATAAATGTTTTATTTCAAAATTAATAATAAAACTAGTCAAGCAGTGTTTTATCATTAAAAACAAGTTGGAATAAAACTGGAGGAAGTTAATAAACATAAACTGATATTAACTGTGAGTGGTTTATGTTCAGATAGAGTAATCGATGTATTAACATAACTACTATTAGAGGCAGTTTTATATCGATAAATAGAGCATATGTACTTTAATTGAGATACATTCTTGAGTAAATTAGAAATTTTACTTATCAGGTACACGCATAGTTTTAACCCTGCATTAAGATGAGTGATTTCTAGCATGCGAAACTACTAGTAGTTTTTTTTAAACTAATAGGTTACTCGTGCTCTCGCGGCACAAGTATGTGCCGTGCGATTTAGAGGTCCTGGGTACGATTCCCGGGTCGGGCAAAGTTTTATTGGGTTTTTCCATTAGGAAATTCTCAGTAACAGCACGGAGTCTGGAAATGTGCCCGACAATAGGCTCGCCCCCTATTACGTGGGACTGATACATACCAGGCAAAATAAGGGTGCAGAAATGCACCTCTGCCTACCCCTTCGGGGAATACAGGCGTGAGTTTATGTATGTATGTTATCAAGTTCTTTTGAAAATATGTAATAGATAACGAAGGTAATTTACTTTCGGCATAATTTGAACTACAATATTATTGTTTGCGTTCGACATGTTCTGTGAACGCTTTGGGCCGTTGCAAAACTTAAAGAAGCATCTTATCAGGCAAGGATGTGCACAGAAATAATATTTCTCGATACTTGATATTCTAAGCACTGTCCATACATGATATGTGGTCACTCAACCCTGTCGATATTAAAAATGAATAATTTACAAAGTAAGCAATATGTTGCAAACAATGGGAGACGTTATCTACCGTCAGTCAATCGTATTATCATAAAGAGACCACCATTGAGTCTCACAGCAACACGTACGCATGCATGTGCGCATGCGCATGGTGTTACCGAGTTCTAAGAACACTTGGTATGCAGTGAACGGAGTTGGGAAGTACTGGAGTTTTTGTCCATTTTGCTTGCGTCAGAAAGCTCTGTCGCAGTGCAATGAGTTAATATTTTTGGTAATGTCGCGTTTAAGGTGATAGACTATTTGCATAAACCATTATTGCCTTATATGACTTCTTTGTGGACTTAGATTTCGATCTCGTAGAGTAGGTAGTCGATAATCCGATAAGAAATAATATTTGTCCGTCTTAAAAAGTTTCTTATGTTCATACATAGACCAATTAAAAAACAATAAAAATTTACAGTATTTAGTAGAATATTCTTACTTAAAAATTATGTTGGACAAGCAGAGGAAGGCCAAAGAAAAGATGGATGGAGACCGCGAGATAAGATATGAAAGAAAAAGAGGTGAATGAAGACACGACGGCTGATAGGGATGTTTGGAAGGATAAAACACCCTGCAATTTTTATCTTATTTGACACACAGGCCAACGACTGACTAATTTCTCGTAATTATATGCTTGTTTCTCACTGTTTTTATTACTTAAATTATATAGTTAATGTCTTTTTAACGAATGAATGAATATTCTACTACGATTCCACGAGCAATGATAAAATTTTCAAACGAAAATGAAGGGCTGCTATTGATTGTCACATATTTACAAAAGTCTTGAAGCAGCCGTGTCAAACATATGATAGACTAATCGTAGGTTCGGCATTCGGCATGCTGATATTTCCTTTCTAGTCTTATTCAACTGTTCTGTGTAAATAAGTCATACACATTAAGTAAATTATGTACGACTTTTTCATTAGATCATGCGATTGGCGAAAAATATCTCGGTAAACCGCGCTCTTATTTCTATACGTCTCTGCTAACTTTGAAAATCTACATACAAGTAATTCCGTTCCTTAAGTATACGAGTATTCACAAGCACCTGCAATAAAAATAGACTACACAACGGAGTACTTTTGTTGCGTGACTCCCAGTTACTTAAAAGAATAAAAGTACCCAACCTTGAACTTGCCAGTTCGTTGTTCACTGGTATCCCAAAGGATTGACGCACTTATATGCATTTGTAATTTTACCGTTTTAATGATAAAATATAGTAGAAACTTGATGATCCGACACTCAGTTAAACGGATTCGCGATTATCCGGACCACCAATCGCGAGAATAAATAAATAAATAATAAATAAATAAATACACCCAACAGTCACATACATAGTTCTGATCCCACACTAAGATACAAGTCTTGTGTCGTGAGTATCAGAAACTACGAGAGACTTTTCGGTCTCACATACACCCAGACCCGAAACAAATATTTGTGGATCACACAAACATTTGTCTCGGTGCGGGGATCGAACCCGCGGCCTCTCGTTTCGCAAGCTGGTGTCACTATGTATGTGACTGTTGGGTGTATTTATTTATTTATTTATTTAATAACATGGGGAATGATAAAGCGGTAAAAAATGGTCACCCATGCGTCACGTGTTATAATCTTTTCCATTAGAAAAAGAATATTATCACAAAGTCCTAAATCCATTATGTTAAGCTGCCAGCGGAGCTTTAAGGATTACTCGAAAACTTTCAAAAGATAATCTCTGTATCTAAGTTATTCACCGCTTTTGAGATTACGGTGAAGTGTTATGTACAGTCGAGTAGAGAAGTGAGTTTATAGTAATATAATAAAATTATTAGGGGAGCTTAATGCGCTTTCCTCTCGTAAAAAAAAGAAAGGTATAAATAGACAGTGATCGATGGTCGCGGGTTCAAACCCCAGGCACACACCTCTGACTTTTCGAAGTTATGTGTGTATTCACAATGAATTATCACGTACTTTAACGGTGAAGGAAAACATCGTGATGAAACCTGCACACCTAAAAAGTTCTTAGGAATTTCTTAGGTGTGTAGTCCGCCAACCCGCACTAGGCCAGCGTGGTGGACTTAGGCCTAAACCCTCTCAATGGTAGAGGAGGCCCGTGCCCAGCAGTGGGACGTATATGGGCTGATGATGATGATTAGGATTATCTGCCTCAATTTTCTATCAAGGTCTGTTTACATCCTGTATAGTTTGTTTAGTTTAGTTTAGTTTATTCTTTTATACAGACATAGCAAAGTAACTACTCCTGATACAAGCAAGCCGACAAACAAAGCGAGAAGACAGTTTGTCGTCACTCGACACTAAGAGTATAATGCTGACTTGCTGCTTAACGAAGGACTTGCAATGGGAAGTATATGGCACATTTTTTTAATATACTAGCACAGCAAAGCGATTTAACTTATGGTAAGTGCGTCAAAGTAGAGCATCAAGCTGCGAAAAATGTCCATCTACGTCATTCGGCGCAAAATATTTACAAGACTAAAATACCCAACTATTTAAAATGTTAAGTAGTTACCTTTTATTTTTAGGCAGTTTAATTTATCGAATGCAGAATTAAAACAAAAAGAGTGTAATAAATCATTGCATTAGGTTTTACCATGCACCAGGTATTATTTAACACGTCACACTCACAACCGCAAATGTGACTTTAGATTTCCGATAAAATTTCTGCTGTGATAAATGCGGAAAAATATTCAACCTACAGTAATCTAGATTAAAGTAAAGGAAAATGTGAACACGATAGGGATACCTGTGAGTCAATTATACATTGTTTAAATCACATAACAGTTGAATAATACTAGAAAGGAAATTCAAATTCAAATTCAACATATTTTATTGTGGTGCATAGGAATGTTACAACTATGACCCGCCGTGTTGGCATACAATAATGCAACTTAAATCTAATGTAAATCTAACTTTAAAACTATATTACACTATAAAAACAAATCAAAAGCATTACTACATCTCAACTAATACTAAGAAAATCATTTAAATTATAATAACATTTATTCAATAAAAATTTAAACAATGCACTTTTATAAGTATTGATGTCATTCAATTCTCTAATGGACTTCGGTAGCCTATTAAATATTTGAGGAACCAGGTAGAACACACTCTTATGAAATAATGCAGTTTTGTGGGGTATATATTGACATATTACAACATACATAGGACATACATAGGATGACTCCTATCATTGCGTCTGGCTCGGTTACTATAAATGTCAGCATGCCGAGAATGCCGAACCTACGATTAGACTATACGTACCGCTTCTTAGTAATTCGGGTAGCATGTAATATCAAGACTAATATAAATGTGTAACAACCAATAGCAGCCCTATATTTTTGTTTGTTTTTTATCATTGATCGTGTAATCAAGTAGTAAAATGAATAAGTGACAGACAAGCGGCGACACTCGTCCCCATATAAAATACTGTCTATTTTATTACTCATGCGGGGAAAGTAGTATCTTTGCGCACGCTTTTGGGGGCGAAAAGACGCTAATTCCCCACTTCACAATTACAGTGCGACAAGTAAACTTCTCGCACCCAAATTTTTATTGGCACACGCAAATTCAGTGACAGTGACAGTATCAATATCAAAGAAGTGAGGTAGGTATTTAAATAAAAATAATTAATACTGTAAAGAAGTATATTTAAGTAGTAACTTTCCCCGCATATATACGTAATAAAAAATAGTATGTGTAAGTCGTGCGCTCAACTTCACCCTCGTGGGCAATCGAGAATTTTTCGCACTAGTTGCACAATATACTATTTCTCTTCTAACCTTATTCATCTGTTCTGTGGTTTAAATGGACGAAGTAAAAAAACAAATGAAAATAAATGGAATATGTTATTGCATCAGTTAATTTTTTTTGAATAATGTGGTTCGTATTAATATACTTACTCGTATTTTCTTTTGCAGCTCTTGTGGTTCGCAAAGATATTAAAGAGAAGTCGTGAACTCACATAGGTGGCTTCAACTATATGGCGCTTTAAAAACTTACGCAGCGCTGTAATCTCATAATGGAATGTTAGGACGAGCAAAAACATGAATTACTCTTCAATTATGGTGAGAACTCATTCATGACATAATATATTTAAAATATTTAACTCCTAAATAAAATCTTAAACTCTAGGACCCGAGAAATTTTGCTCCAATATTTATGAGACTTCAGTAATGGCGGGGACTGTGGATTGAATTGAGTCGTGTGCTTATGATTTATTGCCTGATGACGTTTGTGTAAACAATATAAATCGCATATCTGTGTCATAAGTCGTGATGGCCTCGAGGTTTGGGCACGCGGTCGAGAATCTCGACGGTCGCGGGTTCAAACCTCAGGCACACACCTCTGACTTTTCTAAGTTATGTGTGTATTCACAATGAATTATCACGTACTTTAACGGTGAAGGAAAACATCGTGATGAAACCTGCACACCTAAAAAAAGTCTTAGGAATTTCTTAGGTGTGTAGTCCGCCAACCCGCACTAGGCCAGCGTGGTGGACTAATCACTAAGGCCTAAACCCTCTCAATGGTAGAGGAGGCCCGTGCCCAGCAGTGGGACGTATATGGGCTGATGATGATGATGATCTGTGTCATCTGTAGCATCTAGTGTTGGTGGAAACTTACTGTCGTTTGCAGTTGGCGTCACGGATGACGTCGAAACACATTTGGTTACTATTAACAGTGTTTCCGACGTGCACCCGCGTTTACGATCACTAGTTAATGTACGCACATTTTATGGCCTTGTTGATCATGTGAAAGTTAACTAGGTATTTCATTGCAAAGTGGCTACACACCGTAAACAAGACATAAAATTATTTTTGCCCTCCAGTTTGACCTACGCCAAATTTGATTATCCGTGTGTTTTACTGGATTAAAAGTGTTTAGCATAGTAGTGATATTCCAAACTATAATCTGTCTTTATCTCAAATTTTATCCCTATCCGTTTAGCCGTTTTAGCGTAATTCGTAACGAACGTGCATTTAAACTTTCGCATTTGTAGTATTTGTATGATTTTTACTACAATAACAAAAGTGGGGGAAGATATTAAAATAAAAGGGGTGAATAAAAACATGACGGCCGATAGGGATGTTTGGAAGGATAAAACATACTGCGCCGACCCCAAATATAATTGGGAACAGGGTAAGGGAATGATGATTTACATCAGTAACAAATAAACATACAAAATGTATACATATGTATAGTTTTGATCCCACACTAAGATACGAGTTGTTAGAAGAGTTTTAATAATATAATAAAAGAATCTTTTTTTTTAAGGACATGTACTGTTTATATTATTTGTTTGTCCGGAAATCCGTATGAGAAACTTAATCCTTCAAAAGGAATATTTTTTCCCCACTTTTGCCGCATTTTTTATTGCTACTCCGCTTAGCCTTCCGACAAACGGACTATTCCCCACAACTATAATTTTTCAAATTGAACCAGTACTTGCAGAGAATAGCGCGCTCAAACAAAACCTTCAGCTTTATAATATTACAGCTTTCCCATAGAGAAAAAAAAAGAAAAAAAAGGATTGACATTAAAGCTATTGTGTACTCAGTAGTACCCAGTTACGTACGGAACGCGCGTATTACTTGTAGTGTGACATCACACGGCGACTCGTGGTATTGTCGCTCATCAACATATATTATATTCTATGCGAGTACTTCTTCAATGCCTTTACGTTTTGCAAGGAACATGCATACCGTTTAGGTCGTTACTTTGTAAAGAGAGACCATATTTGTTTGCACAACTTTGATAGCCCTGCGTCATATGTGCGGCATGCTATAGAGGAAGCCGTGGTTCGATACTCAGGTACCACACGGTAGGCAGCGGCACACTACAACTGAGAGAGGGTTTAGGCCTTAGTCTATCACGCTGGCCTAGTGCGGGTTGGCGGACTACACATCTAAGAAATTCCTAAGAACTTTTTAGGTGTGCAGGTTTCATCACGATGTTTTCCTTCACCGTTAAAGTACGTGATAATTCTTTGTGAATACACACATAACTTCGAAAAGTTAGAGGTGTGTGCCTGGGGTTTGAACCCGCGAACGTCGAGATTCTCGACCGCGCCTCTAAACCTCGAGGTCATCAAGACTTAAAGCTTAAAAATTATTATTCAGAATTTTGAAAGACAAACTGGGCTTTTGGGCTTCTATGGAAGTACCGCCTCTGGTTATTATATGTATTTATTTTTAGTTACTTTTTATGATTATATCCTTTTTTTTCTCAAGGGGAAAGCTGGTTATGGCTCTACTTCCTGCCAGCCCTGGGGGAGGGGGGCGAGAACCGTATGTCGAGGTCACCGGCCTTCCAGCCCGGCGCGCGGCGATGTCACGTCCGCGCAGATGTTAATGCCGGGCTGGGTCCCTAACAAAAATCCCTATGCTGGCATACCGACTAAAACCCCCCGGCGGCCATCTCTATCCTTTATTGTTCATAAAATTTAGTTAAAAAGTAGCTGGAATTATACATGAATTATTATATAACACACAAGTTTGTTTAATTGTTGTCTAAAAGAAGGAAGAACCATTTATTACTGGCAAGTCATAGCAAACCTCAGCAAATTCCTCTAAACCAATCTATACTAATCTATACTAATAAATAAAATTGGAGTGTCTGTTTTGTCTGTCTGTCTGTCTGTTTGTTCCGGCTAATCTCTGAAACGGGTGGACCAATTTTAATGGGACTTTCACTGGCAGATAGCTGATGTAATAAGGAATAACTTAGGCTAAAAAAAAATTTTTTTTTAATAAATCGGCTGTTAGGCGGAATGAAGTTCGCCGGGTCAGCAATAAATGCATATGGATGTATACACGGTACATATACCAAAATAACGTATTTTACAATTTTTGTCTGTCTGTCTGTTTGTTCCAGCTAATCTCTGAAATGGGTGGACCAATTTTAATGGGACTTTCACTGGCAGATAGCTGATATAATAAGGAGTAACTTAGGGTAAAAAAATCGACTGTTAGGCAGAACGAAGTTCGCCGGGTCAGCTAGTAAAAAATAATTCCAGGAAGTGTTTTATTCTACCGAAACACGGTTTACTTCGGTGAAGTCTTTAAACGAGGAAAGAGGGGACGTACCGGGTCCGCGTGCGACGTCATTCATTCACTTTCTCCACAACTGGATTTTACCGCGTACTGTTTTATTACTTAGGGGAGGAAATAACCAAACGGCCCAACCACAGGTAATAAATAAATAAAAACACCCAGTCACAAACATCTGACTGACCGCACACTAAGATACAAGCCTTGAGTCGTAGGTATCAGAAACTACGAGACACTTTTCATGTTTACAAACACCCAGACCCGGAACAATTAATATTTGTGAATCACACAAACATTTGTCTCAATGCGGGGATCGAACCCGCGGCCTCTCGTTTCACAAGCTGGTATATGGCCAACTGCGCCACGGGGCTGTCAAATGGTTATGAATCAATGAGATAAGGTACACATAAGTATTTTGAAGTTATACTTATTTTGGCGCGTTAGGGAAATATTATGAGAATAATTTTTTATGATGCGCGCGCACACCATGACGAAAAAGTTATTTAAATAAGTTTATATGTTTTACATTTTAAAAATGTAGAATAGTAATTAGTTGTCAAATAAAATGAGTGCGTTCAGAAATGTAATATGTTGTGTAAACTAAGAACTATGTACCTACCTACATATGTGACTGTTGGGCGTATTTATAAGTTTTACTTCAGTCGTGTGGTCTAAAGCACACTCGAATTATTTTAAATGTTATTTTTTTATATATTATAATATTATTTGAGAAAATATTTATGTATGAAGAATAACTTCTAACACTTGTACATAAGTACACACACACACTTTTTTCATAATACATACATACATAAACTCACGCCTGTATTCCCCGAAGGGGTAGGCAGAGGTGCATTTCTGCACCCACATTTCGCCAGGAATGTATAAGTCCCACGTAATAGGGGGCGAGCCTATTGCCGTTTTTCGGGCACATTTCCAGACTCCGTGCTGTTACCGAGAATTTCCTAATGGAAAAACCCAATAACACTTTGCCCGACCCGGGAATCGAACCCAGGACCTCTTACATACTTGTACCGCGAGACCACGAGGCAGTTTCAATTATTTTTTCATAATAATTCCAGGGAAATAGCCAGTATGATAAATTTCCATTCGCGTTCGGAACAAAAATTGAAATATTTAGCCTTTTGTTCTTTTTCTCTGGCACGACAAAGTAACAAATAAGTAAATATACAGCATCTGATGGTAAGGTCGGAGCTATAAATGGGTATTAATCACAGACAACCTAACCTATAGACTCCGCTTCTATTAATTTTAATATGAAAACAAAATCGCTAAATCGTGGCGGGGTACGGGGGCAGTCGGCTAGTTTTCATTGGACGCTTCAAGACACTGATAACATTCTAGTGCGCACTAGAGATGGGATAAACTAATAATTATCGATAATCTACGAAGTTTATAGTATAAAGGAAAAATAAAAAAACATTAATTTTCATATAAATTTTTAATACTTATAAGTTAAACAATCGTCAAAGTCAAAGTCAAATGTCATTTTTTCTTTAAAAAATAGCAATATATGTTTTTTTCATTACATTATTTCAATTTTACATTATAAATGTCATAATGATACAAACTGTAGCAACAAAACAAAACTCCGATCAATTTACTTACTCCCAAGGCTTATTATCTTCAATAAACTCTGAAATTTTATAGTATACTTTTTTATAAAACTTATCTTTAATTGATTTCTTAAATTTTGTCAAGGGAAGCTCCCTAAGAGCCTTCGGAAGTTTGTTATAGAAGCGTATACATTTCCCCATAAAAGAGTTATTAACTTTCCGGAGACGAGAAAATAAATATTCGTTACGAAAGTAAATATTCATCAATTAAAAGTAAATATTATTTATCAACTATTTACCTCTAAAATGTATTAATTTTGTATAAACTCTCCTTATTGATTTTGATTCAGTTTTTTTTGTTAACGTGATTTTTTCCAGGAAACCAATTATCATCTCGTTTGGTAGCGTCAATCCATTTTTTTTTCACTTCAGGGCACTTGGGAAACCTTTTGAACAACAGACAAACAACGATATACAATCTATAAAAATATCGATCTCAATATTATTTGTCGATAAAACAATAATTATATTGTGTCTCATTACTAGTCTGCGTGTCAAAGAGAGAGCGAGATAATGTTATATGAATTCAAATAATAAAGAAAGAGATGCAAATACGACTTAAACGCGAGAATTTTTAATATTTTATTTTTAGTATATAGTTATTTTAGTGATTAATGAAAGAATAATAACTTACCTGTGAAATGTCATACCATCTTTTGCAAGACTAGATGTTGTGCTGCTCTTTCCACAAAATTTCACTGAACAATACGGCATTATGACAGTTAATTATTTTTTAAACAGGGACAATATGTCACTGCGACACTCGGCGGCGGAATGAGTCACGTTAAGGGGCGGGGCCGGCGGTTATGTCGTGTCAGCGCATAACGTCGGCGAAAGCATGTCCCCAGTAATGCGTCGTCTATAGGTTAGGTTGTCTGTGGTATTAATAGAGGATTTTTCGATATTCGCACTCCTGAGAGGTGTCACAGTCTATCAAATTTGACGCGGGTAAACAGTGTAATTATTAATGATTGGTGTTAAATGAATATTTAGTTAAACAGTAGTGATGTCCTCGAGGTTTAAGCGCGTGGTCGAAAATCTCGGCGTTCAATCATGAATCAACAATCTGACAGACCCGTGGCGCAGTTGGTTAGAAACCAGCTTGCGAAACGAGAGGCCGCGGGTTCGATCCCCGCACCGAGACAAATGTTTGTGTGATCCACAAATATTTGTTTCGGGTCTGGGTGTTTGTGAGTCCGAAAAGTCTCTCGTAGTTTCTGATACACACGACACAAGACTCATATTTTAATGTGTGGTCAGAACTATGTATGTGACTGTTGGGTGTATATTATATACTTTAACGGATAAGGAAATCATCGTGAGGGAACCTAAAAGTTCTTGAGTGTATAGTCCGCCAACCCGCACTAGGCCAGAGTGGTGTACAAAGGCCTAAACCTTTTAGCTGTAGAGATGGCCCGTGTCCAGCAGTGGGGCGTATATGGGCTGATGATGATGAAATATTTAGTTCAATAAAAACGCATTTCCGTCGACTTAATTGGATGTACATTTGCAAAATTCTATCTAGACACACGAATGCGAGTCGTACTTATCATCACATATATGGACAAGTCAGTAATGAGCGCTGTATATGGAGCCAATCAGTACACTTGTGTAAGGTTACATTTGTAAAGTTTATTATTTTGTGTAAATATTATATAATAAAATGTGGGTATAAAAATAACAAAAATGGGGTTTTAGAGTGGGGAATTGGTGGAAGGAGGCTATAAATATGGGCGACACTGACAGATTGGATCATATTCGGTACCGAACGTTTGTAAGATTCCAAACTGATGATTGTGTTGAAAAGTTTATGACGTTTACACAGTATAATAATCGAGTGATTGTGTATCAAAAGTAAAGGAAGTAAATACAAGTTTGTGGTATCATTTCTGGATGGTGTTTCTTACAATTCAGAAGCGGGATTCGACGACGTAAACTGCGTAAGTACACCCCTAGTGTATTCTATTTACTGTAAGGATTCTGGATAATATTTTTACAAATCAAATCAAAATCATTTATTTTCGAATATGGTATACAAATAGTTCTTATATAACACAAATAGGTACATTAGCCATATCCTACCCACAAGGCATGCAAACTAAAAATAAATGGATAACAGTTTTCATAAATTTGGCGATGTATTTAAAATTGTGTGTCTTGAAAATATTCTGAGACTGTGTAATATGCTTTCTTAAATAACATATATTTAAGATCTAGAACTGTCTTAATGACTATATATATGCGTGGAGTCATACAGAAAACAATTTTATATAATAATGCCGTTTTATTGGCTGGTAAACATATTTTTAATTCGTGTCTATTACTATTTGACATCCTGAAGTAGTGCATATGCTTCTTTATTAATAATGTTATCAATGCATGTTTAACTTGATGATCGCGTTGGTTCGTTAATGGCTAATTTTAGATAATAACTATACAAGATTTGTCTAAATTCCCTTATTTCATGGGTCTTGTGAGGACATTTATATTAAAATCACCGCAGATTAATATTTTATTTCTGCTGTGACAAAAACGGTTTAGGAGAGAGTTAAAGTTAGAAAGAAACTTATTTATATCGTCTAATTTTGACCTCGGAGGCCTATAAATGCATATGATATATATATATATATTGTGGTCTATTAACTCAATGCCAGAACATTCAATAATATTTTCTATGGAAAAAAAATACAGCTGGTTTAATACGAGTATAATGTTTCACAAATTACTTGTATTTTGCCTAATTTTGTGCAGATATAACACGGAATAGTTAGCCATATAACACGGAATAGTTAGTTATAGTTATAGTTAAGTCATTTCCGGAAAGTTAATAACTCTTTTATGGGGAAATGTATACGCTTTTATAACAAACTTTCAAAGGCTATTAGGGAGTTTCTCTCGAATAAGTTTATAGAAAAACATTACAAAAAGCACATAATTTTGTATAGACTGAAAAAAATATATGACATTTCGTGTTGCTGAGGGATTTTCTTGCCGTTTTTCTCCACTGCCGATAACACGTTTCGAAGCGGCAATAGTTTCAAGAAATAGTTTAATATTGACGATTCAAAACAACTTGTAAAAGTCTATTTGAATAAAGATGATTCTGATTTTGACTTTAGAAAAAGTTTAGAAAAGAAAAAAAGGTTTAAAATTAACGATTCAAAAGAACTTGTGAAGGTCTATTTGAATAAAGATAATTTGATTTTGACTTATAGTTCCTGTATATAATTATTTATTTACCAGTTCTTGACATTAAAGAAAACCAACTTGTTGTCGTGAGTTTTAGGAAAATAGAAACAAGTCGTGAAAATAGTTCTCGACGGCTAGAGACCCCTAACCGCAGGCACAGCGGTACGAGACGCAGCTATGCATACAGTCGTACTCGTAGCCACATTCGCAACGTGACAACTGAGAAGATTTGTACAAGGTCACGTATTCCATCTTTTACTTAAATGTGGCGATGATATATTAGGCAATGATAATGAAATTGTTGATTCAAAGCTGTTACTTTGTTTTAAGGTCATGGTGCGAGAATGGATTGGTTCGCAACGTGACAACTGAGAAGATTTGTACAGCGGTACAAGTTGCAAGAATGGATGGGTTTGTAACTTGGAGCCGACCAGGTCATGCTGCGAGAATGGATTGGTTCGCAACGTGACAACTATGAAGATTTGTACAGAGGAACAAGTTGCAAGAATGGATGGGTTTGCAACTTGGGTCCGATCAGGTCATGCTGCGAGAATGGATTGGTTCGCAACATGATAAGCTCAAAGTGTTAAAAGTGGAACAAGTTGCAAGAATGGATGGGTTTGCAACTTGGATCCGACCAGGTCATGCTGCGAGAATGGATGGGTTCGCAGCATGATAACCTCAGTGTTAAAAGTGGAACAAGTTGCAAGAATGGATGGGTTTGCAACTTGGATCCGATCAGGTCATGCTGCGAGAATGGATTGGTTCGCAGCATGACAAAGTTCAAGTTCTGTACGGGGGACCAAGTAGCAAGAATGGATGGGTTTGCCACTTGAATCCTATCAGGTCAGACTTGATTGACAGGCGAATTGCGAGAATGGATGGGTTCGCAATTCGATTTTGTCATCCTAGTTGAAGCGAGCAAGTTGCGAGAATGGATGGGTTCGTAACTTGTCTCGTCAAATGATCGGAAGCGAGAATGGATGGGTTCGTTTCCGACATTTACATTTACAAATTGATATCTAATATAAAATATGCACAAAATAAATAAAATAAAAATAAAATGACGACCGATCGAGTAAATAATTCGAGCAAAAAAATAATAAGACAATTTTTATTTGACAGGTCATATCATATAGTTATCGTTATCCTTACTGGACCAAATACATGCCCACTGAGTTGGACTCACTGGATCTACTCAGGTGTGGGTCGCGTCGCGTAAATTCCAGTAGTAAAGTGAGCCCGCTGAGTTTGTTTCGCTGGGTCTTCTCAGTCAGGGTCGCGTTTGGATCCGGCGGTAGCATTAAAAAAATACGTGACGTTTCGGAAATGCACAAGGTCCATCTAGTTATTTACTTTAAAATAATAAGATATTATGTATTTCTTGATGAAAAATGAAAAAAACAAATTATTTTTATATCGTTATGATTCAATCTGTGCCGAGTGTAAGGTTGCCAACAGAGTCGTGTATGGGGACATACACGTTATCAGGATGGACGAGTGTAAGGTTACATTTGTAAAGTTTATTATTTTGTGTAAATATTAATAAAATGTGGGTATAAAAATAACAAAAATGGGGTTTTAGAGTGGGGAATTGGTGGAAGGAGGCTATAAATATGGGCGACACTGACAGATTGGATCATATTCGGTACCGAACGTTTGTAAGATTCCAAACTGATGATTGTGTTGAAATGTTTATGACGTTTACACAGTATAATAATCGAGTGATTGTGTATCAAAAGTAAAGGAAGTAAATACAAGTTTGTGGTATCATTTCTGGATGGTGTTTCTTACACTTGCATCGTCGATATATTTTCTCAATTACATAATTGACAACCCCATGGCGCAGTTTGCTAGACAGTTTGAGGAAAACGGAGTATTTGATGACTAAAATACCAAAAATTGGTATTTGTGGCCTACTTAGTACCTGAACGCCAAAAAAATAAATGAATGTTAGATATGTCGGAGCAGGTGTGGCTTCGAAGTGTCTTTAAGATATGTGACATCACATTGCCGACGTCACAAATGTTGGTTTATGGTGATAACTCATACTATGAGTTTTTTTTAGTAAACTTTCACAATTACTGACGAGGCAGATAGCCCTGTATCGTTATGAATAGCAGTGACATCGTTATTACTGGAGGATCCATTTTGAGAAGTAATTTTAACAACCAACTTCAATCAAAGTTCCTTTTATTTCCCAATAAATCGGATGCTCGCTGTCCGCGCGTAGACCGATGAATGCTCGCTCCGCTGCAGCGGGCGGCCTTTTATAGACAGATTAGTGGGGGCAATCGGCACCGCAGAGGGGTGACCGCCCGTAAGTCATTCTTGTTTATGCCAGAGCGATGACGTAGCTCTCAGTATATGGTTTTACGCCGTTACATATATTTAAACGCATACGTGCCATGCTGCATATTTTAATGGCTTTTTAAATCACATATATATATGAATAATCCAACCCCATTCTACCTATCTACATATATTGACCAATATACATATATTGACAGCCCCGTGGCGCAGTTGGCTAGACACCAGCTTGCGAAACGAGAGGCCGCGGGTTCGATCACCGCATCCAGACAAATGTTTGTGTTTTGCTAACACAATAATGGAAAAACCATGAGGCACCTTATATTCCTCCGAGAAGTGTGATGTTTAAAATTTGAACATGGAGATTTACATATATATTCACGTGCTTATCCCCGTAACAGTAAACGGATTTTTTTTTCTGTACCAGACATATATCCCGTCTTTTTATTGAGCAGTTCCATATGAAACAAAAACGGTAACACTGTTCGCACCGGGAGCAGAAACCTCCCGGATTTTAAGGGAAACAGCTACAGGGTACTTAAAAAAAATGCGATTGAAACCACAGGCAAAACCTGGTACAAAAAGACTGCCAACCATTCATGACAATATTATTATAGCAACCAGTAAATAGATACAAGAAGTCGTTTGACTTGACAACATCCTAAAACTCACTCTCTTAAGCAAATTGAACCGTTTATTTAATTAAAATGAATACAAATTAGTCATAACAATGTTAATAGGACCAGCAGTAAATACAAGTATTGATTTGACAACATACTAAATTCCGCTTAATTATGGTTAACCGCAGAAGTCTTCTGCATAATTCTCTCATTTAGGTATAAATACTAGTTTTGCTTATAGCTTCGCTCGTTATAATATAGATTTATATTATATTATTATTAGGTGTGTAGTCCGTCAGCCTGCACTAGGCCAGCGTGGTGGACTTAAACCCTCTCAGTTGTAGAAGAGGCCCGTGCTCAGCAGTGGGACGTATATGGTCTGATGGTGATGGTGATGTAGGTGATTATTATTTTGGGATTATATAATAAATACACCCAACACCCAACAGTCACATACATAGTTCTGACCCCACACTAGGATACCTACAAGTCCTGTGTCGTGGGTATCAAGGACTACGAGAGACTTTTTGGTCTCACAAACACCCAGACCCGAAACAAATATTTGAGGATCACACAAACATTTGTCTCGGTGCGGGGATCGAACCCGCGGCCTCTCGTTTCGCAAGCTGGTGTCTAGTCAACTGCGCCACGGGGCTGTCAAATGGCTGTCAAATATATGCAGCCTGCGTAGTCGTTTCGCGAGTTGTGTCGTGCTATCTAAACGTCCGGGTTCAGGTAAAGTATTATTGTGTTTTTACCATAGGAAATTCTCAGTAGTAGCACGGTTTTTTTTTTTTTTTTTTTTATACTGGCGCGGCAAAGTGACCCCATTGCACCTGATGGTAAGCGTAATGGAAATGGTGTTCGAAAAACGACAATAAGCTAAGCTATTACATACTCAGCCTATCGCCGTCCACTGCTGAACGTAGGCTTACAAGAAAGCGCCAACCATCCCGGTCTTGAGCAGCCCTCATCCATCCGTTGCCCGCCACCTTTCTCAAGTCGTTGGACCATCGTGCTGCAGGTCGTCCTACACTACGTCTACCTAAGTTTGTCGCTCCCTATTACGTGGGACGCAAACACATTAGGCGAAAATAGGCGCAAAACATTATAAACATATACCTAATCGTGTCGGTAATGAGGAATCCTGCACGTCTAAAGTTTCGATACAAGCACTTTTTTTTAGTTAGGTGTAGTCCACCCACCTACATAAGATCAGCGTGATAAGGACTTTCAACTCTAAGTTGTGGAGAAGGCCGCGCTCTGCATTGGGAGGTATGTACATATATTGGCCAATATAGTATTCAGATAGGTAGAATGGGGTTGGTTAAGCAGTGATGGCCTCGAGGTTTAGGCGCGCAGTCGAGAATCTCGGCGGTCGCGGGTTCAAACCCCAGGCACACACCTCTGACTTTTCGGAGTTATGTGTGTATTCACAATGAATTATCACTTGCTTTAACGGTGAAGGAAAACATCCTGATGAAACCTGCACACCTAAAAAAAGTTCTTAGGAATTTCTTAGGTGTGTAGTCCGCCAACCCGCACTAGGCCAGCGTAGTGGACTAAGGCCTAAACCCTCTCAGTTGTAGGGGAGGCCCGTGCCCAGCAGTGGGACGTATATGGGCTGATGATGATGAGAATGGGGTTGGGTTATTCATATACCTATATGACTTAAAACACCATTAAAATATGCAGCATGGCACGTATGCATTTAAATATATGTAATATTCATTCATTTTTTGGCGCTTAGGTACCTACTTAGTATGCCACAAATACCAAATTTTAGTGTTTTAGTCATCAAATACTCCGTTTTCCTCAAACTTTACACACAAGAATCAATAAACAGTGTTATCTTCAAGAGCATTACGTGTTTGTATAGAGAAATCATACAATTTCGTGACGAGTTGCGAGAATTTCACCCGTAAACAAAACAAATGGCGTAGCAAATTTACAAAGACCCCTTAATGACTGATGGTTGTGGATGTTCAAAGACCATTTTTAATTTGATTATGTCTAGACGGATTTAATGTGTAAACAATCTGACATGCTTATTGTATCGAATTATCTTTTGAGATTTAACGGTGAAGGAGAATAATTATAGTCATATAAAAATTAAAGTTCTTGGGTAAATAATAATTTCAATTTTATTGGTTCACTTTGGTGAATTAAGACTTTGGTTGCTAGTATGTATGTCATTAAATTTCCATCAAGGGCATAAAGTGTTGATCCAATCCGCATAGAGATCTTAATGACGTTCTGCGTAGCTGCGATGCTTATTCGGTTTGCATTATAAACTCAAACTCAAAACTCAAAGTCAAAATCACCTTTATTCAAATAGACTTTTACAAGTGCTTACCATCAGGTACAGTGGAGTCACTTTGCCGTGCCAGAATAAAAAAAAAAAAAAAAAAAAAGAGTGCTTTTGATTCGTCAATTAACATTTTTTAAACTATTGCCGCTTCGAAACGTGTTATCGCTGTGGAGAAGAAACGGCAAGAAACTCCCTCAGCAACACGAAAAGGATAGGACTCTAAAACTATTTTATTTATTTGTATTTATATGATTTATTTACTGGATTCCAGTCTAACGCTCTGAGTATGTGTATTTTTAAAACTGACCCATACATATACATACATATATGATTTTTGGAACATTGTTAGGGTGGTTTAATCTAAATGGAAATCTTATCTCGGGTGTCGCTTAAACCCCTGGGGATGGCAGTAAGAATGCCTACGTGCTCAAAAGAATGTGCGCCGAAAGTTTGTAAACACACTGGTGTGTTTTGCAACCGTCGATGTCGTGTTTCGATCAATGAAACAAGCATGCGTGTGTTTATGATTTCTCACATGCCCACTAATACTAAAATGATCGATGTTTCGCTAACAACATCATTAGCCCATATACATCCCACTGCTGGGCACGGACCTCCTCTACCATTGAGAGGGTTTAGGCCTTAATCCACCACGCCGGCCTAGTACCGGTTGGCGGACTAGTTTCGCTAACTCTAGTTACTAATTCTAGTCTAGAAAAGGTCAGAACCTTGTTGTAGATTACTTTGACCTAATCTTCAAAATAATAAAATATTAGAGATTTGTTGATACTTTTAATTGAAATTGAGGCATAAGGTTGATTTATTTTTAACAAATATAAAAGCTTCTATAGGTGTATGTTGTTGAGGATAATTTTTCATTCACTAATTTGACAGTTATCTTGCTCTGGCGAAAAGTGTAAAGAATTTACAGTCTATGTTCAACAACGCATTAACCAACAACAACAACCCAACAACTTGCGTCTTGAAACTCTGAAGGAGACTCTCACAGTAATCGATTGACAATGGTACCTATTAATTTCTTTGAATTGAGGATAGTGGAGGTTTAGAATTGTCCTCGTTTCTAGTTCTCCTTAACACTTTGACGGCAAAGGATTGCAATTATCTTTCCCCTTTCAGCATTATTATGTCGGCCTGCTTAAAATCAGTATTGTTTATTACACTTAGTATTCGACAATAACCACGTGCCGAATGCACCTACAGTTATAAATCAGTGTTGCAACCGACCTCATTTGCGGTGTCGTCGCATTCCCAGCAAATATTTACGAGAAGCACGCCCATAAATACTACGCAATGTATTGTTAAATGCGTTATAAATGGAGTGTGGGGCTATTGATTCGGTGTGAACGAACTTATGATAAACAAAGTTTGTGCAATTCTTTCAAGTACGTGCATAAAGATAGTATCGAGAACGAAGATAAAATCTACTGACTCGTTGTTGCCTCAGCAACATTCTCGTACAAAATCCTTTTATTTTTTTAGGAAACTCCCTAAAAGACTCCTTAAACAGAACCGTAAAATACCAATGTAGTTTCTAATGTTAGAAGTCTCCAAACTAAGATATTAATCTTAGTTTATCAATTATTTTCTATGCACAAAATTTTATCTTCACCTGAATAAAATAACTTTACCAGCCCCAATTTATGATATTGGTTCCGATCGAGGACCCCCAAGTCGGACAGTATTTATAGGTTTCCCTATTGGAAAATTCTTATAAGACTCGACTCTAATTATGAGGGATATATTAAAAAGGTGTAGAAATACACCCACCTACTAATACCATAAGTTTACACCTACGCTTTTCATCTCCGCACCACCAGGTTAGACTGGCGGAGAATGACTCAGGCATTAAGTCCACCTTTACGTTTTGTATGTATGAAGTGTTAATAAATAAATAAATACACGTCTGCCCATCCCTTGGGAGATCATCATCATCAGCCCTTATACGTCCCACTGTTGGGCACGGGCCTTCTCTATAACTGAGAGGGTTTAGACCTTAGTCCCCCACAGAACTTTAGGTGTGCAGGTTTCCTCACGATGTTTTCCTTCGCAGTTAAAGTAATTGATGATTCATTGTAAATACACACATAATTTTCGAAAATCAGAAGTGTGTGCTTGGAGTTTGAACCTGCGACCGCCGAGATTCTCTACCGCGCGCCTAAACCGCGAGGCCATCACTACTTGTGAGATACAAATATATAGGTATTTATAATTAAGCGCTGCTGAATGCAAATAAGTCGTGATGGCCTTGAGGTTTAGGTACGCGGTCGAGAATTTCGACGGTTGCGGGTTCAAACCCCAGGCACACACCTCTGACTTTTCGAAGTTATGTGTGTATTCACAATGAATTATCACGTACTTTAACGGTGAAGGAAAACATCGTGATGAAACCTGCACACCTAAAAAGTTCTTAGGAATTTCTTAGGTGTGTAGTCCGCCAACCCGCACTAGGCCAGCGTGGTGGACTAAGGCCTAAACCCTCTCAATGGTAGAGGAGGCCCGTGCCCAGCAGTGGGACGTATATGGGCTGATGATGATGAATGCAAATACAATATAGGTCATTGATTAAATATTTCCTTTAATTAATAGACCGTGCTCTGTGGCTACAAATAGCTGATTCCGAAAATTCATTAGAGTAACTAGAACTGTCAATTCGCCTCGTGATAATTAATTAATTAGTCTCGTCAGGGTCGCGTTAATACGCATCATAGTTTAGACGTATATGTACTGAATTGAGAACATAGTATGTGGAAGTGATAGTTTGTGAAATTCTAATAATATAAACGCGAAAGTGTTTTTTTTTGTTTTTGCGCTTTCACTTAAACTATTGAAGTTTGATGGATTAATAAATAAATAAATACACCCAACAGTCATATAAATAGTTCTGACCCCACAGTAAGATAGGAGTCGTGGGTATCAGAAACTACGAGAGAATTTTCGGTCTCATAAACACCCAGACCCGAAACAAATATTTGCAGATCACACAAACATTTGTCTCGGAGATCGAACCCGCGGCCTCTCGTTTCGCAAGCTGGTGTCTGCGCCTCGGGGCTGTCAAGATTAAGCTATAGACGTAAATGATAAGTGAGATTGTGGTAGACTAAGGCCGAAACCCTCTCAGTTGTAGAGAAAGCCCGCGCCCAACAGTGGGACATAGGCTTATACAGATAGATGAGACGGTTTTAGGCTTCTATGTTTTATATTATAAATATGCCTCGTGGTCTCGCGGTACAAGTATGTGCCGTGCGATCTAGAGGTCCTGGGTTCGATTCCCGGGTCGGGCAAAGTGTTATTGTGTTTTTCCATTAGGAAATTCTCGGTAACAGCACGGAGTCTGGAGATGTGCCCGAAAAACGGCAATAGGCTCGCCCCCTATTACGTGGGACTGATACATACTTGGCGAAATGTGGGTTCAGAAATGCACCTCTGCCTACCTCTTCGGGGAATACAGGCGTGAGTTTATGTATGTATGTATTATAAATATATGTTTGATAAAACCTGTATGAAAAATAGTCGCATACCGCGGTAGTCATTAATATGTAAATTATATAATATCTTATTACGCATTTAAATTCTGTATGCTATTATACATTTCTTACCCAATTAAAAAGGTTTTTTTTTATTTTTTTAAATATTTTCTTCTACATCTTTGAGTAGGCTCACAATGTGTTAACTAAAAATATATATATTTTTTAAATTCCAAGCAAAGCCACAGACGTTCGATAGTCTAATATAAAAGTGTAATACACCCACGCGTCTAATAGGTACACCCACGCCCTGTCTCACCTGCCATACATTAAATAACCTGTGGGGCTTTGTAGGTCAAATCAGAACGTGAATTAGAGGCAGCGGGCTTGATCTCACAATGACCAAAATACTTCTTGATTCACAGATATTTATTTCGTCTTAGGGATTTGACAGTTTGTCGTACCCACTGATCCTTTTAGCTAATATCATCATCATCATTACTAAAGATTCCTAAGACTGCCTCGTGGTCTCGCCGCACAAGTATGTGCCGTGCAATCTAGAGGTCCTGGATTCGATTCCCGGGTCGGGCAAAGTGTTATTGGGTTTTTCCATTAGAAAATTCTCAGTAGCAGCACGGAGTCTGGATTTGTACTCGGAAAACGGCAATAGGCTCGCCCCCTATTACGTGGGACGGAACTGGCGAAATGTGGGTGCAGAAAGGCACCTCTGCCTACCCCTTCGGGGAATACAGGCATGAGGTTATGTATGTATGTATGTACTAAAGATTCTAGCTATTTGTTATACTAAAGATCTGATACAACATCATCATCACAATCCAAGGGTCTGGACTAGTAAGTCCATAGTTGGTACTAACCATTCTTCAGGTGAAAATATCGCATTAATAATTATATGTTAAAACGCATAATTACGTTATAATTTTTGACCATTTCATACATTGTTGTCTATTACCGGTTTCGTTTGCCGAATGTGTTAGTCTAGCCTCAATAAGTTTAATTTAAAAAATATGACGCAAAGGAATCGTCGCGTAAGGCCATGATGACGTGACTGGTGTGTTGACGCTAGAGAAATCAAAACAAGTCGAGAATTTAACCGAAATGTTGTGACTCACCAGTATATGCAGTTAAATCGATATTTTTTTCCTCGTTCATTGATTTATCAGATAACGTAGCGCGTTTCGTCACTGATTGAAGGTGTGCCTTATACAGAATGTTTTTACTCGGGTGTCGAGTCTTGGTTCTAAGTAAGCAGACAATATTTATAAGGTACCGAGGTTGTGATAAGGTTGTACGGAATCATGAGCGGTGTTCCAGGTTCGAGTACTGAGCGCATATTCCGTACTTTTCTAAAATGTATATTTCGACGGTCCCCAAGAACAAAATCGTATCTGCAAAGTACTCTACTGCAGTGTAGAGGTTTTAAATTAAGTGAAAATATAAATATAAATTACTCACTCATCTCAAAAATATATGTTATTAAGAAATAGTTTTCTTTTTCTCAAATATAAATTTTTATATTTGAACTAAAATACTTTTATAAGGAATACAAAATATGTAACTTTTTATTTTATGTTTCAAAAATGAAGAAATTATTAACATTATAGTTCAACCATATTTAACCGTGCGTGCAAAATATTATACAACAAATACTAAACGTAACTAAAATACATACATTTACACCTTTATTCCCAGAAGGGGTAGGCAGGGACGCATTTATGTAGCCACATTTTGTCAATTGTGTTGTCGACTGTAACGTGAAAGGGGGCGAGCCAATTGTCGTTTTTTCGGGCACAAATCCAGGCTCAGTGCTGCTACTTCAGAGAATTTCCTAATGGAAAAACTAAATATCACTTTGCCCGACCCGGGAATCGACCCGGGACCTAATTATTGCACGACACATACTTGTACCGCGAGACTAGAGGCAATTCTGGGTTGTATATATTGAATGTCACTCAATAAACAAAAAATCGTTGAATTCAATATATGAATTTGTTTAGGTAAAATTAGTTTTTTTTATTTTTAATATTCATTATTTTTTTCAATGCGACGATATACTCCTATGATGCATTTAACATTGCTAGTTCTTTATTTTATCAAACTTATACTTTATATTCTACACAAAGTACACAGGTACAAGGGCAATGCCTTATTGTGTTTCCCTGATGGCCAATACACAGGTTAAATCTTTATGTGGGCACAAGAGTTCTTTAAAAAACTTTAGATAAATTGCATTATATATAGGTAGTAGATACCTATTAGCTTTGATGTTCTTAACGACACTGTTTTTAATTTCAATAAACCGTTTATTTATTAGTTATATTACCGTCCAATAAAAAGCTAGATTTTGCTGTAATATTTTTTTTGCAAAAGCCGTGGCGGGATAAGTCAAAGTCAAAGTCAAATTATCTTTATTCAAATAGACTTTTACAAGTTCTTTTGAATCGTCAATTTTACACTTCTTTATATTATTGCCGCTTCGAAACGTGTTATCGCTGTGGAGAAGAAACTACATACACTATTACAGCTTTCTGTGCATGCATATGCAGCGAAAAGCGAATTCAGTCATGGTGTGAATTTTAATATTATAATGCAAGTCACTGACCTACTGAGCTATGGTTTAAGTTAATCCCCCTGTACGGTTTCTTGGAGTTTGGCGTACGTGCATTTGAGAGCATAGGCTGCACTAAGAGGGGATATGTACGTGGAAACCAGTAGCGGTACTTCCATAGAAGTCCAAAAGCGTTACACGTTACATTGTGTAATGTCTAGTTTATAATTGTTTATTGTGTGGTCAGGATATTCTCATTAAATGTCATTTAGCTGGTGGTAGGATATTCGTATCCGCCCGGATGGCGACCACCGTACACAGGGCGTAAAACCCGCCATAGTGGCACATGCAAGTGTGCCGCGTTCCGGGATCAGCCAGTGTATATCCGGTTTTCGGGGGGGCTTCAATCATGGTGAAAGGATGACCGTGCCGGCTTTTTTTGGCCGGTTTGTCGCGGTCGGTCCTTTGATCGCCATGATTGATAGTCCCCCAAACTTCTTCACAATAAGGTGAAGAGGTATTCGGCCGGCATGATTGTGTCGACCAACGGGAGACCATCATCTCTCGCTGGTCGGCACTTTTTCTGGACTCCATTGCGCTTACCATCAGGTGCAATGGGGTCACTTTGCCGTGCCAGAATAAAAAAAAAAATATTGCTTTTGCTAAATAAAGATGAGCTTTAAGATTATTATCCGGAAGTTTGTAAGGTAATCTGGGCTTTTGGGTTTCTATGGAAGTGCCGTCACTACCGGTACTTTGTTACATTCTCTTCCCAACTACATTTAAGAATCACAAACACATCCTTCTTCCTTTTTGACTCTCACTCAACAAAATATTTCAAGTCCATCACCCTACTAGGCCACCGTAGCGTCCTTGTCTTTTTCAACAATGGAGACGGTCCAGAATTGAATACGGGCTAATAAAATGGCTTTGGCGAATATATTGCTCACTAGTATAAAAAATTCTAGAGGTCCGGGTTCGATTCCGGGTCGGGCAAAGTGTTATTGGGATTTTCCATTAGGAATTATTATTAATATTTATACTTAGATTCAGTCATATCAAAAGTTAGTGTACCACCCTTTTCGGAAGGCAGTCATCACTAGAGAAGGACGGGCAAGAAACTCTAGTTTTGCTCTAGTTGTTGTTGTTATTGCACGGAGTCTGGAAATATGCCCGAAAAACGGTAATAGGCTCACCCCCAATTATGCGGGACTCATACGTACCTGTTGGTGCAGAAATGCACCTCTATCTAAAGAAACGTCAAGAAACTGAGCGGCACGTTTTGACTTCTTATATAAAAATATATACAGTAATGTTACAATCGTTTATACAACATTACTTCATTACACACGTATTAAAAAGTTTGATAAACAGCAGATGCGTCTTGAGGTAAACAATTACTGTAAATGTTTATTTTTAGTTGTTTGTGATATCTGTTGTCAGTGCCACCCACGTCACGCGAGGGAAATAAAAGGGGCACGTGATGTTTATTGCTGTGTTTAGACCGTGACTTCGCTTGCCCCGACTTACAGTCCTAATAATACATACATAAACTCACGCCTGTATTCCCCGAAGGGGTATGCAGAGGTGCATTTCTGCACCCACATTTCGCCAGGTATGTATCAGTCCCACGTAATAGGGGGCGAGCCTATTGCCGTTTTTCGGGCACATTTCCAGACTCCGTGCTGTTACTGAGAATTTCCTAATGGAAAAACCCAATAACACTTTGCCCGACCCGGGAATCGAACCCAGGACCTCTAGATCCCACGGCACATACTTGTACCGCGAGACCACGAGACAGTCCTAATAATGTAGGTATGTATTGTAAAACAGTGCTTACAATACTGAAGTAGTGATAGCCTCGAGGTTTAGGCGCCTCGACAATCCATGCGGTCGCGAGTTCAAACCCCAGGCATTCACCTCTGACTTTTCGAAGTTATATGTGTATTCGCAATGAATGATCACGTACTTATAGGCGAAGGAAAACATCGTGAGGAAACCTGCGTGCACCTAAAAGTTCTTAGGAATTTCTTAGGTGTGTAGTCCGCCAATTCGTACGAAGACCTAGGCCTAAATCCTCTTAATAGTAGAGGAGTCCCGTGTCCAGAACTGGAACGTATATGGACTGGTGATAATATTGACCAGTGTATTTTACGTCAGTTATATTTTAATAAATTTTGCTTTTCTTCTTTTTTGAAGTTATACTTCTATAGGCGCGTTATGAAAAAATGATGAGAGTGAAATTTTAAGATCTGCGCGCATCACTGTAACACAAAAGTAAGACGTTAAAGCGACCAATATAATTGACAGATTGAAGCTGCCTATGCTAAATGTCGAATGGATCAGAAAGGTTTTAATATGTTTCAGTACGAATATTTTTCAAAAAAAGTTTATATGTTTTAGATTTTAAAAATGTAGAATATTGACAGTAATAAAAAGAGATTGACATATTTATTAGTTGTCAAATATTTATGAGTGTGTTCAGAAATGTAATATGTTGTGTAAACTAAGAACTATGTATGTGACTGTTGGGCGTATTTATAAGTTTTACTTCAGTCGTGTGGTATAACTTCTAACGCGTGTACATAAGTACACACGCACTTTTTTTATAAACATGTATTGACGTGTCATAAATACTTTTTTATTACCTACATATACGATCATTTAGTTACATCTCACACTCGCGTCCTACAGGGGTGCATAGAGGCTATTGAATGCAACAAGCTCCAATACAGACACACCTTTTTTGCCCTCTCATCATCCATACATTACACTACCAGCAACAATAGTTAACAAAGATGCTTACTCTGACAATCACGTGATGATTTTAGCGTCAATATTTATAGACGTGTGGGAACCGAGTCATGTGACGCGGAGATCGTTCAATGAAAATAAACTACGATTGTTATAACAAAAACTCGTGTCGTCACCGGTTTGTCTCTATTCAAACACTAATTAAATATTTGTGTGTGTTACTGTTTATTCTTGTCTTGTAATTAAACTACTCATGGCGCAGTTGGCTAGACACCAGAGAAACGAGAGGCTTCGGGTTCGTTTCCCGATTATTATTATTGGAAAGTGGTATTGAGTTTCAGCTCGAAGTCTGGATGAGTGCCGAAAACCAGCAATAGGCTCGTGTTACGTGGGACAAAAACATAATTGTCGAAATGCATTTCTGCTTATCCCTTCAAGGAATACAGGCGTGAGGTTATGTAAGTATGTATGAAGCTAATTTGTACTGTATTCGTATCTGTGTGGAATTCTAAGAATATTTCTAAACAGTCATTACGCCAGCAGCCATAAAATGTACATTAATAATGAATTGATTTCTCAATGCACCCGTAAAGTTCGCAGTAAACGCACCTCTGTAGTTCTATGAAAACCTGAGTGCATTCACAAAGATACTGCGAACGCATTGTTAGATGTACATACGTATCGACTGAGAAACGATCAGGGGCCTCCCGGACCACCAGAGCGACGACATATATCATTATAACTTTGTACAATAAAGAAATCCATCGAAAATATGAGTGCGTTATGGAAGCCATTCAGTATTATGAATAAAATATGCGTCGTTGGCTATTTCTCCAACTGTATAAAACACTGTCTAAAACAATTAAATCTACATATGAACATATTATCTAGATGCCAAGTTCGGTGTAGATAATCCTAAAATGTATATATTTATTATGAGGAAGGCCGAAGATCGAGCCCGAGGCGTGCCATCGGAGAGGCCTATGGCCAGCAATGGACGTAAGAGAGACTGATGATGAAATTTCTTGTTTCTTCTATACAATGATAGATACGTACTAAATTAATAAGTAGTAAAATATCTTAATTTTTAACAATTATTATTTACACAATTTTAACATGTATTTCAAGCTGTAGATTAGACTTGGCCAGATTAATCAACAAACTTAACTTTATAAAAGTAACATCTTAAGTACCTACTTACACTAACTTGCACATTACGTACCTATTCCTATATATGTTGTTGAGACAAACATTATGATGTGAAAACTGTGTATTACAGCGATAATGTATTAAAAATGAATTATCTTCGCATTTAAAAAGGAAAATATTCTGAGCAAACCTTCTAGCTAACCCGCACTAGGCATCTGAGAAATTATTTGAAAGCTTTCTGTCATATAGTTTTCCTCACTATATTTTCCTTTCCCGTAATAATTTATTAAGAATATGAATAATGTCTGTAGGACATAACTTCGGAAAGTCATGTTAACATGCTAGGATTCGAACCCTCGACCGTCGAGAATCCTTTGACAGATCGCAAGCGCTTAATTATCAAGCTACGACGTTCGCCAGCAGCTTACTTGTCAAAATCATTGATAAAATTTGACGGAACTTCATTCAACATAAAGTCATTCAAAATGAGCCGAATGATGTAAGACATATACATGACATAACAGGTTCGAGTCTCGTGCCGCGACCGGTTTGTGTCAAACAGTTTCGCGTTAAATCCGATATATATTTTTGAGACAGCGCCGGATATAATTGCCACCTCGCATACTGCGGCGATGCAGATCGCATGGCTTGTTAAGCAAAATGTTGGAAATTGGTACTTTTTCTCGATTTTTTTTCTGATAATGTTACAAGTGTAGGAACAATGGTCTTTTCAGGTTTAAATTACTTGTTAAACGTTGTTAAAAGATAACAACCTTCCTTGACTGCAGGAAGTTTTATAGAAAAACATTTATTAATATACAAAAATTCTCAAATATTTTGTGGATAAGCTTCAGGAGATATAGTATGGCGCTGATAGAAGGATATTCTTGTCCGCTCGGATAATGATCACTTTAAATAGGTCAAGTAGATTCGGAGAAAAATGGCTGAACGACAGATAGACACACGCACAAACCTATAACGGTTCCGTTCGTACTTTTTAGGTACGAAACTCTAAAAGACTGCCTCTCGGTCTTGCGGTACAAGTAGGTATGTGCTGTACGATTGAGAGGTCGTGGCTTCGGTTCCCGTTTCAGGCAAAGTGTTACTGGGTTTTCCATTAGGTAATTCTCAGTAGCAGCAGAGAGTTTCGAATGATGTCCGAAAAACGGCAACAGTCTCGTCCCCTATTACGTGGGACGAAAAAACAATTGGCCTACTCTGCCTACCCCTTCGGGGAATACAGGCTTGAGGTTATATCTATATCTACATATATGTACATACCAGTGGCGGGACTTCCATAGAAGCCCAAAAAAGTTAAACGTTAATTGTGTAATGTCTAGTTTATATTTGCTTATTATTGCGTCTTTATTTAATAAATTGCTTTTGTTAAATAAACATTCCAAGCTTAAAAATTATTATTCGGAATTTTAAAAAGCAAACTAGGCTTTTGGGCTTCTATGGAAGTACCGCCAATGGTACATACATACATACATAAACTCACGCCTGTATTCCCCGAAGAGGTAGGCAGAGGTGCATTTCTGCACCCACATTTCGCCAAGTATGCATCAGTCCCACGTAATAGGGGGCGAACCTATTGCCGTTTTTCGGGCACATTTCCAGACTCCGTGCTATTACCGAGAATTTCCTAATGGAAAAACCCAATAACACTTTGCCCGACCCGGGAATCGAACCCAGGACCTCTAGATCGCACGGCACATACTTGTACCGCGAGACCACGAGGCAGGCACCATATATGTAATCTCTATAAAATGTGAAACTTATCATTCTTACCCGCGTTAGTATGTGGATTTCAATAATAGCAAATGTTAATACGTAGGTATGCGGGCACGACTTATGACACTTGAATCCCTGAGACAAAGGTTTGAGGGACCGTCTGCCAGATAGGGTTAAGATATTAATCAGGGAGATCCTGCATGCCGGAGGCTATTCGTTTCGACATATATTCGCCAGAACGACAGGCACTAGGCTAAAGTGACGTAATTTAAACGAATATTTAAAAAATACAGGTTATTCATGTTAATGTATATATAACTTGACATGGCTGTATTGCTGCCTTGACCAAAAACGTTTAACCAGGTCATTAGCTCATTCAAATTGTGGTCATAAAGCGTAAGAAACTGTCACAATCCTGCTCTAAACAAGCGTGACGTTTCGAAAGTTCCTATTGTCCTCCTCTTATCATATAACTTTAAATAGGACTTTTTCGGAACAAAAAATAAATATAAAATTTATATGTAATTAAAATAATATATATTGACCAGTGTAAATATGTATTTTACGACAGTCGTATTTTCATTAATTGTGTTCTTTTTTTATAAACATATGGCTCGAAAAATCTGACTAAACTCAGATAACTTTATTAGTTCAGGAGTTATAGACACCTAACTAGTGAAACGCGCTTACTTGGAAAACTTCGTACATTATAATTATGGGTTTATATACAGGGTGTCCCAGCAGTCGACGATAACCCGGAAACGGGGAATAGCCCAAGTCGTAAGAGTTATCAGAAAAATATTTAAAAAAATATAAGTTATGTATTTAGAAAAATATAGGGATTTCAAAAAAATCTAGAAAATCTACACCCTGTGACGGTTTTTTCACTACTGTTGCTGCAAATCTCTACTTTTTTAAATTATTATTTTTGTTATGTAATCCTGAATAATGCCTCTGCAAATTGTTATCCAACATATAAAGCCACCTTGCTATACTTCGGAAGAAAATGACATTGTTTACCAAACCGCATATTTAAAATTAATCATACGCCCAAATTTAACTGACTGTCCTGAAAAAAAAATGTACTACGCGAGTTTGGCAAGTAGCTTTAAAAGTTGGCGCATTTAATAAGGAATCTAAAATGGTATAACACTTGCTACATTATTTTTTAAACGTGGCACAATATTTTTTATTTTGCGAAGAAACCCATTTGATCAAATTTTCTTATTAACTAAAGATGTTTCTATTCGGCTCTTCGAGACAGCAATTTTAAGATACTATTTGAGTGAGATGGAGAGAATCGTTTTACGATGTGTGAGCGAGACAGATAGTGACGCTAGTTCAGTTAGAGAATATTTCGATTAGGAATACCGGAGTAGATGGATAGGACGAGCTGGCACAATCACATGGCCAGCCCGTTCACCTGACTTAAATCCTTTAGGCTATTTTTTACTGGGGAACGGTGAAAGATTTTTTTTTTTTAATTCTGGCACGGCAAAGTGACCCCATTGCACCTGATGGTAAGCGCAATGGAGTCCAGAAAAAGTGCCGACCAGCGAGAGATGATGGTCTCCCGTTGGTGGACACAATCATGCCAGCCGAATACCTCTTCACCTTATTATCAGTTCATCATCATGTCATCTTTAGTTAATAAGAAAATTTGATCCAATGGGTTTCTTCGCAAAATAAAAATTATTGTGCCACATTTAAAAAATAATGTAGCAAGTGTTATACCATTTTAGATTCCTTATTAAATGCGCCAACTTTTAAAGTTACTTGCCAAACTCGCGTAGTACATTTTTTTTTCAGGACAGTCAGTTAAATTTGGGCGTATGATGAATTTTAAATATGCGGTTTGGTAAACAATGTCATTTTATTCCGAAGTATAGCAAGGTGGCTCTAAATGTTGGATAACAGTTTGCAGAAGTATTATTCAGGATTACATAACAAAAATAATAATTTAAAAAAGTAGAGATTTGCAACAACAGTAGTGAAAAAACCGTCACAGGGTGTAGATTTTCTAGATTTTTTTGAAATCCCTATATTTTTCTAAATACATAACTTATATTTTTTTAAATATTTTTCTGATAACCCTTACGACTTGGGCTATTCCCCGGTTCTGGGTTATCGTCGACTGCTGGGACACCCTGTATATTAGTATGTGTGATTACGAAACCCTATTCTATGCGTGACTTGACACGCACTGGGCCGGTTATTTTTAATACGATACTTTTTTTAATACAAAGTCTATAGATGCAGGTCGATTATAACCTGTGGCACTTAAAATTATGAGGGGAGACCAGTAGGGAAGTTTAATGGTTCATGATGACATCGAGCCTGCTTTATCACTAGCTTTAAGATACTCCTGTAAAAAAACTCTCCACGAGACAGGCAGTGCCTAGTGTGGAGAGTTTTTGCAAACTGTTATGTGTAAATTTTTTCAAGGTTAATAAATAAAAATTTACAATAAATAAAAAATTATTATTCACCTTTGACCAATGTATGGGTTCTATTATATGTTGTTATCCTTATTTAATATAAATGCTTCGTGATATTACTTCCTGGAACGAGGAATTCCTTTATATCGGGCGTTAAAAGAATTCACCGCACGATCTAAATATACGTTTCAATAAAATCTTGTTTAATTTTAGGATAATTGTTTAATTATCCTGTTTGTTTCAATGTTATTGTTGTTGAAAATATGTATAAATGTCTATATAAATGTATATACGTACAAAATACAAATGTCCCCGTTCGTAGCAACATCTATCCTTATTTATGTGAGTCACGATGTTTTGAATATTTTAAATCGACCTTAAAACTCAGGAGGGATGTCGTCATACTTAACGACACGGAAGATTCTATTTGAAACGTTCGTAAGGAAATCTGCACACCTAAAAGTTCTTAACTCACACTAGGCCATCGTGGTGGTAACCTAAAGCCTCTCAGCTGTAGAGGAGGCCCGTGCCCGGCAGTGCTACGTATATGGGCTGATGATGATGCCCAGTACTTTGATAACATGATGGTGTTGCTTTAAAATATATTTGTTTGTATCACTTCGTATGCGAAAAAATCCCCTAGAAATACAACCTATCCAATAAAAAAAAGATTCATCAACATCGGTTGGCATGCTATTGAGTTATTCGTCGACTTGTCACGCACATTGGTGCAAATTTAAGACTTTTATGGCTTCAGCCGCCATCTTGGAAAACACGTTTTATCGAATATCTCGCGAACCGCGCATCGTACGACAAAAATTGTAGAAATTATTATTGTAGATAATAATATTTAATTATAGCGCTCCAAACAGAACTGACGCGTCTACGAAAATTTCAATACACACACAGGCGAGGGAACGACCCTAGTGTCACGAGGGGACAAAAATGGTTAGGATTTATACCTGAATACTGTTGGAATGTTAAGAGGGGGAAATTCCGAACGACCTGAAATATATACTTATAGGCGCATAATTGAATATACAACATTATAATCTCATTATCTCATTTACAGCGTTATAGCTCCTAAACTATAAATGCTACGGGAAAAAGTTTCTGATAAAATTTATGGGTAATTTTATGCTCTACAATTCAGTTACCATTATTTTTAATTTTTAACAATTTTTTTTAACCATTAACTAAATATTTAGTATTATTTCAATTTAGTAGAAACCATATTGTAAAAAGTTTGATAATTAAAAACCTATGCGTTATACAAAAAAAGTTTCAAATAAAAAAGATGGCAAATATTATTATCTACAATAATGATTCCTACAATTTTTGTCGTACAAACTCATTTGTGACCTGGTGCCTACGTGACAGGGTCGGTGCACCCATTGCGAATCTATTCTCCGAATCTATACTTACATCTCAAACTTGAAGAACTAATTTGAACTCTACCCCCATTTGAATAACGTTGATATATGTATAAGTTTCAACAGCGTGTTTTGTGTAGGGTTTCGCGCATTGTAATGGGCGCCTTCCCGCCGCGCCCCTCGTGTCATATAGACGCTACTGTAGATTAATTTACACTGATAGTAAGTAATAGGACAGTGGTGGGATGTAGATTGGCTCATGAGCCTTGTATATGAATCTATGAATTTTGCTGTCCTTGCTAAAAATAATTGCTTTCGAAATCAACTATTTACCATCAACTATTTTCGTTTCTTTACCCATTGTCATCTTCGTCAATCTATATACGTCCCACTGCTGGGCACTGGCCTCCTACTACTACTTCTACTGCTAGGGTTTAAGCTTAGTCCATTACACTGGTCTAGTGTGGGTTAGCGGACTACACACCTAAGAAATTCCTAAGTTTTTTTAGATGTGCAGGTTTCCTTAAGTTTTCCTTAACCGTTAAAGTAAGTGATAATTCATCATCATCATCATCATCATCATCAGTCGATATACGTCCCACTACTGGACACGGACCTCCTCTACAGCTGAGAAGGTTTGAACCCGCGACCATCGAGATTCTCAACGCGCCTAAACCTCGAGACCATCACTACTTTCTTTACCTATGTTTCGGTAATTTTGTCTTAAGTCCCATGTAATAGGGAGCTAGCCAGGTATTTTGGGTACATATCTAGACTCCTTGCTCCTACTGAGAATGTCTTCATGGAAAAACCAACAACTATTTGCCCGATACCAGGATCTAATCTGGAACCTCTAGATCCTACGGAATGTATTTGTGTCCCTAGACCACGGGGCAATCGTTAATACCATATTTTTGACTTGCCACATGTCAATTTCGTTTAAATGTCCCTAACATTAACCGAGACTAATAAGATATAAAAAGGATGACCGAAAGCCGAATGAACCGAAGGCCGGTGATCCCGACATACCCTTGTTGGCCTCCCCCGAGGTACCGAACAGGGAGCTTAAAGCGCTTTCCTCTCGTTAAAAAAGGAGTTCTCGATGAGTGAGCCATGATAACACTTAGAACAACATAGGAAAATTTATGTTTAATAAATTAATATTTATATTAAATATTAATTATCACAACGAGCCCAATCAAGCCCGCATGGCTGGTTAGAGTATGAACATTCGTTTGCATGTATGTACGTATATGTTACAGTACACTTCTACGTACTGTAAGACTCCATTACAACTGATCGTATTAAATAAAACTCCGTCTGAACTTTGTTAAGTTTATTATACACATTTTATGTACAATTACACTGTGTCCATCTGACTTAATCCGTCTCGTCCTTATCCAACGTCTTTTCTGTTCCTCGTCCCAATGGCCAATTCCCTACTTTTTATTTTCTCGACTTTTTATTGATTCTTAACCACCCCACTATTCTGATGACAGTGTTGCCATAATAATTACATTTTAAAACTAACTAAAATATTGTTTTCTTTTTATTTCTAATTCTAAGAAATATGTATATTTTTGTAAAACTTTACGGTACGTATATTACGAGCACGCAATCAGAAGTGATTTGTATAAGATACCATCTCCTTTAAGATAAAGCCTATAGTCCGGTCAATTTAGACCAAAAAATGAGGGTGAAGTTACATAAAGTCCCAACAAGCTGAATTTCTGTGAAATTGCTCAAAACATAATTATAAACAATGTCTAGAAGTTCCCCATCATTCCCGTGTAAGGAAAAAAAAATATTCAAGGTCAAAGGTCATAAAAATGAGTTTTTCGCGATTTTCAGCAAAACGGTAAGTTTTATCATAAAAGTACCTCAGACAAAAATTGTAGATCATAAAATTATCTATAAAAAATGTATCAAAAATTTTTTTCTTACGAGCACCGGTTTCTGAGATATAACGATTCAAAAAGTTATAAAAGTTGTTATCGTCATAATATGCATGAGTACGCCACGTATATACATCTAGAGTTATTATATATTAAATGTTTAAATATTTTTCTATCGGTCATTGTAACTTATACTTACAATATAAAATATACATAAGTTTTAACTATAAGAATATCAGGTAAAATGAAACCCAGCCCCTTAATCTTTAAGCCAGTGTAACTTCTGTTTCTTGTTCTATTGTGTGCGTGGCTAGGGTCTTATACCTGCTATAATAAATGAAATACCGTTAGTCTTGAGCGTCACTCATAACTGGCTGTGATACGACATCTGCATTTTACAGGAGGGATAAAACAGCAGTTTTCAAAATGTTTGAAAAACAAGATTTAATTCAATGTGCTGAAGTTTTTAAAAAGAGTAATTCAACTCAACAAGAAGTTATTACCAACGGCATCCGCTTTCTTCTTCCTATGTACGGAACTCCTAAAAAAAACTACCTGATAAGCATCGATATGCATGTTTCGTTAAAAATACTAAAAATAAAAAACAAGTTCAATTAGCTTGTCTTCCTCCAACCTCAGTTGCTGCTCACCAACATCTATTTCGAGTATATTACCAAGTTCAAGTGTGGCTTGGTTATCAGCTAGACTCTACAGACTGGGGTTGGAAGTTGGTCAACAATATATTAGAGCCAGTTCAAACTTTACTTCCACCTGCGCCGGAAAAACCGCTGAACACTATTTTTGGCAACTGCAAAAAGGGATGCAGTGCTAAATGTGGTTGCAAAAAAGTCGGACTGTCTTGTTCTTTGGCATGCACAAATTTTCAAGGCCGGTCGTGCTCTAATATTGAATCACAAACAATGGAGGATTCGTTTGACTCCGACGAAGTATCATGCGATACATCGCTATTGACGCAATTATGACGATAACAACTTTTACAACTTTTTGAATCGTTATATCTCAGAAACGGTGGCTCGTAAGAAAAAAAGTATTGATACATTTTTTATAGATAATTTTATGATCTACAATTTTTGTCTGAGGTACTTTTATGATAAAACTTACCGTTTGGCTGAAAATCGCGAAAAACTCATTTTTTTTACCTTTGACCTTGAATAATTTTTTTTCCTTACACGGGAATGATGGGGAACTTCTAGACATTGTTTATAATTATGTTTTGAACAATTTCACAGAAATTCAGCTTGTTGGGACTTTATGTAACTTCGAATGTCTAAATTGACCGGACTACTACTTAATCTGGAGATAATAATAGATGAGTTCTACTTGTCGCCTGAAACATTGCTTTACGATTGAAAACGTTATGCAATATTTTGTACTATTACAAAATATTAGACAATATGTCAAACAGCTTCGCGGAATGCCACTAGAATATCGACAGAGACGCTGTGACCTCTAAGTCACTCAAATTGTTATAGTAAGTAATGGAAGAGCATATAGGTCAAAATTCAACGGCGACTCATACATATATACCAGTGGCGGTACTTCCATAGAAGTCCAAAAGCACAGTTTGCCTTACAAATTCCCGATTACTCTCAACAGTATTCAGATAATACTGATGATACGGATAACCTTTAACCTTTAAATATTTGTTTGACAAAAGCATTTTGACATATTAATGAAAATATCCTTACCCTACATTAAACTAGACATTACACAATTAACGCTTTTGGGCTTCTATGGAAGTACCGCCACTGGTACATACACACATAACTTCACACCTGTATTCCCCGAAGGGGTAGGCAGAGGTGCATTTTTGCACCCACATTTGGCCAAGTATGTATCAGTCCAACGTAATGGGGGCGAGCCTATCGACAGTGACTCATTTTTGTCATTATATGACTTTTAATATCAAACGGGTATACATCATACTTGTGTCCCGAAACGTGTGGTAAAAATATGATGTAAATATAATTTAGTAATTACATAGCTCATAAACTAAGTATAACTTTCTGCACTACGACTGAATAGATAAATATATCATGACCTTATTTTACGGATTCGAATCCGAATAGACCAATATTAATTGGCTTACAAATTTTCGTCTCCATTAAATTTGTGTAAATAAACATGTCTAGTAAAGAAGAAAAAATCCTAGCTTGGTGAAATATTAAATTAGCGAAATATCTCACCGCAATCAAATAAAATGAAAGAATCAAAACTTGACGCTTCATGTGTAATCAAATTGACCAGCATCAAAAATACATAAAAATAAAATACTAATTATTTCAGAAGTCGTTTTTCAAAGGGATTTTTCACGCAAAGAATACTTCATTCGGTTACTAAAGGTAGTCGCATGCGCAGCGCCTTATTCCGAACGTGAGGTGTCACGTCGTGTATTTGATAGATTTATGACTTTAGGTACTTTAACTGCGTTGCGCAGTGCTTTTTAGTAGGCGTCAAAACTGAACGTTCCGAGTTTGTCAAGTATGTAAATCTGAGTATCTTTATTCATTGGTCCTTGGCATGAAATTCAGTGGCGGTACTTCCATAGAAGTCCAAAAGCCTAGTTTGTCTTACAAAATTCCGAATAATAATCTTTAAGCTTTAATTTATTATTGAACAAACGCAATATGACATATAAATGTGAATATCCTGACCCCACAAAAAAACAATTATAAACTAGGCATTCCACAATTAACGTGTAACGCTTTTGGGCTTCTATGGAAGTACAACCACTGAAATGAAATTATGAATCGCCTTGGGATTTAAGTATTTCCATCTCACAGAATGTGGTATGGTTATTGGAAAGTGGAATAAATGTTTTTTTGTATTTTTTACATTATTTTAATACATGTATGATAATGCCAAGTCTCTATAAAAAAATGCTTTAAAAAATGTTAATAGTTCAGTTACAAAACTTGGAAACAGTGTATAAATTATGCCTTGGGGACGAGCATTTTGATAATATGTTGCTTCGGTTTATTGAACCTGGATTCGGATCCCGGTTCAGAAATTATCAATAATTTTTGTATACGAAATCGGGAAATATTGGATATATAAAACTGAAATAGGCATCCTCCATTTTACGTGCAGCTTAAAATCATAGCTGGCTAAACTAAACCTCTCATCATGATCAGCCCATATACGTCCCACTGCTGGGCACGGGCCTCCTCTACAATTGAGAGGGTTTAGGCCTTAGTCCACCACGCTGGCCTAGTGCGGGTTGGCGGACTACACACCTAAGAAATTCCTACGAACTTTTAGGTGTGCAGGTTTCATCACGATGTTTTCCTTCACCGTTAAAGCAAGTGATAATTCTATGTGAATACACACATAACTTCGAAACGTCAGAGGTGTGTGCCTGGGGTTTGAACCTGCGACCGTCGAAATTCTCGACCACGCGCCTAAACCTCGAGGCCATCACTGCTTATAACTAAATCTCTGGAAGAAAATAAATCTCTTCCCTACTCTTCTGGGGCTAAACCAACGACCTCCCGTTTCACAAGCAGATCTCTCACCAACGGCGCCACAAAGGCTATCCAGCGGTGTAACTGTAGTTGCTTAATCGTATTATTGCCTTACAAATTACTTAACATTGTATTCTAACCACAAGTCAATTTGTGTCAAATTCTAGTCGATTTCTAACTTAGCACCCTGATGTTGATGAAATGGACATGATTTTTCGTTGACACATTTCTAGCTTTGTCCTTAAAATGACTGATAAATAATAAATAAATAAATAATAAATTCTTTATTGGTCACAAACAACATATAAAGTATAAAAGAATTCCCTGACTTCTGCACTAGTATAAACTGTGTTGCAGAAGTCAGTGTCTTCCCTTTAATTATCACCATTATCATATTATGGCCCTGGTGGAGTGACAACAATTCTTAAAGAAAACTAAAAGAAGCAAACAAAATCAAAACAAAATAAAGCAAAAAATGAAATAAAAAACATAATAAAAACAATTATGATATTGAAATGAAATAGTGTTAGTTGAATCTGTAAAAAGTCAATTTTTTTTATTTTTTAAATAAATACTCCCAACAGTAACTCACATACATACTTCTGACCCCACATTAAGATACGAGTCTTGTGTCATGGGTATCAGAAACTACGAGAGACTTTTCGGTCTCACAAACACCCAGACCCGAAACAAATATTTGTGGAACACACACACAAACATATACACTACATACACCAAAATAACATTTTTTACAATTTTTGTCTGTTTGTTCCGGCTAATCTCTGAAATGGCTGGACCGATTTTGACGGCACTTTTATTGGCAGGTAGCTGATATTATAAGGAGTAACTTAGGCTACGTTTATCTTAGAAAAAAATCTTTTATTTTAGAAATTATCACGAACTTTAACGGTGAAGGAAAACATCATGTGAAAATGCAATTAAAAGTTCTCCACTAGGAATTTCTTAGATGTTTTGTTCGCCAACCCACGCTAGTCCAGCATGGTGAGCTAAAGCCTAAGCCGTCTCAGTTGTTAAGGAGGTTTGTGTACAGAATTTGGACGTAAAATGGCTGATATATAAGTTTTTCACACATACATACATACATAAACTCACGCCTGTATTCCCCGAAGGGGTAGGCAGAGGTGCATTTCTGCACCCACATTTCGCCGAGTATGTATCAGTCCCACGTAATAGGGGGCGAGCCTATTGCCGTTTTTCGGGCACATTTCCAGACTCCGTGCTGTTACCGAGAATTTCCTAACGGAAAAACCCAATAACACTTTGCCCGACCCGGGAATCGAACCCAGGACCTCTAGATCGCACGGCACATACTTGTACCGCGAGACCACGAGGCAGTCAGCCATAAGTTTTTCATTTATATTTAATTTAAAATCACCTAGTAATTAATTCCATAATCACAATTTTCATTTCATTATAATTGCATTGCACTTAGAATCGCTTCTATTAGAATTACAAAACATCGCACACTAGAATTTCTCAATTATGTACACACTCGTCTGTAACAGGTACATACATATACAGCGTGTATTCAGACCGTGATCGGAAACTAAGGCAGGTAATAGCTACGGTGATTACAAACCCCTTGGCGTTAAAAAAAAAATCCCGATAAAAAATAATAATTTTGACGTTTCCCTAACAATCATAGATATTAAATAGATGTGGTTGTAAAAACTTTTTTATTATGTTTTTTTGTCTGTTTTTTTTTAATGTCACGGTGTTTGTAATCACCGCAGCTATTATCTGCCTTAGTTTCCGATCACGGTCTGAATACAGCCTGTATATGTATAATAAATGAAATATCCGATCCAATCCTTAAAAGCATTAGTATTTATGTGGCGCTAATTGCAGTCGATTACCGTTTAGCGTCAAACATCGGTAATAACTACAGAGTTTACTTCTATCATAAAGATGTCAGTGCTGACACGCTACTGCTCCGACAAACAGCCTTGTGTAACTAGTCGGTGGATTTAAGCGAATCAAACGCTTCAATGCGCTTGACGGGTAATTACACGTCAAATATGTCAACTGGAATTTAAAAAAAAACACCCAACAGTCACATACATATTTCTGACCATTAAGATACGAGTCTTGCGTCGTGGGAATTTGAAACTACGAGAGACTTACGGTCCCACAAACACCCAGACCCGAATCAAATATTTATGTCTCACACAAGCATTTGTGCGAGGATCGAACCCGCGGCCTCTCGTTTCGCAAGCTGGTGTCTAGCCAACTGCGCCATGGGGCTGTTGCTATGGAAGCCTATAACCGCTTCTTTTATACTGGCATGAAAAAGTGATAAAATCGGACTTGATGTTAAGCACGCTGTTGTCCAAATAGAGCAACAAGTGGCAATGGTCTTATACCTCTGTCACTCAAAATCCTTATGCCGGCCTGCTGAGATACTTCTTAAAGCTATGTGGATAAGGACTACAGCTAAAATTAACAATAACTCTTTTAAAGTATAATTTGTAAAGAGTTTAGGCAGTGATGGCCTCGAGGTTTAGGCGCGCGGTCGAGAATTACGGCAGTCGCGGATTCAAACCCCAGGCAAACCTCTGACTTTTCGAAGTTATGTGTGTATTCACAATGAATTATCACTTGCTTTAACGGTGAAGAACGGTGATAAAACCTACACACCTAAAAGTTCTTAGGAATTTCTTAGGTGTGTAGTCCGCCAACCTGCACTAGGCTAGCGTGGTGGACTAAGGCCTAAACCCTCTCAATTGTAAAGGAGGCCCGTGCTCAGCAGTGGGACGTAATTGGGCTGATGATGATGATGAAAGAGTTTACATAACCTCACGCCTGTATTCCTCGAAGGGGGTAGGCAGAGGTGCATTTCTGCACCCACATTTCGCCAGGTATGTATTTGTCCCACGTAATAGGGGGCGAGCCTATTGCCGTTTTTCGGGCACAATTCCAGACTCCGTGCTGCTATTGAGAATTACCTAATGGAAAAACCCAATAACACTTTGCCCGACCCAGGAATCGAACCCAGGACCTCTAGATCGCACGGCACATATCTGTGCCGCGAGACCACGAGGCAGTCAGGAAAGAGTTTAATAGAATGTAAATTTATTTACACCTCTTAAACATAATCAGATTTAGGCTTTAAGTCAGCGCGTTGACCTAATGTCTATTTTAAGTCTAGACTCGAAATGTCAAAGTAACATTTGCGATATAAATAAACGTCTACTGACCCGACACAATTGTTGGTACTTTGTTGTTATTTTTAACCGATACTGCTTATACATTGAACGTCTCGTTGGTTCGAAGTCTACGGCGTGCGATCGTGACTTCCTGCGTTCGATGCCAGTTTCGGTTTATTTATAAGGTAAATTATTAATACGAGAAAAAAAAAATGCCAATTTTATATATTAAAAAAATACTGAAAATTATGTTACAGTATTAACACATTCACTGCCCACCACTCGGATCCGAGTGGAGTAGGGCCATAGTGGCGGCGCCTCACACTCGGATCCGAGCGAGCGGCCCGTTCATCTTCTTGTAGTCACCTTAGTTCTTGTAGTCAGTTCGGCACCTGGCGTGCTGTGTGCCGACCACTCGGATCCGAAAAATGTTTTTTTTTTATTAAAATAATAGTTATAACCATATACATTCATCTATATTTTTACATATTCGTAAATACTTAATCAAAATTTGCCTTACAAAAAATTGGTTCTCAGCTATCATTTTCATTAATTTCGAAGGCAGTGAATGTGTTAAGTTACAGATACAACCTACTATACATATAATTTTCGCAAGTTATGTTCAAGAAAGCGAGTCATTTGCTATTTTCCGGGCATATTCCTACTTTGTAGCATCATAGATATTTTTCAATTTTATAATCTAATATTGAGTCGCGGGAATCAAATGCGGTGCAATTCACACCACTTTACCAACGATTCAGACAAGTACTATAAAATTCAACCTTCAACACCTTTACAAACGAAACATCAGCGCCATTCACAAAATAAACTTCTCAATACAACTTAAAATAGCCTTTTAATACAAATAGTTGCAAAACCGAACATGGTAGTATTAAACAAACGCGTTGATGTCTTTTACACGCGAAGAAATTCCATTCCGGTTTGTATAAAAAAACCACATGATTTGAGCGAGACGGCAAAAAGTTCTTATTTCAGTTAGAGACAACGTTATGATCGCGAAGTTATTGCAAATCGAGACGGCGGACGGCTCGAATGGGAACGGGCCCATTTCGCGCACTCTATGAGATAAAAATGCGTTTCCATTTGAACATACGACACGACTTTTAGGCGTAATTTGCAAGGACAAATTAAAAAAAAAAGAGCAGTTGGAATCGATTTATCCGTGTATTTAATTAAGTAGGATAACTTGCTATCATTAAAAGATAGTTTGCTCAGTAGTGATATTATGTATTTCCTGATGAAAACTAAAAAATAAATTATAAAATAAATATTTTTGTACAAATTATATAAAATGAACCATAGTTGAATTATAATGTAATAATAAAAGATTTTTCTTTTCTGTATTGACTTGTCATTAGTGCTATTTGATTGCCTACGTGACCAAATAAAGCAATTTCATTTCATTTCAGTGCTATAAATAATCATCATGAGTACTTATTTCCACTGAGTTTTCCAAAAAAGGGATTATGATATTATTCCAACATAAATATCAAAGTGACGATATTTTTCTCGTGTGTCAATGCAGCCGCGGCGTCCGGGTGGCGTACGTGCGCAGGCGCACGTCGCGCTCTCAGCGTGGAGCTGGCTGCACCACCGCCCCTCTCCCCTCCCTCCGGTCTCCTATTCCTCTGTTAAGGCGCCGTTATCTGCACCCGCCACTCACTACAGCTGCCATTTGATTTATACATTTGATTTGTGCGCTTTTGTCTTCGCGATGTATTAATAGCTCGAATAGTTATTACTCATACGCTCAAAAGCTGTGAAATAATGGAACTTACTCAATGTCGCTTGGAGGAGGAATTTATATTTTATGGCTTATTATTTTTATTAAGAGTACATGACAGCACTTATTCATCATGCAGAAATGCACCTCCGCCTACTCCTTCGGACTATATCAAACTAAAAATATTTATTGTTACTTGTATAACTGCGTTATGAAGAAATAATTATTTTAATGGATGATTAAATTTATCGATCTCCGAAAAGGATGCGGTACATTGAGCACATTTAAAAAAAACGTGTGGTTTTATGAAACCACGGTAAAAGTGAAACTTTTTCTCACATTGTGGACATTTATGACAGCCCCGTGGCGCAGATGGCTAGACACCAGCTTGCGAAACGAGAGGCCGCGGGTTCGATCCCCGCACCGAGACAAATGTTTGTGTGATCCACAAATATTTGTTTCGGGTCTGGGTGTTTGTGAGACTGAAAAGTCTCTCGTAGTCTCTGATACCCACGACACAGGACTTGTATCCTAGTGTGGGGTCAGAACTATGTATGTGACTGTTGGGTGTATTTATTATTATTTAACTAATTTTTTATAGAAAAATATTCGATTTTGGGTTATAAAATCATCAATCTTAATAATATACTTGGGAAATGGGAATGATTATGGAAAATAATAACTATGTCTCTAACTAATATTTTAATATAGCTCTGTGTTTTGAAGTACGACATACATTATATATACAATTATTTAGATGAAAAACATATATTAAAAACTAAAACAATATGTATTACAATCGTTGAGACATTTTGAACTATTTTTAAATTTTTTTCAATCATTCTATTTATCAATTTCATCTTCATCATGAGTTTCACAGTTTATAAATGTAAAAAATATTTTATAGTAACTAAAAAATAGCAACATTTAAATTAAACACTGATAAAAACTAACAAATAGCTTGGAGCACTGGCAAAAATGAGTCTGTCGAAGCGTAGACGCATCCTCACTGTGCGTCCAACGGAGGGTATAAATACAGCCGTCCGATCGAGAATGATTCATTCTTGCTCGGAACGCTGGACCGAACGGAGCTCTGTACTAAGTTTATGAAATTACCTCCAAAAGTTTTACTGTCACTATTTTAAAAAACCAATAACGCGCAAGACACCCCGTCAAGTCATAGTCTACACACTACACGGTCAGCTGATGCGAACCATAGGCGCCGCCATATTGGCCTCGGCTGCTCTGTTGAGCGCCTTCCACTTTACCCCTACTCCGCGGCCGACCGTCTCGAGACATGCAATAGAGGGACGAAAATGTTTGAGGCGATGTAATAAAATTTTCACTTTAAAAATTATACTGGCACAAAAATGACCTATGTTTGCGTAATACTAGAATCGATATGGAGGTATTTTTAACCTTATGGATAATGGTCATATCTAACTACAAGTAAACCATCAAATGAAACACCTTGCTCATTTTCTTCCTATCTTATAATTGATGCATAAAAGTTTCGTCACTCACACATTTGGCCGTAGCCATGGCCAATATTGGAGCCAATGGGAATTGGCACTGAATCATTAACCTCGACATTGAACGTATAAATTGAGTAACGCTTACATCAATTCAAAGGTCAGATCCTTTTTATGTTATAGATGAGGTTGGCAACATGGTGAGTGTTTATTGCTGGCTATTAAGTTGGCATTACTGAGATTTGTTCTCAAACTTTATTTTGTCTGCATTTTTAATATGTTTTTTGCTACCCCCAGCACAGAAAAATATCGGGACAGAAATCTTTGACCGCGTTTTACTCAATTATCGTGCGTGTCATGTTTTCACTTAAAAATAATTTAAAATAATAAGGTACTCTATAATGTTATTTAAAAAAATAAATAAATTATAAAAATATTGGCGACTGATTGCGGCTCATAAACAAAAAAAAAACTTTTGGGCACATTCCCAGACTCCGTGCTGCTACTGAGAATTCCCTAATGGCACAACGCCACAACCCAATAAAATTTTACCCAACCCGGGGATCGAAACCGGGACCTCAAGATCGCACGGCACCGAAACCGCCTTAAATGCGCGAGATGGTCACCGAGAGGTTTTTGATTTTGGTTAGGGGCCCAACTCCTCCGAGGTACCGAACTGAAGCTTAAGACGCTTTCCTCTCGAAAAAAAATATGATCGCACGGCACATACTTGATATTATACTAGTACGAGTAATAGGGGTCGGCGAGCGCCACAGCCCGGACAAGTGTCAAAACAAATGTCAAACAATTAATTAGAAGTACAATAAAAACAATCATAGCAATGATAACAGTTATCAGCAGTAATATTTACAGCCGTAGTAAATTGCTTTATCGCACGCGGCACGTTAATTTATTACACTAGATATGATGAAGAGAAAAATGGTTCGTGTGTACATATGAGTATTGGGAAACTATGTAAATAAAATAAATAAATAAATACACCCAACAGTCACATACATAGTTCTGACCCCACACTAGGATACAAGTCCTGTGTCGTGGGTATCAGAGACTACGAGAGACTTTTCGGTCTCACAAACACCCAGACCCGAAACAAATATTTGTGGATCACACAAACATTTGTCTCGGTGCGGGGATCGAACCCGCGGCCTCTCGTTTCGCAAGCTGGTGTCTAACCATCTGCGCCACGGGGCTGTAGATAATGTATTGTGAGATGTGGTACTTTATCGTGCATGATTTGTCTATAGCCCATGCTCAGTAAAAAATAATTATTAATTTACAACTAATGTTCTTAGATGGAAGGTCTCCGTATGCGATTTCCGAGTCTGGCAAATCATTAATGACTTTTTCATTCCAAAATTCTCAGTAGCGACACAAAGTCAATAAATAGGAATTATGTCTTAATGAAAGGTAAAAAAACAGGAGACACGTGGGTGCAACATGCAAACGTGGGTGGAGTGAGTTACCATTTATAGCACCTTCAGATTTACGCTTTCGACAAAACGTCCAGAGCTCCCTTTTGGGAGCATCAGATCCATCTTTTTTTGGCACGGGGAAAATTCTTTTGGATCCCCGTTTGCAGGAAACAAATGGGGTATGCCTTTTACCTACTAAGAACTCCATGGTAGTCTCCCTCTACAATTTGAATGTCTTCGGAAACTCAAAATGAATACTCCGAATAAAATACCTAAATGGTACCTTCCCTTTCGTGAATAAAATAAATTTTAAATTAATTAAATTAAAAAAAAAATTTAATTTCTTTATAAATGTACATATCAGTGGCGGTACTTCCATAGAAGTACAAAAGCCCAGCTTGTCTTACAAAATTCCAAATAACAATCTTTAAGCTTTAAATCTTTATTTAACTAAAACACTTTGACATATCAATGAGAAAATCCTGACCCCACAATAAATAATTATGAACTAGATATTACACAATTAACGTGTAACGCTTTTGGGCTTCTATGGAAGTACCGCCACTAGTAAATAAATAAATAAATAATACACTCAACAGTCACATACATAGTTCTGATCCCACACTAAGACACAAGTCTTGTGTCGTGGGTATCAGAAACTACGAGATACTTTTCGATTTCACATACACCCAGACTTGAAACAAATATTTGTGGATCACACAAACATTTGTCTCGGTGCGGGGATAGGACCCGTGGCCTCTCGTTTCGCAAGCTGGTGTCTAGCCAACTGCGCCTCGGGGCTGTCGATGCAGTACATATCTAGTAAGAGCAGAATGGAATAACTTACATAAGGCCCTCTTAGCAACACCGTATCTTTACTACTGCAATAGCCATTCATTGAAATAATTTGCGAAGCAGCAAACCCAAGTAATGAGCATGTTTTATTGAAATATCCTAACTTACTGCTAAGTGGTTTCCATGTACCCGTCAGCTTATGCGTGCAAATGAATACCATTAGCTTAGCATATACTTAGTTGTACCTATATTTATAAATTTTGATTATAAACATAGGTATTATAATGCTGCCTCGTGGTCTCGCGGTACAAGTATGTGCCGTGCGATCTAGAGGTCCTGGGTTCGATTCCCGGGTCGGGCAAAGTGTTATTGGGTTTTTCCATTAGGAAATTCTCAGTAGCAGCACGGAGTCTCGAAATGTGCCCGGGAAACGGCAATAGGCTCGCCCCCTATTACGTGGGACTGATACATACCTGGCGAAATGTGGATGCAGAAATGCACCTCTGCCTACCCCTTCAGGGAGTACAGGCGTGAGTTTAATTATTAATTGTTTATTGTGGGGTCAGTACACTCTCATTTACATGTCAAATTGATTTTGTTAAATAAAGATTTAATGCTTAAACATTATTAAGAATTTTAAAAGGCAAACTGGGCGTTGGGCTTCTATGGAAGTATCGCCACTGACGAGCTCATCTCCAATTAAGAGGGATAAGACCTTAATTTATCACTCTGGTCTATTGGTGGGAATGCATCTTGATTTAGAAATAGTAATACCATCAGATTTTACAGTAGTTATTTGTACCTAAATATATGAGCAACTACGCCTTAAGTGAATGAAAACGTCATGAGTAGAGAAAAAGAAATTGAATGTGTGGTCACAGTGCTCAGAGACCGCAGCTTCTCGTGTTACGGCTCAGATCAAAGCCGACACTCTCGAACTAGGAAGCTAGTAGAACCTTTACCTGCTGGTCTAGACCGATTTGTAAATTGAATCGCATTTGTAAATAAAATCGATGATAGCCTTAAGAATAAAGCATGCGAGTTTGTTTCCCAGGCAATTGCTTTCAGTCGGAAGTAACGGTGAAAGAATTATGAAAGAAATATCATGTATTCTAAAAGGTTTTTTTTTAAGTGTGAAGTCTATCAACTCTTGCTAATTCAGCGTTAATAGCAGAAAAAAAATGTTGGCAGTAAGATGGATATGACCTGATAAAGATAAAGAGTTTTATTATGGATTGTTCGGTTGATTTCATGGCATAAAACGCATTGAATCGAGAGCCTAGCAAAAGTTTTTCGGTTAAGAAATTTCCAGTAACAGCGCGGAATAAAGAATAAAACCGAAAATTCCAGGACTGTCGCGATTGACCTTCTGGAATGCTCCCGTGGTCACAGGACCGATGTTTCTGGAAGCGCTAAGGAGATGTATTTGTTCAGCGACGATACAAAGGGGAATTCTAGTGACGAAGCGATTCTCCTGGGACCTCCCAAGTGATTCAAGGTATATGTCTCACTCTCATGTCTAATCATTATCATCACCAGCCCATATACGTCCCACTGCTGGGCACGGGCCTCCTCTACAACTGAGAGGGTTTAGGCCCTAGTCACCCCGCTGGCCTAGTGCGGGTTGGCGGACTACACATTTAAGAAATTCCTAAGAATTTTTAAGTGTGCAGGTTTCATCACGATGTTTTTCTTTACCGTTAAGGTACGTGATAATTCTTTGTGAATACACACATAACTTATAAAAGTCAGAGGTGTGTGCCTGGGGTTGACCCGCAACCGTCCATTATTCTCGACCGCGTGCCTAAGCCTCAAAGACATCACGACTTATCTCAGCTCATAACAGTATTATACATAAAAATCAGGCATTATAAACCTTAATGCTTACTATTAGGATATCCGTATAATAAAGAGGTTAAAATCCCCATTTGTTAGCCCATGACCGTTAGTTGTGATAACGACCTTGCTTGTGTCACTCAATTATCGCGCTGACTAGTTGTTATCTAACCAATATATACGACCAATACGCAACACGGCACCAGATTTGGTGTCAGTGACCAGGTGCTGTCTTAAAAGAGGATCAAATGGAGAGAGTGAATGAGTAATGTCGGTTTGCTTTAATGCTTCTTCAAGCTCGCCATAATAAAAATGGAACACGTGAGCTGACAAACTATAATTACAACTTACCTAAACATTGTTTGGTTCATATTCTAATTTATAATAATTAGTACGCTACATCGTGCTCTGACAAAGTCCAATTTATAATTTAAGCATGTAGTTAAGTGATAAAAATTGGGGCAGGAATTAATTGGACTAAAACAGGGTATAACGACCCGACGGCCCGAATAGAGTAGAACGGGATTTTCCTTAAAATTCAAGGCTCAGATATCGGAATTATCAGATGAATACAATAAATAATTTATATTTTTGTTTCAATATAGTATAAAAACCTCAACTCATTGCAAAACAGTACTCATGATTAAAAATATTTATCACATCTTGACACGTGACAGATAACATTCAGGTGACAACATAATAATTTCAACACCATCCCACAAAACAGATCCTATGGTTCAAAAATATGACAAATCTTTCCGTGGTAGGGGCATAGGAAAGTCAATAAAAGCTGATATCATAATACTAGGATGCACCCTGCCAGGGATAGTGACAGCGCACAAACTGAAGAGGAAGTTCGGCAACACTATGGACATAGTGGTGATCGACCTGGCCGGGCCACAACCGAGCGTCTCAAAATGCAACGTGGCCTTCACAGCCGAAGAAGATGATTCAGATAAGGACAACAACTCTGAAAACCAATATGAGACCACTCGACAGTTGAAAGACAACGTAGCGAAGTATTATCTTACCAGATACGCGAAAGAATTCAGCATCCCTCTCCCTGACGTAATCCTCACCCCACAGAAAGTAAACTCACCTCTGTGCAAACTGTTTCAATATAGGAATGGTCAAACAGTAGAGTGCATAAAAGATTTCCATGACTTTGACTACCTCAGCTTTGTTGAGAGGTTTGAAATTACTCAGTACCAAACACTCCTCGATCAGAGTATGAGGGATTTGTTCCAAACAAAAGACACGAAGTACGAAAGACAAAGATTGCTGTACTACGATCAAACTACGATGGAGAAGCATATATGTGACGCACTACTTTTTTCTACCTCCAGAGAGATCATGAGAACTACTGTCAGGTTAGTATGCGGTGCATCAGCTAGCTCTGTCTCTGTCCTTTTCTATCTTCACCAATGTCATAGAACTTGCAGTGCGAGTAATCATTTAGACGGAGATAACACCAAGTTCCGTGAGAAACTTCTAGGCTACTGCAGAAAAAGACTAGCGAATCAACTTCAGCAAAGTATAGCGGATATAACTTTTTCAGCTAAATCTATAAAAGAAATTCGCACGTACTCCGACGAGCAAGTGATATTAGAGACGATAAAGGGAGAGACGAATTATATATGCAACTTACTAGCCATGGCACTGAAGCCCGACCAGTTGACTAAAATCCAAGTTGAAGACCAACTTCTATCCGAAAAGCAGGTGGATTTATTTAGTTCGATGAAACCGGGTCGAGCCAAGAAATTCGTCATACAATACGAAGAAAATTTTTGGGGAAAGCAAGGCTACAGCGGAGATATCCTAAGCATACGAGGTCCGATCATATGGGCGATGGAAAAGCCCAGAATGTCAGGCACTGGCAGCCTCGAGAAATATTCTTCTCTGATCGGTTATCTGAAGGTCAGAGACGGAGATGAAACGGATTCTCGGGAGGCGGTTTTAGATCAACTCGTTAAGCTATTTGGAGTGGAAGCTGCTACGCCTTTCAGCTATAAAGAAAAGGATGTGGCCGATGTTTTTATACCCCGCTGCGGGGACTTTGTAGCTCTCAAAACTATGACGAGGGATAGCTCACAAAAACACTTAGAGTGGGGTGCTCTTGACATATTTGCTGAGGGAGATGTGGCGGCCGCTTTAGAAGCAGGGCATACTGCGTATTTGAACCTTTTAATGTGTCTTCGACCACAAGCAATGACTTACGAAGACTTGAGTACAGCCGATTGGCCTGTCATTCTAAACTATTCGCCGATTAAACGCTGGATGGCCCATATAAACGTTATCTCCAGCATGCAAATGGTGGTTTTTACAGCGGCTTTATGTATGGGAGTGAGTCTTTTGAAATCTTATATTAGAAAGTGAATCAAGTTTAGGTTCCATACAGTTTTACATTCGTTTATATTTTAATAAATTGTAAAACAAAAAAGATTTCTCTTCTTTCGTTATTGGTACTGGCGTAGAATAGATATCATGCCTGCTCTAAGGTAATATGGGTTAACCATTAAATTGAAATTACGTTTTGATTCCCAAAACAGAAGAACAGTTTAGAGTAGGATTTGTTAGATGTATGTAGGTCGACGTAGCTAGCATGTTTACAGTACACACCAGTTTCTCTATACTTTATTAAACTTCAAATGAAGCCTGTAAGCCAGACCGTAATGCGAGACTGAATATTCCTCCTATATAATTTTATTTTATTTTATATATCCAATAATAATTATTTTACATATCGCACTGCTATTTCCAGAGAGAAATGTATTAAAAAAAGATCTCTTCATTTTCAAATTTCAATACTAGCAAAAAATATAATCAAATAAACAGTCAAAGTCAAAATCATCTTTATTCAAATAGGCTTTAACAAGTACTTTTGAATCGTCACTATTAAGTTTTTTTTTAAACTACAGTGCGAAGATTGTGGCGTAGTCTCAGCCCATCATACATGAAGTGAATTGAATCAGGTTAATAACCACACTGATACAAAATATTTCTTCGTTCCTGCTTTGAAATGCAATCTCTCTAGAAATTCTAAAAAAAAACTATGTTTAATCACTTTATACTAATTGCTACATGTATTATCGTAAAATGTTTTATGATCATATATGGTCCACGTATATGGTGACTGATTAAGGAAATATGCAGTAAAATTGAATTTATATGAAGCTTTATCATTTATAGCCAGGCTTTTTTTATATAGGCACGACTAAAAGTACGCACTGCCACCGGATTACGATTTTCTCTCGTCAGTCAACATTATAATTCAGGCCTGATTGTAACAAAGTTATTTTTAAAGTAATGTAAAATGATGATTCCTCGAGTACTCCATGAACAAAGATCCATAAAATAAAATATTTATTGTCAATCAGCAATCGAAAACACTAGAGGAAAAAAATTAAAATTCCGATCTCATTTGCCCTGTTACTGGACCGACAGAGCCCTATAATAGGGCTGTTGTATGCACGATGTAATACAACCTTCCACTCATCATTTATCGATGATCGTCATGGTCGACACAAATAGGTCAAGTTTGTTTGACTATTTTACCATGAAATTATGGGTAAAAAAACTTTAAACAATACTTAATTACTGACAAATGCTGTTAAAACTGCGATTGTTAATATTGTGCAAGTTTTAGTGTAATAAACAATATTAGTTTGGATATCAAATACCACAGCAGCTGCAGGATAGATGACTTAGTAAAATATAAACTATGCCTACATATTTATTTAGTCAAAACGCAGTGCTTAAATATTGCTATTAAATTTGGGTAGGCGTTTTTTTCTGTATAATTAACGTTTCATGAATACATACATGATACATACATAACCTTATGCCTGTATTCCCCAAAGTGGTAGGCAGAGGTGCATTTCTGAATCCACATTTCACCAGGTATGTATCAGTCCCATGTAAAAAGGGGCGAGCCTATTCACAGTTTCCGGTCACATTCCCAGCGCCTACTGAGAATTTTCAAATGGAAAAACCCAACAACACTGCCTGACTAGGAATCGAACCTGGGAACTACAGATCGATCGGCACATACTTGTACCGCAAGACCATAACTACGGGCAGTGTTGTATTTAAATAAAACATTAATCCTATCATATATATGATTTGAATTTTGCCTCATAATTAGAAAAAAAAACAGTTTTTTGTATGGATGACTCAATACGGTTTATTGATTCTTAAATTAAATATTATTTTGCAAGCTTGGAAATGCTTTTTATGGAAGTATATAAGCCATAGCCTATTTAAATCTTGGCCGCATGTTTCGATCGCTGACTTTTTGCTTTGTGTCCGCGACTTGTCGGAAGTTTGAGGTAAGGATGAAAAAATCGGAACAGGAACCGTTTGCAATTGCATCACGCTTCATTAGCTAATTGTTTAAAAACAATTTATCAAATGAATTTATATTTCCTAATAAAAAAAAATCGCACTTATGCAATGTTGCAAATTGATATGATGTCAAGATCACTTGATCTAAAAAAGAAAATAATGAGAGGGTTTAGGCCTTAGTCCACCACGCTGGCCTAGTGGGTGTTGGCGGACTACACACATAAAAAAATCTTAAGAACTTTTAGGTGTGCAGGTTTCCTCACGATGTTTTCCTTCATCGTTAAAGCAAGTGATAAGTCAGAGATATATTATGCCTGGGGTTAGAACCTGCGAGCGCCGAGATTCTCGACCGCGCGCCTAAACCTCGAGGCCCTCACTGCTGCATGGAATATTTGGGTGTTATTATTACGATATGTGAGTATATTTTATCGAATTATTTGCGTTTGGGTCAATATTCGGTGAACTTATTTCTAACACTGCGACATTATACTATCAGTCTATAACGGAAAGATTTATTTCCAGCGTGAACACTGCACAGTGGCCGCAGTGTACTATGGAACACAGTCAGAATCAGTTCAATGGTAGTCACTAGTCAAATCCATCTGACATTTTCTCGTTAGGCAAGTTATTAAAGCTACCAAGAGTAGAAGGGATATGTCGATGTTACACAGCTTTACACGCTCAAGATCTACCTAAGTCCCCCCTAAAATCTTTCAGAGGCCGTCACAGATACCGGCCGGCAAATACAACGCAAACTAAACCAAGTCCCTTTCCCGTATTAAGCAAACGTGAAATATGAATTGAATACGTACCGTATTACGCGCACGTGACGTCACCGATTTCTTTCTTCATACGCAGAAAATTTTGCATGTGGGTCACTACCACGGCACGCAATGTACGTCGTAGACGAATTACAATGAGACACACTAACCTTATTACGTAAAGCACTTTCCATTGCACTACCAAATATTATTGTTGTATAATAATTATCAATACCACTTGGAGGACACTTGATAGTATTTCACCACGTGTTGTAATAACAATAGTATATTGAACCGTCAGAAAACGCGTAGATTTAACACGCGGTCTTTGTAACTAACGGCCGATAGTCTTGAATTTGCAAAGTTATGTGGGTAGTCGTAAATTATGTTGATTATATAAACCTGCGTACTATTAAAAAACGAAGAGGCCCGTTACGGCGTGCCCATTTTCTGTTTATAATAGGAAAAAACAACAGTTGTGTTTACCAATAAATCATTGACAAAGTGAAATATGAACACACATTAGAATCAGTGGCGGTATTTCCATAGAAACCCAAAAATGTTACACATTAATTTGTAATGTTTAGTTTATAATTGTACATTGTGGGGTCAGGATATGCTCATATGTCAAATTGCTTTTGTTAAATAAATATTTAAAGCTTAAAGATTATTTTTTAAGACTGCCTCGTGGTCTTGCGGTACAAGTATGTGCCGTGCGATCTGGAGGTCCTGGGTTCGGTTTCCGGGTCGGGCAAAGTGTTATTGGGTTTTTCCATTAGGAAATTCTCAGTAACAGCACGGAGTCTGGGAATGTGCCCGAAAAACGGCAATAGGCTCGCCCCCTATTACGTGGGACTGATACATACCTGGCGAAATGTGGGTGCAGAAATGCACCTCTGCCTATCCCTTCGGGGAATACAGGCGTGAGTTTATGTATGTATGTATGTAGATTATTTTTCGGCATTTTGTAAGACAGGCTGAGCTTTTGGGCTTCTATGGAAGTACCGCCACTGATTAGAATATGTTTTTTTTATAATATCAAAAGTTGTAAGATCCGTGTAATACCAAGACGATGAATTTATTCAGTCTATGATCTATCTCAAGTTATTTAACATCTTATAGTGACCATATCCATATCAATTTATGTTTTAAATAAAAATATTTTATGTTTTAAATAAATAGATTGACTTTGTCATCGCACTAAACAATTTAATATAATAGGTATTATTGTTTTCACGTTGTGTTTTCATGCATAAATACAGGCAAAGTAGGCAGCGGTGCATTTCTGCCTATTGTTAGTTCTTAAACTCTGTCTTACGTTCCGATAACCGTTTTCGGTACCAAAATGTATCAAAACACAATTATTCCCGTTATATCTCTTCATGTTACTTACTCAGCTATAAGATTGGAATCCCAGGAATAGCATCACATCATGCAGTATTGTCATTGTTGTGCCATTGTTAGACGACCGTAAGTTTAAATGTTATGACACGCGCGCACGTCCACCGTCTTCCTTGAAGTCTCAGGTTCATGTCAACTGTTTATGTTCATGTAAAAGCCAGATTCAATAATTCACTCCTCGAGTCCGCAACTCGATCTCCGCATAGAAATGTATTTCATCATCATCATCATCAGCCCAAATACGTCCCACTGCTGGACACGGGCCTCCTCTACAACTGAGAGGGTTAAGGCCTTAGTCCACCACGCTGGCCTAGTGCGGGTTGGCGGACTACACATCTAAGAAATTCCTAAGAACTTTTAGGTGTGCAGGTTTTATCACGATGTTTTCACCGTTAAAGCAATTGATATTCATTGTGAATACACACATAACTTTCAAAAGTCAGAGGTGTGTGCCTGGGGTTTGAACCTGCGACCGTCGAAATTCTCGACCGCGCGAAATTCTAAACCTCGAGGCCATCACTGCTTCATATATGTATGTATGTATGTATGTATTTTGACTGTACTGCACTTGCCATTCAGATACAGTAGTTATCACATTCAATTTTCTACATGCCAGTATTAAAACGATCACAACTATCTCTAACCAATCGACAAATTTTCATCACTTCATTAGCAGCTACAGAATCAAATAAAAAATTGAACGAAAACCTCAAAATAACTAAACAAAAGCGAAACTACAATACGTATAATAAAAATGTCTGCTTATAAAAAACTGCAAATCGCAGGTTGATCCACTACTGGTGTTCTTATAACTTTCCGGTCTTCCCATAGATAAACGGAATCAATCGAATACTTTTTTGTCCTAAACTTTTCTAAGCCTGCAATCAAGTGGTTTTGCCGACAATTATTCTGGTGGCCGTGGTTTTTATCGGACCTTTTTTCAAACAAACTACAATAATAAACGAGCCGATAAAAATGTCAATAGCTATGGTTTTTATTGTAAAGTTTTATTTACACCTAGCAGGTGGGCCGTAGATTATGTTTAGGAAATAAATAGAGACTTACTGATGAAATTAATCTTCATAATCGTCCGGGCTTAACACTGAAGGTGATAACGTAACCTTAATACACTGTCCGACTAGGAAACTTCCCATCCCAATGGCTTTACAAAATAAATATATGCACAGCTGTATAGTGCTGTATAGTAGTGATGGCCTCGAGGTTATAGGCGCGCGGTCGAGAATTTCGGCGGTCGCAGGTTCAAACCCCAGGCACACACCTCTGACTTTTCGAAGTTATGTGTGTATTCACAATGAATTATCACGTACTTTAACGATGAAGGGAAACATTGTGAGGAAACCTGCACACCTAAAAGTTCTTAGGAATTTCTTAGGTGTATAGTCCGCCAACCCGCACTAGGCCAGCCTGGTGACTAAGGCCTAAAAACCCTCTCAGTTGTAGAGGAGGCCCGTGCCCAGCATTGGGACATAATTGGGCTGATGATGATGATGATGCTGATGAAAATATCAGTAGGCTCGTCATCAGACAGACATCGACATCAGACTTCAAATAACAACCAACGAAATGTGGTGCTCACCCTTTTAACATACAAGCGTGGGTGTCATCCTTTTTTATACCATCATACGAAATCGTTTACATATCGTATGTATGAAGAATCAATTTCATTGACCGGCCTTGATAAAAAGTGTATACCTCGTGTGCATATAAATGTAATGCAAGTGCATTGTCGGCGTGATTGGAGCTGTGGAAGATGAATCGCTCAGTCATATTGGATGCAGTATATATCCGCGCCTTTGTGCAGTGTAATCCTTACTAATATTATAAATGCGATTGTAACTCTGTCTGTCTGTCTGTCTGTCTGTCTGTCTGTCTCGCTTTCCTGCTAAAACTACTGAACCGATTTAAATGAAATTTGGTATACAGATAGGTTGGAGCCTGGGAAAGAACATAGGATACTTTTTATCCCGGAAAATGTAGTATTACCGTGGGAATGGGTATAAGTAGCTCTGTCAATATTCTACTTTTACGCCTAAACCGTTTGACCGATATGAATGAAGTCTTTTACAGACATAAATGTGATCCTATGAAGTAACATAGACTATATTTTATCCCAAGAATATGTAGGGTTCCCGTGGGATAAGCATATAATGTAATGCAAAAGTAACAATGCCTATGCTATGCTTTCACGCCTAAACCATTTGACCGATTTAGATGATTTTTAGTATGGGGGTAGATGGGACCCACCCAAGAAACATAGGATACTTTATATCCCGGAAAATGTAGTATTCCCGTGGGAATGGGCTTTCACACCTAAAATATTCGCCCGATTTATATGAATTTTGCTATGGACTTAAATAGAACCCTATGAAGTAACATAGACTATATTCTATCCCGGGAATATGTAGGGTTCCCGTGGGATGAGCATATAATGTAATGCAAAAGTAACGCTGCCTGTGTTATGCTTTCTCGCCTAAACCATTTGACGATTTAGATGAGTTTTAGTATGGGGGTAGATAGGACCCACTAAAGCAACATAGGATCCATTCTTTATCCCGGAAAATGTAGTATTCCCGTGGGAATGGGCTTTCACGTCTATACTGTTCGCCCGATTTATATGATTTTTGGTACGAATATAAATGGGACACTATGAAGTAACATAACCTACGTTTTATCCCGGGAATATGAAGGGTTCCCGTGGGATGAGCATATATTGTAATACGAAAGTAACACTGCCTGTGTTATGCTTTCACACCTAAACCATTTTGACTGATTTGGATGATTTTTGGTATGGACAAAAATGAGACCTTAAAAAAGGACATAGGCTATTTTTTTAAATCCTTATCCTTACTAATATTATAAATGCGAAAGTAACTCTGTCTGTCTGTCTGTCTCGCTTTCCTGCTAAAATTTCTGAACCGATTTAAATGAAATTTGGTACACAGATAGTTTAGACTCTGAGTAAGGACATGGGCTACTTTTTATCAAGGAAAAGGGGTTTTAAGGGGGGATGAAAAGTTGTATGGAAGTATTGTCATTTTTAAAGCTAGAAGCTTGAAACTTATTTTTGTTGATTAGATATAAATAAATATGACATTCAAAGTTTGTAAAAAAAATGTACCTTTAAGGGGGTAAAATAAAAATAGGGGTGAAAGTTTGTGTGGAAATTCGTCGTTTTTGAAGCTAGAATGATGAAACGACGTGTAGACGACTGTAACTATACGAGTATTTCTGTTACGCTTTCACGATTAAATCATTTGACCGATGTAAACGATTTTTGATATGGACATAAATGGGACTCTGTGGAGTAAAATAGACTACAACTTATTTCATTCTGAACCCAACCCTGTAGTCTACGCGGACGGAGTCGCGGGCAAAAGCTAGTATTTAATATTTTATATATAAATTTATATAATATTTATGACAGATTCTTTCATATTTACGGGCTATTGCGATCGACGACATGGAGACATTCTATGGTAAAGAAAAGAAAAAGAAAAAATAAGATAAAGAGGAAAAATTCGGTTTGTTGTATGATTGTTACGATTTAACTTCGAAACTATGATCAATATAATGACTTTTGGTATGGACATAGATAGGACTAGGGAATTAATATTAGCTAATTTAATCATGTTAAGTGCAGCGCTCCCGTTGTATGAGTACGGAAATCAAAATTACGCCAGGGCGGAGTTTGGCACCATTATAGATCATTCACAATATAGTATTATACTAAACAACATAGAACATATACAACACAAAATATTGTAGCTTTTTGCGCATTTTAGTATTATACTTATGCCATAATTGTTTGCTTAATGATAAATAAACAACCACAATTCTAGTTCCACACTAAGATACAAGTCTAGTGTCGTAGGTATCAGAAACTACGGCAGAATTTTCGTTTTCCTTAACACCCAGATGTAAACCAACCACAAATCTTTTTGCGAGCATGCGCCAACTGCAATATAGTTTGTAAAGACCATAATTTAGAGTCTAGACCCGTTTTCGGTGAGTGTTGCATCTGCAAGGAATTGTATGAGCCATATTTTTTTCTAAAAACCGGAATAATATTATAATGTGATTGGGTTTTTTAGTAACCTATTTAGTGGAAGCCTTATTCGAATTTTTGTTAAAAATAATTACTATAATAATTATTATCTATCCTTTATTGCAAGCTTCTTTTTACTGATCCGTAGCTACAAGTGAAGACTTATTATTATTGGCTTTTTGTTAATTGTTTTGTTTTTTAATTTGTCTCAGCCCAAATACGTCCCACTGCTGGGCACGGGCCTCCTCTACAACTGAGAGAGTTAGTCCTTAGGCCTTAGTCCACCACGCTGGCCTAGTGCGGGTTGGCTTGTTTTTAACCTAGTTTCATATTTATTTATGCCAGATGAAAGTTATGTTTTTGTGTAAACAGATAGGTAGTTTATTTCGACCTTGCACATAGACTATGAACGAACTACCACTGTGCTTTCTGTACCAATTTTGATGATATTTGGGACACGTCAAAACATCAAGACTAATTCCGTAATAGGTAAAAAAATGTCATAATACACTTAACACTACCTTGAAACCGTAGTAACAATATTTCCAAGTTCCCACAGTCAATACAACATTACGCGGTATTCGGTCAACTGATTTATCATCAAGGTTACTGCGTATGTAGGTACTCTATATTTACACATAAGTAGATTTTCGCCGCCATTTTCAACTAATCAGTAGTCATATTTAGGACGTACCAATATGCAAACATGATAATAATATAAGTAAATAGATTTTCTAGTATTAGCTATGCCTGTTACATCAAACATTGAACAGGATTGACTGTCAAGAGACAAAATCTTGCACGTGGTAGAAACAGGCTATTGTAAACTTTGCCTCGATTTTCTTACTTACTGACTAACAACTGATTCCTCCAAAAAACACCGAAGTGAAGCATAGCTTAGAATATATGTACCTATATAAAAATCGGGATAACATGCAGGGTTTAGCAGGGATAGATGACAGAGGCAGCTTGCAGGAACAGGGTAAAAATAAGAATAATAAAACGGTATACTTACAGGAAAAAATACCAAAGAATTAGGTGCCTAATGCTATAAATTACTATAATGTCTTTCATATTCGACGCCCATTAACATTAATTACTTTCCTGTTTTACCGAGAAAACGAGATACCAACCACAAATATTGGGACCAATAGCCCAGATTACTACACTAAAGTTGGTGACACAGTATTGCGCTAACAGTCCTACATAAACAACAAAATGGCTTAATGAAATAATCTAAATTAAATTGGTTCCCCTACAAGTAATTAGTCCATTTGTTTGGCGTATTAGCTGCAATATCGATCTATTATTACAATGAAGCGTTTTCTCTCGGAAGGTCTTCAATTGGCCGTATTTAAATATTCATAATATTGTGGAAGAAAATTTTGTTATATGGCAATAAGGAATTAACCTTTTGGAATAGCATACATACATAATCTCACACCTGTATTCCCCGAAGGGGTAGGCAGAGGTACATCACTGCACCCACATTTCGCCATTTATATATCAGTCCCACGTAATAGGGGGCGAGCCTATTGCCGTTTTCCGGGCACAATTCCTGACTCCGTGCGGTTACCGAGAAATTCCTAATGGAAAAACCCAATAACACCTTGCCCGACCCGGGATTCGAACCCGGGACCTCGTGATTGTACGGCACATATTTGTACCGCGAGACCACGAGACAGTCAACCTTTTTGAATAGGATTTTGGGTAATGTATGAATTACGTCTGTTTATTTCAAAATGGTGCATAGAGTTTTAATAAACAAGGCGTTGTCAGATAAGAATAAGGCCTAATCTCAGCCCTGGGAGTAAGTAAACTGATCGGAGGTTGCTGCAATTTGTATCGTTATGACATGTATGAGGTTAAATTAAATATAATAAATAAAAATGTAATTATAATTAAAAATTGTCATATAAAAAAATGACATTTCGTGTTGCTGAGGGAGTTTCTTGCCGTTTCTTCTCCACAGCGATAACACGAATTCGAATAGTTTAAAAAAAAAACTTAATTGACGATTCAAAAGCACTTTTGACTTTGACTTTGACTCTCTCCGTAGTTGAGGAGGCACATGTCCAGTAGGCCATCACTGCAGTGATGGCCTCGAGGTTTGGCCGCGCGGTCGAGAATTTCGGCGGTCGCAGGTTCAAACCCCAGGCACACACCTCTGACTTTTCGAAGTTATGTGTGTATTCATAATGAATTATCACTTGCTTTAACGGTGAAGGAAAAACATCGTGATAAAACCTGCACACCTAAAAAAGTTCTTAGGAATTTCTTAGGTGTGTAGTCCGCCAACCCGCACTAGGCCAGCGTGGTGGACTAAGGCCTAAACCCTCTCAGTTGTAGAGGAGGCCCGTGCCCAGCAGTGGGACTTATTTGGGCTGATGATGTTGATGTTGATGTCCAGTAGTGGGGCATAGGCTGATATACCGAGTGTTGTCAGACTGAAGTGTATACAGGGCGTTGACATTCCTTTTCCATCAGGCCATTGCGAAGCGTATTTGTCCAGCAGGGGCGATAATATTATAGTGAGAATGACGTTTACATTTAAAATTTATTCTACGTATTAGATTATCATGTATGTACTGTACGCATGTGCAACATAAATTGTATCACTCCTGGACACGATAACAAAGACGGTAAAGACAACAGGGATACTATTATACGAGCGCGACAAAGTGACACTACCGTCCCTGATGGGAAGCACGATGTTATCCAAAATGAAGAAGTGATGAAAGTGAATTTATCATATGACCCTCGCCATCTTTAAACAACTCTACTATCATATATATGTCCAATCCAATCCAATCCATCAGCCAATCGAAGTCCACTGCTGGACATAGGCCTCTCCCAATGACTTCCACAGGGACCTGTTGGAAGCAGCCTGCATCCAGCGACGTCCCGCGACCTTCACCAGGTCGTCTGACCATCTTGTCGGAGGACGTCCCACGCTGCGCTTTCCGATACGTGGCCTCCACTCGAGAACTTTTTGGCCCCATCGGCCATCAGTTCTCCGCGCTATGTGCCCGGCCCATTGCCACTTCAACTTGCTAATCCGCTGGGCTATGTCGGTTACTTTAGTTCTCCTACGGATCTCCTCATTTCTGATTCGATCTCGTAGGGAAACCCCGAGCATAGCCCTCTCCATAGCTCGTTGAGTGACTCTGAGCCGTCTGATGAGGCCCATAGTGAGAGGCCACGTCTCAGTGCCGTATGTCATCACTGGTAACACACAACTATCGAAGACTTTCATATATATGTACAAGTAACAAATACAAATTAAATTGGCTTAAAATAATTTTGATCCGTGACAGAAGTCTAGACTCAAAAAACTTTTATATATGTAAGATAAATTAAAGGATAAATGCCGAGAGATAGTGGGTCTGAACGTTAGCGTTATCAGGTGCCAAGATAAAATAAATACAGAAGACGTATTTCTTATGGTAAATTACCAATGTTTTGGCATAACTGATAATTATATTGTATTGCATGAAATACATAAAAGTCCATAAGGGTATTCTGTTTTTCATATTTTACAACCTCCGTGGCGCATTTGGCTAGACACCAGCTCGTGAAACGAGTAATCACCTAATATCTTCTCTGGATATTTGGCAACCGTATGGTCTCTCGCAGTTTCAGATAGCTACGACACAAGATTTCTCATATTATGGCCAGATATATGCGTCTGTTGCCTATGTTTATTTATTTAGATAGTTTATAGGCAATCCATAGTATAAACAATGTCCCCTTCCAGTACCTCAAGTGTATCTCAAGTCCTGCCAACTCAGTGTGCTTAGTAACTATCCGTTTCGCTGAGTTGGGCCGTCACGAGAATATGGTGCCGTGTAAAATAGAAACAAACCCCAGGCACACACCTCTGACTTTTCGAAGTTATGTGTGTATTCACAATGAATTATCACGTACTTTAACGGTGAAGGAAAACATCGTGATAAAACCTGCACACCTAAAAGTTCTTAGGAATTTCTTGGGCGTGTAGTCCGCCAACCCGCACTAGGCCAGCGTGGTGGACTAAGGCCTAAACCCTCTCAGTTGTAGAGGAGGCCCGTGCCCAGCAGTGGGACGTATATGGCCTGATGATGATGATGATGAAGATAGAAAGAGAGAGTAAACTAAATGGCATAATTAAAAAACTAGTTAAGGTGTTTGAGGTGGTTATTGGTGTTGATAGCGCCGTCAACCAGAGCAAGTGTGACTTGCATTTTTTTTAAACTTTCTCATCGCAATCTTATCGTAGCTTTAAGACATCTTTGAAATGCCAAGATATCTTAATCTTACCGAAATTGGGACGAGTTATTGATCAGAAAAATTTTTTTTTTCTTAATACAACTTAGAACACTTAAAGATCTTATTCGCACTAGGCTAGCGTAAGATTGGTGTTACTCCATAACAGGAAAAATACTTCTTAAAATACAGCAATATAGAACTAGTATTATTATATTTTTTTTATCAAATAAACGCGTTTATTAAATAAAACAATTTAACAGACAAACTTATATCAATTATAACATGGCACGTAGGTAGAAATGAAGAAAATAAAGAACTTATAATCCAATTATCGACGACTATTATCCAATTAAACAAACGATTGTTCTCTGAATAAAATCTTATTTACCGTCGGGGAAATTATTGTTATCGGGTCTAATATGCCTTGCTCCTTAAGAGTGCTTATCTAAATTTGCTGGCACGGTTTCAGAATACGTCTAGTCTTATAGACATTGTTGTTTGAAATTGTGAAGACTGAACGACGTGTGATATGGGGTAAGTAGAAAATTATTTTATTACTGGTGTTATTTTCCTTTTGGTGGGATAATTTTATCACTAGGATAGCGACCTTGGAAGATAAGGTGAAGTGCTTATAGGTAGTATCTTATTTGGCTAGGTGGCCAGTCTGCTATCATATAGTTCGGTTTCGAAGGCACGCACTGAACGTCAAACGCATGAATATACGAAGTTTTGTTTGTGATTATAATAAATTACCACGCAAATTCATTCAAAGGAAAACATAGTGAGGAAACTAGGGTTCTTGAAGATTCTACACAAAGAATTGTTTCGATTTATCGAGCCTAAATACCTTTTTTTTTGTTTTTTTTTTTTGTCGTGGGGAATAGTACCTGGAATAGTAATCGCAGAGGGTTAAAGCCTAAATATATGCTTCTTTAAATCCACTCATTCAAATAGGAGGCCGTCATTATTTATCTCTTTTGTCTGTGTATTCACAATGAATGAATTACTTACGGTGAAGGAAAACATCGTGATGAAACCTGCACACCTAAAAGTTATTAGGAATTTCTTAGATTTGTAGTCCACCAACCCGCACTAGGTCAGCGTAGTGGACTAAGGCTAAACCCTCTCCATGGCAGAGGAGACACGTCACGATGATGATGATGATGATCTCAGGCCGGCATAAATGAGTCCATTGGCTACGATTGATTGTAATAGTTTCTATCCAGTACACACACTTTTTGGATCGTATTGCACTTATAATCAAGTGCGGTGTTGTCATTCGTGGCAGTATACAAAACAAATATGGGCTCAAATTAATGGTGGCCTACAAACGTGCGGTACAACATACGAAAGCCAGCCAGCCCAGCCGCGTGCCATAGGAGAGGCCTATTTCCAGCTGTGGACGTGAGAGAGGCTGGTGATGATGATGATGATACGAAATTGTGAACATTTTGCCTGATATTTACTCTCTTGACCAATAAACAGCAGCTTGTCATCTCTCAGTGAATCACCAAATCATTTGTAGAAAGTAGGTATGTCAGTACGATAGAATATGTGTTTCATTTCTCTATTTGCTACTGTATTTTCTTCTTGTAACAGTAAGCATTTATTTTCAAAGTTTTCGGAACGATAATATTAATCTATTCAATCATTGAATAAAATGAATATTTAATGATATCATTAATTCCTCAAACTCTTTACCTATTTAATATTCCACTTAGCTGCATATATATATTTTTGCTTATAGTAATTAGTTGAATTTGTTTAAAATATCTCATCACTTGACGTTTTAACAAATACTTTCCATAGAATCCAATCCTATGGGCATTCTTGTACCTTTACGAGTATAAGTGGAATTGAGAACGCGTCTATCAAATCAGTCAATGACTATTGCCTAATTTTTCCTTTGAATTCAAATGAATTTGCCTATAATTGTGCCCTTGGTATGCCAGGAGCATACGCAAACATCTCTTATCGCGTGGTGACTACTCTTCAAATCCTCGCTCTAAGAAGAACGAGTTATGACGTTTAGGAAACACCCAAGAATTGATTTCATCTCAGAACCAGCACGTACTTATCATTCTAGTTTGTCGAATGACACCGTTTTCATATTAAAATGACTAATATTTATGAAAGGAAATTTTAAACGGTTTATATTGAAAATAATTTCAATGTAGGCTAGACGAATGAAGTCCATTTGGAAACTGCTCACGTATCGACCCGTAAGGTCAAATGTTCAGCCTCGGAAACGACGTGTTACAGCACAGAATTTCAATTCACACGGGCGGGAAACTCTATGCTGTCTATTATTTACATCGATTAAACTATATTGCATCAGTCTGTAACCTTTAGTTTAAAGAAGGTCCAATCAGAATACTTCCTGACTAATAGTTTCTAATACTTTTACGTACAAAACGGGAAACTTAGGGATTTTCACCGATGCCATAATGTTTTTACTGTTTTGAATATATTTTGACCTAAGTATATTATTTATCTTTTACAGTATCGTTCATTATGACATACATAAGGTTAAATATTTATAATGACAATTTAAAAATGTTATTATAATTTTAATTTTTTAATAATCTCCTCGTGATCTCGCGGCACAGGTATGTGCTGTGCGATCTAGAGGTCCTGGGTTCCATTCCCGGGTCGGGCAAAGTGTTATTGGGTTTTTCCATTAGGAAATTCTCAGTAGCAGCACGGAGTCTGGAATTGTGCCCGAAAAACGGCAATAGGCTCGCCCCCTATTACGTGGGACTGATACATACCTGGCGAAATGTGGGTGCAGAAATGCACCTCTGCCTATCCCTTCGGGGAATATAGGCGTGAGATTATGTATGTATGTATGTTTTTTAATAATAAAAAAAATGACATTTCGTGTTGCTGAGGGAGTTTCTTGCCGTTTCTTCTACACAGCGATAACACGTTTCGAAGCAGCAATAGTTTAAATAAATAGTTTAATATTGACGATTCAAAAGAACTTGTAAAAGTCTATTTGAATAAAGATGCTTTTAACTTTGACAATATTTTGCAAGCAATATATTTTTTCTTAATCAAAAATCTTCTTTGAACAATGAAGCTGTCCGCTCATCAGAAAAAAAAATCTGCTATTCTTTATTGAAAATTTATAATATTTTGAAAATGAAGGAAAATCAGAGCAGCAAATTTAAAAACACCGGAATTCAAGGTTATGAATTGCTTCCTTCAAAGTGATCAAACACTGTGTGATATTTTTTTTGCACTTGTAAACTATACCAAATCGTATTACTTAAATCAAACATTGGTTTTTCCCGTACTTTGCCGGCCGTATAATGAGTAGGTATAGGTATTTATGTGTGAGGCACTTGATAATATCACTTCTCTAAATTTGACACTGAATTCAAGATTGACTGCCTTGCTTGTGGTCTCGCGGCACGGGTTTTATTCCTATTCCAAAAAAAAAAAGAAAAATGATGGGTACCTTAGACGCGCCTAGTGTATGTCCGTGACTTCGTTTGCATGAAGCTTAGAATTGGCGACAGACAGAAATAAAAGGCCTTGCTTGTAATTTTTTTTCTTTTTTTTAAGTCTCTCTCCAGGAATTAAAGGATGCCATATACTTACGTCTCCATGTTTTTAACAAAATGTATCAAAATCAGTCTAGCGGTTTTAATGTGAAAGCGCTGCAAACGTTCATAATGTTCAATGTTTTTGTAAGATAAATATCTTATGAACGTTTTTTGTTTTTTTTTATTTATTTTAGCACAAAATAATGATTCTATACTGTAATAAGGTAACAATAGCGATTCACCTTCATTCGCTTTCCTATTCCGTCATTGAAAAACAAAACCTTTTTTCGTGGACCTCTCAAATTATTATACAACAGAATTAAATATCTCGAAACAGATTGTATTACAATAGAGGCCAACGGCATTTTTAACCGGCCGTATGTTATTTGTTTAGGCAAAGCGTTTGCTATATGTCTGGCAACGTCAGTCGAATCGCGCAGCTGAGATTGACAAGCTGTTTGTAAACGCGCGCGATTGTCAAAGTCGAGATGACATCTAATATAATTAGCGAAAAATATCATAATGATACAAAGTTGAATAGTTTAAGTGTTTTTAACGACAAGAGCTTAGCGCCAATAAACGGTAGATATAGATCGAAAAGTTTGTCTAGTGATAAATTAAACAAAACAAACGCAGATCGCGCTGCAATTTTGGAGGATGTGGAGGCACATCACATTGCTGATAAGTTTGAGACACCGGGCTGTCTGGTCGGAAACAACATAATGCAAGGTGGCCAGCCAACAGTAAATGGGTACGTAAATATTATGTTAATTTTATAATTCCTTTTACATTTTAATTGTCATGATGTTTTATTGTGATTAATGACTAGCGCTTCTCGTTATGGTTCCAGTTACGCTTTTCAAAATATTTTGGTTTATTTGGTAATCATTTACCACTAGATTAAGTTATGTTTGGGGTTTAATAATGTCAATTTTAATAACCCCGGTAGTTTAAGCCTATTGTAATCTTAATTTTAACTATAATCGACTATATTATACCTACTAACGGAAAACTATTCATAGCTTGAAAACCACCTAATTGACTAAACATTACTATTATAAACATATACTATATTACCAAAACAGTATTATAATTCTAATGTGGGGTGATTACTCTTATGGTCCCAAACAAAAAATGTAAACAAATTGAATTTGAATGAACTATGATAAATGTATAATCAGGACACTGATAATGCTCTTCGTACATTTCTTTGTATACTAATTAAAGTTGATAATAAATTAATTCTCTTGTAATAAGAAATTAATTAGTTGTTTATTTTATATTCATGATGTAGTATTATGTATATATTAAGAACCATTTTAATACAGGCTTATTCAATATGTTTTCCTGTTATCAACATGTCTCACTTTTAAAATTAGAATATGTTCTAAAATGAAATGTAAACTAGACAGTTTTAAATTTATTTCATTACAAATTGAGGTAAAAATAACAAAAAAAGCCAATTAAAGTAAATATACATAGAATTGAATAACAAATTTCCCCTGTGTGTTAGCTTAAGGTATTGTTAAAAACATAGATATGTAATGAGTTGTCTTGACCTGAAAATAATTCTTAGAGGCCAACAAGTCCAATAATGAAAATCCTTAACTAAATTACATTACATATTCTAAACACATATGGAATTTACACATAGTGAAACTACTATTTTAAAGAAAATTGTTTATTCTCAGAACATTTTTTTAGCTTTGGGTATAATGATGCGCCACCATAATCTAGCGATTATTGACCTCCTAAAATTTTGTAAACTTAAATGAGTAAAAACCTAACCATTATTTGTATTTATGTGTCAACAAATCAAAATGTACTGAAAAAGTTATTAAAATGAAATGAATCTTTTTCTATAAAATGTATAAACTTCTAGGTTGCAACCTCTACAAGTCATTATATCAAGGGAGACACCAAAAAAATTCGAGTTGTAGCATTTTCGACTTATGGAAATTTTTACCTACAAATAATAATTCTTAGAGGCCAACAAGTGCAATAAAGAAAATCCTTAATTAAATTACATTACATATTCTAAACACATATGGGATTTCACTTAGTGAAACTACTATTTTAAAGAAAATTGTTTATTCTTAGAACATTTTTTTTAGCTTCGGGTATAATGATACACCACCATAATCTAGCGATCATTGACCTCCTAACATTTTGTAAACTTAATTGAAAAAAACCTAACTATTAATTGTATTTATTTGTCAACTAATCTGAATGTACTGAAAAAGTTATTAAAATGAAATGAATCTTTTTCTATAAAATGTATCTTCTAGGTTGCAATCTCTATAAGTCAAATATCAAGGGAGACACTAAAAAAATCGAGTAATAGAATTTTCAACTTATGGAAATTTTTGACTTAGGCGGTTTTTTATTCAACATAAGTATGTAGGTTGAGTTTCATTCTTATACAATTTGAGTTAGTTATATTGATATATTCAAGATATTTCAAGTAATGGAGGTTTTCGTGTTTGAAGGAAAGGGAACAAAACATTTTTTCGAGATTGGGAGGTTTTCAACTTATCAAAGTTCAACTTGACAAAGTTCAATTGTATATTGTAGCAGTTTTTCCTAAACACCTAATAGTAAAAATCAGTATTAAGTCCAATTACTTAAAATTATTGGCACACACATTTCCCCAAATTTTGTGGCTTTAAATATTATATTTAGCATTAATAAGAAATTTTATCACATTAATATTTATTTTGATATTCATGTCTAGTTAGGATACAGTCATTAATTAAATATGATATGAATCTTTCTAATTTATATTTTGTTTAGTTCATTCTTGTACTAATTTTGGACATTGTACCCATAAAGTTATTACTTATTCAGTACACTGATAAAATACATATCTGAGAATGCATGCCAGTGTAAAATTCTAGGTTTGTCAATATGGGCTTTATCACCATAAGTAATGGTTTAAATTAGCAACCACCTTGACAGTCACATTAGTACTTATTTTTCATGTTAATATTTTAAATATATAGGTGCCATAGACTAGTCAAGTATTTTTTTATTTTTATGAATTGCAATTGCATATCTATGCGCCATATGATCTAGAGCTCCTGGGTTCAATTCCTGGATCAGGCTGTGTTTTTGGGTTTTTCCATTGGAAAATTTTCAATAGTAGCAGGGAGTCTAGAAATGACAATAATTTTGCCAACTATTTGTGGGACTGAAACATGCCTGGTGCAATATACATTGTACATACATATTTCTGTACATACATACAGAAATGCACCTCTGTCTACCTCTTCAAGATAACTTAGTGTGAATATGTATGTATGTAATATAAATCAGTTTTTTTTTTATTGAAACAATTTTAAATTTGGTGACAGTTATAATTTCCCAGTTAATTAGAAAAAGAGGCACATTGGCATCACTACTGTTAAAGTGTCTAAGTATAAGATTTTTTTTAATATCCTCAAAATGTCCTTGTATTTATCTTTGTTGTATTAAGTATGGCCTCATTTTTCATTAAGTTATTCTATTGTAATTTATAAAATAAACAACTATGTCAATAATGATATTAAGAAAACAAGTAGGTCTTTCATTTAATTTGGTATAACCTCATTTAAGGTTGTATAATTTAATGTAAATTGTTTAATGACATGAGATAAAACTATTTGATGCCATATACTGTTATATATTGCTGACAGTAATCAACCTTCACTTACAAGGTTTATGGTCACCAAATAGGTCAGGGGAAGCTGCTGGTCATAGAGACCTATTTCCTGTACTAAATGACCTATGTAGTTGATTTATATGAAAATTAAATTATAGCCAACATAATGTTGGTTTAATGTTAATAAGTTATTCCATATGCTAGTTAAGCAGTAGCAAGACTATTTGAATTTGGTATTAATAGCAATTTTTAAATCTCTAAATAACATCAAATTTGTATTAGCCAAATTAAATATAAAACCTATACCTAGACCTACCTATAGGTAATATTGTGATGGATAAACTCAAAATCTTCTTACTAATTCGGGTCAGTCTGTCAACGCGTGTACAATACCTAAGAGATTCTACTGATACCATGTTTAAAATATATATTATATAAAATAACATTCTATATAATTGGCACGAGTCTGTCTTATCCTTAAAATTGGTATCATCAATAACAAAACATTCTCTACTAGACATAGGGCTCCTCTGGAAACATCCAGAAAGATCTACGCCCGACGACATCCTTCACGAGGTCGTCGTTTCTTTTGTAGATTAACATCCATACTGCACTTACAAGTTGCCTAATTAGCAAGCTGAAATGGCTTGAGGCGAGGCACATGGAGCGCAGGGTCAATAGCCGATAGATCATAAGTGTACCTAAGTGGTGACCTCATAAGGGAAAACTAGATATATTAATACTAATTAGAATACTTTCTTGTACATAAAAAAGTAATTAATAATATGAGAGCCAACTTATATGAATTGTATAAACAGTTGGCGCTTTCATCGCGACTATGTTTCCGACGAGCTGGAAATGTTTAATTTATGGATAGTATTTTAAATTTTAATTATTTATGAGAGTAGTTGAGCCACTGTGTAAACTTTCAGCGCGAAGGTCACATAGGCTAGCACGTGAAATAACAGTCTTGGGGTATGTTCACTTCAAGGTGTGAACTCATTTCAGTAAACTGCGAAACTGTTCCTTTATAGTCAGCTATATTGGTTAGTAGTTGCCTTGAGGTTTAGGCGCGCGGTCGAGAATCTCGGCGGTCGCGGGTTCAAACCGCAGGCACACATCTCTGACTTTTCGAAGTTATGTGTGTATTCACAATGAATTATCACTTGCTTTAACGGTGAAGGAAAACATCGTGATGTAACCTGCAAACCTAAAAGTTTTTAGGAATTTCTTGGGTGTGTAGTCCGCCAACCCGCTCTAGGCCAGCGTGGTGGACTAAGGACTAAACCCTCTTAATGGTAGAGGAGGCCCGTGCCCAGCAGTGGGACGTATATGGGCGGACGATGATATTGGTTACTGTTTAAGACGGAACGGAATCCAGAATATTGTCGTCTGACATCCATGTCATGTTATATCTGAACGATGATGTTCACGGGATCAAAGCACTGAGACAAGGTGGTCTAATCTAGTAAACGGCAATGCACACTACTGAATGACGACAATTTATGACGTCATGTATTTCCCTAGAATATTGCGTCAGTCTATAATGGAAAGAAATTCTTCCCGGTAGGGGTACTGTACAGCGGTCATAGCCTTGCTAAACGCACCCTGTACACCATTTTCATTCGCTCTCGCCATGTATTTTGCATTAAGCATCTTAGCAATGCATCTACGCACTACTGGTGGTAAAGGTGATCGTTATAATCTGGTTAGCCGCTTGCTAATCTACACTAGTTTTTCTTGTGGAGAACTCTCAAGATGATGTTGCTAATTCATTCTGAACAGTGATGGCCTCGAGGTTTAGGCGCGCAGTCGTGAATTTCGGCGGTCGCGGGTTCAAACCCCAGGCACACACCTCTGACTTTTCGGAGTTATGTGTGTATTCACAATGAATTATCACTTGCTTTAACGGTGAAGGAAAACATCGTGATGAAACCTGCACACCTAAAAAAAGTTCTTAGGAATTTTCTAGGTGTGTAGTCCGCCAACCCGCACTAGGCCAGCGTGGTGGTCTAAGGCCTTAACCCTCTCAGTTGTAGAGGAGGCCCATGCTCAGCAATGGGACGTATATGGGCTGATGATGATGATACATTATTTCGAAATGGGAGAGTCGTTTGCGATTTAATCCACATGATATTCTATAGTTATAACAGTACTTTTTGATTTGTCAGTCAATAACTGACGTGATTGTTTTCTAAAAGTCTTATTCTCGGCGCGATCCTTGAGCTAGGCTATACAATAAACATAATTATTAAAATTAAAAAATATATGACGACTATACGACTGCCTCGTGGTCTTGCGGTACAAGTATGTGCCGTGCGATCTAGGGGTCCTGGGTTCGATTCCCGGGTCGGGCAAAGTGATATTGGGTTTTTCCATTAGGAAATTCTCAGTAACAGCACGGAGTCTGGAAGTGTGCCCGAAAAGCGGCAATAGGCTCGCCCCCTATTACGTGGGACTGATACATACCGGGCGAAATGTGGGTGCAGAAATGCACCTCTGCCTACCCCTTCGGGGAATACAGGCGTGAGTTTATGTATGTATGTAAAAAAAATATTATCTAAATCTCAAACTAATCTGTAGTAAAAGTGAGTTAATCATTTCATCTACACTATGAACTTGTAAGTGCGTGATAATGATACGTTATCTCGATGTTGTTACAACTGCCACTTGAAACGAGGCCATAACTACTGTTTGAGCTATATGACTAAAGTATTGTGAAATATATGTCTGTGCGTCAGTTTTTTTTTTAATGAATCAAACTGCAAATAAGCGTAAAGAAACGGATAGTACTTTTTGCCTATTTGTGCCCCGTGGCGCAATTGGCTAGATACCAGCTTGCGAAACGAGATGCCGCGGGTTCGATCCCCGTACCGAGACGAATGTTTGTGTGATCAACAAATGTTTGTTTCGAATCTGGGTGAGTGTGAGCCCGAAAAGTCTCTTGTAGTTTCTGATACCCACGACACAGAACTTGTATTCTAGTGTGGGGTCAGAACTATGTAAGTGTTTGTTTGGTGTATTTAATATTTCTGCCAATGCTGTACACTACACTTTGTGGTGGACTGTTACGAATTGGTGAACTTTACATTTGAATCGGTCATTTCAAAAACATAATATATAACTCGATTAGAAATTTTCATAAGTCGTGATGGCCTCGAGGTTTAGGCACGCGGTCGAGAATCTCGACGGTCGCGGGTTCAAACCCCAGGCACACACCTCTGACTTTTCGAAGTTATTTGTGTATTCACAAAGAAACATCACGTACTTTAACGGTGAAGGAAAACATCGTGATGAAACCTGCACACCTAAAAGTTCTTAGGAATTTCTTAGGTGTGTAGTCCGCCAACCCGCACTAGGCCAGCGTGGTGGACTAAGGCCTAAACCCTCTCAATGGTAGAGGAGGCCCGTGCCCAGCAGTAGGAAGTATATGGGCTGATGATGATGATGATAAATTTTCATGAATTTTACTTAAAATACACATCTCCCTTTAAGGAACCATTTCCAGCAAACAATCATGGTGAAAAAAACTGTGACTCAAGAGGTTTTTGAAATGACCGATTCATTTCCAAGAAACTCATTATGCAGTATTCATTACGATGTTTTTCTCCACCTTTATATTGCGTGGTGTTTGTCGTAAACACATCGACAAGTTATGGGTGTCTGTCTGGCATTCGAACTGGCGACCGCCATTAAGGCGCCTCGATAAACCGTCAGCCTAATCCGCGAAGCTACTAAGCACTTTGTTCGGAAACTCGATTTTCCGCCTGTCTTATCGTTACCGTGTGCTCATATTGCTGTGCGAATACTTAATAAATTATACTTATATTACATAACCTCACGCCACGTATATTCCCCGAAGGGGTAGGCAGAGGAGCATTTCTGCACCCAATTTCGCTAGGCATCTATTTGTCCCACGTAATAGAGGGCGAGCCTTTTGCCGTTTTTCGGGCACATTTCCAGACTCCGTGCTGCTACTGATAATTTCCTAATCGAAAAACTTTGTAACAAACCAACTTTGCCCAACCCTGGAATCAAACCCGGGACCTCTAGATCGCACGGCACATATTTGTGCCGCGAGACCACGAGGCAGTCGTGTAATACTAATTCTGGTTATAATGCTCGGCACTGACCATAACAGTACGGCGTGTTCACTTAGTGAAGAAGACAAATTCATGCGATAGACCCATAAAGATTTAAGAGGAAAAGTTGAGTTTTATCAAGCGATCTTATCGCTAGGTATTTACGTTTTACTTGGTACTGAATAATTAACGAAACAGAACTGCAAAACTTGATATGCGCAGTGCAGTGTTAAAGTTGCGTCGACTGGCAACTAACATTAGCAGTTGTATCCAATATCTACGTACTACTTGTGGTAAAGGTACTATTATTGGACCAAGGGCTAAATCCTCTCAGTTATAGAGGAGACCCGTGCCCAGCAGTGGGACGTATATGGACTGATGAAAACTATTTTATGGCATACAAGCAAGTCAATAAAAAAAAAAAGCTAGTCAAATATCACTCTTAACTTCTTTTTTTTTTGTAGAGGCGTTTAGTGTTAATTTTACAATAACTATACTATAGTTCCGCTAACGAAACTGACGTAGTTTAAAACTTGAGAATTCGATGGCTCATGTTTATCGAATTTATGTAAATCCAAGACATTATTAACTGTATTACATTAACTCATGAACTTCGTGTAGGAGACACGTGTTGAATACATATTAAACGTATGTTTCTCAAAAGAAGTTTACCAAACTTGAAATGCAAAGGAATAAAGGGCGATCATGAAGCCGTTTACTGAGCATATTTCCAAACTATATGGTGTGAATGAAAATTTCATAACTCGATAACACTGTTTTATCAAAAGTCGAGCTCAATCAATCATCAATCATCATCAGTCCATATACGTCCCACTGGTGGGCACGAGCCTCCTCTACAACTGAGAGGGTTTAAGCCTTAGTCCACCACGCTGGCCTAGTGCGGGTTGGCGGATATTAGGACATATAGGTTATAACATTATGTCAGTCCTTAATTAGAATAATGTTCATAAAATTCATCAATATTTTTTTTGTGATCTTTGGAAAATTATAAAATTAAAATATTAACGAAGTATGCCACGAGTAATCGCTAGTCGTCTGATAAGGACGATTACTGTTATCAATAATGCACCTCACTATCTTCGACACGTGAAACGAAAATATACGCCATCACAGTCTTATTGGTGTTATTAGCCTCAAGATTGTATAATGTATATTCACACATACAGTTCTATAGAAATAGAGGTGGGCGATTATGAATGATTTTGATAATCGAATGATACTACTAATACTAATTTTGATAATCGATTATGAAATTAGTAACTAATTTGTTTTCATAATCGAATGACGTTACTAATTTGAACTACTAATATCGTCGGGACTGAAGTTTTTTTTTTAGAAATTTACTTACACTTATTACTTAAATATTAGTCCAAAACTGGGGGTTCGATAGAGGTTCTTGTTTTTTTTTTTTTTAGGAATTTTATACCTCACCAATGCAAATTAGTCATGAGTCTCGAGACATGTTCATAATCGAATGATTTAGTAATTACTAATTAGTAATAGTTATAATCGAGATACTATACGATTACTAAAATTAGTAATTACTAATTTAGTAATTACTAATTCTCATAATCGAGATATCTCGAGATATCTTCATAATCGAATGATTCCATTAGTATATCTCATAATCGCCCACCGCTATATAGAAAACTATGGCAATTGCCAGCAGATTGAAGTAATTATAGGAGTAAAAAAATACCATCGGCCAGCTAATCCAAATAATAAATAAACCCAACAGTCACATGCATATTTCTTACCCAATATTCATCATCAGCCCATATTCGTCCCACTGCTGGGCACGGGCCTCCTCTACAGCTGAGAGGGTTTAGGCCTTAGTCTACCCCGCTGGCCTAGTGCGGGTTGGCGGACTACACAACTAAGAATTTCCTAAGAGCTTTTAGGTGTGCAGGTTTCATCACGATGTTTTCTTTCACCGTTAAATTACGTGATAATTACAATACACACATAACTTCGAAGTCAGAGGTGGGTGCCTGGGGTTTGAACCCGCGACCGTTGAGATTCTCGACCGCAAGCCTAAACCTCGAGGCAATCACGACTTACAACATTAAGACACTATTATTTTATCTTCGCTATCAGAAGTTATGGACAAATTTAAATCTCGCGAGCATCAACCGCCAGATTGGTGAACTAAGGCCTGACCCCTCAATTGTCGCAGAGGCCCGTGCCCTGTAGTGGGTTGTATATGAGCTGACATAGAGGCACACAGACCACATACCTATTTGGATTTTTTAGTGATAAAAATAAAATAAAATCCCCGCCGTGTTTCGCCATTTATTTAATAGGTCTGTCTTTAAATTTTACACTCCGTTTATTCTTCCTCAATTTGGTCATATACACGTAGTTTAGGCTTGTATAGTTTATTAGATAATAACTTAAAAGGAGTTGTCAGAACTGCGTTGATGTTTTGCACAGTATCCACTAGCTGTGGAGGCGAAACGATCACGACAAAACTTACAATTCATTGTGTTACTTTACTATAATTTGTGTCAAGTTCTAGTACGTCTATTGTTAACGAAAATTGTATCTGCCATTGAGTTGTTTGCCATTAAAAAAACGCATATGTTTTTTGATTCGTCTGATTATTCGAAGCTTGTGTATTTTTTTTACCAGCTCCGATCAATTTTGTTGCGTTCCACGAAATGGACATAATGTATTTACATGCTGTACTCAGTCCGGTATCTCATTATCGAGTGCTATAATATTCCACTGGTTATGGCCTCTTCGGAGAAAATCTTTTTATTTCATATTTATCTGCCCGGCCGCTTTTTTCCACGGTTTCATTCACATTCACTCTATACATTCTCTTCATAAGCCGTCGAGCATCTTTCCTTTCCACATGTGCGCAACATGCCCCTCTATCCTAGTCATCGCATCTCTCACTCCTAGACATCTCTTATCACACCATTTCTATCGTATCCATTTATCAGTAAGGTATGCGCTTACTTCATGGAATGCGTATTTCTACTGCATTTATCTTGCTTCATGCTTCTTCTGCCGTATTCAATTCTAGGAAAATTTGGCACATAAGGGTTTTATCGTTCATTCCATAGATTTTGGTTACGTGGAAGACCAATAGGACCGTAACCTCTTTTCTATTTCTGAATTTAATCTCGCTAATATTGTGTATTTTCTGCATTTTTCCTATAAAAATACTAGGGATGTTATGGATATGATATTTCGGATCTGGATACGGATATGGATATAGGAATAAAATTATATCGGTTTCGGATACGGTTACGGATATGTAATTATTTCGGATTATCCGTAATTTTCGGATAGTTTCGGTTACGGATATTAGATTAAAGTAAAATATAACTGTTTTATTAAGGTGTCAGCTGTTTGGATGTTTTTGGTTTTGTTGTATATTTTGTTTCAACAATAACTGTTCTTTGTACCTACTGCACACAAGACTTTCTTAAATTAAGTATCGACTCTTAAATAAGAAACTAATTAGTTATGAAAGAGGTTATGTTATGACTAGAAATAACAAACAAACTGCAAGATTCACGTGGCGCGTGAACGGTGAAACAAAAACCTGTCGAAAGTCGAAACATGTCGTTCTTTTTAGACTCCACCCTTATACAAAACTATCCGAAACTATTCGATACTTCTGAAACGGATACGGTTACGGTTACGGATATATTTTTATTTCGGATATCCGATAGTTTCGGTTACGGTTACGGAGCTCCATAACATCCCTGAAAAATACCACCATAATCTGTGTTTTCGATCGCACAAACATGTTTGCATAGCTAAACGATAACAGTTCCTTGGTGAGTGACGTCAAGTTTCAACAGCGTACTGTTAAGGACTTGTCATTATATCATAACAAGCAAGTGCTAACTGTCTGAAGTTGTGTCATCCAAGCAATTTGAATATATTATAAATTTGGCATCTGGCTTACGAATGAACTGTATTAACTTAAGTTGATTATACAATGATTTATTTTTCCATAGTTTTTTTATAGTTTACGAGATACATTTACATTTGTTCCTTGACAGTAAGTAAGAATAGGATATAAATAAAACCAATTAAATACAAAGTACTTGTAAAATCATTTTTATCTGTATATTAAACCTAAATACTAATTCGCGAGTCGGGCAGTGTTATTGGGTTTTTCCATTAGCAAATTTTAATAGCAGCACGGAGTCTGGAAATGTGCCCGAAAAATGGTAATAGGCTCGTCCCCTATTACATAGCACTGATACATACTTGACGAAATGTGGTTAGAAAAATTCACCTCTGCCTACCCCTTCTGGGAATACAGGCGTAAGGCTATGTATTAAAAATTCACCATAGTTATCCAAGCCGTCCGTTCGCTTTCCGGGTTCAGTTTATTTACTCGTACATCCTGTGTAGAGATTCCAACAAGCGATAAAGCTGTGTTGACAAGTGATAAATTATAATTGTTATCATTTCTCGTCTGTACGTAATCTGTTCTGCGATTTGGGCATTAAACGCCAGTGCGGTCACTTTATATTTATAGTCACTTTTTTCAGTTTCAGAATATAAATAAGAATAATCTTATTTATTTTATTCTATATACAGCCTACCTCAGTAAGTACATTATATGGCGCGTGATCAGGTGATGCCAATTAGTTTTCGGAACTTCGCCTGAAGAAATATAGAAGTTCGAAGTCTGGAAATGAGCTCGGAAACAGCAACAAGTTCGCTTCCTAATTCACGAGAAGTTTGGTTGACTAATTGCTTTACAATTAATACAATATAATTGAATATAAAATCGATAAGAAAGAATTACGACACAGATTAAATATAGACCCAAAAATAATCAATAAAAAATTGCGTTATATCCGCAGCGATGGTCCCGCACTCAGAACTTTGAATATATTAACATTCGATAATTTATATCATAATGTTACGTGCACACATACTTCTACTTCATCACATCCTCATCATTATCACCGTAATATTAAATAAGTCATCATCTTTTAAGTCTTGCTGATAATTATAAGATCGAAATCTTTACATAGTCTCATTAAACACACGATGCAGTCGAAATGAATAATCCGTACAATCTTTTTGCTCGCCAAAAGGAATTTAATTTGATGAAATTGCATTTTCATGCAGACGGCCTCTTGTTGATTGTCATATTTATGCTATGGTGTTCGAAATCGGATGTGAAATAAAATCGTCTATTCATAAAGCGCTTAATTACGCACTTATGACATGTCATTACTGAAAAGTGGACACAATTTAGCTAATTGGCATCAACTCAAAGTGTAGCATCAAGCGTGGCAAACGATGAGAGATGGGGAATCTCGCCGCTTAATAGGCTATTTGGAGTATAGTATAGTTTCGTGCTTACAACCGAGTAAAGTGTTTGCACTTGACCGTGCTTGTACAAAAAAATACAAAAGATGAAGCACTATAGTCTAACAGGCTGGATACAAATGTCATCATCATCATCAGCCCATATATGTCCCAATGCTGGGCACGAGCCTCCTCTACAACTGAGAGGGTTTATGCCTTAGTCGACCACGCTGGCCTAGTGCGGGTTGGCGGACTAAACACCTAAGAAATTACTAAGAACTTTTTAGGTGTGCAGGTTTCGTCACGATGTTTTACTACACCGTTAAAGTACGTGATAATTCTTTGTGCATACACCCATAATTTCGAAAAGTCAGAGGTTGTGCCCCAGGCTTGAACCCGCGACCGTCGAGATTAACCTCGAGGCCATCACGACTGGATACAAATGTGCTACCACTAATTTCTTCCCTGACGAAGTTAAGCTCGGGCTTATCAGCCGACCTCGGTTTCATGTCCCAGATACGATTTTAAATAAATAGTGTTAGGTGTATGTGCCATTGGTTGTTGTAATCGGTATTGGTCTCCCCGCGTCCCCGCTAGGTAAACAGTCGCTGATAGGAATGTATGTTGTATGGACAAACAGGAGACGGACTGCCAACTTGTTTGTACGACGCGTAGGGTGACTGCTCCCGTGACGAACTGTTTCTCAAATAGGGCATTTCAAATATACAATGAAGCCTGTATCCCAGAAAGGGTAGGCATATTTCTACACCTACAATTCATCAATTCGCCAGCATTATTATTATTTAAAACTTTATTGTACACATAACAAAACCAATGATGATGATAGATTGCATGCATAACCCACTCTTTCTCGCCTGCAAACAAAACTCGGATCAAAAGAAAATAATAATTGACAATGAGTTTAAACTGTCCATTATAGGTGCATTTACTCCAAATGTAGATATTATTCCATTGGAAATGTCGGATGTAGGTTATTATTTCTTAACTTTTAGTTGCCTTATTTGAAGAGCTCTTGTTGTTTTAGGGTTCCGCTAAATGATAGTATATAAAACATTTATATTTTTTTCTTTAGGTTTGTACTGAACTATGAATTTATTTTAGGTCATGTAGCTAAAATTATTCAATACAGTAGAAAATCTATAAGTCGAACATCAAGGGAGACGCCAAAAAAATCGAGTTATAGAGTTTTCAGAGGATTTTGACATAGGCGGCTTTTATATATACTCAGCCTATCGCCGTCCACTGCTGAACGTAGGCCTCCCCAAGAAAGCGCCAACCATCCCGGTCTTGAGCAGCCCTCATCCATCTGTTACCCGCCACCTTTCTCAAGTCGTCGGACCACCGTGCTGCAGGTCGTCCTACACTACGTTTGCCTAAGCGCGGTCTCCACTCCAACACTTGTCTGCTCCATCGGCCGTCAGACCGTCGGCAGACATGGCCGGCCCACTTCCACTTTAGCGTGCTAATCCTGCGGGCAATGTCAATGACTCCGGTTCTCTGGCGGATGACTTCATTACGAATTCTATCCACCAGAATTTATTTAGCGGCTAATAAAAAGAAATAAATAGGTTGAGTTTAATTCTTATACAAATTGAGTTACATATAAAGCTATGTTCGAGATGCAGAGGTCTAGTTTCATTTTCGAGTTACGGAGGGAAAAAATGTACCAAAATGGCTTGAAGGGACTCACTGATTATTTCAACTAATAGAGGGTAGAGATTTCGAGTAACGGAGGTTTCGGTGTTTGACGGGTGTTGCTGGTGGTAGGATATTCGTATCCGCCCGGATAGCGACCACCGTACACAGGGCGTAAAACCCGCCATAGTGGCACATGCAAGTGTGCCGCGTTCCGGGATCAGCCAGTGTATATCCAGTTTTCGGGGGGGGCTTCAATCATGGTGAAAGGATGACCGTGCCGGCATTTTTTGGCCGGTTTTAAAAAACTTTTCATCTTTCAATTTTCGACTTCACGAGGTTCTACTGTATACTCGTAATCATGAAGCTTACACAAAAGGCAATGTCTTAATCTCTACCTAACCCTCTGTGACCTGAGCGTTAGTGTGAAAGTAAGTACAATAGCTGAGATCGCCACAATATGTTGTTATAATAACAACGAGGTTTATTGTAATATTTGAATTGTATAATACACTGCAATATTGCAAGAGTATAAAACTCGCGTAATCACCAATTTTATTTATTACGAATGCTGTTGTAAATAGAATTGGCATACTTCGATATATTTTTCAACGTTTTAGACGGTTATATTCGGTTTCAAGACATTAATCGACCAGACGCATAGGCCGTCGGGCAGATCATCATCAGCCCATATACGTCCCACGGGCACGGACCTCCTCTGCAACTGAGAGGGATTTTTAGGCCTTAGTCCACCACGCTGGCCTAGTGCGGCTTGGCGGATATAATACGGCGAAAAGTTATTTTAAATTGGTTATGTTTTAATTAGCCGATCGATACGTGCCACTGTCATGTAAAACTATATTTAAATATCTGAATCCATTATCTATTATAGTATAGGCTGGATCTTTAATATCTGAAATCTAAAGTGCAATAAAAATACTCCTAGAAATTTTTATTACCGTTACCCTTTTAATTCCAACATGCAATGACATTTTTTTTGTAAACAATAAATTCCAGGAACACATTTTTACAACAAAAATCCGATCCCATATGGTGCTTTATATAAGGAAAAACATTGTTTCCGTCAAATATCTTCTTATGCATTCTTCTCACGAAAGAAATTATCAAATTAATTTTATTATTAAAATTTTACAATGAATTCTATTAATGTGATACAAGAAAAATATATGTGCAACGGAATTCCCACTCCTGTAAATACGAAAGTTCGTGTTAAATGCTGAAATATTACAATATACGTATAGTTTATTACAAACATATTGGATTTGTAACACGAGGGGTCGTGTAAACAAAATGATCTATGATCGATCAGTCGCGCAGGGCGCTAGTGCGCCGCGCTATCGACTACCTACATTTTGTTAAGCTAAGGAGTGTCAGATAGTTGCTGATAACGTACAGTAGTCAGTGCTGAAGAATCACTCAATTAGTACTTACGTGTACAGTGTACAGTTACTTCCTACCGTGTTATGAGCACGAGTGCTGAAGGATGACTGACCAGAAACCATTGCTGCAGTAAGTTTTTGACCTTCATGAGGCTTAATAAGAATCGTATTGATGACTGCGTCATGACTACCGGAGAAAAGTTTGTGAGTGCAGCGAGTGTGCTGCTTATAAATAGGTTGATATTTCCATGTTAAGATGTTTCATGTTTTAATACAGTTAGATGAAGCAACCTGATTGCAATTTTTAATTCTAGTGTCTCGTGTGAAACGATAGCGATCATGTCTCATTAGCAATCGAAATTATGTCAGCATTTGTAATCAGCGATCTATCGCCAGTGTTAAAGTTCGGTTTTATAAAGGAAATTAATTTTATTTTTTTATTAAAAACACATTGCTTACCTAAGAATTCTTTACAAGGAATATCTTAGTAATGTGTAATCCGCCAACCCGCACAAAGACTGGTGGATTAAGGCCCAACTCCTCTCATTTGTAGAGGAAATCTGTGCATAGCAGCGGGACGTACATATTTATTTATTTAATATACTTTTTTGTACACTATACAAGGAAATATTACGTAAATGACATACAACTTAAAAGATATATAGCTACAACAGGCGGATATGTAAACTGATGTACAGAATGATCATATTTTATTAAGTAGAATTAAGGAGTTGTTTTTTCAAAGATATGATGAACCAGAGAAATTTAGAAGGCCAATCACCTCACAAAATTAGATATTTTTCATAATTTCGTGTTAAAATGGTTCGGCCGATTAATGTTTGCGTGTGGTGTTATTTTACTTGGCGCTCACGCCGCGTGTGTGCCGCTTAAATGCATGACCAAACAAAATAACGAGTAGGTATTATGTTGCTAATGCATAACTGGTTGCTAAACCGTAACGAGCACGAATTTTGATTTTTTGCAATAGAGTTTTTTTTTTTTGGAAATTTTGGATGTTTCTTATTTAAAAATACTTATGACTACTTCCTTGGTCCTCACATAAGTGTGCCATCGAAGGCCTGGATTATCCCGTGCTAATTGTTATTATGTCGTGTTGGCCTTGAGGTTTAAGTACGCGGTCGAGAATTTCGACGGTCGCGGGTTCAAACCCCAGGCACACACCTCTGACTTTTCGAAGTTATGTGTGTATTCACAATAAATTATCATGTACTTTGATGGTGAAGGAAAACATCGTGATGAAACCTGCATACCTAAAAAGTTCTTAGTTCTTAGGAATTTCTTAGGTGTGTAGTCCGCCAACCCGCACTAGGCCAGCGTGGTGGACTAAGGCCTAAACCCTCTCAATGGTAGAGGAGGCCCGTGGCCAGCAGTGGGACGTAGGTATATGGGCTGATGATGATGATGATGATGATGAATTGTTATTATAACACGGGGCATCGTAACTGACTAATAATTTTTATTGAGTCTAAGTAGTAAGTAATTGTTTTTTTTTTTTTTTAATTTCTCAACGTACTATAATGTTTAACGCCGGCATGTAAAGTAGCTTCCAATTGCTCTTAATTTTATATTTTATATCTAATTTTATCATCATCATCATCATTATCAGCCCAAGGAAGTCCACTGCTGAACATAGGTCTCCCCCAATGACTTCCATAGTGACCTGTAGGAGATTCGTAGGAGAACTAAAGTAACCGACATAGCCCAGCGGATTAGCAAGTTGAAGTGGCAATGGGCCGGGCACATAGCGCGGAGAACCGATGGCCGATCAGGCCAAAAGGTTCTCGAGTGGAGGCCCCGGAAAGCGCAGCGTAGGACGTCCATCCACAAGGTGGGCTGACGACCTAGTGATGGTCGCGGGTCGTCGCTGGATGCAGGTTGCCTCCAACAGGTCACTATGGAAGTCTAATTTTATGCCAAATGAAAATTGGAGCCTTAGTCCACCACGCTGTCCGAGTGTGCGTTGGTGGGCAATATATAATAAAGTAAATACTAATTCATTATAATGATAATTTCACTTTTTTAATGTAATAAATATTATTAGTTCTTTTAAACTTTACAAACTTCTGTGTAACATAAGTAGTAAATAAATAATAGTTACATGCTGTATTTGAAACATGCTATACAAAACGTATGTCGCTAGATATCTTTTATCAATTGCTGATTGTACACTAGCCATTTCACACATTCCTTAATTATTATTTCAGGCGACAAGTACTTAATAAATATATGCTAGAGAAGCTAATTTTTTGTCGGAATCTTCCTAGCATGCTTAAGTGACTGCCGAACACCCCTGTACCGCACGGTTTTCTTAAAATTCGCCTTGCTGTCATACAAATTGCCTCATTGTATAGGCAAATACAAATGAAACAGCTACAGAGGGCATACGTAGTCCTAGTATTTTTCTGGCACGCATACTGACCATTCTAGTCTAATTGTGACCTATATACGCTCATTATATAGTGTTTTATGACTCAAGTCCGTGACCTGTTACCAAGTTTGGATCTGCAGCCAATCTGTTTAGAGCTTGTCTTGAATCGTGACTACTTAATACTGGTGCTATTGAGTAGACCGCGTGTCATAGACTCAATAAACTAAGGATGTCCATCCGGCATTGATGAAGAATCGAAAATTTTTATCGATGTTTTCTCAAAGTGTAATAAAATTTGCTAACAATTATTTTTGTGAAGTCGTGATGCCCTCGAGGTTTAGATACGCGGTCAAGAATCTAGGCGGTTGTGGGATCAAATCCCAAGCACACACCTCTGACTTTTCGAAGTTATGTGTGTGTACACAATGAATTATCACGTACTTTAACGGTAAAGAAAAACATCGTGACACCTGCACACCTAAAAACGTTCCTACCATAGTCTATACAGTAAGAATTATCATCTCTCGGGATATACCTAGTTTTATTCATACTATGTAGTTAAACAACCGTTAGTACCTTCATAAGATTGTGCAAAAAATATGTCTTTGTAAATAATACTTAACACTTCTTCAAATAGAGTAGGTACGTTAAGTATATGTGCTTAACGATAAGTTTGTATGTAGTAATATTTGAAGTAAGTACATTTACTTAGCATAACGCGGTTTCGATCTTCGGGTAGAGAGATACCGCTGTATGTTAAAGGCATGATAAAGCCGTCAGTCTGTTCGTAAGAGTTCTAAAATTACACTTAAATAAATATAAATACACCCAACAGTCACATACATAGTTCTGACCCCACATTAAGATACGAGTCTTGTCTCGTGGGTATCAGAAACTACGAGAGACTTTTTCGGTTTTTGGATTAGATACAAATGTGTGTGGATGCTATAAATAACCAGGAATATTTTTGGGCTTTGAAATAAAAATCTTGGTCTTGGTTGTGAATTAAACCCGTGATCTGTCGCTAAAATGGTGTGTGAGGTTACCTCAGAGCTCTATAATTTTGTCTTGAGTAACATTAAGCCAGTTATAAAATAGAAAGAAATTATCTTTATTATCTAATACGGAAACACTGCTTAGAAAAACCTCTTTTATATTTCCAAGTACCGTTCAATGATTTTTGATGCGAACATAAATCCACTTCAAATGTTCCGCGAAATATTTACATTATCTTAAATCTATTTAAAAAAGTATTCATGTCATTAACTGCCAATAGCATAATTGATCCACATAGTAACCAAAGAATGTGTGGACTTCCTTTGGCTGAAGGATGGATGGATGGTTAAAATGGGACCTTTTTTAAATACCAAATCCAAGAAAACTGTCGCCAGTATTAATTTATCTAACATCTATTGCGTTGTTTCCGTAGCTAGTTCGATATTCAAAGCGCTGTCAGACCTCGCATAATTCACGTGATGCACGTTTCCTCGTAGAAAACACGTCTCGTGAAGGTCGGAAGTGGGTCATTAAACCTTACCCGACTCCTGGCGTTCATTATTAATGTAATATTTATCGATAGCTGATAAATACACCGCCTTTCGGCGCGATACACGCGATAATTCACGATACCGTTGGATTACACAAACAAACTTGTAATCCGATTAACCTGAACGGTTAAATGGTGTTGTTTATATTCGATTTACTGTGTAAATGGCGGTGTACGATATACAACTTCGCATCCGGAGTTGTCACTGATGTAGCTTGATGTGTTTTTCTGCTGCTTCTTATAGGGTCTGGCTTAGAATGGCTAAATGGCAGACTATTTAGCGGTTAGTACCTTGAGAGAGATGATTCACCTACATATGCGATTGATGTACGCGTCTACCTTGAAGTGGTTTAGTTAATCTTCAAAAAAACGTTGCGCTCTTTGCTCCTTTGACCGTATGTTTTTATTCCAGAGAAGAAGTGTGTTATCCATTATTTAGTTAGTTAATTTAAATAGTTTTTCTAATTATTCTTACTAAATTACGAATACACCCAGAAAATCTACACACACACACACACGATTAAAAATATCATTGATATTATATACCCCTTAATCAGTGGCGATACTTCCACTACTCGTTAATTGTGTCGCGTTCTGTTTGGTCTCTGTATGCCTAATTTATAATTGTTTATTGTGCGGTCAGGATATTATCATTTATATGTCAAATTGCTTTTGTCAAATAAAGATTTAAAGCTAAAGACTGCCTCGTGGTCTCGCGGTACAAGTATGTGCCGTGCGATCTAGAGGTCCTGGGTTCGATTCCCGGGTCGGGCAAAGTGTTATTGGGTTTTTTCATTAGGAAATTCTCAGTAACAGCACGGAGTCTGGAAATGTGCCCGAAAAAAGGCAATAGGCTCGCCCCCTATTACGTGGGACTGATACATACTTGCCGAAATGTGGGTGCAGAAATGCACCTCTGCCTTCCCCTTCGGGGAATACAGGCGTGAGTTTATGTAGGTATGTATGTATGTATGTAGATTTAAAGCTTCAAGATAATTCGGAATTTCGTAAGGCTAGCTGGGCTTTTAGGCTTCTATGGCAGTACCGCCACTTCCGATGATACAATTTCGATTGCATTGTTCCTTTAAAATGACTACATTATTGTGGAGTGTGTAACCTCCAGTTTAAATACTTTTGAACTTGAATTAAAACGTACTTTAGATATCCTAAGGTCTGCACAATCTTTCACAATAATTGATAAGATAACGAATGTTATGTATAATAACAAGTATAAATATTCAATGAAGATAAATGTGCCAAAGTATTGGATACTGGGCGGTTTTTGTGGTGCGGATTGGTATTTTCGCTCTTTTGTGTTAACAGTCATCAAGCTTTTCATTAGGAAATTCTCAGTAGCAGCACGGAGTCTGGAATTGTGCCCGAAAAACGGCAATAGGCTTGCCCCCTATTATGTGGGACTGATACATACCTGGCGAAATGTGGATGCAGAAATGCATCTCTGCCTACCGCTTCGGGGAATATAGGCGTGAGGTTATGTATGTATGTATGTAGTCACCATCTAATATATGTACATCACACTGCTGGGCCACTGTAGTTGAGAGGAGTTAGGTCTTAGTCCATAACGATGGATTGATGCGGGTTGACAAACTAAATTCTTAAAGTAATACTTGCGAAGGACTTTTAGGTGTGCAGGTTTCCTCACGATGTTTCCTTGATCGTTAAAGTCCGTGATAATTTATTATGAATAGCTCACATAACTTCGAAAAATCAGATGTGTGCGCGGAATTTTAACCGGCCACCGCTGAACTTAGTCCCCAAACTATAGAATATTACCTCTTTTATATGTAAAGTTTATTAATATTATCATTTTTATGGTATAAATATGTTTGCAACAGTCTTTCACAGGTTCTGTTCCATCTGCCCTGTGGCAAGGGGGCGTTAGAATTCCACCACGGTATCCCCTGCCTGTCGTAAAAGGCGACTCATTGGGGCCCTTGGGGTCGTTGGACGTGCTGCGGGGGCAGTGCGTCCACACAGTAGGCGACCCCGAGAGGGGCGGCGACACGGTGGCCTGTGTCTGTCACGTGCTTTCGTCTCGGAAGCGCACCGGGCGGCTGCGGCACTATTGTGGGCGCCTCTCGCCCACGCACCGTGGCCGTCCCATTGGCGCGAAGATGGCCACCGAGGGGTTTTGGTCGGTATGTCGGCATGGGGATATTGTTAGGGACCTAGCTCGGCAATAACATCTGTGCGGACATGACGTCTCCGCGCGCCGAGCTGGAAGGCCGGTGACCCCGACATACGCTTCTCGCCCCCTTCCCCCAGGGCTGGCGGGAAGTAGAGCCATAAACATATTTCCCCTCGACAAAAAAAAACCATATAATGTAAGATTCTATTTTAGTATCAGTCACAAATTGTGTGTGAATATAATTATGTGCTTCTTCTCTGTAATGAATATGCGTCTTAAAAACAGGAACTGTCTTTATAACATTATTCACACGACCGCACTCAGACAAAAGTCAATGTACAAGCACGCAGTAGATAACAATTATTTAATTGACATCGCAGGTCTTGATATACTACTAAACAAACATACTAAAATACATATGTATGTTATGCAGGAACAAGTCGCGTGGATTTTGTAATGCGTCCAAGATATTAATTTGCTGATTATTGTCTTGGATACGTTGAATTACAATATTGCGTCGCAATAAAAGGATTAGGTATAAGTCTTAAAGAAAAATTTACGCGTGCTTTTTGTGAGCAAAATTGCGTGCTCGCGGTTTTTATGTGGTGTTCGAGATTTGATTCGTTCTCGGGGCTATTAATGGGCCTGAAAATAGCCTTTGTCTGTTTGCCTGGCTTATTAATGACATCTTAAATCACAATAACCAAATTTTAAACCCAGAAAACACCAATTGAATATATATTTTTGGTTAGTTAAGTCGACTAAATCAAGAATCCAAAAATATTTTATTTGATTGAAGGACCAAAACGATGGTACAATACCGTCAGATTGTTGGAAATGTGCAATCTGCAGAAGAATGGTTGAATACGTCAATAGAGGCGAGCATAAGTGAGCTATTGTTCCATTTTCCACAATCACGATTACGTAGAAATTGGATAATGATAATATTATAATGGGTGCACCGAGCACTATTATTTCCCCTTGTTTACTAACTATGTGAATACGTGTTTGTACTCGTGCCTAGTGTTCTGTTTTCCTTGGCTTCTGTTTCGTGTTTGTATTCACGCGTTTTAGATTTAGATTTTTCAATTTCAAACCATTATTGTTTTGGATAATTACATTACTGAATTGCAGAAATTTCATAGCCATTCATCATATAAATAGCTACTTTTTGTCTTGCCTATCATATGTAACTAGAAATGCTCATAATAATAACAACTTATCATTTACTCTTATGTATGTCTTAGTTTTTAAGTGCACACCTATATTTTACTTTGCTTTCTTACATTATATCCCAAAGTTGTCTGGAAGAGATAACTCTCGGTGATAAGACCGCCTATTGTCTAGACTTTTTGTTTATAATACCATTTAAGTGAATGTATGTGGGTAGCAATAAAGAGTTGTCTATCTGTCTTTCCTGGCTAACAGACTTAGCTATAGAGGGTTTCATATTTTCTGCAATGGCAATCCGATGTGACCTACCGTCCTTGACTTAGAACTTCTACAGGCAAGAAACTACGTTGACCATCCCTCACCAGTCAGCAAAATTATGGGTATTTATCTATATCGTCCCATACACGTCCCACTGCTGGACACTGTCTTCCTATACAACTGAGAGAGTACTTACTTCACAACAATCATCATCATCATCATCAGCCCATATACATCCCACTGCTGGGCACGGCCCTCCTCTACAACTGAGAGGGTTTAGGCTTTAGTCCGTCACGCTGGCTTAAAAATTCCTAACAACTCTTAAGTGTGCAGGTTTTTTCACGATGTTTCCCTTCACCGTTAAAGTACGTGATAATTCTTTTTGAATACACACATAACTTCGAAAAGTCAGAGTTGTGTGCCTGAGGTTTGAACCCGCGATCGTTGAGATTCTCGACCGCGCGCCTAGACCTCGAGGCCATCACGACAATAAATACATATTAATTTATTTTTCTTTTGTTTCCAGGTTCAAAGATGGGAAGGCGTCATACGGCACAGACAGCCCGGCTAGGGGCCGCCGCGTGATATTCTGTGTGCACGGCAATCCGTCTACCGGTTGTTGTGCAGTCATCGAGACCAGTGCGGACGGCGATGAAAGTGATGCGAGGAATGGCAGTATCTCAGAGGCTGAAAGTGAGTCTTTTTGAAGTCTTCACCCGCGTCAATATTCGTCAATATTTTTATTCAGTTTCATATATGAGCTCTCTCAAATTTAAAGCGATGCTTTCTGCTGTTAACTGAAAAGTATTTTGGTAAAAGTTAAAGAGCATTTTGATTATACATTAAATTATTTCTAATGATTTATTTGGTCATTTTCTTGGGGCCCAACTTCCTCTGCACGTTATTTCTCCAAAAATCATTCTCCAAAGTCCCTTCAGGGCTTATACTCGGCAAAATTTGTATACACAGCTATTTTTGAAATCTAGACGAGCGGACTGAATTAATTATTTAAATTATTAAATTATAAGTGTAAAAAAATATTAATTTAAATGTAGACTGTAAGTTCGAGTTTTACTTTACTTTTATGTTGAATTATTTAATTAAATGTTTATGCCAGCTTGCTATAAAACAACTGGTATAAACGAATTAAATTCTGATTCCCGAAGTATTCATGATGCAATTTTTAGTTTTCCGTAAACTTTATTCAAGCAGATACGATTGCAGAATGGATCATGAATTCTCATAACAAAATTTCGATATCCATCCCAATATATTTTTCAAACAGTCTATTGTAATGATTACTGCCATATCGTGCGTATTCTGACGTCATACCGTGCGTGTCGTCACGGTGATTATGAAAATGTTTTTTTTTTCGATACCGTGAATAATGTACATAGAGTTGTTGTGTTGCTTTAGTATTGTTTTCGACATGAGCGATTTACATGATACCAACATTGGCCTCGTCAAACACATGTCTGACATTGGGAAGTGGGTTACTCTGTCTCTTGTAATTAATAAAATTCAGACACATTTCGTAGTTTTTCTTTAACATGAATAGGGTTTTTTTACTAGAGGAAAGCGTCTTAAGCTCCCTGTTCGGTGCCTCGGGGGGGGGCCGAAAAGGGAATGTTCGGATCATCGGCCATTCCAAATCAACGCGTGAAACTATTGCTCGCTTGGTTGAGTTGGGTCCCTAACCAAAATCCTACGCGAGCATACCGAGTAAAGCCTCTCGATGGCCGTCTTGCACCCTTAATTGTTTTCCGTTGCCGCCCAGCGCTCTGTCCAAATATGAACTCCTCTGCGATAGAGGGATTTCAGATATCCCCCACTTGGCCCTATTTTGGACGTTCATATGGTGTGAGCGTCCGCGACATTCACTAGGCCATGCGCTCTGCCGCACATCTCGGAATTGTACAACTCTTGTAAGGGTGTACCTCCCCCGTACTACTAACAACCCCGATAACCCCTATTAGTCGCCTCTTACGACAGGCAGGGGATTCCGTGGCGGTATTCTTACGCCCCCAACCACAGGGCGGTCATGAATAGGGTCTAACGAGAGCCGAAAAATTTGGACAACACTTACACACGGGTGTTGCTGTGGTCAATTACCATCTGCACAAATATGTTATCACGGATTCACCATCTACTTTGCCAAAGCACGTTAGTTTTTTTTAAAGATTTCTATATGTTTTTTTAATAATAACAATAATTTGAATGTTTCCAGGGCATTGTCACAGATCAAGAAATGAAGAGATAGATAAACGTGCCAGAAGAAAACTCATCATAGCCAGCGTATTATGTGTTGTATTTATGATAGGAGAAATTGTAGGTGAGTAAATGTGGTTTCTATCAGGGATGTTATGGAGCTCCGTAACCGTAACCGAAACTATCGGATATCCGAAATAAAAAAATATCCGTAACCGTAACCGTATCCGTTTCAGAAGTTTCGAATAGTTTCGGATAGTTTTGTATAAGGGTGGAGTCTAAAAAACGGCATGTTTCGACTTTCGACAGGTTTTTGTTTCACCGTTCACGCGCCACGTGAATCTTGCAGTTTGTTTGTTATTTCTAGTCATAACATAACCTCTTTCATAACTAATTAGTTTCTTATTTAAGAGTCGATACTTAATTTAAGAAAGTCTTGTGTTAAGTAGCACTACTTCACTGAAACTTCATCTTAAATGAAAACACTGTGATAAGTACAAAAAACAGTTATTGTTGAAACAAAATATACAACAAAACCAAAAACATCCAAACAACTGACACCTTTATAAAACAGTTATATTTTACTTTAATCTAATATCCGTAACCGAAACTATCCGAAAATTACGGATAATCCGAAATAATTACATATCCGTAACCGTATCCGAAACCGATATAATTTTATTCCTATATCCATATCCGTATCCAGATCCGAAATATCATATCCATAACATCCCTAGTTTCTATTAAATGTAGGATAGTAAACTAGTTCTTCAAAGTTAATAGTATGATTATTCAAATTGTTTAGGCCCGAAAAAAACGGATGTTTCTAGAAAGGGGCTTATATGTAGCATTGGGCTGTAGTTACTAAGCTAAGGAATTTTATTGTTATAGTTCTTAACTTAACTTGACTTAACTGACTACCTCGTGGTCTCGCGGCACAAGTAGGTATGTGGTTCAATTTCCATGCAAGGTTAAGTTTTATTGGGTTCTTTCATTAAACTCTCATTAGCAGCACGATGTCTGATAATGTGCCTGAAAAACGGCAATAGGCTCTTCGCCTATTACGTGGGACTGAGATATACCAGGCCTACCTATATGCCTATAACTTCGGAGAATAGGCTTGAGGTGACTTCCTGGTGACTTCCTCAATCAGTCGTTTTTATCGTCGTGGCAGTCAGTTAGGGCCTTAAAGTTTACTTTTTTTTTTTTTTTTTTTTTCTGGCACGGCAAAGTGACTCCACTGTACCTGATGGTAAGCACAGTGGAGTCCAGAAAAATAATACCGAAATGTAAAAATTAAAATTAATAAATAAAATAATTCTTTTTTCTCCATCTCTTATGCATTTTTTAACTATTTCCAGGTGGTTATTTATCAAACAGTTTAGCGATAGCAACAGACGCGGCGCATTTACTCACAGATTTCGCCAGTTTCATGATATCGCTGTTCTCGTTGTGGGTGGCGGGACGACCGGCCACCAGACGGTATGTATTCAAAAACTATTCATTATTAAGATTTTTTATTTATTTAATAGAAGCAGTGATGGCCTCGAGGTTTAGGTGCGCGGTCGAGAATTTCGGCGGTCGCAGGTTCAAACCCCAGGCACACACCTCTGACTTTTCGAAGTTATGTGTGTATTCACAATGAATTATCACTTGCTTTAACGGTGAAGGAAAACATCGTGATAAAACCTGCACACCTAAAAGTTCTTAGGAATTCCTTAGGTGTGTAGTCCGCCAACCCGCACTAGGCCAGCGTGGTGGACTAAGGCCTAAACCCTCTCAGTTGTAGAGGAGGCCCGTGCCCAGCAGTGGGACGTATATGGGCTGATGATGATGATGATGATGATGATTTATTTAATATGCTTTATTGTGCACTACATACATAAATAAAAATTAAATTAAAGCTACCTTATAAACTATTGTGCCACAAAGGGCGGTCTTATCGCTATTTGCGATCTCTTCCAGACTGCCCAGAAAAAAAAAAGTATATAAAAGGGGTGGTCATGGAAATAGATTTTGTATGGAAACAACGAATGAGGTGGATCATTCTCCACGTGAAGCTCGTCTTCCGAGATTAATCTATAAGCATTTCATCATCATCATCAGCCGATATACTTCCCACTGCTGTGCACGTGCCACTTCTACAACTGAGAGGGTTTAGGCCTTAGTCTAACAAGCTAGCCTAGTGCGGGTTGGCGGACCATTGCCTTTAAGTATTAACCTTTAGAGAAACAGTTATAAAAAAAATGTCGTTGACAGTCAAGGTGTTAAATGGAATTAGTGCTTGTCATCGTCAACGATCAGATCATTTAAGCGTATTTTTAAGATAATACAAAATTTAAACATGATATTTATATCGAGAACGCAATGGTTTGATTCTATGAATAATGAAATTAATGATAATATTATCACGTGTATCTAGAATTTTCTTAAACGCAGAGAAGTTCCATAATTTGTTATCAAAAAATTGTAATATAGCGAAGCGTTAGTGTTAAGAAGATTATTGTAAAACATTCAGTCGCATTTATTACCTATGTTGGTTTTCAAAGTGGCGGTACTTCCATAGAAGGCCAAAGCCCAGCTTGACACACAAATGAGAATATCCTGACCGCACAATAAACAATTATAAACTAGACATTACACAATTAACGAGTAACGCTTTTGGGCTTCTATGGAAGTGCAGCCACTGGGTTTCCAAAATTATTTGAACACACCATTATTACGTCACGCCTATATTCCCTGAAGGGGTAGATATAGGTGCTTTTGGGTTTCTGCACTCATATTTCGCCAGGTATCAATCATTCCAATGAAATTGGGAAGATCCAGCAGTGGGACGTATATGGGCTGATGATGACTACTACAATGACGAATCATAATATCTAAGGCAATTTGCACAAGTCTTTGTCATGTTGGTAACATGATGGTGTATGTGTTGCAGGATGCCGTTCGGTTGGTACCGCGCGGAGGTGATCGGCGCGCTGACGTCAGTGCTGCTGATCTGGGTGGTGACCGGCATATTGGTGTACATGGCGGTGCAGAGAGTCATATACAAGGAGTTCGAGATCGACGCCACTGTCATGCTGATCACGTCCGCCGTCGGAGTCGCTGTTAATCTTGTGTGAGTAAAAAAAGCCTGGATTTTAAATACACCCAACAGTTACATACATAGTTTTGACCCCACACTAGGATACAAGTCCCGTGGCGTGGGTATCAGAAGCTACGAGAGACATTTTGGTCTCACAAACACCCAGACCCGAAACAAATATTTCTGGATCACACAAACATTCGTCTCGGTGCCGGAATCGAACCAGCGTCCTTTCAATGGCTGATGCCTAATCAACTATGTCGTTTTTCCCCGTTTTTCACTGATGCTTTGCTTTCACAAACACCCAGACCCGAAACAAATATTTATGTATCACACAAACGTTTGTCTCGGTGCAGGGATCGAACCCGCGGCCTTTCGTTTCGCAAGCCGGTGTCTAGCCAACCGCGCCACGGGGCTGTCAAATGTTTTCGTACACATAAATCTGATAAATAAGTTTAGACACAATTTTGTATTAGTCTTTGAAAATATGGTCTCATTATGCATAATCGAAAGAAACATTAAAAATACATACATACATACATAAACTCACGCCTGTATTCCCCGAAGGGGTAGGCAGAGGTGCATTTCTGCACCCACATTTCGCCAGGTATGTATAAGTCCCACGTAATAGGGGGCGAGCCTATTGCCGTTTTTCGGGCACAATTCCAGACTCCGTTCTGCTACTGAGAATTTCCTAATGGAAAAACCCAATAACACTTTGCCCGACCCGGGAATCGAATCCAGGACCTCTAGATCGCTCGGCACATACTTGTACCGCGAGACCACGAGGCAGTCACATTAAAAATATTTAGATGATATTACATTTACATACATTTTTTGGCTTAGTTACTTTCTAACTTCATAGTTGTACCCTGAGACTATTAATTAATTTATAACATAATTAATTATAATTTAATACGTAGGTACTACTACCTATGTATTTATATCTTGGGTATTAAAAACCACGAATATTTTTGGTCTGAAACACACAAAAAAAGAAAAAAAAACTTAGAAGCATAGCTGCCAGAATGTATTGGCTAAAACCGAGCTGTTTATATATTCCTCATATTACTAATTGCTACGCATGCCTTTTATCAGTTGTCATCATATATATAAATAATATACAATGTCACAACAGCTGAGCTAATATCGTAACTCGTTATCTAAACGTAGTAGGTAGTATTATTATAGAAATGATGTTTATACATATCATACATACATATACTCACGCCTGTATTCCCTGATGGGGTAGGCAGAGGTGCATTTTTACACTCGCATTTCGCCATGTACCTATCAGTCTCACGTAATAGGGGGCGAGCCTATTGCCGTTTTTCGGGCACATTTCCAGACTCCGTGAGAATTCCCTAATGAAAAAAACCAATAACACTTTGCCCGACCCAGGAATCGAACCCAGTACCCCTAGATCGCACGGCGCATACTTACTTACTACATATCGTATCACAATAACTACATTGAAAGAAGTATTTGTCATGTTTGTGCATCTAAAAGGAGCGTTTAATGACGTAAAGATTAAATGGCATCAAAAACAAAACTTGTAAAAACAACCAAGTCACGCAACTCAGTTCTTCTACCGTAAAAAGTTGTGAGATCCACGTGATACCAAGTCGATGAGTTTTTTCAGTCCCCGTTTAAGGAACCTTCGGTATTAAGTTACTCGTATTATGTACACTTAGCTTACCAGAGAACATGTTATAGTGGTCATATCAATACAAAAAAAGTGTGTGTACTTATGTACACGCGTTAGAAGTTATACCACACGACTGAAGTAAAACTTATAAATACGCCCAACAGTTACATACATAGTTCTTAGTTTACACAACATATTACATTTCTGAACTCACATATAAATATTTGAAAACAAATAAATATGTCAATCCCTTTTTATTACTGTCACTATTCAACATTTTTAAAATCTAAAACATATATATATTTTTTTGAAAAATATTCGATACGAAACATATTAAAACCTTTCTGATCCAATCGACACTTACATTTAACATAGGCAGCTTCAATCTATCAATTATATTGGAGCACACAGGCAACTTCGACGTCTTACTTTTGTGTTACATATACGCGCGCATCTTAAAATTTCACTCTCATCATTTTTTCATAACGCGCCTAAAGAACTAACTTCAAAAATATTTTAAATAAAATAGTTAAACTTGTCAATCGCACTACAAATGAGCTACATTGTGTTTGCAGCATGGGCCTGACGCTGCACCAGCACGGGCACAGCCACGGCGGCGCGCACGGACACTCCCACGGCGCCGCCAACCCAGTGCTCAACAACAAGGTCGGTGGTCACTCCTCAGGGGCATGGCTCACTGCTAACTATACGATTCAGGGTTGCTACTCATGGTCAAGGAAGCTGTCAGCTATCAGTCAGTTCGACTAGTGACTAGGCCATCAAAAATAATCGTGCTCTTCTTCCTTATGATCGGTAAACGACCATAATATTGTATTGGTGACAGAAGGACCGCCAGGAGTCTGACGCGGAGAGTTCGTCGTCGCACCAGCACCAGCACCACGCCGAGAACATCAACGTGCGCGCCGCCTTCATACACGTGCTCGGGGACTTCCTGCAGAGCTTCGGAGTACTCATCGCGGCCATCGTCATATACTTCCAGGTAACACATTCCTTGCAGCCTCACAGATACAGGAGCGTCCCCCGAAAGGCAGATGGGGGAATGGTCGGTAGGACAGCCTAGCTAACTGCCGGCTTAGTCTGATGGACTCGCTCTCTGATAAAGATCTGATCTCTCGACTCTGATGGACTAGCCAAAGTAGGATGTGGTCCTCAGGACATTGAGGGTTGTGCGACAGATGCTACCCCCCCACATTAAAAACACCATGTTAAGAGACCGATAATAAGAGAAGCGTTATTATATTTAAGTAAGTATACTTCTTCACTCTATACCCCCATGCCGGCCTGTTGAAATGGTAAACTAAATGGAGCCAGGACTAAGGAGGGAACACATGAAGGAACATTTTGGTTCGAGCCAAAGACCACATCGGCACTACGAAGTGACAGACCAAGTAGTAATAAATCACTACCAAATGACCACGATGCTGTGGCCTCGCAAGTCAGCCCATGTGGTACTGTTTTGGAAATGCTCTCAACTCTGGTTGGAAAGCGAAGTTGAAAAAGAGAGTAAAATTGATAGTACCTTTATATGCATGTTGCGTTCTTTATTTATAAAAAATTACAAATTTTGAACTTTACAAAATTGTTACGTTAGGAATATTCAGTATCTTAAAACAAACAAATTAATAAAATAACATGCTGGTTTCATTATTGAGACATTTATTAGCATTGGAATTCTTCCGCCAACCCGCAATAGACCAGCGTGGTGGGCTAAGGCCTTAACCCTCTCAATGGTAGAGAAGCCCGTGCCCGGCAATGCGACGTATATGGGCTGATGATGATGATGATGATATTCTTCATCAGATTCAAGGCTTAATTGAAAACTCTTTGTTCTTCTCTTACTACCCTCTATGTTCTATTACCTCCACCGCCTAACAGAGGGCGTTACATACTTCAACTATTGTTGTTTACCTGTACAGCCGAGCTGGAGCCTCGTGGACCCGATCTGCACGTTCCTGTTCTCGGTGCTGGTGCTCATCACCACGTTCAACATCATCAAGGACACGCTGCTCGTGCTCATGGAGGGCTCGCCGCGAGGAGTCGACTTCCAGGTAAACACTTCGGATGCAGTTTATAGCAAACCAGAGTGCCTTCATTGACGGCTTTCGTGGCGCAGTTTGCTAGACAATATCTTATTGAATGAGATGTAGTGGAACGATGATGGGACAATTGTTGTGGTGATCCGAAATTATTTGTTCAGCGTTTAGATGTTCGTGAGGTCATAAGTTATATCATATCTGATACCCATGACATTACTATATTTCTGTGTGGGGTTTGGACTATGTAATACACACGTACATGTCTTTTTTTATTAGTTTTAAGTTTGTACTATTGATCTCACTGTTATTTTCGTCCTTTTTTAATTTGTATAGTTTTATCAAATTTCTATATTTAAGCGGGGAGAAGAGACTGACTTCCGAAGTATCTACAGCTTGCGCTGATTGTGGGGTCAGGATTTTCTTATTTATATGTCAAATTGTTTTTTGTTAAAAAAAATATTATTATGTATGTGACTGTTCGGTGTATTTATTTATTTGCTATTATTTTCCGGGTTTCATTGCTTTCAGTAGGAAACCCGGCTGTCCATCTATAACAGTCTGTATATCCCCCACTTTTGTACGGGCTCCCCTACAACAAATAGGTGTCAGTCCATTAGGTTGGCCTTGGCCTAACCTCCTCGGTTGTGGTGTTGCAGGAGGTGGCGAACACGTTCCTGTCGCTGGCGGGCGTGGTGCGCATCCACAACCTGCGCCTGTGGGCGCTCTCGCTGGACAAGACCGCGCTCTCCGCCCACCTCGCCATACGTGAGACTCCGACATTACTCTCACTAGTCATAAGTCGACTTGTGGTCTCGCGGCACAAGTATGTGCCGTACGATCTAGGGGTCCTGGGTTCGAATCCCGGTGAGAAAGTGTTATTGGGTTTTCCATTAGGAAATTCTCAGTGGCAGCACGGAGTCTGGAAATGTGCCCGAAAAACGGCAATAGACTCACCCTCTATTACGTGGGACTCATACATACCTAGCGAATCGAGAAACTCGACGATGTCGGGTTCATACCCCAGGCACACACCCCTCACTTTAGTGTTTTCACAATGAATTTAACGGTGAAGGAAAACATTGCGAGGAAACCTGCGCATCTAAAAGTTCCTAGGAATTTCTTAGGCGTGTAGTCCGCCAAGCCGCACTAGGCCAGCGAGTTGGACTAAGACCTAACCCTCTCAGTTGTAGAGGATTATCAACTGCGAGCCTAAACATCGAAGTCATCACGACTCTTATTATTATTAACCCAGTGCAACATTTTCTAATAATGACAATAATGTCTGGTAAAAGTAAACTACACTTAAAACTAGCCATTACGACAAAATAAGTAATATAATCTTCCTTTAACATTGCAGGCAGTGGAGTGAGCCCACAGAAGGTTCTAGAAGAGGCTACAAGGCTGGTCCACGAGAAATACAACTTCTTCGAAATGACGCTCCAGATCGAGGAGTTCAACGACGGCATGGAGGCGTGCAGCCAATGCAAGATGCCGCAGTCTTGAACCCAAGACCCGACAACAAGAGGGGTGGACAGAAAGGCACATATCGGAGCTGATAAAAATTGGACCGAGCTATGCCAAAATGTACCATAATTTAAAAGTTTGTAAATAGTTAGAAAAGTGCATTTAATTTCAATGATTACGGAAAATATTTTCTTTGTGGAAGAAAACAAAGTGGTCTTTAACACTGCCATTACATTAAATCTTTTACCTCAATCTTGTAGCTTAATTTATAAAAGTTATTATTGCTTACATGGGCCATAATACTTTTGTATAAAAACTAAAAATATTTTATATAAATCATGAAACCAAAATCATTTGGATCTTACATAATTTATCAAGGCTATACCAAATGTTTTTGGATCATTATAGCATAATTGCTTTATACATTTTCTTAATGTGTGGCTTGGTTCATACATACCTTTTTTTATGTCAAATGAGAATATTGGTTAGCCTGTTTTTGCTGAGTGGTAAAATAACACATTCTGATCATGTTTGTATAAATAAATATTTTTTGATCATTTGTGGGTAGTACATTTTGGCATAACCGGGTCCTATTTCTTGTAAAAATCAAGAAAGTTTTAACAATGCTCAAAATTTCTTCCTAATAGCGACTAATTTCAAAATGTATTTTAAGGTCACGTGCCCTTCTTTCATCCCTTCCTAGGGTCCATGGGGTCGCTAATAAAGAACGTATACAGGGTGATAAAAATAGTGTTAAATGAATTATTTTATTATTTATGATGTCTGTTTGGGACCAAAATAGTTAGGATTTATTGTAGCCTTATTGTGATTTATCAGTCTGTATTATAAGTGTAATTACAGAATTATTGTATATCAATCACACCGCATTATGGGTATTAAAAACAATACCATGTTTATGTTTGTTTTATTTAACAAATAGATTATTGAATCGAATCTCCGTTTCTAGGGGAAATACTAGAAATGGAGATCCTAGAGGTCTTTACTTGACTGCCTCGACTGCTTTGACTGCCTCGTGGTCTCGCGGTACAAGTATGTGCCGTGGGATCTAGAGGTCCTGGGTTCGATTCCCGGGTTGGGCAAAGTGTTATTGGGTTTTTCCATTAGGAAATTCTCAGTAACAGCACGGAGTCTGGAAATGTGCCCGAAAAACGGCAATAGGCTAGCCCCCTATTACGTGGGAAATGTGGGTGCAGAAATGCACCTCTGTTACTCCTTCGGGGAATACAGGCGTGAGTTTATGTATGTAGGTCTTTACTTAATGGGGCTTACCCCTTAGGCCTAAATTTATTGCATACGACCTAGTTCAGTAGTAAGTAGTGATGGCCTCGAGGTTTGGGCACGCTTGACAATCTGCGGTCGCTGATTCAAACTCCAGGCACACACCTCTGACTTTTCGAAGTTATGTTTGTATTGAAAATGAAGTATCACTTTAACGGAGGAGGAAAAACATGGCGAGGAAACCTTTACATCTAAAAGTTGTTAGGCATTTCTTACCCGCACTAGGCCAGCATGGTGGACTAAGGCCTTAACCCTCTTAGTTGTAGAGAAGACCCGTGCCCAGCAGCCCTGTATATGGGCTGATGATGATGGTGATGATTTTTTTTCCAACCAGCATTTACAGTATTGAACCTCAAGTTAGTCCTGAGAATGTTGCTAGACGCATAAGTGGGGATAAGTATGATTGTTATGGACATGCCAAAGAATAAAATACAGTTTTAGTATTATTTAATTTTATTATAAAGATTAACCGTCTTATTCATAAAGTTGGAATAACACCGCCATATAACAATGCTATTTATGAATTACAAGGCGAAAGAAGACTAGACGGAATATTTAGTTATGACCACAAAACAGCTGAATAAGATTAGAAGGGAAATTGACAGTATTTTGTAAGGGGACGAGTGTCGCCGCTTGTCTGTCACCTGTTCATTCTACTACGATTTCACGACCAATGATAAAAAAATATTGCTGGGCTGCTATTAGTTGTCACACATTTACAAAAGTCTTGATATTACACGCAATCCGAATTACTAAGAAGCGGCCGTGTCAAACATATGATAGTCTAATCGTAAGTCAGGCACGCTCGGCGTGCTCACATTTCCTTACTAGTCTTATTCATATTCATATGAACTGTTCTGTTTTTTACGACAATATAAAACATTTATGACTAAGGCGTTTAATATAGTTCAAAATTCAAATTTATTTATTCAATTACAAACGTACTATGACATAAAGGTAAAATATAATGTTTACATTTATTATTAATTATTGATTTACAAGAAACATTCTAAAATGGTAAGGCACTAGGCAAGCTTGAATCGAGGGGTCCCGTTTCATCGACATCGTAGTGTAGGTCTGTAGTTTTAAATGCAACTTGTCCTTATAAAATATATGAGTATTCTTTGTTAAATATTAAATTCTTGAAAAAACTAAAACCCGTGGCGGTACTTCCATAGAAGTCCAAAAGCGTTACCTACACGTTAATTGTGTAATGTCTAGTTTATAATTGTCTATTGTGCGGTCAGGATATTCTCATTTATATGTCAAATTCTTTTTGTTAAATAAAGATTTAAAGCTTGACAGCCCCGTGGCGCAGTTGGCTAGACACCAGCTTGCGAAACGAGAGGCCGCGGGTTCGATCCCCGCACCGAGACAAATGTTTGTGTGATCCACAAACATTTGTTTCGGGTATGGGTGTATGTGAGACCGAAAAGTCTCTCGTAGTTTCTGATACCCACGACACAAGACTTGTCTTACTGTGGGGTAAGAACTATTTATGTGACTGTTGGATGTATTTTGTTATTTAATTTAGATACCTACTTTAAAGTCTTAATTTCGTATATGAAATTGCGGACATTAGCTATAATAAAAGTCCAAATAGCTTATGGTCCTAATGAAGAATATCGTACGTGTTATAAGGGTAGTTATCTGGTATGCATTTCGTTTTTGCTATTGTCGCGTAATATGACGCGGAGAAGCGAGGAGTGCGCGTCAGTTTCGGCGACTCGTAGTCCACCTCGAATAAACCGAAACGTTCTCTGCAACAAAACATTTTCATCATCATCACACTCGTATTCATCATCATTATGATATAAAAAAAAACAATAATATAATATTCATCATCATACGATAATACAAAAACTAAGTTCCACATAGGGTTTCAGGTCGTTCAAAGTAACTTCTTATGTTACCTGCTTTAAGCTCGATTTATATTATAAAATCGACTGACCATTTTGTTTGTGAATAGCCAAAGCTTTATTTACCAGATCACTCGGGAATATTATAAATCCGTTTTTAAAAATAAAATTACAAAAAAATACATTTAAGATCTTCACAACAAGACCTTCTATTTGATATGTCACAGGATGCAATTTTCTATTATTATTTTTTGAATCTTTCACTTTTCCCCCAAAAATGAACTCCCATATACAGATTTCATCGATTCACGTCACACCTCTGCGTTTGCGTCACAGAAATTGATATGTGTACCAAATTTCAACTGGTTAAGATGGGTAAAGGAAAAATATGTATCCCATAAAACACAAAACTTGTAAAAAAAAACAAGTCTCGCAACTCAGTTCTTCTGCCGTAAAAAGTTGTGAGATCCATATGATACCAAGTCGATGAATTTATTCAGTCACCGTTTAAGGGACCTGCTGTCTTAAGTTATTATGCACTTAGCTTACCAGACACCATCTTATGGTGACCATATCAATATTAAAAATCTTTTTTGTTTCAAATAAAATATTGTACCTACTTAGACTTGGCAATCGCATGAAAACACAATGTATCTCACTTTTAGTGCGATTACCAAGTCAAAACTATTTTATTTATAACATAAAAGATTTTTAATATTGATATGGTCACCATAAGATGGTGTCTGGTAAGCTAAGTGCATAATAACTTAAGACAGAAGGTCCCTTAAACGCCTAGTACAAGTCCCACGTAATAGAAGGCGAGCTTATTGCCATTTTTCGGACACATTTCCAGACTCCGTGCTGCTACTGAGAATTTCCTAAGGGAAAAACTTAAAACACTGCCCGATGCAGTAATGAAACACGGAACCTCTAAAACGTACTGCACACGCTTGCGCCGCGAATCCACGAGGCAGAATAAACATAAGTTATTAATTATAAACATATACTCACGAAAATCCTCTCATCCATTCATAATTGTCCATCAAACTCCAATAAGTGTACCCTAATATGAAACAGCCATCTTTGTAAATGGCATCGTGCAGTGAACGCAGGTACGCTTCAATATAGTTGACTCTCTTCACGTCATGTAGACCTGCCTCGTAGGAAACTCCATTCTCAGTTATCAATACTGGCGGGTTGTTGTAGGAGTTCTTCACCCAGTTTAGGGTTTTCCTGAAGCCCCACGGAACCACCTGGAATGTTAATAATAAAAGTCTTTATTTGACACCACATTATGTAGAGGAGGCAGCAGAAATAAATAAAAGTAGGTGATGTAAATTGGCGGTCTGATCGCTTAAAGCAATGTCTTCCAGACAACCTTGCAAGGAAAGAAATGAGCTAACTAGTATATCTTAATAAAATTATATCTAGGTATACTAAGAAATATATAAAAGTAAAATAAACACAATTACTATTAGCTTTAGAAACTGTTTTATGTAATAGAGCTGAAATGACACAGATTTCGATATATTTTTAAAGTTTCTAGGTCTTTTGGCATTTACCGATCACATTTCCAGACTATGTGAGTTACAAAGACTTTCTAAATAGCCATTAACCCTGCCCAAACGGGTGTGGAACCATAGTTTTCTGCAACTACAAATAACTAAGAGACATCAAAAGAGTGAGATAAGCCATGAGCGGTATTGTTCTGTCAGCACCTGACCAACAGCTTACCTTCGCACAATTTTATACCTAATATCGATCCATCGATCGATGAAAAGTAGTGATGTAAAAACTGAATAGTGACGATTCAAAAGCACTTGTAAAAGTCTGTTTGAATAAAGGTGATTTGGACTTTGACTTTGACGGCCTCGAGGCTTAGAAGCGCGATCGAGAATCTCAGCGGTCGCGGTTTCAAACCCTAGGCACACACCTCTGACTTTTCGAAGTTATGTGTGTATTCACAATGGATTATCGCGTACTTTAACGGTGAAGGAAAACATCGTGATGAAACCTGCACACCTAATAGTTCTTAGGAATTTCTTAGGTGTGTAGTCCGCCAACCCGCACTAGGCCAGCGTGGTGGACTAAAGCCAAAACCCTCTCAATGGTAGAGGAGGCCCGTGCCCAGCGGTGGGACGTATATGGGATGATGAAGATGATCGATACATCAAGTATTTTACTCCTAAACTACAATGTTAAAGAAACTAAAGTTATACTTACTCTAAGCCACGTAGAATTCGTTCTCGGCCAGGTAGATTTCTGCCCTATCTTCGCTCCGACGTCATCTTCGAATGAGGGCTTAGTACTGATTTTACCATTGCCTTTGCTGACCTTTAAAATAATTAATTAATACGCGGTATAGTTACTAGGTACTCTACTAAATAGTAAACGCGCTGTCAGAAATAGCCATTGCTACCATATTCACTTAAATTATTAAGCACGATACGTTTTTAAAAATTGAATCGTTAAACATTTTATTTACCTTTTCCTTCTAGGCAACGGAATTTTATACTGCTGGATTACCGTATACTCCTGATATTTTTGGTTACTTAAATTCAAAATGAATGTGTGGTTGGCTTTTTCTTGGGGAGGCCAATGTTCAGCAGTGGACGGCGATAGGCTGGATAGGCTGAGTATATATGTACATTCAAAATTGTTGGAACACAATTATTGTGCAGCCGGTCCAAAAGCCGACTGCTAATGAAAAAAGAGAGCAGAAATATAATTTGCCTAATTTGAATTAGGAAAACAGAGAACATATTTTGAAAACTCCGCTTGATGTTAACGATTATGTGTTAAAATGTGAGCCTTAATTGTTTCCTAGGTGAGTCTTAATTGTTTCGTTCAAACTTTTATTTATATTTCAATACCATTCAAGCTAACACAAACGAAATAACAAAAATACACACGAAATAATACTTAGACTCACCAAATAAGTTGTATAGTGATTGAGGCCCAGGAAATCGCAGGAGTTCTTTATCATTTCCACCTCCTCCGCTGTGAAGACTGGCAGACGAGACCTAGAGAACCCTTGCCGGCGCGAGTTGCGGTCTACTATCTCCCTCATCACTGGCGGATAGTCACCTTCAGCTGACAAGATCGGGTGCGCGAACCAACCCAGCTATCGAGAAAAACTTCATTTAGCCATAGTTTTGTCATAGGACTCCGGAAAATCAGCAAGTTATACGAGTATATGAACGAACCGGCACAGTCAAAGTTGAACCTCGTTGTATGGGGAAGGATAAACAGTCAAATAAGTAGGACCATCTTAATTTATTGGAGGCTCTGGACATATTAGAGTAATGGAGCCCTTGTAGACTTTATGGTTTAAAACAACTCTCCGCCTGCAGTCCTCAATCCTGAAGCAGGTAGTCGATCCTTCGGTTCGGACTTTGTTTTGATTAGACTGGGATTCCGGGTTATCCTAGGGGCAATCTGTGTCGGGTCATGTGCAAATAGTGCCCAATTGGAAAAGAGTTCTTGTGTCTGAAGATACATTTTGCACACTTACGTTAAATTGCCTGGCAATGTCGGCTGCCTTCTGATCTTCCTCCGACGTTGTTGCTGCCTCCAGCCAAGACATGTCCAGAGTTATTCCCACCAAAGCTGTGAAATAAGCACAACGTCTAATTATTTCTTTTTATACAGAATTCATTAGGAACATTAAATCAGTTTAATATCTAACATTAAGTGCAAGGTGTTACACTTTACCGAACTTTTACAAAAAGGAAATCTAGTATGATAACAGAATGATTCCCTTTCTATTAACAACCAAAAAAAAACATACATAATTTCTCATGACTATATTTTCGATAGGTTATGTAGTAGCTTATTTTTCCTCCAATTATAATGAACTCATCGAAGAATGAACTGAAGAAGCGAAATCCAAACATTCTATATCAAAGAAAAGATTATTCGAAGCAATACCTTTAAGATGCTTGAACTCCTTCTGATACATCCTATAGGCCATGCCGTGGGCTCTCAATACGTTGTGGCCACACGTGTAGTCTTCGAAACCGCTGGAGCGACCTCCGGGGGCGTCACTACCACCGTACCCGTCGCGGCAGAACGTGAGCGGCTCGTTGAAAGTCAACCATGTATTCACTTTCTCTCCAAAGTATTCGAACAACACCTGAAATAACAAGCATAAGAATAAATATTTATCCAAATAAGATAAATAGAAAGAAAATTAATTAAAGGAGACACAACAAGGAATTAAACATTTTGTGATCATTTTTGTCACAGAAGTAGATATACTTCAGATATGAAATTATTGAACGAATTGAACCAAAGTTTAAGGACGCAGATTAAAGTGTGATGTAATTTAATATACACATTTATTAGAAAAATTGTAGCTGCGTGGCCGTCTGATGTGGACCGATATAAATATTTATTACGATGGATACTAAGGGGCCGTTCAATTATTACGTAAGCAGATTTATGACAATTATTTAACCCCCCCCCCCATCCCCCTTGTCAGCAAACGTAAGCAAAGCTCTTACCCCCTCCCCCCATGCTTATGTAAATATTTTTCTATTAATGTATTGTTTTTTTATATTATAATTATAATTTTAAAAATAAGAAAATAGATTTAACTACCGATGACGTAATCATCATCTAGACTCCCCTACACCCCATGTCATCCAAAATAATAAAGCAAAGACCCCCCCCCCATAGTGCTTACGTAATAGTTGAACGGCCCCTAAGTCTGAGTTATAAGTTAATTAAAAACCCACCCTGGCGTAGTCAACAAAATAGTCAGCTATAATGGGGTTGGTCCACCCTCCCAGGTCCTGTAGGCTCTGCGGCAAGTCCCAGTGGTACATGGTGACGACTGGATAAATACCAGCCCCTAATAGCTCATCTATGAGCTCCGTGTAGTATCTGATGCCATCTTCATTCACCTCACTGGAATTGAAAGAGTTATAGGCATTGAAGTCGTGAAGTCGTGATGGCCTCGAGGTTTAGGCACGCCGTCGAGAATCTCGACGGTTGCGGGTTCAAACCCCAGGCACACAACTCTGACTTTTCGAAGTAATGTGTGTATTTACAAAGAATTATCACGTACTTTAACGGTGAAGGAAAACATCGTGATGAAAATTTAAAAAAAAGTTCTTAGGAATTTCTTAGGTGTGTAGCCCGCCAATCCGCACTAGGCCAGCGTGGTGGACTAAGGCCTAAACCCTCTCAGTTGTAGAGGAGGTTTTCTATCGTGCTGGGCACGGCAGCAGTGGGACATATATGGGCTGATGGTGTGATGTGATAGGCATAAAAATATTAAGGTCTTTACAGAAGAAGATATCTAAATAAAATATAGTAGGTACCACGAGTATACGGTCTACAGATATTCAGCTAAAGCTACCCAATATATTTGAAATACATATGTTATTATATTTCTTAAAAAGAGTGAAAAAAACAACAAGTATGGAATGCCTAAGATCCTGAAAATATGTCATAGATTATTAAATATTTATTACTTGCTAAGTCCAGAGGGTAGAATTCTCGGCCACGATATGGAGAATCTGTAGAACGCGACGCCTAATGTTTTTGCGTTCTTCACGTCATTTTTGAACATGTGGTATGAATCGGTGCCAACGTCCGCATTTTTGTGATCAAAAACACGCTCGGGATGCTGGTGCGTGTATCTGTCCCATATGCTTTCACCTTTCCCTGAAAGTAAAATAAATACATGCCTTAATCTCGAGTAAATAGTTTTAGGCCTATAGTAATACACGTTGAGTTTTGCATAGCAGAAACTACGGGACATTTTTCAGTTTAGATTCAAAATAAATAAAGAGCTACAAAATACTAGAATATTAGTCTCTTGTCGATGAAGGCATGCGATCAAATGGTCCCGAATTTTAATCTTAACCACCAAGTAAACAAAAGCCTTGATGAAAAAGTTGCGATGGCCTCGAGGCTTAGCCACGCGGCCGAGAATCTCGACGGTCGCGGACTCAATCTCCAGGCACACACCTCTGACTTTTCGAAGTTATGTGTGTATTCATAATGAATTATCACTTACTTTAAGGGTGAAGGAAAACATCGTTATGAAACCTGCACACATTAAAAATTATGTTGTGTGTAGTCCGCCAACCTGTACTAAGCCAGCGTGGTGGACTAAGGCCTAAACCCTCTCAGTTGTAGAGGAGGCCCGTCCCCAGCAGTGGGACGTAGACGGGCTGATGATGAAACAAAAGCTCTCTCTGTCTACTGCTTAAGGAATGTAAGCATGACAAAGTATGTATATGTATCCATTATTCTCATATATTTATTGTCCCCAATATCATACCTGATACATTCCAGGCCCCTTCAGTCTGGAACGCAGCAGACGCCACGCCAAACGGGAACATTCGCTCGAAACATTGTCGGGGCGTTGCGCCGTCTGCTCTGTAAGTACGTCATATGTATCTATTTAGATTATTGACAACATCCACGACACATTTTATACATACTACAACATAGTGTACACCGTTTCATAAAACGAGAGACAGATTCGATCCCTAATATGATCATTATCATCATCATCAGTCCATATACGTCCCACTGCTGGGCACGGGCCTCCTCTACAACTGAGAGACGCGGTTGAGAATCCCTAATGTAAATGTGTTCAACAATGATCCAGTATTTAACGGTAATATAATAAATTGACAACAGTAATTACATCTGAACTCAAATTATTTTACAATTAAACCTCAAATAATCCTATTGGCCAATTTATCGATTGAGCGTAGTTGTTTGACAAAAACACAAAGACACACACAAGATAATACTTGCAGTAAGTTTAATTTGAAAATCCGGAGTCGATACAAAGGAAATAAATCATTTACGGATCTACTCTAAAATGAAATTACTTTGTAATAAAGTTGTAACATGTACGAGTATGTTGGAAACTAATACTAAGATAATTGGATCATCGATTGCTCTTTTCAACGGCTATACGCTGTAATATTACTTGTATGTATAAAGGAATCGGGAATTTGATTCGGTGTTTTTTTTTTAAACTTACGAGCAAAGAACGAAGTGTTGTTTAATTTTTTTGAAGGCAGTTTAGAAAAAGGACTGTAACTTTAACCAAATTAGTTTTCAGGCTGTAGGTAGTCTACACCTAATTAAATACCGTTTCCAATTGTTATATTGGATAGTTAGTTCTCTAGCAGTAATCTAATAACTGCTTATACATTTAACAAGACTCACTTAACAGAATTCCTTCCCTTATATTTTTTTACCGGCACCACAAATCGACAACACCTGATTGTAATGAAAAATTTGCGTCCTCAAATGCCGGCATGCTGAGGGATTTTTTCCCATGAGAAAAGAAATTATACAGAACAAATCCTATTTGAATAACAATAAGACAATATTTAATATGCAAAGTTTAAACGTACCTGATTGCACAGAGTATACAAATATATAAAAACAGTTTAGACATGGCGGCGGGGGCTTCGCTGGACCACTAATGAGTTACTGTGCAGATAGCCGTCCGTCGCAAACGTACAGGATGATGCAAACTCTTATCTATTACTTGAAAACATGTTTATTTGGTCCCCAGTTTCTTGTCCTTCGACAATGACAGCTCATACAGCCCGTCAAGTTATTCCGAGACTCGACTGACAGAGAAAAAAAATTCACTCTCATCATTTTTCCCTAACGCGCCAAAAGAAGTATAACTTCAAAAACAACGGGTGGCACTCCGAGAGTGTCGGCAGAAGTGAAAACTTCTACATTAACGTTGTGCATTTTTGAATATTTTGGAATGGTTAGGGAATAATTTCGCACGAATTGCTTTATTTATCAGTTTAAAAGTACTATCATTTACGTGGTAAAATACAATATTTATTACGCTATGGTACACAAACATGACAATTTGTATAACATAATGCATCTTACGCATTTTCGATCAGGGTCACGTGATCTGACGCGAGTTCAACATTTTTTACCCATGCCAAAAAAGTGCACAGCGGCGCTAAAGAAGATTCACTTCAAAAATATCATTAAGACGTTGAGAATAAAATCAAAATGAGTCCTGAAGTTGATTAGTAAGCACATCATTTGAAATATCTGCTGATAGCCACAAGCAATTGGACTATAAATAAATTGGTTAATCTAATGCTCTGACTCACAACTGCAAGCTATTTGAGTAACAAATGACTATTATTATTCTATAACATTGTCTTACTGAGGAAGATTGTGCACAAAATTGTAGAAACAACAAAATTACCTAATATTTTTGCAAAGTATTGGCCTAATCCATCTTTGTGTCATACGACAAATCTTATCCAGCGCTTTTTCAAAGTCAAAGTCAAAATACTCTTAATTCATATAAGACTAATAAAAGCGCTTTTTAATCATTAATTGAAATAAATTACAACTGCTTCGGAATAAGCAGTGATTTTCGAGGTTTAAGCGCTTTGTCGAGTATCCGACTTTTCGATGTAACGTGTGTTTTCACAATGAATTATCACGTACTTTAACGGTGAAGGAAAACATCGTGATGAAACCTGCACACCTAAAAGTTCTTAGGAATTTCTTAGATGTGTAGTCCGCCAACCCGCACTAGGCCAGCGTGGTGGACTAAGGCCTAAACCCTCTCAGTTGTAGAGGAGGCCAGTGTCCAGCAGTGGGACGTATTTGGGCTGATGATGATGATTTTGATGAGGCTTCGGAATGTATCATATCAACCTGGCACATCCATCCATATTTTGTTTACAATAATACCAGGATTTGAATACTAACAGCACGCTGTATGCGTGTCATTATCAGCATGAACTGCGGAGTCAACGTCTGTAGGTTAAACTCATGTAATAATTAATACACATCGTAATCGTAACATTGTTTATAGCGAACGATTCATCGCTTTGAATGCACTTAGTTTTTCTACAATGTGTGTCATATTTAATTATAGCCTAAGCGCAGACGAAATTATATTCACATCATTTAAATAACTACATCCAACAGTCACATACATAGTTCTGACCCCACATTAAGATACGAGTCTTGTGTCGTGGGTATCAGAAACTACGAGAGACTTTTCGGTCTCACAAATATTTGTGGATCACACAAACATTCGTCTCGGTGCGGGGATCGAATCCGCGGCCTCTCGTTTCGCAAGCCGGTGTCTAGCCAACTGCGCCACGGGGCTGTCCAAACGTATTTGTAAATTTACTTTTAGTATAATTTTACGCCGTAGTCAGATAAAGATAGCACTGTCTTCCAGAAAATCTTTGTGTAGCATCTGTGTTTAGTTTGTTGATTGATTCCCGAAGGATCAATTTGATTGTGCATGGGAAGCAAACCATTCCCACTCATATCCCTCTACCACGACTGACGCAAATGTATCCGCGTTCGGGAATAAACCTGTATTTACTTGTTATACTATTAAAGTTATCAAAGAATAACAGGATAATGTATTTGTTTACAAGTTCATGGTATATCATTGACAGCCCCGTGGCGCAGTTGGCTAGACACCTTGCGAAACGAGAGGCCGGGGTTCGATTCCCGCACTGAGACAAATATTTGCGCGGTTCACAAATATTTGTTTCAGGTCTGGGTGTTTGTGAGACCGACAAGTCTCTCATAGTTTACCTGAAGACTGTCATGTCAGTATTAATTAATATTATTAAACTATGATGAGAAAATCAATTAAAAGATTTTTTACATGCAAAGTCGCCGGTATGTGAGTTGTGACATCAAGCAACTCGCAATAAGACAGTGAACCGGAGTGAGGTCTAATCCTTCTTAATATTGGCAAAAAATAAGAGCTCTAAGCAGAAGCATAGGGCGCCTTGGCGGGGCCCCGTATAAAAATTTGTTTGGGGGCCCTTAGGAAGGGTACAGATTTCTCACGAATAAAAATATGCATAAAATCAAAAGAAATATTTATTCACCATAATAATTGAAAAAAAAATTTGGGAAGTTTTTATTAATTTTTGCTTACGCACGTTGGGGGCCCCGTATAATTGATACGGCAGATACGGCGGTAGCTACACCCCTGGCTCTAAGGCTTATAAGTGTAGCACTATACATATACAAATATACACACCGAAAACACCTCTCATAAATGGCTAAATTTGAAGCCTGACCAACAATTACTATTTCTTTGACTAAGCAATACATTTGAAGAGTATTATGTTGGTAGGTACTTTACGAGTAAACAATATCATCATCATTATGATCAGCCGAAAGACGTCCACTGCTGGACATAGGCCTTCCCCAAAGACTTCCAAAGCGCTCTGGCAAACGCAGCTTTGGACGTCCATACAAGGCGGACCGATGATCTCACGAAGATTTCGGGAAGTAAACAATATAACCTAATTTATAAGTAATCTAGCTAAGAATGAAAATTCAAGTTTCTATGTTTCATTTTTTTTCCTATTAATTCATTCCGATTCTATGGATCTTAAAGTGTATCAATTTAAACACATTTTTTAAATCACAGAGTGGTAACAAATTGTTTTTTTCTTATTTCCTGGACGTAAAAAAAGAAATAAAATATACTTACATTTCAATATAGGTATTATCTTACTCAACAACAAGCATATTATTATAAATAAACGCTTAATTGCATTAATCTATAAAAAATCGGCAGCATAGATAACTGTATTTTGGCCCACACTCATCACGAAAAACAAAAACAAACACAAACATCATGATTACAATGCGATAACAAGTATGCGACATGTATTTATAATTTTATGATGCACTTACTAGAATGTTCGTTAATCTTCCTATTTGGCAACAGATGGCGTTGTTCAAGTCATTTTTATTATTATGCGACCCCTTTGAATGTACCGCAGAAGCGTAGCGTTGGTGGTTTTCTAGCTGTTTACTCAAATCGGTAGCACTTTCTAGAATGGTCGCTTTGGAAGATTCTTTTACGTCAGCGAAACTAGGTGGCGTTGGCGTCCGCAAGTATAAATATGCCGTTTGCGCGCCGGGTAAACAGTCTCATAATATTAAACCTTGAAAACAGTGGGAACTGCGCACTAAAAGGTCTAACAAAACACTTACCAAAATGTCGATGATTCCGTATTTGTACGACTTGGAGAGGCCGTTTCGTCTCATGGAGCGGGAATTCTTCAGGCCAGACAACCTCCTTGGCTATTCTCCGTTCAATCAGCTTGCACCGCGCGATTTCTTCGCCCCGCAATTCTTCAAACCATTCGAGCAGGCCTTCAAGCAATGGGAAAATGTGCTGAAGCCCATCGAGCAGTTATCAGCGGCGATGAACCAAATGGCTTTGCAAGACGCCTCCAAGATAACTACGGACAACGAGAAATTCCAAGTGAATATAGATGTACAGCACTTCTCCCCGAACGAGATTAACGTAAAAGTAGCTGATGGATACGTCGTGGTCGAAGGTAAACACGAGGAAAAGATGGATGAGCACGGTTACGTCTCTCGGCAATTCGTGAGGAGGTACGCCTTACCCCAGGGCTGCCTTGCGGACACCGTGCAGTCTAAATTGTCGTCGGATGGAGTTCTGACGGTGACCGCTCCGAAAGTTCTTCCCTTACCGTCAGCTGGTGAAAGAATTGTGCCCATAACCCACACAGGTCCTGTTCAGAAGCAAATTGGTTCTCCGGAGCCAGCGACTGTCGAGGAAGTGTACTAATTCAGTATTGTTATGGTGTAAATAGTTTTTCTAAAGACTGATTATAATTTCTGTGCTATAAGTTAAGTTATTCCAAATAAAGTGATTATTTTATTTAGCGTTTAATGTTGTTTTATTTTATTTTATTGAGTTGAATAAAAAAAAACCTATATTTTGAAACATAATGTAAATATTTTTGTTAGATACGGCTTTTAAGTGCATGTTCATATATTATGATAATGCAGCAACGGCGCATATACATTCAATTGTTGTAATTATTAATTAAATAAAATTACCCTTCAGATGTTTTATTGCAGTCATTGTGTTAGTCAAAACCAGAAGAATGAAACTAAAATTACTTTTTGATATAGGTATATAAAAAGATGTAGACTTTGACCTATTATTTCATCCAGCCATTTCATTACATGGTCATGCAGAGAATTCAAGACAGATATCACGATCTTGTTAACAAATAAATGACTATATTTACACTGCATGTTGACTCGTTCTTTATTTATAGACTGTATTAGCACAGTGCTAATTTATATACAACATAATATTAGGTCATCTGTGACCTAGACATTGCAAATGCTGGTGTACTTTTTTGGTAACTTTCCTAAAAAGTATTTCCTGTTTTAGATCTTTTTTGAATAAAAATACATATAGTGGAATGCCAATGACCATAATCTTAGTAGTAAAGGGTGCCACAGTCAAATAAAAACATAAAATTTATAATGATTTCTAGGTGTATTTTTTGTGGGTTAAATAATGTGTTATTTTAAAATAAATTATGAAATACTTTTTTGCAACGATACGATAATGTCATTTTACGCATGTTTTTAAAGCCTCTGGGCAAATTCAAACGATGTTTAAAATTTACTAGATTTAAGGCTTCAATAAAAAAAACTGAATAGGTTTGAGCATTTAATTCCAAGAATTTTTACATTAATTAAAATAAATAGTATAGTGTAATCGGAATGTTAGGTACACATCGCCTTACCTATAAGCGGAATGAATGAGACAAAAATAAAACCAATATGTGTTGGCACAACGCCGAGTGAATTCACTGGCCGTTTTCCACCGGAGCTGCGTCAGCGTTGTCACCGCCTTCCTGCTTCGGGCCTTCCTGTGTCTTCACGGGACCAGTCTGGATGATGGGCACGATGCGCTCAGCAGCCTGGGGACGCTCCAACGGCGCCGTCACTGTCAGCACTCCATCCGAAGACAGCTTCGACTGCACCACATCGACATTGCAGCCTTCAGGCAGGGCGTACCTCCGAGTAAACTGCCGAGACACCCAGCCGTGTTGATCCCGCTTCTCTTCATGGCGAGCCTCCACTATGATAAATCCGTCGGAGACCTTCACAGAAATCTCGTCCGGGGCGAAGTGCTGCACGTCTAAATTGACCTGGAACTTGTCCTTATCGGCTTTGATGGTGGAGCCGGTGTCGTTGAGGAGGTGCGAGAGCTGCCTCCACGGACGGTAGTACTCTCGCGACGGCTGCGGAGGCATGATTGTGAGGACATCTTCAGGTGTTAATGAGAGGGCGAAGTGCTGGTCGTGGAGGCGTCGAGGGCGCTCGAGCTCCAGCAAAAAAGGCAGGAGAGACATGTTTCACGTCCGCTGCGTAATGCCGTCGATTTTCAGTGTTGTCAGTGCGCATGACGCGGCGCGCAGGGGTAATGGCGTTCGTCTGGCCAGTCGTAAATAACAATTTTAGAAAGTAGGTTTTAATGAATTCGTAATATTAAACTTAAATTATTATGTAAAAAGGTTGTAAATATAAATATATTTTTTATGAATGATGGGTTTTTCCACTTGATGCTCTATTTGGACGGCGTCGTGCTTACCATCAGGTATGGTGATTGATGAAATAAATAAAGAAACAAATTATTTAAACAAACTGTATTAATTAAAACAAAAGAAAACTACGGAGTACATTACACGTGTCAAGATTATATGACAGAGAGAGAGCGCCACACACACAAGTCGCGGCAAAAGAAGTCTGAATTATTTTTGCTCTTAAGATTCGGCATGGGTTTGTGTTCGTATATTTTTAACAGTAATGTCACATTCATCATCAGCCCTTATACTTCCCACTGCTGGGCACGTACCCCCTATACAACTGAGAGGGTTTAGGCGTTGGTCCACCACGCTGGCCTAGTGTGGGCTGGCGGACTACACACCTAAGAAATTCGTAACAACTTTTAGGCGTGCAGGTTTCCTCACGATGTTTTCCTTCACCGTTTAAAGTAAGTGATAATTTATTGTGAATAAACACATAAGTTCGAAAAGTCAGAGATGTGTGCCTGGTGTTCAAACCCGTGACCGTGCGCCTAAACCTTACTTTCACACACTATAGTCACATCGTCATACCTGTCATCATCATCATCATCAGCCCATATACGTCCCACTGCTGGGCACGGGCCTCCTCTACAACTGAGAGGGTTTAGGCCTTAGTCCACCACGCTGGCCTAGTGCGGGTTGGCGGACTACACACCTAAGAAATTCCTAAGAAATTTTAGGTGTGCAGGTTTTATCACGATGTTTTCCTTCACCGTTAAAGCAAGTGATGATTCATTGTGAATACACACATAACTTCGAAAAGTCAGAGGTGTGTGCCTGGGGTTTGAACCTGCGACCGCCGAAATTCTCGACCGCGCGCCTAAACCTCGAGGCCATCACTGCACGCTTATCATACCTGTACAAAACAAAAAAACACCAATAAGAGCAGTGTGGATGCTGCGCCGGTAAAAAAGGTTGGAGCTCCCTGATCGGTCGCCGAGCAACGTGATAGACTAAGCTCGGCGCAAATTGTATCTATACACTATGATATGGAAATATTGAAGCCTCAATTGGTATTTCAAATAAATTTCATTTTAGGTATGATCCTATTGTTGTTTTATGTGGCTGCAGTTATATGTTACTAATATATGTTGTATTATTTAAAGTTATTGAATGTTTGTTTGACAAATGTTTGTGTAATCCACAAATATTTGTTTCGGCGTGTATTTATTGATTCCACCAATCCGCACTTGGCCACCGTGGTGGACTGAAAGGCTAATGAGCACAGGTCTCCTCTACAAATGAGAAGCGTTGCCTGCCACGTTGAGGTAATGATGGTTGAAAGACTACACACCTAAGAAAAACTTTGAGGTGTTTTTTAGATGTTTACTTCACAGCAAAACTGCGAGATTAATATTTGTGAATACTCACAATATCTGTGGTAATAATATTAAATACATCCAACAGTAACACACATAGTTCTGACCCCACATTAAGATACGAGTCTTGGGTCGTGGGTATCAGAAACTACGAGAGACTTTTCGGTCTCACAAACACCCAGACCCAAAACAAGTATTTGTGGATCACACAAACATTTGTCTCGATGAGGGGATCGAACCCGTGGCCTCTCGTTTCGCAAACTAGTGTCTAGCCAACTGCGCCACGGGACTGTGCTGGAATATAAACTAATTCATGAAACAAATACACATAGCGCGGAGAACTGATGGCCGATGGGGCCAAAAAGTTCTCGAGTGGAGGCCACGTACCGGAAAGCGCAGCGTGGGACGTCCTCCGACAAGATGGTCGGACGACCTGGTGAAGGTCGCGGGACGTCGCTGGATGCAGGCTGCTTCCAACAGGTCCCTGTGGAAATCATTGGGAGAGGCCTATGTCCAGCAGTGGACTTCGATTGGCTGATGGATTGGATTGGATTGGATGAAACAAATGTTAGTTTGAGTGCATATGAGGTTGTGCTAGCAATTTTGTCTGGAAGTATAAGCGGCGCGAGTGCATGACCTAGATTGGTATTGATTACTCCTAGGTCCCCAGCCAATGCTGCAGCTCTGTACGCGTAAACAAAATCTATTTATACTCTTGGTATTAATCATGGAATGAACGTGACATCTCTGTGGTAAGGGTTGAATGCGATATGCTTCGAGAAGTCCTGGGTTCGTTTTAGGTTATTTAGGGTTTTCTATTACAAAATTATTAGCATGGAGTTTAAATATGACGACTTTGCGTTCGATTTGAGATTGCCGAAAACTTATTTTGTTGGAGAAGGTTTCAGAATCCACTAAGTATAAGACCGGAATATAATAATTTCATTTCATTTCATTTCATTACGGCTGCATTTATTTGATTGCATACATTTTTTTAAAAACCAAAAACGAGTGAATGTTCGTACTTTTTAGTTTAGATGCCTTCGTACTTTGTGATTATTACGATGCCTAAATGGAAGTTAATGTTAGTGTATCTCATTAAAGCAAAACCTTCGATGATGATACATTTGAAAAAAAAACACAAATATAGCCGAGTCGAAAACCGAACCAAGATGCAAAAAGCCTACATTTAGGGGATTTCTCGTAGGCCCCAAAGCAGTAACAATACCAATACAAGACAGGGGAAATAAATTAAACTGCATTATGGAGTATTCTTATTTAATAATATTAAAATCTATTTGAGTTTTGGCATAACAGTATCTAGTAACATAATTTTAGGAATGTCATACTTAAAACTATGATGACTTAGTACATTTTGTTTACCTTTTTAGGCAAGAAATAAATTATATTACGGCATAATAGTATTTAGTCTTAAGAATTGTGTATTATATAATGAATAAGTTTAAACATACATATTTGACTAGCATTTTTGAGTAGGTATCTTAAAATTTTCGACCAGTTTAAGATATACGTAATTTTACGTAGGCCTCAGTATTTTCAGTATTTCCATAAAATAATACAACTAGACTTTTTAACTAAAACATGCGCACAAAATGCCGAATTTTTTAAGTCAATTACTATCATTTCCTTATTTTTACTAAGCTACAAATAAGAGTAGGTACATATTTTCTGTACCTAAATGGAATGTAAGCAATTTTTTAATCCTAACTAAGCCATCGATGAAGATACACATGAGCATTTGATTCAAAGAATCATTCTAGAAAAAAAACACATCCATATTAAATTTGCGTAAACAGTCCTTAATAAAGATTATAAATATAGGTTAAATAAATATAACTATCACTTGTTTACACACTCGATTAGGAAATATACACTTATATTCCAATTTAATCACGACAAATAAGTACACTCTTACGCAAATTGGGGAATGTACAAAATGGCGAGCAATCTCGAAAAATGTCTAAAATTTATAATAAAAGTTCATCCCACGGTTATCTGGAAGAAATCGAATGCAACGATAAGACCGCCATTTGTTGCAGTCTATTTTTTATTAGTATTATGTTTTATTTAGTTTAAATCATGTTTTGTTAATTTTTGTGGTGAACAATACAGTGTACAAATAAATAAATCAAGCGATAAATATGTAGAAGTGAAACAGAGATAAAAGAAATTGAGAGAAGACAACCTAATAGCATTCTCAATCACACCGACACGTTATGGCATTCTAAATCACAGCATCACTACAACACTTAAGTCTGTGTATAATTCGTATGTTCGTATTATACCTACATTTCAAACGTATAGTAGAAATGGACACTATCAGTTTAATGGCCATTTAATTTTAAAATGCGACGTCTATACATTTCCTTTGGTCCAATGTAGAAAAATTTGGATGACAACAGTATGACAGATAATTGACATTGGTTTACTAATGAAGTAATTCATCTACTCTCAGCAGAGTCATCAGAACCATAATCATCGTCGCTGTCTGTCAATTTGTCTTCAGAGCAAATAGCTCGTTCAGTAATATCATCAACTTTCTTATCAACTTGTCTCAAGTTATGTTCCTCCGCTTGAGCCAGCCTGCAAGCATTCTTCCATACTTCGTCAGGCAATGACGCTACTTTTTTCTTTGCTATATTCCTGATACTATCTGTTAGCAAGCTAGCCTCCTCTCCAATATAATTCGTGATTGACGATAGAACAAATTTGATAGGATTAAGATCTGGGTGTAGGCCCGGCAGCCTCAGCGCTGTATGGCCATGTTCTCTCAACAAGGTCTCAGTCTTGTATTCAGGATATTTCTCCTGGTTCGTCAGTACCAGCTGGTATAACTGCGATTTGTACATATCAACGGAGTATGGAATGCTTCTTGACGTCAAATAGTCCATCAGCTCACTCCTAGGAGAATTAGATTGTGGTCTCGGGTTGGCAAACCTGTTGTGAAATGGAGTTCCACTGTCTATGACAACAATGCTGTTAGGTTGCAGGTTAGGGATTAGGTAATATTTGTACCATTTTTCATAATGTTCGTAATTCACTTGTGTCGAATCCGACCTATCTCCAGCGAATATGTAAATAGTGCTTTTTATGACGCTTTCTGTATCGCCTGCCAATAAAATCACAGTTAAGTTTTTAGCCGGTAGCTTGATTGTCGCAGATTCAGACGACACCTTTGGAGCCTTTCTTCGACTCTCCACGATCATTTCGCCCGTGAAGACTATGTGTCGCTCTTGAGCGCGGTAAGCGCCGATTTTCGTTAAATATTGAACCCTTGGATATCTCACATCGTGTTTTTCTACTAGTATGTTAGAATTCTTTTCTTTTTCTATCCATGTGAACCCTAACTTAGTTATACGTCGCCTCAGGCTGTAAAGCGAGCCCTGATAGTCCAAATCGTTTTTGACAATACGGTACAACTCAGGCATAGCGATGAACACGACATCGTCTGTGTACGAACCGTGTATTATTCTCCGTATAGCTTGAGCATCGTATTCATCGAAAGGAATTCGTTTCTTATCTTTCCGGTCACTAGGTCTAAGTTCGGTTGACTCGTCGACAATGCTCCCAGCGAGCAAACGCTTGAGGCCCGTCGCGGCTACGCCCGTAGCTTGCTTTACCAGCTGCGCGGCCGTGACTGTAGAATTAGGGTCTTTTTCTATTTGAGATTGGAAATACTTATATATCTTCCATAAAACTATTTTTGTTTGATGCTTTAGCGGTCTTTCACGGCCACCTAGTTTCGCGGGCGGCATGCTTGTAAACAAACACAATTTGCTAATACAAAACACAAGTGATGTTGTTAATGAAAGGCCAACGACTGATCTGTTGCCGCCCCTGTGTTTGGCGCAACGATAAGGATAGACTGATGTAGAATACAATAAATGCGATAGAGACGGCAAATAGACGTATCGTATTCCCAGCCCTTCGTTTGGTCTACTCTCTTTTGTAGCTATACAATCAATTGTTTAGGAAATATTAGTACGCTACACGAATTTGTAGTACATTTATAAACATCAATGACATAAATATTTGAAATCAATTTATTTTATTGCTAAATGCTATGTAAAAGTATTCCTGATACATTTGCCTTTTACTGCCATCTATCGGGTAATAGATGAGACTAATAATATAGCTTTCTAGAATTTTCTTAATTAAACTTGCTATTAGACAACAGATGGCGCTTTAGGACAGAGTTTTGCAACAATTTTATATGTGAGTTCATGGAGCTAATAATGTTACATGTCAATTAATGTGATACAAATTTAAAAAGAAAAACATTCGTTAAAAACATATTTTTTCAAACAATTCTAACTAACGAATTTTTTTTTACAAATTTTTGACAAGTAAACATTTTATAACAAAGGTAAATAGCATCGTCATAATAATGGAAACAATCAAGAATTTGGTGTTAAGAAGTGTATTCATATTAATAATAAATAGTTTTTTTTTAAATCCACTAATTTGTTACAATAATGATTAACTTATGATAGATCAAATGTTATGAATTACATAAGTCTTTTTAAATACTTATTCTATTTGCTGTGTACACATTAAATTTTACCAACAAATCAACCCATTATATTCTATTATATAACTACAAAGCATCACACACACATACATATATATATGTACTTTCTCACGCCTTTTCTTCGAAAGGACGGGGGGGTCCTTATAATATTTTCCTGACCCGTTAATCCTCGATCTTCGTAGCATTCTTTAAAATACCGTATATAAAATTAAACTTTCTCAGTAAAATATTCGCCGTCACAAAAATGTTTACAATACCTGCCATTCCGTTATCTGCCGTAATTTCTAGAGATTCTAGAAGTTTCTTGTCGCTACTAGATGTCGTTGTTCATGTATATAAGTTTTATCGAGACCGAAATTCATCATTGATCGTTTAGCCGTTTCAGTGAAAAGGTGCATCGCAAGTGAATTAACTCGCAAATTACTATAATAATCTGCAAAAATGTCGTTCTATCCACTGTATATTGAATACGAGCGCCCACGTCACCGTCGCTTACCCGACCAGCACTTTGGATTGGGCCTCACTCCTCAAGATTACCTCACTATCCTCGCTTTGCCACAAGCTAACCAAGACTACTACAGGCCCTGGAGAAACCTGCAAGCTGCGGCGCGGGATACCGGATCAACCATCAAGGAGGAAAAGGACAAATTCCAAGTAAATTTGGACGTGCAGCACTTCGCCCCGGAGGAAATCTCTGTCAAAACTGCGGATGGCTTCTTGGTTGTTGAAGCTAAACACGAGGAAAGGCGTGATGAGCACGGCTTTATTGCCCGAAGTTTCACGAGGAGGTATCCTCTTCCAGAAGGAATTGAAGCGGATTTGGTAACTTCTAAATTGTCTTCGGATGGCGTTTTGTCTATCACTGCACCGTTGAAGGCTCCTCCAAAGACTTCTAATGAAAGAGTTGTGCCTATCGTGCAGACCGGGCCGGTGAAACGACAAGTTGAAGGCGAGACTAAGGAAGAGAAGAGTTAGATTAAGAACTTTCCAGACATGTGTTAGGTTAAGCATTCCCAGTTTTATTTCTGTGCGTTTTGTATTACTATTAATAAATTAAGTTCTAGTCACAAATTTGTTTGTTTTATTTAGTGTTAGTAAAATAATGTTTATTTTTTGAAGCCGTAGACATTTCTAATTACTTTTCTGAATTTAAGTAAACAGGTACTAATTCATTATTAGGACTAAGGCCTCTAAACCCTCAGTTGTAGAGGAGGCTCGTGCCCAACATCATCATCATCAGCCCATATACGTCCCACTGCTGGGCACGGGCCTCCTCTACCATTGAGAGGGTTTAGGCTTTAGTCCACCACGCTGGCCTAGTGAGGGTTGGCGGACTACACACCTAAGAAATACCTAAGAACTTTTAGGTGTGCAGGTTTCATCACGATGTTTTCCTTCACCGTTAAAGTACGTGATAATTCATTGTGAATACACACATAACTTCGAAAAGTCAGAGGTGTGTGCCTGGGGTTTGAACCCGCGACGGTCAAGATTTTCGACCGCGTGCCTAAACCTCGAGGCCATCACTACTTGCCCAACAGTGGGACGTATGATGATTAAATTAGAATTCAATATTAGTTTTAATTCATCGTAATGTGTAAATTTTAAACAATACTTTACTGTAAACAGTAACTTTAAGACTGTAATTATGTTTTGAAATTATCAAGTGAATTTAAGTTATAAAGTAAAGAATTTTATTAAATGTTACTTAGAAACAACACACAGAGCCGGCGTTTGCCCAATTTTGCAATGTAAGCAAATTTGTAGTTAATAAATTTAGGTTGAATAGCGCCCTCTATTGGTTTAGAAATGTACTATTTTTTTATCAACATAACACAAGTTACAATTATTTCGCTCGAATATGTACAGATGTCGCTATGGCGAATCTCTCGAAATTCATTATGTGTTTTAGCTAAATTATAATTAGTTATTATGATATAATTTAACAACAGTTTAACCAAATGTGCCACGGTTGCTTTAACATATCACAGGAATTGGTTGGCCGACAATCTCTATGGTATTCCCTGTATGCAGGGCTGGGCAAAATACATGCTTGGCTTTAATTGAAATACAAATTACAAAATACTGTATCGCAAGTAATTAAAATACAAAATACATTTAAGTAAGGTATTTGAAATACAAAATACAGTATTTTAGCTATTTTTAATTGAAATACAAAATAATGCATATTTATTTGTTTCTGAATAGTTTTTTTTTTGAAGGCGGTTTTTGTTTTGTTATTGCAGGTCCTGATGAGCACAAACTTAATACTATATGAAGGCGAAATGTATTTTAATAAATGTATTTTGAAGCCTCGAGTATTTGAAATACTAATTACAAAATACTTCGGCTTCACGTATTTGAAATACAAATTACAAATTACATTTTAAGAAAGTAATTAAAATACAAATACAAAATACGTATCTGTATTTCAATTACGTATTTCAATTACAAGTAATTCAAATACTGCCCAACCCTGCCTGTATGGTATTGTCCTTTCTGTCCTTAATAAAATGCGACATGGGATCATCGGATCGCGGGCATATGCCCGCATGAGAATGCGATGCGTTCTCACTGAAAGCAATTTCAAGCAGGAGTTATCTTGTTTGTGTCCCGGACCCTCAATTCGCTATGAGCGTCTGAAGTGGGCGCTAAATTGAGGGCATCTGGGTAAATAATTCGGAAATATTATTCTTAGGCCATCACACCATCAGCCCATATACGTCCTACTACTGGGCACGGGCCTCCTCTACAACTGACAGGGTTTAGACGTTATTCCACCACGCTGGCCTAGTGCGGGTTGGCGGAGTACAAACCTAAGAACTTTTAGGTGTGGTGGTTTCCTCACGATTTTCCTTCACCATTAAAGTAAGTGATAATTCATTGTGAATACACATAACTTCGAAAAGTCAGAGGTGTGTGCCTGGGGTTTGAACCCGCGACCGTCGAGATTCTCGACCGCGTGCCTAAACCTCGAGGCCATCATGACGTTCTCATTAAAGAGTACTGATATACATAATTACATTTTCGAACTAAGCGCAAAGCGATACTAGCTTGTTTATTTAAATACACGCAAAAGGCTATTTTTTATTATCTTTAACCGACTTTATAGTTATCGAACCAGATAAGTCAGTAAATGTTCCTGTATGTTATTCTGCTTAACGTATATTGAAGATATGATTACTACAGGAAACAGGGGTAATACTGCTAGAAACACCAGGCGATTTAACAGGGTTATCAGGTTCATCACGGCTGAAAGAACCGACATAACAAGTTTAACGAAAGGTTGTAGTGACTAGATTTTATATTTTATTTTAGGAAGAATTACAGACTAATAAATATAAATTGACACATATAAAAGTCTAATTCGCTAATAACGAGTCTCCAACTATAGAACATTACATGGGCACAACACCATTTTATACTAACACTTATAGAGGGACTTATACAGTGTATTCAAACCGTGATCGGAAACTAAGGCAGGTAATAGGAACCGCACTATGGATTGGGGGCGTAAGAATACCGCCAAGGCTGAAGGCATCCCCTTCCTGTCGTAAGAGGCGACTAACAGGGGTCCAGGGATTGCTGGGCGTACTGCGGGGGCGGTGCGCCATGACTAAAAGCAACCCCAAGACACGGTAATACTATCATACAGTAGTTTAACTTCATACAAACGGGCGAAACGCGAGTTATACCTACGCGCCTCGATCGCGGCATGCGCAAGGCATGCAGGCAGTCGCGAATGTGCCGCAGTGATAAACGGGCGGTGTTGTTTTTTAAGCAGTAATCGCTTGATTTTTATACAAAATAAGTGCAAGTGCCTATTTAATATCACAATTATATATTGTGCTGTTTTTGGTTGCATGAAATCTTCCAATAAAAAATAACATGCATTTTTATTGAACACTTCCTATTCCATTCACAACATATTTTATTTGTTTAAAGAAAAATAAAAAATATTTACAATCACAAAAATAGACAGAAAGTCAAAGTAGGCAGATTTAATTAAAATTCTGCAGGTTCGTAGCCCTATCGCATTTATACGTACCGCGCGGCTGTAGGTATTTATTTCAAAAATCCGGCCGAGTTAAACTACTGTATGATAGTATTACCGTGCCCAAGATGTGCGGCAGAGAGCGTGGCCTCTTGACTGTCGCGGACGCTCAAAATAAGTGAGCATCCAAAATAGGGTGAGTGGACTGTGGAGGGCATCTCAAGCCCTCCCAATTTTGAGGAGTCCATGATTGGACGAAGCGATAGAAATGCAGGGTTTCTCAATGGTAGAGGAGGCCCGTGCCCAGCAGTGGGACGTACTTAGGCTGATGATGATGATGATGATATTACTTTAGGACTGTATTCAACTTTGAGTACTTACCTATATCTGAGTGTGTTTTAGAAAAGTAAAAGAACCACGAAATATGTTTTAATCAGTGACGGTACTTCCATAGAAGCCCAAAAGCATTACATGTTAACTTTGTGATGTCTAGTTTATAATTGTTTATTGTGGGGTCAGTACATTCTCATTTATATGTCAAGTTATTTTGCAAGTCTGTAGCGCAGTTGGCTAGACACCAGCTTGCGAAACGTGAGGCCGCGGGTATCTCTGCACCGAGACAAATGTTTGTGTGATCCACAAATATTTGTTTCGGGTCTGGGTGTTTGTGAGACCGAAAAGACTCGTAATTTCTGATACCCACGACACAGGACTTGTATCCTAGAAGTATGTATGTGCCTGCTGGGTGTATTTAATTTAATTTAAAGAAAGTTTTGAGGCTACAAGATTCGTAATTTTGTAAGGTAAATGTTTTTTTTTGGATTCTATGGAAATACCTCCACTGATTTTTATAACTCACCGTAGGTACCTAAAAATGTTTGTTTTTCTTTATTTCATTGAAATGTACCATTGCGGGAATTCCACTGCGATAACGACTGCTAACCCTTCACCTCTGTCTAATTGTCGTTTCTCGAACATTAAACTTAAGCCCTCAATATGTATTTATCAATTTACTTGTCTGGATTATTGGCAACAGACGAAGTACGGTGAAGTTGCAATGGGCTGGATACATAACAGTTGAAATTGTTCTGTCACATAAAACTTAACTTAAAATTTGCAAACTTAAAAGTTTTATAACTGGCAGGTGCCAAATAAGTGTTTTACGATACTTAGCGTTCATCATTTGTCAAGCGATATTTACCTTGTAAAATTATGACTACTATTGATGACATAATGCCAGTGCACAGCTGTTTTAAATGATGGAAAACAAAGAGCTATTTAAATGTGTCCTTTTGTATATTTACCGCGAAAACTGACTCAGCAGAGGAAACAAATATTATTAATTTAAATACTTTCGACTATTAACTAAAGAAAATAACGCAATATGTTAACATAATAAAACAAACACGCCTGAATGTTCGAAGGGGTGCAACTCTGCACCCACGTTTCGTCAACTTTGTGTTAACTCCTATGTTGCAGGAAGGCAACCCTATAGCATTTTATCGGGCACATTTCCAGACTCTGTGCTGCTACTAAGAATTTCCTAAGGGAAAAACACTTTGTCCGACCCGGGAAGCGGAGCAGCAGCGGAAAATGTAGCAAAAATCGGGGAGAAAAAAAATATTTTGAAGTTTAAAATTTCGATTTTGAAATTGTGGTCAACTATTAGTTATTACGTAAGGGTAAACCCTTCCACTCCATAGCTTTTACATGATAACAAATTAAAGTGAAAAATAAATTATTCATAGCTGTTACAGTTATTATTAATTTTACTAGCAGTTGGCGTATGAATCATTATTTATTTAATAAATTATCATACCTATAAAATAATTATATATGGAAGATTCGACATTCTCTGAGTCCGTGGCATATATTAGCGCGTGCGATGAAGAGAGGGGTGAAATGCAAACAAAATATTTTATATTCTTGTAATTTATATACGATTTTTATCTTAATAAGCCCTATGCCCAGCAAATTATAAAATTGGGATGAGAATAATGATGGTAATGAATCCTTTTAAGAAGATATGAATGTTGAGTTTTCGACCTCATTTGTACAAAATTTACCTGTTCTTAAATCGTTTTTCCGTGACAGATGAAATCCGTGAAATATGATCCAATTTTTATTACCTTTCTTTTTAAGACAGCATTTTGAATAAGATCTGTAGTTTTATTCTAACCACAATCGGGACCCGTAATGAAATGTCAGTATTATCTTCGGTATTATCGCTGTTTAGCCCTTAGTCCACCAAGTGCGGTTTGGCGGACTACAGAAAAAATCCTTAGAACTTTTTTATGCGTGCAGGTTTCATCGCGATGTTTTCGTTCACTGTTAAAGTACGTGATAATTCTTTGTGAATACACACATAACTTCGAAAAGTCAGAGGTGTGTGCCTGGGGTTCCTCTCAGTTGTAGAGGAGGCCCGTGCCATATATGTATATAATATATGTGTGTATTCACAATGAATTATCACTTACTTTAACGGTGAAAGAATATATTGTGAAGAAACCTGCACACCTATAAATGTTCTTAGTAAATTCTTAGGTGTGTAGTCCGCCAACCCGCACTAGGCCAGCGTGGTGGACTAAGGTCTAAACCCTCTCAGTTGTAGAGGAGGCCCTCGCCCAGCAGTAGGAAATATGTGATGATGAATGTTAGGGTAGCCCTTTAGGGAAACTATAGTACCCATTTCCTACATCTTCTCTAAAATATGCAGACCATTGATATTGGAAGCGACTAAGAGCTTTGGGATAAATAATATTATCACAGCTCAACAGCGTGTCATATAGGTATATTGCTGGTATAAACCACTGGGGAATTTCCCCCAATTCTAGGTATTCTCGAAATATATCGTTTTATACGTATTTCTATGCCTATGGTTGTATGGGTAAATTGTTCGGTTGAGTACATAACAAAATATTGCCTATCAAAATGCTTATCAACGCTAAATAGAGCGGCTTAAGAGTGTGGGCGATAAGCCCCCACAACAATACCGCAGTGGGCCAGTGCATTCCGAGACAGTAACATCTTGATCGTCACCATGCCTTCATTCAAACACCCATTTAGTTTGGTGGTACGAATGCCTCTACTTGGGGTCTTTTTCGATAAATATTTTAAAATAAACTAAGTTAAGTAAAGTAAGAGTTAAATTTCAAAATAAACATTATTTATCTAAGTAATGAAATTCACTATATTACATATTCGGAAAAACATAAAAATATAGAAGAAGAAGTCGTGATGGCCTCGAGGTTTAGACACGCGGCCGAGAATCTGAACGGCCGCGAGATCAAACTCCTGGCACACACCTCTGACTTTTCGAAGTTATGTGTGTATTCAAAAATAATTATCACTTACTTTAACGGTGAAGGAAAATCGTGAGGAAACCTGCAACACATAAAAGTTCTTAGGAATTTCTTAGGTGTGTAGTCTGCCAACGCGCCCTAGGCCAGCGTGGTGAACTAAAGCCTAAACCCTCTCAGTTGTAGAGGAGGCTCGTACCCAGCAGTGGGACGTATATGGGCTGATGATAATGACGATTTGGTAAAAAATAAATAAAGGCGAAACCGTTAGCGCATCTTATTTAACTGATGTTACATACAAAGTTACACATACACATCGCAATTTCAGAACTGAAATAAACGTGATGACGCATTCATACACAAAAGAACGCAAAACTTCGCAAGCGAACGCTTACCGCCCGCTCCGCCGTCTTTCCAGAAATGATAACTCCGATAACCCTTGAACTGTGCCACACTATAAATACGGCGGGAAGACGCTACCCGCTGCAGTAGTGAATGAGAATTCGCGACAACATGTTCATCGTGCTTGTGACGCTATTCGCGGCCGCAGCCGCGGCACCACAATATTTCCACCAGCAAATCCACCACGGCGCACAGCCATTCTTTCCGGATCAACACTCCAGGTTCCCGCACCCATTTTTCGCCGATGACATTTTCGACACCAGGAGGTTCTGGGATGAAATATCCTCAGAATTGAGAGGGATTGATAACATGCTAGCCGATTTCTACAAAAGATTCCCGACTAGCGTGTCGAGTGAAGGGGTCGACGGAGACCAATACAAAATAACTATACCGCTGAACGGTTTCGAAGAGAAAGACATCATCGTGAAGGCCAGGGAAGGCTTGCTGATGGTGCAGGCCGTTCGTAAGTACGACGATGTTGTCGTTAAGAACTACCTGGATGTGAGATCCTTGCCTGACTGCGTGAATGTGACTGGTAGTTGGACATACGATAAAGGAGTTCTGAAGATCGTCTTCCCGTTGAAACCTAACGCTGTTACTGAACAAAATACAGTCGTTACTGAAGGACCAGTGTATGAAGCCGAGACTGAGAGCAGAGAACAGATTGAACCTACGGAAAGTTCCAGTAATATCCAAGATGCTGACGTGGGTCTGAAGAGAGGAGATGAAACTGAACAGGACAGGCAAATCCTTACCAATGAAATCGATGAGAACGAAGTAGAAGCCACTACTTACGCGGTAGACTTGAAAGGTGACGTGGAGTTTGTTCCTGTGCGATATTAATTCAATAAATATGTTTCTTTTGATAATTTTGATAATGTAGTTTCATTGTATTTGAAAGTGTTTAATTATTATTAAACACTATTTGTTGCTCTTTATTTAAATCTTACGTGATCATCATGATCTTACGTGATGATCATGATCTTACGTGATGATCATGAAATGTGTATGATCATGACAATCATGAGTGTACCAAAGATTTAAATAAACAACAACAGATAGAACACGTTAAATGAATGAATGTGATCCTTAAAATATTACATTTATTATACGACGATCGATATTGTATTTCGTAACGAAAATATATGTTTGTTATGTTTAATTTGTCGCGCATATATCGTGGTCTGAAGGCTAAGTAAACAAGTGAGCAGTTTTATGTAAGTTAATTTGATATGATGGAATCATATAGAATGTTCTAGAATTTATCCTCTTTTTTCAGTTTCTTTTCTTTGTATTTCATTAATTATATTAACCTTTTTTATTGCGAAGCGATACACAGTGGTAAATGGCACTCCGAAGACGGTTTCTAGCTACATTATATCCCGGAAACATTTTGGATGTTTGACTAATTATTTAAAAAAGGATTTTTAGCTTCAGAGAGTAGACAAAGTTACCAGCTTTTTACCAGCTAATTTTAAACGTAGAATATAGAAGAGTCTAGCACTGCCCCACATCTTTTTGTTATTGTGTTATTATCGTCAGAAAGCGTAGGTATGACTACTTGAATAGTAGCCACAATTATTTTTATGAATTCCTCGGTCGGTTATGCCCTGAACCTATCCATTATTACCTACTTCCTAAGAAGCATTTTTGCTACTCAATGCACCCAATCACTGTTTTATCGCTCCGAACTTTGTAACGCAGCTGTTATGTTCGCAAATTCATTGTTGTCAATGAATTCTAGAAAATGATTATGATGTTTGCGTTGTCAAACACATTGTTTGGTATTTCATTCTTATGAATGAATCTACCGTGCGATCTAGAGGTCCCTGGTCCGATTCCTGGGTTTGGCAAAGTATTGACGTCTTTTTTGTCTCGATAGCAGAACGGAGTGTCCTTACGAGAGCCTTAAAACAGATGGCGAAATGTGGGTGCAAAAATGTACTTCAGCCTACCCCTTCAAAGTTGTGTGTAATAATTATAAATGTATGTGTCTAATCGATGGTCTTGGACACGTAAGCGTCTGTTTGCGGTCGATGATTAAGGGGTCATACAGACGGTGATAACGTGCTAATTATGCACACAACTAACTAATGTTGTTTGCTACCACTGAATAAACAGCATTATCTGTCCGTCGCAGTTACATTCATCAAAGACTGATGTGAAAGGAGACCGAAGAGAATCGAAAATGGAGTTGAAAATCATTATTTTTAGGAGGCCATTGCATTCTTAGGAACGTACATCATCATCATCATCAGCCCAAATACGTCCCACTGCTGGGCACGGGCCTCCTCTACAACAGAGAGGGTTTAGGTCTCATTCCACCACGCTGGCCTAGTGTGGGTTGGCGGACTACACACCTAAGAAATTCCTAAGAACTTTTAGGTGTGCAGGTTTTATCACGATGTTTTCCTCCACCGTTAAAGCCTTATATAAGCATAGATAGGAACGTACGAGAAGGAGGAAACTAGACAAATCTAAACCAGCCGACATACATCGTTCAACCAGGTACAGGCCTCTACTATTGAAAGGGTTAGACCTTAGTCCATCACGCTGGCCTAGTGCGGGTGTGCGGACTACCCATTAAGAAATTCTTAAGATTTGCAGGTTTCGTAACAATGTTTTCCGTCACCGTCAAAGTGTGATAATTCATTATAAATACACACATAGCTTCGAAAAGTCAGAGGTGTGTGCCTGGGTTCGAACTCGCGAGCGCCGAGATTCTCGACCGCGCGTCTAATCCTCGAGGCCATTACTATTCTAACACAAATATTTGTTTTCAACCCTTATTGTGTTGCTAAGAAGCTCGCTAGCATTGTGCGTGCCGCTTCCGATCTTGGCGTGTATATCTATTTCCAGTCGACATAATATGCCGTTTTATTCGGTACCTAGCGGATAAACAAGGCTAATCTCGGATCGTGGATTCGTGACATACTTGTCTGGCACATCGCTCAGTCCTTCACGTTACGTGTATAGTTTATACCAGTGGCGGTACTTCCATTGAAGCCCAAAAGCGTTAACACGTTAATTGTGTAATGTCTAGTTTGTAATTGTTTATTGTGCGGTCAGGATAATCTCATTTATTTATAAAATTGCTTTTGTTAAATAAAAATTCAAAATTCAAAGCTTAAAGATTATTATTCGGAATATTGTAAGGCAAGCTGGTCTTTTGGGCTTCTATGGAAGTACCGCCACTGGTTAATACGCTTATTACGGTATTGTAAACATCATGTAGCTTAGTTTTGCGGTTGTCGCTAATCGAATTTAAAATGGCGTTTAGTTTTTTGATTTCAGATAAGGAGAACGGCCGGAATCATGGCAGTGTCAGTGGAGCACTTTTTTTTTACAAGTGTTGCTGTTGCACGGTGTATCTCCGATTGTGTTGAATATATTAACTTTAAAAAAATACAAAAAGTTTGTTCAAATGTTAATAAAAAATGACACACGATTTAGCCATATTTTAGTTTAATGATTTCCCCTAAAAAAATATCCCAAAACAGCATTTAAAAAAATATCCGTCACCTAGACGACCCCCTTAATATTATATAGATATGCGAAAGTAACTCTGTTTGTGTCGCTTTCACGCCTTATGGATATAGATAGAACCTTGTAAGGACGTAGAGTATTTTTTATCCGGGAAATACAGTGTTTCTGTAGAATGCGGACGGAATTCAAAATTGTACCTGATCGGAGTCGAGACATACGTGATACAGCTAGTAACCGATAAATAGTGTACGTGGGTTGTCTGGAAGAAATCGCAGCCAGCGATAAGACCGCCTGTTGTAGCTATATAGCAAACAAAAGATATATAGCTATATATCTTTTTATTTGCCCAGAAATTTGTATGCCATTTATGTTATATTTCCTTGTACGGTGTAAAGTCAAAGTCAAATTATCTTTATTCAAATAGACTTTTAAAAGGTCTTTTGAATCGTCAATTTTAAGCTATTGCCGCTTCGAAACGTGTTATCACTCTGGAGAAGAAACGGCAAGAAACTCCCTCAGCAACACGAAATGTCTTTTTTTTTTGTACAAAAAAGTATATAAGTACCTAAATAAAAATAGTAAGTCGGGTTACCGGAAATCTCACTTAAATTATTATAACGAATACGCAAAACATAAAGAAGTGTCTGCTAAGATGTTGCAGTAAAAAAAGTAAAATGATTCAACTGATAAATAAAATAACCAATGGAATAAAATTTAAAAAATAATAAAAAGTGCCTGATTTATTTTTTATAGCAAATGTTGCGTTTGTCGAATATGCTATTTCTTGCGATTCTTTATGAGCTATACAGTCTCCTGTAATATCAATTCATAATCGTTGCAGACGGATCTTCTTACTGTTGAAGGGATTAGGACCACAGTATATCAAGGTGGCCATAGACGACTTGAGAGTTTTCACAAACCCCAGAAGTTATTTATAGAATACACGGCTCCTTTATGACCGAAGTACATAAGTATTAAATACCGACTAGTTGGCATGTAAACCTGAATTCAAAATTAACCAAGTAAATGTAAATCCACATCAAAATCCAAACCAAATCCATCCAGTTTTACAGTCCCATTCGCGTTCAATTTAGGGAACGCTTATTTCATTAATTATTTTTATTTTTGCAATTATTTTGTGCTATGTCAGTGGCGGATTTACCAGCAGGCTGAGTAGGCTGGAGCCTAGGGCGGCAGATTTTAGGGGGCGGCAAATTTGCCCCAATTGTTTTTTTGTCTTACAGAAATAAAAACCGCCTTCAAAAAAAACTATTCCAAAATAAATTAATATGCACTAAAAAGTAAAAAAAAATTGCGTATTCTTATTTAAGTTAATAATCAACTAACTTTTTCTCTTCATCAATATGTAGTTACGATCTATGTGTTTACCATGCAAGAAGGTAGGTAGGTACCTATCCACTGCAAATTCAACCACATGCAGTGATACACTACGATCTGAAAAGTTCGGAGTTTAAGCTCGGACTCTAGGCCTGTGAACGCTGGTGTACCTCAAAGTTGTGTAATATCCCCGACTCTGTTCCTTCTGCATATCAATGACCTGTTACTTAATAATAACATCCCTAATTATGCGGATGATAGTACCGGCGCGGGGATGCCATATACTATACTGGTCGCGCAATTTAATTCCTCTCAGGAACAAGTCAATGAGTGTCGGAATAATCGACTATTTGTTGGATCAAGCCGCAGACTGGGGCGGCCAGAATTTAGTCCGGGACTTTGGATCGTGATCCTTGGGGGCGGCCGTACCGGTTAGCTTTCAATAAATTGCTTCCACCGGCGCCTCCCTCTCACCCAAAGTCTCCGACCGGAGCTTCTGAGTGAAGTCGTTATTGCTCTTTTTCCGGCCACCCCGGATTTTACTCCTCCACCGATGCCACCACGTCCGTGGGCGGTGAGGGACGGATCGTTGGTGGGATCATTTACGTGTTCGGCAGGGGAGACCTCGGAGGTTCCAATTCCAGGTGTTACGCCTGAGGAGCTTCAGGCAGCAGTACTGTGGCTGCGGAGAAAGAACACCGCCCCGGGGCTCAACGGCATCCCAGGACGTGTGTGTGTCCAAGTCGTCGAGTACCTCGGTGAGACGTTCCGTGGCCTCTTCTCCGTGTGTCTACAGCAGGGCATCTTCCCGTCGCGTTGGAAGACTGGGAAAATGATCCTGCTGAGAAAAAAGGAGCGTCCCGCAGAGTCGTCATCGGCCTATCAGCCCATAGTGCTGCTTGACGAGGTAGCCAAGCTCTATGAGCGTATCATTCATGGCCGCCTCGTCGAGCACCTGGAGAGGATCGGACCAGACCTAGCATCGTGCCAGGCCAGTATAGGTTTCGGGAAGGTCGATCAACTGTCACCGTAATTCTGCGGGTGAAAACGCACGCGGAGGAGGCAGTAGCCCAGGGCAAATGCATGGTGGCGGTGTCACTCGACATCGCCAACGCCTTTAACACATGCCCTGGCCCTGTATAGCGGAAGCTCTTCGGTACCACGTGGTGCCGCCCTATCTCCGACGCCTAGTGCACTCATACCTTTCCAACAGGGATGCAGTGTATCCGGGAGCTGACGGATGGCACCGCACAGAAATGTCGTGCAGTGTCCCGTAGGGGTTGGTCCTTGGGCCCCTTCTGTGGAACATCGGGTACGACTGGGTGTTCCGTGGTGCCAATCTCCGGGGTGTCGGTGTAGTTTGTTACGCTGACGATACGGTGGTGACAGCGTGTGCCGGAATCACCGTGTCACCTTTCCGGAGGCCGTCAACCTCGCCGTGCTGGGCACAAGCCACGTGGTGAGGAGAATTCGAGGGCTGGGCCTCGCGGTGGCCCTTCAGAAATCCAAGAGCATCTGCTTCCACGGGCCTCGGAAGCAGCCACCTACAGGGGCCTATCTGACGATAGAGGGCGTGGATACCCCATCCGCTCCACGATGAAATATCTTGGTTTTGTGTTGGATAGCCGGTGGAATTTTTGCGCCCACTTCGGTAGATTAAAGCTGAAATTGATTATGGCAGCGGGTGCATTATCTACTTTGCTGCCCAATCTCGAAGGTTCCGGCATCCCTTGCCGAAGATTGTTCGCCGGAGTCGTGCGATCAATGGCCTTATACGGTTGCCCCGTTTGGGCCGAGTTCCTGGGCAGACGTTGCGTGGCCCTTCTGCGACAACCGCAGCGGGTAGTTGCGCAGCGGATGATCAAGGGTGCGATTACCCACGAGGCGGCCTGCGTTTTTGGCCGGTTTCCTTCCCTGGGGATCTTGACGCCAGGGCCCTCTCGTCAGTCTACCACTGGTGAGAGGAGGCGTCTCGTCGATGGGAACGACCGGCCCCAAAAGAGGTAGAGGCTTAAAGGACATCCCTACGCTTGACCGCCGTGGAGGAGTGGCGTTCCGGGCTGGATAGTCCCATGGCTTGTCCGTCGCAGCAGTGCGTCCTGTCCATAGACAGTGGTTGGATAGGCGCCACGGTTCGAGGACGTTCCGCCCGTCCCAGGTTCTGTCGGGACATGGTTGTTTCGGCTGGTTCCTGTGACGGGTGACCAGAAGAGAAAGTCCGCCGTGTGTCAACTGCCCGGAGGAAACACCCCAGCACACTCTATCAGATTGTCTGGGATGAAGAGCGAAGCGCACTCCACGGAGCCGTCGGAGCAGACCTCGCGCTTTCGGCCGTGATTCCTTCCATGGTCGAGAGTCGGAGGTCATGGCAGGTGATGCTCTCCTTCTGCGAGATTGTAATGTCGCAAAAAGAAAGCGCGGGGCAGGTTCGTGACCAGAACAATCCCGCCCGCCGCCGCCAGCAGAGAAGGAGGCGCCGGGTAACCGAATACGACTGATCCGGCGTTTCCGCTCTGTGGATTGGGGGCGTAAGAATTCCGCCAAGGCATCCCCTGCCTGCTGAAAGAGGCGACTAACAGGGGCCCAGGATAGGCTGGGTGTACTGCGGGGGCAGTGCGCTATGACTAAAAGTAACCCCGAGATGTGCGGCAGAGAGCGCGGCCTCTTGACTGTCGCGGACGTTCACAATAAGTGAGTGTCCAAAATAGGGTGAGTGGAAGGCATCTCAAGCCCTCCCAATTTTGAGGTCTCCATAATTGGATAAGGAACAGATCCAGCCTCATATGGAATTTTGTTCTCATCTCTAGACTGGAGCCCCTCTCTACCAGCTTCTTCCATTTGACCGCATTCAACGACGTGCCCCTCGAATCATCGATAACCAGATTCTTACTGACAAAATTTATCCCCTGCCATTGCGAAGAGACGTTGCGACTAAATAGGACAAATGTCCTGTATCGCAATTACCATGGGAAGTGCTCTGATGAACTTTTTGGCTTAATATCTGTTGCAACGCCGGCAACGCACCAATAATTTCTCTGGTATTGTGGGTGTTCATGGGCGGTGTCGACCAGTTGACATTAGGTGGCTCACTAGCACGTTTGCCTCCTTTCTCATTAAAAAAAAATTTTTTGTCTTTTAAATCTAAAATATTTTTTTCACCTTTTTTATCTGTGTAGGGCAGTAATTCCCAAAGTGGTCCAGGTGGAACCTTAGGAGTCCACGGTAGACTCGACGGGGGTCTACGTTGGGCGTGACAAAAAATCGGGGTTCACAATCGTAAGCGGGGGTCCATGAAAATTATTTTGGTTTCGAACTAAAATGTTGGCTTTACTTCTCCTATCAATATAGGCAGATTCATATTTTAAAATTGCATCGCGTCTTTTTTTTTATGTAGCTGCAGGGGGTCCACCGGATCCATCAAATTTTTGAAAGTGGTCTATGAAACAAAAGGGATTTGAAGGGGCGGCAAAATTTGAATAGCCTACGGGCGGCAGTTGTCTTAATCCGCCACTGTGCTATGTAATGCGGCGAATTCTATATTTTCTATAATAATAGACATGGAATAATATTATTAAAGAATAACAAAGTAAAAAGTGAGGACGCTTGAAAGACGAAGTTAGAAAGTAAGTCTACCTAGGACATACTTTGAGCACAAAGAACTAGATGGCGTTAATATCACTACGGTTTTTTACTGGGAAAGAATTACTTAATTAATTGTTAAACTAACTCGTAATAAAGAAAATAAGAGAGTATTAAATGTATATTAGGTTATATATATATATATATAATAACTCTTAGCCGTTAATAGTTTTAAGATTTTAATAATTAGTTAATTGGTAAAACGCTAGATGGCACTATACACGAAAATATTCATGTAGTTTTTCAAAAAAATACAATACACTGAAAAAAATATTTATAAAGTAATCTATAATATATGAAGCTGAAGAGTTGTTTGTTTCTTATTTGCTTGAACGCACCAATATGTCAGGAACTTCTGGTGCGAATTCATTGAGTAGTGGTATATATCCTGACGCTAATACCAATAGGAGCGGAGCAGCAATAGATTACGTGGTTAAAACGGGAAAATAAATATTTATTTAAAAGTCTAAAATTACGCACACAGACTTTCGGGCAACAGCTAGTGTGAGAATTAAAATATTAATATAATTAACACACTTTATTTTCAATAAATCAGATCTTGATTCGTGTTGAGCTCGGAAAATATTGAACTTCTATGTTTCTCATTTTAATAAATAATATGCCACAAAACTTTATTTTAATAATTAATTTATTTTCTATTTATTACCACATATAAAAAATAACCGAGATTATCTTCACTTAAGTCCTACGTCTCCTCATAACCGCTGCTCCACTTTGTTGATTCCTGTTTAAGTAGCTCAGTTTGTGGGGCGAATTGAGACTTCCTGATACGTATGGGATCGTTATAATAAGTTCTTCGTTATCGAACGTCCATTTAGCGCGTCTTAAATCAAGGAAGTCTGGTATGAACCTCAAGTCTGAGAACTTCAGGTCCTCATCGCAGTTGCAGGCTTCGATAAGGAGCAGACGCCGCCCCGTCTTTATCGAGAAATCATCTCCACAAAATCCATCTGCGGGGATGATCATCTTGAATTCACTTTCGCCGTACATGTACTTACTTTCTGGCGCATTGTTCGAACTGCAGTGGTCTGCTTGGATCCTGTCCAGTTCAGCGAGTTTGTCAGCGAGCTGGTTGAAATAGTTTATTAACGGCTTAGGGTTATGCCAGTGGCAGGGTATACGACATCCTTCGGCAATAGCTAGCACAGATAACAGTGCGAAGACCCGCCGCATGGCTGATATTGAGAGAAACTGACGGCTGCAGTGCACATAGCCCGCTTAAATGTCGCGTCGTAGGTTTTACAATTGTAATAAATTTGATTGGTGCAGTCAATCTGTGAGCTATAATTGGTATACCCACGAACTTATCAGGCAATTTCGGAAATATATATGTGTGTATTAAAACGATACGTAATCTTGTGTCAACGGTCAACGATTGGCTATTAATATGGTATGTGGGAGAATGTAATTAAATTATATGAAATTTTGTAAACAGCCATCACTGCTTCATGATGGCAGTGATGGCCTCGAGGTTTAGGCGCGCAGTCGTGAATCTCGACGGTCGCGGGTTCAAACCCCAGGCACACACCTCTGACTTTTCGGAGTTATGTGTATATTCACAATAAATTATCACTTGCTTTAACGGTGAAGGAAAACATCGTGATGAAACCTGCACACCTAAAAAAAGTTCTTAGGAATTTCTTAGGTGTGTAGTCTGCCAACCCGCACTAGGCCAGCGTGGTGGACTAAGGCCTAAACCCTCTCAGTTGTAGGGGAGGCCCGTGCCCAGCAGTGGGACGTATATGGGCTGATGATGATGATGATGATGATGATTGTAAACAGCTAGCTGAGCCCAGCATGCTTTGCATTGCCATGTAGAGTAACAAAGTTGTGCCGCGAGACCACGAGGCAGTACACCATACCAACATTATAACGATAGGATAGAAGACAATAGAATTCATATATCATCATCAGCCCATACACGTCCCACTGCTGGGCTCGGGCCTTCTCTACAACTGAGAGGGGTTAAGCCTTAGTGTATCACGCTGGCCTAGTGCAGGTTGGCGGACTACATACCTAAGAAATTCCTAAAACTTTTACAGGTGTGCAGGTTTCATCTCGACGTTTTCCTTCACCGTTAAAGTAAGTGATAATTCTTTGTGAATATATAGGAATATGTATACAAGATATATCATCATCATCATCATCAGCCTAAGGAGGTCCACTGGCCTCCCCCAATGACTTCCATAGTGACCTGTTGGAGGCAGCCTGCATCCAGCGACGACCCGCGACCTTCACCAGGTCGTCAGACCACCTTGTGGGTGGACGTATATATATATTTATAATATATAAATATAAAAAATTAATATTATAAATAATATATTGCATAGACGACAAGCAAACACACATTTTGCTTTTGAAGAAGATTAGTTGTATATGACGGGACTAATGTGTCTTTAATAAATATTTTGAACAAATAGACGCTAAAAATCCTAAAAAAGGAATAAAAGTTTTGACGTTGTCCTAATCACCATATCTATTACCTGCTTTAGTATAATATTATAAAATATTACAAAAAAATATGCCTTAGGTTTTTATACAGATGTAAACAGGCCGTGATGGATAGTGATGACTTAATGTGGGGGGATACTGACCAGGTCTTATTTAGTAGTTCATAACTAGTACTGTAGCATACATTCCAGGTAGCAGTTTAGAAAGTTTTCTCATATCCACCGGTTCTAATGTTCTAAGCGGTAACACCGCTGCCACTAACAAGCTCTCAACTAACAGAATTTAAGTAATTAACTTAGATCTGCAGGCTTAACTTAGTTATAACTTGCAACTTAGGTTTAAATTACCCGTGCCAGTTTTATCGTGGGATAATTTGGCTTATAAAACCTGGGATTTCAATTCATTGTTACAATAAGACAGCCTCGTGGTGCAGTTGATTAGACACCAGCTTGCGAAACAAGAGGCCGCGGGTTCGATCCCGCACCGAGACAAATATTTGTTTCGGATCTGAGTGTTTGTGAGACCGAAAAGTCTCTCGTAGTTTCTGATACCCACGACACAAGACTCGTATCATAATGTGGGTCCAGAACTATGTATGTGACTGTTGGGTGTATTTATTTATTTATTTAATAACGGGACCTATAATAGCTTTGAACGTTAATTTCCTAAAAATTCAAACTATAGGAAAGTAAAATTATAAGGATTTACAACATGTACTTAAACCCTGTCAATTATAGAGGAGGTCCGTGCCCAGCAGTGGGACGTAAAGTTTTACGTTTGACCTCGATTCTGTTACCTTTCCACGGATAAAAGCCTTCCCCATGTAATGGTGTAATAAAAGTAACTGCAGCTAATGAGTAAAACTAATAAGGTTCCTATATTTTACGATATTTATATACATACACACATAACCTCACGCCTGTATTCCCCGAAGGGGTAGGCAGAGGTGCATTTCTGCACCTACATTTTGCCAGCTATGTATCAGTCCCACGTACCTAATAGGTGGCGAGCCTATTGCCGTTTTTCGGGCACATTTCCAGACTCCGTGCTGCTACTGAGAATTTCCTAATGGAAAAACCCAATAACACTTTGCCCGACCCGGGAATCGAACCCAGGACCTCTATATTGCACAGCACGTACTTGTGCCGCGAGATCACGAGGCAGTATATTTATATATCAGTTATTATTGCATGCGGGTTCATAATGTTAATTGATATGTAGGTATTAATTATTTCTCTATCGCAGGGTTTCCCGAACGTTAAATGCAGATAATAGAGACTTGTTGACCTGTGAACGTATATTTTTATTGATGCATACTGTTGTTGTGGCAATGGGCCGGGCACATAGCGCGGAGAACTGATGGCCGATGGGGCCAAAAAGTTCTCTAGTGGAGGCCACGTACCGGAAAGCGCAGCGTGGGACGTCCTCCGACAAGATGGTCGGACGACCTGGTGAAGGTCGCGGGACGTCGCTGGATGCAGGCTGCTTCCAACAGGTCCCTGTGGAAGTCATTGGGAGAGGCCTATGTCCAGCAGTGGACTTCGATTGGCTGATGGATTGGATTGGATCCTGTTGTTTACTAGGTAGAGATGTCCTCGATGCTTACGCGCGTGGTCGAGTATCTCGACGGCCGCGGGTTGAAACCTCAGGAACTCATCTGACTTTTCTAAGTTAAATAAATAATGATAGATATACCCCACAGACTGTTGGCAACAGTCACATGTGTACATACTATAAAGTTCTGACCCCACACTAGGTTATAAATCCTGTGTCGTGAGTATCAGAAACTACGAGAGACTTTTCGGCCTCACAAACACCCAGACCCGAAACGAATATTTGTGGATCACACAAACATTTGTCTCGAACCCGCGGCCTCTCGTTTCGGAAGCTGGTATCTAGCCAACTGCACCACGGGGCGGTCACCTAAAGTCAAAGTCGAAGTCAAAATCATCTTTATTCAAATAGGCTTTTACAAGTGCTTTTGAATCGTCACTATTAGGTAATTTTTTTAGTATGTCTGGACGGTGGCATTTGGCGCTCTATATTTTATCTATGTATGTATGTTTGCCAAAATTCAATCCGCAAATGTAATTATGGGGCTAATCTAATTCCCATTTTGATTTGGGCAGGGTTTTCCGCGTTCCCGTCCTTACCCCATACGCTTCAGATCATCAATCATCTCCTATGTATACGATTTCACTGTATCTACGTAAATACGCTTAACGTAATCTCTGTCACGTTCAACTGGATTTGGGGTAGATTGGGGTAAAGTCTCGATACATAACAATTATCCTATTACGAGTCTTGAGCATGTGTATGTAAATTGTAATAAATTACGTTTATAGGAGGTCTTCGTGCCTTGATTTATATGGTTTATGAATTTGGTTATTAAGCTTTTACCTTTTACCTATCATGAAATTTTGCGTACCCATTTTTAGCGGCACAAAAAATATTTAGAATAAAAAAAATGTGTATTACAAGTAAAGCCGTGAGCAAGAGCTTGTTATAACTATAGATAAGATTACCATTTTTTACCAGTCCGATAAAGTGACCGCATCTTATAACAATGATAAGTTTGGTTGAATTTACTCTTTTCTGTCTTTCTCAAGCTACTTTCACTGGTGGATATAGGACGCCTTCAATGCTCGCATTTTACACTGTCTTGGGCCAGTAGGATCCAAGACTTTTCTGCTCAGTAGGCTATGTCATTCAACAATCGTCCTAAAACATTATTCTATCAAGCGTCGCTTAAAAGCAATTTTCTTATTCTCAGCCTATCGCCGTCCACTGCTGAACGAAGGCCTCCCCAAGTAGGCGCCAACCATCCCGGTCTTGAGCAGCCCTTATCCATCCGCTACCCGCCACCTTTCTCAAGTCGTCGGACCATCGTGCCCTGCACATCGTCCTACACTACGTCTAATTTTCTTAATACATCTTAATTTTTATTGTCCACAATGTACGATTCCGTAGTTTACGTCTCGGTACCCTTATGGTTTTGTGGCATATACCATTTGTTCCATTTTTTATATTTAATTTATTTATTAAATATTAGGTAGGTACGCCACAGTTTCATCATATCCATCTGTCCGCCCTCGGCTTACTTATAATAGAGACCTTACTTGTAAAATGCGCTTACTTGGAATTCTAAATCCGCGTGTCATTATGGGCGACTACGGAACCCTATTCTATGCGTGGCCCGACACACTTGGCCGGTTTTTAAAACAATAAGATAATTGTTTGATAGCCTTTGCTTCGCGCTGATGTTATTATAATTTAATTTATTTTAATTACTTTATTGGGATTTCTGTACGCTGTTGGTATAAGCAGAGGTCGGGAAATATGTCGGAGACGAAATTACGATAGCAGTTTGAGATGCTGTTTATATTAGACCTATTTTGTGTGAAGGTATATGAAAATCCTAGTTAATCTTAATAACTAATTTTATTTCTATTTGTTTTATATTGTATTAAAACACTCGGGCGCAATTTGAATTCCATGCTTATTCAACAAGGATACTACATTTTTCCGGAATTCAAGGGGCCCATGGTAACATAGGGAGGCTAAGTATCCCAAGGTCCAATTTATGTCCATACAAAAAAAAAAATTAAATACCTTAAGAAATTACTGATTAATTTAACAAAAAAAACTTTTTATAATATAAAATCAATATCGATATATCGAGTGTGATATCGAGTGTCGTATCCTGTTTTATTGTTTAATCCACATAATGTGCAAAACATGACGCTAAAGGTGGTACAGCGTTCCCACTTCCGTAGGGCACCATAAAAGGTTTATCAGAGCAAATGTTACTAGGCGTCTTATTACGCGAATACTTACCCCCGTTCGCACGGGCGTTAAAAAAGCGTTGCGTTAAAACCCGCTGTCGGCGCTTTTTTAACGCCTTAAATTTGAGTGTTCATACGAGCGCCTTTTAATCACTTTTGTCTCGCCTCGCGCTCTAGTAAGACGTGAGAATGGTTAGCGCTAATTGACTAGCAGTAGCGGTTTCTGTCGCTAGAAGGCGAAAAAGGAAACAGAAGGCATTCATTCAAAGATAAAGTAATAATAATAATAATATATTATTTATTCTAATATGTTGTGTATCAACCAAAGTAGTTCTTAAAATCTAAACAAACTACATAAATACTATTGTCAAGTTTTCAAGAGACATCTCACACTAGGCAGAGCCTGTATCGTGAGATGTTATTTAGTTACTCGTTACAATGTAATGTCTCCAGTGTAATTTAAATGTAAAGTTCAATGTAAAGTTTTAAATTAAATAACAAAGTGAAAAAAAAAACAAAAGGAAAAAAAAACCACAGGAACCATATATGCTACAGTAAAAATTAGGACTTAATCTAAAATTATATGAGATCAGGTTTATAATAAATATGTGAGTTTACAATTCAAAGAAAAGAGGTTTCATAAAATTTTCTGTATAATCGTATGTCCAGTTCAACAGTCTCTTTTGTATTCTAAATTTAGCTTCTTTACTAGATAAATGAATTGTGTTAAATAACTTATTAATACGGTTGTACACAAATGGTTTTGTATAGCAGCTAAATCTTTTGGCAAAAACTGTACTAACATGCCTTTGCGGTAATTGAAAGATGCGTTTCCTGATCAAAAACTCGTAGTCCTCTGAAAGTGCCAAAAGAAATATCTTTTCTTGCCTGTTTCTTGTCGTAAATGGTGTCAATTTTAGGAGTATTTTTGGACAATTTTAACTTTAATTCTAACTTGGTATCAAGTCGATTTATTTTTTATCATGACCAGGTGAGAAAATCCAGTCTCACATATGTATGTTGTAGCCAATATGTTTGCCGCTCGTTCCTGCTAAGCGTCAAGTCGCCATTACATACATATATCTTGTCACGAACCCTCTGCCGTCGAATGGCGAACCCCACTTTGAGAAACCCTGGTCTATAGCAACTGATGAAATAATAAAAGATTAAGGCTCTAAACTGTAAAGAACTATTTATTTTAACTTAATTAACAATGACAGAGCACTATGAGATTATCGACCGTAACACCAAGAACCTTTATTAGTTAACGCGCAATTATGCGTACATATATATTGCTATTCAATTATACTAGGCGCTGCGCATGTCTGCGTTTCTTCCAACAGCAACATTTGACATATGGTTGAAAATGGTTGGCCCTCAAATAAATTTCAAGATACCATCTGTACAACCGCTGGTTGTTACACTGAGATAAGTAAAATAATATTTAAAAGAATACAATTATATTTATTAAAACGAAATTAATCATAACGACATCATTGACAAACGCAGATAAACAAGACACGTCCGCTCACGAGGACAGCGCGCTGCGCACTGACTGCAGCGCCGGCGCTTTTTTACCGCTCGTGTGAAAAATTGTATGAAGTTGCATTGTTCTATTTCCAACGCCCAAAATCGAAAATGCAACACTGCGCAATAAAAAAGCGTCGCGTTATAAAAGCGCCGTCGTGTGAACAGATACCTGGGAATGTATTTGTTGCATTTGAACGCTTTTTTAACGCGCGTTGAAAAAGCTCCCGTGCGAACGGGGCCTTAAGCCATGTATGGGAAACTTGTCTATTGTCGTCTCCCTCCCGTCAAGGATGTGTATGCTTATTGAAATTCTTTGTGGAGAAAACATGCGTAATATTTTCATCTTAGTACTCGTGTTAGTGTGGGGCCTGTATCAAAATTTATTACATAAATCACAAACAAAAACTTGTAGATAAAGTGTATTTTCATACCCATGTTTCGTCAGTTTTGTTAACGTCTAACGTGATAGGGGTCAAGCTTATTGCCGGTATTAAGACTCAATTTCCAGTTATTATTTGACTGATTCGTTAAGTCTGTGTCTTGTGATTGAGTCCTAGGGTTCAGTTTCGGACTGAGAAAGTGTTTGAGATGTTTTTATAAATACAATTTCGAAATATTAGTGCTGAGTCTGGAAATGACAGTAATTATACGTAGTACAAAATAACTATAGAAATAGGATCGGCTTGTGTCACAGAACAGTTGAATAAGATTAGAAAGTGGTGGTAGGATATTCGTATCCGCCCGGATAGCGACCACCGTACACAGGGCGTAAAACCCGCCATAGTGGCACATGCAAGTGTGCCGCGTTCCGGGATCAGCCAGTGTATATCCGGTTTTCGGGGGGGCTTCAATCATGGTGAAAGGATGACCGTGCCGGCATTTTTTGGCCGGTTTGTCGCGGTCGGTCCTTTGATCACCATGGTATTAGTCCCCCAAACTTCTTCACAATAAGGTGAAGAGGTATTCGGCCGGCATGATTGTGTCGACCAACGGGAGACCATCGTCTCTCGCTGGTCGGCACTTTTTCTGGACTCCATTGCGCTTACCATCAGGTGCAATGGGGTCACTTTGCCGTGCCAGTATAAAAAAAAAAAACAAGAAATGTCAGCATGCCTAGCGTGCCGAACCTACGATTAGACTATCATATGTTTGACACGGCCGCTTCTTAGTAATTCCGGTTGCGTGTAATATCAAGACTTTTATAAATGTGTAACAACCAATAACAACCCTTCATTTTTGGTTGAAAATTTTATCACAGGTCATGTGGTCGTAGTAGAATGAATAGGTGACGACAGTACGTAATATAACGTAGTAGTGATAAGTGGCGACACTCGTCCCCATACAAAATACTGTCTACTTCCCTTCTAATCTTATTCAGATGTGGCTTGTGTACACTTTTTAACTCATTGGCTACTTTGTTACGACATACAGTAATATTTTTGGTGATTTATTGATTTACGTTTCAATTTAAAACCGGGCAGTTAGTGTATATCTAACATATATATTTACTGACTGCCTCGTGGTCCCGCGGTACAAGTATGTGCCGTGTGATCTAGAGGTCCTGGGTTCGATTCCCGGGTCGGGCAAAGTGTTATTGGGTTTTTCCATTAGGAAATTCTCGGTAACAGCACGGAGTCTGGAAATGTGCCCGAAAAGCGGCAATAAGCTCGCCCCCTATTACGTGGGACTAATACATACATACCTGGCGAAATGTGGGTGCAGAAATGCACCTCTGCCTACCCCTTCGGGGAATACAGGCGTGAGTTTATGTATGTATGTATATTTAGAACAAAAGGTCCTTTCGCCCCATTTTGCAGTAAATGTAACTCCAAATAGTTATACGATGTTAATGGAGCTTCCTAAATATTTCCCTACAATGAAGATGCAAGTTCGTGTTATGGGTCCATTGTTTAACTAAATTTGGGTTTAAACCCCATTTGTAATTATAAATCCGTGAATACGAAGACATTATAGCTATTCTGTGAGATTAAGGGGCTTTCATATAATGTAATGCTTGGCATTACAGCGGTGTATTGTTTATTATAATCATCATCATCATCATTATCGGCCCTTATACGTTCCACTGCTGGGCACGGGCCTCTTCTACAATTGAGAGGGTTTAGACCTTAGTACACCGAGCTGGCCTAGTGCGGGTTTGCGGACTACACACCTAAGAAATTCCAAAGAACTTTTAGGTGTGCAGGTTTCCTCAAGATTTTTCCTTCACCGTTAAAGTAAGTGATGATTCATTGTGAATACACACATAACTTCGAAAAGTCATAGGTGTGTGCCTGGGGTTTGAACCCGCGACTGTCGAGATTTAAGAATCTGCCAAATAAAAAAATTAAAATCATGTAAAAATAAAAGCAACAATTCTTTACATAGAGAGTTGTATAGACAAGACAGTTAAATCCGCAATATTTCTAAAGAAAACTATTCAGTTTTAATACCGCCCATTCAAACCCGGAAATTTGAAAGTTCTAACTTAGGATATTGGAAATTCGAAGCCAACTCTACTTAGAGTCTTCAATAGGAAACATGTACTAAACTAGGAACATGTTCTTTTATTCGGTTTTCTAAGCATTTGGATGGTTTACAAAAACATTTACAAAGTCCAAGCTTTTCGAATATTAAAAATCGAGGCCGCGTGCCCAAATCTTGAGGCTATCACGACTTAATAAAAGGATAGACTGGCATTGATATGGACTGGCATATATAGCACAAGAAAGTTTTAAAAAACTAATTGGAACAATTGTATTATTCCAAAAGGAAGACTTTTCTTGGAATATCCTACGCCAAAATGTAAAAATTTTAATGTAATTTCTTATTATTATCTTATTAGTCCGGTCAATTTAGACCAAAAAATGAGAGTGAAGTTACATTAAGTCCCAACAAGCTGAATTTCTGTGAAATTGTTCAAAACATAATTATAAACAATGTCTAGAAGTTCCCCATCTTTCCCGTGTAAGGAAAATTTTTTATTCAAGGTCAAAGGTCATAAAAATGAGTTTTTCGCGATTTTCAGCAAAACGGTAAGTTTTATCATAAAAGTACCTTAGACAAAAATTGTACATCATAAAATTATCTATAAACAATGTATCAATACTTTTTTTCTTACGAGCCACCGTTTCTGAGATATAACGATTCAAAAAGTTATAAAAGTTGTTATCGTCATAATATGCATGAGTACGCCACGTATATACATCTAGAGTCGTTATATTTTATATAATATATATATGTATATATATTAAATGTTTAAATATTTTTCTATCGGTCATTGTAACTTATACTTACAATATAACATATACATAAGTTTTAACTATAAGAATATCAGGTAAAATGAAACCCAGTCCCTTAATCTTTAAGCCAGTGTAACTTCGAGACATCTGTCTCTTGTTCTATTGTGTGCGTGGCTAGGGTCTTATACCTGCTATAATAAATGAAATACCGTTAGTCTTGAGCGTCACTCATAACTGGCTGTGATACGACATCTGCATTTTACAGGAGGGGTAAAACAGCAGTTTTCAAAATGTTTGAAAAACAAGATTTAATTCAATGTGCTGAAGTTTTTAAAAAGAGTAATTCAACTCAACAAGAAGTTATTACCAACGGCATCCGCTTTCTTCTTTCTATGTTACGGAGCTCCTAAAAAAACTACCTGTTTAGATAAGCATCGATATGCATGTTTCGTTAAAAATACTAAAAATAAAAAACAAGTTCAATTAGCTTGTCTTCCTCCAACCTCAGTTGCTGCTCACCAACATCTTTTTCGAGTATATTAACAAGTTCAAGTGTGGCTTGGTTATCAGCTAGACCCTACAGACTGGGGTTGGAAGTTGGTCAACAATATATTAGAGCCAGTTCAAACTTTACTTCCACTTGCGCCGGAAAAACTGCTGAACACTATTTTTTGCAACTGCAAAAAGGGATGCAGTGCTAAATGTGGTTGCAAAAAAGTCGGACTGTCTTGTTCTTTGGCATGCACAAATTGTCAAGGCCGGTCGTGCTCTAATATTGAATCACAAACAATGGAGGATTCGTTTGACTCCGACGAAGTATCATGCGATATATCGCTATTGACGCAATTATGACGATAACAACTTTTATAACTTTTTGAATCGTTATATCTCAGAAACGGTGGCTCGTAAGAAAAAAAGTATTGATACATTTTTTATAGATAATTTTATGATCTACAATTTTTATCTGAGGTACTTTTATGATAAAACTTACCGTTTTGCTGAAAATCTCGAAAAACTAATTTTTTTGACCTTTGACCTTGAATAATTTTTTTTCCTTACACGGGAATGATGGGGAACTTCTAGACATTGTTTATAATTATGTTTTGAACAATTTCACAGAAATTCAGCTTGTTGGGACTTTATGTAACTTCGAATGTCTAAATTGACCGGACTATAATTATATTCGCGTAACCATAAAAAACATAATTCTGTAACTTGTTTGCTTGTAAATTACGATATTTGCCGAAAATAACCATCTCCACCAAACCACACAATATTATATTCAATGCGAATCATTATATCCAACTGTTTGATTACATTTTCAGATTTTTTCGATGTTCGAATTTTATTTATTCGTCCTGCTGTCCCATTTCAAGTATGAATTTCTCTGTGGAATTAACGGTACAAAACAACGCTGTCACTTCGGTAACAAAGGAGAAAATGAAATTTCGCCAACGTTTTAAAACGTAATCCAATAATAATTGTTGCACAAAATTCCTTTGTAGCTTTTTTCCGCCCCCGGCATTGTGACGAAGCGCTGCATCGCCGAATTACACGGACCGCGGTTCAAGCCACGAGAGATGAATACTAACTTCCTATCCATCCATCCATAAACTCACGCCTGTATTCCCCGAAGGGGTAGGCAGAGGTGCATTACTGCACCCACATTTCGCCAGGTATGTATCAGTCCCACGTAATAGGGGGCGGGCCTATTGCCGTTTTTCGGGCACATTTCCAGATTCCGTGCTGTTACTGAGAATTTCCCAATGGAAAAACCCAATAACACTTAGCCCGAACCGGGAATCGAACCCAGAACCTCTAGATCGCACGGCACATATGTACTTATACCGCGAGACCACGAGGCAGTACTAACTTCCTAATGTATTATACATTGCTTGCAGGGGAGACTAGCCGTCTGTCGTGGTATGGGCATTATGGGTTATGAGAAGAGATGAATATATAGGTAAAAAATTAATGAAGTTGAAGGTTGGACAAGCAGAGGAAGGCCAAAGAATGGACGAATGGAGTGCGTGAGAGAAGATATGAAAGAAAAAGTAGTGAATGAAGATATGACGGCCAATACGAATGATTGAAAAGGAAAGACATACGGCGCTCATCCCAAGTAGAATTGGGAACAGGGCAAAATGATGATGATGTGGCAGAGGAGACTAGCTTCATCAGGGCGCAGTTATTTTTAAAGCGTATTTCCTAAGGTATCTCCACAGCAAAATTCATTAATATTTGTTCACTGATGTAGACGTAAAAGTGTAACAGATAAAACCGACATGATTACTTTTGCATTGATAGTGTTTGTGTGATAAATGTTCATCTCTGGCCCCTTATTTGTGGTGCACTAGAGAAGAACTGCGATTATCACTAATGGATAAAAAAATACTCTGTGGGCCTTACTTATAAACAATAAACAAATACCACCAAACAGTCATAATAGTTCCGTTCCCATATTAAGATACATTGTGTCGTAGGTATCAGAAACTACGGGAGACTTTTCAGTCTCACAAACGCCCAGACACGAAAAACATATTTGCGGATCACACAGACATTTGTCTCGGTGCGGCGATCGAACTTGCGGACTGTCCTTCTGCTGGTATCTAGCCAATCGCGCTACGTGGCTGTCACTTTTGAGAGATAGTCTTTTTCCCTTCCCATTCTATTTGGACCACACTTTTCTTACCACAATAGACCAGTGTGACTATGTCACTTTAAAAAGAACAAGGTTTGTAGCACTGAAAACGGTTCAATAAATCTTCTTGTACAGTTGAAATACAATTACCTAGTACAGTAATATTTAAGTCACCAATTAAGATGTCAAATCTAGATTCGGCTCAAACTTATACAAGTACGCTTTCCCGCTAGGCCAATGCAGAATATATTTATACATTGAAATACTTTACAGTTCGTTTTGATTCAAAAACAAACATAAGCAGTATAAAATAAACACAAAAAAACTCTTACTAATTTATGCGAAGCAAACATGAAATCCAGAATGTTTGCTCGTAAATTAAAATTCGGCGTTTGCGAAGTTTGTTTCGTTTGTGCTATGTAGCATTACTTTAAGGCAACACGTAAAGGAAAAAACTCCAATAATTATAACAAACATTTAACTTTTGCGTTCTCTGTAAAAAATATTATCTGGAATTATTTTAGTTTGTTGGGTTCTGTATAAAATACGCGGATTTCATGTTGTCGATCGTATTAATGAAGATTTTGTATATGTAGGTACATATGAGCCCTGTGATGTCCTACAAGGTCTAGAGGTCCTGGGCAAAGTGTTATTGTTTTTTTTTCTATTAGGAAATTATCAGTAGCAGCACGGAGTCCGGAAATGTGCCCGAAAAACGGCAACAGGCTTGCCCCCTATCACGAGGGACTGATACATACCTGGCGAAATGTGGGTCTCTGTGTGTGTGGTAGTCTCAGTCCCAAATTCCTGGTCGTAGAATATTCATATCCACACGGATAATAATCGCAAGTATGTAGCGTTATTCAGCCTGTATATGTATATCAGGTAAGCATAAGACCGGAATTATTGCGTGTATAGTGAGGGATGATCGTCGTCGTATCTTGTCATTGAAAACACTGTATGGACTGCACTTACTACCAGGTGCCGTGTAGTCACTTAATATGCCACTTCTCAAAAGACCTGACTGCCTCTTGGTCTCGCGGTACAAGTATGTGCCGTGCGATCTAGAGGTCCTGGGTTCGATTCCCGGGTCGGGCAAAGTGTTATTGGGTTTTTCCATTAGGAAATTCTCGGTAACAGCACGGAGTCTGGAAATGTGCCCGAAAAACGGCAATAGGCTCGCCCCCTATTACGTGGGACTGATACATACTTGATAACTGAATAGAAAACATTCCTACTTTTTATTGAAACTCCACTGACTTCTGTTAATAGGATCCCGTAAACGGAATCCTTAAAATTGGCACGCTCAGTTAATTTCTCTTTTGTCTGCGAAAAATTCTGAAGCTTCAATAGAATTTTTTAAATACAAGCGTAATAAAAGTGTAAAGATAAAAATGGAAAAAGTTATATTCGCAACACTTAGAACTTCTGATCTCGCTGTTGATGGATCATTTGTCTTCTTAATAAATTACATTTCAGACAGATTTGGTAGGTACTTTACTTGTATTTAGGATTTGTGAGGAAGTTTTCGAGCAGTAAGTATCACTTGCCACATTTCAATTATACACATACATACATACATAACCTCACGCCTGTATTCCCCGAAGGGGTAGGCAGAGGTGCATTTCTGCACCCACATTTCGCCAGGTATGTATCAGTCCCACGTAATAGGGGGCGAGCCTATTGCCGCTTTTCGGGCACACTTCCAGACTCCGTGCTGTTACTGAGAATTTCCTAATGGAAAAACCCAATAACACTTTGCCCGGCCCGGGAATCGAACCCAGGACCTCAAGATCGCACGGCACATACTTGTACCGCGAGACCACGAGGCAGTTTTCAATTATCTTGGTTTCTTAAATGTACCTACATGCATGCCTTTATCATCGAACGGTATTGTTACGCAGGGCCAAAAGACAGACAGTTGTACCTACTTTGGTAAAATTAAATAATACTGTTTAATTATGCGTTTTTGTTCGTGTTTCTTTCTTTCGTTTCTTCTCTTCCTTTTTTATTTAAATTAGAGTATATGATACTACCGATTTTTACAATTAATTGGGATCTTAATTGCTTAATGAAAAGTTTGCCTGTGTTTCCAAAGGAGTAAGTAGTGATGGCCTCGAGGTTTAGGCGCGCGGTCGAGAATTTCGGCGGTCGCTGGTTCAAACCACAGGCACACACCTCTGACTTTTCGAAGTTATGTGTGTATTCACAATGAATTATCACTTGCTTTAACGGTGAAGGAAAACATCGTAATAAAACCTGCACACCTAAAAGTTCTTAGGAATTTCTTAGGTGTGTAGTCCGCCAACCCGCACTAGGCCAGCGTGGTGGACTAAGGCCTAAACCCTCTCAGTTGTAGAGGAGGGCCGTGCCCAGCAGTGGGACGTATTTAGGCTGATGATGATGAAGCAAAATTATGAATATATCACACAACGGTTGAATAAGACTAGAAAGGAAATGCCAGCATGCCGAGAGTGCTGAACCTACGATTAGACTTTCATATGTTTGACATGGCCGCTTATTAGTAATTCGGGTAGCGAGTATCAAGACTTTTATTTATGTGTGACAACTAATAGCAACTATTTTTGTTTGAATTTTTTATCATTGGTTGTGTGATCGTCATAGAATGAATAGGTGACAGTCCTCACACAAAATACTGTCTGTTTCCCTCCGAAAATTATTCAGCTGTCTTAGTGGAATATACAATTTACGTTGCGAAAACTTTAATATAAATTTGAATTTTGAAACACTGCCTCGTGGTCTCGCGGCACAAGTATGTGCCGTGCGATTTAGAGGTCCTGGGTTCGATTCCCGGGTCGGGCGAAGTGTTATTGGGTTTTTCCATTAGGAAATTCTCAGTAGCAGCACGAAGTCTGGAATCGTGCCCGAAAAACGGCAATAGGCTCGCCCCCTATTATGTGGGACTGATACATACCTGGAGAAATGTGGGTGCAGAAATGCGCCTCTGCCTATCCCTTCGGGGATTACAAGCGTGAGGTTATGTATGTATGTATGTATAAATTTTAAAACAGTATTCATAAAACATCGTTAATATCATTACACGGAAACAAACTTTCAAGATAGTTACATATGGAGAACAGTTTCAGGTGCGGAGAGAATGCTCAATGTCAGTACGCCTGAGACCTGAATAAACTAGACTGGAACAGTGGTTTGGCATGTGTTACAAATCACATGTAGTGCCAAAAGTAAGTGAACCGTGCCAGTATGTGGTGAGAAAGTAAATTGAAAGCGTTCACAAGTGCATTGTGTAGGGGCATCGCGGTGGCCACGCTTTGTGGACAGTCTGAGTACATGGGAATTTATTTTATAGCTGTAATTATTTCGGTTTAAAGGTGTTTTGTGTTACAATGGCTGGCATACCTGGCGAAATGTGGGTGCAGAAATGCACCTCTGCCTACCCCTTCGGGGAATACAGGCGTGAGTTTCTGTATGTATGTATGTACAATAAAGTAACTAAAAAGCTATCGACAAAGAACCTCTGTGACATTATAATTTAGACCCTTCAGCCAGTTTTCAAATTGCTACACTTTGATACTTCAATATAAATCAGGGACTGTAAATAAATGAATTGTTTCATTGTTTCGGTTATGTGGCATACAAACAAGAGTTTTTGATTTTGAACGAATAATGGTGCAATGGTAGAATTATCGACAGCCCCGTGGCGCAGTTGGCTAGACACCAGCTTGCGAGACGAGAGACCGCGGGTTCGATCATCACACCGAGACAAATATTTGTGTCATACACAAATTAGTGGGTAGGAGAGTTGGTGATGTTTGTGGTGGTGGTGATGGGTAATTTGGTTTAAAGTCACCATTTGAGTAAAAGTCACTTCATCATTATCATCATCATCATCATCAGCCCATATACGTCCCACTGCTGGGCACGGGCCTCCTCTACCATTGAGAGGGTTTAGGCCTTAGTCCACCACGCTGGTCTAGTGCGGGTTGGCGGACTACACACCTAAGAAATTCCTAAGAAGTTTTAGGTGTGCAGGTCATCACGATGTTTTCCTTCACCGTTAAAGTACGTGATTTTTCATTGTGAATACACACATAACTTCGAAAAGTCAGAGGTGTGTGCCTGGGGTTTGAACCCGCGACCGTCGAGATTCTTGTCCGCGTGCCTAAACCTCGAGGCCATCACGACTTCAAGTCAAAGTCACTTATGATTCGTTTAAAAGACGGTTTAATATTAAAAAAATACCTGAACTTTAATACAATCTATTAGCTCGAGGTGCGGAGAAGACTTACAAAAACCCACAATTAACTTCTATCTTTTATCCAATTTTTCTTCGAACCGCAGCCACAATAGCTTTGCAATTATGTGTTTTACACTTCCCCTTGAGCATTGTATTTGAAAGAGTAAAAAACCCAGCGCTTCCAGCTCCCGGGCCGGCAGAGTTCCGGTTGCAGGTCTTAATAGATCGTCTGCCTAATGCCTAGCCGACTGCAATGATGTAGGTATAGCTGTAAGATTTCTCTGTAACTGCACGTAGAAATTGTGGATTTTGAAGTTTAGTTATCTCGACCGTGCACCTGAACCTCGAGGCCATCACTACTTCTTGACGGTGACGTAATGGTGACGTGTAAAGGATTTAATTTGTGTTTTTTACCACTGTCCAAAATGATCACCAAGTTAGAGGCTCATCTCTCGTGACTCGACACATACTTAGGACATTGTGAAAAACGACACAATTGAAGAACGGCAGTTGATAAAAAATAAAAAAAAACGCCCCCTGTCTTAAATGAATAATATATTATAGGCGATTTTCTTTGACGCTGACAAATGATTTTTCATGTCGGCGGCACAAAGCCTCCGTTCGGTGCACAGTTCACGTATTTTTTTCATTCCTTATCCCATTTTATTGTCTACTGTTATATTCTTTTACATTTTTAAATTAATCATCATTATTATACTGTACCGCTAGATATACTCCTACGTAAGAGATTAATGGATGGAGTGGAGACCACGGCTCGGAAAACGTAGTGTAGGACGCCCTCTGGCTAGGTGGGGTGACGATATCCGCAAGGTGGCTGGCAGCGGTTGGATGAGGAGAGTCGAAGATCTAACCCAGTGGCGTGCCATAGGAGAGGCCTATGTCTAACAGTGGACGTGAAAAAGGCTGTTAATGATGATGATGATGAAGAGATTAATTATTTCCACACATGCACACAAATAGTCCCAACTTCACAAACGTGTTTGGCGTGCAATCAAGACGTCCCGGCATTCATGATATTCAACCTCACGAAATATCTAATTTCAGTATTGACATTTTTTAGCTTTAAACATTAATATGTAAGGCTCTTCATACGTTTTATTTCTTTATTTATTTACACTTTCTTGTGTAAATAATTATATGGAGAAAAAATAAAAATAAAAGAAACAAGAGGCTGTCTTATCGCTAAAGGCAATATCTTCCAGACAACCTTTGGATGGATAATAGAACAGGAAAAATAAAGAGTACTAACCTTATATGAAACAAAATCATTTTCCGCGTATACTTGCGCTCATATCTGTTGACTCGAATTCAATGCAAGCCTTCTTTCTTCAACACAAAGAATGAAAATTCAGGATAGATATGAAAAATATTCACAAATGGAATCATGATGTTAGTTGATGAGATGGGGGTTGAGATGTTGGAAGAGAAAATGGGGGAGCTGGGGTGTAAAACTGATACGAGATGGCAGTGGCGGTACTTCCATAGAAGCCCAAAAGCGTTACACGTTAATTGTGTAAAGTCTAGTTTATAATTGTTTATTGTGGGGTCAGGATTATCCCATTTATATGTCAAATTGCTGTTATTAAATAAAGGTTTAAAGCTTAAAGATGATTATTCAGAATTTGGAATTCAAACTGGGCTTTTGGGCTTCTATGGAAGTACCGCCACTGCGAGATGGGTACTGAGTCTTTTGAGAATAACAGGGCCTTGATTACGGAAACGCTTTGTTAATTAAATATGATATAAATAATAGTTTTAAAATAATAAAAAAACACGATTGTAGAGTTAATCAGATAAAGGTGGGTTTAAACTAAACGAACAAAGAGCTAGAGCCAGAACAAGAGCATTCTTTCGTGAACTTTTAGTGTAAACGAAAACTCGTTTTCATCGTTTACACTAACAGATCAACGAGCAAAAAAGAGAACCAAGAACTAGAATTCTTGCACAAATGTTTAGATCAGCCGAACGAATGCTTATTGCTTATTCATGTCAATTCTGTGGTTGTTAGTGCTTTTTTAGTTTTTTAGTCAGAGGATTTTGACCATTTACTATCTCTTTAATTTATTTATTTATTTGTTTTGCAATTTCCCGCCAAGCATCTTGTTTGCGAGTGGTATTTTTATAATGTTCATAAGTCGGATCCCACAGAAATCTGCAATTTCGGTATGCTTCTATCATTAATAGATATTTTACTTGAGACCAATCCATAATTAAATCGATAAGTATGATTTTTAATCGCTAGAACACAAGAACGCTTTGAAGAGATCGCTCGGGGGAGCGAGCGCGTCCGAACACGTAAGAACGCTCTAAACAACTGTTCGCACGCTCTAATGCCATTTACATCAAGCGAGCGAGCATTCTTAGAATATTCTTAGAATCTTTGTGAACGCAGGCAGAACAACGAATGAATGCTCTACATCTGTATACACTAAAATAATTTAATAGACTGGGGATAGAATGAGCATTAACATAAAATTTTAATTACTGATCAAAAAATGAATGTCATTGTAAAAGCGTGGGGAGCTTTGTTTGACATTTCACTCCTTTCATTCTAAAATGAAGTAAGTTTAAAAATGTCATTACAAATTACCCTTATAGAACAGTGACATTAATTAACAAAGAAAAAAAGTTTTATTGTTGGCTATAGGAAAAACAGATACAAAGAACAAACAACCAAACAATTAGTAAATACAATTTACATAGCCAACAATGATCCCTTCATTCAGCTGTGTGCTACAATTCCGCTTACACGGTATTGCAGCGCTGGTTTTCAATAAAGGGACCAAGTGACAAATCGGACGCTAGGTAGGCGTACTGATTTTAAACAATAATAAAAGTTAATAATATTACTATATTAAAATATACTATTCTCATAGATTGCACTAGTCTAAATTAAATTAATAATAGCAAACGCTATACAACACAACATAAAAACTATATATATAGGTACTTATTAATCGCGAAAAAAAAAATACAATTTCATAGCGCCAATTCAGGCCTGTGAAGCGATAGAAACACAGAAATATTATATTAGAGGAGACCATCTATCTGCTGTCTCTGTCTAGCGCGCATTGAGACGAGGCCGCAAATAAGATGGCCGACACAACAAGCCGTCCGCCGGACCAAGCGCTTAAATTATTTGAACATAATTATGTAATTAAATTTTAAAAAAGTGAGTTAACAATGAAAAATAAATAAATAGTCGCCACTAAGTGCGGTACAACCAGCTCATTGACTGTTCGATTGGTACAAGTGAGGTATGTAATTTTTTACAAGCAATTATGAACAGTTACGACTGCTTTTGTAGCTTTAATAATATTTGTTTGAATTCACGTTTAAATCCTAATTTACTTTTTTTAGATTGACACGGCGGCGGTGGGATATTGTTCCAGCAATGAGTGGCGGCGTACTAAAAACTGCCTCTGAAAGCCGCAGTAGTGTGGCGGGGTATACATAACTGCTTGGAACAATAACGATAAGAGTATTTTATGTGATCTTGTCGCTAAACCAGTTTCTCATAGAGGTAACTTGGACTTTTAGTCTTAATGACACCAAACAACAAGGTAGCCAGATGTAGTTGTCTACGTTCAGCCATTTTTAATAAGGTGGGTGGACCATGGAAGGCCGCTGTAAGGAATAAACAGGTTTTATTCGTTAATTTACTGGATAAATTATAAAAGCAAGTTATTAACTAATACTTTCATTTATTGTGTAACATATATAAATTCCTTTTTTTTATTCTAGATATAATCACCATTTATAAAACTGGACTTTTATTGAGCTCTTCCAAAGGGCCTTGCAAGGAACAGGGCCCCATACAAGGCCAATATTAAACATGAGTCGTTCAAATTAAAACTAGAGTTCTAATAATCAAAATATCCGCTTTTACTAAAACTATATAAAAAGCTCTTTCAATTAAACGAAAAATGAAATGCTTAACATATTGTAATCTTCTATAAAACACTCAACGAAAGTTCCTTGAACGCCATCGTATAACTAAGAATATATTAATGGAAATTGTTTAATAATTATAGTAATAAGTATTATATCGATAACAAATAAGTTACCAATGCGTTTTATAATGAAATTATAAAAACAAAAAATGGCCTTCTTGTGAGTCCGTTCTTAGTAAGGCCAAAATGTTCCTACTACCTGAAATCTTAAAAAGTTGAATAAACTTTAGAAATAATAATAAATATTAACATAAACTAAAGCTTAAACTTTCCTGTACGTATTTATAACTAATAAATAAGTTTTCATGATTTTTAATGTTTCTAGTAAGGCCCGTGTACCCTAGCAAGGCCAAGTGGCAAAATTTTTATTGGCCTTATAGGGAACCACTGGCTTTCATCGGAAAACTGCCGATATTTTAACTAAAATCGAAGCAAACTTTTTATTTTGTTCTTTAGTTTCATAAAAAAATCCCTATATGACAATTTACAGTATTTTTTTGGATAATAATAGGTTATTTACGTAAAAACTTACCTTTTGCTGTAAGCGCGAGTTATAATTTTAACATCTACGACCGTAGTCTGTGAGGAAAGGGGCGGTATTCATAAAATAACGACGCGAGCGACTCGCCACCGCGTCTGTGTCCTTGAGTTTGATGGAGCTTTGTATGAGTGGAAGGAATTTATCATGACAATAACTATGACTTTTTCATAGTTGGCCTTCGTAGGAGCATGGCCTTCTATGGTCCACCCACCTTATGTTGTAATTACTTATTCTCATGCAAATGATGCATAAAGAAATTAATGACTCTTGGATAATCTTTTTTTTTCTATACTGGCACGGCAAAGTGACCCCATTGCACCTGATGGTAAGCGTAATGGAGTCTAGAAAAAGTTCCGACCAGCGAGAGATGATGATCTCCCGTTGGTCGACACAATCATGCCGGCCGAATACCTCTTCACCTTTCTTGTGAAGAAGTTTGGGGGACTAATGCCATGGTGATCAAAGGATCGACCGCGACAAACCGGCCAAAAAATGCCGGCACGGTCATCATTTCACCATGATTGAAGTCCCCCGAAAACCGGATATACACTGGCTGATCCCGGAACGCGGCACACTTGCATGTGCCACTATGGCGGGTTTTACGCCCTGCGTACGGTATTCGCTATCCGGGCGGATACGAATATTCTACATACATACATACATAACCTCACGCCTGTATTCCCCGAAGGGGTAGGCAGAGGTGCATTTCTGCACCCACATTTCGCCAGGTATGTATCAGTCCCACGTAATAGGGGGCGAGCCTATTGCCGTTTTTCGGGCACAATTCCAGACTCCGTGCTGCTACTGAGATTTTCCTAATGGTAAAACCCAATAACACTGCCCGACCCGGGAATCGAACCCAGGACCTCTAGATCGCACGGCACATACCTGTGCCGCGATACCACGAGGCACGAATATCCTACCACTAGCAATCGGATATTTTGATGGAGTTATTGCATTGTCATGGGTCTTTTACGAGTGTGCGAAATTTCAATCAAGTCTGATCGTTCAAAGTGAAGCAAAATGTCAAATGACAATGTTTAAACATTCCGTTACGTACCTACATACAGGTAAAACTAATAAAAGCGTGTTGAAAACAGTCGAACGTGAAAATAGTACTAGTTCTCATTAACTAAATTGTTTTGACTACGCAGATAAGCCACTAAAAGTCCAGCTATTGTCCATTTGTGATTGAATCGCAGTGATGGACGTCGACACAAAGCTTTTATTGTGAGTAGATATTATACTACTCGAGAGAATGAAGCCAATATACGAAAATTAATTTATATGTGACACATTGTGCCATATAAATATAAGCGTTAAGACAGCCAATAAGGATTTGACAAAGGTTGGAAAAGAACGCGGCGTTTATTTAATAAGCGAAGAATAATATCATGTAATTATTTTGTAATGTGTTTTTTTTTTTCATTTCATCATGTTGAAGAACATCGCGAGTAATAGGCCAGTGTGATAGAATAAAACTTCACCTATTTCAGTTATAGAGGAGGCACAAAAAGAGGACATGAATAGGCTTAATGTATGTGCGTAATATGTACCGACTTAAGATTTCTTAAGCGCTGTTACTCGGCCTCGTTCAGTTCTATATCGATCAGCATGTTTATTTTGGACCAGGCAAATTAATTCCATACATAGTAAACTGAGAGACCTGAAATTTTCAAGTACGCTGAATTATTTCTTAATTCTATTTTCTCATATATTTTTCCACTTAAATATAAAAAATGACTGCCGCCTGGTCTAGGGTTCGATTAGATTCGGTAGAGGTCTTGGGTTCGATTCCTGGGTCGCGCAAAGTGGTATTGGGTTTTCCCATTAGGAAATTCTCAGTAACAGCACGAAGTCTGTAAATGTGCCCGAAAAACGGCAATAGGCTCGCCCCCTATTACGTGGAACAGATGCACACCTGGCGAAATATGTGGGTGCAGAAATGCACCTCTGCCTACCCCTTCGAGAAATACTGGCGTGAGGTTATGTATGTATGTATGTTTAAAAAATTATACACAGTACGTCCTAGAACATCCGCGCTGCGTTTATTTCCTCACCGTAGACATGCCTTAAGCGGCCCATTTTAATATTGGATAATTCCAGCGAGATAATTTTATATAAGGCCCGGCGTGCCCAACGTGCCCTACGTGCCCGGGGCTGCCATGCGTGACGCCGTCATGTAACGATGTCGCCGAGCGCAAAAACAAAACGTAAAGAAAGATTTTCCTCTTGTTAACGAATAAATGTAAAAAGCAATGCTCCCAAATTATTATGTTTTTGTGACAAAATGTGTGGGTTTTTGTGATTTTTACATACGTTCTTTAACATTATTATTGAAGGTATTCGCCTGGTTGTATTTTTAGTTTTCTACGTACTTATATCTATTTCCTGATATTATCTCCCTAGAAGTACAAAAGCTGCTTATCGGGAATATTTCCAGACTCAACGCTGCTGTGGAGAATGTTCTAACGCTAAACAACAATAACGTTTGCTCGAAGCGGGAGTCGAAGCTGGGGCCCTTATTAGCAGGTAGTAGGTACGAAAAATTGAGCTTGGAAAAGAGCAGCAGTCCTTAAATTAATTGAAAATTCCTGAATAAATATAAATTTCAAACCAATGGCAAAAATAATAATAATAATAAATACACCCAACAGTCACATACATAGTTCTGATCCCACACTAAGATACAAGTCTTGTGTCGTGGGTATCAGAAACTACGAGAGACTTTTCGGTCTCACATACACCCAGACCCGAAACACATATTTGTGGATCACACAAATATTTGTCTCGGTGCGGGGATCGAACCCGCGGCCTCTCGTTTCGCAAGCTGGTGTCTAGTCAACTGCGCCACGGGGCTGTCAAAAATAAAAACAGAGTCATGTAAATTACACATACATTTCATCTTTCTACTGAGACCCAATTTACATACACAGGCAAACTCACTGGCAGTAGTTAGTCCATAATTCCGGATTTGAATTCTCAACGTTGAACGTACAAAGAGAAAAAAATATGCGGAAATGTTTCACGTCGACAAAAAAGCGCTTAGCCCGTTCACGTCACTTGAAGCGTGTGATAATATCCTTTGAATTTGTGACTAAAACGTCTTCCGTTTGGAGCGATTAAAAGGATTCCACATACAATGACGGTGGAAGGGGTAATGCCGGCTTTATGAAAGCCCCTATGTTGCGCGGACTTTATAAAACGAGAAGTTACATGAAAAAGAAATGTGATTTTTTTGTGAATTGAACCAGTTTTTCCTGTTACTTTTAGCGCAAGACTAGTCTCGCGGTAGTATTGTAAAAGATTGTTTTTAAAAATAGTCGGCAAGAGTCTCTAAAATTATATATATTTCTGTACAAAAAACGTCAAAATCGGACCACTGATTTCGATCTGAAACCGAAATTAATATACCCTACGCTCGAACCACCTATGTACCACCGTAGCAAAGGTTAAGATTCTTTTTCTTAAGATTCATAAGGTCTTATGTAAATTTATAGACTTTATTTTAATAAGTATTAAAAAATCTGGATGCAGGCTGCTTCCAACAGGTCCCTGTGGAAGTCATTGGGAGAGGCCTATGTCCAGCAATGGATTTCGATTGGCTGATGAATTGGATTGGATTGGAAAAAATCGAAAAAAAAAATCCTTTAAAAATAAAAAAAATAAAACGTTCACTGTTAGATTGTAAAGTCGAGTGAAATGTAAAACTATTCGTTTCACCCACGCGAATCTGGTATAATGAAATAATAAAATGTAGGTGAATAACACTGTAATTCCTGGCATTATGTAGTGACTAGTGGTCTAGCCGGCAGTTACCGGTTGTTATTGGTTGTTAAGTCGTGATGGCCTCGAGGTTTGGGCACCCGGTCGAGAATCTCTACGGTCGCGGGTTCAAACCCCAGGTACACACCTCTGACTTTTCGAAGTTATGTGTGTATTCACAATGAACTATCACGTACTTTAACGGTGAAGGAAAACATCGTGATGAAACCTGCACACCTAAAAAGTCTTAGGAATTTCTTAGGTGTGTAGTCCGCCAACCCGCACTAGGCCAGCGTGGTGGACTAAGGCCTAAACCCTCTCAATGGTAGAGGAGGCCCGTGCCCAGCAGTGGGACGTATATGGGCTGATGATGATGATGATGATGATGATGATTGGTTGTTAATGTGTCCCCGGATAATAGTGCGGTGCGAACTAACTGAGATAAATGAGCGCCGCTTATGACTTCCCTGCAATATGCCCTAGATTTATTACAATATTAATTGTTGCTTTAATATATTCCATATCATAACTAGTCTAGTAATTGCAAAAGTTAAGGCAGATTCCATCATCATCAGCCCAAATACGTCCCACTGCTGGGCACGGGCCTCCTCTACAACTGAGAGGGTTTAGGCCTTAATCCACCACGCTGGCCTAATGCGGGTTGGCGGACTAAGGCAGATTATGTAAGATTAATTACATAATCCATGTAAATGCCAAACTTTAGGTACGGATAAAATTTTGCATATAGGCGGATAGTGGTCTGGAATAGCATTGGTACTTTTTAATCCCAGTGAATTATATATTACGCATTTGCAATATATCATCATCATCATCAGCACGTATACGTCCCACTGCTCGGCATTGGCCTCCTCTACCATTGAGAGGGTTCTAGCCTTAATCCATCACGCTGGCCTAGTGCGGGTTGGCGGACTACACACCTAAGAAATTAAATTAAAATTAGCAATACATATATACAAGATGACAATATGAACAAAAAGTTGTGGAATTATTCCTAATGAAATAAATCACGAAATAATGTAATAACGAAAACATAATTTATTTTTTATTTTATTTGACTAGTTTTTGCCTATTCCAAAGGGCAAAAACCATGAGAATATATATACATATCGTCGAGGAATCAGCAACACCACCAAGCTCGTTTTTCACAACTTTTCAGGAGAGAGAGAAAACCGACTTTTTCGTCCATCAAGGCCTAATTGACTGAAGTTTTTCTCGATATCTATGATGAATGACATTATCTGTTTTCTCAAAGAAAAATTGTATTTATAAAATTGAAAATTTGAATTTATAAAATTGAAAATACGAATCCAACGATGCCAATAACTCATTTTGTCAAAAGTTTCTGAAGTGAAATGCATCCCATATGAGTAACGTTGGAATTCACCAACATTTAAAAAAAAAGTGTAGAATGAAATTCGAAGTACGAAAAGTGCCTGTTGGACGCGTCAGAGCCATAATTTATGTACGAATGGGAATTGCATTAAACTTTAATCACGAGAAGGATATAAATTATAAACAGGCATTTTTGGAATTGATTTTTGCTTTGGTAAATATAAGGCTTTGAAATAGGAAATGAAAAGGCATTTAACTTGATCATCATCGACAGCCCCGTGGCGCAGTTGGCTAGTAACCAGCTAGCGAAACGAGAGGCCGCGGGTTCGATCCCCGCACCGAGACAAATGTTTGTGTGATCCACAAATATTTGTTTCGGGTCTGGGTGTTTGTGAGACCGAAAAGTCTCACGTAGTTTCTGATACCCACGACACAAGACTCGTATCTTAGTGTGGGGTCGGAACTATGTATGTGACTGTTGGGCGTTGGGCGTATCATTAATTATATCAATCGTCTCTGTATATAACCTAATATCACCATCATCATCACCATCAGCCCATATACGTCCCACTGCTGGACACGAGCCTGGCCTAGTGCCGGGTGGCTAACCCCTAAGAAATGCCTAGGATTTTTTAGGTGTGCAGGTTTCCTCACAATGTTTTCCTTCACCGTTAAAGTACAGGATAATTCATTGTGAATACACACATAACTTCGAAAAGTCAGAACTGTGGGCCTGGGGTTTGAACCCGCGACCGCCGAAATTTTTGACCGCACGCCTAAACTGCGAGGCCATCACTACTTATAAGCTCATAAACATCCTATTTATAAACGCAGGCCTTGTTTTAAATTTTATTTTCATTTTTCTTTTCAACAAGTAGAAAGTTTTTTAAACAAAATTCTCGGTTAAACTGACCAGTACTCGCATAAACTAACAAAACTTTAATAATGGCGCGTTGCGTAATACTACGGCACGAGGGTGTATTCCCGAAGACACTATTTATCTTAACATCCGCCGCAAATGTTGTAGAAACAAGGTGCAAATTTTCATACAGCACTTTACACGAGTTTTCAGCGTGCTCACTCCATTTTCTCGGTTTACATTTATTTGTAAACAGAGGGGAATTTTCGTGATTTCGATATTTTGTCGCATATTTCGATATGGAGTAGGCATATAATAAATACATTCATAATGAATACTCTTAATCTGCGATGTACTAAAATATTATGGGGCATTTTTAAGACCACGTACTACGACTGAAAATTTCTCCATTAAGAGTATAAGATATGTATCGCCGATGTTGTTTAATATAGAGCACAATTTCATGTACACGTTGATTATAATATGTCAAGAGCATTGCCAGAAGGTGCTTTAGTTTCCTGTGGTTTAAGTTTCTAATCTCACTTCGTGCGAGTTTAAATGGCCGTACAATTTCTTGTCACGTTTTGCTATTAAATCTTTGTGTGGTCGTTTCGTTTGTTTATATTACGTGGGAACTGGAGAGGCATGCAGAATTTCTGTTATTTGGTATAATAAGGTCAGATACTGTCTGATCTAATTGAACAGTTCAATTGGAAAGAAATATAAGGGCTCAATCTAAGTTATAGTTTACGAACTAAGTCTTACTAAAAGTAGAACTAAACATATTACATATATATGTCGAAGAGTCGTCGCATCCCCACTGTGCGCCCAACGTAGGGTATAAATAAAGCCGCCCGATCAAGGTGATTCATTCTCGCTTGGAACGCGCGCCGGACCGAACGGAGCTCTAATCAATAACGCCCAAGACTCTCCAAAATATACATGTCAGCATCTCCGAAGGGCTGGGACAAGACGTATTTCTGCACCCATATTCGAATGTTGATAGTCCTAGCAATAGGGGGCAAACCTATTGCAGTTTTTCAACCACATTTGCGGACTTCGAGCGAGCTGTTGCGGGAATCTAATCATTTTAGACGTGTAAGTGAAAAATCCTTATTTTCACATTGACAGCTTTAGGGCGGTACGATGACAAAAGTGTTCGACATTCTTCAGATGATATCACAGTGCGCAATATGTCGATGCATCGTGAATGGGTCGCATATCGACTGTTACATACTGAAAGTTAGGAATCTCCAATTTCACGCGACAAATGGTTTGGAAAGTCGTGACGCGACACCATTTTCATACGCCGTACTGACGCATCCGGCCGCGAAATACATATTGTAAGGGTTAACTGGCTCGTTGAGGTCTTGGTTATGATTCACACTATTTAAGCATATTTTGCCTATATCGGTGGGGTCCAGCTCCGCCCGCTGGAGTCCGCATGGGTGCGATTTTGAATCCCGTGCCGATTCCACGAGAACACTTAATTCAAAAAATACAAAACGCCTGTCATAACTTTCTGAGCAATATATTTGGTAAATGTGTTTCATATCGTTTTGGGCCCCACTCAGGTCGTAATTAAAAAAAAAGTTTTTGTTATAATCCCGTCTATATCTATATATCATTCAAATCTGTTAAGTAGTTTTGAGTTTTTTCGTTACATACTAGAATACAAACATTTCCTCTTAATAATATTATTATTAGTATATTATTAGTCTATTAGTATTGATATCTCGGTAAAGCTATACATTGACAGTGAGTGAGTGAGTTTTCTTCCCCGCGTAACATCTTACAATTAGTGGAATCAGCTTTCCTCGCCGTTATTTCCAGACGGGTACGACTTAGGAATCTTCAAGGAAAGGCTTCCTTAAAGGCCGGCAATGCGCCTATGATTCTTGTGGTATTGTGGAGATTTATGGGCGGTGTTTTCCACTTAACATCAGGTGCTCGTTTGCCTCCTTTCTAATAAAAAAAACTGCAACAATCCCACGCTAATATTTTGTGGCAAATATGTTACTCATAAGTTCATTAATATTTGAACATTAAGTGTGACGTCACGGCGTGGTATTATTAGACAGTTATCGCAGTGACAATAGAGGTATTGCTTGCTGTTGAACGTGCTTTGATGGTACGGCGCGTGGTATTTTAAACCTTTCTCACACCGTCTGACGATTTTCATTTAGGAAATATGGAGGATTTTATTCCAGGTTCAATGTCTTAATCATTTTGGGGGTAAATAAACAAAATCCGCTTTAAATGTTTTAATTTTGGATAGTACCTTACAATATCATTGGGTTCGGGGACCTAAACTGCGCATACGATATTTCTTCCAATATATAAACAGTAGTTATAGGCTCGAATTTTAGGCGCGCGGTCGAGATTCTCAGCAATCGCGTGTTCAACACCCAGGCACACCTCTGTCTTTCCGAAGTTATGTGTGTATTCACAATTAATTATCACGTACTTACGGTGAAGGTAAACAGCGTGAGGAAACCTAAAAGTTCTTAGGAATTGCTTAGGTTTATAGACCGCCAAACCATAATAGACCAGCGTGGTGGACTAAGGCCTACGCTTTCAATTGTAGAGGAGGCCAACAGTGGGATGTGTTTCAATAGCGTCTGTACGTCCACTCGGTCCGATATCAGAGGTAGTAGTGAACCGGTTTGAGCGGAGAACAGCGCTTATATTATAATTCATTCTAACGTCTACCTTACAATTTATAATTAATATTATCACTACGCTTTTTTTTTTTTCCGCGGGGTAAATCCATTTACGGACCATCCCACCCCCGGAGGGGCGAGGGTGTGTCGGACTCACCGGCGCATTCCGATCCAGGATAGATGTTACCGCCCGTAGTTGTTGCGGGCGGCCGCTGGGCCGGGTCCCTACCAAAAATAATTGCGCCGTAATACCGACTAAAAACCCCGCGACGGCCACCATCAGCGCATTCAGCGAGACGGCAACGGAATACCCTGAAGCCAGAGCTATGGATTGAACCGGGACCGCCTCTGCGCGGTGCCAAAAGGCACACCAAAATAATAGTAACTCCTCGGGGGATCACTACGCTACAGGGCGTATATGGCGTGATGACGATGATGATATAAATAATAGTGGTGCACACTATACACATTGTACCTATTACATATATTAATATTACTATCCTTGGCGATATGTCCCAAGCGTCTAAACTCGACACCTGTTGCGTAAAGAAACATTTTATCCGTTCTATACGCGAGGGAAATTAAGCCGTCACCTAAGCTGTGATCTGATCTCTGCGCAGTAGATAAGGATGATAAATGATGCGGCATAGACTGTTTAATATATCGTGATCATAAAATATTAAAAGAAGAAAAGTAGCCGGATAGCCATAGCCACAGACAACCTAACCTATAGACGACGCATTACTGGGGACATGCTTTCGCCGACGTTATGCACTGACACGACATAACCGCCGGCCCCGCCCCTTAACGTGACTCATTCCGCCGCCGAGTGTCGCAGTGACATATTGTCCCTGTTTTAAAAATATTAACTGTCATAATGCCGTATTGTTCAGTGAAATTTTGTGGAAAGAGCAGCACAACATCTAGTCTTGCAAAAGATGGTATTACATTTCACAGGTAAGTTATTATTCTTTCATTAATCACTAAAATAACTATATACTAAAAATAAAATATTAAAAATTCTGGCGTTTAAGTCGTATTTGCATCTCTTTCTTTCTTATTTGAATTCATATAACATTATCTCGCTCTCTCTTTGACACGCAGACTAGTAATGAGACACAATATAATTATTGTTTTATCGACAAATATTATTGAGATCGATATTTTTATAGGTTGTATATCGTTGTTTGTCTGTTGTTCAAAAGGTTTCCCAAGTGTCTTGAAGTGAAAAAAAAATGGATTGACGCTACCAAACGAGATGATAATTGGTTTCCTGGAAAAAATCACGTTATTTGTTCGCGACATTTTACTGGGGTTTGTTTCCGAATTGTTGGTAGATCTCGACGTTTTCTATTTGAAACTGAATAAATAATAATAATTTGAAATTTAATAAACCAAAGAGCTATCCAATGTATCTTTCTTGTAAAACATTGAATTCTTTAGCAAACCTAGAATTATTCCCCGGCTTACTGCACCATCAGTTTGACTTTGAAAACGTCAATCATTTGATTGATTTAATAAAATGCGTAATTAATAAATATATCGACATACGTTTGGCTTATTTAACAAAAAAAAACTGAATCAAAATCAATAAGGAGAGTTTATACAAAATTAATACATTTTAGAAGTCAATAGTTGATAAATAATATTTACTTTTAATTGATGAATATTTACTTTCGTAACGAATATTTATTTTCTCGTCTCCGGAAAGTTAATAACTCTTTTATGGGGAAATGTATACGCTTCTATAACAAACTTCCGAAGGCTCATAGGGAGCTTCCCTTGACAAAATTTAAGAAATCAATTAAAGATAAGCTTTATAAAAAAGCATACTATAAAATTTCAGAGTTTATTGAAGATAATAAGCCTTAGTCCGCCAACCCGCACTAGGCCAGCGTGGTGGACTAAGGCCTAAACCCTCTCAGTTGTAGAGGAGGCCCGTGCCCAGCAGTGGGACGTATTCGGGCTGATGATGATGAATAAGCCTTGGGAGTAAGTAAATTGATCGGAGTTTTGTTTTGTTGCTACAGTTTGTATCATTATGACATTTATAATGTAAAATTGAAATAATGTAATGAAAAAAACATATATTGCTATTTTTTAAAGAAAAAATGACATGTCGTGTTGCTGAGAGAGTTTCTTGCCGTTTCTTCTCCACAGCGATAACACGTTGCGAAGCGGCAATAGTTTAAAAAAAGTGTAAAATTGACGTTTCTAAAGAACTTGTAAAAGTCTATTTGAATAAAGATAATTTGACTTTGACTTTGACTTTGATGATTGTTTAACTTATAAGTATTAAAAATTTATATGAAAATTAATATGTTTTTTATTTTTCCTTTATACTATAAACTTCGTAGATTATCGATAATTATTAGTTTATCCCATCTCTAGTGCGCACTAGAATGTTATCAGTGTCTTGAAGCGTCCAATGAAAACTAGCCGACTGCCCCCGTACCCCGCCACGATTTAGCGATTTTGTTTTCATATTAAAATTAATAGAAGCGGAGTCTATAGGTTAGGTTGTCTGTGGCCATAGCCTACAAAATTTAAAACTTAATTTCAATAGCAAAAGGTTGTTAATAAAGTTGTTGTTGTTGAAGTCGTGATGGCCTCGAGGTTTAGGCATGCGGTCGAGAATCTCGAAGGTCGCGGGTTCAAACCCCAGGCACACACCTCTGACTTTTCGAAGTTATGTGTGTATTTGCAAAACATCGTGATGAAACCTGCACACCTTAAAGTTCTCAGGAATTTCTTAGGTGTGTAGTCCGCCAACCCGCACTAGGCCAGCGTGGTGGACTAAGGCCTAAACCCTCTCAGTTGTAGAGGAGGCCCGTGCCCAGCAGTGGGACGTATATGGGCTGATGATGATGATGATTCCTTTATTTACTTCTTCTAAGTATTGTTTAAATGATTTGATCATTTCTTTTATATGGTTTTCAGGTCTATATCATACATATAGCGATTGTGCGAGACCGGCCCTCGTACGTTATAATTATTATCAATTAATTAATGCATGCTAATAATTCATTAATTTGGTCAATTGATTGAAATTTAGTTATTAATTTAGTTATATTAGACGTGAAAATTGGACGCCATTATGGTCATATCTAAATGATAATTGTCAAATTGGACAGATGGGATAATAAAGGTTAATTTCGTTTAATTTTAAGTTTATTTCCTTAGCTCTTTTTTGTTTGTTTTTAATTTCTTTAATAGACTGTTTCCAGCAGTAGACCTGGTAAAGCTAAATTTAGTAAACTTTACTTTACTGACTGCCTTGTGGTCTCGCGGTACAAGTACATGCCGTGCGATCTAGAGGTCCTGGGTTCAATTCCCGGGTCGGGCAAAGTGTTATTTGGTTTTTCCATTAGGAAATTCTCGGTAACAGCACGGAGTCTGGAAATGTGCCCGAAAAACGGCAATAGGCTCGCTCCCTATTACGTGCGACTGATACATACTTGGCGAAATGTGGGTGCAGAAATGCATCTCTGCCTACCCTATCAGGGAATACAGGCGTGAGTTTATGTATGTAGTAAACTTTAATGAGCATGAGAAACAGCGAATGGTGAAACGTGGTTGTAAGGTGTATATTCAGTGGTATAACCTTAAGATAGTATGTATTACTTTTTAATGTCAGTCGTATAAGTTCTACTGTTGTGCTGTGCTGCGCTAGTTGGAGGAAATTCGTCATGAGGAGCTGAAATATATAAGATTGATAATTAATTGATCGAATACTCAGAGGTTTAGGCCTAAGATTTTCATCATCATCATTATCATCATCATCAGCCCAAATACGTCCCACTGTTGGGCACGGGCCTCCTCTACAACTGAGAGGGTTTAGGCCTTAGTCCACCACGCTGGCCTAGTGCGGGTTGGTAGACTACACACCTAAGAAATTCCTAAGAACTTTTAGATGTGCAGGTTTTATCACGATGTTTTCCTTCACCGTTAAAGCAAGTGATAATTCATTGTGAATACACACATAGCTTCGAAAAGTCAGAGGTGTGTGCCTGGGGTTTGAACCTGCGACTGCCGAAATTCTCGACCGCGCGCCTAAACCTCGAGGCCATCACAGCTTCAAGATTTTCATCAATGATACTAATTTTAAACGCCATCATGCCATATAACTTACAATCTCAAATACATAACCCACTGAACTAATAATAAAATATAGGTACCAAAATGTAGACAAAAAATACGAATCGCATTATCGGGATAAAATAGGGAAAGTTCGATCCACGGCCTAGAAACTATTGTGGAATAATAAAATTCTCATTTCGCGATCATGTCTACCGCCGGAGTTACAATTGAATCCTCCCCGCCGTTACATTTTGTTTCGGTAAACAACATAAAAGTGTACGTTCCAATATTTCTATGTGATGCCTTCGCCCCTTTTATTACCCCATTATTCAAATGTTTGGGGTATTTCAGATAATGTTCAGGTATTCCCACCATTTTCATGCGGAGACACATTTATAGGTATTTTACATACATACATAACCTCACGCCTGTATTCTCTAAAGGGGTAGGCAAAGGTACATTTCTGCAACCACATTTCGCCAGGTATGATCAGTCCCGCGTAATAGGGGGCGAGCCTATTGCCGTTTTTCGGGCACAATTCCGAACTCCGTGCTGCTAGTGAGAATTTCCTAATGGAAAACCTCAATAACACTTTGTCCGATCCGGGAATCGAACCCAGGACCTCTAGAAACGAACGGCACATACTTGTGCCGCGAGACCACGAGGCAGTTACAGGTATTTTACGTTGTCTAAATATTAATATAAAGTGTTAAGATATCAGACTCTTAGGATTCACTCATTGCTTTTGGTAAAATTATTACTAGACTGTCATTTTAGTTCCATATATAAGAAGTTCCAGTATAAGAAGTTTAACTTAATCACGTCCAATTGCGAAATACCTCTTATCAGTAACATCATTGTCTTGACAGTACTATGTAAATCATCAAGTGTACATACCTATTGTTTGTGGAAGAATTACTATTTTTTTTAACTATCGTCATCATCAGTCCTTATGCGTCCCACTGCTGGGCACGGGCCTCCTCTGCAATTGAGAGGTGAGAGCCTTAGTCCACCACGCTGGTCTAGTGCGGGTTGACGAACTACACAAAGACATTCCTAGGATTTTTTACGTGTGCTGGTTTCTTCACGATGTTTTCCTTCACTGTTAAAGTACGTGATAATTAATTATGAACACACATAACTTCGAAAAGTTAGAGCTGTTCCTGCGATTTGAACCTGCGACCGCCGAGATTCTTGACCGCGCGCCTAAATCTTCAGACAATTAGCAATAATAAATATTATTAACCTATAATTAATGGAGATAATTACCTTAAACATCGGTGTAAATGAATCCATTTCAAAGAGGTCGCGTCACACTAACAACCGCGACGGCCCTCACGGTGGAAACCGCATTTTTCACTTGAGAAAATGCGAAAATCTTTTTAATCCGAACGCGAGAACGCTTTAGAATTGTAAGTGATGCGTACGTGATATCTTTGTGGCGGGAGTGGCGTTTCAGGAATACACCGAAGGATTCAATTGTCACCCCGTCTTTACGATGTTTGTGATAGTGGACGCGCTTAAAATGCTTATGGGGTAACACAGATGCTTATGGGTTAATACAGGAACTTGGGGTATTGAAGAATATTCAGTAATAACTCAAACTGACTAATAATAGCCAGGTATACAAAAGTATTCATGATCATCAGCCCATATACGACCCACTGCTGGGCACGGGCCTTTTCGACAAATGAGAGGGTATAGGCCTTAGTCCACCACGCTGGCCTAGTGCGGATTGGCGGACTACACACCTAAGAAATTCCTAAGAACTTTTTTAGGTGTGCAGGTTTCCTCACCAACACCATATTAGGTTCCTGCTTTAGATGTATGAATGTACAAAACAAAAGGCTACAAACAATTTAATCAAAGTACATTTGATACAAAGAAAAAAGTTTTGAGTTACTTTGATCAGTTTAGTGAACCATTAATTGTTTCACATTACATTATTTGAGTTGAATAATTAGTTTTGCCTGGTGTTAAAAGGTTGTTATTTTATTTAATGTTACGCGATATTTTTTATTAATTTGTTATTCTTAATTTATTTAAAAGCTTTTATTAGTTTTAAGTTAGAAAATAAATAATGAATATGAAGGTTGGATTAATTCCGGTCAAATTTAGTGAATTTTGGTACATGTAACATGTACATGAAACTTATTTTTATTAAGCGTTGTAACTGGTCCAACCTTGTTTCTGAACCAGTGGGTCGTCAAATTTATAAAAATGAAAATATTATTAAAAATGATCGAGAATACAATTTAATCAACCATACAGCCTAAATCAAAAGTATTGTCCCAAGCGAAATATGTTATCTCAGAATGTTACGTCATCAGGTCAATATTCTCCTCAGTGTTCGACATTTGTAATGTCTGCGAGACAGCGTGTTGGCGTGTTTCGCGGCTACACGTTGTCACGCTCTGTCACGTCTCGCGTCACGCATGACTCGGCGCCGCGAGCACTTGATTAGAAATCCGTTACGCAGCCTTTCGCACGGCGATGCGGACGTGTCCTGCTTTCTGAGATAAACCGACTTCGCCATTCTGAGCTCTTCGATATTTCCAACTGAGGCATTGTGGTGCTGGATCGTGAACTAGTACAGACTAGTTTACGATCTACCACTACAATGCCTCAGGTGAAATGTACTCTAGCACAGGCATTAATTCGCTTTTAATTTTATTAAGATTAATTGCCACTTACTTTTAATTGCCAATGTGTCAATATTTCTTATAATTTACTTTTCTTTTTGATTTTTTTTGACGAAGGTTATTTCGCATGCCAAGGGTTAACAAAAAGACTAAGTCTCCAATACATTTATGACAAAATAAAATGTAAGTGTAAACTTCAAGCGAACTAAGACTGGGAATATATTATAGCGCAGCCGGAGGGGATCACTGTTTTATTAAAAACTGCAAGTCTAATAAAACTTTTATTAGTCCTCCCCATTTTTATTGAATAAAATTGTAAACCCGATTTGGCGTCAACAATGTGGCAATGATGTTGGTTTGAGGCAACAATGGAATGAAATATGAGATTTACGAACCATTCGATATAAAATCGAAGTCTCCAGAATAAAACTCGCGTTAGCAATCATCTGATTCCAAATAAAGTAAAATTTTCTCGTTGTGAGAATGATCAAATTTGTTATACGTTTGTATGTTATAATATTTTTACATTTGTGTCAGTCTGAATATAAATGAAAATCGGCGAAATTCTTCCAATGTTATATAGACATGTCATCTCCAAGGACGAAGAGAGTCATCTTCAAAGAAATGAAAGAAAATCGAATATGATCGTTATCTGAGCGACAGCTTTCGTATCGCAATTGGTGAGAGCCGAGGCTATGAAGCAAGAGGCCTTGGGCTCGACTCCTGAATCATAAATATGATGAGCGAGTCAGTCTTTTCGGAACCCATTAACATTTGAGTGGATCTACTTCCAGTTGCTAAAGTTTGGGATAACTGTAAATGCTTCGTTTTTTCGTCTTTTCATTGTATTTGAATTTTATTTTTAACGGGGTTTCGTACTCTGATCCTCGATAACCCATTTTATGAATATTAAAACTTTCGGTCTTACAAACATCCAGACCAACAGACATTTGTATTGCAGCGTGTTTCGAAACCAAAGCGTCATGATAACCAATAGCGCCGCGAACGCCGCCCGTTTTAATTATGAAATTGATGAAATTAATTAGCGTAATATAAACAATTTCCCATAGCCAAAATGCTTTAAAGTGTTTAAATTCCGCCACAGGGAGGTTTGCGGTATCAGGCAACCGAGGGCCACGCTGCGGTCACACTTCAAGCACGCGACGTAATGCGACGTGGCGCGACGTGTGACTAACGCTTTGTTACCAAGCATTATTTACGTCGTGCCACGGCCTGATGGAACGAGAATTGCTACGTGAGGAGACGCTTGTAATAGCTCCAATGGGATTTAGAATGTACCAAAATGTACCAATTCTTCCAATTACATATACATAACAAAAATACATACATACCCTCACGCCTGTATTCGCCAAAGGGGTAGGTAGAGGTATACATTTCGCCAGGTATGTATCAGTCCCACGTAATAGGGGGCGAGCCTTTTGCCGTTTTTCGGGCACATTTCTAGACTCCGAGCTCCTACTGAGAAGTTCTTAAAGGAAAAACCCGATACCACTTAGCCCGATTCAGGAATCGAACTCTTGACCTCTAGATCGTACGGCACGTATGTCCTTGCACCGTGAGACCACGAGGCATTTCAGTCAGTAGTCTTCCACTTACAATCGCCTCGATTCACAGCCAAATGCTAAATATTTTTAGATAATAAAACTATATTAAACTAAGGTCATATAGGTGTTATATTAGTAAATATTAAATTGACAACTTTTTTGTCGAGCCGCGCCACAGCAGGTGTTGAATATTTTCCCATTTATAATAACATGACAGTGACAAATATTTCCCATTGTAAGGGTTGAAATAAATGACAGTCAAATCGACGTGTGCCGTCACCTGTGGTGGTTTCATTGTATCCATATCAGTGTGGAATAATGATGAATGGTTTTAGACTAAATGACATAATAACGAATATTTTGATTTTAAAATAAATGTAATATAATTTTATGGGGCTGGAGAACTGAATCGTTGTTTCCGCGGCATAACTATGTGGCTTGCTATTAAGAAGACCGGGATTCGATGCCTTGGTCGGGCAAGTTATATATTAAAATGACTATAGGGTAGTCTACACAAATGAAATAAATCTTGTGTTTCAATAAGGTAATCTAACGTATTTTGCACATTTTCTCAGATAAAGTACCTGGATTATACCTTTAGTTGGTAAGAAGTAGGGATGATTTAATGCTCTGAATATAACGTCTTATACTAGGGCGTATGTTTACAATTGAACAATAAAAGAGAAAAAAGCTGTTTGGAATAACATAAGCCGAAGTAAAAATTCTTGTACATTATTCTTGGGCATTAAGTATGTTTCTAAACGGGGAATGTTAAATATGAATACACAGAACATATATTCTTTTGAATATTAAAAGAAAATTAATGGGCGGTGTACATTTTTTTTTCATTTATTTATTTATTTATTCTTTATTGTACACCATATAATAAGAAAACAACATAGGTATAAGCAACTCTAAAAAAGGTAGTGTTACAAATGGCGGCCTTATCGCTGTCGGCGATTTCTTCATATTACTATATAATGTGGAATACCATCATATTTCGTCGTTCTTCTCCCTACATTTACTATATTCTGCTCCCACGTTTTGACAGCTTTGCTTAAAGTCACTCATTTCCGGGCTGCTTGACCAATTATCTCGACCCAGGAATCGAATCTGGACACTCTATATGACGAGGCACATACTTGTGTTGCAGGGCCAACTACTTGAAGTAGAACTGGTGTGGAGCACGTCATCATCTTTTTTTAGACGGCCGTAGGTAAACTTTGCCACGCAGGTTAACAAATAAGAACCTTTCAGTAATTGGCTGATCGTTTGAAAATTTCAGATTCAACTTATTAAGGTATACGTGGATTTTCTAGTACCTACGTTTTTACCTCCCAGCCTTGTAGAGTTATGGAGGTTTAATGAAAGTGGTGCAGTGATAAAATGCGAGCCCGCACGTGAGCCACATGTGTTAATGTAATTAAATCTTTCACCTCTTTAAGCCGGGTGCCGGAGATTGTTCGCTTTGTTCATATGCAAGTCGTGATGGCCTCGAGGTTTTGACTTTTCGAAGTTATGTGTGTATTCACAATGAATTATCACGTACTTTAACGGTGAAGGAAAACATCGTGATGAAACCTGCACACCTAAAAGTTCTTAGAAATTTCTTAGGTGTGTAGTCCGCCAACTCGCACTAGGCCCGCGTGGTGGACTAAGGCCTGAACCCTCTCAGTTGTAGAGGAGGCCCGTGCCCAGCAGTGGGACGTATTTGGGCTGATGATGATGATGATATGCATTTCATATTTTTTTCGTTTCACAATTATTTCATACTTTGACAGTGAAGGAAAAATTGGTGAGGAAACCAACACACCTAAAAGTTTCCAGGAGTTTATTGGTATGTAGTACAGCAGGCCAACGTGGTGGAATAATGCCTAACCCCTCTTAGATGCAGAGGAGGCCTCCTCTACAGTTGAGAGGGTAAAAATAATAATAAAAAATATTCAAATATTTAACATTTTGTTTATAACGTCCATAGGTATATCACATCGTACACGTATTGAGACTACGAGTATACCATTTCTTAAAAAATAGTGATTCAATTCTGCAAAGAATGTCGTATGTTATCTTTGTGAGTAGCATTTTCCTTTGACTGCGAGACCGTAAAACACATATTTTATCACCCAAAAAGCTCGTGAGTAAGCCGAAGCATAATTTAAAACCACATTAAGACCCTTTTTGATATTCCGATTGAGTTGTCGCACATGGTAAGGGATCGTGCACATTTGACTTTAGAACTTTCACTCACATATTTTTATAATTTCTTGTACTGTACTTATGACGGTACTTCCATAGAAGCCCAAAAGCGTTACACGTTAACTGTGTAATGTCTAGTTTATTGTGGGGTCAGGATATTCTCATTTATATGTCAAATTGCTTTTGTTAAAGAAATATTTAAAGCTTAAACATTATTATTCGGCATTTTGTAAACCAACCTGGGCTTGGTCTTCTATGGATGTACCGCCACTGGGACGTGCAGTCCAAATAGAGCATCAAGGAATGAAAGACTCCCATCTCTCTTCACTCGATACTTATGCCGGCCAATAGTTTTAAGAAATAGTTTAATATTGACGATTCAAAAGAACTTGTAAAAGTCTATTTGAATAAATATGATTTTGACTTTGACTTTGGCCTGCTGTGATGCTTCCTCCTCCTCGCATCGTTTTCCTTATTGCTGAGGGTCGTGTTCATACATGGAGTAGTCTTAAAGGACTCACGACTATGGGAAAGTGAAAACATTTAGGCTGGAAATTATGGAATGATTATTTTATCGCACAGTAATTAACAGTATTTTTTTGAAACCATTTCAAGTTAATGTACTTTATTTTAAACATACAACATTTTTAATATTGGTATGGTCACTATAAGATGTTGTTAGGTTAGCTAATTACGTAATAACTTAAGACCGAAGGTCCCTTAAGTAGGGACTGTATAAATTAACCGACTTGGTACACAACTTGTATTTTATCTTACAACTTTTTACGGTAGAAGAACTGAGCTGCGAGACTTGTTTTATTTACAAATTTTGTTTTTGATGGCTTAAATTAAACACGATTTATTATTATATACATATTTGCTTTTAATTTTGTAGTAACTGCTCTAGGCAGTATTACTGAATAAATAGCAATTGCAAAGCAGCTTTCTTGCCACAATCAAGCAAATTATAATGTAACTCTGTAACTTACAAAACCATTAAAATAACAACTGTTATTCTAACTACATTAAAATATATTCAAGACTTTCGTATTCATGAATATCTCAAAGGCATTTGAAATAATATTGTATGGTTTGAAATGTAAACTAATTTGTATACAAGCTTTTGTAACAGCGGTGTCTCAATGATTCAAAATAATTTCAAACATGTATATTGGAATACGTTTTACCCCATTGAAAACGTTTAAATCAATACCTACCATCCATATTGTTGTCATTTGAAATTTATCCGATATCAAATAAATAGTTATCAGGAAAAAATAAGCCTATGTGTTGCCCTACTTTCATCAAGGCACAGAGATCATGTAGCACTAAATTGTAGTCAGATGTATAACAAGATTGTGTTGGTACCACTGTCCCACATAAAATCGTAATAATATCTGTCAAGGAGTTAATACGAGTAGTTACGTAAATGGGTTCCGAGTTTATTCTATATTCATCTATCAATGGGTATTGGGCCAGCAAATCAGTCTTATGCTTTAATGAAGTGTAACAGAAAGCGTTCAACTGTAATTTTATTTATACGGAAAGAAGTGGTAAATTATTGAGACCTCTGTTCCAACAAATAGCCAACGAACTAGTCCACAAAATATGAGTCTTCGATTCGAAAAATGTTTAATGTTATAGTTCGCAAAAGCTCATGAGTAAGGTCCGTAGCGACATAAAATCTCTCGATGTTTGCAAAAACTGTGGTTCAATTTCTATTGCCTATGGAAATCAGGTTCTTTATTGACACCAAAATCGTCCTTGGACTGTGACCAATGGCCCGTAAATTAATTGCCATCCCGTCAATGTTATAAATTTATCGTTTCGACCTGATGGGCCGGAGGTTATCAGCTTCCTTATTGTTTACCTTAAGTTTTATTTTTCTTGGCCTTTTGGCTAAGACCAAAGTGTTAGTTCGACTGCTTATACTTTAAACGATACTGTGCTTTTTGCTTATTACGTTGGTTTGTTGATCGAAAAGTCCCAGGTTTTGACTCCGAGGTCTGGTAAAGTGGTCTTGGGATTTTCGGCTAAGAAATTTTGTGAACGTCAACAATAGGCGCACCATATGTATCTGACAGCCAATATGGCAGATTTTACATCTTAAATTCTGTGGCCACCATCCGAAATCACACGTGTATGCTTATCTCACCATAACAAATTAAGTCAAATGCCAAATGCCTTTTGGCGCTCTATAGCGTACCCCAACGGGAGACATGCGTCAGTTTATGTATGTATGTATGTATGTGTACAAATTAAGTCTCCAACAATCTCACTCACCAAACGAAACGCAGCATTGTTTTTATGTGGTACCACCCCGGCCTTATTCGTAGTAGTCAAAGCTAATTGTGACGTAGTTCTGAAAAATCTTAACAGGGAGCAAAATGCTCGTACCTACTTCTCTCCAGTACCGTGTTTCTACCGTATAAAAAACAGGTATTGGAAATAAGTGTGACGCGTGTGTGTGGCACGAGCATAGCCGTACTAAAACACATATGGCGGCGTTTGCTATTCTATAACCTGGGATCACGAGCAGGGCTGGCCTCTTGTGAAAATATTATAAAAATCTTGTATTGAAATTTCCTAGGTATAGTCCGCCAATCCGCACTAGGCCAGCGTGGTGGACTAAGGCCTAAACCATCTCATTTGTAGAGGAGGCCCGTGCCCAGCAATGGGACGTATTTGGGCCGAAGATTATTTAAATATCATTGATGTTGTCAGCCTACTCAGGTATTAGTAACAAGGAAAGTGACCTCGAGCCACAAGCTAAAGAGCAGTCAAATAGAAAAATATCTTTTTTACAATTTTGTATTATATTAGCTTTCCGCTGGGTAATTTAGCCTGTCTTCATTTCTGTACTCATGATAAAATTTATATGATTTTTTATGAGTATTGGCTGGTAGTTAAGGCAATTAGGGAATAACATACTAATTTTCATAATATTTGTCATACTAGGAAAAGTGCGTGATAACTTTAGGTTAGAAGGTAGGCACGCAGTTTGTCAAGACAACTCCTCGACCTTCGTGGGAATAAACTGCAGACAAAAACTCACATACATACATACATAAACTCACGCCTGTATTCCCCGAAGGGGTAGGCAGAGGTGCATTTCTGCACCCACATTTCGCCAGGTATGTATCAGTCCCACGTAATAGGGGGCGAGCCTATTGCCGATTTTCGGGCACATTTCCAGACTCCGTGCTGTTACTGAGGATTTCCTAATGGAAAAACCTAATAACACTTTGCCCGACCCGGGAATCGAACCCTGGACCTCTAGATCGCACGGCACATACTTGTACGGCGAGACCACGAGAACTCACCAGAGAAATCTCACTTATTTGTGGAGTATATGTGTATGCATGTGTGTATGCAGTACGTCCTTTAGAGACGATTACGAGAAATCATATCCACCTAAGAAGTCATCCACAAGGAGTTACATAGGTACGTTTTTACCAATATTATTTACAAGACCAGCATGGTGGACTAAGACCTTATTCAATGAAGGGTAGAGCGTATGCTCTGGCAATGGTACAATATGGATATATAGTTACTCCTCCCTCCTCGCATCGTTTTCCTATTGCTGAGGGTCGTGATCCCCTGTACTAAGAGTAGTCGTTCTTCTCATTATGCTGCGCCATCTGTTCTTGTCTTTGGCATCGTGGAGCGCAACATAAAGGTTTGAATTAAGGGCCGAGCAGATTTGGTCTGACCATCTGATAAGACATCGGCCTCACGGACGTTCGCCGTCGACTTTGCGAGTAACCTGACAGTTACTGACGTATGTACACAAAAATACCTTCAAATGCAAAATAATATTAAAAAATTGTTCATCATCATCATCATCATCAGCCCATATACGTCCCACTGCTGGGCACGGGCCTCCTCTACCATTGAGAGGGTTTAGGCCTTAGTCCACCACGCTGGCCTAGTGCGGGTTGGCAGACTACACACCTAATAAATTTCTAAGATCTTTTAGGTGTGCAGGTTTCATCACGATGTTTTCCTTCACAGTTAAAGTACGTGATAATTCATTGTGAATACACACATCACTTAGAAAAGTCAGAGGTGTGTGCCTGGGGTTTGAACCCGCGACCGTCGAGATTCTCGACCGCGTGCCCAAACCTCGAGGCCATCACGACTTACTAAAACTACTTAAAAAATTGTTCAAATAAAATGATTTAATTCGCTGTGCCAGCCCTGAGAAAAATAAAGCGTGTAAAATACACCGGCAGGGGTGGTAAACAATAAGGCCTTCTAATTGGTTGGCTCTCATTCTTTTCAGGGAGGTAATGCCCTCGTGGAGGTACGGGCTACCTTCCGGTGCATTTTGTTGAACGTTTTGTTTGTGTCGTCCTTTATTGAATTTACCTTTGAATAATATTAGTTATTTGCAAAATGTATTGGTATGCAATTGTAACTGACTCATATGACGTGACGGAAAACGGTGTGACGCTCTCGAATGCCGCATAAGCCGCTGATATTTATCTCGACGAAATTTTTTGTAGGCATAATAAGATTATATGTATATGAATGTAACAGCCACCTGCATGTGTCACCCGCACAATATGATTACTTTGGTTTTTATAAATAAGTATATTTTTTATTTTGTCAGAGGCCGCAATTTCTTTATTTCGTTAACAATATCTATATATTTGAGGCCTTGAAACGTTCTCTTTGTTCTTAGCTATTTACAATTTTCAAGCTCAAGAATTTATATACACAGATCTGTGTCATTCCACAATAATTTAAAACAAGCAGCCGACACGCGAAACTTTGCTAATATATCCACGGAGTTTCAGACTGGCCGGCATCCGAAATTGCTTCTAGTTGAGTATTCTTTAATAGTTTTCTTCAAAGATGTTGCTACGACATTGCACTACGTTTAACACTCGTTTCGTCTGTCTGGGTTTTGGAAGTTTAAAATTTTGTACTGCAGTTGTTTAGGAAAGTTTAATGTGGGAAAATATGATTTGTGACTTGCCATTATAAAGTAGAAACACATCATGGCAAGTAACAACACATTTATGGAGATTTTAAATACTTAGAGAGCGTGAGTTATTGTTCCTTAAAAGTAAAGAGGCTAAATTATAGGTACAAACATACATAAACTCACACCTGTATTCCCCGAAGGGGTAGGCAGAGGTGCATTTCTGCACCCACATTTCGCCAGGTATGTATCAGTCCCATGTAATAGGGGGCGAGCCTATTGCCGTTTTTCGGGCACATTCCCAGACTCCGTGCTGTTACTGAGAATTTCCTAATGGAAAAACCCAATAACACTTTGCCCGACCCGGGAATCGAACCCAGGCCCTCTAGATCGCACGGCACATACTTGTACCGCGAGACCACGAGGCAGTCAATTATAGGTATGTTTTGTTTATTCGGGATGGGTGTCTGAAATATTTATTGGATATATTTTAAGGCACGGAACATGGCTTAAATGGTAAATTACAATACTAAAAGATCGTATTGTTGGCAATAGACAAGGAAAAGATAAGAAGAATTTTATGAAATATGGAGCTAACGACAATATTATTATAAGTGAAAATAGCAAATCTTGCAAAACAACAATCTTAAAAGCTGTCCTTTAATCGAGTTTTGTGTGAAATTGTGGTACTACCTGGTTCTACTATACCAGCATATACAGGGTTACAGGTAAAGTCGTCCTATATCTGTTATGGGCGTGTAGTTTACATCGTTTCTGACTGATTTGACTATAAGACACCCTATCCTAAATCTAACCGTTTTCGAGATATTTGAATATAATAGTTTTTTCCAAAAACCTCCCGATTTTCGGCTATCAGCTTATATATTTAATTTTTACATGTAAAATAAGATGCTTTATGACCTCAATAACCAAAATTGTACATAAAATTAATAAATAAGTCGCTGTAGACGATTAAAACTTAAAAACATTAACAAACATTTTGAAAGTTTATTTTTCTAGAAAGGATATCAAAAAATATTATTATGGCACCTGCTTTGCAGATGTGCATAAAAATATCTACGTTTTCTAAGCTATCCAACGAGGTGCAACAATCCAGGGTTTGATTAATAGTTTGTAGGAAAATCTTAGTTTCATAGGCTATAGTCACGTTGACCTTATGTGGGTTGGGGGACTACACAGTACACACCTAAGATTTTTTTTAAACTTTTTTAGTGTGCATGTTTTCTCACTATGTTTAGCTTCACCATTCTACACATTCATAGTGTGATTTACAATCCTATGCATTCTCTTCTAAACAACATAGGCAGCGTAAAAGCAGTAGTAATGGTTTTCGAATAGCCGATGTATCAGAAATTTTTGCTAAGGCAATGTGTGAAGCGTAGTGCACGATATCTATCCACAAGTTGCAAGAACGACTTTATTGGGAGCCTTTGCCTACAACCAGCAGCAAATATCTTATGACTAATAGTGATGATTTAGACAAGTGATGAGAGTTTGTCTTCCCCTGCTGCATTTGTTCTGTCTTGTCAGCACTTTATATAAAGAACAGTACTGTTAGTTTGCCATTCTAGAATAAAAATTGTATAAAATAAACATTGTAGCAAATTGGTGCAACAGCCAATGGAACTGGACATTTCGTGTTGCTGAGGGAGTTTCTTGCCGTTTCTTCTCCACAGCGATAACACGTTTCGAAGTGGCAATATATTTAGTTTAAAATTGACGAATCAAAATAACTTGTAAACGTCTATTTGAATAAAGATAATTTTACTTTGACTTTAACCATCAGACATTTGACTGCATGACCTTGCCCGTACGTTAACATTTACGAAATTAATAAAGATTATTTACACTCTCTGCTTTTATGATATAGCTCATAAAATGTTGTACATCCAGGTGTTCATCTTGCCGTATGTAATTTCCTTCAATAATGACTTTGTAGTGAACAATAAAATAAGTGTTGAGGGAACTCGTAAAGCTAACGTTTACGACATGCTGTTTATGAGACTCCAAGCTACAGATGCTGCTGTTTCTTCACTAGATATCGAATTGCTAGCAGCAGAATTAAGATAAAAGGTTTCTTGGAAATTGCAAGATATATTACGAAAACATTTATAGACTTTTCGTTTCTTGTTAAGTTTATACTCTTTTACATACATACATAAACTCACGCCTGTATTCCCCGAAGGGGTAGGCAGAGGTGCATTTCTGCACCCACATTTCACCAGGTATGTGTCAGTCCCACGTAATAGGTGGCGAGCCTATTGCCGTTTTTCGGGCATATTTCCAGACTCCGTGCTGTTACTGAGAATTTCCTAATGGAAAAACCCAATAACACTTTGCCCGACCCGGGAATCGAACCCATGACCTCTAGATCGCACGGCACATACTTGTACCGCGAAACCACGAGGCAGTTACATATACTCTTTTCTGTTTCCTTATGTTTGACAGACCCGTGGTGCAGTTAGCTAGACACCAGCTTGCGAAACTTGAGGCCGCGGGTTGGGTCCTCGCACCGAGACAAATGTTTGTGTGATTCAAAAATATTTGTTTCGGGTCTGGGTGGGTGAAAGTCTCTCGTAGTTTCTGATAACCACGACACAAGACTGGGGTCAGAACTATGTATGTGACTGTTGGGTGTATTTATTATTTATTTTATAAAAAAAACATATCAAGGATAAATTTTAGTTATCTACTTTAATGTTTTTAAATATTAACGTCTTCTATGTTTCCCTTAGATGTTTGGATACTATTCTGAAAACAACACATATGAAGTCGCTGACAAAAAATAATATATAAAATATATCATACGCTACAGACTCAAGTTGTTATATTTCGGATATACGAGTATTTTTCATACATGGGCTCAAGGTCTGATCGCCAAATCATCCGATAAATTATAGGACAAACTTCCAATGTCACAAAAAATAATGCCCAAGTGGCTACAGCGGCTTTTCGGCCGTGTAACCGGTTTCGGCCGGTCCGAATCGGCTTTATCCGGATTAGCCGGGTCGGATGCGCCGGCTCGCCGCGTTTGGTCGCACGCTAATCTTGCGGGATTACCCTATTTCGGTCTATATGAGGTCCGGTTTTTCGAGGATCCCACAATGAACCTTTTTATTATCCCGTCAAATTTAATCGTCGCCAAAAGGATATAAACAACAAAAATATTGGCTTTATCGGATTATGTGATATTAATTTTCAGTCCTTCCGTATTTGTTGGAATCCTGTACCATAGTGCAAAAAATCCTGGTGCCTTGCGTAACTCAATAGATGCATCACTTTCAATATAAAGGTATTAGATCTTAATTACATTACCTAACAGTTACAAATGCAGCAATATAAATCAATAGTACAAAACAATTCTTTTTTCTCGAGGGGAATGCTGCTTATGGCTCTACTTCCCGCCAGCCCTGGGGGAGGGGGGTGGCAACGGCAAGCTTATGTCGGGGTCACCGGTTTTCTAGCCCGGCGCGCGGGGCTTGCAAAACAGTTTCCGTGTACTTATTTCTGCTTCTATTACTTCTAATAAACCAAGTTAGCATATTATTTCAATATAATTTATTTATATATAATACATTTCTGTACAGTCAGAAACAGTTGGAAAATGAATATTATACTAGAAAAGGGTACAAATGGCCGTCATATCGCACATGTTGATCTTTTGAAGGCAACCATAGGATGGACAATCTAAATTCTAAAGGGATTTGTTGGGAGGGCAGGGTGTACAAAAAGAGAGAAATTTAGCAATTTTTTCCGCATAAGTTTTCATGATATTCTTGGTAAAAAATCTTTCGCTTAGGGTATACATTTTTTTCTATTACAGAAACCTAACATTAGAAGTAATTTTTTTGCCAAAATATTTTCTGTACATTATTCACCTGCCCTCAAAGTGGTGTTTGTGAGGGTATAAATCTGGGGCGTTTAGCGGCCATTGTCGATGGGGCCAGTCCTCTGAGAGTGCCCAAATTGACACTCCTGTGCACGCGGGACGGTGGCTACCGAGAGGGGCTGAGAAGTAAGCGATTTAAGAAAACGGTAGAAAAGAAGCCAATGGAAAAGTAATAAAGTTGTAGAAGAAAAATTATTGTAGAGAGAACACGATGTTATCTTCGTTGACAATGACAAGCAGTTGGAAAAACAAGGGTCAGGAAACGAGTGCAAAGTGTCGGAGCTCATACTACGTGTTTAGTCTCGAGTAGTCCCAATGGAGAGTGGGAATAATTAATAAATGGAAAATTACAATATCAGTTGCCAATGAATGATTACAGTTAATAAAGCCCCGTGGCGCAGTCGGCTAAGCTTGCAGCTTGCGAAACGAGAGGCCGCGGGTTCAATCCCCGCACCGATACAAATGTTGGTGTGATCCACAAATATTTGTTTCGGGTCTGGGTGTTTGTGAGACCGAAAATTCTCTCGAAGTTTCTGATACCTACGACACAGGATTTGTATCCTAGTGTGGGGTCAGAACTATGTATGTGAAAGCGGATGAATACGAGTATAAATAGACATTATATCAGAGGTTGCTGCAATTTCTAACGTTATGACATGTATGAGGTTAAATTAAATATCTTATATATAAAAATGAATCGCAAAATGTGTTGGTAAGCGCATAACTCAACAACGCCTGGACCGATTTCGCTAATTCTTTTTTTGTTGTGTTCGCTATCGTTAGGAGAAGGATCTTATGAAAGAAAAAGTTAAGAAAATTGCGAGGAATATGGTAAAAACAACAATTTAATTTTCTCATATAAACTGTTCTATCTAATATTCTGTCAAACATTTTATGTTTATCCCGTCAATATGGTTAAGGGTCCCCTCAAATTAAAGAACGTATTTAAATAAAGGTTTTGAATCGACAACATATATCCAGTATATTCGAATAATTGCGTATTTTAGATTTTAAAAATGTAGAATAATGTCAATAATAAAAAGGGATTGACATATTTATTGGTTGTCAAATATTTATGCGTGCGTTCAGAAATGTATTTTTAAACTCCTTGGTTGTACCTGATTTACAAACGAAGGCAGGTTCGGTAGTCATCACGCTTTGAAATCTAAAACACCCACAACTATGCAATGGAATGCGCTTGGTGTTAAGAAAACTGTTGAGTAATGTTATTCACGTGACGATACTGAAAAGACAACTTAGAGATGAATTGGTGCTTGAGAATTCATCAATTAGATTGATCTAACCCAGTAAACACGATTACGTCAAAGTGACGTCAATATGATATTGCGCTATGTCAGGATTTACGTAAGATATACGTCAGATTTGAGTCACCTGTGAATCATTATTTCACACTTTTTGACGTAAGACTTTTACGTAATAAACATGACGTACGTATGATGTCCAGTTGACATCATTATTACCTAACTGACCTTAAGCTGATATAACAATGATGTCATAGAGGTGTCATATATCTCAGTAAACACGATTACGTCAAAGTGACGTCAATATGATATTGCGCTATGTCAGGATTTACGTAAGATATAGGTCAGATTTGAGTCACCTGTGAATCATTATTTCACACTTCTTGACGTAAGACTTTTACGTAATAAACATGACGTACGTATGATCCCATCCCATATACGTCCCACTGCTGGGCACGGGCCTCCTCTACAATTGAGGGGTTTAGGGCTTAGTCCACCACGCTGGCCTAGTGGTGGTGGTGGTGATCGGGTCCAGACCAATCTTCTGCGTTACATACCTTATCTGGTCCAGATCGGGCATGCCCGGTCCGGTCCTTCTAAGGAACACGAAAAAATTTATAGTCGGGTTGTATTCCATTTTTTCATTATTCAAATCAATCATCTGCGTTATAAAACCTTGCCTGATCCAAATCGAGTATGCCCGGTCCGGTCCTTTAAAAAAAACATGAATGTATAGTCTTGAAAAATATGTTTAATTAAAAAAAAACTATTTATGAATTGATATTATAAATATTTTACTTAACATATTATTATATTTATTTACATTTAATGTTTCCATTTTTTTTTTGTTTTTAATTTAAATATCATTTTTATTTTTGTTTTGGTTACACAGTTTTTTTTAAAGTAAATAAAATAAAAGCTATTATTTGCTTGTGATTTATCTTCATTAGATGGTTGTTTTTTGATCCTGGCTACCCATCCCATAGCCATCCCAATCTTTAGCATTATTCAATACTGAAGACAATGCTTGATGCAATTTATTGCAATAATTTCTTGGTTATTTTGGTATTTATGTCTTCTTGCATCTAAAATACAAAATTTGAATTAATTAATTAATTAAATAAGTAATAATAAAAAAAATGGTGCAGAAATGCATCTCTGCCTACCCCTTCCGGGAATACAGGCGTGAGGTTATGTATGTATGTATCTATGCATGTATGCTATGTATGTATGTATGTATTAATGAACTGCTTTAATTTGAGAAATTCAGTCTTTAATATGTATCAATATTTCTTCTTTATAATTATTCTTGTGATGACTGCCTTCCGAACAGGGTGATACACAAAATTTTGAAATGACTGAATCTAAGTGATGTATTTAACATTTTATAGATTAAATAAATATTATTTCATTGCATATTATGTAGTATTTTTCCCATAAAGAGAAAAGTATAAATTTCAACATTGTCAGATAGAGCAACTACATATTATATTAGATCTTTCATATATGTATTTTAATTTTATTTTTTTTATCTTTCTTGCTTTATAGCATTAATGTATTTTAATTATCTTAATTAATGTATCTTATATCTTCATAATTGTTGTTAATGTACATCTTTATGTGCTATTTCTATACCCATATTTATGTCCCTCAAATTTGAGTTGATTTTTATTTTAAGTTATAGTTATTAGTAAAAAAATTATTATTAATTATTCAACAATATTTACATTTTAAACAATAAATATTACCTGCAATTTCAGCGGGTTTGTCAGTCAACTCTACCGCTGTTTGGCTAAATATATTATATATTTTTAATCAATCCTTTGATAATGCTTTTAATTTGGAAGTTTTTTCAACAGCAGCTGCTTTTGCTTTAGACTGCTCATTATCAGTAGAGAAAGCATAGGGTTCTTTGTCCAATCTTATTATTTTTTCCTCTGCCTCTTCCATTGTTTCTGATAACATTAATTGTAATTATGCATTATTTTCTTATTATTCTGACAATAAGATATCAATTCTCACAAATCTATAATTCAAATAACAATAAATTACCTGCTGTGCCACATATTTGAACATGAAACGTTGGCCATGTCGGATCAGGCTCATCACAATGTTTCACCATTGTTTGTAATAATTTACAATACTTAGCACTTTTTAACAATGATTCAGGCATATATTTACCACCACCATATTCTTTGTAATGATCTAACCAAGAACTTGGTAGTATATCAATTTCTTTATTGGATGAATCATTTACAAATAAAACTAATGCATAAGTATAAGTCATCTGAAAAAAAAAACGGATTATTGAAATATAAAATTATTTTAAAAATAGCAAAGAATTGTAATGTATTTTTTCAATGATTTTTTACTAACCTTGAATGTTTTACGTAATTAAACTTAAAAACGAAGCTTTACACACAACACATAAATTTGTATTTAGTTAGTTTAGTCCACAAGTTCGTATTTTTTACACATACGCACTGAGTAAATGTCTAGATATAGGTTTATAGTACTTGATACACTTTTTTTTGTTTAACATACAATATATTAATTATTCTTTAACTATGTATGTACTGTTAAGGTGATTAGGTTTTTGTATTGAACTTATTTAATCTTCACCTACATTATATTTTACATTAATATACTAATCGATATACAATTTTAAATAATATAAAAAGTATAATTAGTGATACATTCAATAATGCTTTTTTATGACACAAAAGTCTTTAAATGATAAACACTTCAACTACACTGTGAACAAGTTCCGACATGTTGCTTCATGACGTCACGCGCTATCACTAAATTTATATTATAGGTACACCCCATGCGTTGCTAATGTTGTGTTTATATTAATATTTTTGTAATTTTTTATTTATTGAATACAATTCAATGTAATTTTATATTTAATGCACAACACACTTAGATATCAGGATATTTATTTATGTTTGATACACATATTTTTGTTATAGGTATTATACCGACACAAAATATTTTAATAACTCTTTAGTTTTTTTTTTTTTTGATAAGCCTACATTTGTATATTAAATTACATTTCTGGACCAGACCTGGTCCTGATCCAGTATGCCTTACCATACTTGATTACATTTAACATCAGGCTATCCTTATCTGGACCAGACCTGGTCCTGATCCAGTATGCCTTACCATACTTGATAATATTTTACATCAGGCTATCCTTATCTGGACCAGACCTGGCCCTGATCCAGTATGCCTTACCATACTTGATTACATTTAACATCAGGCTATCCTTATCTGGACCAGACCTGGTCCTGATCCAGTATGCCTTACCATACTTGATTATATTTAACATCAGGCTATCCTTATCTGGACCAGATCTGGTCCTGATAGGGCTTGCCGGATCTGGCATGCCTCATTCTATCCTGATCGGGTCCAGATACATGATCTGGTTGCGCCTTTTGTTTTTTCTAGTCGGGAATGTGATGGAATTTTTACGTAAATTTTATATCAAAATATTGATTCATATTTTATGTAAGAATATGATGAAATTCTTATGTAACTCTTACGTCAGAACATGACTTCGACATGACGTCACCCGAATGACGGTATATGACGTATCATGTACGTAGCATTGGATTCATGAAGATGACGTCATATTAAAGTCAAATTTAATGTCAGTACCATGTCATAATGATGTAATCCAATATGACTTCATATTGAGGTCATAAATAAAGTCACCATTACGTCATGTTTACGTCACTACGTCATAAAATTTGATGATTTCTGTATGATCTACGTATGACATCATTTTAAGGTCATGTGTTCACTGGGAAGATTTCATTGATCCTAACGGGTATGACCATTGAGTTCAAACGAATTCAGTTCCCGATTCGTCATGCCTTCGCAATGACGATTAACAAAAGATGTTTGTGATCTTTTAGACAATTAAAAAATATATTAAAAATGTATATCACAAGGTGCATCATCATCATCAGCCCATATATGTACGTCCCACTGCTTGGCATAGGCCTTCTCTGCAACTGAGAGGGTTTAGGCTTCAGTCCACCACACTGATGCTTCAATGAAGAGAATTAAAACCGACTAGGTACATCCCATCCCATATGTACATGTTTAATTAAATCATGACTTGCGGAGACACGATTGATGCATTTAATTTTCGTACTTATTTATTTCTGTATTTTTATCTCAATAAAGTGCTGAACTTAATATTTATTTCCATACAATCAAAAATAAAATTCAGGTAATATGTAAATATGTAACATTCAATGACTGTTAGGGGATACGAAGTTTTCCGGGTCAGCTATTATAAATGTTAATGTTTTGTTTGTTACGCTTTCACGCCAAAACTACTTAACCGATTATCATGAAAATTTGTACACATAGTCTTCGAGATATAAAAAAGGACATAGGATTCTTCTTATTAAAAAAAAATACGGAGGATAAAAGAATTGAAAAATGATTGAAAAAAGATTTGAATGACTTTTGGTATGCAGATAGGTGGGACCCACCGAAGTAACATAGGTGGGAATGGTTATCCTTACTATTATATAAATGTGAATGTAGGGATGTTTGTTACGCTTTCACGCAAAAACAAAAATTTTGGTATGACCATAAATGAGACCCTGTGAAGTAACATTAAAAATACGAAAATAACTGTCAGAGTTTTACTTTTACGCCTCAACCATTTGAATTGATTTGACCTTTTTTTAAATTGAGTAAGTGCCATTTTGGGCACTTGAGGGACGATTTATAGATTCACTTATTATCTTTCTGCGCCCAACCCTGAAGTCTACGCGGACCGAGTCGCGGGCAAAAGCTATAAAAATATAAAAATTGCGATTACAAAACAGGTGTTGTTCGTAGAAGGATGAAAATTTGGAGTTATATGTATTTTTCAATGCTGAATCATAAAAACAAAAAATGTCCACAAAATAAAAAAATAAACTTTTCGGGTTGGACCACCCTAGGGGTATAAAAAATAGATAGATAGATAGACCTATTCTCAGACTTACCGAATATACATATAAAATTTCATCAAAATCGGTCGAGCCGTTTCGGAGGCTGTTTCGAACTGTGACACAAGAATTTTAAATATATATAGATGTATATGTATATCTCACTCTATACAATTTTGACCATATTTTTTTGTTTAATTTGTATATCAATCAAAGCAATGACTGTTATACGTATCATTATAATTTTTCAGTGCTATTATCATTTATTTACATTTTAATAAAAAAAATCAAATTAAAATGGTCAGTATAAGATAGAGGTTGATCGTAGAATGGTGAAAATTTATGATTATAATAATTTATCAATGCTGAATCATAAAAAATAAAGAAAATAAAGTCAATAGAAAAAAAAAGTACCCCTAAATGTTAAACCCTTATAAAAATGTTGACCGATTCTCAGACCTACCTACAATATACACACAATATTTCATAAAAATCAGTCGAGCCGTTTTGGAGGAGTTTGCAAAAAAACACCGCGACACGAGAATTAAATAATGAATTAAAAAATATATGGCAAAACAACGTTTGCCGGGTCAGCTAGTAATAAATAAAAATAAATTATAATTACAAAATATTATATTACAAAAAATGACATTTCGTGTTGCTGTGGGAGTTTTTTGCCGTTTCTTTTCCACATCGATAACACGTTTCGAAGCGGTATTAGTTTAAAAAACAAAAACTTATTAGTGACGATTCAAAAGCACTTGTAAAAGTCTATTTAAATAAATCGTACAAAAGATGATTTTGACTTTGACTTTAACTTCGAAAAGACATTTTTCGTGGCCACGAAAATTATTCCCGTGTCCATAGGAAAGATGTTACGGTTATATATTGAGGAAGAATTTATCGGTCCTCGGCGCAGCGACCCGGCACTGAGGGACGCCCATACTTATAACATAAACCAGGTAATTTATAAAAGAACAATAGAAAGAGCGGTCCGGTCCGATCTTAAGAAAGGAATTTATCATTACAATGATTTGAGCAATTCACTTTTCGCTTTGATCCGAATTCCTTGTCGTCGTGTTCTGGAGTTACAGGAATTGCAGTTTTATGAATGTATATTGTACATCTACATATACTTTATTAGAGTCACCGAAAATATATAAAAACCTAGGTCTTGAATACAATTCCGAGGAAATGTATGAAGCGAACGCTTTCTCTTAATAAAGTGAGTCATCATCATCATCATCATTATCAGCCTAAGGGAGTCCACTGCTGAACATAGGCCTCCCCCAATGACTTCCATAGTGACGTGTTGGAGGCAGCCTGCATCCAGCGACGACCCGCGACCTTCACCAATATAATTTAATAAAGTGAGTAAAACACCTTATTAAACTGAGTATCAGATTTTTAGTAAGACATGCGTTTAATTATATGAACTTTATATAAAAACGGATTACCTAACATATTATATTAATGTCTAGTCAAGCGTAATACAACTGGGCGATGATAGGTTCAAAATGAAGTAACTCGCCATATGTACCTTTCAACCTATGTTTTTTTATGTTTTTTTAATGTTTAGTGTACAATAAAGTGTTAAATAAATAAATAAACTTTTAACGCGAATTAAAGTATGTAAAAGTTTTGACAAATTTAAAGGTTGTAGATGCTACATTTCTTCTTTATTCATCATCAGCCCATATACGTCCCACTGCTGGGCACGGGCCTCCTCTACAACTGAGAAGGTTTAGGCCTTGGTCCACCACGCTGGCCTAGTGCGGGTTGGCGGACTACACACCTAATAAATTCCTAAGAACTTTTGGGTGTGCAGGTTTTATCACGATGTTTTCCTTCACCGTTAAAGCAAGTGATAATTCATTGTGAATACACACATAACTTCGAAAAGTCAGAGGTGTGTGCCTGGGGTTTGAACCTACGACCGCCGAAATTCTCGACCGTGCGCCTAAACCTTGAGGCCATCACTGCTTCTTTATTCACAAGTATTTTATTGTAGGCACAACTCGGTATAGCGTGGCTCTATGATAAACATTAGAGAGATGTATTGCTTATTATGTGTAAGTAGTGATGGCTTCGAGTTTTAGGCACGCGTTAGAGAATCATGGCGGTCGCGGGTTCAAAACCGAGGCACACACCTCTGACTTTCCGAAGTCATGTATTTATAATGAATTATCACTTACTTTAACGATAAAGAAAAACATCGTGAGGAAACCTGCACACCAAAAGTTCTTAGGAATATTAGGTGTGTTGACCGCTAACCCGTACTAGGCCAGCGTGGTGGACTAAGGCCTAAACCCTCTCAGTTGTAGAGGAGGCCCGTGCCCAGCAGTGGGACGTATATGGGCTGATGATGATGATGATGATAGCTTATTATGAGTAAGTAGTGATGGCTTCGAGTTTTAGGCGCGCGTTCGAGAATCTCGGCGGTCGAGGGTTCGAAACCCAGGCACACAGCTCTGACTTTTCGAAGCCATGTGTGTATTCACAATGAATTATAACTTTACGGGGAAGGGAAACCTACACAGCAAAAGTTCTTAGGAATATAAGGTGTGTAGTCCACCAACCAGCACTAAGCCAACGAGGTGGACTAAGGACAAGAGGAGCTGTAAAGGAGGCCCGTGCCCAGCAGTGGGACTTAGTATATGGGCTGACGATGATAATAATGATGATGATGATTGCTAATTAAACATCACTGGCTATGTGAAATAATCTACCACACCAGATATTATATTTTAAAGAAATATAATTTTAGGATGTATAGATTTCGTCATAATTTCTCTTACCTCATTGATCTTGAACAAAATATAGATACAATAAGCTCTTGCCGGCAACTCGGTATGTGATACTTCATACTTAAAAAGGCATTTTCCCCCCTTCCTTGGCGCAGTTTTCATGGATGCTCAGCTGCTGTTGTTCGTAGCGTTATAATATATAGCCTTTTACCTTCCTCCATAAATGGGCTATGTAACACTGAAAGAATTTTGAAAATCGGTTCTTTAGATACAGATATTGCTCTCTATAAAACTTTACCTCTTTATAATATTAGTATGTATGTAAGTTTCAATTGATTTTTTTAATGAAAAGCGTCTTTCAATCGTAAAACATTTTCGGATGTACGTCAATACTTTTTTGTGGCAAAAGTACAAAACTTTCCGTGACTTCCAGCTCCGTGATTAACTACTTCGGAGACACACGAAAACTGGGGTCAGAGCGGTGCTATTAGGTAAATGGGGGTTCTAACGACCCGCGGGTTTGACCCGGTTCTACACGGAGGGTAAATGTCTATAGCGTTCTAGCCCCATCCGTCTTTATACTGGCTTTCACAGTTTACTGTCTAGGGAATATGATAGGCCATGACCTTTTTATTTAACGTATTTGGTAACTAGGGAAAATAGAAGTTTATTTTCACCAATCTTTTTACCCGACTATGCTAAAGCCAAAGGAGGGTTATGATTTTGACAGGCTATGTATGTATGTTCTGTCCCCTTATAGCTCCTTAACTACTTATTAGAACTGGACAAATGAGGTATTGTTAGATGCGTCTTAATTTTACGCTAGTTATAGTATGACGTGTCACTGAATCTAATTTGGCTACTCTAAGAAGGAATTAATTATTGTTTCTTTTAATACAATTAACAGGAAAAAGCGACCGAAATCATTTTATTATACAGTAAAAAAAATGGTGAACAAGATCGAAATCAATAAATGCGGTCGATGCAGAATCTTGTGGAGTTAAGACTAAAACGTTGCAGGTAATATGCGGCCATGGGGGAGTCCCCCCCCCACGTTTGACCTCATACCCCGATAGCCATTCCAAACTGTCGCGTACTATATGTAGGTTTATTATCAATTATTCTATTAATAAAGTGCATCGCTTCTTTATTCTGCCTGAAGCCTTTACATTAGATGAAATTCCATATTAAATGGTAGGGTGGTAGCTCCGTGTGCATGAATAGGGGTTGGAATGGAATATAAACATACGTTCGTATAAACGTTATAGTTTAGCGCGGCGCTCCGGCGGTTTAACACGTCTCCTTAACAAGTTTGAAACTTAAATAAAATTTAACGATTGCCCCCGGGCGGTAGGGGACACACTGCTTACAAAGAATGCGAGCTCAAACCTTTTCAGAGATGTTTTTATTTGGTGACTACAGACTGCCTCGTGGTCTCGCGGCACCAGTGTGTACCGTGTGATCCAGAGGTCCTGGGGTCGAGTCCCAGTTCGGCCAGTGTTATTGGGTTTTTCCATTAGGAAATTCTCAGTAGCAGCACGGAGTCTGGAATGGTGACCGAAAGGCGGCTCGTCTCCTATTACGTGGAACTGATACTTGGCGAAATGTGGGTGCAGAAATGCACCTCTACCTATCCCATCTATACAGACGTGACGTTATGTATCTATGTATTTTTCGTCATCATCATCAGCCCATATACGTCTCACTGTTGGGCACGGGTCTCCTCTACAACTGAGAGGGTTTAGGCCTTAGTCCACAACGCTGGCCCAGCGCGGGTTATAATGTAGCTTTGTAATATACAATATCTTTCAAGTTATTTATATTAGACTAAATTTATCTCATTGTGTTATAATTACTGCTGAACACGTTAAGTGGCACAAGACTGTGTCGTGCGGACTAGTTGTTCGGGTTTGATTCCCGGATCGGAAAAAGTGTTCTTATTTTTTATTAGCAAATTCTCAGCAGCAGCTCCGAGAGAAAAAACAATTGGCTGATGATGATGACACAATAGTAGTCGTCTATTCGTACCTTCCGTACGTATGAAGAAAACTTCATTGGGATCACGTTATTGCCGCCACAATATTGCAGATTTTAGCCAGTGGCGTCCGTCCACTTTTATTATAAGATTATTGGTGAGAGCACAGTACATCTAACGAGGCCGAACATTTGGGCTTTTACCAACTAATGGATATATTTATGTTCATTGTTATTACACGTTTTTACTTTGTGGCTTGCATTCAGCTAAATGGGTGCTGCTTTATTATTGTCTATAAACATACATCTCTCTTTCTTACTGTTATTGTGAAAGTTGCTTTGAGAGCGGCGAAGACTAGTATTTTTTCTTTGATGTTGAGTCTATGTGGCTTTTTATCTGATTCGTGGCTGAGTGGGTTTATTTCAGAAGAGTTTTTAAGAGACACTTCGAAGTTAATCGACTATTGAGAAATTGCTCGAACGGGTTGAAACCAATATCACACAGTAAATCGACTTGAAGCTAACCTGTTGCCTTCCTTTGGGTAAGATTTCCCGACTCCTAAATTGCTGATGGTCGTTTGCGACCTTTGTAAAGTTAAAAAAATAATAAAAAAACTTGCCCTTTTCTTAACGAAAGGAAAATGTCTTAAGTCACTCTTCGGTACCTCGGAGGAGGAGTTAAAGGCATGTCATTCTGCCCTCTAACTCGGCGTGTGTTATAGTATTACCAAAAACTCCACTTATACCTTAAGTTTAATATGCATGTGCACATAAAATTTATGACAGAGTTATGAAATGCGGTTTTAATTTAAATGTTCTGTGTACATGTAAAAGTTGTTTAAGAACTTTTCAAACTTGTCGAGTGTAAACGAGCGTTGTAGACGTATCGAGCATCTACGCATATGTTTAATACGTTTCTTCGACAATATAAACAGCGAAGCCATCGGGTGTCTACCCGCGGTACAGTCGCCTGCAAATTTCAGATAAAAATTCGTATATTTTAATTTAACCCTAATGTTGTTTGTTAATTTATTTATTTGTTTGTATATCAAAAGTAAGTTATAAAAACAGTAGTTGATGAGATAACTTTCATACAAATTAATAACCTTAACGAAGAGTATGAAAAAAATTAATCAAAAAATTGTCCAAATATTTAACAATTAACGTATAAGTACGATTTCAGTATTACATTCCAAACTGCTTTATAATCGTATGTGATAATGTTATATTAAGTAGTCTTCTAGTATTCCTTTATAAATATTATATTTTTGACAGCCCTGTGGCGCAGTCGGCTAGATACCAGCTTGCGAAACGAGAGACCGCTGGTTCGATCCCCGCACTGAGACAAATGTTGGTGTTATCCACAAGTATTTGTTTCGGGTCTGGGTGTTTGTGAGACCGAAAATTCTCTCCTAGTTTCTGAAACCCCGACACAAGACTTGTAGATCCAAGAATACAATATGGAGTAAACAATAACTACTTAATATGGAGTCAGAACTATGTATGTGACTGTTGGGTGTATTTATTTATTTATAATGAAATGGGTCCACATTTATTGTCGCTTTTTGTTTAGACAAATATATAAACTGTACACTTAAAATTAATATCACTATTTTTCTTAACTTTAGATATTCATATTACCAAATCGAAATATCAGTTTAACTGTTTTATACTTTAATAAGGGATTAACTGTTAATATATTATAATAATTCTTGTTTATTTTTATATTTTAGCTTGTACATTTTTGTATTTGAATGTATCAAACGCAAACACTAAGTAATATAACTGGGATGGGCTTTGAAATGTCTTGGGCGAAGTTTCACCGCCCCTTTAATATCACTGATGTCGAGATCATAGATCAACGGCATGTAACAGACCAACATACTAGCTACGTTGAGTGTTCCCCCCCCCCCCCCCCTATTTAAGGTACCCACATTTTTACAGCAGTATCCCTAGAAGATTGGTAGAGGTGTATTTCTGCAACCATATTTCACGACACAGGACTTGTATCCTATTGTGGGGTCAGAAATATGTATGTGACTGTTGGGTGTATTTTTTAAATTGCTATATTTATTTATTTATTTAAAACTTTATACACAGAACTGTATATAGGCGGACTTAATGCCTGCGGCATTCTCTAACAGTCTACCTTAGGGTGGTGGAGAGATGCAGCATCGTTGGTGTAAAAAATAATAACAAAAGAATATATGAAAAAAGATACAAACATACATACATACCCATTAAAAAAATACATACATAATTATACATATTAAATAATAAATACACATACATATACATAAATATATTAAACATAAATACACTTAACCTCAACAAGATGACTCTGCCAGTTTATTGAGAAATAAATCTCGGACTCTCATTTTGAACGCATAGCGTGTAGTGGACGTCCTTATTTCGAGCGGGATCGCATTCCAAAGGAGGATGGATTGAATAGAGAAAGAAGAGTGAACAAAATCGGAAGTATGGGGAGGACAACGAAGAAGAAGATTGTGCGACGAACGAAGATTTTTGGTGTGGGAGGACCCTAGGAACTGAAAATATGGAGTTAAATAAGAAGGTGGATTGGGACAAAATAAAATAGAAAAAAGTGTACTAAGAGCATGCAAACTACGACGCTGGCGAATCGGAAGCCATTTTAGTTTGCATCGATAGGAAGAGACATGATCGAATTTACGGAGATTAAAAATGAATCGAATGCAGTTATTGAGAAGGCGGTCAAGTTTATTGAGTAGATCTGCATTCAGGTCGAAGTAGCATACATCACCATAGTCGATTGTAGGAAAGACTAGAGTTTGCACAAGCATAGTTTTGGTTTTGGACGGAAGGAAATTAATATATTGTGGTATGGAACGCGACTTCGTCTATAACCAAATGTCAAAATGAAAGTGACAATATAAAAAAAAAACAACGACATGAGGGTAGTATTAAAAATATAGACGAAAAATAAAAATTAAATAAATTGAAAGTGACAAGACAAAAAACAAACAGTTAGAGGGTATTATTTAAAAAAGACGAACAATAATAATTATATGAAATAAAAGTATTAGTAAGCGCTGAGCGATCGTCATGGCTTACGCGGTTTTATATTCGAGCGCGATGTTTCCGTGGACCCGTGGCTTATTACTGCCGATGAAGATAAACTTGATGTCTTGGGATACTTTGCCAATAAGGAATTAAGTTCGTCTAGTGTTGTGATTTTGACGCGGCTTCCATCCGGAACTTTGACTACAACAGTGCCGTCTTGAGTCCAGCCAGACCGCATGCCAAAATGCTGCCGATTTTGCTGAATATGTTTTGTCGTGATCTTGTCAGGAACTTCTTAACCGAAACAGATGAGCCTTTCAGCTTGGATTTGGCTCGCCAAGCAGCTGTCGTATGAAGTACACTGGAGAACCTGACTAGGACAGGCCGATGGTGTTCTTTGTTTGGAGTCCCTATACGATGACAGGCAGTGATAGAGGCACCTGTGACGTCCTTCACCAACATCGTACCGTTTACTATGGACAACACGGCGGCATTACAGTTTTCGTCGTCAGTCTCCGGCACGCCGTGAAAAAGTAGTGCTTTACGACGGTGTCTGGTCTCCATCGCATCGAACATGTTTTCGCATTGAGTTATTTGCTGTCTCAGCAATCGCAGCATTTTGAGCGTGAGCTCCCGAAAGGTCCGGAACTCTTCGACAACCCGAGCGACGGTGTCCTTGGCAGCTCCCCCAGTCTGAAGTTGAGCTTCGAGTTGGGCCATTCGCTGCGAAAAACTGTCTTCAAGCGTCTTTTGTGTAGATTGGATGTCCTCTAGTGAAGTCATATTAACTGTTTTAAAGTGAGGTGTTGTTCTGGTGAAGTTAAACGCTGGCTGGTAGTGGTGCAGAGCTGGATTACATTCAGCAACACAAAAGTGAGTACATTCATAACGTAATTTTGCAAAATTCACGAGTTTGGAAAGTATATAAACACAGTTTAACTAATTGAATTTAAAATTTTAACCGAAAGCACGTCCACTCAATACACCGACCATAGACAATATCTAGAGAGACTGTTTCATTGATCCTCTCTAATATCTCTATTTAAACCGCCATACCTGTACTCGTTAGTAAAGTCACTTCGTATATTTAAAAAAAAAATGCAGAAAAATAAGTCTTTTTTAGTTTAACATTCCTATTAGCGCGTATTAACCCGTAAACCCGGAAGTGTTTGTAATACACATGTGGAAAACAATTGAATATAAAACATTGCCACTCGCCCCACATTACGTGAAAAGGTATTTTCTTGTTGCGCGAACTGCTAACCCATCAAGGCGTTCAAGCCTCGATTACTTACAGTCCGTTAATATAAAAAGACCTCTGCATTTCTCATTCATGGCTCTTTTTCTTTAATATTCGCCATTCTGAACTAACTGCTCGGATGAGGGGCGACAATGATGTTTCGAGATGAGGGACAATTACAGTTCTTTAAACTCTTATTCATACATAGTCTTGTATGAAATACTTTGTAGAATTAAGTATATTTTGTCATTTTCGCGATACAAGGCAACGACTTGCGATCCAGAAGTGCCGGGTTGGATTCCAGGGCTGTTATTTTTTATTACCAGAAAATCCCCAGTGGCATCACAGAGTCTGAAAATGTTCCTGAAAATGGCAGAAGACTCAACCTCTTAAGTGAGATTTAAGAAACAAGTGACGAAAGGGTGAAGTAACGACCGCCTGCTTATCACAACTCACTCAACTCACACCTATAATAAAAGAAATTCAAATTCCATTTTTAAATTGGGTATTCTCATCACATCATTGGCGGTTAAATTTGAAATTTATATATTAATCACTAACACTCCCTTCAATAATACTAGCACAAATAATTTGACTCCATTTGTACCCTTTTTCTAGTTTTATATCCTGTATATAATTAACAAATAAATTAAAAAATTACGTTTTCCCAACAAACATAAGTATATAATGATTGTGGTGATTAGGAGAACGTCAATTTTATATTTTTTTATCGGGATTTTTTTTAATGTCAATGTATTTGTAATCACGGTAACTATTACCTGTCTTAGTTTCTTATTACGTTATTTTGACTCTCTGTATATGTTTTTTTGTATGATTTACTAAGTGTATAAATAATTAATAAATAATACAATAAATACACCCAACAGTCACATACATAGTTCTGACCCCACACTAGGATACAAGTCCTGTGTCGTGGATATCAGAAACTACGAGAGACTTTTCGGTCTCACAAACACCCAGACCCGAAACAAATATTTGTCGATTACACAAACATTTGTCTCGGTGCGGGGATCGAACCCGCGGCCACTCGTTTCGCAAGCTGGTGTCTAGCCAACTGCGCCACGGGGCTAAATTGACATAAATAAATAAATAATTCCCCTCAACTTCCAAAACGTGGCGAACCTACAAGAACCTCATAAATCATAATGCGCAGTTTATTTTACTGTTGTTTAACCAGAGAAAAAAGCCAAGAACATCTCATCTAATCGCAGCAACCGACTTGTGACAAGTTAAAATATATTAATCCTGGGAAATGTCTGACTAAAGGGAACGTAAACAAGAGTTGTGCAGATAAACGCGAGTGACTTATCCTGAATATAGTACGTTATAATAATAATAATAATAACCCCCCCATGGGGTCACCTTGTCGTGGTGGGGGGGCTTACGAGTAGAGGTACTGAAGCATGGCTGAATCTTACACCTACAGCTATAAAACACATGTAGTAGGCACTACATAGTAACCACATAGTCCAATAACACCTAGGACACCTACTCAAACAAACGACCCCAAACACCCGTTTACGGAGAATTACTAATGGAGCAAGAAACTAATGGATATAGTCTACGGCCGCTTCCCGGGGGTCGCCGGGGCGCATCTGGTGCCAACGCTGGATGCCACAGCATACGATCCGTTGGCGACGGGGGGCTGAACAGGCGGGCTCCCCTCGATAAGTCGACTACAGCCGAGAAATCACCATCACCCTCATCTAGTATTTCTTCACTTTTTGCCGACATACCTTCATCAGACTCATTCCATAAATCACCAAATTCATCATCGTCAAATTCACCAACATCTTCATGTGTTAGTCAAATAACATCCGCATCAATAGAAAGTAGATACGAACTTAGATCAATAGGACGAAGACGCCGAGTTGAGTCAGACATTGTTAAAGATTTTAGAAAGTGCAATCGAGACGTCCACGAATCGATAATCAACCCCAACAAACCCGTTACCCAAGAAGGCCACATACCTCCCACAAATGTCATGGATGTTGCACAGACGACAAATTTTGTCGGAAACTCTGTTCCCACCATGAACATTCAAAGTAAGCGCATGAAATGGTCCAATGAAATAAACGAATTCATTCTGCGCACCTATCTGGAAATAACATGTTTAGAAACCAATACCAAAGCTTATTTAGAACCTTTATATATTAGAGTTACTGAAGCATTCCCGAACATTACCGTTAGCCGACAGCGTATTGGCGATCAACGGAGAGCCATTAGTCGTAATAAACTGATACCACAAAACCGTATATCTGAAATTTATAATGAAGTACGAGCGAAATTATCATCCCCCAATAACTTACATGTACCAATAGATCCCACCAATACAGAAAATGCGATACTCTCGTCAAGCAATAAGCGGATGAAGTGGACGAATGAACAAAACGAAATAATAATTCGCAGCTACCTTAAAGTTACACATCTAGAGACCAATCTAACTTCGTACAGAAAGCAAATGTATCGTGAGTTTATTGCGCATTTCCCTCATCTTGAACATATATCTGAGCAGAGAGTTGCCGATCAGCGGCGTGCAATTATTAATAATAGATATTTATCCGAAGAAAGAATACAAGAGATAAGACAAGAAGTGAGTGAGAATTTAGAATTAGAAAATAGACCCGAATACCCTAAATGCAACAAAAATAAAATTGCAGAACCATATATTGTGGACAGAGAGGACCAAATAATTCACTCTATAATTAACCCCAATAATGATCACCAAGTAATAAGTAATGACCCCAAAAACAGTAAAAATATACCAATCACCTCAACTGATACATACAATTTACCGACAGTAGATTTAGAAATAAGCTCCCATGTACTCATTAATAACGATAAAACTGACCCTAATATGAATACTGATCTCGCAAACCTTAGCAATACAAATAGGAACAAAATTTTAGATTCAATGTTTAACGAGTCTCTTATTGAATTTAGAAATACGGAACCTACCAAACGACCATATATACCAAAACAAAGAGCATCTAAAAAGTTAGCCTTAGCATTAAAATATATTAATGATGTCATTCTCCCCGAAAATTTAAATAGTAGTACAGATTTCTCAACATTGCAGTTAGTTATATATTGTAGTGCTGTAACGGCAGCAAAATTCAACGGATCTAAAATAATTCATCATAAGTCAAATAAGAGCGAAAGTACCAGACAACGTAAACCAGCGTGGCAAATTAGAATTGAGAAGAGGATAGAAAAATTAAGAGCATATATAGGAAAATTAACTCAATATATAAATGGAAATAGAAGTAATAGGCTACTAAAGCATTTAACTAAAATACTAAATCAATATACTAAACACGCTACCCATGAACCAGAAAACAGCCAACCGGCACACGTGTTAGATACACTTAAACAAAAATTAGCTGTAGCAACCCATCGATTAAAAAGATATAAAGAATGCACTCTCCGAAAAACCCAAAATTCTAAATTTTCTAGTAACGAAAGACAGTTTTACCGCAGTTTAAATAGATCAAATGTTGAAATACATCAAAGCACAATGCCACCAGTAGATGAGCTGCGAGATTTTTGGGCGAATATCTGGGAAAACCCTATTGAACATAACGACAAGGCCGAATGGATTATAGAAGAAGAAAACAGGTCTAATAATATACCAGACATGTACTTTATAAAAATTAGTTTAGAGACATTTAAAAACACCCTGACTAAACTACAAAACTGGAAAGCACCTGGTTCAGACAATGTCCACAACTACTGGTACAAGAAGTTAACATCCACACATTCTTTCCTGCTAGATTATATAAATAACTTTATTTTACAACCGGAAACCGTACCAAAATATATCACAGAAGGCATTACGTATATGCTGCCAAAAGATCCCAATGAAACACGAAACCCCGCAAAATATAGACCCATTACGTGTCTGCAAAATTTGTATAAAATTATTACTTCTTGCATCGCTGAAGAAATCTACAACCACATAGATATTAATAGTATACTTAGCGAGGAACAAAAAGGTTGCAGAAAATTCAGCCAAGGTTGTAAAGAGCAGCTAACAATAGATTCAGTCGTATTAAAACAAGTGTTAAACAAAAAGAAGAATATTTTTACGATGTATATAGATTACAAGAAGGCCTATGATTCAATACCTCACTCCTGGTTATTTAAAGTGTTGCATATCTATAAAGTAAATCCGTATTTGATAAAGTTTTTGCAAAGTATTTCGAAAAATTGGACAACTAGTTTAAAAATAAAAACAGTGGAAGGATGTCTACAAACTGATACTATTCAAATTAAACGCGGAATCTTTCAAGGCGATGCCCTAAGCCCTCTGTGGTTCTGCCTCGCCTTAAACCCTCTGTCGAATATCCTAAATACAAAAAATATTGGTTACCCACTTACCTATAAAACTGCACAGAATACCGATGAGTTTAGAAAGCTTACACATCTATTATATATGGATGATATCAAGTTGTATGCATCCACTCAAAATGACATAAATATATTAGCAGAAACAACAGAAAATTTCTCCAAGGATATTTGTATGGAATTCGGCATCGATAAATGCAAGATCAATTGTATTAAAGCAGGTCAGGTACATAAACATTACCACACCCTTACCACAGGACAACAGATAGACTCTTTGGATGAATATAGTACGTATAAATATTTAGGCTACAATCAATGTAAGCAAATACTTTTTAAGGAGACTAAAACTGCGCTCACACAACAATTTAAACACCGACTTAATTTAATTCTAAAAACACAGTTAGATTCCAAAAACATGATAAAAGCTATAAATACATACGCCATTCCGGTTCTAACTTATTCATTCGGTATAGTAAATTGGACAAAGACAGACCTTAAAAACACCCAAAGAATTATTAACGTATCAATGACCAAGCACAGAAAACACCACCCAAGATCCTGCTTGCAGAGAATCACGCTACCCCGATCTGACGGAGGTAGAGGTCTTATAGACATAGCCAATCTGCATAATAAACAGATAACCACCCTTAGAAAATATTTTCACAACAAATCGCTTACATCAGAACTACACAATGCCATAGTACAAAACGATTTTAGATATACTCCTTTGAACCTTGCCGACCGCTCAGTCCAAGTAAATGAAAAAATAGTAGACAGACAATCAAAATTAGCAGCATGGACCCAAAAGTCGCTTCATGGAAGACATCTTCAAGATCTGAGTAAACCAGACGTCGACAAGATAGCGTCGAACGATTGGCTTAGACGAGGAGAGCTCTTTCCTGAAACTGAGGGTTTTATGATCGCCATCCAAGATCAAGTTATTGAAACTAGAAACTATCAAAAATATATAATTAAAAAATTAGCTTCCGACTTATGTAGAAAATGTAACAGCGCACCAGAAACTATCCAGCACATTACAGGTGCTTGTAAAGCAATAGTACAGACAGAGTATAAACATAGACACGATCAAATAGCCAACATCATTCATCAAAAACTAGCCCAAAAATACAAATTAATAGAGTACAACCAATTAGAGCCATACTACAAGTACAAACCCGAAACTGTCTTGGAAAATGACTCTTACAAACTTTATTATGACCGAACAATATTAACAGACAAGACAGTTCATTACAATAGACCCGATATTACCCTAATAGATAAACACAATAAAACAGCGAAAATAATAGACATAGCCATACCCAATACGCACAACTTACAAAACACAATATCGGAAAAACTATCTAAATACGTAGATCTGAAAGATGAAATAGCCCGGATGTGGAAACTACATCAAGTATCAATAGTTCCAATAGTCATTTCAACTACAGGAGTAGTACCCAAACACCTACAGAAGGCAATAGAAATGATAGACCTACCATCAACTACCTACAGTCTTATGCAAAAAGCTACTATCTTGAATACCTGCAGATTAGTTCGGAAATTTTTAAATACAGACTCTAATGGACACGACCTTTCAGTGGTTTTAAATAACCCATCAACCCAATAGTACACACTTGGCCTAGGCCCGTATGTGCTATTTTTGCCAGCTCAGGAAGCTGAGAATTAAAGAACTTGAGAATAATAATAATAAAGCTTTATTTATTCCTTACACCTAGTTAACATTAATTCTAAACATTATTTCTAGTGTTAGTATTGTACTTATTTCTATTTGTTAGTATATTATATTAAACTACGTTAACGCGTTTTGTTGTAAGGACCGCTCTGGCGGTGAAAGCCTCCTCCATTTCCTTCCATTTCGCTCTGTCTCTTGCCAGCCTGCTCCATGTATTTCCCACCGTGGCAACTATGTCATCACTCCATCTTTTGAATGGCCTTCCTTTCCGTCTTTTCTTGTGGATAGGGTACCAGTTAGTAACAATTCTAGTCCATTTGTTCCTTGTTGATCTTTGGACATGCCCAGCCCATTTCCATTTATAGTACGTTAGTGATGGAGAAAGGATATTATTATGGCTACTCACCAATTCTATGGAGTATTTTTTTTGGTCAGTAGCAACACATCATCATCATCATCAGCGCATATACGTCACACTGCTGGGCACGGGCCTCCTCTACAACTGAGAGGGTTTAGGCCTCAGTTTACCACGTTGGCCTAGTGTGGGTTGGCGGACTATATACCTAAGAACTTTTAGGTGTGCAGGCTTCCTCACCATGTTTTCCTTCACCGTTAAAGTACATGATAATTCATTATGAATACTCACATAACTTCGGAAAGTTAGAGGTATGTGCCTGGGGTTTGAACCCGCGACAGCCGAGATTCTAAGCCTCGAGGCCATCACTTATTTAACAACAGCAACATGGATCCTATTATTTGTTCGCCCCTATTACGTGGACTTAAAATACCAGTCAAAGAATGGGTGTAGATATCTGCGTACCGCTTCGGAGATACCGATGTTATAGTTTTTTTTATTATGTAAAACATCGCTTTAGACACGCTGTCTATTGAGTTGTTACGGTTCCGAACAAAAAGAAACATTTTAAGAAGATCTGCATAAACGTAACATAACATGCCGTGCGTAACATAACCTCACGCCAGTATTTCCCGAAGGGGTAGGCAGAGGTGCATTTCTGCACCCACATTTCGCTAGGAAGGCATCAGTCCCACGTAATAGGCGGCGAACTTCTTGCCGTTTTTCGGGTAAATTTCCAATCTTCGTGCTGCCACAGAGAATTTCCTATCCTGTCCTGACACTTCTAGGTCGCACGGCAGATACTTGTATCGAGATAGCACGAGCCATAATAAATATTATTCATTTTATAATGAGTATTTTGTGTTTTCATTTTAGTTTTTTTAATTAAATTATCAAAAATATTTTTAATCTTCGCAATTTATTTCTTAGCAGACTTCATTTTGTATAAGTGGTCGCAGCGAATACTCGATACCGAACTCTACCGCATCACTAATTCATATTCCGTTTAATGTTTTTGAATAAAATAATCCATTTGTGGTTTTCTTCGCATAATAACTCTTTAGAAGAGCTTAGACGAACTAATTAGAATGGAAATCTTTATACAAGACTTAGAAAAGCTAAAATACTGGATTACGTCTTGATTTAAAAAGGCTAGTATTTAAATCTCTTACTACCCACATATTTTTATACGTCGGTCAACTGTCGTCGTTCTTCTACTGACAGGTATATGTAGACTCCGTTCTGCTATCGCAAATTTGTAATACAAAATGTCAATGACGCTGCCCAACTCGGAAATCGAACCCAGGACCACTCGGTTCAGAGGCGTACACTTCGCCGGTAGTGCGAGTTACTTACGTGGAACCAACAAAATCATCATCAGCTTATATTTGTCCCACTACTGGGAACGAGCCGCCTCTGCAAGACGCGTTAGATCTTAGTCTACCATGCTGGCCTAGTGCGGGTTGACGGACTACATATCTAAGAAATTTCTTGTTTTTTTTTAGGTGTGTAGTTCTCCTCACGGTGTTTTCCTTCACCGTTAAAGTACGTGATAATAAATTGTGAACACTCATTACTACAAAAGTCAGAAGTTTGAGCCTGAGATTTGAACTTGCGGCCGCTAAGATTTGACTCGTATATTTTTTTATCAATTCACCCAACAGTCACATACATAGTTCTGACTCCACACTAAGATTAATTTCTTGTATTGTATTAGAAACCACGAGAGACTTCTCAGTCTCACAAACACCCAGACCCGAAACAAATATTTATCGATTAGTCTCGGTGCGAGAATCGAACCCGCGGCCTCTCGTTTCACAAGCTGGTGTCTAGTCAGCTGCGCCACTTGGCAGTCTTATTCGGTCGTCTTTTGTCTTAAGCAATATCCGGTTCATCATCTTCAGCCCATACTCGTCCTACTGTTGGGCACGGGCCTCCTCAACTGAGAGGGTCTAGGCCTTAGTCCAGATATCCGATATTTTTTTCGACAGCCCCGTGGCGCAGATGGCTAGACACCAGCTTGCGAAACGAGAGGCCGCGGGTTCGATCCCCGCACCGAGACAAATGTTTGTGTGATCCACAAATATTTGTTTCGGGTCTGGGTCTTTGTGAGACCGAAAAGTCTCTCGTAGTCTCTGATACCCACGACACAGGACTTGTATCCTAGTGTGGGGTCAGAACTATGTATGTGATTGTTGGGTGTATTTATTTACTTTTTATTAAAAAGGCATGAGGCAGGACGAGAATCCAAACAGTTGTCCCACCAAATCCCGGTCCTCAATTCCCTCGTCCGCATATTGTCTCGAAACCAGTAGACTGTCTTACCCTATGAATTCATTACAGGTTATGTCGTCTGGTTTAACTTGACCTGTGTGTACCATAGTTATGTATATGTGCGGTTAAGTGGACATAGTGACTGTCCTGTTACAATGCGGACGGTTTGTGTGTTTGTATGTTTGGGATTTTTTTTAAAGGGATAAATTAGCTGTATTCTGTACTTTGGTAAAGTAGATATATGGATGAATTTCAATGGAGGTACTTCCATGTAAGCCCAAAAGCATAAATTGCCTTTCAAAATTCCGAGTAATAATCTTTGAGCTTTAAATCTTTATTTAACAAAATCAATTTGATATATCTCCCACATCTCGCTGATCACTCGTTAAATATTCCATCATGCCTCGTTGTCTGGAAGAGATCGCTTTGAGCGATAAGACCGCCGATTGTCCACTGTGTTATAAATTATTCCTTGTATTGTTATTTATTTGCATAAATTGTGTATAATAAAGTGTTTATATATCAGAATAAAGATAATTCTGACTTTGACTTTGATTTTGACCAGATTTATAAATGAGAATAATATACAGACCCCACAATAAACAGTTATAAACTAGACATTACACAATTAACGTGTAACGCTTTTGGACTTCTATGGAAGTACCGCCACTGCCTAGATATTAACATCTAAAATTATTAATTTTCTTTGGTGTTTAGTCCGCCAACCCGCACTAGGCTAGCGTGGTGGACTAAGACCTAAAGGCCTCTCAGCTGTAGAGGAGGCCCGTGCCTAGCAACGGGACGTACATATATGTATAATCGTGACTGGTGAGGGATAATCTTGTCTTTCTTGTAGCCATTATTTGGACCGAAATGCGCTTACAGTCAGATGTGATGGTACTGTGTGGTGCTAGTTTGAAAGAAGATAGGGATCAGCTCAAGAACTAACCAATATAAATAATTAAATAACATCTGATAAGCTTATTGTTACAACAGAAACTTGTACTGATTGTTTCAGCTTTGGTTCAGACTTCATTGTATATGCGTCTCTGTTCTCCCAAGTGAGCGAACGTCAAGCCATTTCAAAATTAATTAAGTACATGTTTGATTGGATCAAGGAAACGGAGGCGTTCATTATTTAATAATCCACATCGTGTGGAGTAAGTTGCTTAAGAAGACGGTTTTGATATGTGCTCCTGCGTCTTTGATTTAAATAAGGCAAATTTTGAGTCATCATCATCATCATCAGCCCAAATACGTCCCACTGCTGGGCACGGGCCTCCTCTACAACTGAGAGGGTTTAGGCCTTAGTCCACCACGCTGGCCTAGTGCGGGTTGGCGGACTACACACCTAAGAAATTCCTAAGGAAAACATCGTGATGAAATTTTGAGTACCTACAACAAATGTTGGAAATTATTCTACCCACTTTCTGGAGGATAGAAACTTGTGAATCTAAAGGTCATGCGGTTGATTCTTGCATAAATATAATTCTGGTTGTTCGTGGTGGGTAGGATGTACATATATTTTCAAATGCAGTTCGATGGTTTTGCGTTAAAAACTATCATAATCATTATGCTCATTATATCAATCCTTAGCTTGTTATTGGAAGGTGAAAACGTAACTGAATTTCTTTGTAAGCCAATATTATTATTTATGTTATATTATTAGCACTAGCATTAGCACTTTTATTAGTGCCAATTTATCACTTTTTAGCAAATGTGAGTGTCCCAAATTTTGAAACGATAAGAGGTTTTTTTAATTCCCAAATGTTTAATACAGATGTTTGACAGCCCCGTGGCGCAGATGGCTAGACACCAGCTTGCGAAACGAGAGGCCGCGGGTTCGATCCCCGCACCGAGACAAATGTTTGTGTGATCCACAAATATTTGTTTCGGGTCTGGGTGTATGTGAGACCGAAAAGTCTCTCGTAGTTTCTGATACCCACGACACAAGACTTGTATCTTAGTGTGGGATCAGAACTATGTATGCGACTGTTGGGTGTATTTATTTATTTTTTTAACTGCCCCGAATTAACGCTTTTATTAGTGCCAATTTATGACTTTTTAGCAAATGTGAGTATCCCAAATTTTTAAACGTTAAGAGGTTTTTTATAAATGTTTAATACAGATAGGATCGCGTGGAGCCACGTGTCGGCGCCAGTTCACGAGTCCACGTTGCCAATTTAATTAAGACGCTAGGCTGTTGGCACTGACTAATGTGCTTTAGATGTGTAGTCCGCGAGGCTGTGTGCGCTGCGGTCACATCGCCACCCACCCTTTATTGATTCATGTATTACGTGCTCTAGAAACTTCTACTTCTACTTATTTTGCATTAATATCAGCTCATATGCTTACTAATGTTGGGTATAGGCCTCTAGAACTGATAAGTTTTGTATAGGAAAAGTCAGAGCTGCCTAAAATTTTAACTCGCGTCACTAAAGATTTCGTTACGACCGCGCGCCTAGTCTTCGAGGTTGTGACTTACACTTATTCATTGAAATATTATTCATTCGTCCCACTGCTGGACACGGGCTTGCGCTACAGCTGACAGGCGTTAGGCCTTAGTCCACCACGCTGTCTTAGTGTGGGTAGGCGGATTACACACCTAAGAAATTCCTAAGAATATTTAAGTTCTTCACGATGTTTTCCTTCACCGTTAAAGTAACTGATAAATAATTGAGAATACACACATAGCTTCAAAAAGTCAGAGGTGAGTGCCTGGGGTTTGAACGTTTGACAGCCAAGATTCTCGACCGCACGCCTAAAATTCGATGCCAACTACTCTGTCTATAATATAATAAAAAATAAGAATGCAAAAAATACTTTATGATATTGTATGCATATCTACTATATAGTTATATTCATGTAATTTCCTATTTAATCAACAATACACTTCACATCTTCGAGTAGAAAGTTGTCATGACAGTACAAAAAAATTAGTTACACATCTCCATTTGTAAGTAGTTCTAATACATCAAAACAAAAAATTATCATAGTCAGCGAGACTAAGCCTATATAAAAATAGAATGTGTCATGAAAAGGGAAGGCTTGATTTGTCACTCCACTAACTCTCTTCCCACTGTTGAAATATACCGGGAACATCGTACGCAGTAGCATTGTATTGTGTTGTGTATTTATTTTTATCATTAAAACTATCTAGACCTTCATTGACAGCCCCGTGGCGCAGTTGCCTGAACACCAGCTTGCGAAACGTGAGGCCGCGGGTTCGATCCCCCCACCGAGACAAATAAATAAATACATAAATACACCCAACAGTCACATACATAGTTCTGATCCCACACTAAGATACAAGTCTTGTGTCGTGAGTATCAGAAACTACGAGAGACTTTTCGGTCTCACATACACCCAGACCCGAAACAAATATTTGTGGATCACACAAACATTTGTCTCGGTGCGGGGATCGAACCCGCGGCCTCTCGTTTCGCAAGCTGGTGTCTAGCCAACTGCGCCACGGGGCTGTCAATGAAGGTCTAGATAGTTTTAATGATAAAAATAAATGTTTGTGTAATCCACAAATACCTATTTGTTTCGGGTCTGGGTGTTTGTGAGACCCAAAAAGTCTCTCGTAGTTTCGGATACCCACCACACAAGACTCGTATCTTAATGTGGGGTCAGAACTATGTATGTAACTGTTGGGTGTATTTATTTATTTATTGCTTCATGGGATTTGAATATAGCGCGTGTGAACAAGAAGTCTGAGTTACATTCGTTATTTGTCGTTTGATCCTCTTCGTGCCAGCATAAAAAGAAATCAGTTAATTAACTATATTACAAGTAATACTTTTAAATAAGATAAAGTATTTATTTGAGTAAGAAAATTACAAACCCTCTTAGTTGTAGAGGAGGCCCGTGCCCAGCAATGGGATGTATATGGGCTGATGATGATGATGAAGAAAATCACTCGTTTAGACTATGTTGGTCCTATGACGTAAGGGTGAAAATTCGATTTCCAGGGCAGGTAGCGTTATTTGGAATTTCCACAATACAGTTTTCATAGGCAGCAATTATTTAATAAATACGCTTACGGAAACAGCCTTGGTCTCTAGTATGTGAGATTTAATACATACTTAGCAGTGGCGGTACTTCCATAGAAGCCCAAAAGCCCACCCTGTCTTACAAAATTCCGAATAATAATCTTTAAGCTTCAATTCTTTATTTAACAAAAGCAATTTGGCATGTACATGATAATAACCTAACCCCACCATAAACAATTATAAACTAGACATTACACAATTAACGTGTAACGCTTTTGGGCTTCTATGGAAGTGCCGCCACTGATACTTAGGCCCTAAACTTTTTACGAGCAACATTGTATCAACAAAAATAATAAAGTTGCAGTTGCATTCAGTTGAAATAAATCCTTTTTTGAAAACTATACGTTAATTTAAAAATATGTAAGATAATAGTTGTCGCAATGACAACCAAGAAACATAAAAAATAGCAGTAATTTCTCAAATAGTTATATGTAGGTATTATAAATAAAAACATACTAAATAAAATGGACTGCGCATCTTCACGGCAATGCTACCCAGACTTCCGAGGAATGGTTAGTAGGATTACACTGATTTTGGGGACTTTGGTGTAAATTGTGACATGAGAGTAAGTAAAATTGGTAGGGTAAGTCTTATTACACTTCTGTTAGATTTACGTCACCGTAGACTAAGGCTAAGGCCTAAACCCTCTCAGTTGCAGAGGAGGCCCGTGCCTACGATTTACCTCGAGGGTGTTCGATACGCGATTATTATTATTATTTTAATACTATATAATTTAATAGGATAAACGTTTGACCATATCCTGTCTGATAAGTATATACCTATTCACTTAGTCTTGAAAAGTTCCAGATAATTATATTCTGGGATCAAGTAACCTGGCGTGTTCATCTCTTGGCCAAATTAGTGAATTTATTAGCATTATATGTCTGTTTTTTATTCAAAATTGAGTTAAATAACAACTTTCAATAGTTCTTCGTCTGCTATAGATTATCTGTGCATGAGCACACATATTCCCACTAAAAGATGATGTATAATTAATAATAGTTTTCGGTTGTAATTTGAAATCTTGTATATGATGTTAGGGCATGCAGTGACGTTCAAACAATTTTAAAGGCAAGGAACGATCATCTTTTATCATTCGGCACTAGTACAATGGCCTTTTTGAATCCGCCAGAACACGAAACAAACACAAGAAATCATCATGATCATCATCAGCAGTGGCGGTACTTCCATAGAAGCCCAAAAGCGTTACACATTAATTTTGTAATGTCTAGTTTACAATTGTTAATTGTGGGACCAGATATTCTCATTTATATGTCAAATTGCTTCTTTTAAATAATGATTTAAAACTTAAAAATTATTATTCGGAATATTGTAAGGCCAACTGGGCTTTTGGGCTTCTGTGGAAGTAACACCACGGATCATCAGCACACATGTAACACGTCCACTGCTGGATATAGGCCCTCCATTGCATTAATCTTATTTATGAAAACATGAAACGTAAAAATCCTTTTTTTTAGATTACTGTCAAAATATCATGACCATCTTTTTTAAATATGTCTAAAATATCACTTTTGTGTATAATATTTCTTGAACAATAAATCATGTGTGATTAGTTTTGTCACAATTGTGATGTGTATAAAATTTTGGCACATTCACTACTTATGTGTGTGTGGTAAGCTTTGTTCATGTAAGGTTTTTCGGTTCTTGGCACCGACTGGGTTTGTGTGAACCGCATCAGTGTATAAGTAATATATTAAATATACCAACATATTTACACTAATATTATATCATTATTACTGAGCCATACTAATATTCATCATCATCATCACCAGTCCATATACGTCCCACTGCTGGGCACTGACCTCCGCTACCATATTATAAATGCGAAACTAACTCTGTCTGTCTGCTACGCTTTCACGCATAAACTGCTGTATCGATTTGAATGATCTTTGGTGTGGAGATTAGAAAGAGAAAATTTGGAGTGTTAGAGTGTCTTGGGAAGGGACTTAGGGTACTTAATGTTATAGAATTATATTATGAATTTTATGAGTTTGTTTGGTTGAACGCGCTAATCTCAGGAACAACTGGAACGAATTAAAAAAAAAAGGGTTGAATTTATCGACAAAGGTTATATACTATTTGACGGCTATGACCAATAGAAGCGGAGCATAAATGAAAAATGTGGCTTATGATGATAGTGCATAAATTTAACATGCTTTAAAAAAAATATTGTGTTGAATTTGTCGGCTAAGGAAAATAGATAATAGACTATATAACGCCTATGACCAATAGGAGCGAAGCATACCTAAATGAAAAATGTGCATGATGATGATAGTGCATAAATTTAACATGCTTTAAAAATATATTTTTGTGATGAATTTGTCGGCAAAGGAGAATAGATAGTCTATATGTATATAACGCCTATGACCAATAAGAGCGAAGCATACGAGTAAATGCAATATGTGGCTGATGATGATAGTGCATAAATTTAACATGCTTTAAAAATATATTTTTGTGATGAATTTGTCGGCAAAGGAGAATAGATAATAGACTATGTATATAACGCCTATGACCAATAGGAGCGAAGCAAACGAGTAAATGAAATATGTGGCTGATGATGATAGTGCATAAATTTAACATGCTTTAAAAAAAAATTGTGATGAATTTGTCGGCAAAGGATAATAGATAATAGACTATGTATATAACGCCTATGACGAATAGGAGCAGAGCATACCTAAATGAAAAATGTGCATGATGATGATAGTGCATAAATTTAACGTGCTTTCTAGAGAGGCGATTTCTAAGTCGCAGAAGTTTGTGCCGATCCATAATAGACGCTACGGAGCTGGTGGACAGCGCGGCGGCTGAGATGTACGCAGATCAGCACCAGTGGCACGGCACACTAATGGGTCACACTGTAAGTTCAGTAATATATACATAATAGTAAGTACGGTACATACACCTAAAGGTTCTAAGGAATTTCTTAGGTATGTAGTCCGCCAACCCGCACTAGGCCAGCGTGGTGGACTTGGGCCTTAACCATCTAAGTTGTAAAGGGGGCCCGTGCCTAGCAATGGAACGTATATGGACTGATGATGATGAGTACAAAAGAGTCTCAATTAAGTACTACTACTAATTAAGACTATGGCCTAACCTCTAGCAGCTGTAATGAAGAATGCTTAGCAGTGAAACATATTTTTTTGTACAACACAAGAACATAATTAAGATTAACACTACTAAATCTTACAAACTATGTCTGTCACAAAGGGTGGTCTTATCGATATAAGCGATCTCTTCCACACAACCCAGAAAACAGTATATAGTGAATATGAAAGGGGACGGTAATGGTGTCACAAATGCAACTGACAAAATTTACAAATAAACTGATTATAATATATAAAATAACTAAATAAATAACCTTCACATGCATACATCTGACCCCACACTAAGATACAAGTCTTGTGTCGTGGGTACCAGAAACTACGAGAGACTTTTCGGTCTCACAAACATCCGAACACGAAACAAATACTTGTGGGTTTTACTATAAATTAAAAAGATTTCTTATAGGCTTTTGTAGATTTTTTTTTTTATTTATTTATTTATTATCAATACACATTTTACAGGATTATTATCCTAATACCCGCTGTGTTAAGACACATTTTTATATATTCGTACATTTTCTATACGAAATTAGGCAGTTAGGCACACCACACCTATAGTAAAAGTATATAATGTACGAGTACACACGCAATAAGGGATAAGGGTTAACAGTTACCGGGTCCATTATCAAACTTGGTCACAATAAGATGTAACTAATGGGAAAGTCCAATAAAGCTTTGTGCGACACGAGAATCGAACCCAATAGGCACCTTTTCATCACGTGCGCCAATTTATATCGCAATATCGATCAGTCCTATTAAAATGGGATTAAGTCTTTTCAATTTAGTTTTCTTCCCTCTTATTATTGTACCCTCATTGAGTGAATACAAGTCGATTGAAACGGGATTTAGGTGTACGAATATTGGATCTTTTTACAATCTTGTATCTAAAAATATATTTTGATAAGATTAGCTTGTAACTCAAATGAAAGGCATATTGCCAATTTTATTTTTTGGTGCCCTTTGGATTTCCAGCGTAATTGTGGAACTCGCGTTCGATTCCAAGTCAGGGTATTTTTTTATTCAGACAAGACAAAAGTTTTTAGAAGTGGTGTGGGAAATTTTTTAACCTTCAATTTGAAGGTTTCAAATTAATCTTCTAAAAAATATCTTTATAGCATATTTCAAGACTAGTTGCTGTCACTGAGAATTTCAAAATAGAAAACGCAATAACACTGTCTGACCCGGGAATCGAACCCGGGACGTCTAGATCGCACGGCACATACTTGACAGACCACGAAACAAACTTTAATGAGTTTGTTTAAAATAAAATACATTAGTTATAGCCTTCAATTTCTTGTTCGCTGTTCAATAGGGCTGTACGATGTATGTACATATATCAAGAATTGTGTCGCTTATCTTTCAGTTCAGCGTGTCTCGACCACCGTGCCCAGCACAAACAGAGGGCAGCACCGTTGTCAATGTCTTCAGGTCTTGGCTGCGGACACATGAAGAAGCACAGGTGACTTGGTCATCATGTCTATCTCTAACACTTATTAATCTCATTGTAAAATACTTGGTACCTGACATGGTCCAGTGGCGGTACTTCCATAGAAGCCCAAAAGCGTTGCGTTAATTGTGTAATGTCTAGTTTATAATTGTTTATTGTGGCGTCAGGATATTCTCATTTATATGTCAAATTGCTTTTGTTAAATAAAGATTTAAATATTAAAGATGAATATTTGGTATTTTGTTAGGCGGTTTCTTCTCGTCAAAAATACATAAAAGGGGTAAATACGTATATAGGGGTATAATAATGATAACATTGTCATGATGATTAGACGTTTACATGGACATTATGGGTTACGTGAGAAACGAAACTAAGTCGACTTAATCACACTTTACCAACTATTGCAATTTCAGTTACTAATACAAGTTTCAATATAAAGGCGATCTCTCAGGGCACAAGTGACTTCTTCGACAACTCAATTTCTTCTTCTTATTTCGAATCGTCAGACAAGCGCCTCTCGCAAGAAGGCTACAGTGTTGTACTGCAATCTTCTTTCACAACGTGACGTCTCGATGGATGCCGTACTGACACATTTAATATTATTCATTTCATCCCCCAGAGTGGGGCTTGGGAAATCTACCTCACATATGTAACGGTAATAAAGGGTTTCCTCTCCACGGCCCTCTTATTTGGTGGGTTTTTACGCCCGGTCGTGTGACGTGCCACTCCTGACGGGCGAAATTTTTATAACCCACTAAAAGGCTTACAACTCCCGAATCCACTCCATCCTTGCGAAGTTTCCCGAGTGTTGCGGAGTAATGTATCGTGTATTACTGAGTGTTGAATAATTTCCGCTGTACATGCGCGTATCGGCGTACGCTTTCAGAGTTTTCTTTGTATGAAAGTTGTGCATTGTTATCAATGTTTCAATACGTGCTGAAATATTTCGGGTAATTTTCGGAAATATTTTGTTATGCAATACTGTATAAAGCTTGGCTTGTGTGAGCCCGCCATTGTGGTGTACGAAAGTCGGTCTTGTTCTGGGATGAATAAGTGTGCGTCACGTTTTGAAAAAAAAACGACATAATTGTTGCAACTTATAGGGATAATATTTTTTTTATTTACCCCATATTTTTTTATTTTTGTAAAATCTTACTCCACCATACTGATGACTAAAATAAGTGTTTATTAACCGTGATTAAATAGCACATTTTTTTGTTAAAATATACATCTCACTAAGAATAAATAAATAAATTCACCCAACAGTCACATGCATAGTTCTGACCCCACACTAGGATACAAGTCCTGTGTCATGGGTATCATAAACCACGAGAGACCTTTCGGTCTCACAAACACCCAGACCCGAAACAAATATTCGTGGATCACACAAACATTCGGTCTCGGTGCGGGGATTGAACCCGCCGTCTCTCGTATCGCAAGCTGGTATCTAGCCAACTGCGCCACGGGGTTGTCAAACTTAGAATATGAACTCTTGACACACGTTTCAAAGATCTGGCACCGTTGTATCGACAATTTCAGAGCTATGTGCTCTTGAGTAAATCGGTCCATTATCACAACAATGTCTAAACATCATTAACTCGATATCAGATAAATTAAACAGCGGAACAGCGTTAAGGGGAGAATAAACATAATTATCTGAACACATGACGGCCTACGTAACACAGTTGGTTAGACACCAGGCTAGATTACCAGGGACGCGGGTTCGATCCCCGAGTTAAATATTTATTTGTTTACTAACGTTCATAATACGTTAGCAGGATCAAATATTCTAGCGTAAATCAGAATTGTAGCTATCCATCACTCAATGGAAGTCCACTGCTGGACATAGGCCTCTACTAATGACTTCCACAGCAATGGAAGTCCACTGCTGGACATAGGCCTCTTCTAATGACTTCCACAGGGACTTGTTGGAAGCAGCTTGCATCCTTGTAGCTATGTGTTGGGTGTATTATATAAAAAAAAAAACTATTTTATGCTTCAGAATAATGTGGCTATGTGTTGGAATAATGTGTCCCCAGAGACCTAAAGCAGACTTTAAAATCTCAACTCGGAATTATGTTTTATTTTCTTTTGCTTTACCGTTCCAAAGATCCGCATTCCAAAGATGTATTGATTGTACTGAAAAGGAAGAATGAAGAAAGTCTGAGTTGTGGGGTAGGCGAAGAAGGAGAAGATTATTCGATGCCCGAAGATATTTCTCGTAGCTAGAATGCTAAAATTGTACTCACCATGTGTTAAAGCTGTTTGACGCTCCACGCTGTCATAAAGTGTTTCATTTCCAGGTGATGTTGGCAAGTGTGCTCGTGGTGGTGGGACTGTGGTGGTTGGTGCGAGCAGTCCTCACGTTGATCATCAACCTCGTCTGTCCGCTGCTCGTCGTGTTTCTGGCTGTGGTGAGCTGTCTATCTGGTGTATCTGCACCAGCCCATTTAGGTCCCACTGTAGGGCACGAACCTCCTCTGAGAGAGGTTGGGCGTTAGTCCACCACGCTGGAGTGGTGTGCGTTGGTGGGCAAACCTAAGAAAACTTTTCTAGTAACGTTAAACTGCGTGATAATTCATCATCATCATCATCATCAGCCCAAATACGTCCCACTGTTGGGCACGGGCCTCCTCTACAATTGAGAGGGTAATAATTAATTAATTATTGATAATTAATTGTACTCATTTAGCAAAATCAGAGCCCGGTACTTCCCAACCGCGAGTTCTTTTAATCCTAGACTATCACAACTTCTGGGCTGAGAATCATTAAAGAATTATTAAAATTTATCTAATACACATAGGTAAAGGTGTGTTTATCTTGTATCCACCACCCTGAGTTAACTGGTTGATAGACACGTGTTATAAAAAGTTTTAGGCATGTTAATTAATTATAACTGTTTCATCATCAGCCCATATACGTCCAACTGCTGGGCACGGGCCTCCTCTACAACTGAGAGGGTTTAGACCTTAGTCCACCACGCTGGCCTAGTGCGGGTTGGCGGACTACACACCTAAGAAATTCCTAAGAACTTTTAGGTGTGCAGGTTTCATCACGATGTTTTCTTTCACCGTTAAAGTACGTGATAATTCTATGTGAATACACATAACTTCGAAAAGTCATAGGTGTGTGCCTGGGGTTTGAATCTGCGACCGTCGAGATTCTCGACCGCGTGCCCAAACCTCGAGGCCATCACTGTTTATTTTTACGTATCTTTTTTTAAAATAGTTAGTTGTTAGTTTTGCCGACAGATGTCGCTATTCTTTAACTTTTAGTAGGTTTGCTGTTATTGTATCGCAAGTATAATATTAAACAGGTTAGTGTCCTTTTCAATATTTATATAATCCATAAATATTTTTAAAACATTTGTTATGATTCCAATAATGAAAATTAATACAATTAATATTAAAATTAATACAAATAATTATGTAGTAATATAATAATGAAATAAATTCACAGGTGTGTGTCCCACAACTCAGGACTCCGTTACTTGGACAGAACTACCCTGCAATGGCCAACTTAATCAGAAATATACTTTTAAAAATGGCGGAAAATATGAAATCGTAACTCAGAAGGAGATATCAGTTAATGAGTAAATATTATTGAAGATTTGAACGCCTAATAAAAATTGAAAATTACTTGTCTTTTTTACGAGTATTGATTGAAGTATAATTTACATACATCATCATCATCATCATCAGCCCTTATATGTCCCACTGCTGGGCACGGGCCTCCTCTACAACTGAGAGGGTTTAGGCCTTTGTCCACCACGCTGACTAGTACGGGTTAGCGGACTACACACTTAAGAAATTTCTAACAATTTTTTAGGTGTCCAGGTTTCATCACGATATTTTCCGTCACGTTAGTAAGCGATGATTAATTGTGAATACCCACATAACTTAGAAAAGTTAGAGGTGTGTGCCTGGCGTTTGAACTTACGACCGCTGAAAAACGACCTCGCGTGTAAACCTCGAGGCAATCACTGCTTTTACATACACCACTCATGCCTAAAGGCTTTTTCAGGTGTGTTTTTAATTCCCATGTCACAAGTGCCGAGAAGTTGCCGTTTTACCAGCATATTTTGAGACTCCGTGCTGCTAATAACTACTAGAAACTTAATGAGGCTTTCTAGGACACACACTGCACACCTTTAGTGCGAGATAAAGATAGGGATGTGTGTGTGTGTGTTTATACATTACAATTCTAATGAACTGCAATAGCGGCGCCGAATGTAAATTGTTTATGCTGTCCTCTATGTCGACCACTGCATGTTCCATAAGATATCACTTTAAACCCATAAACATTTTAAATTAAGGAAAACATTAGTGGTGTATGAGAGACCTCATACTAGAACAAGAGTGTGCGAACTTGGCGGATCATAAAAGACAGCTACCTGAGAATTTAATTCTCTCGCGACACCTTTACAATCGGCCGGCTATAACTGGAGCTCGTAAAGCAAACCTCTTCAGGGGTGGCCCATAGCTCGTCGAGTATTTTATTGTACTACCTTCACCGTTGAACTTTGATTTAAAATTACCTTTTATTCGCTCTGAGGTAGGCCTGAGTCCCTAATGTAATGTGCGGGATTTTTAAAGGTATTGGTTTAACTTCTGTAATTCTGATACTTCATCTTTTGTATTACGTTTAAAATAAAGAAAAAGAAGGTTTTATGTGTCTGTAAATAAAGTAAACATTTCGTAGTGAAAATATTCTTAAAGTACGTAATGAAATTAGCATACGGGATTAAATTGAGGGAGAAAGGCATTCGCGAGTTCCCAGTATGTCTGTCTAGACGGCACGGCAGTCATTAGGCTCTGTGCTCATTGTTAATAATGCAAGAAAAAAAACATACTGTCTATGTAGACAGAGGTGTAGTACCGACACGTTTCACCGACTGTTTCAAGCTCTACTTATAAACGTGGCATTTACAAACTTTGTTCTACTCCTGAGACTATCGTAACGAAAAAACGCTTTTCACGACCTTGAATGCCGCATTTGCAAAAAAGGGTAGCATTATATATAGCAGCGCAAAACCATAGGTATACTACGAGCTATGTCATCGCTCCACGCGTTCTTGTCTACAGTGTCTATAAAAAGCCGCCCGTTGCAGCGGAGGGGGCATTCGTCCGTCTATGCGCGGACAGCAAACATCCAACTTATTGGGAAATTAAAAGGAATTTTGATTAAAGTTGATTGTTTAAATCACTTCTCAAAAGGAATTCTCCAATTATAATGATGATGTCACTGCTATTCTCAACAATACTGGGCTATCTGCCTCGTCAAAACGCAAACTATGAGTAATCATCATGAAACCAACAATTGTGACGTCGCAATGCTGACGTCAAACATTTTAAAAACACTTTAAAGCCTCTTATGTCCCGACATATACAATATACGAGTACAATAAAAGCTATCGGATCTACTTTAACAATAGTAAAATACTTACACTCTTTATGAAATCAGATACATTCGTCCAAATGAAGACAGCCCCGTGGCGCAGTTGACTAGACACCAGCTTGCGAAACGAGAGGCCGCGGGTTCGATCCCCGCACCGAGACAAATGTTTGTGTGATCCTCAAATATTTGTTTCGGGTCTGGGTGTTTGTGAGACCAAAAAGTCTCTCGTAGTCCTTGACACCCACGACACAGGACTTGTATCCTAGTGTGGGGTCAGAACTATGTATGTGACTGTTGGGTGTATTTATTTATTTATTTATTTAAATAGGTGTATACACAAAAATGTCTTTGTATGCGGCTCACAGAGCGTGTAAGCCACGTCAAAATTTCATAGCGTCCTTCGGGACTCGTCGTGACGATGATGAATTCTGCAAGACGGTATCCCACAGGTGTTGTACCAAAACAATTGCGAGGAAAACTAATATTTCCGGCCGTGGCAGCCCTAGGGAGCAGTTTCACGAGCCGGCAGACGATGACAGATGCCGCGTTACGTCTATGGGTTTTTGACGGTCTACCGCGTAGGGTTGTCAGGTCTGTTTACATTGCGTGAAGGGAGGAATTTATATGTAAGCGCAGGAGGGCCTTTATTACAAATCATCTTTAATAGCGTAGGTGTCTTTGGTAAGCAGAGCCAAATGAATAATCTTATTTAATTACAAATAAGTTTTAATTGGCAGAAAACAAACTCTTTTTACCTGTAATTAGAATTAGGAAGACAATTAAGTTTATTAACTTCTGATTTAAAGCGATTCATCGCAAATACGGTGCCCGACCGCCCGCTCTTTCGAATGTCCTGCCACAAGATGGCCGCTGCCCTACCATAGACGCGACCCTCCGCTAAAGTGACGATGGCCATTCCACTCTTCAATCTTAATAAAAAGGTGTGTGTTGACGGCGCACTCCCACGCCCACATATAAATTGTAAAGCCGTGGATTTTGTTGTTTAAAATTGACTGACGATACGAACCGTAACAAAAACCTACGTATATTAACATTTATACGTCGCTATTCACGATTCTCTTCTAATAAAGATGGGAATTAGTTTACGACAGGCTGGCCTAATGCGGATTGGTATTTTTTTCATATCAAGCAGTGATGGCCTCGAGGTTTAGGCGCGCGGTCGAGAATTTCGACGGTCGCAGGTTCAAACCCCAGGCACACACCTCTGACTTTTCGAAGTTATGTGTGTATTCACAATGAATTAATCACTTGCTTTAACGGTGAAGGAAAACATCGTGATAAAACCTTTTTTTTTTTTTTTTTTTTCCTGCACACCTAAAAAGTTCTTAGGAATTTCTTAGGTGTGTAGTCCGCCAACCCGCACTAGGCCAGCGTGGTGGACTAAGGCTTAAACCCTCTCAGTTGTAGAGGAGGCCCGTGCCCAGCAGTGGGACGTATTTGGGCTGATGATGAATGAATGAATGAATGAATTTTTTTCATATGTAATTTTTTTTTAGAAGATTTTTATGTATGCATATTGCCTTGCAACATTTTCTCGTATTAATGCGTAATAGTTCGCTAACATGTGGGTCTGGAATTCGATTTCGTGACAGGCGGGATGATGACTTGATAAACCGCGTGACAAATTGTCGCGGCTATCACGCAAACTGCAATAATTTATTGTAATGTAATTTGGCAATGATACCTACCTTTAATTAAGTACCTCGTGGTCTCGCGGCACAAGTATGTTCCGTGCGATCTAGAGGTCCTGGGTTCGATTCTCGGGTATGGGCAGTGTGATTTGGTTTTTCCATTAGGAAATTTTCAGTAGCAGCACAGAGTCTGGAAATGTGTCCGAAAAACGGTAATAGGCTCGCAAAATAATAAATAATAAAATAATAAATACCTGGCAAAATGTGCGTGCAGAAATGCACCTCTGCCTACCCTTTCAGTGAATATAGGCGTGAGGCTATACAAAAAATATAAAAGTGAATATAGGCATGCATACCATTAATTAATTCATTAATTATTTCTAAGATTACCACAGCTTATACTAATGAATTCACAAGAAACCACGAAGTTCCCTACAAAATAATAGTTTATTTAAAAGACACTAGCTTCTAGCAAGATATTTGAAAGAAACAGTCAAACCCAGCACCAAAGGAGGTGGATATATAATCTCAGTGCTGCGAAAACAAGGATATGCAACCACTAACCGTAAAAATGTATAGCGTACATATTTCAGCCACGCAGACGAGACAAAAGAGAATGTACATAGCATGTTCACGCTCCATTGGACATAATACCGAGACAACCCATTCAGTCCCCGGCGGATTAAATTATGCAGTATTTTAACGCATTGAAAAGGCGAACGCGATATAGAAAGTTCTTTGGAGTATGTTTTAATTGGTTTAAAAAAGATTTGAGTGGTTTACTCTATTTTGGGTAGAAAATATATATTGCTCTATATACTTTTTTTTTTTTTTTTTTTTGGCCCTATCCCTCCACACACCCGCCACTGTAACTCCTGTGCTCCAGGATCAACAGCGGCACGCACAGTATTGACGCTGAGCAATGAAGCTCAGCGGATCTAAGGGGACCTAAATTTGTCATAATCCCGCAACGAAGTTAATCAGAAAGGCAAAATAAAGGAGGAGTTGGAAAACAAAGAGTTATCCACTTCCCTCCATAGCAAAGCGGGTGACAAAAACATTGAGCTGTGAGGTTTCACCCTCACATAAAAAAGAAAGACAATTACAATTAGTCAAATTAGACGCAATTAACGCACCACGGATAAATAACTACTTACATATATGAGATTTATTGGGTAAATTGGACCTAAGGTGTGAGCTGTTATGTACACTTCCAATAATAGGCATGGCAAAAACGCCGAAAAGCACGGAAGTTCTTCCTAGATTCAACGAGGTCTGTATAATAAACAACACCAGAAGTTACATGCATGCTGTTGAGCATAATGTTACGCTCATCCGACCAAAGATTGCACTCCCAAAGGATGTGATGTGCGGACTGTTCATATTCGCAATCATTTGTTGAACATTGGCACATAGGAGAGTCAACCAACTTAAATGAGAATAATTTGCTACGAAAATTGCCGTGACCCGTTAGAAATTGCGACACGTAATGATCAATCTCGAGCCAAGTTATTGCCAAGCGATCGCTAACTGAAGAAAAATATTGATAAAGATGACGTCCCTTTACTGACAGACTCCATCGTTTTTGCCATTCGTCTATTAATTCCAAGTAAGTCTCGGGGTATGGTTTAAATAAACGAGTAATTTTCGAAAGGTCGCGCGATGAAAGAAAATCTTTATCAATATTTTGCCTGTTGGCAAAATATAACGCGGCGCGACGTTGTACTTCTAGTTCGACTGGAAGTACTCCCGCAAGAACAGGTAAAGCCTCAGTACTAACAGTTCTGTACGCCTTACACAAAAATATCAACGCCAAACGTTGACTCTGGAGCAATTTCCTTCTGACTGCGCCGACGGTCGCCCTATCGGCCCACACAGGGGAAGCGAAATAAATACAACCCAAATATGTAGCTCCATAAATTACTTTTAAGGTATTAAACGACAGACCCCAGGTTGACGTTGATATCCTTGTCAAGGCATAAAAGTTGTTTTTCGATTTTTCACCGACGCTCTATATACTGTGCGGTTGTGTAAACAACCTTTTTATTTCCCTTGCTGGGCGTAAATTCCTATACATATGTATCAGTGGCGGTACTTCCATAGAAGCCCAAAAGCCCAGCTTACAAAATTCCAAATAATAATCTTTAAGCTTTAAATCATTATTTAGCAAAAACAATTTTACATATAAATGAGAATATCCTGGCCCCACAATAAACAATTATAAACTAGACATTACATAATTAACGGGAAACACTTTTGGGCTTCTATGGAAGTACCGCCACTGATATGTATATAGATTATTGTGGAGCAGTTGGTTGTAGGTAAGCCTCTGAAACGATAAGCCGTTTGATTCTTCCACTGAGAGGAATGTTTTTGTGATACACAAATGTTTCCATTGTAGTTATTTTTTTTCTAATCGAGTAGTATCTCATTGTTTATAATACCTAAAATAGAGGTCTCAAAAAGACGGAAAAATAATGTGTGTATATGTCACCGTAAAGTTGTGAACACCGTTAGATTATAATCTATCAGCGAGATTGTAATCTGTCGAAAGATTGTGAACCGTAATGTATGTAAACGCACCTCGCGCGCTAATTGCTTGAATACTAATCTTACGTAACCTAACTCTATGGATATAGAATGGTCTACAGTAAGACCGACCAATGAGGGATAACCTTCGAATAATAACACGTTACAAGCTGTTCACAATCTTTCGACAGATTACAATCACGCTTGATAGATTATAATCTAACGGTGTTACAATTTTACGGTGACATATTATGCCGCGGCATAGATTGGCGCAACCTGAGTTCAACTAAGTTTTTTGTAAGTATATTTCTTTAATAGTATAGTATGGATATTTTTAGTCAAAAAACAATTGATTTGCGTGTTGAAAACTTTAAAAAATAAAACATAGCTGGCGTGTTTTAAGTAGAGAAATACACATTTTTTGAGTTCTTTTGCTCTGATGTGAAGCGTGAGGGCATGTATTTTTTAAATGTGATGGGTTTCCAAAAATAAAATATTTATTTCCAATTTCCGAGTTCCGGAAGATTCTCAGGGGATTACGATTGAAACCGATTGAAAGAGCAAACTGTGGATTACTTCCGCTGATTAGTTATGCATAGCGGCTCTTTGATGTATGCTCAACCGAGACCAATATAGTCCAGGAGCGATGTATATTGCCAATTTTAGATCGAATAAAAAACTCAATTGTCCGCTAACCCGTATTAGGCCAGCGTGGTGGACTTAGGCCTAAACCCTTTCAGTTGTAGAGGAGACCCGTGCCCAGCAGTGGGACGAATGTGGGCTGATGATGATGTAAAAACTCAATTATTAGTGATGGGATATTTGTTTCAGCTTGGATAGATACCACGCAAGTCGCATTTCGTGATCATTATCTTCATTACTCTAAATGTATCGGTAATGTATGTATGTCACAATTAGCAGTTATCAGCACATATACGAGTTCATTGATGACGCTCATTGGGTGGGTAGATTTGTTTAAAATTCATAATCTAAGTCCCAGTAATTTAGGACGATACAGATAAGTGTGCTTTAGGATTGGCTTAAATGAAACGCTTACTAGTGTTCAGACGAAGGAATGTAGGACGCGACTGAATGAATAATGAATCTTTTATTGCAGGAATGATCAACTTATATATACAGCGTTTTGTCAGTGTGTTTGTACGCGTGTCTGTGTCGTATTTGCATTGTTATAATATGTATGTATGTATGTATGAAATCATCCTTCAACTTTCAAAGAAATTAAAATAATTGCTAATTTTATTCATTTAAATTATTCCTTTTTTACATTTTGGTTTCATTTTAAACTAATATTTTTTAAACCGCTTACATGTGTTTAGTTTTATCTTATTAAATACCTATTTAAAACACAACATGCCATAAAGCTTAGCACAAAGCCCGTACGCCATGGTCGGGTGCGGTCCGCTGCGAAAAATGTATGAAAACCGAGCGCAATTTGGCACCAGTTTTATGTTACGTGGCGCTCTTTCATCTATATGTTCGGAATAACCAGAATATTCAGCTCGTTGTAGTATGAGATGTGGACCATAGTGGTCTACCCAAGCATCGATTTGACGATCAGCGTGTCTGCATTTCGCTTAGATGACGCTTGCATAATCGTAGCGATTATATATTTTCGTAGAGTGTTGTTGACTACTACTACAAGTCGTGATGGCCTTGAGGTTAGGCGCGCGGTCGAGAATCTCGATGGTCGCTGGTTCAAACCCCAGACACACCTCTGAATTTTCGAAGTTATGTGTGTATTCAAAAAGAATTATCACGTACTTTAACGGTGAAGGAAAACATCGCGAGGAAATCTGCGCACCTAAAAGTTCTTAGGTGTGTAGTCTGCCAACCCGCACTGTGTGGTGGACTAAGGCCTAAACCCTGTCAGTTGTAGAGGAGGCCCGTGCCCAGCAGTGGGACGTATATAGGCTGATGATGATGATGTTGTTCACTACATGAAAGTGATTACTTTTTAGCGGTAGTGTGGCTAATGTATAGGCGGCGTCAGGGTGCTCGGATACGGGCACGTGGCGACAGCGCCTGGTGTTGCGTGCGTGGATGATGTATGCCGGATGATTATATAAGCGCAAGCGCAATGATGAGCACAAAGCAGTTTAAGCGTTTAATCGCACAGTACATATATTATAGCAAAAGTCAAGACACAATAAGATAATGTTCACACACACAATAGTCACGGAAGTACAAACAAGAACAGAAGGAGATGAGACAGATATTACAGTAGGAGAATGTTCACAAAAGCAGCTGTTAAGCGCGGACGAGATAAGGCGGCGAGGTAGCAGGTGACACGGGCTTCGCGAGCGAGAGAGGTGTACCGACTGGCCGCGTCCTAGGGATGATCGATATTCATCGATGTTGAAGAAACATCGATGTTTAGCTGAAAAACATCGATGTTTTAACATCGATGTTTCGACTTCGATATCATCGGTATATCGATGTTATAAGAATAAAACATCGAAACGACGAAACGTCAATTATTCTTTAGGGCGCCATCTAGTGTTCGCAAGACAAGCCGTACGAATAGTTATTTCTTTGCATTTCTCAAAGAAAAAACAAACTGATAACTAAATACATTAGCAATAACATTAAAATATATCAATTCAACTGCGAGTGCGAGACAACATTTAACTTTATCCTTTTTTTTGTGTCTGTTCTTGAGTACGTACACAATTCATACCGATATATCGATACTTTTTAGTAAAAATATAAATATAGATAGATATTTTCAAATAATATATTTACTTTATTGCATTTTCCGACATCCCTACCAAAAACATCGATGTTTTAAGACATCGATGTTTTTCAATCGATGTTTATCGTACATCGATACTTCTGGTTCGATGTTAACATCGATGTTTTTCTAACATCGATCATCCCTACCGCGTCCGTCGGCGCGGCCGGCGCGTGAGTTGAAGCGATGACGCGCATCGCTCGTCGCCGCGCTGTTACCATGCGATACCGGTTAGAGTCCGCGCGGCGGTATCGAGCGCCTCCAATGCACTCCACGTATATTAATAATATTATTATAATAAATGTGTTGGGTTCTGTAAGTGTAATGTATGTGTATGTTAGTATGTATATGTGTCTGGTGTAATTGTTAGTATAGAATATATATAAAATATGTATACACTACATAAATATGTTTAATAAATAAATTACACAACATAGGTATTAAGTACGCCACAACTTCATAATGTAAGCCATGTCTTTAAGAGAGATTTATTTATTTAACACTTTATTGTACACTAAACATAAAACAAAAACATAAAATAACATACATTGAAAGGTACAAAATAATAGCGGCCTTATCGCACATGGCGATCTTTTCAAGGCAACTATAAGATGGACAAACTGAAGGGATTTAATTTGGAGGGCAGTGTGTACAAAAATATAGAATATAGATTTTAGATGTTATCACAAATCCTCTTGATTTGTCGTATGGAGAATTCTTCATTTGTTGTCTCCTTAATCTCAATAATAGCAACCCTAATATATGTATGTAATTTAGCAAACATAAGGTAAAGAAGTAATATGAACCTACCTTTTCGTTCATTCTTATAATTAGAAAAATAATTTCAGCTAATAACTAAAAAAAAAGCAGTGATGGCCTCGAGGTTTAGGCGCGCGGTCGAGAATTTCGGCGCAGGTTCAAACCCCGGGCACACACCTCTGACTTTCCGAAGTTACGTGTGTATTCACAATGAATTATCACTTGCTTTAACGGTGAAGGAAAACATCGTGATAAAACCTGCACACATAAAAGTTCTTAGGAATTTCTTAGGTGTGTAGTCCGCCAACCCGCACTAGGCCAGCGTGGTGGACTAAGGCCTAAACCCTCTCAGTTGTAGAGGAGGCCCGTGCCCAGCAGTGGGACGTATATGGGCTGACGATGTAATAACCAAATAAAAAATATTAGCTAAATCATTTGTAAAGTTATTCAACAGTTCTGTTGGCTTAAATCAGTGAAATAAACGGTCTTTGTAAGATCGCTTGTGGTCGGTGGAAAGTTCCCGGCCGCACCATTTATTCCACTTTGAACCGGAACTAACTCTAGGAGAGATTTGGAAAGACTTTTAAAGTTTCTCCAAGGGAATTGCTTTAGACTTGAACTAATGGTTGTTTAAAATTTGCAGTTTTGTAAAACAATAACGATGGAAATGAATTGCTTAATAATTATTTTGAACATCAAATAGACCCCGAGGTTGCAGCTTGGTAAAATGACTTTGTTTTATCACACCTGCATGCAATTTCTTTCCCAAGGTTAGATGGTAAATAATATCTAAATCATTAAGGCTACTTCACGGCAAATGTATAAAAAAATAATTTTTTTTCCTTCTCTTTTGAGGACTGGATGGTAAATTTGTGATTGACTCAAACTAAAGTATTTGTTATTTTACACATTTAATAAATAGTGTTCAATTTACTTCATTACATTTCTAGTTTTTGTAAAAAAAAACTGAATAATTATTTGTAGAGACATCTACGACACCACTGTAACCAAAGGTAATTTACATTATTAAGTTTCAAAATTGAAGTTATGTGTGTATTCAAAATCAGTCATCACTTACTTAACGGTGAAGGAAACATCGTGATGAAACCTGCACACCTAAAAGTTCTTAGGAATTTGTTGAGTGTGTAGTCCGCCAACCCGCACTTGGCCAGCGTGGTGGCCTAAGGCCTAAACCCTATCAGTTGTAGAGAAGGCCCGTGCCCAGCAGTGGGACGTATATAATATCCGCTATTTAAAATCCGCTAGTTCCTAAACCAAGGTTCAACTCAGTGGCGGTACTTCCATAGAAGCCCAAAAGCCCAGTTTGCCTTTCAAAATTCTGAATAATAATTTTTTAGCTATAAATCTTTATTTAACGATTGCAATTTGTTTAATAAAGACACCACAATAAGCATTTATAAACTAGACATTACAAAATTAACATTTAACGCTTTTGGGCTTCTATGAAGGTCCCGCCACTGGTTCAACTTACAGTATACCACAAGTTTTGGAATTTTAGGATTTTAGTTGTAATATAATTTTTAAATTCTTGCCTCCTGACGGGTAACTGGGAAAATTTTTGGCGTGTAAATTTCCACCCATTGTTACACGCTTGAAATATGTTAGCGTAGTACCATTACCAGCTGAAGTTTAATGTAAATATAAGATAAGCTGTGTCGCGTGCTGTTTTGTTGTTCGTGTATATTGTATTGGAATATTAGTTATAGTGTAGTAGATGTTCAACTGCAACGTGCTCTGACGATCTTATGTAGTTATTTGAAAATCAAAGTCAAATTCAAATTATCTTTATTTAAATAGACTTTTACATGTTCTTTTGAATCGTCAATTTTACACTTCTTTAAACTATTTTAAACAATGGATGCAGGACTCTTCTATGGCAAAACAAAAACGTCTTTGGCTGATAACGATATTATTATAAAGTGGAACAATGCTTTTTAACTTAGATCGCTTCATGACTTCACACTACAAGTGAACGCCGTGCGATCTAGATTCTGTATTTCAAGGGTTGGAAAAAGTGTTATTGGGTTTTTCCTTTAGAAAATTTTCAGTAGCATCATCATCAGCCCATATATACGTACCACTACTGGGCACGGGCCTCCTCTACCATTAAGAGGGTTTAGGCCAGTTTAGTAAAACCACACTGGCCTAGTGTAGGTTGGCGGACTACAACCCTAAGAAAATCCAAATAACTTTTAGGTTTGCAGGTTTCATCACGATGTTTTCCTTGAAATTGCCCTATACAAGTCCTCGCTATTTTTGGAGTGAAAACTTCTTTAGTTGTGCACTTTTTTTGGGATGGGTAAAAATGTTGAACTCACGGCAGATCACGTGACCCTGATCGAAAATACGTAAGACGCATTGTTTAATATAATTTGTCATTTTTGTGTACGATAGCGCAATACGTATTGTGTTTTACCACGTAAATGATACTACTTTTATACTGATAAACAAAGCAATTCATGTGAAATATTCCCTTACCATTCCAAAATATTCAAAAATGCACAAGGTTAAAGTTGAAGTTTTCATTTCTGCCGGCACTTCCGGAGTGCCACCCGTTTTTTTATCTCTTAGTCTGTAGTGGGTATTAAATAATTTTATTATTATTAGAGCTGTGGGGTCCGGCTCCAACATTGAATCCCATGCTCATCCCAAGGACATACTAAATTCAGAAGTACAAACCTCTCCTCTCCTAAGAATAAATTAAAACGCCTTTTATAACTATCTGAGCAATGTTTCGTGAATTTTATATTGTAATTTATAAATAAATAATTAATTAAATAAATATTTTTAGTCACATACACACGCACAGAAGATTTATATCTATACTAATAAATAAAATTGGAGTGTCTGTTTTGTCTGTCTGTCTGTCTGTCTGTTTGTTCCGGCTAATCTCTGAAACGGGTGGACCAATTTTAACGGAACATTCACTGGCAGATAGCTGATGTAATAAGGAATAACTTAGGCTAAAAAAATTAAAATTAAAGAATCAGCTGTTAGGCGGAATGAAGTTCGCCGGGTCAGCTATAAATGCATATGGATGTATACACGGTACATATACCAAAATAACGTTTTTTACAATTTTTGTCTGTCTGTCTGTCTGTTTGTTCCGGCTAATCTCTGAAACGGATGGACCAATTTTAACGGGACTTTCACTGGCAGATAGCTGATTTATTAAGGAGTAACTTAGGCTACTTTTAGTTTATAAATTTTCTTATTAAAAATAAATTTTCCGCGTGGACGAAGTCGCGGGCACAGCTAGTGTGTAACAGCTTGGAACGTGGTCCATTTTGGTCATAACCGCAGAAGAAACTGGTGTGGTCACGATCCTCAGCAGTGAGGGAACGAGGAAGAAGAAGAAAAATGGTTTTTAAAACTGACTGTAGGACGGTGGAATTAGCTGCTATTTCCATCATAAAATTCGTCATAATGGCGATTACAAATGTGTCGCGGTCACTAGGCGGAAAGGTAGTCATAATTATGAATGAAAATAGTCTTATAATGTTTGTACTGCATTGATAATTCAACCACCTACCTGACACGCTTATATTAATGACGCTCCCCCTGGGGTGTCTTTGTGTTTCTACTTGTCAAGCCAGCTGAATACTAAAAATGGCTGAACTAACTATAAAATACTATTAATTGTCCGTCCTTTTGATGTATATGAGTAAAAGCAAACAAAACAAACATCTTTCTTAATGACAATGGCTTACCATAGAGTCCAGTCAGTGGTGGCACTTCCGTAGAAGCCCAAAAGCCCAGCTCGCCTTACAAAATTCCGAATGATCATCTTTAAGCTTTAAATCTTTGTTTAACAATACCAATTTGACATATACTCGTAAATGAGAATATCCTGACCCCAGAATAAACAATTATAAACAAGACATTACACAATTAACGTGTAACACTTTTGGGCTTTTATAAAAGTACCGCTACTGAGTCCAGTTAGTTTGAAAATTTAGTTATTGTTAGTGAGTTTTCGTATGAAAACCTTACCTTTTATCTAAAAATACCTAATCTTCAATCTAAATTCACTTCCAGGCTCCTTTGCATAGTAAATAAAACAAGGAACACGAATTAACACATTGCCATCTTCAGAAGCACTCTTTGCAAAAGCCGTAATAAGTTATTTGCCATACATTACTCGGTAACAATGCGTATGGACCAAACAAACGCGGCCTAAAGCAGTAATGTAGTCGTAAATAAGTGATTATTCCTCCGTCGCTGGGCATGTTATGCGCAATAAATATTTACGCCGCACGCCCTTAATACTTTTGCTTAGTCAACGGAATTTCATATGTGGATAGGCTTATGCAATAAAACATGAAGAAGGAAGTGAAATAAAAAGCTATGAGCTATTCTTTTGTTCTTCAAAATTTATTAATTAGGTGGACTTGACCAGTGTTCTGTCTCTAAACAAATAAATATAATGCAACAGCTGTATTCATCTTTTTTTTTCGACTATTCGAAGTTATGTGTGTATTCACAATGAATTATCACTTACTTTAACGGTAAAGGAAAACGTCGCGATAAAACCTGCGGACCTGCGGAGTTATGTTTTGTTGCTATAGTTTGTATCGTTATGACATTTACAATGTAAAATTTAAATAATGTAATTAAAAAAAGTCATTTATTGCTATTTAAAAAAAAATGACATGTCGTGTTGCTGAGGGAGTTTCTTGCCGTTTCTTCTCCACAGCGATAACACGTTTCGAAGCGGCAATAGTTTAAAAAATATTAAAAAGTGTAAAATTGACGATTCAAAAGAACTTGTGGAAGTCTATTTGAATAAAGATAATTTGACTTTGACTTTGACCTAAAAGTTCTAAGGAATTTCTAAGGTGTGTCCACCAAGCCGCACTAGGCCAGCGTGGTGGACTAAGGCCTAAACCCTCTCAATTGTAGACGAGGCCCGTGCCCAGCAGTGGGACGTATATGGGCTGATGATGAGCTTTGAAAATCTCTATACCTTTATATCGAATTCTGCATAACGCGATCCATGTACATACAATATTGTAGTGAGGCAGCACACGGCCACATACTTCAGAGTTTCGTTGTAAAAGGGACTTATTACACGACCCTCTGTGCTACTTAACTCGTTTACAATACAAGAGCACTTGGCTTTATATTTCCATCGTTAGATCATGGTAATAAGTCCCCTTCTCTCGGAACTATGGGAATATGCTTGCATCTGGGGCATAAGTTTTACATAATATACATAGACTTATGTATGTTTTTGATGTAGTAGAGGGGAGAGAAAGTGGAATGTGTATATCTGTATATATTAGAGGTATATTTGTAAATTAGATACAGATCTCACTGACTCGATGACTGCCTCGTGGTCTCGCGGTACAAGTATGTGCCGTGCGATCTAGAGGTCCTGGGTTCGATTCCCGGGTCGGGCAGAGTGCTATTGGGTTTTTCTATGAGAAAATTCTCGGTAACAGCACGGAGTCTGGAATTGTGCCCGAAAAACGGCAATAGGCTCGCCCCCTATTACGTGGGACTAATAAATACTTGGCGAAATGTGGGTGCAGAAATGCACCTCTGCCTACCCCTTCGGGGATTATAGGCGTGAGGTTATGTATACAGATCTCAAATGTAAATATCTGTATCGTCAGTTAAGGTTTTACATACAAACATAAACTCACGTATTCCTCGAAGGCATAGGCCGAGTTGCATTTCCGCACCCACTTTTCGCCAAATACCAGTCCCACGTAACCAGACTCTGCGCTGCTACTGAGAATTTCCTAATGAAAAACCTAATAACACTTCACCCGACCCAGTAATCGCATCCGGGAACTCTAGATCAACATCATCATCATCAGCCCAAGTACAGCCCACTGCTCGGCACGGGCCTCCTCTACAACTGAACTCTAGATCGCACGGCACATACTTGCACTTACATACGTAGGTTTTAGACTTATACAATTGGAAGTCCATAGTCGTTTGTGTGCTTTCTAACAGTTAGGTAATATTATTAAACTAGTGACCTGACGATTTCATGTGCCAATTTATGAGCCGGAACGGTATAATTGAATGACAATTTACCGTTACCTAATTTAGCTTCATTGACAAGACTCTTTGTATTGTTAGTCATCATCATCAGCCCATATACGTCCCACTGCTGGGCACGGGCCTCCTCTACAACTGAGAGGGTTTAGGCCTTAGTGCACCACGCTGGCCTAGTGCGGACTACACACCCAAGAAATTCCTAAGAACTTTTTAGGTGTGCAGATTTTATCACGATGTTTTTCTTCACCGTTAAAGCAAGTGATGATTCATTGTGAATACACACATAACTTCGAAAAGTCAGAGGTCCGCGCGCCTAAACCTCGAGGCCATCACTGCTGTATTGTTAGTATTTATCGTTTTTTATTGAATAACATAAGTTCTACTAAGATATACATACGTGTATATAAATGTTTAAATGAGAAACGGCCTACCAATCAAATAACACCACAAACGTAAACAAAATGTATGCAACTATATTATTGTAATTATTTATTTATTTATTTACACTTTATACAAAGTTTGTATAGGTGGACTTAATACCTAAGGCATTCTCTTTCAGTCGAACCTAGGGTGATGCAGAGATGAGATGAGGCAGGTGTGTAAAATATCAAAACAGTACTATTGACAAAATACATATAATATAATATACATATAAAACATGTAATACACATACATATATGAACCCGACAAGCCAACTATTAAATGTCCCAGTAGGTGACAGAATGTAGTGATCAAATAGACAGAAAAAAAAACACACATATATACATATATAAATACATATAAATATAAAATAGATACATATTATACAGAAATAGACAGTAAATTATAGTTGTGAACATTCTGCAGTTTCACGAGTCACCAGTTGACGAACCTTGTGCTTAAATATACAACGGTTTGAGCACATACTGATCTCCAAAGGGAGCGACTAATATAACTACTGCAATATAATATATCGATAAAACAAGCTTTAAAAACACTATAAAATAAATAATACATAAATTAAAAAATAATAATAAAACGTACCAACTATTGTTTTCTTCAATCTCTGCACCACCCGCCAGTCATTACACTTAAGAACATAATATAAAAAAAAACGATAAAACAAAATAACGAAGAACTAAAAACAAAACGTAATTACATAACAACGATTCTGAACGCAACATTAACACTATAATATCTGGGTGACATATGGGGTAGATGGAAAAAAAATAATAAAATTAGTAAAAACAAACAAAAACACAAGACTAGCGCAGTACACAACTTGAATGGCACTGAGATATACGCGTTTCGTATACTCGCATGAAGCTATGTTTTTCGCGGTTTCGCGTTTAAATTCGAGGTCCCTGAGCGATCAGTGCCGCGTTTGGTCGCATGCATTGTGGTGTTTGTTGCCTTTTTGTGCTTTTGTGACAGTGCGTTGTATTCCTCCAGTGTAGTGATTTTCACGATGTCATCTGCAATTTTCACTACAATGATACCATCTTGTGTCCAGCAAGCACGCATTCTCTGAATGTTCTAAACTCCTCGGCTACGCGTGCAACGGTGTCTTTAGCAGGTACTCCGGTCTGAAGCTGAACTTCAAGTTCACTCATCCTCGTCGCAAAACAGTCCTCCAGCCTGCTCTGTGCTTCCTGAATGTCAGCCAGTTGAGCCATAACGGTTAAGGTAAGATTTGTTGTTTTACGTTAGATTTTGTCCGTGTATGTGCCGGCAGGTGGTGTATAAATTATGTTTTAGTCACATATGAGTGATGCACAACTTTTTTACGAAGTCGTAAAGTATAAATATACTGAAAATTAATTAAAATTGTGAATTTAAAATCAGTCGATTTACGGACACGGCTATACGTTTTAACACCCAACGCCAAAAAAAAAAATTTTTTTTTTATAAATTATATTTTTTTATAGCTATAACTCATTTTTTATTGATATTTTAATATTGAAAGCTGCACATTAATAAAATTTTCAATTATAACCATTTGCTTTTTGATATCAGTGCATTATCGTTACTTCAACATACGTCAACAAGATATTTGATACCTTTAGTAATTTTTTACGTTGATTGATTTAAAAGATTACTACATTATTAAATTCATAACTCCATCAGAAACTAGTAGATAATCCGCTCGTACAAAACGTAGGTCCAATCTGAACTGTATATCTCAAAGACAGGAGCGGTACTAAGCCTTCTCTTCAGAGATGCTATTCGGTTAATAGCCATCAATTTTCTTGCAGGAAATAGGTCACCCAATTACAAGTCCCGACGCAATTCAACTAAACTTTGTATGAAATTATGTCAGAACTCTGTGAGCATTTTCACGGTTCGTAATTTAACTGAGGCATGAATATAAAAATGTGCGTGTACAGTTATCATGTACTTTAATGGTAAAGGTGCAAAAAAAACATCTTGAGAAAACCTGCATATCCAGAAGTTCTTAGAAACTTACTAGGGATGCAGTCCGCAATCTGTACTAACAGCGTGGTGGATTAAGGCCTAAACTGGCTGATGATGATGATGGATATAAAAATAAATGATTGCAGTGTGGCTATTGGAGTCTTAGTGCGCGGCGTGCAATCAAGAGATGCGACTTCAATTCCAGGGTCCAAGGTATTAAAGAATTATTTTATGCATAGAATTATTTTATGCATATTAATATTCGAAAATTATATTATGCACTGATTATGTAATCTCTTCATTCGACATACTCATGCCGACCGGCTGAGATGCTTTTTCACACTACATTATATCTGATCATAAATAAAACTGCATTAATTCAACGTTGTTGTAGAAATCCCGCTCTTAATTTAAGCAATTGAATGAAATGTAAACCAGCTTCGAGGAAACTGCATTAAAGTTATTATGCATTGTATTTTCTGGGCTAATTCGTGCATCTACTTTGTAGCAATAATTGTAGCAACTTGCGTCCTGAGAGTGCCATTTCTGGTTGCATCTTTGCATTATATTTCAGAATGTTAAGTTGTAAAATTAGTTGTGGTCTGTTGCTTTTATCCTGGCACGGGAAGTGACTATGAATGGAAAAAAAAAATACATTCATTCATATCATATCATTCCTCACACCTGTATTCCCCAAAGGGGTAGGCAGAGGTGTATTTCTGCACCTACATTTCGCCAGGTATGTATTTTTGCCCAAATAAAAGTTAGCTAAGTGAGACTTCAGATATTCATATACACATGAGGTTTATACCTCAGGCTTATACCTGCAATAATGAACAGCGCAACAGTATCGCGTTCTCCAATTCATGTGTTAATATATAGTTTCAACAGAGCTATTCAGTTCTATTCTAGTGCAGTCAACACTTAAGAGATATGTTTGTCGCCCGTCAAAACTTTACTTGTCATAACAGTAGAAATTGGCTCTACCTAAAAATGACAAAACTTTAGGAACGAATTAACGGTAAAGCAAAATCATTATTTAAATGGTCAAAGATTTAAGTCAAATAGCTTTTCAGACTCTAAAATGTCCTCATCATAAAAACACTATATTTATAATAGTGAACAATTACCTCGACAGTTCTCGAATAATCTACAAAGCGCTTAATAAATACATCAAGTATAAATTCGTCATCAGAGGCAATTCCACCGAAAGTCCTCTTAGAAACGAGCGTAATTATTCCACCCCTTGGTATATTATTCCCCACCCCTTCAGAAGGGAACGTGACTAAAAATTCACCCCATTATCTGTTTGAGTGTCGTAGTTTAAATGTAGTTCTTTTGTTGTAGACTTAGTTGTATTAGTTTCGTAATGTATACCGATTGAGGGTCTTAATGCGTTTTGTTTTTGTATTGAAATTGCGGTGTATGTGTGGGAGTTTCCATTCGAATTCGCTAACGAGCTGACTGTGCTTCAAGAGGCCTAAGGTGCAAACTACCACGGGAGTTGTAGGCTCTCTTACAAGCTTACTACGCCGTAGCTCAAAACTTACAAACTGACTACGGCGTAGCAGTGCTGCGAACTGCCTATTCCAAACTATTCATAAATGCACAACGTTAATGTTGAAGTTTTAACTTCTGCCAGCACTCTCGGAGTGCCACCCGTTTTTTTTAAATCAAAAGGGGTGTTTGACGGTGGTGCCTGGTGCATATTAAGTCCTTTCTTTAATAGCTTGAAATCAGCTGCCATCTTTTAGGTGACGAGACTCCATGCTAATTTTCTAATCCTTGACTAAAACTTTTTTATTGCAGATTGTACACATCAATCCCCTAAGAGCTCTAATCTTATCTTAATATGCAAAGGCAGCGACCCTATTAAGTCTACATTGAACATTATCAGTACATTATGGGGAAAAATCAGCGCCTATCTGGCATCTCGGTCACGTTCAAAACTCATTGTGTCTTCAAGGCGAGTGAAATGTAAAATTAATTTGCACTTTTGGGAAAAGTTGCGCCCCCTTTTAATCCAATTTCTTGTAGCGAGCGAAAAACGAGTGTTTTGCAAGGGATATTATTATTTGCGAAGTTATGGACACGTCTCTGTTTGTAATCTCGTCAAGCCAGCGTTTTTACATAATTATTCATTCGCGTTTTACGTTTTTCTCGATGAAATAACTCACAATTTTTTAAATATTTCATCGCAATGTTGTGTCAGACTTTTTTTCGTGATGATACGTGGATTAATATAACTGCGTGAATGGAAAAAGAGAGATTCTTAAATTGAGAGAACGTATTTAGGTAATACATAATAAATGAAAGCCTTACTTGTTCTATGTTAACACTCGGGTGTTTAAAGGAATGAATACGCTATTTTATTCATTTCCAAGTCGTATCCGTCATGTAAGAATCTATACAAATAAATAAAATTTGAGTGTCTGTTTGTAATATTGTAATAACCGCTTTTTAATAAATGCATATGGATGTATACATGGTACATATACCAAAATAACGTTTTTTACAATTTTTGTTTGTCTGTCTGTTTGTTCCGGCTAATCTCTAAAACGGATGGACCGATTTTAACGGGACTTTCACTGGTAGATAGCTAATGTAATAAGGAGTTACTTAGGCTACTTTTAGTTTATAAATTTTCTTATTAAAATTAATTTTCCGCGCGGACGAAGTCGCGGGCACAGTTAGTGTGACATAAATGTGATACAAAATGATAAACAGTATGTATTATATTCATATTTGTAGCTGTGTAGTCCGGCTTTACCCGGCCGCAATTCTGATTTCTGACGTCATCCCACGAGAACATTACATTTTCCCGAGATAAAAAGCCCCGTGGCGTAGTTGGCTAAACACCTGCTTGCGAAATGAAAGACCACGGGTTAGATCCCCGCACCGAGACAATAATAAAACAAAACAGGCGGCGTGTGTGGAGATGGTACGCACGGCTTCACGTTTAACTGTCTTCGTTTCTATAAATAGAAATCTTGTGAAATTTATTTGCTGAGTACGGTATTCATGTCTTAATAAACATTTCAAAGTAATTTTCAATCTTCCCACGCAATATTTTCACTGCGTATTAATATTCTCTGCCAGAGAACCGGAGTCATTGACATTGCCCGCAAGATTAGCACGCTAAAGTGGAAGTGGGCCGGCCATGTCTGCCGACGGTCTGACGGCCGATGGAGCAGACAAGTGTTGGAGTGGAGACCGCGCTTAGGCAAACGTAGTGTAGGACGACCTGCAGCACGATGGTCCGACGACTTGAGAAAGGTGGCGGGTAACGGATGGATGAGGGCTGCTCAAGACCGGGATGGTTGGCGCTTTCTTGGGGAGGCCTACGTTCAGTATAGGATAGGCTGAGTATATATATTAATATTCTAAGAAAGTGTATTAAAGAATGTAATAAATTTTTATGGTAATGAATTATTTTATGTACATACGTAGATAAACTCACGCCTGTGGTCCCCGAAGGGGTAGGCAGAGGTGCATTTTTGCACCCACATTTCGCTAGGTATGTATCAGTCTCACGTAATAGGGGGCCAGCACACCTTAGAAATTTATAAAAACTTTTTAGGTGTGCAGGTTTCCTCACGATGTTTTCCTTCACCGTTAAAGTAAGTGATAATTCATTATGAATACACAGATAATTTCGAAAAGTCAAGACCATATTAAATTACAAAAACGTAGCTCTGTTATACAAATCAACTACTCAAAGTAAACTACAGCAGCGCATATTTGCGTCCCATTTTTGGGCACGGGCTTCTTCTACAAGTAAAAGGGGTTGGGCTGAACAGCCCCGTGGCGCAGTTGGCTAGACACCAGCTTGCGAAACGAGAGGCTGCGGGTTCGATCCCCGCACCGAGACAAATGTTTGTGTGATCCACAAATATTTGTTTCGGTTCTGGGTGTTTGTGAGACCGAAAAGTCTCTCGTAGTTTCTGATACCCACGACACAGGACTTGTATCCTAGTGTGGGGTCAGAACTATGTATGTGACTGTTGGGTGTATTTTTTTTTTTTTTTTTTTTAGGTGTCAATCATGCTGGCCTAGACCGGGTTATCGGATTACACACCTAAGAAATTCCTAAGAACTGCAATGCATGCATGTTTCAAAATATTTTCCCTCGCCGATAAAGTACGTGATAATTAATTGTAAATACACTCAACATCGGAAAGTTAGAAGTGTATCCCTGGGGTTTGAACTTACGTCTACTGAGATTTTGTGTTTGAGTGCCTCACCCCGAAATCATCACTCCACGGACTTCATAACTGGAGTTAGCTAAACCAATATTTCGATAATGAGTTCTGTCGATAATCGTATTGACATAGTTTCTCACACTAAAACCATTACTGTACTGTTAATCTGTTACAGAGTGGGATTCTAATATTTTACGTAAAAATATTATATACTTAACTGCAGAGCATTGCGTCAGTACGTTTTTATGTGAGACAGGGATTCCAGTCAATTCTTATCACAGTTATCATCATCATCATCATCAGCCCAATATACATCCCACTGCTGGGCACGGGCCTCCTCTACAGGTGAGAAAGGTTAGGCCTTAGTCCATCACGCTCGCCTAGTGCGGGTTGGCGGACTACTTTTTAGGCGTGCTGGTTTCCACAAGATGTCAAGATGTTTTCCTTCGACGTTAAAGTAATTAAGGTGTGTGTCTGGGGTACGAACTTGCGGTGCCGAGTTTTTGTGTTTGAGTGAGTTAACCTCGAGGCCATCATTACTTACCATAGGCACCTCTTAGAAATGCCCTAATACTTGAAAATAATATCTATATACATACATAATATGCACATACTATATTACGCCTGTATCCCTTAATTTGTAGACGAAGGTGCATTTCTACAGCTACATTATTTCAGTTTATACGTCTTACTTATTAAGGGCCTATTGCTGTTTTTGTGTAATCTTCCGGACACTGACCTTTTACTGACAATTACCTAGTAAATAAAAATCGGATTCGAAACCAATCAAAATCGCGCAATGTCTTGCCCCAGGAACACATGCCGCACATTTGTACCGAGAGGTCAATCTTGGAATCCATACTAAATATCATTGAACAATTCAGCCATTATCAAATTGCCACTTGATAAAAACGCAACTTATAAGACATATTGTAAGAAATTATTTCCAGCTAACACAATTCCGTGCAACTGATCTCCTCTAGAAGTTGTTTCGATGTTGATATTGCGAAGATTGTCCGAACGCTAAAACCTGTTCGCTGCAAAATTACATCGGAGGCAAACAATACAATATTGATCTTGGAGCTATCTCTCACGAGCTCGGCTGAATCGCTCCTTGAAAAAAATAACGTGTCAGCTTTATTGGAGACTTTGTAGTGATTTTAAATGTTCTTCGTTCAAGTATTTGTTGAAGAGTGAAATCAGCTTGACTAATGACTATTTAATATTAAATGACATAATATTTTAGAGACATTTTACATCTACTTAACATCCTCTGATATTATAACTAATGACTGGCTCTAATTTAGGAAAATTTGTTTTGTATCAATATTGTAGGCTATCTCTTGATTGGAAAAGAGCAACACTAGAGTTTCTTGCCCGTTGTTCTCTACTGACGACTGCCTTCCGAACAGGGTGGTAAACTTAATATTGAAATTACTGAATATAAGTTATGTATTTGACATTTTATAGATTCAATAAATATTATTTCATTTTAATAGTGTTATTGGGTTTTTCCATTAGGAAATTCTCAGTAACAGCACGGAGTCTGGAAATGTGCCCGAAAAACGGCAAAAGGCTCGCCCCCTATTACGTGGGACTGATGCATACCTAGCGAAATGCGGGTGCATAAATGCACCCCTTCGGGGAATACAGGCGTGAGTTTATGTATGTGTGTAATATTTTTTATACATATACTAATATTTTATAGAGGAAAGATTATTTTATAGACTCCTGTATCAGGAAAAATGTTATAGGTTTTTCTATTAGGATTTTTTCTGTTGCATCACGAAGTCTTGAATTGTGCTCCGAAAAACGACAATAGGCGCGCCTCCTTTTTCATGAGAATCAATTGGCGAAAATTTGGGGCAAATATGTACCTCTGGCTACTCCTTTGTGGATACAGGCCTGAATGTATGTATGTATGTACGTATAATAATAATAAAAAATAAAAAAAACATATCAGGTAAAAGCATGACAAAAGCAATACTAAAATACCTATAACAATAGGAGTTCAACATAGGCCAGACGTCGAAGGTTAAGGATAATATTTCGTCCGACGTGGCTTCATGACAATTCGTCGAATTTAATTTAAAGCACTATAAATAAATACCGTTGAAATGAATAGCTTTGTAACGCAGGACCGAAATCGATATTTCAAATCAGAGATTAAAATGCGAGTATCTTGATCATTCTGGGCGTATCAGTAGAACAAGTTGGTAAACAAAACGTGGAAGAGAAACAGTCAGACAAAGATCTTTTGGTTGGGTTTATTTTTATTACATTGGGCTATATTCTATCGTGCCTGGTTGTCTGGAAGAGAGCGCTTTAAGCGATAAGACCGCTTATTGTCCACTGTATTTCAGTTGTTTTTCTGTTTAAATGGAGCACAATAAAGTGTTTCATGTAGATACATATATTTTGTTTATTCATAGAATAATTTAAAATGAAATGACAAAAAAAATGACTGCCTCGTGGTCTCGCGGCACAAGTATGTGCCGTGCGATCTTGAGGTCTTGGGTTCGATTCCCAGGTCGGACAAAGTGTTATTGGGTTTTTCTATTAGGAAATTCTCGGTTACAGCACGGAGTCTGGAAATGTGCCCGAAAAACGGCAATAGGCTCGCCACCTATTACGTGGGACTGATACATACTTGGAGAAATGTGGGTGCAGAAATGCACCTCTGCCTACCCCTTCGGGGAATACAGGCGTGAGTTTATGTATGTATGTATGTATTTAAAATGAAATTCCTCTAGATTTTTTTTTTTAATTTTTTATTTGGGCGGTCGTTGCCCACGTAGTCAATCTCTAAATACGGCCCTGCTGCTACGTGACAAAGTAATAGATGATTGGTATTTACATTATTTTTGGCCCTAAGCCCTTTTGTATATTGATAGAAAATAAAAGGACAAAATATATTGCCTAAAGTTGAGATTAATGTTGAAATATAACAATGAAACGTGAGATTATTTATGTCCTCTCGTAAGAGGCTAGTTTGGAACAGCGGACACGTGTAGAGCTGGAGTTATCATTATTTATGTACTGTGCAAAATATTAATAAATATCCCTCGAACAGGAGATACCTACCAGCTTTAGTCTATGTTCCGAATTATTGTTATCATTATTTGGTTTATATTTATGAAATAGTGGCGCACTTGGCTAGACCCCAGCTTGCGAAACGAGAGGCCGCGTGTTCGATTCCCGCGCCGTGACAAATGTTTGTGTGATCCACAAATATTTGTTTCTGGTCTGGGTGTTTGTGAGACTGACAAGTCTCTCGTAGTTACTGATACCCACGACACAAAGTCGTATTTTAATGTGGGGTCAGAACAATGTACGTGTCTGTTGGATGTATTTATTTATTTATATTAATGAAATATAGCTAATTTCAAACTGACCTTATGGATCTTTCCTTGACAAGTTTTATTATCCCCTGTGTATTGGACGTCTAATCACGTTGTTGGAAATGTATTTTTCCTCGAAGTGAAAGTTGTAAACGTCTTGTTACTCTTTTTTGGAGGAGGATGACTCTCTGTCGGTATTTCAGTACGGTATACGCTGGTCCATGTCACTTAGTTTGAACAAAGTATTATCAACGCTAAAAAAAAACCTATGTAACTTAACTGTAACTTAAAGATCACTTATTATTAGTTGAGATTATTTATGAGATCCATTCTTATGAATCTCGGCGGTTGCAGGTTCAAACCCCAGCCACACACCTCTGACTATTCGAAGTTACATGTATTCGCAATGAATTATCACGTACTTTAACGGTGAAGGAAAACATCGTGACGAAACCTGCACACCTAAAAAGTTCTTAGGTGTGAAGTCCACCAACCCGCACTAGCCCAGCGTGGTGGACTAAGCCTAAATCCTCTCAATTGTAGAGTAGGCCGGTACTCAGCAGTGGGGCGTATATGTGTGTGTATGTGTAGCAGAAGTATAAGAAAAAAAAAGTGTGTGTGTACTTATGTACACGCGTTGGAAGTTATACCACACGACTGAAGTAAAACTTATAAATACGCCCAACAGTCACATACATTGTTCTTAGTTTACACAACATATTACATTTCTGAACGCACTCGTAATTTACATACATTTAATTGGGCGCATTTATAAGTTTTACTTCAGTCGTGTGGTATAACTTCTAACGCGTGTACATAAGTACACACACACTTTTTTAATCTGCATTTGTGTCGTTTCCGGTCAAAAGGACGAGTTATTAAGCCAGCTGACTCATTAATGGTACTAGGCATTCAGAAAGCTAGAGAGGTGAAATGCTATCATTAATAAGTTTTGTTTTTAATTCATCGTGGTTTAAATTTCGAATGGATTATACGAGTATACAGTTTTTAATGCTAGTACTTTGTCCTTGCTGATTTATGATGTCCTGGTAGTTGCGTAGAACATAATTGACATTTTCTTATTTTCAATCTTAGTTTTAATTTATTACTGTCACTATTCTACATTTTAAAAATCTAAAACATAAACTTTTTTGAAAAAATACTTGATCTGAAACATATTAAAACCTTCCTGATCCATTTGACACTTACATTTTTTTTCGAGACTTAATGAGCGGTTAAGCAGACAACTTCATACTGTTCATTTAAGCAGACAACTTCATACTGTTAATTTTGTGTCACAGATCTTAAAATTTCACTCTCATCATTTTTTCATAACGCGCCTAAAGAAGTATAACTTCAATAAATAATAAACGTATTTTTCAACGTCTGCACTTTTTAAATACACGCGTAACATTTGTACGGGTATATAAAATGAATGAAACATTTTATTTCCGTCCCATACATACTCATTCAAGTGGTGGTAATTAAACCAACCAACGGCAACGGTGTTCGTTTGAACGTCACCATATTATTTTTTTACCACATGATGGATGTTTCTCGAAGCAATTTATTCCGATCGTTTTTATAAAAACAGACCCGTATTTTATATCGCATGAAAGGGCGGCGGTCCCCCATTTTTCACAATCGTACAAACACCAACCCCCGGCGGGTTATCATAAATAAAAAACACATGATAGTGCTCTGTAAATGGTTTTCGTCGCCGTAAAACAAATCGCCGGTCAGCTCCCGCGTTGACAGTAACTGTACGATTCAACACAGGGATGTGCCCAGACAGAAATGTAGGTCCCATGACCGCCATATTTAGTTATATAGAGAATGTTATTCTTTCGCTATTTACGATAAAATTTTCTTTATTATAATCAATGCAGACCTTATACGCTTTTTTTAGTACTTCTGGTTAAGGTCTTCTAAATTTGAGGATGATGAGGGCTGCGATATTGAAAATTGTTTTGTTATTTGCTTACTTACAAAATATTGGTACCACCATCTAACTCACCCGTCCTGGTGGATACACAATTTAAAATGATGAAAGTTAATTTTAAAACGTCATTTCTTGGCGATGATAACTGATTGATATAATTTATATGATGCGCGCGATTCTAATCCAAAACAAGTGACAAATTAGTTTGAGAAAGTATATAACAACAATTCGCTAATACATATTTACAACCGCAGAAAAAAAAATAGACACCAAGGCACAATAATTTTTTTGAAAATTATTCATTTTAGTAAATGTTTTAACGAAGTAACATATTCTAATGAATATCAAATAAAAGTCAGCTGAAATAAAAAAGCCGCTATAAAAAGTCCCCCCCGGCCGATAAACTGAGTCAAAATATTTTCATCCATTTTTAGCATTGCCTTGGTTTCATGCCAAAACCTGTGTAACACACATTAGTCGTGATTGACAGTCTGGCTGATGTAGGGAACGGTTAAGTTGGCAGTTTTGGCGGTCGGTAGTTTACTGTTTTAATTTAGGTAAATGACAACGCTTATGTGACAATTCATCTAAAATATACCTTCTTTTGTAGATGGAATAAAAATCGAGGCTATGGAACTTCATAAAATTATGTTGACAGTTGAAGGGAAACATGTTAAGGAAAAAACTCAGAGTCCACTAGCCGCCAATGGAGCAGTGAGGTGGACTTAGAGCCTCACTCTCATAACTGTAAAAGAGACCCCACTCATCATAGGAGCGATTATCGATAAGGGAATAATATAACATAGTTAATAACAAGAAAATAGAAAAATACCTAATAATATTTTGCTTGACAAATAAAACGTTTTCCGACATTTATACTGAAAATATGTAATTTTTCGCCCCGAATTTTATCGCAATCCATCCCTGTCAAGTAAAGTTTGTTTAGAGTTCTCAGAATAGTATCATGATTGAAGTACGGTCTCTGTTCGACGCCACGGCCGGGGGAGCGAATTCAAACACGGTAAAGGATGCATCGATGTCCACAGAACATATTCTATGCAAATAAATTGCTAAAAATATTGGCTCAATCAAACCTGGCTTTGAGTGCTCTACCTGGTGAATAAATAAATACGATTGGAGTAAAGCCTTGAATTAATGTTTGCTTGAGGGTATTCGGGATTTTTATGAGCTCTTACATACGGAATCGAAAAGCATGCGAATGAATAAACAGCTTACATTTTACATCCGAACAGCTAAAACAATTTTCATAAATTTTCGCATGTGCAACACGACTGCCTCGTGGTTTCGCGGACCAAGTATATGCTGTGGGATCTAGAGATACCAACTTCGATTCCCGGGCCGGGATTGTTGGGTTTTCAATTAAGAAATTCTCAGTAGCAGGACTGAGTCTGGAAATGTGCCCAAAAAACAGTAATAGGTTCGCCCCCTATAACGTGGCACTGATAAATATCTGGCGAAATACAGGCGTGCGGTTATGCATGTATACAATATGTGCTAGATGTGTATTTAGGAATTTGTTAGTCAGAATTAGATGAGAAATAATGCAGAAATCGTGATGGCACGCGGTCGAGAATCTCTACGGTCACAGATTCAAACCCTAGGCACACACCTCTGACTTTTCGAAGTTATGTGTGTATTCATTATCACGTACTTTAACGGGGACGGAAATCATCTTGCATACCTGCATACCTAAAAGTTCTTAGGACTTTCTTAGGTGTGTAGTCCACCAACCTGCACTAGGACAGCGTGGTGGACTAAGGCCTAAACTCTCTCAGTTGTAGAGGAGGCCCGTGCCCAGCAGTGGGACGTATATGGGCTGATGACGAAATAATGCAGACATGCAAAACCACTCCTCTAAATCTCCTAACTACTTTCCCTAGAGATATATACTCCCAATTTGAAGAGCTACCACGGAGACGTCCCGTCTACGAAAGGCGCGGAATAACCGAGTTCTACAAGTCAATCTGAATAAAGTGCCAAACTTTGCGCTGCTCCTGGGAACGCGCGTTCTAATTTATACTCAATATTCGAATAAAACATACATAAGTCAACATAATAAGTCATTGGGAGAAGCCTATGTTCAGCCATGGACTTCAGTGGAATACCTATGGCTGATAATAAATAATAAAATACACCCAACAGTCACATACATCGTACTGACCCCACATTAAGAGACGAGTCTTGTGTCGTGGGTATTAGAAACTACGAGAGACTTTTCGGTCTCACAAACACCCAGACCCGGAACAAATATTTGAGGATCACACAAACATTTGTCTCGGTGCGGGGATCGAACCCGCAGCCTCTCGTTACGCAAGCTGGTGTCTAGTCAACTGCGCAACGGGACTATCAATGATAGATGGATGGATGATGAAAAAGACACCTAATTGCAAAACTTTAAAAATTCAATACAGATATTTTGGTAGATAATGGGCAGTCTCATCACTTAAATCGATCTAATCCAGACAACTAGTACTTATTAACTGAAGAAAAGAGCACTTCGTCTAAAATACCTTTTCCTAAGTCGATTAATGTAACAGTTAGCCTAAAGAAACTCGTTTCAAAGAAACTTCAACAACATTACCAATAATGATATAAGTTCCGCGGCTTATTTCTATTTGACAATGTTGCCACGAAATTTTCATATAGCATTTTCATTTCGAATAGCAGATTCTTCACATTGATATGTATATGTATGTATGTATCAGTGGCGGTACTTCCATAGAAGCCCAAAAGCGTTGCACGTTAATTGTGTAATGTCTAGTTTATAATTGTTCATTGTGGAGGCAGGATATTCTCATTTATATGTCAAATTGTTTTGTTAAATAAAGATTTAAAGCTTAAAAATGATTATTTGGAATTTTGTAAGGCAATCTGGGCTTTTGGGCTTCTATAGAAGTACCGCCACTGGTATGTATATATATTGATATATGTATTGATATATACTAGTATTACATAAGTATGTATTTAGGTTTTCTAGTTACGGATATTTATGTTTTGTATATTTTATTTTTATACGTTCATTTACGTACCTACCAGTGGCGGTACTTCCATAGAAGCCCGAAAGCCCAGTTTGCCTTTCAAAATTCCGAATAATAATCTTTAAGCTTCAAATCTGTATTTTACAAGAGCAATTTGTTGAATAAAGACCCCAGAATAAACAATTATAAACTAGACATTACACAATTACCATGTAAGGGTTTTGGGCTTCTATGGAAGCACCGCCACTGGTACCTACGCCTATCATCTCTGCACCACCTAAGGTTCGACTGTCAGAGAATGCCTCAGGCATTAAGTCCACCTTTACATGTATTGTATGAAGGGTAAATAAGTAAATAAATAAAATAATTTTTCCCCGCATATAAGTTTGATTATAATAATGTAAAATGAATATCCCACAAAACTGGTAAAACTAAACCAGTTTATGGGGTGTTGGATGCAATATAAACTTATGTACATAAATTTGGATATTCGGGTGAAATAAAGCGGAAAGTTTGTGTCCGTTTACGTCAGGTCGCGGGTATGTGTTACACAAGGCTGGTGTTGCCACTTGTAAAAATTTCCAAGGGATTATGTTAATTTTTAGTTGAAATGAAATGACCGTTTATTTATCACGTGGGCAATAATAAAACTGCTATGATACGTCAATACATGTTCATAAAAATAAATAAATAATAGAAATATAACTGGCGTGAAAATACACTGATCAATATGATTATTTTAATTTTTATTTTTGTTCGTAAAAAGTCCTATTTAACATTATATCTTAAAAGATATAAATGGACCATAGAAATTTAGGAAAAGTTAAGTGTCGATACCATGTCATTTTTTACTTATGTAAGTCGAAATGTAAATGAAATATCTACCTCAATGATTACGTTAAGTAAATAGATGTGTTTTGTAATTTTTTAAGAAGAGATATTTATTATTAGAAGGTCAATTTATGTACTACCTACGAAAAGAAAATAAAATGTATGAGAGCAACTAATGCCGGGTTCTACGTAAAAAATATTACACAAAAACTGAATCTACAAGAGACCGAAAAGTCTCTCTGATAAACACGACACAAGATTTGTATTTTAAGTGGGGTCAGAACTATATATAACGCGGAAGTAGTTGCATCCGACAGTTGAAATACACAATAAAAATATGGTAGTTCATTTAAGCTGGCAACACCTAGAACAATAGTTTATATTTATGAGAGTGGATTTCCTGGTCGATTTAAGTTTGCTGCAAAGACGATATTACGCTACCTTATACGTGCCAAATGAAGTGTGAGTATATCCCTTTTATGGGACCACATATGAACTTATAACCGTAAGATTGTGGATTTAATTTGTAGGATTTGCATTTGGGTGTTTTATAAGTATATGTATTTTTAAAAACAAGTATCCCATTTCAGCTCCCTTCTAGGACTTTGTGTGTTAAATAGGCCTCCAGTCTTCCAGCTTTGGGTCCCAGATCGTTTGTCAACATGCTCAGAAATTGCGATTTCGCTAGAACCCTAACAGATCTTAACCAGCACATCGATGAATTCCTAACAAAATTTGCGAATGCCATCGAGGATGTATGGTTCTATTCCAGGATCTATAAGCAGCAACGGACTCGCTTAGGTCATAATACATAGACGTAAACAAAGCACTCTGTGTTTGTTTCGCCGGGTCTTCTCAGGCAGGGCCGCATTTAAATCTGGTGGTAGCTCTAAACAATCGTGACGTTTCGGAAATTCCTATGGTTCATCTATAACCTCGTATAATATAATGTTAAATAGGACTTCTCCGAACGAAAATAAAAGTAAAATTAAAATACCCTACATAGTTTTAATAAAAATAAAACATATTGAACAGTGTATGTTACGCCAATTATATTTCAATAATATTTTTTTTCTTTTTTAGAAACAGTTAGTAGTTTTTTTTATGACATGATAAATAAACGATCATTTCATTTCATAAAAGACTACCCAAAACATAAGTTCAGTTGTTCATACATAATCATTATCATCAGCCCATATACGTACCACTGTTGGGCACAAGCCTCAATATATGTATAACAACAACATATATATGTTATAGATATAACTGAGAGACCTTAGTCCACCACGCTGGCCTAGTGCGGGTAGAACGAAGGTGTGCAGGCTTTATCACGATGTTTTCCTTCACCGTTAAAGTACGTGATAATTCATTGTGAACACACATAACTTCGAAAAGTCAGAGGTGAGTGCCTGAGGTTTGAACCCGCGACCGTCGAGATCTTCGACATAAACCTCGAGGCCATCACGACTTACGAGTCTTTATAGAGAAATCATAAGTAAATTCCCGGAATGGTTTATTCAACAGACACTGTTTATTTGACATTCCTCTAATTGTCGAAACTGCACAGTTTGTAATTGATATTCGACAAAGATATTCAAGGTCGCTCAGCGAGCTATGGAGAGGGCTATGTTAGGAGTTTCTCTGAAGGATAGGATCAGAAATGATGTTATCCGACAGAGAACCAAAGTCATCGACATAGCCCAAAAGATTTGCGAGCTGAAGTGGCAGTGGGCAGGTCACATCTGTCGCAGAACGGATAACCATTGGGGGAAACGTATTCTGGAGTGGAGACCACGGCTCGGCAAACGTAGTGTAGGACGCCCTCTGGCTAGGTGGGGTGACGAAATCCGCAAGGTGGCTGGCAGCGGTTGGATGAGGAGAGCCGAAGATCGAGCCCAGTGGCGTGCCATAGGAGAGGCCTATGTCCAACAGTGGACGTGAAAAAGGCTGTTGATGATGATGATGATTCGACAAAGTCATTCCAGGCTGTATTTAACGACTGAATCCAAGGTGCAATTGGACGCATGGCAGAAAAGGGTTGTGGGTAATTCCTATATAGCTAATGCGTTTCTGGTACCGTTACTCAAATTTTCAGCTTGGGAAAAGTATTATTGTAAGTAAGTAGTGATGGCCTCGAGGTTTAGGCACGCGGTCGAGAATCTCGGCGGTCGCGGGTTCAAAACCCAGGCACACACCTTTGACTTTTCTTCTCTTTTGAGTTATGTGTGTATTCATAATGAATTATCACTAACATTAATTGTGAAGGTAAACATCGTGATAAAACCTGCACACCTAAAAGTTCTTAGGAATTTCATAGATGTGTAGTCCGCCAACCCGCATTAGGCCAGCGTGGTAGACTAAGACCTAACCCCTCTCAGTTGTAGAGGAGGCCCGTGCCCAGCAGTGGGACGTATATGGGCTGATGATGATGAAAGTATTATTGAATTTGTCAGTAAGGAAATTCTTGGTAGCAAAACAAAGTCTAGAGATATGCCTATAAACAGCAAAAGGCTCGTTCGGTAAAATAGTAACTGTAGACAGAAATCTATATCTATATCAGATCATAGACGTCACATCGTGGGGCATAGACTCTTTGTACTACTGAGGGATGAGATGGGAGGGGGGGGGGGGAGGCGTCCTTGTGCGGTTTGGTGGATAATAAATTCATATTCATAAATAGAACTCGGATCCACGATTATCAGAAGGGTTTCTCTATAGCCCATGCTGATGCAAAGTACGTTCTCAGCCAAGTCGAAGACCTTCTAATGACATAATTATGTTTCCATTACTCCCGTCTGTTATCCGGGAGTTTTTAAAATACCCGGGTATCCAGACGTGGGACGCATGTCAATGTGACGTCATTACATTCCAGATGTGAATATTAATGGCAAAAGATGTTTGGGAGAAACACAGGCAAGCTTAGAAAATGTTTTTGGGATTTATTTAAGGTTAGCTTATTTTTCTGGAACATTTTTTTTTTATATACTGGCACGGTAAAGTGACTCCACTGTACCTGATGGTAAGCACAGTGGAGTCCAAAAAATTATTACCGACCAGCGAGAAACGATATGGTCACCCGCTGGTCGACACAATCATGCCGGCCTGCACAAATGCACATGTAGATTTATTTGGAAATGGTGATTTGGTTTGCTATTTTCTTCTATTTTTGTATTAGTTGAATTGATATTCCGGCCAGATAAGTGTAGTGATAGTATCAATTATTTAACAATATGAAGTTTTATTGATAATGAGAAATTGATACGTAATTTTTTTGTATAAAAATATCCATTTAATCTCGCAAATAAAGATAGCAGCATCGTTTCTCTCTCAGCAAAAACTAGCGTATACCATCGAGAGACAAGAGGTTTGATTCTCGGGTTGTGCAAATTTAAGTGTATTTTTCTGTTAGGAACTGCTCAGTAGCAGTATGTAATCCAGATATAATGTGTCATATAACCGGCAATTAAGTGTGTGTTTAATATCTAGGGAAATTATTTCTCGTCAGTGAAATAATGCAGTCCTATTAATACCTTTGCTTAAATCAGAATGCATTAACCTAATTATTCATACATAACATTTGTTAGAGAACAATTTTCGAAATTGTTTTGATCTAAATTATATTTTGAAAAAGGAATAATAGTGTTGTGATGCGTTCATTTCGAAGAGATTAAATCTTTGTTATTTGCAAGCTTATATATATATATATAAATGTTCTAGAGTCATCTAGCGTACCTATATTCAATCGCGAACAGATCAGCGAATTCGTGTCGAATAGTGACAGACTGTATTTCTACTGTTATCCTTGCCTTTTTACCACTGGCGCCTTCAATCGTGCAACTACAATTCCACGACTCAACATGACCTCATTTTTAAGGGTTATTTTTACACTTTACAGACGAGTAAAGATAACTTTAGAAAATCCGGGACAAAGTCTCGCAGACCCATGAAATCCAGACGTTTAATAGCGTCTCTCATGTAATATTAAAGAAATTGCCTACACCCCACGCCACAAAATGCTTGCACGTAGGTAGTGTGTTAGTAAGGTAATTTATTTCCATTTTATGGCTTATGTATCCACGGGGAGGCACACTTCATTACCCTCACGCCACGCTCAACTAAACATACTTAGGACGGCACACCACACCACTTGGCGCTTTTATATAGATGTGCTTTATTCTAAGACCCGGCCGTTGGTCATTTGGGCGTAATAATTATAGATTTAGATATAAAGAAGTTAGTTTCATAAATAAATATATATTTAAAAAATATGATCAACACTCTGAAGCATCTGAAGCTTAGGCGCGCGGTCGAATCAAAAACTCGGTGGTTGCGGTTCCAAACACCTCGGACTTTTTGAAGTTATGCGAGTCGTGATGGCCTCGAGGTTTTGGCACGCGGTCGAGAATCTCGACGGTCGCGGGTTCAAACCCCAGGCACACACCTCTGACTGTTTGAAGTTATGTGTGTATTCACAATGAATTATCACGTACTTTAACAGTGAAGGAAAACATCGTGATAAAACCTGCACACCTAAAAGTTCTTAGGAATTTCTTAGGTGTGTAGTCCGCCAACCCGCACTAGGCCAGCGTGGCGGACTAAGGCCTAAACCCTCTCAGTTGTAGAGGAGGCCCGTGCCCAGCAGTGGGACGTATTTGGGCTGATGATTATGATGATGAGTATTCGCAATAAGTGATCACTGGTCACGCATTTTAACGGAAACCTGTACACCTAAAAGTTCTTAGGAATTTCTTAGATGTGTAGTCCGCCAACCCGCACTAGGCCAGCATAGTGGACTGAGGCCTAAACCCTCACAGTTGTAGAGGAGGTCCGTGCTGATATGAAATATGGGCTGATAATGATAATGATACACACACGCTTATTATACTTGTATCGCTGAAGTCAGTCAGAAGTATACCTCTTCATCCACGTTTAGCTTATCGTGTTTAAGGTCTCACGAAGTAATTGGATAAGCCGAATGCTGTTTTTGGGCACATTTTTGAACTGCGTTCGTTACGACTTTCGTTCGTTGAGATCGTAATAACACACACACCTAAAACACTGATCTACATACATACATACATAACCTCACGCCTGTATTCCCCGAAGGGGTAGGCAGAGGTGCATTTCTGCACCCACATTTCGCCAGGTATGTATCAGTCCCACGTAATAGGGGGCGAGCCTATTGCCGTTTTTCGGGAACATTTCCAGACTCCGTGCTGTTACTGAGAATTTCCTAATGGAAAAATCCAATAACACTTTGCCCGACCCGGGAATCGAACCCAGGACCTCTAGATCGCACGTCACATACTTGTACCGCGAGACCACGAGGCAGTCACACACACAACACTGATCTAAAACAAATATTTGTAAATCACTCAAATATTTATCTCGTTGTGGTGAACCTGTGGCCCAACGTTTCATTACTTGACAGCCCCGTGGCGCAGTTGGCTAGATACCAGCTTGCGAAACGAGAGGCCGCGGGTTCGATCCTCGCACCGAGACAAATGTTAGTGTGATCCACAAATATTTGTTTCGGGTCTGGGTGTTTGTGAGACCGAAAAGTCTCTCGTAGTTTCTGATACCCACGACACAAGACTTGTATATTAGTGTGGGGTCAAATGTGTATATGACTGTTGGGTGTATTTATTTATTTAGTTATAGGTATAGCCCTCCTGTTCAATCTGTTCATTGCCTCATGGCGCTGTCAAAAATGCTGAGGCAACACCAATTAATACGAGCTTTGTTTTGGTACAGAAATTTCGACGCATGTGAATGAAAATTAATTTAGTAATTGTTGATGCCATATTTAATTTCAAGCGTTAATCACTATAATTTGAAATTGATATTAATGGACATTGCAGTTTATTATCCTAACTGTATAAATTCAATAATGTGTTGTGCTTGCACGCCAATATGGCTGATATAAATTCAATTTATCTTGGTACACGAATGGATGAAACTATGAAATCGGATACAGGCTATATACATATTTACATAAATGAACAATATTTACAGAAATGAAGTAAATCATTGAACTATTTTTTTAATTACCTTACCTTACGAGAAGTAATCCTTTGGATCAAATTAACCTTGGTTGTCTGTAAGAGATCGCCTTTGTGCGATATACCCACCTTTTGTACTTAGTTTAGTTTGTGCTCCATGCTTTTTCTTTTCTTTAATAAATAAATAAATTAAATTAAATATTAAATAATTTAATAAATAAATAAATATTATTAACCAACAACTAACCCGACTATTATTATTAGCCAACCCGCACTAGGCCAGCGTGGTGGACTAAGCTAACCTAAACCCTCTCGGTTATTGAGGAGGCCCGTGCCCAGCAGTGGGACGTTTACGCGCTAATGATGATGATGATGACGATGAAATAAATATAAGCGTTTGAAGAATCTCACCGCGCTGACCTCGTGAAAGTTAGAGGCTCTATGACTCATAAAACGGAAAGATATCTTTGTTCCTTCACGTGGCGTCTACAAAGTGTGTTTGTAACCTTCACCATAGGCTTTATTAAGGCCTTTACCTAGACACCACTTAAGTGGGTATAAAACGGTTTTATTTATGTAACCGTTGGAAGGAGTACCGAGTACGCCACGTAAAGCCACGCACGGTTGAAGGAACATCAAAGGGACTTAAGAATGTGTATAATCTTTTTTGCACGTATCAAAGGACATGTTATGCGTGGAAGTATTTTAGTATGAATTTAAGTGCTGTAATATTTAATAAATAAATTCTAGAAGTATAGTAAACAAGAATTATTTTAAAGTAATCTATCAGGGTCACAGATTATTATATTTTATCTCAACGTACCAGATCATCATCACCATCATCAGCCCATATACGTCCCACTGCTGGGCACGGGCCTCCTCTACAATTGAGAGGGTTTAAGCCTTAGTCCACCACACTGGCCTAGCACGTGTTGTCGAACTACACACCTAAGAAATTCCTAAGAACTTTTAGGTGTGCAGGTTTCGTCACGATGTTTTCCTCCACCGTTAAAGTAAGCGATAATTCATTGTGAATCGGTACATGAATTAGAAAAGTCCAAGATGAGTGCCTGGGGTTTGGACCTGCGACCGCCGAGATTATAAGCCTCGAGGCCATCACTACTACTGCTTGAATATTCCACACAATATTCAGATCTCCATATAAAATTGAATATTTCAGACAGTTCCAAACTCACGATACCCGCAGCGTATCGCGGCATTTCGCCACGAGCCACAACAACCGCGGAACTAGTTAGTACGTCAAGACTGAAACAAGCCGCCTGTGGTTTCAATTAACTTCGCGATTTTAAACTTGAACCTTGTTAAATGCCTACAATGTGAGCATGTGCTAGGATTTGGTCTTTGTGCTCTTTTTAAAGATTTTGGTGCTCTTTTGTGTTGTTGTTAACCCCCGGGGGCCATCTTCGGGCCAAATGGGGCGACCACGGTGCGTGGGCGAGAAGCGCCCACAATGTATCCGCAGCCGCCCAGTGCGCCTCCGAGATAAAATCGGCTCGGCCGTCTCGGAACCTTAGAGGGTGCAGTTGCACCCCATTACCTTGATTCGGGTGCCCTTATTTTAGGCGACCGCGACGGACACAGGCCACCGTGCCGTTGCCCCTCTCGGGGTCACTCTCTGTGTGGGCGCACTGCCTCCGCAGCGCGTCCAGCAACCCCAAGGATCCCAATGAGTCGCAATTCTAACGCTCCCTTGCCACAGGACAGACCTTATTAGCCCTGCGGTGTTAGATTAAGAAGCCTGGTTTGATTGACGGGTAGGAAAAAATAAAATTGAGTTTTTCAAATTGCGAATTCTCAGTAGTAACACGTAGTCTGAAATATGATCGTAAAATAGTGACAGACTGGTTTCTAATTAAGTGAGACTTAAAAAAAGACACCGTCACATATGGATCAAATTAACACTAATTTATCCAGCTTCTTACGTTCATATTTCCAATTAAGAAAGAGCCGTTCAATATCTACTTATAGAAAAAATAATATATCATACATAAATAAGATTTTTCTATTTCAGCATAGTTCTTCACATGTCCTCTGACGCGTAGCTTCATAAATAAGAAAAACGAGACAGGTGCGGATTGAAATCGCGTGAAGAGGGTTCCGTACCTATCATGTTTTTTTTTAAATCTGACTCAACTTTGTTTGTGGTAACTAATAAAAGTATGAATGGTCCTTCATTTTATATTCATCTACAAACCGATTCAACAAAACTTAACATTGGAGTTGAAAAATATGTTCTCCCACACATTCCACCTGCAAACGTAAGTTGGTACGCACAATATTGAGTGATTTATAAGTAGGAAACTAATTTCTGCATTTTTTTCAAAGTTTTAGGTTCAGTTTCGGAGATAAGGGGGGGAATGGTCAATTTTCGTCTATTTTCTTAAATAACTTGGACACAATTTTTTTAATAATAAAAAAAAAATACATTTAAGATCTTCACAACAAGACCTTCCATTTGATATAACGCAAGTTGCAGTTTAAAAAACAAAATCCACTTTCCCTCCAAAAATGACCTCTCATATACAGATTTCATCTACTCACGTTACACCTCTACGTTTGGGTCACAGAACTTGATATGTGTACCAAATTTCAACTTAATCGGTCTAGTAGATTCGGAGGTAATTTACTGTGAGCGGACAGACGGACACACGAGTGATCCTATTAGTGTTCGGTTTTTTTATTCAGACGTCATCATCATCATCAGCCCATATACGTCCCACTGCTGGGCACGGGCCTCCTCTACAACTGAGAGGGTTTAGGCCTTAGTCCACCACGCTGGCCTAGTGCGGGTTGGCGGACTACACACCTAAGAAATCCCTCAGAACTTTTAGGTGTGCAGGTTTTATCACGATGTTTTCCTTCACCGTTAAAGCAATTAAGCTTATTCAGACGTACGGAGCCCTAAAAAGACATAAGCCAGCTCCCAATTCATTACTATATTTCAATATATATCTGAAATTTAGCAATATGTTTTGTATTTATTTTCTATCAGTGTACAAAGAGGCTTATGACAAAATATAATCTTACTGTCAATTGACTGTTGTCTGTACCCTTCTTTTTTTGCGTTGACAAATGGCGATCCTTTGTAAAATTAAAGACAGTCCTAATCTCACTAGAAGATAGAAATCATGCATATTTTGGAGCAGAGAATTTTTGTCTAGTTTTTTTAACCCTCAATAAAATTTACCAGATGAAGAATCTAAAGGAGGAGTTTACATACATACATAAACTCGCGCCTGTATTCCCCGAAGGGGTAGGCAGAGGTGCTTTTCTACATCCAAATGTCGCCAGGTATGTATCAGTCCCACGTAATAGCGGGCGAGCCTATTAACTTTTTACGAGCCTATTAGGAAATTCGCAGTAGCAACACGGAGTCTGGAATTGTGCCCGAAAACGGCAATAGCACCATCAAGCTGTGAAATAGTTTGCCGGCTCACGTGTTCCCTCCTTCCTATGATCCTGGATCCTTTAAGCGAAGCGTGAAGAAGCATTTGTGCGGGCCGGCATGATTGTGTCGACCAGCGGTTGGCCATCGTTTCTCGCTGGTTGGTATTATTTTTCTGGACTCCACTGTGCTTACCATCAGGTACAGTGGAGTCACTTTGCCGTGCCAGAATAAAAAAAAATAAAAAAAAAATAGGCTCGCCCCCTATTACGTGGGACTGATTCATACCTGGCGAAATGTAGGTACAGAAATGCACCTCTACCTACCCCTTCGAGGAATAAAGGTGTGAGGTTATTATGTAAAAAATTTATTTTAAAATCACAGTTAACAAATATATATTAACTCTTAGATATAATTACTAAAAATTACCATGTTATTGGTAAAGAAAATACATATAGGTACATATATATTTATTATTGTCGAAGATCGAGCCCAGTTGTGTGCCATAGAAGAGGCATATGTCCAGCAGTTGACGTGAGAAAGGCTGTAGATGATGATGATGTTATTATTTTTGTTTTTCGTCAAAAAAGGCATCGTTTACTATATGTAAGTTTATTTCTATGAAAATTGCCACTGCGTATATGTTATGTCAAATATACCGACTAACATTTCCCAGTAGGCTGAGTATCCAAACGGCAAAACCCATTACATTTGGAACAAACAATTGTATGGCACAAAGGCGTGCACTGCTCCGAATCGATATGTCAGGCCTATTGTTCAATTTGGGAGCCTGAATGATGCAAACGGATTCGGGGGACTATAATCCAGTCCCGTAGACAAGCTTAGAATTCAGCGAAATGGTAACTAGTAAGAGATAATTAATTTTTTTTATACACGTATTAATTTATTTGACAGCAGCTTGTGAAACGAGAAGCCGTAGGTTCGATCCCAGAACCGAGAAAAATGATCATGCGATCAGCAAATATTTGTTTCGGGTCTGCGTGTTTGTGAGACCGAAAAGTCTCTCGTAGTTTCTGATACCCACGTCACAAGATTTGTACCTTAGTGTGGGTTCAGAACTATGTATATGTCTTTCCATTTATTTATAAAGTTCTTTAATCATGTCGTCGTGATTTTTTTTATAGACATTTATACTTAGTCTCACGCTTTAATCCTGAATGGAGTGGGTGGTGTATTTCCACACCCCAATTTAGCCAGTTAATTTCTCTAACTTCATCTTATTTCGTGAGCATACATCTTATTACTGTATCTTGGATACAAAGATTCGAACTTGCAACCTTCTGAACTGATGTGTGACCAAGAAGCTCATTTTCTCCAAACTGGAATGTATGGTTCTGGTAAAAAACGCATAGGAAGATAACCTTATGTTACTTTTTTGATATATTTTTCCAATTTCTCGTAATAAATAGTATAATAAGTATTTCTTTTCAGTGACGACAAAAGTAAACCAACAAAATTGAAACGAAACAGATATTAACACACAATGGAGAACAATTAAAACCATTACCATTTAATTTTGCGTTCCTAAATTCAGTCACAATCAGAATTACCCGATAGGTTTCAATCTGAAATCGGATCGGACTCCCGTGGGATAATATTCAGTACAATCTCCGCTGTGGGCTTCGTTGGCGCAGGATTCAATTAATGTGATATTTGCTATTCAGCGTTGGTAACGCGAAGCCATTTTAATTTTGCTTAGCTTCGATGCTATCCTTTGAGGTAATATTGATAAATCGTGATGGCCTCGAGGTTTAGGCACGCGGTCGAGAATCTCGACGATCGCCGGTTCAAACCTCTGACTTTTCGAAGTTATGTGTGTATTCACAAAATTATCACGCACTTTAACGATGAAAGTAAACATCGTGATGAAACCTGCACACCTAAGAGTTCTTAGGAATTTCTTAGGTTTGTAGTCCGCCAACCCGCACTAGGCCAGCGTGGTGGGCTAAGGCCTAAACCCTTTCAATTGTAGAGGAGGCCCGTGCCCAGCAGTGGGACGTATATTGGCTGATGATGATGATGATGAATATTGATAACCATTTCAATGGATAGAAATTTTATGGTGTAGTTAGTCTAAAGGAACTTCAATAGTTGGTAGTAGGTACATATGTACATACAAACATAATTTCTCGCCTGGATCATTAGGCAGAGGTGCATTTCTGCACTCACATTTCGGCAGGTATGTATTAGGGGCGAGCCTATTGCCGTTTTTCTGGCATATTTGCAGACTCCGTGCTGCCACTGAGAATTTCCTGACAGAAAAATAAAATAACGCTAAGTCCGATCTGGGAATCAAACCTCAAGACCTCATGGCATATACTTGTGCCGCGAGACCACGATAGCACGAATTGATAGTTGATAGTAAGAATTCATAATAAATTTTTGAGTCAAAGTATTTTTTTTAAATAGACTTATAAATGAGCACTTCTCACATCTCATGGGCACTCCCATGTAATAGCATGTGATAGGTTTTTTTATAAACACGTTTTTCATTTCTTTTTTAGTACTTCTATTTAGTTGATGAATTAGCCCTGTATTTAGTTTTAAAAATTACTTCTAATGCTCCAAAAACAAATTAGTTTTACCTACATTTTGTCTCGTGGAATATGCACCACAATATGACGACGGAGTCCTTTAAATGCATTACACTGAGCCTTTTGTTTACGACACAAGGCAGACGACATAAAATGTGATGCGAAGTAACAGTGTGAAAATTTAAATACGCCAGCGTGGCCCACATAGTTGACAAGACTATAACACACAAAGGGGTTAAATCTGTGACGCCACAATACAAACAGAAAAAGCTAATAACAGCACCCGTAACTTCTGTGTAACAGTCAACTACCAACTTATTCATATTTTGGTGTTTATTATAAACGTTAGCGATTGTCTAGTCAAGTCTTACAGTACAGTACATTACTTACTTACTTACTTATTTCGGCGCAACGACCCAAAATGAGTCCTGGCCTCCGACACCAAGAGACGCCATTTAGGCCTATCCTGTGCTGTTTCTTGCCATGGGATGGCGCGAAGTTCGCACAAATCTTTTTCGACTTGATCCTTCCAGCGGTACCTCGGCCGACCTACAGGCCGCCGTCCGTTCGGAAGTCTCAAGTAGGCCCGTTTGGTAGCTCGATCGTCTCCCATTCTAGTCACGTGGCCGAGCCAACGAAGTCTATGTGACTTCGTTTCACCGATGATATTGGGTAAAGTATTTGGTACAGTACATTAGTAAATAAATTTATTTATTATACATAAACTCGCGCTTGCATTCCCCGAAGGGGTAGGCAGAGGTGCATTTCTGCACCCACATTTCGCCAGGTATGTATCAGTCCCACGTAATAGAGGGCGAGCCTATTGCCGTTTTTCGGGCACATTTCCAGACTCAGACATTATTTATTATGGTTCGTCAAAAATTGTTTACACTTATAAATTACAACAAAAAATATAAAATAGAGGAAAAATACTTAATGCGACAATCATTTATATACAAACACAGATTACATTAGTTAAATATCAATGGTAAAAAAACTAGACAATGTAAAAAAAAAGTTAAATAAAACAATATAATTTCATATAACAAAACAAAAACCGCCTTAAAAAAATACTAATCCAAAACAAATTAATATGCACTTAAAAGTAAAAAAATAATTGCGTATTCTTCTATAACTTAATAATCAACTTACTTTTTCTCTTCATCAACATGTGTTTACCACGCAAGAAGGTAGGTAGGTACCTATCTAATTCAAATCTTACTCAACACATACGAGTACCTATGAGTAACAAACAATGATCAAAAAAAATTTTAGAGTTCTCCTTAGTAAAACGAAATGAAAAATATTAGACTACTTAAAGGTCAATCAAATTATTACGATAATATAATGTAGTTACAATTATTGTTATTTTTGGAGTCGGTGTCAAGTTACGATCGAAAAGTCCGACGTGTGTGCTTAGGGTTTGAAGCTGCGACCGTCGAGATTCTCGACCGCGTGCCTAAATTACTATGTGTATGTATAGGATCTATTATATTTTAACATTCTCTGGTACAAATCCGCCTAAAGCCCGTAACTCGCACCTCTATGTAACCTCATACGATTCTTGCTCGCTCGCTCTGGTTTATGAGCGTTGCATAATTTTATGATATCTTTGCAAAATGGCACAGACAATATCTTGCCTAAAAGTAATTATAGCGGTAAAGTATTTATATGTTTATATTTTTACGAAGCCTGACAATTAATATCGGTACGAGACGTATTCGCAATAAGTTCTGATCATAGGCAATATGTAAGTTAAATTTTAGTTTTACTGCCTCGTGGTCTCGCGGTACAAGTATGTGCCGTGCGATCTAGAGGTCCTGGGTTCGATTCCCGGGTCTGGCAAAGTGTTATTGGGTTTTTCCATTAGGAAATTCTCGGTAACAGCACGGAGTCTGTAAATGTGCCCGAAAAACGGCAATAGGCTCGCCCCCTATTACGTGGGACTGATACATACTTGGCGAAATGTGGGTTCAGAAATGCACCTCTGCCTACCCCTTCAGGGAATACAGGCGTGAGTTTATGTATGTATGTATGTATGATTTTAGTTTTACGAAGAGCAAAAGGTCGATGTAGTTTTGACTTATAGTTGCTTTCGAGACTAATGTATTTAAGTGTGATGAGTTTTCATGAAGCAATAAAAGAATTTGTTCTCAAAGTTTCTATTGGTTGTTAATTAATTTTCTTTTGACTCGAGGCTTAGACGGCACACGCTTTTGACTTATCAAAGTTATGTTTGCATTCATAACGTATTATCACGAGCTTTAACACTAAAGTAAAACATTGAGGAATTTCTTAAGTGTGTAGTCCGCCAATATGCACTAGACCAGCGTTGTGGACTAAGTCCAACCCCTATAAAACCCCGTAAAATAATGAAATAATCCTTTTCCCAACCTTACCCATACTGTAGGTAAACAGGAGGGTCACGAAAAACAAACATTTACACTATACTCAGAACATTGTCCGCACTTCCGGACACAATTTACCACAATATAACTTAATAGGGGTAAACAAGGCCGACAAAGTGAGACGTGTGGCTCGTGCGCTAACTCCCGGATAAAACTCGTGCTGGGATCACATTTCTGACGTCACTTGTGTTTAAAATTAATAAGCTTAGCGTGTGACTTGTGTGCGGGTACACGTGGAGATGACGTTCCAAAACGGTATTTCGGGTGTTGTTTTCAAGTACTATTTCTAGAATAGAAGCTGCACAGTAAAACATAACATAGCAGTGGTATAAGTTATATTCCTGAACTAGCTGACCCGGCGAACTTCGTTCCGCCTAACAGTCGATTCTTAATTTTTTTTTTGCCTAAGTTACTCCTTATTACATCAGCTATCTGCCAGTGAGTCCCGTTAAAATTGGTCCACCCGTTTCAGAGATTAGCCGGAACAGACAGACAGACAGACAAACATTGTAAAAAACGTTATTTTGGTATATTTACCGTGTATACATCCATATCGATTTATTAAAAAGCGGTTATTTCAATATTACAAACAGACATTCCAATTTTATTAATTTGTAATAGATTTGTCAGTTCAGCAACTAATTCTTTAGTACCAATTTTCTAGAACATAGTTAATTAATGATTACGATCCTGAGGTCCTTGGTTCCATTTCCCTGCCCTGCCTGGTGTGTTAGAAAGATATTTCAATTTTTAATCGATGGCAGAAACTAATTAATCGCAGAAAGAGTGTAATTATGAAAATATAAATGAGGCTGCTACATAAATTATGTTAGAACCCAACCTTTTTGCAAAAGCAATTTGACTCCTTTGATGTTACCTGCTTCTGAAATGAGTCTAATTTAGTGGTAGTTATATTGATTCATTACAATTTGTTTAATGATAAACATTCTCCCATTTCAAATATTTTTTTGAAGTAAGGGTAATGACTTAATGGAGATAGAACGTTTTATGGCAAGATTTTTTTTTTTTTTTTTTGAAAGTAAGAACTAGCAATATGTCTGAGTCTCAATTGGTTGTTTAAATATTTTATTACTTGTGCCAGTTAATGCAGATGCCGTTGTTGGACTCAGGTATTCTCTATTCTTCTTTGTACTTCAAAGCGAGGCTTTAGTATACTACAGTGACATATCTGAATTTCATTTACTCTTCATGAAACTCATGTGCAGAACTATGTTTCCATTCGCTTAAGAAAACAGTATCGTTATATTTGACATAAGGAATTTTAAAAAGGCTTTCATTTAACGAAGCTCTTAAATAATAAGACAATTCCAAGACATCGTAAAATCTTCCTGAGAAGTTTCAATACTTGGATATTCTCGTCTCGAAGAGTACCTACGGCAATTAAAATGAGATTACGGTCATGAACAGACCGCCGTTCCGCGGTCCATGATGCTGTGAAAATTAAATTTCAACTTAATTATTTTGTGCTATAAAATAAATTGGATTTGGTGTGTTTCGCGAGCAGCGATGAATTGAGACCTTTGGTATTGGAGTGTCTATATCAATATATTCGTTTACTGGCGTGGAGAATTGCATCGGTACTTAATATGTGACAGTATGGTCCAAATCAGCTCGTCCTTTGACATTATTATGCCGATGAACGTGTTCCAGCCTTTGTAGCACAATTAGTGAGACACTTGCCTGTGAATGATTTCGAGATTTTGATCCCTGCATCTAAAAATGTGGTGTACAATAAATGCTTTATTGTGCACCACATATGTACATAAGTAAAAAATAAATTAAAGCTACCTTATAAACTATTGTGCCACAAAGGGCTATCCTATCGCCATTAGCGATATCTTTCAGACAACCCAGAAAAAATATATAAAAGAGGTGGTCATGGAAATTAAATAAAAAAATAAAAATAAATAAATGGCAAAACAAAAAGCATTGATAAATTAAAAAAAAAATTAAAACTAAATACACAAATATATTTTTAAATTGAAAAGATATGAGTAGTGTGCTTTAAGTCTACTCCTAAAAGTAGGCAAGGATTTTGCTTGCCTTATTGACATAGGAAAGTTCGTTCCACAAGCGAGCAGCATGGACTGAGAACGAATTGCCAAGAAACGAGGAATTATGCTTGGGAATCTCTAGTGACAAATTGTCTAGCGATCTGAGTGGTCGTGCATGCAAATATTTATATTATTTATTATCGACAAATGCGTAATTCCGGTTTTTGATGTATAAATACAACAACACACAAGTTTGTTTCGGCTAATCTTTGAAATGGATTTTGACGGGACTTTCACTGGCAGGTAGCTGATGTAATAAGGTGTAGCTTAGGATACTTTTAGTTTATAAATTTTCTTATTAAAAATTAATTTTCCGCGCGGACGAAGTCGCGGGCACAGCTATTATAATAAATAAAATTGGAGTGTCTGTTTTGTCTGTCTGTCTGTCTGTTTGTTCCAACTAATCTCTAAAAAGGGTGGACCAATTTTAACGGAACTTTCACTGGCAGATAGCTGATGTAATAAGGAATAACTTAGGCTACTTTTAGTTTATAGATTTTGTAATTTAAAAATAAATTTTCCACGCGGACGAAGTCGCGGGCACAGCTTGTATTTTATAAAGTTCAAATGTATAGGCGGTAGAGGAATGCACCATATCTTAGGTGTAAATTAACGATCTGTTAGTAAGACCAAATGAAATTGTTATTAGGTTTTTTATTAAGAGTCCAGTAAAATGTGAATTTTTGCAACATGCTCGTCGCCTTCAACGTGGGACTTAAATACAGCTAGCGAACATGGCGGTATGAACCTTGAAAAATAAAATAATTACTTAATATTAATAGTTCAATTGTTTGACAGCCCCGTGGCGCACTTGGCTAGACACCAGCTTGCGTAACGAGAGGCCGCGGGTTCGATCCACGCACCGAGACAAATGTTTGTGTGATTCACAAATATTTGTTTCGGGTCTAGGTGTTTGTGAGAGCGAAAAGTCTCTCGTAGTTTCTGATACCAAGATTCGTATCTTAATGTGGGGTCAGAACTATGTGTGTGACTGTTGGGTGTATTTGTTTGTGTATTCTGCAGTTTATTGAACCCTTTCCAACATTGCGATGCAGCATAACTCTAGCAACCATTTACCAATTACTTTTTTTTTTTTACTCGCAATCAAATAACCTTGAAGCAATGAAACAAATACTTATGCAAGACAATAAAAGTACAATAAAAATTCGTCCTCAAAACAGCAGCTGCATTGCGAGGCGTGAAACTTGAACCACTTTTCAATAAACAAAAGCAATAATACCGAGCGGCCGTCCCTCGCCTCTGTACTAGTATTTACTGCGACTTTATTTCAACAAGACGATAAGATGTTTCCGACTCGGACGCTATGGCCCGCTGATGTCTCGGGGGGCTCATTATAAACGGCTTATTGGGGGCGTGTGTGGTGCGAACTTTTTAAGATTTCATAACTATGCTTTTGTAGACGAACACTAATCTCGTTAAAAGAATCTCATAGACGAGTAAGTAATGCTCTTGTTCTTTTTGTAGATTATTAATCTGAGTTTAATATCATTAAAATGGCTTTTGATCTGAAATTTGAATTAATAATTGAAATAACATATAATGTATACATAATGTTACGCCTTTATTCCACGAAAGGGTAGGCAGAGGTGCATTTCTGCGCCCACATTTCGCCGGATTAATTTACAACTGCCGATACTGCCTTAATTCAATATCTATACCGCAAAATATTACCGGGAACTTTGAGAGCGCCATTCATGTGTGAAGTAGGTACATACAGCACCACGATTAATTTAATATTAGCAAAATTAATAAGCATTATATTTCACAAACGGCCGTGTAATGAGTTCACATATTTCCATATTATTTTGTATTGTAAATTAATGTTGTGAGGAGAATGATTGAAAGGGCTGGTTAATCAATTAGTTCATCCAAAAGCAATGTGAAATAGAGCGAAAGGTTATGGTAAGGGTTATGGTTGGTGTTTTTCAACGGCATTTTTTATTATTAGGAAGGTAAAATTCTGCTCAAGGGATGGTTGGCACCTACTTGGGGAGGCCTTCGTTCAGCAGTGGACGGCGATAGGCTGACAATAGAATAGAAGGTAAAACAATAACAGATAAATCTTACAATTCCCAGGGCAAATACTAAGAAAATCTTAAATCTGTGGAATCCAAAATAGTGACCCACGAACTTTTTTGTTTTGCAGGATCAGTCTGAGTATAGAATATCCGATATAATTACGTCGACTGTGATGTCAACGCAGTGACTTCGACTGTTTTTATAAAATTGATGAAGTGTTGAACGTCTGTCCTTAAGTTTAATGGTAAACTGGTAAGGTTACGTTTTAGGGAAGGCCTATGTCTAAAGTCACATCATGATTGTATGAGATATGGATACATGATATTTTTGTTATTGTTTTAGTTATGAAAAAAATAGAGTTTAGTTTTTTTTTATATTAGACAATAAGCGGCCTCTCATTGATTAATTTTTATGAGTTTAATAGTGTGCAAAAACGATGGACCCACACTATGACATCGATGCAATGGGACCCCTCGATACAGACTTGCCTAGTGAGGGGACCATGTTAGAATCATCACCATCATCATCAGCCCATATACGTCCCACTGCTGGGCACGGGCCTCCTCTACCATTGAGAGAGTTTAGGCCTTAATCCACCACGCTGGCCTAGTGCGGGTTGGCGGACTACACACGTAAGAAATTCCTAAGAACTTTTAGGTGTGCAGGTTTCATCACGATGTTTTCCTTCACCGTTAAAGTACGTGATAATTCATTGTGAATACACACATAGATTCGGACAGTCAGAGGTGTGTGCCTGAGGTTTGAACTCACGACCGTCGAGATTCTCGACCGCGTGCCTAAACCTCGAGGCCATCACGACTTATACCTACATGAAAATTTCCCAATATAGTACGAGTAATAGCAATAATTCTATGATTTCTTGGTGAAGGATAACCATTAACTGAACCGAACCGAACCGGTAGGATCTACTTATGAAACTTCTTAGTGTGACGTCACGGACGTTAAGTCGGCCTTAAGCGCTTTATGTGTTCAATTGATTAAAAAATAGTAGTCGTAAAGTAAATTATGTTAACACATTGTTAAATTGTGTAATATAGTGCAGTGATAAAGTGCAGTTATTATCCAACAATTTGAGTACGTTATAATCGTAAAAACATTAAAGCAATCGTGCAGTGTTTCGAACCAACGATTTATCTACCCCAAATATTAAAAATATTAGGGTGAACTGTTTAAGTGAAGCGACACTGACAAAGTTATATACACAAAAGTCCATAGAAATTCCTAAGAACTTTTTAGGTGTGCAGGTTTCATCACGATGTTTTCCTTCACCGTTAAAGTACGCGATAATTCATTGTGTACACACACATAACTTCGAAAACTCAGAGGTGTGTGCCTGGGGTTTGAACCCGCGACCGTCGAAATTCTCGACCGCGTATTTAAACCTCAGGGCCATCACGACTTCATGTTAGAATATTACTCGTAAAACAATAATTAATTATAAATGTAAACATTGTATATTTACTACCTTTATGTCCTTGAACGTTTGCAATTGAATTTATAGCACAAAATATCAGTGAAGAAAAATATCATGAGATAACTGAGGCAATAAGAATATTCGACGAGAAATTTAAGGCACTATGAAGACTAATTGGCTGCATTGAGCGAGCAGTCAGCAATCAGGACTTTGCAGTAAAACAAGCAAGTTTAAGTTATCTATATTGATGGATAGAATTTCTCAAGTCATAATATGAACGGAGAGCAATGAGCGTAGAAATTCAATCTGGAGCAATTGACAATCAAAAATAATTAGCGCTAAGTACTAAAAATTTATTCTGAAGTTGAATTTCAATATAGAGACAACAATGATTTTCGCCATTTGCACAGACAATAAGTGAAACGGTCTATTAACAGAATCAAATTCAGGGTTCACATGGATCGGTTTTCTTGGAAATTGTGAATGACAATTTACTTTAAATAACAATTATCAATATTTGTTGAAATTCCACTGTTATAAAGGAGAATGCCCATAAGCAGTATCGCATGATTTTAAGTTGTGCCATAAGTTAGTAATATCTACAATTCTTGTCTTTAATTTTAATGATTTTATTTCGTATTAGTTGACCCTACATTTGCCGGATTAAAAAAAAAACAAAGATAAATAGTATTTCTATTTATTTACCTAATACCTACATTTTCTGTTGGCGTTTTATTACGCTGTGTTGCCATGATATAAAAATATATCAAATCGACTTTTAATTTATTTGATCATTTACTATTAAGCAGAAATTACAATTATATTGTTTTAAGCTGTCACTAGATCTTGTTTGTGGGTTCGCTAGCGTGAAAAGTTAATAATAAGACTTATTCAAAAAAAAGCAACTTACTCTTTAGCAATGCTCGGTGGTGGTTGCTATAGGTTTCCGTTTCTACTACTAAACTGCAATCATTTTTAAAGCGAGGCACTTCACAGATTTTTGCTTTGCGCACACTGCTTTTATCAAAGCTTAGTTGCAACAATCACATCAATTAATAGCTCTTTATTTATTTTCATTAGTATTTCTAACCATACGTTGCATATCCTGACAGTTCCTATATTGTTCCTAGTCTGATACCTAACACGAAAATATTTTCTGTGAAAATGATAATCATGAGAAATATCGATTATAATAATAATAAATCGACTTATGCACTTGGCAACATTGAAATTGGTTGGCGGGTGGGATAATGTCATCATATTATGTTTATACAAGAATGGCCGTTACGTTTGTTTTTCGCAAAAGTAAACATATTAATGTTACGTATTCGTTTTCCAAGTATGGTTCTTAGTTATATAATAAGTAGTGATTTTGAGAAACAGACTCCATATAGGTAACCTTACTTTATAATCGAGATAGACTCCTTGTACAATTTATTGTGAAAAGTGGTTGTGAGACAGAGGCTCCTAGTATTTATTTTTAATTTTAGTGTGACAAGTGATTAGTGATTGTGAGACAGAGCCTCCTTATATCACTGTATTATGGTAATATCAGTTCGCCGATGTGTTAATTGTACACTTCGACTACGTTATGGACCTTCGCAGGCATTCAGAGAAATAAATGAAATCATGTACAATCTCTATCTATGTGGATTTCACCCTCGCCGGTAAGTGAATTCAAAACTGTATTCTTATTAAATATTAAGTAATTTAAAAATGTATTACTATTAGTGTTTAAACTGTTGGAACTCTGACTTCTCTCTGGAGGTGGTGGCTACAACACACTCATTGTCAATGTAGCTACATTGTATATTATATTATATGTAAACACAGATATTTGGTTTATGCTCCAATGAAGATTTTCAGGTTTTTATTTTCAATACTTATTGTTAGGCCAGGTTTTAACTATTGTTACTGTGATGTTTATAACTATTCTAATTGCCTGCTTTAATGTGCTGTTTAAGACACAGGGATATACAATCCCAAACACTTAAACTGCTACCTATTATTAGCTTTAACTTGGGAATTTCAGACATAACAAGTAATACACAATTAACTGATTCACAGAGGTTGTATATTACTAGCCTTTGAATTTAAATCATCATCATCAGCCCATATACGTCCCACTGCTGGGCACGGGCCTCCTCTACCATTGAGAGGGTTTAGGCCTTAGTCCACCACGCTGGCCTAGTGCGGGTTGGCGGACTACTAAAAAGTTCTTAGGAATTTCTTAGGTGTGCAGGTTTCATCACGATGTTTTCCTTCACCGTTAAAGTACGTGATAATTCATTGTGAATACACACATAACTTCGAAAAGTCAGAGGTGTGTGCCTGGGGTTTGAACCCGCGACCATCGAGATTCTCGACCGCGTGCCCAAACCTCGAGGCCATCACGACTTAAATACAAAGTCTTATTGTAAACATATATTTTCACAGATTTCACGGGATGGCATTCTCTATATGGAGTGTTATGCTGTTCTTCAAGTTGGCTCACTTCAAGCTTCTATTTTAGGACATTGAAATGTATGTTTTGTATGTATGTCTCAAGGGCCTCATTCTTCATGTTAAATGAGAATTCCTGTTTTTAACTTTTATGAAATATTTCACATTACTAACAATTATATCTATTTTTCAGATCTTACATCTAGAATGTGTGTGTAAAGCTTGTTGGATGGCAGCTAGGAGAACACTACGGTGACAATTACAGTATGATGCTAATCATTTAGTTCATGCTGAATATGCTCCAATAATTAATAGAAAATGTGCCAGTTTTACATATGTCAATACAGCCTATACACTAAGGGCGATCTCTGGTTACTATTGTAGCTGCTTAGTGGGCAAACACACAGTGGGCCGTTGTGCCCACATAATGACTATTGCTTGGTACTTGAGTTGGGGATGGCATAATAATATTACTACACCAGTACCATTCCTAGACAATATTTTAGAAGAAGAGAACATGGAATAATAATGATAATAAAACTTTACTTTGACTGCCTACTTATGTGGTTTTATTATACTTTGACCCTATAGTTACCATGGAACCCTGCAAATTATGCAAGTACTATTTAGTTTTATTGATAGGGTATGTTAATTACAACACTATGCACAAGTTTTCATTGTGGCACAAAATATATTTGTGCCGATACTAAGTTCCATAGTCAGTTGGGCATTGCCCTTTAAATTGTCTTCTTGCACTTTCTTTGACACCATGTGAAACGAAAGAGATCGATGTATAGTAAAGAAAGGAAATGTGACGACATTTATACTGCTGTGGTATCTGGACTTTTTTTCCACCCAAAATCTATAAGGTTTTTTTTATGGCAAAGGAGGCAAACGAGCTAGTGAGCCACCTGATGTTAAGTGGTCAACACCGCCCATGGACACCCACACACACTCTAACGCTTCTTCTACATAACATATCCACCGCTCAGGTATGGCTTAGCCAATCTGCTATTCTTAATGAATGACTTAATTTTTTTTTATATTTTCTATACTCGATTTGTTAACACTAATTTCTAGGTACATCTATAAAAGAATATTCAATATTTTCTTATTTTCTTCAAGCATAAAATATATTTACCTATAATACCACATAATAGTAGCGAGTAAAGAGTAATTATGTTAACGAAAAGTTTATTTTCCCTCTTCATTTTGTTCATTGTGTGTTGTTCATTTGTTTTAGAATTTCCTATTGTTGTGTTCGCCAATCACGTCTTTCACTTCCAGTTACTTTGGATCTACTTTCCTTGTGTTATTATTTTTGACATGTTTCATTGTTCTTGCTTACATAATGAAAATTACATGAACTCTTTTGGAGAACAAAGCGTATTATATATTGATTTTGATTACTTTGATTATAATTAATCAGTTCTAATTTTAAATGTGATTCCGGAAGATGTAGCCCCGGACAAGCCCCTTAGGTTCCATTATACAAAAATTATGTACACGCGTTAGAAGTTATACTTCATACATAAATATATATTTTCTTAAATAATATAATAATATATTATAAAATATTTTTTTTTTATTTATACATAAAATTTGTTAATATACCAGAAATAAAACAAAACGAAAAAAAATATATATTTTTTTAGATAATAATTAATGAACGATGTAAATAAATTATACATACCGACAATTAACCTCAAATCTATAAATGCACTCAAAACAGTTTATCCAAATTAGTTTTATCACTAATATTCAATATATATATATATATATATTGTCAGAAATAAGTTGGTGTGGGTACACTGCATTGGCGAACATAGAGCAAGCGCGGGAAAACGACACAGATCGTATATTTTCTTGATCGGCCTGAAAGTTTTTACGCGTCTTATTATTTGGTTACTATAGTTACGGCATCAGGTCAAATAACAGTCATTTTAAAAGATTTGAATAATTAAATTTTAGTTTCTAACAATATAGATATAATAAATAAATAAATAAAATAATCAAAATTACTTAAAATTAAAAAAATATGTCAATCCCTTTTTATTACTGTCACTATTCTACATTCTTAAAATTTAAAACAAACTTTTTCTGTATAACTTTTTGGTGTCGGTGTGCGCGCGCATCGTAAAAAATCACTCTCATCATTTTTCCCTAACGCGCCAAAAGAAGTATAACTTCAAAAAAATGTTTCGATCTCGATTCTAGAGTGTCCTCACTTTCAATTTTACAACAGATCTTCAATTATTAAGTCTGTTAAATTAATTTGCAAAATGCACTTCCAGAATCCATCGACCAACAGTCAAGTCGGTTTAAACCGTTCAATGTGAACCCACCTCAAAATCCTCTCCGTGTTTATTTTCTTTTATGAATTCAGTTATTTTTATCGTCTGTGCCGCTTTTGTTTCAAATGTAATCGTAACAGTTTTGCCGTAACGAGCTTCAGCTCTTGGGGAATTGGCACAGCCTGCCGCGAACTTAATGTTAATCGTTTAGATACGCTGACTGCTCGCACTTGATGTTCGGACGTGTCTTTTGTAGGGAACTGGTATTTTTGACGGGAGGAGTTTCTGCCCTTTAGTTATCAAAACACATTATGGTTCGTTTTGATATGTCACTGGGGGAAACTTCCAAAATTTGTTTTTTGATATAATATTAGTTTTGGTGGATGTGGAGGCATTATCTACGCAGTTGTGGGTTTACAACACAATTCCATGAGTTTTTGGAAATGATGTGATTTTTAAGTAGGTACTTTAATGGTTTAAAAAAGTATCGCTGTACCAGCAATGACGATGTCTTAGATTAATCTTGCCATCAGTTATTTGTGAGTTGTTCCGTAAAGGATGTGTGAAAGTGCACTCATATAAAAAGAAAGTATGTTAGAAATCTTATGGATATAGAAAAACCAATAGACATGTATTTGGACCGTAGTTCGTGACAGTGTCTTTTCTATGGGATAGGTACAGGCGTGAGTTTATGTTTTAGAGGTAGTAGGTATCTTGCAAACATAGATTAATAGTTTATATGGTCACTAATCGATTTTATTATTAGGAACTCTGTAAAGGCCAATTTCTTCTGACATATTTTATGACTACTTTCAAATATAATGAATCCAATCAGTGTCATTTTGTACAGAACGCCTTTGATCAATTCAAACGTCAATATGCCAAACAAATGAATACAAGCTTCTATATTCTCCTTTCTAGGTTATACTAAGCCCTAAAACCTTTTGAATAAGGTTTATTTTTCTATGACAATAGTGTAAATAACAGCAGAGCAAGTTGGTTTTCTTTACAGCCCGGAAATTGGAAACATAAAATTATTATCTGAAAAGATTTTGGTACAATTTCTCGGCTTTCTTGAGTCTTAGTATAAGTCTCTTTAGAATAAATTTGTTGATGTTGAAGTATTAGGGCGCCGAAAGAGGCTTATTATGTACAGAAATAAATACAATTGTAGAGTTTGGCTGTGATTTGTAAAAAAAACTAAATTCAATCGAAAACTGCTATTTTTTTCGACGAGTACTTAATTGATGAAAATTTCAAAAAAATTGTACCTACGTTAAAAAGTTTGTCTCGTTCACACTTAAATTTTGAAAGATTTATAATAAAATATAATGTAGTTAAAACTGACTGCCTCGTGGTACAAGTATGTGCCCTGCGATCTAGAGGACCTGGGTTCGATTCCCGGGTCGGGCAAAGTGTTATTAGGTTTTTCCATTTGGAAATTCTCGGTAATAGCACGGAGTCTGTCCCCTATTACGTGGGACTGATACATAATTGGCGAAATATGGGTGCATTTCTGCACCTCTGCCTACCCCTTCGGGGAATACAGGCGTTAGTTTATGTGTGTATGTAGTTAAAACTAAGTTTGTTTAAGTTTTTGTTCATCTTATATTAATGAGGTTCCAGACTTTTGTCATAGGAATCATAGACAACTTTAGAAATCATAGATTTTCCGTCCAACATAGATTTTAACCCATTTGTGGCCAAACAAAAACTACAAGAACAAATTTAGAAATTTCTTTATTTAATCATAGTTGGGAATACAAATAAGTGAAGGAATGTCAAAAAACTCAAAAAATATTTATTATCTTGAAATTATAGGGGTGTACCCAAATTGGCACAGTGGCCACTTAAGAGTGAAAATGTGTACAAACCCATCGGCTCCTATTATGACAGACAACTCAAAGAACACGTTTAGAAAGCTTTTCTGGAACATGTTCGGTGCTGTCTAGTTAGAACCTCCTCGATATTGGATGATAACAGGCGAGCAATATGATGATTAAATGATTGTCTAAGATAAAATCTAGCTATACTTCGAAGAATAAATAACTAATCCATCGCATCTTTTTTAGACTGAACATGTAGGCCACGCATTTTATAAGGCCATATCAATCATGTACCCACCATTAAGAAAACCAAAAGTAAGAGAACCCACCACCATTCTTTGCCATGGATCGGAATTCTATAAAACGATATTTATTGACCCATTTCCAGCGAATCAAAAGTATCTCATTGTTTTTATCAAATTTATAGTTAAATTCAGCTCTTGATTGTTTCATCATCTACTTTACATGTTCACGGATGGTACCAGTAGCATGGTAATATAAATGACTTAAACCCATGCAAACCATGGAACGAACCTCTTCGTCGAAAAACTTTTCAAATATTTGAACTGGTGTCAGGTCTTTTAACGTTTCTTTCAAACAATTCTCGTTTAATATCGGTAATTCGATGTTGGATAAGTCTGAGAATAAGGAGTACACGTTCGCCAAGGAGGAACAATCAGCACTGACTCATTTTGAGCAATCGAAGGTACTACAGGTGCACTAGCGGTGGTTAGAATATCATTGAGTCTAATACGAGCTCTCTTCGCAGCAAGCGGTTCATCATCACTGCCAGCAGTTCATCATCACTGCTATCCTCAGACTCAGAAAGAGTACCTATGTTAAGAGTAAATACCTCGATTTCTCCTGGAACATCATTCGGCAATGTTCAAGAAATTTATCCATCATCAAAACCCCCTTCTTGTCAGTAATGACACTTCTGTTCCGGTGGAATCATAGGCAAATCATACTCCAAGCCATTGTCACTATCTTCGAGGATTGTATTTACCGCTTTCTCTAAACCACGGTAGTTATTACTGACGCTATAACGTCGTTGGCGGTTCATCCTAATAATCTCCAAAACTAAATTTTCTTAGTACACTTGTAGCCAGTGTACCCAAATTGGCACAGTAATGTTTTGGGTGCTATAAAATGATAAAAAATTAATTGTTTTTTTTTTAAATGTGTTTATAAGATAGATTATTTATTGTATTTCAAGAGTAATAACCATTTACGATAATAAACTTAATGTGTAAAATATCATAATTACAAATAGTTACTTCCCTCGACAGGTCCTTCAAAAGCAATATTCGATCAAATTTTGCAATAAATCTATAAAATGTAACTGAATTGTTCAATATTATACGTAATCACCACACTTTCAACTCTCCAATAATGTAAGAATTTATTAACTAACATCAATACTTTTTTTATCTACCCTCAAAAATTAAGTGTTCCCAAATTGGCACGGCGGTCAAGAATGGGTTAAACACTTACAGATAAATTTCATTCACACAACAAAATTCACAGAACAAACGCACCTTCAATCTATCGATAGTTTGGGGAGCGAACCTGCAATCTCTCATTTCACAGTTTGGTATCTAATTACGCAGTGGCGGTACTTCCATAGAAGCCCAAAAGCCCAGTTTGCCATTCAAAATTATGAATAATAATCTTTAAATCTTTACTTTACAAAAGCAATCTGTTAAATAAATATGTCCTTTCCTCATATTTTTCGGTATTTTTAAAACTATGAATGTGAAGATTTTCAAACTGATCAAGATTTTCTTCTCATGAAATATGGTGGAATACGTTTAAAATGTAAGCTTTAGAACAGCTGAGCGCATAAAGATTTGATCGTTAATCGCGCCAATGTGCAGAGCAGTGGTTTAAAAATACTAATGGCTTCTCACCCGTCCCGAGAGGGTCGTAAGGTAAGATTGAGGTCTTTTGATTGAGTCTCTGTGGCTTAGATGGAATAAATTTATGTGCGAGTAATATTATACTTAAAAATTCATGATAAATCATGTTTTAGAGTGTATTTTATAGCACGGTAAGAATCAACGAACAATATTGGAAGATTCACTGAGGCTAGAATTATTTTGATGCCATATCAGAAAATCTGATTTTTTTTTAATCTGTAGGTAAATACACTCAGCAAACTATGTTAAAGTCATAGTCACCTTAAGATAAGATAAGTATTGTGTCATGAATATGAGAGACTATGGTTTCGTAAACAAATCGGACCCAAAATAAATATTTTTGATTCACACAAAACAGTTATCGTGGTGCAGGGATCGAATTCGCGGCCTCTTGGTTTAGGTATTTTGAAAATGAAATTTGATTTTAAACGTTTGAATCTCTTTACCATTCTATTGATCTCATGTCTACTACATTAACCAACTACGCAAAATACCAACTACGTTCAGTATTTGTTGAGTTGCTATCGCGGACTGTGGCATGTTTACAGTTGCATGGCCGTGAGTGATGACTACAGCACACGTAAAATTAAGGAAATCTTATATGTTCTTTGAATATCTCTCCCTTGATGGCATTTTTGACGACCCCCGCGGCGAATGCTCTGAAATGCGAGTTGTATCTTTATATTTTATTTTATGACATCGATTTTTGGACTATAACTTGGTTATTGGTACGAATATTGGTACCCGGTAACAGGTTTCCTTAAGCATCTGAGTTTTCTCTTCAACATTAACTATTCACGAGCAAAAAATTTAACCGTATAAGAATAATGAATAAAATTTTAACTTTAAAAAGGTTAATGGAGATCCTACTTAGCCGGCAATGGACGCGCGCCAAACGAAAAAAACCGCTAATGTACACGATGCCAGTATTTTAAATAAGTGGTCCTTTGTATACTTAATAGGGATAGCATGTTGTAATAACTTCAAAGTAAAAATGTGTTTGGATTCAATTTAGCTTGTCGACTGCAGCGTGGTGGAGTGGTACAAGCGTGTCCCTTGCGATTTAGAGGTCCTAGGTTCGATTACCGAGTCAAGCACAGTTTTAGTGGGTTTCCTCTAGAAAATTCTTAATACTATTTATCCCTTAGGGCATGCAAAGGTGAGTGCATACGAGTATATGTATGTACACAGAACAGTTGAACAAGACTAGAAAGGAAATGTCAGCATGTCGAACGTGCCGGATCTACGATTATACTATCATATATTTGACACGGCCGCTTCTTAGTAATTCGGGTTGCGTGTAATATCAAGACTTTTCTAAATGTGTGACAACCAATACCAGCCCTTCATTTTTATTTGAAATTTTTAGCCTTGGTCGTGTAATCGTAGTAGAATGAATAGATGATAGACAAGCGAAAACACTTGTATCCTTACAAAAAAATGTCTATTTCCCTTCTAATCTATAATCTATACAACTGTTCTGTATGTATGTATTATCATCAGCATCATCATCAGCCCAACTACGTCCCACTGCTGGGCACGGGCCTCCTCTACAACTGAGATGGTTTAACCCTTTTCTTGACAATGTATCTGTGAAGATACATTAAATTTGAAAAAATCTGGTGCTATTGGTATTTTCCGCAAGCTTAATATTTTTGTATGAATGTTAAGGTAATTTTATAGTTTTCGAACCAACGTTGAATTTTTTCTGTTAGCTTCACTGATGAGCTATTAAACTTTACTTTATTTCAAGTTCTGCCATGTTGCCACGCAAGAAGGTAAGAAAATTTATCAATATATTTTTGTTTTTACATTTTTTATGAATGGGTGCGTAAAATTATGAATTATAAGGATATACCGCACTAATGTAATTACTTTGGACTTTCTATAATTGTCTGGTTGATGCTTCATTTGACTTTGTTGATGGATGTATCTCATAGTGCACACTGCCAAGTAACTAACAATTTTGTGTTTATTTGACATGTATCTCATGGTGCACACTGCCAAGCTAATGAAGTGTTTATCTGCTTATGCATAAATAGTTTATTTTCTATTGTATGTAGTTACATGTGCTTTCAAGAGCTTGCAAAATACCCACATTGGAGCAAAACACAATCAATCATCAAATGATGAAGAAAGTTCGGATTTTAGTGGTCAAGTTGAAAATTTTGATTTTAAAAAACGTGACGTTACTGAATCTTTACATGTTCCTTCGCTTCCTTCTTCTCTAGAAAATCTTCGAATACTCTCTGACCATGAAAACAACCTGACGGTGCCCCAAATCACTCCAGTATCAATGAAATCGTCTACTGAATATATTTTCTTGGATTATTTAGCTCAAGATTCTCCTTACTCTGTTATACATACATTCACTTCATCGACAATTTTTTTATGACGGTGAACGATATTTCAAGGTTAGACCCCTCATTAAAAAAGTACGTGCCAATTTTGGGAGAGTTCCTCATGAAACCAGATTCAGTATTGATGAAATAATGGTACCATATAAGAGCAAAAAAGCCGGTAATCGAAAATAGTACCTACATAAAGAGCAAGCCTCGCAAATGGAGTTACAAAATATTTGTTAGAGCGGGAGTTTCAGGCTTCATATACGATTTTATTATATATGGTGGAAAAGACACCTTCAGATATCACACATTTTCGTCAGAAGAAATGAGTTTGGGTTTTGGGTCAAAATCGTTTTATCTCTGTGTAAAACTACTCCTGATTCAGCATGTTTCGTTGTTTATATCGATAACTTTTTTACCAGCATGGAGCTTATTCATATGGTGCGATATGATATGACAATATTATTCTCTTTAGTGACAATAAGATCGCATCGACACCGTGGGGCAAAATTGAAACTGTTATCAGATAAAGCCGTCAAGAAACAATGCTGAGGGTCTTATTGACTATATGGTATGCAATAAAAACAAGGTGTAAAAAAAAACACCTTGTAGCGTAAGGTCAACTGCAGACGTAAAATATGATGGATACAATCATTTCCCTATATTTGGGTCCAAAGGACGACGCAAGCTATGCATCAAAGGCCAGACTACTGTTATGTGTATAAAATATGGTAGAGGCCTATGTCTATTACCGGATAGAAACTGTTTTTTTTCAATTTCCACAATATACATTTCCAAAATTAATGTGATTTTGTTTTATTATTTTCTAATAGAAGTTATATTTGTAATTATTTTCATTAAAATTATATTTTAATCAAATCATAGCTAATTTGGCAATGTATCTGTAGAGATACGTTGTTAGCGTAATGTATTTATTAATGGTCTTGGCAATGTATCTCACAAGATACATGTGGTTTTTTTTAAACTACCGTCATGAGATTTTTTTAGTTTTTTTTCTAGACATCCTTGGGTCATTAGGATTAAGTGGTGTGAATATGATCTGGATATCCAAAAATATTAAACTCTGCCAAGTTAAGGGTTAAGCCTGAGTCCACCATGCTGGCCTAGTGCGGGTTGACGGACTACACACCTAAGAAATTCCTAAGAACTTTTTAGGTGTGCAGGTTTTATCGCGATGTTTTCCTTCACCGTTAAAGCAAGTGATAATTCATTGTGAATACACACATAACTTCGAAAAGTCAGAGTGTGTGCCTGAGGTTTGAACTCGCGACCGCCGAAATTCTCGACCGCGCGCCTAAACCTCGAGGCCATCACTGCTTTTTTATGTATTATGTATTTATATATGTATTTGTAGTTATTTGATATTGTATCATTATAAGCCTGTTCGATAAGGCATTGCGTCTGTCAATTATAAAGGAGATTCGTGTCCAGTTGAACTTTAGTTGTAATATCATTGTAAATGTTCTCTGGATTGAAACACATAACTAAAACCCTGGAATAATTGATGGCGCGGGTCCAACCCTTATCACTGTAAGCTTAAACTACTAAACTAACTTGTCGATGTGTTGGCAAATTGATTGTGGATTCAAAATATATGCTTTGGTAGTATTTAGGTTAGCTACAATATGATATGTGTATTGTGTAGGTATGTTTGATTTGGGATGTGCAAAGTTATTGGGGAGCCGTTTTTGATACTGGAGTAGTTTTTAAAGTATTTTTTGATGAATTATATCGGGTTCATGTGGAGAAATCACAGTCAGAGCCAGATTCTTTAATATTTCAACAGTAATATTATTCATTGCATGCATTTCTTTGGCCCCACAGTATAAGTATGCGTCCTAAGATCGAGAGGTTCCAGGTTCGAAGTTAAGTTTATGGCAGTCATATTGTTTTTTTAGGAAATCTTTATTAGCACGGAGTCTGGAAATGTCCCCGAAAATCACTAATTTTGGGCCAGATTTTAAAAATGATTTTTAAACTTCCTTCTTGTTAAAAATAAAAGGTACCTAATAACACTTTACAGCAGGGCATAAATAAGACACTTAAAGTACTTCATTAACTTGTTTTATTACGATAGTCAACGCTTGTCTGCTATTAGACAATATCTTACAATCTCCAACGGCCATTATTGCAATAAACTTATGTTCAAGCATACGTAGATTTTATATTTACATTTTAGAATTATTCAATATACAATTTCTTTTCTTATATAATTTAAAATTTCTTTGAAGAATGGCGAAATTTACAAGACGATAATAGCTATGCGTATTAATAAGTTTACAATTTTCATTAGTCAAATCATTTTTTGATGTATAAAAACAGAACAATTTAAATGGCAGTTTGAGTCACATGTGATCAGATTAGGAAATATTTAACCTACAGGTGATCGTAGAAAGTATAATATGAGAATTAAACAGAAATAAATATTTATAAAACATAATAAATGAACACTCTTTAATAATACACTGAATTCATCATCATCATCAGCCCAAATATTTCCCACTGCTGGGCACGGGCCTCCTCTACCATTGAGAGGGTTTAGGCCTTAGTCCACCACGCTGGCCTAGTGCGGGTTGGCGGACTACACACCTAAGAAATTCCTAAGATTTTTTTTTAGGTGTGAAGGTTTTATCACGATGTTTTTCTTCACCATTAAAGCAAATGATTAATTCATTGTGAATACACGCATAACTTCGAAAAGCCAAAGGTGTGCCTGGGGTTTGAACCTGCGACCGCCGAAATTCTCGACCGCACGCCTAAACCTCGACGCCATCACTGCTTTATTATACACTGAATGAAATATGACGATGGTTTACACAACTATATTAAAAAGTCACATTTATTTGGTACTGGTAAAATATTGGTATGATTCTTAATGTGTAATATTCCAGGTAAATTGAACACTTGAAAGTTGCTGTTTGCGTTAGAAGATTATTTTATACATTTAAGTTGAGGTGCTTAAAATGTGTTATTAAATAGTAACAGATTGAAAAAGAAACTAATAAATACATGTTTTTGTAATCTTGACACCTACTAAAATCCTTCAATCATCCCACAATAGCATACGTAATTATTTACAGATTCTTAATACTTATCATCTAATCTTCGATAGAAGTACTCATAACATTGATACACGTATGAAAAAATAACAATAAAACATTAAGATCATATTTTACCACCTTCTATGAAGCTTTTTTAGTTGTAATGGAAGGAGTATGACAGTGACTGAAAAATAAAAAAGATTAGCACATGCCTGTCTATCCATAAATCATCATCATCAGCCCATATACGTCCCACTGCTGGGCACAGGCCTCCTCTACAACTGATAGGGTATAGGCTTTAATCCATCACGCTGGCCTGGTGCGGGTTGGCGGACTACACACCTAAGAAATTCCTAAGAACTTTTAGGTGTGCAGATTTCATCACGATGTTTTCCTTCACCGTTAAAGTACGTGATAATTCTTTGTGAATACACACATAACTTCGAAATATCAGAGGTGAGAGCAGATTTGAACCCGCGACTGTCGAGTTTTTCGACCGCATGCCTAAACCTCGAGGCCATCACGACTTCCTCGTGATGAATGGATAATATAAATATAAACTCATACATTTAAGACTAACTGCTTGGTAATGGCCTCCTCTTTTCTCAGGAGAGGCTAGGCCTTGTTTGGGGTGCATCCCTCAACAATTATCACTAGGTGGTTCCATTACGCTAACGTACAAACCAGACACGCATTCGTTTTTTAATTTACCAACTTTTTCACCTTTTGTACAGAGATCAGTTTTAGAAATAATAATATTATTACCAGCAAAATATTTCGACGACCAAGCCAATTGATACTTCATTGAAGATGGTAAAATACACTTAGATATATACAACAATAACATTTAAAATAAGAAAATAGACTTATAAATAAATTATAACAACACGCATAAGTTTTTAACACAATTGGAAGACAATGATTACAAAATAGTTTTTTTTTTCAAAATTATTAGCATAATTGCGTCAATCGGTGAGAGGCAACAAGTGAGATGTTAGTGATTTAGAGATTTTATAGTCTTGAATCTATACACCTTAAAAATAAAAAATAAACACAATTAAAAAGAAAAACATAATTTCCTCATTTAACTGGTAATGTTTTTATTGGAATGTAAATTAATTTTAATGGCATTCATCATCATCAGCCCAAATACGTCCTACTGCTGGGCACGGGCCTCCTCTACAACTGAGAGGGTTTAGGCCTTAGTCCACCACGCTGGCCTAGTGCGGGTTGGCGGACTACACACCTAAGAAATTCCTAAGAACTTTTAGGTGTGCAGGTTTTATCACGATGTTTTCCTTCACCGTTAAAGCAAGTGATAATTCATTGTAAATACACACATAACTTCGAAAAGTCAGAGGTGTGTGATTAATGGCATGATTAATGGCATGATTGATTAATGGCATTAATTAAGTAAAATTGCAGGCTTGTGTAAAAATATAGAATTGTGTATATTAATGAGAAAAATGATTAAAATATTTAATGATACAAATATTGGATAAAAGCATATCTGCTTTCGAAGCGGTGACGCGCATCGCTCGCTCTGTCACTAGGCGATACCGGTTTGCGCCGGCGCGCGCGGCGCATTATCGTGCGCCTCCAATGCACTCCACAATTATACTTAATAATATTATATTAAATCTGTTTGGTTCTGTAGGAGTAATGTATTGAAATGTACCCGAAGGGGTAGGCAGAGGTGCATTTCTGCACCCACATTTCGCCAGGTATGTATCAGTCCCACGTAATAGGGGGCGAGCCTATAGCCGTTTTTCGGGCACATTTCCAGACTCCGTGCTGTTACTGAGATTTTTCTAATGGAAAAAACCCAATAACACTTTGCCCGACCCGGGAATCGAACCCAGGACCTCTAGATCCTACGGCACATACTTGTACCGCAAGACCACGAGGCAGTCTATTATAAAAATTAATCTCTATATTATGGTAATTCAAAACCAATCCAGTTTTCAAGGCGAGAAAACGAAGTATAATGACATGCTAATGCTAAAGTAAGTATTTAAATTTAAAAATGCCCCTACAAGATAAAATGAAATTGTTTGTGTTTGATTCTTCCACGTCACAATCTTAATCTACGAAACAAATAATACACTACAACTTCTATTATTTACATAGTAATTTTAGTATTTACAGGATATTCACTAAACGTCTTTCATCTTGGCTGGTATCCTTATGTTAAGTCCCTTACACTAAAACACAGAACAACGCTAAACCCTTACGTGAATCATCGTCCTTGAGATGCCGTACACGCTTTCCCTTTTAATATTTTTGTCATAAAACGGTCTGAGTTCCTATAATAAATCTGTCATGGTGTGGATATGATCGAATGTACATACGGGTGTATTCAGACCGTGATTGGAAAATAAGGCAGGTAATAGCTACGGTGATTACAAACCCCTTGGCGTTAAAAATTTCAGACAACAAATAAAAACAACAACCATAGCTATGAAATGTATGTGGTTGTTAGGAAAACGTAATTTTTTTTATTTTTTGTCGGGATTTTTTTTAACGCCAAGGGGTTTGTAATCACAGTATCTATTACCTACCTTAGTTTTCGATCACGGTCTGAACACACCCGGTATGTAGTTTAGTCAATAGATAACAAAGAAGTAGGTACTCTTTGGATGAAAATACTTTTTGATAAAATAAAACCAAGAGTTATTTGAAAAATGATCAACATAGTTTCATAGAAACCATCCGTATAATTAACTCACAGTGATAGATGTTAAGAAAAATAAAAAAGTTTTTTTTCTAACTGCCCTCAGGCAAATAATGTGTTTTGGCTTTACGATTTCCTATTTTTTATATTACCCTAAATCAATCTCCACATTACACTCTACAGAATAACTATATCCATCCCATCTAAATAATTTACAGCTTATCATTATATTTACAACAAAAAGCGATTCATAGAGAATTTTCTTAAAATTGTCCGATTCTATCCAAAGCCAGAGGTTAATTAGAAAGTTACGAATACGATACTGTTCAGAAGTTACATCAACTATTATTATTACGAGTAAAAGATTATGGCGAAATATGTATTCAAAGTTTTAAGGCATTTTCATAATTAGGTACTATTATTTTACGGATAAAATTTGTATGTAAAGGAGAATCTAGTTTCCAAAAATAAAAGCGTCATGAGCAGAACGGAACAATATATGCAGAACTTTGGCTGGAATTATTTTTGAGCCAGTTGTGCGGTAATTGGAATCAAGTTGAAGAAAACTACGAACTCGCAAAAAATGCAACGGATTCCAGCCACGCCATGATTAATGCGGAACGAAAATTCCGAAACTATTTCACAATTTAAAACTTACTTTGGAAACAAGCAGAGCAATATTCAAATGTCGATGCCTTTGCAAAATCATGTGAAATTTAATTTCAATTTTCCAGTTTTTAATACGCTATTGTGTGGCATGTGACAGCTCCGTGACGCAGTTGGCTAGACAACAGCTTGCGGAACGAGAGGCCGCGAGTTCGATCCTCACACCGAGACAAATGTTTGTGCTATCCACAAATATTTGTTTCGGGTCTGGGTGATAGTGAGACCGAAAAGCCTCTCGTAGTTTCTGATACCCACGACACAAGACTCGTATCTTAATGTGGGGTCAGAACTAAGCATGTGACTGTTGGTAGTATTTATGTGATTTTTTAGTGGTTCAAAATTGTGCAAGTACTGTACAGAAATTCAACAATGTATATGACCTGAAAGAAGACCTGTTTGTTACGCACGAAAAATATTACATCACGCCATTTAAAACTTGAGTTCACATAAAAGTTTACAGAATTGCGGTGAAAATTTCGACAATGTACGCTTGTTCATTTTAATTGCTTCTAAAACTAATTTGGAGCTGTGTTTGTTGGTTGCTAGATTGTGTAATTATCATCAAAGTTGACGGGAGTTTATGAAAGTGTTAAAACAAGCGCAGTATTTTCTGTTAAACATGCGTTGTTCTCATGTTTATCAGGAAGGTGTCTTATTAAGTAAAGTTTTATTGTTTGGTTTATTTCAACATCATGTGGCGTAATTTACACAACAGAACAGGCTGCAAGCGCGTCAATATCTTTGCACAATTAACAAGTACCTAATTATTTATTAACCTGACATTTGATGTCTGCTCATTTATATATTATAAATTATTTTTATATTTTAATTCTCTTTTGATAAAAAGGCTTAATTAAATTAATTAATTCGTAAAAGCAACGACATAAACAAAAAAAAAAAAAAAAAGATTACACCTACATAGACTTTAACGCGTAGTTATATTTGATATGCATATTTTGAATCTATGAAACTTTATTACAACGAAGTTTGGTACCTAACTACCTATGTTAGTGTGATAAGATCAGGTTTTGTTAAAAAAATTAAGATTGAAATTAAATATGTGGCCATATTTGAAAAGAAATATATGTTACAAAGAATAATTTCGCCAGAAATTACTAAATTTTTTTAACTTTAAGAGATATAATTTTTCCTGTATATTATAATTTTAACTATCAATATTAAATATAAAAACAAGAAGTCGAACACGTGACGAATTACGGTGCGTCATTTTGACGCACAAGTACTTTACACATAAGCTTTTAAAAATAAAAATTGTTGTATGATAATTAAAGCTAGCTATTTACGTCCATTTTCGGTATTTCAATGAAAAGTTGTCAGCAGAGTTTCCGTTTCAATAAACGTCAGCTTTGCGGGTTTTGTGGTCTTACCACTGCAATTTCAGCTTGCTAATCAACCGGCGCTAACTTCAGTATGTTCATATATGTGTGTTTAATACATATTCTTTTAAATAATCAAAGTGAAATTGAAACAATACTCGTATACACAATTAAAGAAATTGCTACCTGAACTTATCGCATCAATATTGGTCAAGAATAACTAATATGACTCTCAACAATGTTCTTTTAAAATAATCTGAAAACTGATTTTAAAATATATTTCTGGGAATCTTCACAAAACCTTAAAACAGATGAATTAAAAGCTAAAGTTTGAAAATGACGCTCAATTTCAGATTACTTTAGAAGACTTAACTTACAAGACCTATATATAAATCACAGTAAAGACTAGATTTAAATATTAACATACGAAGAAAACACAATTAGGCTTGCGTCTCCATAAACAAACAATAGTTTTAATTACTTTTAAATGTCTGCAGGTTTCCTTTCAAAGTGAAATACTGAAGTCTAGAAAATAAAAATGTTTTTAGAGTCGACAACAGTCGTAAAGTCTCAGGTGGCTTTTGTTAGATAGCAATGAGAAGTATTGCGACAACTAGACTTCTAAAGGTTTTATTAGTCTTTAAGAGTTTATCTGTCTAGTGACATAATAGGATGTTTCGACTGAATGGTAATCACGAGGAATTCCTATTGATAGGTTTAGCTGTATTTTTATCTATCTCTTGCTAAATTGAATACGAAAGTTAATCAAATAATAGCCTTAATAGATTTTGTAAATGAACGCGTCAAATATCGATCACCCTAGCACCATGTTTCATATAAAACAAGCTATAGTCTATGAACACAGACGCAAGCCAATTCGTTATCAGCTAAGATACAAGAACTTTGGAACGTAAGTACAGTCTTCAATTTACAATTTTAGACAGTGACCTCTTCGGTAAAACGACTCTTATCGTCTAAGTTTATCACTATGGCGTGAGTCCTTGCGTGACCCGATCTCACTCCCCTCACAGTCTCCGTACTACTAGGACTCGACTTTAGTTCACTTTTATCACTTTTACCGTTGATCCCATTCCGCGTCGCCACTTCTGGAGGGCGTATGTCGCCACAGTTAGCTTCGCCACTGATCTTGAACACTCCATTTTGCATGTCTTCTTTTGTTTCTTCATTCAAATCTGTGCGCTTCTTAGGCGATTCTGTTGTATTTGTAACATCTGTTTGACTCTGTTCTGCGTTGCTAGTTTCAACACTTTTGGTAGGGCTGAATGTTTTGTGTTTGTAGGCTGGTGGCGCTTCAAAAGGCATGTCTCTGCCACTACTACTAGATTCTTCAGCTGGTGTTACGGTACACATTAATCTATCTGCAACAGCACTGAATACTGTATTTAGTTTCAATGGAGCGTTGTCTGATATTGGTGGCTTACGTTCGTGAATCACGGCAGCGTCTTGCATAGCACTGATTTTGCGAGAAACGACCGTGCCAGCACCAGATCTTTCTTTTAACTTATCTAGTTGGTTGCATACTTTTCTGAACTCCTCCTGTTAAAACAATAATTTAAATATTCAATTCACCATCATCATCATGAGTATCATGTACGTCCTACTGCTGGGCATGAACCTCCTCTATAACCGAGAGGATTCAGGCCTTTTAATATTAAATTATTAAAAAAAAATTAAACAATACTATGTAAACATACATGTTTTAGTAATAGTATGTATTTATATGGCATAATTTATATAATATTTATATTTAAATTAAATTAGACGTTCCTTGACTGAAATAAACAAAACTATGATTATGTTGCATCGTAAAGAGACGAGCGCAACGTCTGTTTGCCCTGGAGCCACTGTCCTTGCTTTGATACCATTGGGTTAACTAGTTTTACAAGATGAAAGCGCCACTGGAATACTTGTATTATGAGAGGGGACCGCGAGCGAAGAATTTGTTCGTTTATAACTTATTTTATAAAGGATACATTAATTAAATTTACTAGTATCTGTTACATTAAAGCAGTCTTTGTGTATATGAATCTAATGAAAAGTAGGGTTGTTATTAAATCTGTGTATACGAATAATATTTTAATATGCTTAAACCCACGAAGAGGTTGAATAATCCGCTTTATAAGCGGATCTATAACCTTTCCGGGACCGGATTATGGTCTTTGGAGCTTAACAAAAGCTTGCTACTTAACTTAGTAGAATTTTTTTTTCTTACATATATGTTTAAACTAAGGGTACTTTATCTAGTATAATAGTGATTATTTGTAAAATTTACCTCTAATTCTCTTTCAGTCATATTGTCACAGAACCTGGCTGTTCGGTTCGTCGTCATCGTGTATGTAGACTCCGCTGGTCTTGATCTGAACTTGCCAGTCTTCTCCCTGTCATCTTTACCATGGCCTTTGTACACCATGTAAGCCTGGATGAGAAAACTTATATTATTTTTTACAAACAAACATATTTACAGCCTTTTTTGGGGCGGTGACGCATTTATTTTCGATTACCGCATGGAGAAAAACGTTTGCGTAATACAAAAAAAAAGTTTTGACTCAATATTTGTGAAACCGAAAAATCTGGGCTCCTTTTTTGAAATGCTGAAAACATGTATCTTAATCATCATCATCATCATCAGCCCATATACGTCCCACTGCTGGGCACGGGCCTCCTCTACCATTGAGAGGGTTTAGGCCTTAGTCCACCACGCTGGCCTAGTGCGGGTTGGCAGACTACACACCTAAGAAATTCCTAAGAACTTTTTTAGGTGTGCAAGTTTCATCACGATGTTTTCCTTCACCGTTAAAGTACGTGATAATTCATTGTGAATACACACATAACTTCTAAAAGTCAGAGGTGTGTGCCTGGGGTTTGAACCCGCGACCGTCGAGATTCTCGACCGCGTGCCCAAACCTCGAGGCCATCACGACTTAATAAAGGATCAGAACTATAATATGTTACACCATTTAATGTATTTCAGCGCCAGTAGAATAAGCAAGAATATTTCTATTCCCACGCCAGTAAGCTATTTAAGCCCTATATAATAGAGGATGATATGATACATCCACATCATTCATCATGATATATTCACAAAATTACTACACCTAAACATTATATTACACACAGTTAATAGCTATTGTTAATTGGCTTGTTATTTAGATGATGACATAGCATAGGCGACCTGTGCTTAGAGGAATGTGGATTCAAATCACGTGTACTTTGTGGGAAATTAATTTACATCATGTCTTTACTTAGAACGCAATTTACGATATTAATTCTAGTCACAATTTATGGCCTCGAGATTATGCATGCTTCGCTGAGAGAATGGCACGGCAGCTGGGGATTCTAATAACGTAAATCATCAAAAAAAAAAACGAAACATCAATCATCATTAAAGGAATGAAAAAGAGTTTTTCATAAGAAAATTCTTAAGTAAATAAAGTCCATCTATTTATCTCTATTGCCAGCGTGGTGGACTACTCCCTAACCCTTTTCTGTATGTCTGCTATCTTGGCTTTTAATAACTTTCTTGAGATTTTTCAAACTTTGAACCTAAATGAGATAAAAATTAGAGCCCATTTACTGTTTGCAATTTTTATAAATTCGAACGTAAATTTATAAATGTGTATTTCAGTGCTGAACGAATAAATGTTAGTACAGGAATAGACTGGAACTTGGAGACGGATAATAATCATGTACGTCATTTTTATGTAAATGTAAGGTTGCATTTGACGCTCTATTCCATCAAACAGTTGAATAATACTTAAAAGAAGATGTCAGCATGCCGAGCGAGCCGAACATACGATTAGACTATTGATGTTTGACACGGCCGCTTCTTAGTAATTCGGGTAACATGTGATATAAAGACGTTTTTAAATGTTGCCCTTCATTTTTGTTTTATTTATTTATTTATTTACCCTTCATACATTACATGTAAAGGTGGACTTAATGCCTGAGACATTCTCTAACAGTCGAACCTTAGGTGTTGCAGAGATGAAAGTAGGTACGTAAATAAATTTATTATAAATAAAAGTATACTATGATGAGTGAATATAATATAAATATAATATACAAAAAAAATGATGGTCGTCTAATCGTTGTAGAATGAACAGGTGACAGACAAGCAGTAACACTCGTCCCCATACAAAATCCTGTCTATTTCCCTTCTACTCTAATTCAGCTAATGTGTGCTCTATTCGTCGTACAGCATCATGCGTACAATCAGGTATGCTATTATCACTTTTCCGTACCTACCATACATACATACATACACAGGTACCTCACGCAGATATTTGTGAAGGCTAAAGGTGCATTTCTGCTCCCACATTTCGCCAGGTATGTATCAGTCCCACGTAATAGGGGCCGAGCAGTTTGACGTTTTTCACGCAGACGTTTTTCAGACTCCGTGCTTCTATTGAGAATTTTCTAATAGGAAAACCCCATAACACTTTGCCCGAACCGGGAATCGAACCCGGGAGATTGCATGTCGTATATTTGTGCCATGAGACCAGGCAGTCGTACCAGCATGAAAATACATTAGTTAACAAGATTTATATAAATATGAGCAAGGATGCGGGTAAAAATTTGGCATGCCCATAGTTCAACCTGTTCCATTCTTATAAATAAATTAAGGTAGCCAAATTTCCAAGAAATTAATATTTTCAGCTCATAGTTAAGATCTAACAAACTTTTGAAGTTTATTAATTAACGTTATTATGGCGTTAGAATGGATGAACAATATTAAGTAATAGATAGCTGTCTATTTACGGGCTCCTCCTAAAGTTAATTAAACATTACTTACTGTAAGAAAAATAGCGACTATGATAAAGAAGCCCATGCATATTGTATGAGGATTGAAATTTAATCTTGTTTGAATTATTTATCATTGAACGATTGTTAGTGCCGGTGGCTCGGACAAGATTCTTTATATAGATTTCTTCAATAGAAGAATTAAGTCTTTAGTTAAAGACTGTTTTAGTTTTTTGGTCGTTGTGAAGTGACAGCTATGACATTCCGAAGTCATGTGTATTCACAAAGAATTATCACGTACTTTAACGGTGATGGAAAACATCGTGATAAAACCTGCACACCTAAAAGTTCTTAGGAATTTCTTAGGTATGTAGTCCGCCAACCCGCACTAGGCCAGCGTGGTGGACTAAGGCCTAAATCCTCTCAGTTGTAGAGGAGGCCCGTGCCCAGCAGTGGAACGTATATGGGCTGATGATGATGTGAAGTGACAGCACTGGCGTTTCATGGTAAATGCGTTTGAATTTGAATATAGACTGTCGAGAAACGATTTCATTCATATGACCAGTCGAATTAAACCTATCCCGAAATACAACACACTGGCGTTAGACATAATAGTTGGTTTAAAACATAATGCATGGTTGTTTGTATCCAGTTTGATACAAATATATTTGTAATGTAAATAACGAGACGAAGTCCTGATGGCCTTGTGGCTTAGACACGCGATCGAGAATCTCGACGGTCGCAGGTTCAAATCCCAGGAGCATAAATATCACTTTTCGAAGTTATGTATGTATTCACAAAGAATTGTCATGTACTTAACATATAAGCATACTAGGTGACCCGGCGAACTTCGTTCCGCCTAATAGCCGATGCTTTTTTTTTAGACTAAGTTACTCTTTATGACATCAGCTATCTGCCAGTGAAAGTCCCGTTAAAATTAGTCCACCTGTTTCAGAGATAAGCCGGAACAAACAGACAGATAGACAGACAGACAGACAAAAGCGGTTATATCAAAATTTCAATATTACAAACAGACACTCCAATTTTATTTATTTGTATGTAATAGATTTACGACGCCCTACATACACATTTAAGTACGAGTATATTTACTTTTTGGGGTCAGTAAAATCATGTATATATCAATTTGCTTTTGTTAAATAAAGATTTAAAGATTCATCATTACCACAATGTTTGTAATACCTACATATAATTTCCATTAAAATTACACATAGCCTCGCCATACAGCAAATATAATAAGCTTGAGCAAGTGCCAACAGCTATTCTAGCATTATTGCCTTTTGGATACATCCCAAAATAATAAATGCATTTGCGCCTGTCGGCCGAGAAACTTTGCCGATAGGTTTATTACAGTTTAAAGCCGGTTCGAGGTGATGGCTCCACTTTAATTGTTTCTTGGTTGATTAAATCCCAAATTGGGGAGGCTACAAATAATTTTTATTACGTGTCGACTTCTTGAATAGATAAATTGCATGAATTAATGAACATATTGTCATCATCATCAGCCCAAATACGTCCCACTGCTGGGCACGGGCCTCCTCTACAACTGAGAGGGTTAAGGTCTTAGTCCACCACGCTGGCCTAGTGCGGGTTGGCGGACTACACACTTAAGAAATTCCTAAGAACTTTTAGGTGTGCAGGTTTTATCACGATGTTTTCCTTCACCGTTAAAGCAAGTTATAATTCATTGTGAATACACATATAACTTCGAAAAGTCAGAGGTGTGTGCCTGGGGTTTGAACCTGCGACCGCCGAAATTCTCGACCGCGCGCCTAAACCTCGAGGCCATCACTGCTTTTTAACTTTAATTTAACTACTTATCTTATGCTTGCTCTATTTTATTTATTGCATTTATATACTTATTATTGCAGCCGTCTCGTTGGTTCATTAATAGCACCTGTTGGCGAAAAGTTAAAGGTGTGATTTTTTTCTAAATTCCAATAGCAGCACCTAATCAGGAAATTTGTCTGATCAACGGCATGTACTTGCTCTCTTTAATTGGCGAAACGTTACTCTATAAATAATCTACCTGTCAGCCCGATCAGTGTAAGTAAAAGAGTAAGAACTGTGTTTGATTGTTCAAACATTTTTTTTCATTTTTTGATTCTGCAATCCGCGCACCAAGTCACGTAAAGAAACTAGCCTACAAAATAACAAAGTGATGAAAGTTTAAAAATACATACATAAACTCACGCCTGTATTCCCCGAAGGGGTAGGCAGATGTGCATTTCTGCACCCACATTTCGCCAGGTATATATCAGTCCCACGTAATAGGGGGCGAGCCTATTGCCGTTTTTCGGGCGCATTTCCAGTCTCCGTGGTGTTACTGAGAATTTCCTAATGGAACCACAGAACAGGACCTCTAGATCCCACGGCACATACTTGTACCGCGAGACCACGAGGCAGAAAGAAATAATTTGAAGATCAAAAAGTATCAGACAACGCGACGCAATCAAATTAAGGTATTAACAGAGCGGCGTTTAGAAATTAATTAAATTTCGCGAATCCAAGCGGAATTTTCTTTCGGTCCGCGGGCTCTTTAATTTGTTAGTTACGGTGAGAGTAGTACCCATTATACAAATTTAATTTCTGGACTGAAACTTGGTTTAGGGTTTATTCAAACTATTTTATAATTTCTAATTATTAAGTTTGCATTCGCTGAAGAATTGTGCGGAGGTTTTGTGAGGCTTGGGTTTAATGGAATAAGGAATCGACTTTGGATAAAATATGATAAAAGTTGATGCTGGGGAGCGTAGCCAGTGGAAGGTATGCTGATAATATTGAAGGATTATTGTATGTTTTACACTAAAATTTATTTATTTCGAAAAGCATGTGTATAAAATCTCATCAATTTTGATGTATTTTAGAAACCCTACTACAAAAAATTGTGTCCACGTTCATACCGTATTACACAGCAGACTTAAACTACTACATAATATGTAGGCAGAATATCAAAGAATTTCATAATATCATTTGTACCGCTGTCTGTTAAATGTCAAATCATCATCATCAGCCCATAATACGTCCCACTGCTGGGTGCGGGCCTTCTCTACATCTGAGAGGGTTTAGGCCATAGTCAACCACGCTGGCCTAATGCGGGTTGGCGGACTACACACCTAAGAAATTCATAAGAACTTTTCAAGAATGTTTTCCTTCACAGTTAAAGTACTTGATAATTCATTGTGAATACACACATAACTTCGAAAAGTCAGAGGTGTGTGCCTGGGGTTTGAACCTGCGACCGTCGAGATTCTCGACTGCATGCTTAAACCTCGAGGCCATCACGACTTTTAATTTTTTCATTTGTACCGCTGTCTGCTAAATGTCCCTAATGTTAAGTTTTGATCAAAATGAGTTCTCATCCCTATTCTCTATTTGCACGGGTGTTCCACATGTTTCCGGGAAACGTGGCATGTGCTCCAAAGTATTTTTCGACGCAAAACACGAAAAACAAACGAAATAAGTGTTTCTCTTGTCCAATTAAAATTAATGTTGCTGCGGGCGGACCTCAATTAAGCTGTATTAAAGCCGATCTGTGGAGACCAAAACTCCCGGTTAAGTAACTAAGTAATTAAGAACTCATGAGAGGGTATTTTTTTAAAAGACATACTAATCTACCATCCTGCTGGAATTGTTGTAAATATTTAGAATTAATTTATTCAAAATATTGATATGGCTGTCTCGTGGTCGCATAAGCAATTGCCGTGCGATCTAGAGGAGTTCGATTCCGAGGTCGGGAATTCTTAGGGTTTTTCCATTCGGAAATTCTCAGTAGCACGAAGTCTGGAAATATGCTTGAAAAACGACAATAGGCTCGCCCAATATTACGTGGGACTGATACATACCTAGTGAAATGTGGGTGCAGAATTGAACCTCTGCCCACCCTTTCAGGGAATACAGGCGGGAGGTAATGTATATTAAGTAATTACGTCAATACATGGACTTTCGTAGTGTCCTTTATGGCTTTTTCTAGTGCCACAATTATTTAAAAGTGCTTGTATTTCCACTTCTCATCTATTTTGAATGCTCATGGTTAATTGAAAATTTCTTACATACATCTCAAAATTAATTTTAGAGAGTGGGGTTACCCCAAACCCAAAACAATTGTAGATCAGACAATTGTTTGTCTTGATGCGAAGAGAGATCCCAAAGCTTTTAATTGAAACGAATGACAAACAATTTGGAGAAATATGATCTAAAACATAATGTTATTAATGAACGTAGTTTTTTCCACGTACCGAAATAGATTCTGTAAAGTTATTTGTTAAAAATGAATATCTGTCAACATAGAGAAAAAAGTTATTGTTTGTCGTGTATCGTGGGTATACAAACTAAGAAAGTCTTTCAGTCTTACAAACACCCGAACCTAAAACTAATTTTTGCTGGCGCGGGGAACGAACCAGCAGCCTCTCATTTCACAAACTGTCTAGACGATTGCGACACGGAGGCTGTCATCTATAATTTCAAAATTTATAATAAACTATGGAAATAAGCATAGCATCATCATCATCATCAGCCCATATACGTCCCACTGCTGGGCACGGGCCTTCTCTACAACTGAGAGGGTTTAAGCCTTAGTCCACCACGCTGGCCTAGTGCAGGTTGGTATAGTACATATTAAAAGAAATTTAAATTATATACTCGTATATCTGCTTACCTTACTGCCGAATATGAAGCATAGAAGGAGTGTTACAGTAAGCTGCGTGTGGCAGAAGAATATTATGTACAGCAGGTCTGGGTTCGCTGGTGACTGCAGGAATAACCTGGTGGAAAAAAACATCAGCTAGAATTATTACATTCACTTGAATCATCATCATCATCATCAGCCCAAATACGTCCCACTGCTGGGCACGGGCCTCCTCTTCAACTTAGAGGGTTTAGGCCTTAGTCCACCACGCTGGCCTAGTGCGGGTTGGACTACACACCTAAGAAATTCCTAAGAATTTTTAGGTGTGCAGGTTTTATCACGATGTTTTCCTTCACCGTTAAAGCAAGTGATAATTCATTATGAATACACACATAACTTCGAAAAGTCAGAGGTGTGTGCCTGGGTTTGAACCTGCGACCGCCGAAATTCTCGACCGCGTGCCTAAACCTCGAGGCCTTCACTGCTATGCACTTGAATATTAAGGCCCATTTAGACTGCAGTCTAAACTTACTACGGCGTAAAACTAACACCTTATAATAAAACAAAGTTTTCTGTAATTTTCTTTTTAAAATTGTTTATTTTTTTTCACTAACCGAAAGCTTTTTTTCACCACAAACAAATTGACAGCTGCATTGACGTGTCAAATTTTTTTGTCGAAGATCGTATAAATATAAAAACAATAAACATTTTCTAACTTCACTTCAAGACTTGTCTATGATACCATCAATATGACACGAGCTTTTACAAAGTTCGCGTGAAAGCTTCAATCCCCAGACGCGCACTTGGCGACTTGTCAAAAAGTCCTAAGTTATATTTAAGTGCCCACTTCTAGCAGTAATTAAGCAAAGCGATTCAATATCTACAATGCTAGGAATCGTCAGAATTCATTAGAAAGATGCTCAAGATTTATGACGTCATTCGAGAGTGACAGTTAATCGGCGCGCCTAGTGATGTGACGTTTGTGCTTCAAAACCGATTTAAATTGTCTAGGTATTTTTTGTAATCGATTTTTGTGATTAATATTTTATTTTAATTGTATATTGTGTCTCTTCAAACAAATATTTATCTATATTTATTTGATCGTGGTTTCACACTTATAAATTGTCATACACTCTAACGATTAACAAAAACATCGCAATAAAATAATATGTGTATCATAGATTTTTCTACGAGAAATATCTTTGCTCCATTAACCTATATTAGGTCAGTGTGGTGGATAAAGCCTTCAATTCTAAAATAATAATAGGCGGTTTGTGCCCAGTAATAGAACCTGCATCTATGACATATGTCATGTTTTTATTAATTCTTATAATAAATGATTACTCTTGTCTTCCTTTCCCTACACAAGGAAACGCTTTTCCTCCACAAGGTAAATATTTTTATGTCACCGGATGTGACGTAGGTTACCCTTTTCCTTCCTTAATACATCAAAGTGACGTTCGTTAACCGGTGCTTGTCGGTTAATAAGAACATTTGTATGGACTTCCTGGTCCAAATAGACATCAAATAACGTAACATATATTTTTATATAAAAGAAAATTATTTATACATCTTCAGGCTCCCACGTAGAATCACCGTGGAAAATATTTATAGGCTGTCTTGTTTGTCGTGTAATCGTGAGGTACGTAGTTTGATTTCCAAGTCGGGCAGTGTTTATGGATTTTCTACTGTATTTACGGCGTTTAAAAATATGCTTACGTAGGACATAATAACTGGCGATAATTGGATATAAGAACAGCCCTTTAGAGATTCGTGAGAGGCTATAGATACATACATATGTACCTAATAAATTTATGTTTTATATTTACGTAACAACCAGATTAATGAGAATGTATTTACCAACATTATCAATCAATGAGTAAAACTGTCGGATATAAAACGATAATCGATTGTCACAATACATCGATTGTAATTCGCAATCGGCCCAGTAATATTGTAGCAAAAACTTTTTCATGCGACAACACTAATAAAGTATATTTTTTACGGCAGCCATTAATGAAAATAAGTTGGGGCGTAAATTAAAAACAAAGGCGCTAAAGTTGGCGGCACGGCAAAGTTTTAGATGATAAATGAATGCTTCGTGACCTAAAATTTAATTCTGGATTTTTTTCTTTATTAAACAAGACAAATGGTTTCAACGGCTTAGGTTAAAGGTATAGTTTTACAATGCCTATTTTTGAAAATTGCTGGTGAAAAATAGGCACAATAATACATTTATTAGGGCTTTCATAATTCCTTTAAGATACAAAAGTGTTTTTGAACTTTGAATTATTTTTTTAAAGATTTTGGTTGAACAGAGATAAGAAGTAAGTATAGAAATTAGGAGCTTTCTTAATTTTTCGTGTTTTTTATTACCACAAAAGACTTAGCCTAATTTCATTTGATTTTATATTATCTAAGTAAGGCTGCTTTGTGGAATCTTCGGCTTGAATGAGCAAAATGCAACCGAGGGGTTCTACATTAGATTCTCAAGACCGAAAATCCTAGGACTTTCCACGGGGCATGAAGTTACCCCTTTGTAAAATGAGAAGGGATGGCCTCGAGGTTTAGGCACGCAGTCGAGAAACTAGACGATCGTAGGTTCGAACCCTAGGCACACCCTTCTGACTTTTCGAAGTTATATGTGTATTCACAATAAAATATCACGTACTTTAAAAACATGGTGATGAAACCTGCACACCTAAAAGTTCTGAGGAATTTCTGAGGTGTGTACTCCGCCAACCCGCACGAGGCCTGCGTGGTGGACCAGGGCTTTAACCCTGTCAGTTGTAGAGGAGACCCGTGCCCAGCAGTGAGACGTATATGGGCTGATGATGTTGATGTTGAAAGTGAGACTCAATGGTGCTAGCGAAACGTCAATGAAATGCGCATCTCCTACTCCACTGGGTTACAGGCGTAACTATATGTTGAATAACAATTTACGTACGAACAAGTCGAAATTGCAAAGTACACGGCAGTGCCCCATAAATGCTGGCCAAGTTCGGAATACTTGCGAACTACGAGCGGTCGCATAGCAATATGTTAAGTTATTGTTTCGTGTTGTTCTGTGCCCGTTACTAAATCACGAACTTTGTGGGGCCTTTGTTTGATTTATAGCACCGTTTGAAGTGACGTCGACGGCTCAAGGGGCCATTTTGTTTTTATGTTTTTTCTCCGGATTTCGCTTAGGGTATGCTCTCTTCAAAATATAATTCAGAACCGTCGCTCTGCAAGATTTTTACGAGTGTGAATATTTTTGTTAGTACAGGCTTCCACTCGAAGGCGTAAGGGTTTAAATATTATTTAATAATATTGATTTGGATACTACTACGAATAAATTGGTGTGAAAATGTTATTACCAATACTGAAAGGTAATAAATTAAGGGTTAATTAATTTGCTATTTTTTGTGGCAGAAAATTCTGTCACGGGGAAAAATCTACCAAAAACAATGTATGAAAAATATGTAAATTTGCGATGCTTAACTGCATTTATAGCACATTTACATAAGCTACATTAAATTATCCTTATGGAAATAAATAACGAGATTTATAACTTCCGTTATAAATGACTACCTCGTGGTCTCGCGGTACAAGTATGTGCCGTGCGATCTAGAGGTCCTGGGTTCGATTCCCGGGTCGGGCAAAGTGTCATTGGGTTTTCCATTAGGAAATTCTCGGTAACAGCACGGAGTCTGGAAATGTGCCCGAAAAACGGCAATAGGCTCGCCCCCTATTACGTGGGACTGATACATAATTGGCGAAATGTGGGTGCATAAATGCACCTCTGCCTACCCCTTCGGGGAATACAGGTGTGGGTTTATGTATGTATTTATAACTTTGTTCTTACCTTGTAGGTCTAAATATTTTTTTTTACTCTCAACCAAATTTGTATCAATTTATTAGTTGCAAAACGTTAGTTCACAAAGATCCTTCAAATACTTTATGTCTGGAAGCATTCTTCCTCTGTAAAGAAAAAGGTTTCAGCTGGTCCTTAGCGCACTTCGTTAGTAGAAATGAGTGAAACAAAATCTTCGTTCGTTCTCGGCATCGAGACAACTAGTCTATACAAATAAATAAAATTGGAGTGTCTGTTTGTGATATTGAAATAACCGCTTTTTAATAAATGTATATAGATGTATACACGGTACATATACCAAAATAACGTTTTTTACAATTTTTGTCTGTCTGTCTGTTTGCCCCCGCTAATCTCTGAAACGGGTGGACGGATTTTAACGGGACTCACTGGCAGATAGCTGATGTAATAAGGAGTAACTTAGGCTACGTACATATAAATAAAATTTGATTGTCTGTTTGTAATATTCAAATAACCATTTTTTACTACATGTATATATGAATATTATATGTATATACGGTACATACACCAAAATAACATTTTTTACAATTATTGTCTGTCTGTCTGTCTGTTTGTTCCGGCTAATCACTGAAATGGCTGGACCGATTTTGACGGGACTTTTATTGGCAGGTAGCTGATGTAATTAAAAATAAATTTACCGCGCGAACGAAGTCGCGGGCACAGCTAGTAATTTATAAAAACCGCAAAAGAGCGCAACGGTTGGTTGTGTTAAAAAAAAAATATTTAAAAAGAAGTGACTATCATTCTGGCAAGGTTTAAAATGAATTTTACAATTGCAGCTGTGAAATTATCGCGTCGAACCATTAACAACTTTTCTCACTTTTGTATTCGTTCCCGGTTCCATTCCAGTTTGCTTTTTTAATTTATTTGTGTGACGTCGGGCCACAGTCAGTGTCGATTTGAAAGGCAAAGTCTTTTTTGCTCCTATTCAGACATTTTTGGCGACTGCATAAAAGTTAATGGAATCTGTTTTAATTAACAGTCCAAATTGTATGGCTCGTTTTAATTAAAATGAATGTTCTAACAATAAGTTACACGGACTTAGCCTAGATGACAATAAAGGCCATTGGGCTTCTTAGAATAGAATTGTTTAGTTAGACCGTACATTTCAAATCAAATCAAATTATCTTTATTCAAATAGACTTTTACAAGTTCTTTTGAATCGTCAATTTTACACTTCTTAATTATTTAAACTATTGCCGCTTCGAAACGTGTTATAGCTGTGGAGAAGAAACGGCAAGAAACTCCCTCAACGACACGACATGTAAGGTTTTTATTTCTTTAAAAAATAGCAATATATGTCTTTTTTTTCATTACATTATTTCAATTTTACATTATAAATGTCATAACGATACAATCTGTAGCAACAAAACAAAACTCCGATCAATTTACTTACTCCCAGGGCTTATTATCTTCAATAAAATCTGTTTCATCATTAGTAGGTATAGTTGACGTCAGATTTAGTCTAAAATAATCAATCTGTGTGCGAAATCTGAGTAGCTACATTTGCAAGATCGAATAACAAACATTCACGTTTAATAAGTGCTTTGTCTAATTCTTGTACCAATTTTTCAATAATATTTTTTATTTCTTTTACGTTATCCTATCGTTATCACATTTGAGTTCCTCGGATCAATGGCTAGAGAAGTAAAAGATTTTTTATCTTATCTTACCCATGCTGATGTACCTCAGTGGTTTGTGACTAGCTTCAAAAGATAACACAATTAGTTTTTAGTGTATAAATTAAGAAAAAACTAAAATATTTTGCAATTTCGGTCTAGTTTTCTAGATACACAAGCTGCATAAATAAGATTTAAATTGTTACTGGCAACGCAACGTGCATTTTTACATAGAGCATTATTTGAAATACAAATATGTAAAAAATCCGTTTAAATATTCTTCTATTTACAACAAAACATTTACTCCCTTTAATGAGTAAACTTAAGAAAAAACAATTCCCCCAAACAATTTTCCTTATTACAACCCCGTCTGTCCGTACAGACTTGAAATATTACTTGACCAGCCTCTTACTCCGCAAGTTTTTCCTAGGCTTATTTCTTTTTTTCTAACTTCGCTCTTTGTTTACGTACTTTCAGAGATTCCATTTCTTTTGCTAATAACATTAGAAGTTGCCCCATACTTTTCCTATCAATATGAATAAATGATTTGACCGCTTATTTTTATCGTGACTTTTTAATTGTTATTTATTTCCATAAACCATACATAGAAACTTGAAATATGACGAAATAACAACGGTAATATGAAATAGGTAAGACACAGAAATTTCTCTGTTATTTCTTCTCTGTAAGAAATTTCTCTGTTATTTCAGTCCACCAACTTCAACTAGTCCCTATTTCAATTGTACAAGAGGCCTGGGCTGTTGATAATGAAGATTAAGTGAAAGTGATGCATGATAATGTCAGTTGACGAAGCGAAAGAAGTGTGTATGAACCATAGCATTTGTAGAACAGGTGTGAGACCATGTATGTATGATTTATAATGATGTTCAGTTGGCAACGAATACATCTCTAACTTTTAAAATTGCGTGGTAGAGATAATTTTATTATAGAGACACGTCGTGAACAAACTTCAAAAACTAGGGTTATGTACAATTTAGATTTTTTGTAAGTCATGCAAAAACTAAGGAACACGTAAAGTAAATACCTATATATGTTTTCTTTATTAGGAACCGTACGAAACTAACGTATCTCGGTAACAACGGTGTATGTAATTGTAAGATGACCAATAATGATTAAACATAAACATCTTCACTCATTTATCAATATAATAATAATAATTTAATTAATACATACATACATACATACATACATAAACTCACGCCTGTATTCCCCGAAGGCGTAGGCAGAGATGCATTTCTGCACCCACATTTCGCCAAGTATGTCAGTCCCACGTAATAGGGGGTGAGCCTATTGCCGTTTTTCGGTCACACTTCCAGACTCCGTGCTGTTACTGAGAATTTCCTAATGGAAAAACCCAATAACACTTTGCCCGACCCGGGAATCGAACCCAGGACCTCTAGATCGCACGGCACATACTTGTACCGCGAGACCACGAGGCAGTAATTTAATTAATATGTTAATATAATTCTATCATCCCCATAATATTTGTCGATTTTTAACCATTACATATATGTTGTATACCTAGCAACAAAACGAATTTGTTTCTAATGCTAGACACGAGCTTATACACTAAAAAAAACAAAAGAAGCGCGCCATACGCCTTGCACAATACTAGTATACGGAATATGGTGCTGATTGTTGGCGTTTAGTAAAATACGAACAAAGGTGAACAAAGATGAGAAATCTTACGTACTAAAGGTGTGGTCTCAGTAATATTACTATATTGTAGATTTTACATCTAATTTTGCTTGGACATCGGTATCTGACTTTTTTTATTTTATTCTGGCACGGCAAAGTGACTCCACTGTACCTGATGGTAAGCACAGTGGAGTCCAAAAAATTAATACCGACCAACGAGAAACGATATGGTCACCCGCTGGTCGACACAATCATGCCGGCCCGCACAAATGCTTCTTCACGCTTCGCTTAAAGGATCCAGGATCATAGGAAGGAGGGAACACGTGAGCCGACTAAATTACTATATTGTAATAAATAATACATACTAACTAAATTGTTATATAAGTTAAAATTGTGTTTTGTGATAAACCAATATTATCTTAAATATCATGATTTTGTTGATGTGTTGTCTATAGACAACAGCGAGAATGATGTAATAAATATTTGAGAAGCGATTTATTTGTCAATATGACATTTAATTATTTCATACGTACCAATACTTACTAATATTTGATTGTTATTTTTCAAACTACATACAAATGGGCAACTATGTATTCAACTCCTCCTATATTAGACAACTCATTTTTTTTTTTTTTATAATAAATCTAGTGCAGGCATTTGACCACGATCTCACCTGGTGTTAAGCGACGATGCGGTCGACGATGGAGCATGCCTGTCTAGTAGCAGCCTATTCACATTTGATTTGAATTTGTCCAGATTGTATCGTACGGGAAACACTTCAGCGGCCAGGGCGTTCCACTCCTTTGCAGTGCGCATTAAAAAAGTGGACCCAAATCGGTGTGTGCGGCAAGATGGCATATTAACAACAAAGGAATGGCACGACCACCCGCTTCTTGTTTCCTGATGGCGGAAAGTTCTCGGCGGAACTAGTTCGTGCAGTTCCTTCGCACACTCCCCGAAATAAATCCTATAGAAGATCCTACTCATTAATTTCGTTGCGAGGTAGAAACAAGCTAGGTCTCTATAGCGTCACCATCACCAGCCCATATACGTCCCACTGCTGGGTACGGGCCTCCTCTACAATTGAAAGGGTTTAGGCTTTAGTCCACCACACTGGCCTAGTGCGGGATGGCGGACCTAAGAAATTCCTAAGAACTTTTAGATGTGCAGGTTTCCTCACAATGTTTTCCTTCACCATTAAAATACGTGATAATTCATTGAGAATATACACATAGCTTCGTCCTGGGGTTTGAACCCTCGACCGTCGAGATTGTCGACCGCGCGCCTAAACCTCGAGGCCATCACTACTTCTTCTGAGCGTCACCTCTCGGTGTTAATTCTATGTGTGCCACTGTGGATCCTGGTGAACAGGAATCGCAGTGACGAGATAGTGGTGAGATGGTTGACCACATAATAAAAATTCTACTTGTCACACATAAATATAAAAATCTATAATATTGAGGGTACTTACATGGATATATTGAGGAAGACTGAGAGCAGGAATTCGTTGTATATGGCCATGGAGATGAACCGGCTCTCGTTGAACTCTGAAGGCGCCTTCCGCACCATGATGCACAGCCGGATGCCCCACATCAGGAATATCACCTCCACTAGCAGACAAGTATCATCATCATCATCAGCCCATATACGTCCCACTGCTGGGCATGGGCCTCCTCTACCATTGAGAGGGTTTAGGCCTTAGTCCACCACGCTGGCCTAGTGCGGGTTGGCGGACTACACACCTAAGAAATTCCTAAGAACTTTAGGTGTGCAGGTTTCATCACGATGTTTTCCTTCACCGTTAAAGTACGTGATAATTCATTGTGAATACACACATAACTTCGAAAAGTCAGAGGTGTGTGCCTGGGGTTTGAACCCGCGACCGTCGAAATTCTCGACCACGTACCTAAACCTCAAGGCCATCATGACTTGCAGACAGATAAGTATAGTTGATTGCAATTTTTAGTCCATCATCCTTAGGTTATCTACTGCTGGTCATAGGATTAAAATCAGCGCGTTCGTGTTCAGTGGCCGGCATCCAATGACATTTAATATATCGTCGGTAATAAAATCCTGGTAGAAGTGATGGCCTCGGGGTTTAAGCGCGCGGTCGAGAATCTCGGCGGTCGCAGGTTCAAACCCCAGGCACACACCTCTGACTTTTCGAAGTTATGTGTGTATTCACAATGAATCATCACGTACTTTACGGTGAAGGAAAACATCGTGAGGAAACCTGCACACCTAATAGTTCTTAGGAATTTCTTAGGTGTGTAGTCCGCCAACCCGCACTAGGCCAGCGTGGTGGACTAAGGCCTAAACCCTCTCGGTAGTAGAGGAGGCCCGTGCCCAGCAGTGGGACGTATATGGGCTGATGATGAATAAAATCCTTTATGTAGATTGAAGTTTATTCGCTTTCGATTCACAACAGACTGATGCTTAATTTACAAATACTTAATTATTTACCGGATTTAATCAAATCAGTAATCATCAGGAAGTAAACGCTAGATATAAATCTAAACTTATTTAAATTACAATCATAATTATTTAAAACCTTAAATAAATAAACCGTAATAAATACGCAGGCGCCCACACATAATATGTAAGTTACTCAAGTATATAATATAGAAAAAAATAAAAATTATCTAACTGATAATTCAATGTAATCCATGTTCCTTTTTGGCTCGCTTTTATAAATTATTTATAAAAATATTTATTTTACAAATAATTGACTCTGATTCCGTATAAGAAATACTAAACTTTGACATAGTTAATATGCAGACGTTCCGAGAATAGAATACATTCGATATCTCCACTAAATCAATTGAATATTCAGAGAAGTGAATACCGAGTTTGCATCCAGTTCAGATTAAGTATTTTCGAACGTCAACGTCCCTTAGTTTGTAAACTATCTCACGTATTCCGTAAACATTCACGGCACGGGTATCTGATCGACTTAATAAAACACTTGCAATACAGGTTGCAGAACCAACCTTCATTTTTACAAGCAGTTTAGTTATGATACTCTTTTATTTTTAATTCTGGCACGGCAAAGTGACTCCACTGTACCTGATGGTAAGCACAGTGGAGCCCAAAAAAATAATACCGACCGACGAGAAACGATATGGTCACCCACCGGTCGATACAATCATGCCGGCCTGCAACAATCATGCCGGCCTGCAACTACTCGTAGGTATGTTGAACTAATTTTTGGTAAATATTCCATATTTAGCTTATTTTTTTTTGTTTACTTAGATGTTTACTTAAATTATTATTATTTAGGTTTTTAATCAATTACCTGGCATCTGTTGTCACTTGGCCCCTTCATTGAAAAACAAATCAAGATAGGTGAAGAGGTTTTCGGCCGGCATGATTGCGTCGACCAACGGGAGATCATCATCTCTCGCTGGTCGGCACTTTTTCTGGACTCCATTACACTTACTATCAGGTGCAATGGGTTCACTTTGCCGTGCCAGTATAAAAAAAAAAAAAAAACAGCGCTGCAATACCGTGCAAGTGGAATTGCAGCACATGGCTGAATGAATGAAGGGATCATTGTTTCACCTACTTATTATTATTATTTTTGTAAAATAACCAACAATAAAATATTTTTTCTTTCTTTCTTCATGTATACGATCGTGACATACTTACGGGTAGTAAATGAATGGTCCCACCAGTCAGTGTTGCACAGGTAGGCTTTCAGGTCATCCTTAGTCCGCCCCACAATCACAGCTGGGGGCGCCACCAACGTCCGAATGGCGAGCAGCACGCATGCGACCCCTACGATGACCCCAATCCTCCGGAGCAGGTACATGTCGGAAATCTTGACTGCCTTCGCTGAACGTACTTGGAATATCACTGATATCCTATGGAGGAGAAAAATGTTTTAGAAAATTTTTGCCAAAACAATTTAAGTTTTAAGGATTAAACTTGGAACAGATTACGCCTTTTAACACTTCATAGAAATTTTGGCGGCCTGTTCGAAATTAAAATAATATTATAATTACAAAAAAAATCGGGACGTTTATTATTCAATGAATCAAAAACGACAGCTAATAGTGAATGATACTTTTATTCCGGAAAAGCAAATATGATGCGAATGCAACCACATTGCACAGGTAATTAAAAATAAATATGTTGATGCCGTGTGATCTAATAGTCCGGGTTGCACTCCCGCGTTGGGGAACCCATTAGAAGATTCTTAGTAGCAGCACGGAGTCTGGAATTCTGCCTGAAAAACTCTAATAGGCTCTCTCCCTATTATATGCGTCTTGAAACACTATTAGCGAAATGTGGATGCAGAAATATATCTCTGCCTACCCCTTCGAGGAATACAGACATAAGTGGGCATGTATGTTAGTATGTTGATCTTGGTAATGAGTAGAAATTATTGCAAGTTTAGTACTTTATGCATGGTGATGCAACAAATGCAACAACTAACATGATTCCGCGAAACGTTTTAACGAAAACTAAATTATCCTTATTCAAGTTAGCACGCTTTGCAAAGTACGACTGACGTTAAAAGTTAGCGTTCCATCAGCAACAAATTTCAATTTAACAAGCCAATTGACAGTTTAATTATGAAATTCGCTGCTAGCTGAGTGAAAAATAAATTTCAGTTAAATGCGAACACGGGTGTTTTCAAAATTATTCTGTTAATTAAAATTGGTTCAGTCATGTCGGCACGGAACTTGGTTAGGCCTTAACATACCACTCCGACGTGCCTTAGTAGAGTCCATATACTTTGGATTTTATAAAATAATTTTAGATTTATAAGTTTTGTCGCAATATTCTCCTTAGTCGTTGAAGTGTATGATAATTTATAAAGAATATGAATGTTACTAAAACTTATAGCAATACTTCTGGCTACAAGTATTGCAGTGATTGTAACCTACACATTAGACTGCCTCGAGGTCTCGCGGCTCAAGTGTGTACTCTTGTGATCTAGATAACCTGGGTTCGAATACTGGGTGGGTGAAAGTGAGTGTGTGTAATTATACCCCATAAACGGTAAAAAATGTGCTAGTAATTAATCATTTTTTATCACTCTGAAAATGGATCTCCAGCAATCTCACTAACCAAAGTTTGTCTTTTTAGTTGCTATATCCAGTGATGTATTTATCCGTTTAGGGATATCCCTTATAAAGTAAGACTCAAGATTTCGAATTCACGATTAATCCTTTAAAGACTTTTTGATTTCTGATTAAAAATTGAAATATTGCCAATGTAAAAGACATAAAGAAAGAAAGATCATATTATAGGTCAATAGAAAATTTTTATAAAATTTCCTTTGTCTCCTGCCAAATGAGGACAAGCTGCATTTATTGCGCTAGTTTAAAATTCTACCCACAGTAGTTTTTATTTCGCTCCAGCGAAGACTCTGACGGCACGTACGGATATAATAATTTTTTATACTTAATATTTTTGCGGTAGTTTAGTTTCCAGGTTGATGCTAAGTTGAAGAATATTTAAAGTATAATAAATAATAAATACACCCAACAGTCACATACATAGTTCTGATCTCACACTAAGATACAAGTCTTGTGTCGTGGGTATCAGAAACTACGAGAGACTTTTCGGTCTCACATACACCCAGACCCGAAACAAATATTTGTGGATCACTCAAACATTTGTCTCGGTGCGGGGATCGAACCCGCAGCCTCTCGTTTCGCAAGCTGGTGTCTAGCCAACTGCGCCACGGAGCTGTCAATATATAGTCTTAAAAACTTTACAAAATAGCACTGGAAAGAGTTTAACTTTTTGGAATTACTACTGGTTTGGACGTTTTAAATATATTTAGTAAGTCTTGGTAAATTTTTAAGCTTCTTCACTTACTAAAATTTGTATTATACTATTATCTAGAAGACGCTATGGCAGGTACGAATCTACGGCACGTACGAATCCAACGATTTAAAAAAAAAAAATTGTGTTTCACATGTTCATGAGTTTTTTGGAGTAGATCTTTCATTGGCATGAAAAAACTAAGATTAACTATCCTCTGACGAAGATACAATACTAATCGAATGTTTAATGAAAGTTGTATTATTAAATATTGTACAATTGAAGTTAATAAATTTTTAAATGTATATTGATCACTCAAAAGTCACGGAAAAAATCTTGACATAAAAAGCGACTGCTTTGCTGGTATTGCAGACCAAGTGTGTACCTAGCGACCTAGGGACCTAGATTCGATTGCCTGAAATGTTGGTTGACCGATTTTCCGCATGACGATAACCTCGTTTAATCTGAGAAAGATGAATTGTCCCAATATTATATATTTGGTAATATGTACCACAAAATTACCGACATGTGGAATGTAGACTCAACCGATACTCGTTTCATTGTTCCGTTGACTCATTGTTCCGATACTCGTATTTGCGTATGGATTGTTGCCAAAGAGCTTCCACCAAAATCTTCAGAGGTTTTCGATTAGGTTAAAATCCAGATTCAGAATTATCAGACACGGCACGCGTCGTAAGACGGTTCCTCAGCCTGTGTTCCTAACTACCGGTGCCTTGGATTTTGGGCCTTGCCTGTCAAGGGTGTATTTTTTTAAATGTGTGTTTTTTTATATAATCTATATTTAAAATGTAAAAGAACTTATTTTAAAAGAAAGAGTCTATTTAAGAACTCATAACTTTAAGGAATTCAGGGGTTACATTGAGGGTCTCGTAGTTCCGTTCCCAATATTTTGCCTAATTTTGAAAGTGATAAATAATAATGACAATGGTAAGCTGCATTTTGAACGAAATAACAGGTAACTGAGAGGATTGTACAAAGGATCTTTGGGAGTAAATTCTTTTTGATCCATTAATCTGTTTCGGGGGAATTTAATTTATTTTTGGCTATTTGTCACCATATTTAATTCCATCGTTTGAAGATTTTTCCGGAAAATTCCCTGTATAATTTTAATGTTTGTTGAATTTTTTGGAATTTGGATATTACAGAAGGTGTTTAATATTTATTTGTTTATTTAGATGTATATGCTGTGATGGTTTGCGAACGATGAATAGAAGCTGAATTTGAAAGTTAATAAAACGAATGAGGATGAGAAGGGTTGAATAAGTGCGTTGGAAAAAAATATGAAAGAAATATATTAAGTTCTTTCTAATTCTACTTATAATTTGAATTTATGCAATAGATGCCGACACTGATTTATATTTAAAAACATTGCTAATATAAAATATTCTATTCTTTATTCGAAATATTCTACGAAAACAAAAAACATTTTTATAAATCGAACCTAAAATTTTGATTCATGTTTACGCTTTCACTAAGTCCATACGCGATAAAAGCAAAACAAAAGAAATATTAAAATATATTATTAAAGAAAATTAATTATTTGGCTCGGCTGAGCTGGGCTCCAGTGATTCCGTCGGAAGTGCGATTCATTTGTCAAATTTCCTTGGGGCAAACGTTGTTTGTTACTGGGAGTTGTATTAACGAATCGACGACGAAGCAGGAAACGATAGATATTGAAATACAATCAGAGGTTTGTTATTACTCACTAATTCTGGATAAACTTATTTGATTCATTAGGCAAATGACTTTGGATTAATCTGTTATTTTTAGGCTTTCAAATTAATGTACTGATTTCGATGCGTTTTTTTCTGTACATACATACATACATACATAAACTCACGCCTGTCTCCCGTTAGGGTAGGCAGAGACTATAGAGCGCCAAATGCCACGGTCCAAACACACCTCTTTCGCTTACTCCACTGACATTATCCTCTTCATGCATGCACGTCGGTTTCGAGGACTCTTTATATTGCCCTTTTTCAGTAAATTACCGCATAAACATATTTGATCAAGATAATTCCTATTTGTTGAAGATCTATTTAAACTGTAATATTTGATCAAGATATTTCCTATTTGTTGAAGATCTATTTAAACTTTATCAACTCATTTCCTAATAGATAAGAGTGTCTTAAAAAGCTTTACACGTTGAAGTATTGTGAAATTTGGAGTATTTTAACGTAAAGCATATTACCAAAAATCGCAATGGATTCATTGACACTTTTTTGTGAATGGAAAAACTTAATACCACATTTCCCGGGCCGAGAATCGAACCATGGTGTTGATTACGTCACGCACACTAACGCAACGGGACCAACAATGCAATATAGTAGCAGATTCTTGAATTCTCGAAGCTGTAGATTTCGACAACGATCCCCGACTGGCAATTTATCAAATAACCTGGAACTTTGTACAATTGATTCTCAATACCAATGATAGAAAGGACACAATTTTTGACATTTCCCTGACCTTTGCAAATTGTTGAATAGAAGTTAATTGCGGACAGCGCTCAGGCGGATTTTATTTGCTGGAAATGAAGATAGAACGTGATTAAGTGTAATTAAATCGAGTGTTTTGAACGTTGAAGATCGATTTTCTGTTAAGTCTATTCTTTGATCTTTTTTCATGAAAATATTTTTGGCCGCTCTCATACGTACATCCCCGTATCGGCTGTAGTGGCCGGGGTAGGCAGAGATAGATATCGATACCAAGTTTCGCTGGGTATACTTTATTGCCGTTTGAAGGGCACATTCAGACAAAGTATTTATTTATTTTATTTATTTATTTAATACAATTACACACGTACAGGACATACAAGTAGTAAAAAGTATACAATGATAACGTATGCAATCAATTATTGTCCCACAAGTAATAGTCGAACATGGTCCCCTCACTAGGCAAGCCTGTATCGAGGGGTCCCAAGTGCAGGTACTGATGATTTCTTAGTGATTTATATTTTATCAAACTCTGGACCTCGTATCATGCAGTCACTTAATACCAAGGTATCACTCACCTCCAAGTCTTTAGCATCAGAGCTCCATATGTAAGACAAAATCCGACTTCCCGCAGCCACACCCTGGCAGTGCACGTGAGGACCGTGGGTCTCCCGTACATCACCAGGGTGGTGCAGTAGATGAGCAATGCTCCGAGCACTATAACCCTAAGGAGTGCTGGACTGGCTGCTCTCACCACCTGTTGTGAAAATGTAAAAAATATCAAATGGTTCAAATAGGTAGGTATAATTCATAGACTTAGTCTTTATTGGTAGCTGTTTATTGGATTTTTATGCGATATTTTCTTCAAAGCAATTTTTTGTAGACAAATGTCAGTATTAGTACTCGTATTTTACCGCAATAAATATGAGTTTTCTGTTTGATCACGATATTTACACACAATGAAATTGCACGGGTCAGTTGCTTTTATTTATTAAAATTTATTTTCTGTGTTCATTAAAATCATACACGAGAAACTGTTTTTTTAATGACAAACCTTTTGTTTATAAAATTTGGGCTTATGACTGTAATAGACTTATTTATTTTAAAATTTGTCATCGTTAGTATTTCGCATAATTTTACATAATACTAGCGTATCGTAGTAAAATTCTAGTATTTTTTCCAGTATTTTCAATCTGTCTCTGAAACGAACCATTCGACAATAATTTTCATTAATTTTTAGAGTTAACCACCACTTCATTTCTTCATAATAGTACACCAATTGTTCACCAAAAACATTAAAACAGCTCCCATATTTGATTTTTCGAAAAATCGTTCACGACACGCGTCAGTCAGCCTCTTGGCCTCACAAAGGCCTTTTGTACCCCAAGCAGTATATCAATCAAGTCAGAGCCTCTGTCACTGACAGATTAGCGATGCCATCAAATTTTGCTTCCCGATTCATTTTCTGATTATATACGTGCTTGCATCGATTCGATATTTGCTTGTTAAGTGGCGCTGTGATTAAGAGGAACATAATAGCACTCATTAAAAAATATTTAGAATCCGTAAGTCTTTTGAATTGAATGTAGCTCCAAATGACAGCGTTTTGTGATTGTTTCGGTATATCTAGTGTTAGAGAACAGAGAGAAAAGAAAAGAGAGAGAAAAAAAATTGTACATCTTTTAATGTCAGATGACAAAGGACGCAACCCCCCGCAACGAGGTGACGTCTGTATAAATAGATGTTTTCAGAATTGAGGAAACATATTTTTATAAGAACGTGATGAATGAATACGGAAGGTAATATGTAGAAGGTAAAAAAAATATTATTGGAATCATTTCCACCAATCAATATATCACTAAAACCACAATTGCGTTTATCAACGGGGCTATTGGATTCACAACGTATTCATGTAAAAAAGCTTACGCATTAAATTTCTGCTCATTTGACCAAAGTAATATAAAACCAACCCATACACCCCCCACCCAACAAGTAATATAGGACAACGTAGTGGACTAAGGCCTAAACCCTCTGAATTGTAGAGCAAGCCCGTGCCCAGCAGTGGAACGTATATGGACTGATGATGATGATGATGAATATAAAAGAGGTAACACTTAACACTCACCCTCACATGACCATACTTGATAGTGAAGTAGACTATGAACGGTAGACAGGATATGACGAGGCACGCCAGCGCGAAGATTGTAGTTCTGACGACCCAGTTGAGGGCAGCCACGCACGGAGACCCGTCCATACACGCCTCACAGCCCTCGGCGCATGGCAGGCATTCGAAGGCATCGATGAACGAGTAAAGATTTGGCTGGTGCTGTTTAGAACATTCCAGAAAATTAAATTCAGCATTAGCTTATGTGAAGGTCATGAATTCACTCCCTTTCTTGTTTCTTGTGTGTGTCTCGTCGTTTCTGCTACCTACAACTCTAGACTTACAAATTACAAATTCTTACAAATTCTTACAAATTCTGGGCTAGGCTATATGTGAGTGTTGACTGTTGATTTTATTTATTTACGATAGCTTACTTTATATATTTTAATTTTGAAGTATCAATTAATATCATATATTTAATTAAAATATTAGGGATTCCTTTAATACGGCACATTACCTCATCGCCTTTTATTTTTAGGTAGTCACTGAGGATAAAAGAAATTACATACATACATAATTCACCTCACGCCTGTATTCCCCGAAAGGGTGCCTTTTTGTACCCACATTTCGCCAAGTATGCATCAGTGCCGCGTAATAGGGGGCGAGCCTATTGCCGTTTTTCAGGCACATTTCCAGACTCTGTGCTGCTATTGAGAATTTACTCATGGAAAACCTAATAACACTTTGTCCGACCCGGGAATCGAACCTGGGACCTCTGGATCGCACGGCACATGCTTGATAAAAAATTTAGTTATCAGAATTTTTAAAGAAGATATTAAATTCATCTAAATATTATGTTTGTACTAATATCGTAGACTTATGAATATGCTTGCAACATTAGCTCCGCAACAAGACGTGGGATGAGCGTTATCTAATGAGGAGTTGGTAATAAATCGATCCTCAAATTAGATAAAGCGCTTACCAATAAGTGTTTCTCATATTCCTCCTCTATTTCGCTTCCATTGTAGTATCTGTTGACAGCTGTCGTGTTTGGGAAATAGAAGCCTCGTCGGCAAACGCATCGGTAGGACCCACGCCGAAATCCTAGACCCGGTACCGGTACGCACTGAGGACAAAAAATATCAATTATAATCAACAAGCCTTATATTAAATTATATTATATACGCTTCGGGTATATAGGCGTTAATGTGTGTATATAATTTTTAATGTACATTTTGTTAATGAATTACATATGCGTATATAACACTACCTAATATTGTTACATTCATAAACTTTCTTGGCACATTTCCAGATTCGTGCTTCTATTAAGAATAACCCAATGACGCTTTGCTCTACCCGGGAATCAAACCCGGGAACCCTAGATCTCATGGCACATACTTGTGCCGCGAGACCACGAGGCGTTAATACTGTTTTGGGGCAAAAGTGTACATAAACATTTCCCAGGTCTTATTTATCTGTGTGCTAATAGTAGCCAAAAGTCTTCTAGCGGTTTTGGTGAGAAAAAGCAAGAAACCTATCAATTTTGCGTATTGTCACCACTGAAACAACGTCAAAACTCCTGTACACCAGGATCGACAGCACGCACACAGGTCACCAAGAATATGTCGGAAATAATAGGTATTTATTGTTATAGCTAACGAAACAAAATATTTAAATAAGTAGTCACTTTTCACGGGGAAATCCCTTTACGAATCGTCTCCAAGTATGGAGGTATGTCAGACCCACCGAACTATTTTTTAATAATAGCTCGTCCTACCGACTAAAACCCCGTGATTTTCCACTATCTCCATAAAAATGCAGGGGCGCGGGATACGCGTTTGCATGCAACCAGGACCCCTTTGGAGTTGTCTTTTCAATAGACCCTTCATAGCGAGAAACAATTCTTCCTCTTCCGGACTCAGTAAAGTCATAGAACGGCCACTAAAATATATTATTACTCGCTTCATTGAAATAAGTAGTCACTACCGCTTTAATGTAGTAATCCATCTTTTCTAAATCAATCTCCTCGTGAAATTCCGCAATATAACGAGCGCTCGGCACTCACCTCCTACTCAGGAGCGATGCTTTGAAAAAGCTATGAAGTAGGTACCTAAGCTGAATGAGTGAATTTTTCGTATAAAATTGTGTTTCGGAATAAAATTTAATATACTTAAAAATACGTTTATACAGTCATGTCTGTATCACCGGACGAGTGGACAGAGATGTATTTTGACAGCTACCGAAAGGGTTACACAGCTGTTTTTGCTTCCACGTAATAGCTGTCGATTTTCACATTTCCAGACTACGTGTTGCTATTGAGAATTTAATAACGGATAAACCCAATCTGTCAAACCAAACAATTTGCCCGGCTTGGGAAGCAAACCTGGAACTAGTCGCACTCAATTGTTTTAAATAACCAATTCAATAGTTTAATATTTTTTGAGGTATTCACTTCATAAAGCACCAATCATTCAAATATTGTATTAACGATAGTCTCCATATAAAATATATGCAGGCGTATTCGTCGTACAAAAGTGAGTATATTTGAGTGGTTATTGATCGAAATATTGTTCACCGCAAGCCTTTTGCGGAACAGCCGAGCGGGTGCAAAAGGTCGCTCTAAAAGTTTAAAATGGAAGCTAAAGTTCAAAGCAAATTGCTGGAGGAATAAATGTCGGGCTAGGTTTCGTTAGTTAAGAGAAAAATGCTCCGTTGCATCGCGGCAGGTATTGAAATTCCGAAAAAGATTTCTCTTGCTAATAGGAAAAACTTGTAGCTATTGTTTTCTTCTTGGTTTCTTATGAGATGTCCGTAATTTAGATCTTTTATCCATTGCTTTAGACAAATAAATACAAAAGGTCTTCTGCTAGATTTTTCGCATCAATATACATAAATACTTGACCTATGACATAATCAGCTCAACTCCTGGCACGGGCCCCCACTACCATAGGCCTTAGTCCACAACGCTGGCCTAGTGCGTGGTGACGGACAATTCTAAGATACTATCTTAGGTGCGTAAGGGTCCTTAAGATGTTTTTTTATCATCAAAATGTTTGGGATTTGAACCTGTGAGCGATTGGATTTTTTCCCAATAGGTACAGAATCCCGGGATTTCTAAGAGACTTGACTGACAATCATTTATTCATGAAATCAATCAATAAATACTGAATTTAAATACATGCGCCTCGTCAATTTGATGAACAAGAATTTACCAATCAGAAATATCCTGTTCACTTAATTTGCAAGTGTAATGTGTGACGTGAGTGAAGAATGGGATTTTGTGGATATCGCAAAAAAGAATAATCAGCGCCACGAGGTATGGTAAATTAAATTTATTCAATTATTGAAAAACAATTGGGAAACTTGAATACTTTTTGTTGTTCCCTTCATTTGGTTTATTGCGGTCTGCTGATAACGTTTTTGTTCATTCAGTATTTTGTACTTTGAGATATTGCGGTGATGGCCTCGAGGTTTAGGCGCGCGGTCGAAAATTTAGGCGGTCGCAGGTTCAAACTCCAGGCACACACCTCTGACTTTTCGAAGTTATGTGTGTATTCACAATGAATTATCACTTGCTTTAACGGTGAAGGAAAACATCGTGATAAAACCTGCACACCTAAAAGTTCTTAGGAATTTCTTAGGTGTGTAGTCCGCCAACCCGCTCTAGGCCAGCGTGGTGGACTAAGGCCTAAACCGTCTCAGTTGTAGAGAAGGCCCGTGCCCAGCAGTGGGACGTATTTGGGCTGATGATGATGATGATATTGCGGTAACAATCAGATGCCATTGTTTTTATTTATTGGTAGATTGTGATCCATATTCCCGCCTGGCTGTATATGACACAGGACTTGAATTTCAATTGAGCAACATCAATTTATATTTGACTTTTACGTGTACATTTATACTTTATTAAACTAAGTCACGTTGCCTTTTTAAAAATATTATTCTCAATTTATATGAAAGTTAAGCCACATTTTAATCGTATGTATAAGTTCGAATACACCCTACAGCTCGGCATAGACCTTCAGTACTATCGAGAAGGATATGCCTATACGCTTTAACTTTTGTGTCAACTTATGAAATGTCGATAATACTTTTAAAAAAGGTTTTTTTGGTTTCTTACTGGCATTAAACCAGCGCTAATATAGGTAACGAACCAAACCTAACCTAGTCCCTTTCAGTTGTAAAGGAAATACATGCTCAATAGCGGGACATATTATGTGCCGATAAATATTAGACTTCTCATCGTCAACGTACGTGATAATTTATTAAGAATACACAACTTGGAAAAGTCAGAGGTTCTCGACCGTGCGCCTAAACCTCGAGGCCATTTCTATTTACTAAGGCCTGGACTTTGGCCTAAACCCTCTCAGTTGTAGAGGAGGCCCGTGACCACCACTGGGACGTATACGGGCTGATAATGAAATATTAGACTAGTTATTACTTGAAAGGTTACCTGGTAGTTTGCTTGTGATATTATTAATTCTTGTGTTTATTATGCTTCACAATAAAGACTTTTTGTATTGTATTGTTTTATGCAGTATAACCCACATTTCTATATATTTGTAATTATTTTATAATATTCACTATTCCTCAACCATTAAAGCAAAACGGCTCAGCTTTACGACGTGTTTCGCTTATAGGTCTATAAATTGTTTATTATATTCAGATACACGTCATAAAAGGCCCCATATACGGTACGATTCCTCTATACGATCGATCTGATGAAAATCGTGACGATTTATCGCATCAAAAATGTTGCGCATACACGAAACGATTAATCGTAACGATCGATCATTTACTTGTTTGAAGCTGAAGGATAAAGACGTGTTCAAATAATTAAATACATGCCCCATAAAATGGAAAATGAACTTCTTTTCCTTACCTATGTGGCGGTAGCGTTGATTCGGATTCAAAAGAAAAAAAAAATCAAAAAGGCTATTTAAAGCGAAATCAGTATCTGCATGTAACTTTTTTGTGATGCAAAATTGTATCGTTGATCGTAAAGAGCCATACACTGTCGATTCATCGTTATGATATTCATGATTGCATGGGTTTTGTTGCGATTTCCGACATCATCTTCGATTAAGTAAATCGTTAACGATTTTGACATACACCATCGATTCGTCGTTCCGATCGGTTTGACGCGACGGATCGTACAGATAAATCTTACCGTGTATGGGGCCCTTAAGGGCCTTGGAATTCCTACCTACGTTTATGTGTGCCCCGCTTTGCATAAAGGGTATTCTTGGGTATGTTAGAAATTCTGTACAAGACGCCGTTCTTGGTTATTAAAATGAGCTATTTAACATTTTCGTAAAAAAAAATCATTTTAAGGTTTTTTAATAAGCCTCGTTGGACCCGCAATATAAGCGTGTAACGTGCAAACGATAGATCAATCAGATAACGTCTAGTTGTTGGATCTCAGGTTCGATTCTCGTGTTGGACAGTATTATTGGATATAACGTGCAATAAAAACGGCTATATCTAAGTGAGACTGATAAAATGTGAGAAGAATGTAGAAACAAACCTGGCTCAAAATCATCAAGGTGCAGAATTGTCTTTGCCAACAATTTAATGTCTAAATCTTGACTTTATTGAAAAAATAATATTAATAAAATACTAAAACTAGCCTGTTTTGCGTGTACATCAAATAATAAAATTAATTAACGAAGTACATTTTAAATTCGTCATCGTCATCGTCATCAGCCCAAATATATCCCACTGCTGAGAACGGGCCTCCTCTACAACTGAGAGGGTTTAGGCCTTAGTCTACCACGCTGGCCTAGTGCGGGTTGGCGGACTACACATCTAAGAAATTCCTAAGAACTTTTAGGTGTGCAGTGCAGGTTTTATCACGATGTTTTCCTTCACCGTTAAAGCAAGTGATAATTCATTGTGAATAGACACATAACTTCGAAAAGTCAGAGGTGTGTGCCTGGGGTTTGAACCTGCGACCGCCGAAATTCTCGACCGCGCGCCTAAACCTCGAGGCCATCACTGCTTGTTTTAAACATTCACATTTAATTTTAAATTAAATCAATGTAATTGCAGAGAAAGTCATTCCGGGAACGCGTCCTAATGCAGGTCTATATCGTTACAGATACAGACGGTATGTACATTATGTTTGTATACACACTAATGTTATGATAATATGTGAGGGTGTTTGCATGGTTGTTACTTTCACACTCAAACTGTTGGACCATTTTTAGCTGACACCTCGGATTAATTCATACACTACTGTTTAACCCAGAAAAATTAATTAGACGAAGATGAAATCGCGAGGGACACATAGTACATAATAATTACTAGGGATACAGAATGTCCGTTATGGAATACTCATAGGCTCGTAATATGACATGTTCCGGCAATAAACATTCGAATAATCGACATATTCACACACGTCGTTTCGTGTCTACGTGATCCGAGAGCAGGAAACGTTTGTCTTTGGAAAGTGAGATCTTTATACTCGTATTATCCATACAAGCATTGGTTCCTTAGTCCATCACGCTGGTAAAGTTTTAGCAAATTTTACTTACCTAAGAAATTTCTAGCATGTAAGAGATTGACAAACAAAAAGTTTTTGTAACTGAGTAGTAAGTTAAGATTTGTATTTGAACCGTAGCATTCGTTGCTCTATATATAGTCTATTTTCTACGCCGATGGGAAGTAGCCTCTGTGTCTGTTTTGTTTTCCAATAACTATTTCCGTATGACAATGAAAAAAAAAACTCAAGTGTGTTACCAAAATCTACACATACAATTTTTATAATTAATTTTCTAGTTTATCCCATAATAGTGTTCCCCATATACAAGACAATAAAGCGAAAAAACTAAGTAGAAAATTATTTTTAAAACATCCACCTAAAAGTTAACCTTTTTTCAAATATGTTAAAACAATTTACATTTAAAAACAACGTTAAAAATTTCGTTAAAATGAACAAAATTCCCATTCATCTAAAATTCACAACTATTTGAATACCCCGCTTCAACGTCACGAGTCAGAAAAGGTTTAACAAAAATCATTCGTGCACGCGTACGACCCGACGAAGCGTGGCGTACTGCCATTCTGCGTATCTTTGCGTAGTCCTACGTATTCCGGCGTATTCGTGCGTATTTATACGTATAGCTGTTTTCTCTGACATAATACAATTATCCAATTCACTACACTCACGTACAATCCTTGATAGGAACACGTATTTTGCTGAAACTTTTCGTACGGGACTTGGAAACTTTGTTAGTGATATTTTTCGTGATTCGTACTTGGTAATTCATTAATTTGTTTGCTCAGAATAACAGAAAGCAATTACAGCGTGAAGTATGACGTTAATTTAGTTTTGTGCTTCTGGATTTGGGGTTGAGATTGAGGCTTGGATTAGTCATAGTAAAATAAGATACGGTAATAATAAAGACTGATAACTTAATATGAGATGGGAAGATGATATAAAAAAATAGTGGGTCGGAAGTGGACTCACACAGCAAAGAATAGAACAGAGTGGAAATCTTTAGAGGAGGCCTTTGTCGGAGGACAAGCTGGACTGAATTAGCGACAGTTTGCCGATATTATTAAATATTAACCTTAAACTTTTATTTTATATAACGGCGTAAAACTATATACTGAGAGCTACGTCATCGTTCTTGCATAAACAAGAATGACTCACGGGCGGTCGCCCCACTGCGGTGTCGATTGCCCCTCTCCAGTGTCTATAAAAACCCGCCCGCTGCAGCGGAAAAAAAGCCGGTTTTCCTCCGATATATAATTTATAACTTAAGGCACATTCAGAAAGTAATTTGTTAAAAAAGAAATAGGACAGCAATAAAAAAAATATTATTCTTATAACAATAAAGACTCATCACACACACAATACTAGATACTATTTTTGGATATAATCCTAACCGTCATCGGTGACAATGTTGTTGTACGGTTCACTCTTACAATTAATATATTTTTACCTTAAATAAGCAATTTTGTACCGCGTCACAGTGAACCGCCTAGAACAAGCTAGCTGGACAAAACTATTTCTTATCATTTAGGGCTTTCTACTGGCGTATCATACATGATTATGATATTTTATAAGTCAATCAGTGCTCAAAATACTTGGAAGAAATAAAAAAACTGTGTTTGTATGTACTAAGCAAAGTATATTTCCAATAATGAATTTTTTTTTTTTTTTGAAAAATCTTAAAAACTATCTAGGTATCTTACTATATACAAACTATTTATATTAAATGTTATATAACTAAACACAATAAACGTAAAATTTACAAACAAAAAAAAATGTTTAACATTTCCTATCAATCAATCAGCTTATCGCAGTCCACTGCTGGACATAGGCCATTTACATTTACTATACTTATAGTAAAAAAAATTAGTCCTCATCTGACGATTCACTGGAAGAAGAATCGTTAATCAAGTAATCTTCCGCATTGCGATGTAAATTACTTGATACGCGTGAAGGGGTCACTGCAGGCGGAACTATTAATTTTAAAACTTCGGATGGCAATTTATCTGTTTTTTTTACAGGTAATCTATATAATAAGCTAAAGCTTCGTCACTCGTTAACTGCCTGGCACCGTCAGCACACACGTTACTTTTAAACGCACTATTGCTGCGGTCGGGACTTTCACTTATTTCCCTCAAAGTTTTGGCAATTTTCCGCTTACCAGATAAACGAATGGCTACTTCCGCAGCTGTTGTTAATTCGCTGGCACTTCGTGATTGCACAAGGTCAGCTACGTAACGTTTTTTTGTCTTATACGATGACTCATCGAATTGCTTCTTTGGTCGACCGCCTGCTTGCCGCACATCACTTGAAGTGGAAGCTCTCGAGCATTCTACGTTCAATATAAATTTGACTTCTGAAGCCAACCAACTCTCCTGTTTCATTAAAAACCGTTCCTTCGTCATCTTTGTGGACACCCATTTTTCCGCAAACTTTGAGGAAATTCTCGCTATCTGCATACGGAGGTCCCTCAATGACTCTTCAGGTATATCCGTTAAACTAAATTTCATCAAAATAAAATCAAACAGACGTGAATTTCTCTCATTTTTGCCGTATTTGAGCCATTCTTCAAATAATTCAATTTTGGGCATAGAAACGATAAGTTCTGAAATAAAGAAAAAAAAAACTGTTGCATATTGTTTCGGGATTTAAATTAGGCATTAATGTATAGCTACATAATTGAGCTATAATATAGAAAAAAAATCAGAGCGGGTACACGTGGGTACAAAAAGTTACACTCTTTGAAATAGAAAAGAAAATCTAAAATTTTACTTAAATTTTACATATTATTCGAAAACAAATTTCTAAAATCTGAGATAAATATTTGGTTGTAATAATTAATAATATCAAAATACACACCTTCAAGAGAAATATCCATCACAAAAAATGTTACTATAGCTACTTTTAACTTCAGGAGATGTTTTCAAAAGTGCAGCAAAAATGCAACTGATGAAGCACTTCAAATGAAAATAAATTAACCCTTACATTTAACGTCCAATGACTCATCGATTTGGAATGTGTGACATAAACATTTCCTGGAATTGAACCCTATAAGGGGTTGTTTACCACTAATTAATGTAATTTCTAAGAATTTTGAAAGTGAGTTTTGTCCAGCTAGCTTGTTCTAGGCGGTTCACTGTGCGCGTGCGCAATTTACACGAGTTCGAGTTCGGTCTCCGCCGCGTGTACTCATTATCATAATATCAAATTATTTTAAAATCATTACATAATAAGTGATCACTTCTATCAATAAATATCATTATTATAAACTCTATCATCTATTATCATTTATAGTTGTCCCGTACAGTTGTAACTACTTTTCTGGTAAAAAAAGAACATACACACATCTTTATCATTTATTAATGAAATTAGCTAGTAATTTTTTTCTTGACCTCGGGGATTTCTGAGGTCTCTCGATCTCAAGATACGGGACAAAAGTAAAAAAAAATACCTTACATCCAATATAATATAGTTTGTGACATGTTTATTAACCTCGGGGATTTAATAAAAACACTATAAAAGAACTTGTAAAGTTTTGCAGTCTAATAATATCAATCAATCCAACTGCTAAATGATCTACTCCATCCTGATTCGATTGTACGAGAAAAATAAAATTGCTGTTTATCGCCTTTCCCTATTCCTAACAATTCAGTCCCTTCCTTAGTTTCGATGCACGTGTTAACAAAACTCCGGACCGGATCCTCTCCTTATTTCCAGATAGATTGGCAGGATATCTGTATTGGGAGAAATCTTCCCGGATACCGACATAAAATAAATACCCGACTTTAGTCCGCCTATTTACACAAACATAACTTCCCAGCAATAAGAATAAAAGATTATCCCAAGTTGTTTATGTTTGTTTACGGATTTTCGCATGTGTTCGGGTATAGGTAGTACGGATACGGAATTAATTATTTGAAAGCTTGGCTTCGTGACGTTTGCGTCAAAAATATTACTTTAAAAAACTATGCAGACATGTTTTAAATTAAATTCTGTTTCATCTGGAATGTGTTAATTTAAATTTAAGTACGATAGCTGTAAATTTTGTGCACATATTTGACGACTGCAACACGTTAAAATTTTGTTTAATTGTGAAAAATATTTTTATGGACTACGACAGACTTTGTGGCATAGTTGGTTAGACTTAAACCTGCGAATAGTGAAGCCGCGGATTCAACCTCTTGCACGTAGACAAATATTTTTGTAATTGGCATAAGTTTCTTTCAAGTGTTTGTGGTACATTAGAATCTCATTATTATGACCTGTGATAAATGGTCGCACTAAGTTAGTATTACTGACCTAGGGTTTAGATCGCAAGTTTCGTCAAAATAATAAACTTCATTTTCACAAAGTTTTCATTCATGCCTCAGTCTATAAATAAATACACCCAACAGTCACATACATAGTTCTGACCCCACATTAAGATTAGGTCGATAGAAAAATTTTATAAAATTTCCTTTGACTTCTGCCAAATGAGGACAAGCTGCATTTATTGCGCTAGTTTTAAATTCTACCCACAGTAGTTTTTATTTCGCTCCAGCGAATAGTCTGACGGCACGTACGGATATTTAATTTTTAATATTTTTGCGGTAGTTTAGTTTCCGGGTTGTTGCTAAGTTGAAGAATATTTAAAGTATAATAAATACACCCAACAGTCACATACATAGTTCTGATCTCACACTAAGATACAAGTCTTGTGTCGTGGGTATCAGAAACTACGAGAGACTTATCGGTCTCACAAACACCCAGACCCGAAACAAATATTCTTGGATCACACAAACATTTGTCTCGGTGCGGGGATCGAACCCGCAGCCTCTCGTTTCGCATGCTGGTGTCTATCCAACTGCGCCACGGGGCTGTTTTCATCTATTTTGTATCGTAAAAACCCAAAAATACTTCGCTGGACTCAGAAAATTGAAACCGGGATCTTTCGCGCGCGTCAATTCATATCCCGGGACCAAAAAGCAAGTCAGTACTAGCATCAACTAAAACCTGTTGAGTTTAATTCCATCAGTGCCTAGAACGTGGCGAAATCAGTGTGTTTGTACGAAAACATCACTTAACACTGGCAATTATAGTAATGGCACTTTGCATAATGAATGTCCGAGCTTCCCAAATTTGTTATTTTTGCGTTGAAAAATTCCAATTTCATTTTCAACTCTGTGTTTTGACGAATATTTGATTAAACCTAGTCTATATTTATCTCAGCCTATTATACGTTCTACGATTTGGCACAGTTCTCTTCTACTAATTCGAAAGGTTCCAATCAATCATGCTGGCCTAGTAAAATGCTTAACTCTACTTTCATTATAAAAAACTCTAAAATAAATTATTCGTTAAGTCGTAATAACTCATACATACATACATACATAAACTCACGCCTGTATTCCCCGAAGGGGTAGGCAGAGGTGCATTTCTACACCCATTTTTCGCCAAGTATGATCAGTCCCACGTAATAGGGGGCGAGCCTATTGCCGTTTTTCGGGCACATTTCCAGACTCCGTGCTGTTACTGAGAATTTCCTAATGGAAAAACCCAATAACACTTTGCCCGACCCGGGAATCGAACCCAGGACCTCTACCACAAGGACATACTCGTACCGCGAGTCCACGAGGCAGTCGTAATAATTCATTATAAATACACAAATGAACATGACAAGGCAGTGGTTTGGTTAAGATTACAACCCTTTAATGCAAAATGGTAACACATACTGGCTGAAGACTTTCGTCTTTAGGCACTGAGGTATGTTGGACGTGAGGATGAGGACGAGGTAGGTCACCTCTGACAGAAAAGTGGCTAAGGAAGTCTTCAAGGAAAGCCTATGTCCAGCAGTGGACGTCTTTCGGCTGATCATGAATAAATGCAGAATAACTAAAATACTGCAAACTTTACCAACGCGACCTTGAGGCCATCACACGCCTTAAAAACCAAAGCAATATTCACTTGATAAAGTGTCAGCTGACAATACATTTGCTTGTAAGACAGTGACATCGTGTACCGATTCAATTCTATTACGAGGAAACACGAAGCCCCCATAATTTCTAGATATATGAACATATCTGCGAACTACTGAAGACAAATATATAGAGTAATAGTGTATAAACACGTAGTCACGGCTCCGTTGTAAATCTGGTTGGCAAGCCCGGGCGCGGGCTTTTCATAAATTGTCGAATCAGCGATACGGCCGCGACGTAGCGCTGTAGCAAATAGTTTCAACCTTGGCTTTGCCGGGATTGTTTGGGCACAGTTGAGAAGAAATACATTGGGCAAGTTTGTAATGATTTTATGCTATAGGGGTGAGCCTTTCGCCGTTTTTCGAGCACAATTCCAGACACCGTGCTGCTACTGAGAATTTCCTAATGGAAAAACCCAATAACACTTTGCCCGAACGGGGAATCGAACCCAGGACCTTTAGATGGCACGGCACATACTTCATTGTAATGAATTGTTAGGAATGGGAAATTTTATAATGTGATAAAAAAATATTTGTCTTACTGTATACATTGTTGCTGTGTGTATAAAATAGCGGCAACTAGTGTATCACGAGCGGGTACACATTTTCTCCTCGTTATATGAGGGTCATTTGGACCTTAGCACAGCAAGCTGGATCAAGACGGCTATGTTTCTTATATTAACGATTTGTCGTTTTTTTGGATCCTACATCCATTTTTATAGGTGACAATTGATATAGTTGCGAAATAATGTCTTATGAGCGGGGTTGAAATTTAAGAGGCCAATATACCTACCTACATACATAACCTCACGACTGTATTCCCGAAATGGTAAGCAGAGGTGCATTTCTGCACCCACATTTCGCCAGGCATGTATCAGTCGTAATAGGGGGCGAGCCTATTGCTGTTTTTTCGGGCAAATTTCCAGACTCCGTACTGCTACTGAGAATTTCCTTACGGAAAACCCAATAATCCAAAATGCCCGACACAGGAATCGAACCCGGGAACACTAAATCGCACGGCACATACAGGTGCCGCGAGACCACGAGGCAGTCCAATACCTGATAATGATTTAAAGACTTAGAGTTGTTATTATTTCAAATATGAACTTAACTAGAGATCATAATGAATTTTAAGATGGCCTACTTGTGCACTACACATCACTCCTGTCTTCTGGGTTGTTTAAAAATATGCCAGATAAACGGCATAGGCGTCAATAAGTATATATATACATACGTAGGTATATTTTTCTTCAGAAGCGCATCTGTACTGCATAAATGAGGTAAAATATTATAAATCAATTCGGATAACAACTACTGTATAAACCCTACTTTGGTTCAACAAGGAAGTGAATTTTTTTTCGAGATTACTCTGCCTGTATGAGATTCACATCAGACCGACATAATTTATTTATTTCCTATTTACGATTTATTGTACACCAAATAAAATCAATAAAATAAGTTTTAGTAATATTATTAAAATATGATCTTGTCACAAATGTCGGGCTTAACGCTTTTGGCGATTTCTTCCTGGAAACCGTTAGATGGACTGAAAGCATAAAATCAGTAGTCATAATTTATAAAATAATGAAATTTTAAAATATATTATGCATGCAGAATATAAAATACTATATTTTGACTGCCTCGTGGTCTCGCGGTACAAGTATGTGCCGTGTGATCTAGAGGTCCTGGGTTCCATTCCTGGGTCGGGCAGAGTGTTATTGGGTTTTTCTATTAGGAAATTCTCGGTAACAGCACGGAGTCTGGAATTGTGCCCGAAAAACGGCAATAGGCTCGGCCCCTATTACGTGGGACTGATAAATACTTGGAGAAATATGGGTGCAGAAATGCACCTCTGCCTACCCCTTCGGGGTTTATAGGCGTGAGGTTATGTATGTATGTATGTATATATATATTTACTTAATTCAATAAATATAAACAAACATATAGGATATACGTACGTACGTACATAAAAATAAATATATGCGGATTGGAAAGAACGATCGCGTCATCACTTTGCCTATATAAAAAATCTTATACCAGTTGTATCGATATGCACCAACTATATAAGCAAAAGGCTATCTTAGTTCGCACTGCGAGGATATCTGCGTTCAGTAATACAGCCTTATCCCCTTAAACTGTTGCTAGCAAATAAAACGGATCGAACGCCTTATGACGCCTGTCGTGATCACTTTTGAGGATTTGCCCGAGACGATTGCTGGAACCTTTGCGGGCTACGGAACTAGAAGGAAGTACTGCAGTAAGTAATTTTATATGGGGTGTATTCAGACCGTGATCGGCAACTAAGGCAGGTAATAGCTACGGTGATTAAAAACCCATTGGCGTTAAAAAAAATCCCGACAAAAAAATAACAATTTTGACGTTTTCCTAACAATTATAGATATTAAATGGATGTGGTTGTAAACCCTCTCAGTTGTAGAGGAGGCCCGTGCTCAGCAGTGGGACGTATATGGGCTGATGATGATGATGATGTGGTTGTAAGGAAAACGTATTTTTTTTAATGTCACGGTGTTTGTAATCACCGCAGCTATTATCTGCCTTAGTTTCCGATCACGGTCTGAATACACTCTGTATATGGAGTAATAAGTTTAGTCAGAAAATATAATGGTTAAAGATCAATTGTTTCCATGGAAATAATAAGTGTGCGATCTAAAGGTCCCGGGCTCGATTTACGGATCAAACAAAATATAATCTAGTTTTTTCTTTCAAATCACAAAAATGTTTTATCGAAAAATATCTTTAGTTTCGATACAATACTCATATTTTAGTCAGAGATAGAACTATTGAGTGACTGTCTGGTGAATTTAGTATTTACTCCCTTCCAATAACAGAAGCTATATTATTCGAGCACTACAACGTAAATACATACATACATAAACTCACGCCTGTATTCCCCGAAAGGGTAGGCAGAGGTGCATTTCTGCACCCACATTTCGCCAGGTTTTGTATCAGTCCCACGTAATAGGGGGCGAGCCTATTGCCGTTTTTCGGTCACAATTCAAGACTCCGTGCTGCTACTGAGAATTTCCTAATTGAAAAACCCAATAACACTTTGCCCGACCCGGGACTCGAACCCAGAACCTCTAGATCGCAAGGCACATACTTGTACCGCGAGACCACGAGGCAGCACTACAACGTCTATTGACATAAAATCTGATAATGTTATTTTGATAGTGTAGTAACTATACGCTCCAGCTAGACAGCTCAGTCGATAACGCACTAAATACGTGTTAAGGAACTAAGTTGGTCTAGACATAGATTAGTGTAGTGTATGGTACAATGCAGAAAAGGAAACTATAACATCTATGGTAAAAATTGGACGTCCGTCTATGTGAGACTTTTGTCCAGCAGTGGACGGTATTGGTGCGCTATGCCACTACGGATCACTGCAACGCGAGTGTATCAGGATCAACAGTGGCACGCACAAAATTATAACTGAAATGCAGCTCAACGAGTCTGAAGATTTCTTGTTTGATTTAAACCCGCAGTTATGGACAAAAAAAAGTGGATTGATGAAAAAATCACGTACTGGGTCTGCCCGAGAGCCGTTTTACTGTTGATCAGATAAATTTGACTGTAATCTCACCTGATTCAGGATACAATCTATAATTTTACAGACCTGTTTACAGAGATAAGTGAATTAATTCAGAGTTGCTTGAATATGAAACTCAATGCCATTCCGGTTACTTTTATCAGAAAAAATACCGTTTTTTTTTTCAATTAATCTAAAGTGTTTTAAAGAAATTTGGTGACAAAATAAAGATTTAACTTATGTATTGGATACCAGGGAATCACAACGCGGCATTGCCCGTAAACCTATGTAGGTGTGCAATATACAAAATGTTTAAACCATTTTCTGAGTAAAATAGTCGTATAGAAAAACAAAATAAAAATATTTTCAAGGATAAGTTATTACCGTAACTCAGGTTCACTCAAAAATCCTAACTATCGGTTTGACTACAGTGTGTACACACCTAAACGTTTCAGTAAATATAAAAGTATTGGCAATTCAAATTCAATTCAATAGACTCCAAAGCAGCCACTTAAAGAGTGACCGTTGCCAAATTCAAGCATTCGCTTTACAAATTCTTACTTCCGCGCCTTTGGCAAATCGGAAACTCCTAAGCGGCGTCTAAGTAAAAGCATATAGATTTTGGCACTTCGCGCGACGAAGCATCGGATCGCTTTTAAAATATTAGGTTCATGTTTTATTTGGTCAGTGTATAGCAGTTCAGATGTTGCGGCCATTAATATCAAGAAGCAATTGGCTGCACTCCAACGGTCAGTGAGTTTTCTCTTATCCCTTCCATATTTGTTTATGCAGTGCATGCGGGACCTAGTGGTTTATCTTCTATATTATATTTTTTATTCAATATATTTATTCAAAATCAGTTCACAATTTACAACAATAACTTATTAACTATGATAACCACACTAGGCACAGCCTGTGTCGTGGGCATATATTGCACAGACTATCAATAGTTAGGATGCTTTTTGTTATTCAAATGTCAAACCACAGGCTTTATTCATCATCATTCATTATCAGCCCATATACGTCCCACTGCTGGGCACGGGCCTCCTCTACAACTGAAAGGGTTTAGGCCTTAGTTCACCACGCTGGTCTAGTGCGGGTTAGGAATTTCCTTGGTATGTAGTCCACCTGGCACTAGGTCAGCCTGGTGGAATAAAGCCTTGTAGTTGCCCTTACCTCTCTCAGTTGTAGAGGAGGCCCGTGCCCAGCAGTGGGACGTACATGGGCTGATGGTGTATGGTGATGAAAAGATGGATGGAATGCGTCAAAGAAGATATGAAAGAAAAAGGGGTGAATTAAGACATGACGGCTGACAGGGATGTTTGCAAGGATGAAACATACTGCGTTGACCCCAAATCGCATCTATCAAACTTATGCATCGATCATTGTGAGTACTTTTAAACATCGCCAAAACACGTCTTAAATGAAATGGTTTGATATCACTGCTTTAAATAAATTCTTGCTTTAAAGAAAAAGGTGCAGATATTTCAAGCAATTAAAGCAAAATTAAACAATCCCATTGTCTTCCAAAGCCTTTTCATATCTTTCGCTGATGACTTAGTTTTCAATCTTTACAAATAATTTACTCTGAGTTGCCATTTATCGTTTCCTAATCTTTGCTATAAAAGACCCTTGTATTTCAAATGTATGTTACGCAATCGCTGTTCTCATGGCCTCGATTCCGTAGTATCACGTTTATATTTTTCACAAAGTGATACGAATCTTGAGGTCCTGGGTTCGATTCCCGGGTCGGGCAAAGTGTTATTGGGTTTTTCCATTAGGAAATTCTCAGTAACAGCACGGAGTCTGGGAATGTGCCCGAAAAACGGCAATAGGCTCGCCCCCTATCACGTGGGACTGATACATACCTGGCGAAATGTGGGTGCAGAAATACACCTCTGCCTACCCCTTCGGGGAATACAGGCGTGAGTTTATGTATGTATGTATGTGATACGAACACGAAGCGGGCGGAATATGATTTACGTGCAGCATTATTGAAAATTGAAATGTCTGAGAGCCGAGTGTCAACACTTGGCTCACTCGTCCGCTGTCTCTTGTAATATGAACCAAGATTGTGTTTGTGTGATTTATTATGAATAAATATAGGAATTGAATTATTTATAAGCTGTATTTCATCGAGTAATTTTTTTGCGTTCTTAAGCAGGTCCTGAAGGATCAAAGGATAAGGTTTTATCAACTTTTGGGAACAGACTTTTTTTAATAAAAAAAATTGTGATTTTGTGTTTTTAGAACTAGAAGACAGATGTAAATATGTAAGCCGTGGGTTTTGTCTCCATTTTTTTCGTAACCACAACAAATAAATATTTGTTTCTTTTACAAAGAAACCAATTATTCTGATCTAAAATCACATTTTTATATGTTTTCATATCTCAATAGTGATTACGTTTCCTCATAATTTTATAGTAGAGATATGTATATTCGTATGTATGTACTCGTATGTATATTCTTGGAAATAGTTCTTATTTATTATTTAAATATGCAAACTTCTTTTTTGTAATTATTATGAAAAGTTGGATGGAATTTTTTCCCGTCAGAAAGAGAAAAAAGCTGAGATATTTTTAGAAAAACGTCTGCCGGATGACATTAGAAAGATTTCCTTCAGGATTTCTCCAGAGGGCTTAGTGCCGGAAGGAAATACCGCAGTTGATACAAAGTAAGGCGTTGGTAGAGACTCATAGCTGTCTGTCTCTTTGTGTTTTCTTTACATAAACATCTTATTTTTTCGGTAAACAAAGAATAGTAGCTGATGGAATTCTTGCGTGAAAACAAAATGTACCTCTCAAGTAATACATAATATAAAATTAGATTATTTAGCGTGAATGCCAAGTCAATCTATTTATTTAAAAGATAAAAGATTTTTGCTATTGATATTAATGGTCACTATAAGATGTTAGGTTAGCTAATTACGTAATAACTTGAGACCGAAGGTGCCTTAAGTAGGGACTGAATAAATTAATCGACTTGGTTTTACACAACTTTTTATGGTAGACGAACTGAATTGCGAGACTTTGTTTTTTTATATGTTATGCTATAAGCTATGTATGTTTTTGATGACAATACATTTTACAACGGTAAAACTAAATCGAAGTCTGCTTGGCTAGGATGGTACCACTGTCACAAAATTTTGTATTAAAGCAATAATTTTGCGTTTTGTGGGGTCAGTTGGATTTCCGGAGCCCCATTGCTGTTGATAGGATGTTCGTATCCACCCAGATTAAAACCAAAAGTATAAGACACGGCGTTAAGTAAGACATGTTCAAACATCAGACATTGTATGTCCGGTTTAAATGAGACTAGTGTAATTGTGTTAACTAGTCTAGGATGATTTTAGTCACGTTTTGTTAGTCAATACTCTATGTGGACCACTCTTCATTTCCGGCACAGAGACAAATGTTTGTGTGATCCACAAATATTTTTTTCAGGTCTGAGTGTTTGTGAGTCTGTGAAGTCTCTCATAGTTTCTGGTACCCAAGACATATGACTTGTATCCTAGTGTGGGGTCAGAACTATGTATGAGATTATTGGGTATATTCATATTTTTATGTATTATTAGGTGTCGGTGTCATATGCCGCGTCAGTATAAAAAAATGCAAAATATTTGGTAACTGTCAGTAATATACTTAAACGTTTCATTTTCGACACTTGAATGGTAATTGAAACTTACCTCGGTGGTAGTGGTTTTGCACTTATCGGTACCCGCGAAGATGTTGAGCTGGGTGGAGCCAGGCTTGATGGGACATTGGTCGATGTCGACTCTGCGGAGGTCAATATCGATGCCGCTGGTACCCCTGAAGCAAGACAAGAATACGATATATTATTATGAAAACTCATGGAATATATCCCAAAGGACAGTTATTTCTGTTTTTATAGACACACGTTTCGAAATTTGGTTGCTGGCGTTTATATGAACTTGGTAATGCAAAAACTTTGCCCGAAGAGATCGCTTCGGAGGAGATCACAGTTGGAGATAAGATCGTCTATCGTTACATATAGTTTTAAATATATTGTTTACTATTTATTTCTTATTATTTTTGAATAATAAAATAAATTGCATATAATGAAATTAATAAAACTTTGTTAAGCATTCGAACTTAAACTGGAAAAGTGTTCGAGCGCAGTAAATAGTGTAGGTATATGTGTTCTTGTAATAAAATATAAAAGACGTTAATAACATATAACTTCACGTCTGTATTCCCTGAAGGGGTAGGCAGATGTGGTTTTCAGCACCCACATTTCGCCAGGTACATATCAGTCCCACGTAATAAGGGGCGAGCATATTGACGTTTTTCGGGAACATTTCATGGCTTCGCGCTATTACTGAGAATTTCCTAGTGGAAAACCCCGTAACACTTTTCCTGACCCAGGAATCAAACACATTAGAAAGTTGTAACAAAAATTGTCCAGTCCTATTGCCTTAGATACTTGGAAGTTAATTCAAAACTCAATATCAAACAATAACGATCAAAATCCCAACAAACAGACCATAATCAATTGAGATTGTCATCTAAATTTGGGACAATAAATTGGGAATCCCTTTAATTAAATGTAAACGGATTATAAGTAGGGCCCGGGCGAGGGGCGTAAATCTTCGGTATCTGAAGACTTGTTGTTATGAAATTATTATATTGTTACATAACTGTTTGATTTTAACCTTGGATATAATTACTCGATGTTTTTTTTTTTTTGTTATAGCTGTTAACATGACAGCTATGAGAGGAATTTATGGCGTAAAAAACGATTTAATAACAAAAATTTAATGACAAACTACAAAAAATACAAAAGAAATCTTTCAGTAATAACATTACGCTAAACATTAAAGCGCCTAAAATTAGGCATGTAGTCTGTATCTTGGAAGCTTATTTTTGGTTTTGTTCACAAATTTGCAAGCCTCGGGCACAGCAGCTTTAATATTGATGCGTAGATGATTGGGGCGCCACGCTAGTCTCCCGAACTTCTGAAAGGGCTTTTACCCCACTTCTTTGGCCTGATGCGAGTTTGTAAACCTAAATACCTAAGAAATACCTCGTGGAGAATTCTTTAGTATGTAGGTTTCTTGCCTCGTGGTCTCGCGGTACAAGTATGTACCGAGGGATCTAGAGGTCCTGGGTTCGATTCCCGGGTCGGGCAAAGTGTTATTGGGTTTTTCCATTAGGAAATTCTCAGTAGCAGCACGGAGTCTGGAATTGTGCCCGAAAAACGGCAATAGGCTCGCCCCCTATTACGTGGGACTGATACATACCTGGCGAAATGTGGGTGCAGAAATGCACCTCTGCCTACCCCTTCGGGGAAATACAGGCGTGAGTTTATGTATGTATGTATGTATGTTTCTTCAAGATTTTTTCCTTAGGCGTTAACGTAATTAGGTACATAAAAATGATGTCTTGGTATACCGGGCAGTCAAGTGTCAAAGCTACTACGGACTTCTACAATGTAAATATCATTCATTATTCACCATTGTATTTATCATAAGCAGTGATGGCCTCGAGGTATAGGCGCGCGGTTGAGAAATTCTGCGGTCGCAGGTTCAAACCTCAGGCACACACCTCTGACTTTTCGAAGTTATGTGTGTATTCACAATGAATTAGCACTTGCTTTAACGGTGAAGGAAAACATCGTGATAAAACCTGCACACCTAAAAGTTCATAGGAATTTCTTAGGTGTGTAGTCCGCCAACCCGCACTAGGACAGCGTGGTGGACTAAGGCCTAAACCCTCTCAGTTGTAGAGGAGGCTCGTGCCCAGCAGTGGGACGTATTTGGGCTGACGATGACATTATTCACCAATGAATATTTTAACATCTGTAAGGGTAATTAATGTAAGTATATTCTCCGAACCCCGAGATAAGTCTTATCGATGTCAGAAGACGTTATCGTTAGTATAAGTCATAAGTTGGGAGCGTTTTTGTCGTCGTCATGTAAGATCAAATAAGAGGTTTGAGGTCATTGAATACCGTACAGGTGGTACAAGTAATGAGAAGAGAGCGGTTTTACGTATAACTAGGCACATAAGACCGAGTAATGGCGATATAACCATACAACCCCGCCGGTAGAACTATACGGAAGAGTCGTTAGAAATTTTGGGGCCTAAATAACCTCTAAAAGTTTTGGTGCAGAAGGCAATTTGGGTGAAATTTCCAGCAGCAGCTAGGGTATAGAAAAGTGATCGAAAAGCTGACATTGCTCAGACATTGAGGCTTCTATTGTGCCTTACTAACACACTCGAGCATAGAACATATTATAATTGACATATTTTCATGTACTCCGAATGAATTTACAAAAATAGGTGCGTGGACAATTGCTTATAGAATTAAATAAACGTATACGTACGTCAGAAATAAATAAACGTATCAATTACGATTATGCCTGCATTACATAAATGAATAAATACACGCAACAGTCATATTTATAGTTCTGACCCCACACTAAGATACAAGTCCTGTGTCGTGGGTATCAGAAACTACGAGAGACTTTTCGGTCTCACAAACACCCAGACCGAAAACACATATTTGTGGATCACACAAATATTTGTCTCGGTGCGGGGATCGAACCCGCGGCCTCTCGTTTTGTACGCTGGTATCTAGCCAATGGCGCCACGGGTCTGTCAAATGACACATGCTTCTTTTTAATAAAACCATAATCATCTTTAAAACAAACTCTAGGGTGTTTAAAAACATTCATCATCAGCCCATATACGTCCCAGTGCTGGGCACGAGCCTCCTCTACAACTGAGAGGGTTTAGGCCTTAGTCCACCACGCTGGCCTAGTGCGGGTTGGCGGACTACACACCTAAGAAATTCCTAAGAACTTTTAGGTGTGCAGGTTTTATCACGATGTTTTCCTTCACCGTTAAAGCAAGTGATAATTCATTGTGAATACACACATAACTTCGAAAAGTCAGAGGTCTGTGCCTGGGGTTTGAACCTGCGACCGCCGAAATTCTCGACCGCGCGCCTAAACCTCGAGGCCATCACTGCTTTTTCTTTTAAAAACATACCTAAAGCGAAACATCGACAACATAAAGTTAAGCCCGCTGAAGTTAAGCACCTTCCAACTTGCCCATATAAGGCCATGTTTCCGCGAGATGTACGCGCTTGGGCCATTTCTGTGACAGATTATGTAAATGGCCCGCTACAACGGGTAGTTAGGCCCTCTGGGAGGGTCCCGCATTAAATTCCAAGTTCCCTCCTAATTATGCGTTCGTTCGTATTACATGTTTTTGCGTTTATAAATCGTCGGAGCTTTTTGTTGACGTCGTTTCTAAGCTTTGATGAGGAAATTGGGAAATTGCTATATTATATTGGGGCTTACGTGGATTTTTGTTATAAAGCTCCAATTATTTACAACCCCAATTGACTGACAAAGTACGATGTGTGATGTATAATTGTATAAGTATTTTTGGAAAGTAGTACAGTAATGGCCTCGAGGTTTAGACGGTCGTGGGTTCAAACCCCAGGCACACACCTGTGACTTTTCGAAGTCATTTGTGTATTCTGAATGAATTGTCACGTACTTTAACGGTGAAGGAAACATCGTGAGGAAATCTGCACACTTAAAAATTCTTAGGAATATCTAAGGTTGGTAATTCACCAATCTTATAGGCTAGCGTGGTGGACTAAGGCCTGAACCCTCTTAATTGTAGAGGAGTTGTGCTCAGCAGTGGAACGTATATGGGCTGATGATGATGATGTATTTTTTGATATAAAAATATTTATCAAATACTTTATTTATTTATTTATTTTTTATTTTATTTACCCTTCATACAATACATGTAAAGGTGGACTTAATGCTGAGGCATTCTCTGACAGTCGAAACTTAGGTGGTGCAGACATGATAGGCGTATCTTTAAGAATTTTTGACATGTAGTTTTTTCCTTAATATGTGACACAAAAGTGAAGTAGCAAGCGTGAAAGGTCTCTGGATGTGACAATAAGCTGCCATCTCAGTCGGCTCTTCACACCGCTATCTAAACTGACAACTATGTGGCTGTATAACTTATATTTTCTTGGACTCAAATGTAAAGGAAGCCTGTTTCTAGCAGTTGAATATACAGTTGTTATGACAAAGAAGCGGAACTGTTAAATTTAATCGACTGAAAGAAACACGACCCTGGTCGTGACAAAGCCTAAACGCCAACAACTACAACAAAAATATAAGTCACTACATTTTTCCGGTCCCTTAAACCGCTACAACAACCGCGTTTGGCAGTTGAAATTTATTTCAAATTGCACATTGGCTTCGCTCTTATTTCTGGTACATAAATCAGATTTAAAATATTGCCCTTTGTAAATGATTTTCGAAGGAGCATTCCCGCTGGCTGACCGCAAATGTTTGGTATTATTCAATGGAATTAAAACTGCTGCCCGCTGAACGCAGTTATTGAATTGATTTGCAATTCGCAAACAGATTATTCGGATCTGCATATTTTAACTGAATCATAAGATGAATTCAATTATTCCACATCTTTCAATGAGTTCGGTCGACGTCGTGGAAATAGATCTCTAAGAATATTATAATGTAGACTGCCTCGTGGTCTCGCGGTACAAGTATGTGCCGTGCGATCTAGAGGTCCTGGGTTCGATTCCCGGGTCGGGCAAAGTGTTATTGGGTTTTTCCATCAGGAAATTCTCGGTAACAGCACGGAGTCTGGAAATGTGCCCGAAAAGCGGCAATAGGCTCGCCCCCTATTACGTGGGAGTGATACATACTTGGCGAAATGTGGGTGCAGAAATGCACCTCTGGCTACCCCTTCGGGGAATACAGGCGTGAGTTTATGTATGTGTATGTATTATAATGTACTTCCAGATAAGGCGCTGGATGTTAATCGGAAGGTTCGAAACTTATACAAAGACAATTTAGGGCACCGTTTTTTATGAGACGTAACGAGGTTTGGTGTGGTTAAAAATATTGACAGCTAGTTCTGTTTGTATTTCATTACTTATTGCTCAAGTCGCACCTTATTAAAGCAGGGGCGTACAAATTACCTCAAGTTTCTCCGTCGCAAGGGTAGACTTAAAATAAGTCTTATGAAGAGAGACCTAAAAAAAGCTTAAGACAATTCTAGTGGTTCTATGCGGATTGTTGACGCTATTATCCCCAAAAGGATAGTGAAATAGTCAGTTGTGAATTTCTACACCCACGTTTCGCCAGGAGTGATGTTAAACTCGCGTAGTAGGACAAGGAGCTATTGCTTTTTTTCGGACAAGAATTTCCTGATGTACATGGTGACCCTTTGCCCTAGTCGCGACCTTTCGATAGCACATATTATTATAATGCGGGCCAAAAAGGCATTTCGATAGGCCAGCATGAGAGTATCAAGAGATGGAAATCTCTCCCCACTTGGTCAAGTATCAAGATTCATAATGCTTATCAAGATTCATTTACTTTGTCGGGACAGTATGAAAAGTCATTTTATTTTTCATACAGATTACAGCCATAAAATACTTGTACACTCGTAAAACCATGAGAACTAGCTAAAATAAATTTAAACATAATGAAACGGAACGTAGTGGGTACCGCGCGCCCAAAAATGTTACCGGCCGCGTGTTTGCACATGCTGATTTGATAATGTTAAATGTGGGCCAATTTAAAAGGTTTGCGCGGAATGTTTTCAACATGCAAATTGAGTCGTTGTTTTTTATAGGTGTTTTAGGCAAATGTATGGATGTAAATTGCGGGGGGTTTTTGTTTTAAAAAAGAAACAGGGTGAAGACGTTCCGAAAAACGTATATATTGTATATTCTTTTAACCATTTAACTATTTATGCACCTACCTTTTTTATCTCTGCATCACCCAGACAGCCGACTGTCAGAGAATGCCTTTGGCATTAAGTCCGCCTCTATACTTAATGTACAAAAAGTGTAAATTAAAAAAAAAAAAAATACACAAAAGACAAAAGGTATTTCAATGAACAGTTGTTGGTTAGTTCCAAGCGTAAACAAATATTGTTTAAGAGCCTACGTAGCGCAGTTGGTTAGATACCAGGGTGTGAAACAAGAGGCAACTGTTCGATCTCCGCAACGAGACAAATGTTTTATGCACAAATGTTTTTGTCGTTAAAGCAGTGATGGCCTCAAGATTTAGGCGCGCGGTCGAAAATTTCGGCAGTCGCAGGTCCAAACCCCAGGCACACACCTCTGACTTTTCGAAGTTATGTGTGTATTAACAATGAATTATCACTTGCTTTAACGGTGACGGAAAACATCGTGATAAAACCAACACACCTAAAAGTTCTTAGGAATTTCTTAGGTGTGTAGTCCGCCAACCCGCACTAGGCCAGCGTGGTGGACTAAGGCCTAAACCCTCTCAGTTGTACAGGAGGCCTGTGCCCAGCAGTGGGACTATTTGGGCTGATGATAAATGAATGATGTTTTTGCCGTGTCTGGATGTTTGTGAGAACGAAAACTCTCTCGCCGTTTTTGATACCCTTGAAACAGTCTTCGTGCAACAGGCTCGCTGGTTTCAACTGAGTTTTATAAAAAAAAACAATTTAAAATATGTTCTACGAAACAAAAAATACCTAGAGATGAGTTTGATCCATTCGAAGTAAAATAAATATATGCGTAAAACAATGTCATATAAAGAACAATTGTTGAATGGCATAGAAATAGAGCTTGAAAAATAACAGATTTATTTATAACATAGTTTTGATATGTAGGCCATGCACAATGGCTTCTCATTCAGCTTTGTTATACAATGTAACGTAAACTGTAGCGCTGTATGAATGAAGAGCCCGTGGGAACTCGGGACGCTATGTCCGCTGCGGGCAAATTAAATTTAATTATATCTTATGTATACAAAATGAATAAACGTAATGTTGCTTGAACTAGTATGCAGAAATATAAAAATAGCTAAAATGTACAAGGAAAGATAAATTAGTTATTGATGAAATGTTAACAAAGCTATGTGGGTAGTTTGAGATTGTTATTGTCACAATTAGAATGTTGTGGTGGGGCGGGCTCTATAGAAGCACGTTCAGTGTAAGCAGAAGCGGATTACCATATCACGTCTTCGGTTGAATAGACCTCGATTATGTACCATAGATCATAGTGCAATATAGTATTTTGTAATTGCTGTTTAACGTGAAAAAGTTGTGTATATATCGTGTAATTGTATGAATATAAAGAGGTTGTGATAAAAGTAAAATTACTTTTAATAAATTACGGCACGTAAAATTTGTTAATCTAATAAACAATAATTCTATAAACTAGCACACATATTCATTCTGATGAGAATTTTAACTGGTTTTATACTTCTTCAGTCGCGTTTTTGCATTCATACACTCTGGCCTGTATTCCAGATAGAAGTGCATTTTTGTAAATTCTTTCGCAAATCACCTTTTTAAATCCTGTGTTTAGTGGGTGAGCTCTGTTTTTTTCATCATCAGCCCATATACGTCCCACTGCTGGGCACGAGCCTCCTCTACATCTGAGAAGGTTTAGGTCTTAGTCCACCACGCTGGCCTAGTGCGGGTTGGCGGACTACACACCCAAGAGATTCCTAAGAACTTTTAGGTGTGCAGGTTTCATCACGATGTTTTCCTTCACCGTTGAAGTACGTGATAATTCATTGCGAATAAACACATAACTTCGAAAAATCAGAGGTGTGTGCCTGGGGTTTGAACCCACGACCGTCGAGATTCTCGACGTCGTGCTTAAACCTTGAGGCCAACACGACTTTTTCTGTGTTTTTTTTTTCAGTGCGTGTTTTTCTTCTGCAAATCGCCAACCCGCTGTATCTACTATTTTAGGCCTTATTTCGTGTTTTTTCGCCATTTGACAGCGGGCACGGAAACCCGTGCAAATCCGAGGAGCCTCATCAACATACTTGTTGAATAAATTCACTTGTCCATAGTTATTTGTTGCGTACTTTTATTTTTTATTTCTACGTGCGGACAATACATTTAAATATTCATATGAGGTTTAGCGAGAGCTAGCGAGCGACAAAAACAGATCGTTGGCTAAATATGCTAATCCTGTTAACTCAGTTGTTATGTATCCAGCTGAAACTAGAAAAATGCACGTGGGTCTGGTTTTAAACCACCACAGTAAAACGTGTTTTCGACTTGTTTGTTTTTGTGCACAACCACATCGCAAAAATAATAATAATCTTTCTATGGGGCTCGTTGAACGGGAAATAAACCCTCTCAGTTGCAGAGGAGGCACGTGCCCAGCCTGCATTGGACGTATGTATATATAGGCTGATGATGATATAATAAATATCAAATCTTTTTACTAGTTGTTTGCTACGTAAGCTATAACTAGTTTTTGTTACAACCCGCGATAGCAAAGTTGTTTTCTCTAAATCACGTGAAATGACATCGCTAGGTAGGTACTATCCTAACACAATTATGGGACAAATACATTTCCCTCCAGAGAAAAGTGTGCAATCCTTTTCATTCGCGATCGCAAAAAAAAACAGTAGAAATATGAAAGCTACGAGAAACTATCATTGAACATAAATAACTAACAACGGATTTTCTCCGTCGAAATACGATTCCCCTGGGACTTCGATACGATTGGGATTAAGATACAGGAGCATAAGGGAAGTAAGGATTGAATTGTATCAATATTGTTTTAGCTGTGGTTTTAGACAGGACCAGATGGTTTTGAATACATACGCGTTTTCTGAATACTAGATTTTTAGCAGTGGAGAAGCAAAATAATCCATATATTTGGTATTTAATTATAGTAGGTAATTTTTGCATTTAAAATTATTAAATGAATTCAAAAAGAGTGCAAAAAACATTTTGAAGACTGAAAATGACTTCTAATATTTAAATAAGTAGATAATATCTCTTTTTCTCGTGGTCTCACGGTACAAGTATGTGCCGTGCGATTTAGAGGTCCTGGGTTCGATTCCCGGGTCGGGCAAAGTGTTATTGGGTTTTTCCATTAGGAAATTCTCAGTAACAGCACGGAGTCTGGAAATGTGCCCGAAAAACGGCAATAGCCTCGCCCTCTATTACGTGGGACTGATACGTACCTGGCGAAATGTGGGTGCAGAAATGCACCTCTGCCTACCCCTTCGGGGAATATAGGCGTGAGTTTATGTATGTATGTATCTCTTCTTCATAAGAATAATCTAGGACTAGGAAGGCGACTATAATTCTTGAAGTATGCTGGAGTGACAGATTTCGTGATATCTCACAATAGCTATTGGATTAGAATTTATGGCTAGTACCTATAGATAAGCTTAAGCACTATGAAGAGATAAGGAGAGGAATAATAGTACGGGAATGACAGCCCTGTGGCGCAGTTGGCTAGATACCAGCTTACGGAACGAGAGGCCGCGCGTTCGATCCCCGCACCAAGACAAATGCTTGTCATCCACAAATATTTGTTTCGGTTCTGGGTGTTTGAGAGACCGAAAAGTCTCTCGTAGTTTCTGATACTCACGACACAAGACTTGTATCTTAATGTGGGGTCAGAAATATGTATGTGACTGTTGGGTTTATTTATTGTTTATTTAACAGTTCGGATATTTTGATAAACACAACCAACATTTAAAGTTGATAAAATCATACACATATTAATGCATCATTTTAATATACAGGGTGTATTCAGACCGTGATCGGAAACTGAGGCAGGTAATAGTTAAGGTCATTACAAACCCCCTGGCGTTAAAGAAAATTCTGACAAAAAATAAAAAAATTGACGTTTTCCATACAACCATCGGTATTAAATGTACGCGGTTTGTATGTTATTAGTTTCCGATCACGGTCTGAATACACCCTGTATAACATATAATTACACCTTTGTATCATATACTCGTACATAAGTGGCAAGTTTATTTCCTTTTTGAACTCTTACGAACGACGTAGTTCATAATGACCATCAAAAGAAGACTCAAAGTGAAAGCGATACTTACTTGAAGAAGTAAGTGCCGTTGCTGTATCCGAAGAAGGGAACCGTGTAGGTAAGCATCCAGATGTTGCCGCCGCCGCAGTCGTAGTACGGCTTCGACCACTTCCCATCCTCGTATGTGACTGACAGGATCTCATCAGGCTCTCGTGCAGTATGGGCAGTGTCGTTGTACGTGTATGTGTTGAAACCTGGAAGAAATCAGTGGAATAACAAGGGTTCTGCGAGTCGTGATGATTTATCTATTTATTTGACAGCCCCGTGGCGCAGTTGGCTAGACACCAGCTTGCGAAACGAGAGGCCGTGGGTTCGATCCCCGCACCGAGACAAATGTTTGTGTGATCCACAAATATTTGTTTCGGGTCTGGGTGTATGTGAGACCGAAAAGTCTCTCGTAGTTTCTGATACCCACAACACAAGACTTGTATCTTAGTGTGGGATCAGAACTATGTATGTGACTGTTGGGTGTATTTATTTATTATTTATTTATTTATTTATCACACTTTATTGTACACCACAAAAAAATACAGAAACATGATTAAAACAAAATAAGTTAGAAAAGAGTGCAACAAGTGGCGGTCTTATCGCTGAATGCGATTTCTTCTAGGAAAAATGTTGATAATAATAAATATGTGATAGTGCTCAAAGAGACGTTAAAGGTTGAAGCATACCCACCGGCCGTCTTTGTCAGTTTTCTTAAACAGACGTCAAAGGTATCAGCGTAAAAATGTAAGAAAAATGTTTTAACAAAACGTTCTAAGAAGATGACGCTTTGGCTGTATAATCCGCAGTTAATATTACAAAAACATTTTATAATTATATGTCGAAGCGTCGACGCATCCCCACTGTGTGTCCGACGTAGGGTATAAATACAGCCGCCCGATCGAGAATGATTCATTCTCGCTCGGAACGCCGCGCCGGACCGAACGGAGCTCTGTACTAAGTTTTTGAAATTACCACCAGAAGTTTTACTGACACTATTTAAAAAAAACAATAACGTCCAAGACCCTCCGACATATATAAAACAAATTATATAATAATTTTACCACCACTTCGGAACGTGTTAAAGTAGTGATAAAGGAAACTTGAATAGAAGAGAACGTGTAAACGGTTAGATAACAGTGTAACAATACATAGTTATACTCTACCTTTTTCTAGTAAAGTTAAAGGTTTCTGAGAGCTGTCTTTAAAATTAATTGATAGACAAAATCTATATTAAAAAGCGAAGACGCGCAAAAAATGTGATTTATGAAATAAGATTAATAATTCACTGTCCAAGATTAAAAATCAATGTCAAAAGTGAGGCTCATTTTTTAACTTAAATCTATAAAAACCAGGCAGCCGATAGAATTAATAGCGTCGCCAGCTGTTGGTCCGTAAAACGCGATGTCCCAGTAAGGATACACGGCTAGGGAACTCGCGATATAATTGGATGAAAATTGCCGTACGTAGGGTCCTAATTTATGGGCCAGTGCCACCACAATTTATTGCAGTTTCCTGCTACGGTAAAAATAGCAGTTTATTGTTCGTGGTCACTGTGGTTATCCTTTGATGGTGTGGATAAAATGTAATTTGTTCTACTGTTTTTTACAACGTGTTTAAGGGATTATGCGGGATCTTGTAGGAACACAAATTACTTTGGACGTATCGTTGATAGAAAAGCATAACTGTATTATTTATTTATTTAGTATCTTCATTTATTTTAACTTATTTTTTACATTTTTAAATATAGTTTTATAAAAAAAAATACATTTAAAAATATAAAAATAAAATATTTATACCCGCAGATGGCGGGGTCTACGACCCAAGCCACCGGTGGTTAGGGTTCAAGGGTTAGAAACCGCCTCACGATACGTGTCGTGTCCAATAACACTGCTTTTTGTATCTGGGTTTTGACCCAACAACCGATTGAGAGCCTCCGAAGATGTTGGTCGAGGCTCTTTGGTATCAACCCATTGGCAGTAACGACTATCGGAACAATAACTGTTGAGTCTACATCCCACATATCAGTAATCTCGTGAGCCAAATCTAAATATTTAGATATTTTGTCTTTTTCGGCTTTCACAAGGTTATCATCATGCGGGATATTATGCTTTATAAATAATATGAAAAAGTAAAGGTAAATCCTTATAAAGTATGTGCGCCACAAAGTGCGGTTTTATCGCTATTAGCGATCTCTTCCGGACAACAAAATATAAAAGCGGTGGTCATGGTGTTGTAGAAAAAAAATGCAATATAAAAAATGCAACTTCAAACTTATTTAACTTTAAACTAATTGACAGCCCAGTGGCGCAGTTGTCTAGACACCAGCCTGCGAAACATGAGGCCGCGGGTTCGATCCCCGCACCGAGACAAATGTTTGTGTGATCCACAAATATTTGTTTCTGGTCTGGATGTTTGTGACTGTTGGGTGTATGAAAATATATATAAAAAAAACTATATTTACCTAAATATGTTTGTGGATAACAAAATAAACTACTAAGATTTTGAGTAGTAACTGTATTAATGTGAAACAAAAATATGTCTCATGTTTTCGGTACGCTAAAAAGTCTCAAATATCTCAAAATGAAATTGTATTTTTATCTGCCACACCACCCAAATAACAGACTCCGTGGCACCATACATATAGTCATCAAAAATCATGAACGTATTATATAATCCAGAAATATTTGCTTCAAAGTGTTTGTGGAACCAAAAAGTCTTCGTATTCTTTGATACTCTCGACCCAATTGTATGTTAGAATAGACACAGTATTGTATCTTAGTGAGTGTATTTATTTAATATATACACTTGAATTTAAGTGCTATGCGGACCAAATGGAGTGCCAAGCAAGGAACTATTTCAATTATTCACGTCAGTCTACTACCGTTCTGGCATTCCCTCATTTATATGAGCCCAAACAAATCTCTGTCACTCCTCGCCTTCCAGAAATGGTGTATATCAAACGCTACATTTTATCGAAGTATAAACTCGTAGTCCGGATAAGCATATTGCAGCTGGAACGCCAGATTAATTTGCGGCGCAGCGAACGAATAGTGGATTGGATTGCTCGACGAGATAGTGTGTGCACGGCCTTGCGCTGTACACAATATGTGAATTTCAGCTTATATAGATGAGAGAGAGAGATATTACATGAGACGGAGCGTGAGAAATCGGCTTAATTTACAATATGTTATCCAGTGATGGCCTCGAGGTTTAGGCGCGGGGTCGAGAATTTCGGCGGTCGCAGGTTCAAACCCCAGGCACACACCTCTGACTTTTCGAAGTTATGTGTGTATTCACAATGAATTATCACTTGCTTTAACGGTGAAGGAAAACATCGTGATAAACCTGCACACCTAAAAGTTCTTAGGAATTTCTTAGGTGTGTAGTCCGCCAACCCGCACTAGGCCAGCGTGGTGGACTAAGCCCTAAACCCTCTCAGTTGTAGAGGAGGCCCGTGCCCAGCAGTGGGACGTATTTGGGCTGATGATGATGATGATGCTGATATGAGTAAAATAGTTTAAATAACATTCATTTCATGCATCAACATGCATTTCTGCACCTACATTTCGGCAGGTATGTATCAGCTCCTCGTAATAGGGGGCGAGTGTTTTTATGGACACATTTCCAAACTACGTGTTGCCCAGTGGTGGTACTTCCATATAAGCCCAAAAGCGTTTGACTTTAATTTGTAATATCTAATTTATACTTGTTTATTGTGGGGTCAGGATATACTGATTTATACGTCAAATCTCTTTTGTTAAATAAAGATTTAAAGCTTAAAGATTATTGTTCGGAATTTTGTAAGGCAACCTGGGCTTTTGGGCTTCTATGGAAGTACCGCCACTGGTGTTGCTACTGAGGATTTCCTAATAGAAAAACCCTTGTCCCGACTCGAATCGAACCAGGTACCTCTATATTACGAGTTACGAGTAAAAGGTTAGTACAATGTCTCCTTTATACGTATGTAATAAACTGTCCTTAATGAACCCTGAGGAGTTGATGATATTCTGTTCATGTCAGTAGAATATCAACGGCAGTGAATGTGACCTAAATCGGGTTCCTAATGTTTCTTAATTATTTCTGTTCACTAACAGAACTAATTGAATAATCTTGTTCTTTTGGTATAAGCAACTTCAAATCATCATCAACCCATACACGTCCCACTATATTCATTTAGTCATCATCAGCCCATATATGTCCCACTGCTGGGCACGGGCCTCCTCAACAACTGAGAGGGTTTAGGCCTTAGTCCACCACGCTGGCCTAGTGCGGGTTGGCGGACTACACACGTAAGAAATTCCTAAGAACTTTTAGGTGTGCAGGTTTTATCACGATGTTTTCCTTCACCGTTAAAGCAAGTGATAATTCATTGTGAATACACATATAACTTCGAAAAGTCAGAGGTGTGTGCCTGGGGTTAGAACCCGCAACCGCCGAGATTCTCGACCGTGCGCCTAAACCTCGAGGCCATCACTGCTTTTTCATATATTCATCATATATATTCATCATATATATATATTTTTCACTATATTCATTTATTTTGTAGAAATTGAAGTAATGAAAGTTAAATCCATACTATTATCCATACTAATCCATACTTAATATTATAAATGCGAAAGTAACTCTGTCTGTCTGTCTCGCTTTCCTGCTAAAACTACTGAACCGATTTAAATGAAATTTGGTACACGAATAACTTAGAGCCTGAGAAAGCACATAGGCTACTTTTTTATTCCGGAAAAAGGGTTTTAAAGGGATGACAGGTTGTATGGAAGTATTGTCATTTTTAAAGCTAGAAGCTTGAAACTTATTTTTTAGGCTGTTGATTAGATATAAATAAATATGACATTCAAAGTTTTTAAGAAAAAATAATAATATAATAGTAAAATAGACTACAACTTATTTTCTTTCTGAACCCAACCCTGTAGTCTACGCGGACAGAGTCGCGGGCAAAAGCTAGTATGTAATATAATGCTATACACGAGCACTAAAAATGGCGAATGCCGCTTCGGTCATTTTTGTCTTTCTAATTTTTATATTTAATTATTAAAAAAAAAGTCGGCTTCCCTGAAATTACCGAGAATTTCTAATGAAAAACGTCAGAAGAACATCAGTAATATTTAATTACCAAGAGTCGTCGGAAATATGTGGGCGGCACTGCGTAAGTACTTTGGTAACTAACTAAGAAGAAATTAAAAAACTTTACCCGATAAAATTTCATTAACTGACGGTTGACTAAAGTGCGCCTTTGTGGACGTTTTGAATGTAAAGATGTTAATTACAGTAACTTAGTCGAACAGTTGTGGAAGCCTGTAAACAATGTTTTTATGTAAAGAGGTCGTAGGGTAGTTAATTGTTCTAGATTTTTGATTTAACAAGAGTGTCTTGAATTTATTGAGGAGTTGCTCAGTTATTGCCCTAGATTCCTATCTCGATTCAGATTTAGATTTCTAATATCAAGCTGGTGCGGGGATCGAACCTGCGGTCTCTCGTTTCGCAAGTTGGTATCTAGCCAACTGCGCCACGGGGCTGTCAAATTTATCGGGGCTTTCTATTATGGGTGATTGTTAGCTCTGCATCTTAGAGCGTGACCTCTTAGCGAGTATTTACTTGTTCACTACATAAAGGGTAGTTTAAGTAGCATCGAAAATCTCAAGAGCTTTTAGGGGTAGTGTTCTGAGAGCACTTAATATCCTGATTGTTGTAAAGATTATTTACTGGTACATCCCACTACATTTTCCATTCTAAAGTAATCATATGTATATATTTTATATTTTTTAAGAATTTATAAAACTGATTGACTTGTTTTTCCGTGGCATCAATTGATTCGTTTGATTTACGGGTCTAGAAGTTTTATTTTAGGGTCGGGCCAAGTAGTATTGAAAAAAAATATATACGGGAAAAGGCTTCATTGAGCGTGCATACTAAATGTGTTAAGAGCCTGAACGGAAACGCGCTTTAAGTATCTGTTATTTTTTTCAAATAGAAAGGGAATTAAAAAATAAAATAATTGTATTGCAACTTTGATCAAGCTGGATAAAAAATAATTATTTATAATAAGTTCTAAATTTGAACTACCTAACGTCTTATAAAGAATTCTAACGACTAAACTAAAACTGGTTTTCAACACCTTTAGAATATTATGTAAAAAATAATATAATAACTACTCACCCCGTCTAAACTGATTGTGGTTTCTAATAACCCGCTCAGCATTCTTTCTTGCTATGTAGAACCACTCGGAAGTATTGCTCAAATATTTGTACTCCACGGCCAAATCCTTCGCCAATATTGGCCCTTCAGGCAATCGATAAGCGAAAGGACAAAATAGCTGATAATCCTTGTACTGATACTGATCATAGCAATTGCCTGCAGCGAAGATGTCATCATCGAACTCAACCATAGAAAATACGCTAGCATGGAGCAAATATTCGTTGTGCATCACACTTGGCCCAGCATACTTCCAAAGCCTCGTAAGCATGTTGGCTCTATTCACAGCTACGTCGGCTTCAACGCGAAACCTCTCTTGAGCGTATCTATCAACCACTCCCTCTCCTAGATTCAAATGAGTCCCTGCTGTACAATTCTCTCCAAGTAAATGTTGAGTTTCTATCAATCTCAAGAATTTTGTGACCACGTCTTCGTGAACAGGTCTAGTTATCGTAACATTTTCTGATCGGTCTGTATCGTTATCTGCAGCTCCTTCTAATCGTTCATCCATAGTTATTCTTTGCGTCTCGTTTATGTCATAACTGTGTTCTACGTTGATGAAATGGTCTACTAACGATATCTCTGTGGTGCTTTCTGGCTTCACGTGGCTTGTGTTTGGTAAGAATTTATGGTAAGTATCAAAATTGTCTTTGGAAGTGAACTCGTCTTCTTCTTGAGCACCATATGGTCTCAAGGCTAGTGATATTGGATCTTCTGCAGCTCTCTCGATGTTTTCTGCAACAAAAATATTTTCATTATTATTAAAACTGAAAATGTTGGCCTAATTTATTGCCTCGTGGTCTCGCGGTACAAGTAGGTATGTGCCGAGCGATCTAGAGGTCCTGGGTTCGATTCCCGGGTCGGGCAAAGTGTTATTGGATTTTTTCATTAGGAAATTCTCAGTAGCAGCACGGAGTCTGGAATTGTGCCCGAAAAACGGTAATAGGCTCGCCCCCTATTACGTGGGACTGATACATACCTGGTGAAATGTGGGTGCAGAAATGCACTTCTGTCTACCCCTTCGAGGAATACAGGCGTGAGTTTATGTATGTATGTATGTATGTAATTTATTGTTTTCAATGTTTATGACCTATTTTTCATATCCATATTTTCTAGTCACAAAAAGCCTAACTAATTTTATTTGAATATTATTTGTAGGTTACAAACACAGCAACTGCTATACAGTAAGCTGTGTACTATTAAATAGTTTAAATACCCACCGGCTTGCCTGCATAAATAATGTCTGTACTTAAAGAGAAGATAAAATATCTTGTTAATAATAAGGGAACTGAAACAGACAGTTTTTTTAAATTCTCTTCTTGTAAGAATGCTCGTTTAATATTATCAAACAAGCGAAGCTGGATCGCAAGTTTCAAAGATAATTCCTTTCAAAGATAATTCAAAGATTTTTCATGATTTTCTTCACAGATAGCTAGGATGCATACCAGCTCTATTTACATTATTTGCAAATGCTGTATAAATATTTGAATAACTCATAGAGCTCCCACAGTTTCTTACAAGAGTAAGTAGGAATAATATTATTAATATCTTAAAAGAAGGTTTTACAAATTCTCGGAAGGATATTTTATGCAATCAAAGCATGGAAGCGTAAAGTTGTTTGTATTTTTTAATTAAGAAGTGCAATAAGAAGTTATATAAAGCTGCAATAAATTTTATCGTCTACATAAAGAACACCTCGTGGTCTCGCGGCACTAGTATGTGCCGTGCGATCTAGGAGTGCCGGGTTAGATTACCAAGTCGGGGAAAGTGTTATTGGTGTTCCATTGGGAAAACCTTACCAGCACTGAATCTTGGAAATGTGCTCGAAAAACAGCAATGGGCTCGCCCCCCATTCTGTGGTACAGAAATGCACCTCTGCCTACTCTTTCAGGGAATGTGGGTTTATGAATGTATCTATAAAGAACGACTTATATGTTCATTATACTGGTCAAGTTTCTTAATCCTTGTTATAAAACTTAGTTTTTTCTTTGTAATACAGTGGCGGTATTTCCATAGAAGCCCAAAAGCCCAGTTTGCCGTTCAAAATGGCGAATAATAATTTGTAAGTTTTAAATCTTTATTCAACAAAAGCAATTTGACCTATAAATAAGAATATCCTGATCTTACAAGAAACAATTATAAACTAGACATTACAAATTGACGTGTAATGCTTTTGGGCTTCTATGGAAGTACCCCTGGAAGCTTTGTATATATCCATGTACCATATGTATACCTATTTCAGTTTTTAGTGGTAGTCTAACTTATAAATACCATTTGTCTATTCACCACAATTATGGCCTGATATTAGCTGTAATTTTGTATTATTACAACCATAGTGTGTATTCTCAATGAATTATCACTTACTTTAACGGTGAAAGAAAAGATCGTGAGGAAACCAGCACATCTAAAAAGTTATTAGGAATTTCTTAGGTGTGTAGTCCACCAACTCGCACTAGGCCAGCGTGGTAGATAATGTTAACCCTCTCAAATGTAGAGCAGGCCCGTGCCCAGCAGTGGGACGTATATGGGTTGATAATGATGATTAGCCCTAAGTTAAAAAAAGTCCTTCTCAAAGCACCCAGACAGGAATATATGTTTTTAGTAAAAGCTTTTACCAGAGTATAAACTAAAAGCTTATTATTTTTAGAAGTCTTTAATAAGCCCTTTTTTTAATTTGCCATTAAAGTGAGTAATAAAAATTTGCAATACGCCTATATCAGGACTGTATTTAATTTATTACTTTAATGATTTCGATTAAGATTCCTAAAGAAAGTACTAAATATATCCTTTAGGATAAGTACTAACCTATGTTGATTTTGTGAATTTAAAGTGTTCCTAAATAAGTCATGCTGGTTTAGTTTATATCGCTTTTAGTACCGAAGTCCAATCTTACAGTGCTTTACCAAGTACAAAGAGCCTTGTCATGGGCCTAAAGACTCTCAATATACCTCTCTAGACCTAGAATATACATACATACATACATAACCTCACGCCTATATTCCCCGAAGGGGTAGGCAGAGATGCATTTTTGCACCCACATTTCGCCAGGTATGTATCAGTCCCACGTAATAGGGGGCAAGCCTATTGCCGTTTTTCGGGCACAATTCCAGACTTCGTGCTGCTACTGGGAATTTCCTAATGAAAAAACCCAATAACACTTTGCCCGACCCAGGAATCGAACCCAGGACCTCTAGATCGCACAGCACATACATGTGCCGCAAGACCACGAGGCAGTCAATATATAACCTAGAATATATATAAGGACTTATAAAGAACAGGTATTTACTAGGGAGTCGTACCACAGACTTCTATCTTTGCCGTAGATTCCGCCTATTCATAGGAAATTCGGCGTGAAATAGCAATTTATGCCAACAACGCGTCAAATTCAATTGGAGTGAAGTCTTGTTTAGTAAATCGTTTTCCCCAAGACCAAGATGAGGCGCAATTTACGCTGATTATAGCTATGAGAGATTTAATTTTTCTACATAAAGTCTTTTTCCGACATTAAAATATTCTATAAAGATCGAGATATACAAAACGAGGAATATTATTATACATACACACACAAACTCCCGCCTGTATTCCCCGAAGGGGTACGTACGAGTAAAGGTGCATTTCTGCACCCACATCATTATCATATCATATCAGATTAGGTTTACTGAATGATATGTTAGATGATGTAATTACGAGTACCTTTATTCTCATTTGCATTTTATATTAGTCAATAAAATACCGAATTTCTTTCATCCTACTGATTTTATCATCAGCCCATATACGTCCCACTGCCGAGCACGGGCCATAGTCCAACAGGCCAGTCTAGTGCGGGTCGGCGGACTACACTCCTAAGAAATTCCTAATAACTTTTTTTTTTTCTTTTTTTTTTTAGGTATGCAGCTATAACTTCGAAAAGTCAGAGATGTGTGCCTGGGGTTTGAACCCGCGACCGCATAATATGGTATACCAATATAAATTATCACTCTAAACCAGGCTATCTAAAAATACTACAAAGCGACCCCTTGATGAAATTGCCTACGATAAACAATGTCCATCAATTCGCGCTTCGTCCCGTAATGAAAATCGCGATTCGTTTTTCACATAAACAAAATCCTCTTTTATAGAGGGATATAGCGGAATTTACAAGCGTATGGTGCACGGGAATATAGACTTTAATGGTACATCTGACTGTTGTTTCAAATCAGGCTAATGCTGGTTTGAAAAGGTCGAGTATCGTTTGAACTTGGCTGGCAGGTGGTATTGAGTTGTTATTTTGATTGAATAGCATTACTAATGATCCTGTTTGGTGTATGTATTATTGTTATATTGATAGGCCTGATAAAGAGTTGGAACTTTGTTAGGAATATAAACGTATTGTACATTATATTTTCATTTGAATATAATTAATTCCTTTGTTTAAATCAAAATTTCGTAAGGAATTTCATAAGAATAGTTAAGGCGATTTAAATGATCTCGTTTCAATTATAGGGTAAGCATAACATTATTTGCTGGTGGTAGGATATTCGTATCCGCCCGGATGGCGACCACCGTACACAGGGCGTAAAACCCGCCATAGTGGCACATGCAAGTGTGCCGCGTTCCGGGATCAGCCAGTGTATATCCGGTTTTCGGGGGGGCTTCAATCATGGTGAAAGGATGACCGTGCCGGCAATTTTTTTGGCCGGTTTGTCGCGGTCGGTCCTTTGATCGCCATGATTGATAGTCCCCCAAACTTCTTCACAATAAGGTGAAGAGGTATTCGGCCGGCATGATTGTGTCGACCAACGGGAGACCATCATCTCTCGCTGGTCGGCACTTTTTCTGGACTCCATTGCGCTTACCATCAGGTGCAATGGGGTCACTTTGCCGTGCCAGAAAAAAAAAAAAAAAAATTTACAGTATGGAGTCTGGAATCATCCCAAAACGGTAAATTACTCGTTCCCTAATACGTTGATTTAAAAACACAGATGAACATAATATGAAGGTATACAATACTCTCTTCTCCTTCGGTGAAAATATGCATATTAAAATACTGTTAAAAATCATCAATCATTGAGTATTTAAAAGCAAAATAATAACATAGTATTGAATTTTACTCAGTAGGTACTGCTACGTAATAATGGAAGTGATTTACGAACTGCGAAAAGTCAGAGGTGTGTAAGTGGGGTTTGAACCTGCGACCGCCGAAATTCTCGACCTAAACCTCGAGGCCATCACTGCTTACTAAGTAGGTAATTTTACTCAGTAGGTACTGCTACGTAATAATGGAAGTAATTTACGAACTGCTATCTGTTTTTTTGGCAAACATTGGATTTATTGAATAGCAGCCGTAGTTCGTTTCTGACATTTGTTAATTTTTTTAAAGAACACATTATATCATCTGTATCAGTCAGCGCTCCTCTGTAATTACACCAATTAATGGAATCTTCATACATATAATATGTAACTCCTGAAGGTTAATTTGTAAGTTTATCACAAAAAAATTCCATGGCAGCACGTGTTGATATATTTTAAAAATTAACATTACGTCGAAAGGATAGACGTATGTGTCTGGGATTTGAACCCAGGACACTGGAAGCCCTGTGTCTCTATATAACTTCCCTTATTCTCGAAGCCATCAAGTGAATATAAATAAAAATCATTTACATAATATAGCGTTTGTGTTAAAATCACAACTTTAATATCAAACATTTCACAAATATCCTATGGAAAATTCTAAAAATTCTTTGCATCAAATTTAAGTCAACGTTCTGCCACTTCAACTTTATGTAGAAAAGATGCAGTTTTCTTAAAAATGCTGCTTATTTGTCAGGTTACAGCGCATTGAATTGACGTGGAGCGCTTCGGTCGAATATTCCAAATAGCTTTCCTATTTCGTCAGTATTTTCCATGGGTTTTTCTTCGATTTCTCTTTGAATTTTCTAATCTAGTGGAATAGCCTTCGTGCTCTCATCTTGTACTTGGACCGACATGGTAGCGTTGCTGTATATGCATTTCAACACCTCGATGTACCGATAGTCGATGTAGCACCGCTGGAGAGACTCATACATTTTAACGCTTAAACTGTTTTCAACAAAGCTAATTACTATTGTTTACCTTGTTGACGTTCCAGATCGGGGATAGTGTTTTTGGAATTTTTCATTAAGGTTTTTGAAGGGAAAACTTCTATAGCGGCGCTGTGCACTTTTTTTGGGAAGAGTAAAAATATTGAACTCGCGTCAGATCACGGGACCCTGATCGAAAATACGTAAGATATAACATATATAAATTGACATGTTTGTGTACGATAGCGCAATAAATATTGTATTTTACCACGTAAATGTTAGTACCTACTTTTATAGTGGAATATGTGCGAATTTATTCCCTAACCTTTCCAAAATATTTACAAATGCACAACGTCAATGTTGAAGTTCACTTCTGCCGGTACTCCCGGAGTGTCACCCGATTTTTTTAATAACAGCATGAATGTAACCATTATCCGTACAATAATTGCCTAATAATAATAATAATGCCTGAGTCTTGGAAATCGCTAGTTGCTCGTTCGTTCACGTCAGTCTGGAAGACTTTAGGGGAGCCCTGTGCCAAGCTGTGGACGTCGTATGGCTTCTAATAACAATTATGAAGAAGATTTTAACTCCAGTAGTAAAGTGAGCCCGCTGAGTTTGTTTCGCCGGGTCTTCTCAATCAGGGTCGCGTTTGGATCCGGTGGTACCATTAAAATAATACGTGACGTTACGGAAATACACAAGGTCCATCTCGTTATTTACTTTAAAATAATAATAATAAGATATTATGTATTTCCTGATGAAAACTAAAAATAAATTATAAAAAAAACCGTAAATATTTTTGTACAAATTATATAAAATGAACCATAGTTAAATTATAATGTAATAATAAAAGATTCTTCTTTTCTGTATTGACTTGTCATAAGTGCTATTTGATTGCCTACGTGACCAAATAAAGCAATTTCATTTCATTTAAACCACAAAGAAGATTAAAGCAAGTTCTACCTACAGTTGAAAGCCAGTTTTACTACGAGAATTTCACAAGTAATTTCATAGATAGCGGTTGTATCTAAACTTGGTAGTGTAACTTAAACCCGACCACCTGAACTTTGGGGAACAGTGTCAAATCATTAGGCTTCGGACTGAACTTGTCTAGGAATATAACCAAGTTTCATTGTAACGACTCTATATTTAGCGTTGAGATAATAATCAATTTCTTCGTAAATATTTTATAAAATAATAAAAAGATTATTTGCTAGTGGTAGGATATTCGTATCCGCCCGGATAGCGACCACCGTACAAAGGGCGTAAAACCCGCCATAGTGGCACATGCAAGTGTGCCGCGTTCCGGGATCAGCCAGTGTATATCCGGTTTTCGAGGGGGCTTCAATCATGGTGAAAGGATGATCGCGCCGGCATTTTTTGGCCGGTTTCTCGCGGTCGGTCCTTTGTTCACCATGGTATTAGTCTCCCAAACTTCCTCACAAGATAGGTAAAGAGGTTTTCGGCCGGCATGATTGCGTCGTCCAACGGGAGATCATCATCTCTCGCTGGTCGGCACTTTTTCTGGACTCCATTACACTTACCATCAGGTGCAATGGGGTCACTTTGCCGTGCCAGTATAAAAAAAAAAAATCTTGTGTATGTTAAAAAGTTATTTTTCCTTTACTTTTTTTTCCACACACTTTATACTACCGTCTTTATTTTTCATGTTCTATAATTATCTATCCAAAGGTTGTCTGGAAGATATTGCCTAGAGCGATAAGACCGCCTCTTGTTTTCGTTATTTTTATTTTTTTCTCCTTATAATTTTGTTTAGACAAGAAAATGTAAATAAATTAACATACGTCTTAATCCATATAACATAAAATACCTTTACATTTTTCTAAATTACATACATACATAAACTCACGCCTGTATTCCCCGAAGGGGTAGGCAGAGGTGCATTTCTGCACCCACATTTCGCCACGTATGTATCAGACCCACGTAATAGGGGGCGAGCCTATTGCCGTTTTTCGGGCACATTTCCAGACTCCGTGCTGTTATCGAGAATTTCCTAATGGAAAAACCCAATAACACTTTGCCCGACCCGGGAATCGAACCCAGGACCTCTAGATCGCACGGCACATACTTGTACCGCGAGACCACGAGGATTTATAAATTATTCACTATAAAATTATGATAAAAATATTCTATTATTGCAAACTTAAACCAACATTATTATTTCAAAAATAAGCACTACACCTTTCGAGGTGAAGGTGTAGAATAACACCCCTGCCTACTTTTTCGAGTTTAGGACATTATTTTAAGGTTATTTTTCGTAAAAAATCTTGCTCTTCATTTATTCTCTAATTTAATAAAGAATGATGTTTTGTGTAGACGGAGTGGGGTTAAAGCCTTGGTGTTATTTTGGAGGGTCGTTTGGTAAGATAACCTCGTTGGAATTAACCCTTTTGACCCAAAGAGAAATTAGATACATGTAAGGCACACTCGTACTTTGAGATAACCCCGAACTGAACTGTTTGTCTTATTTATTAAATAAAAAAAAGACAAAAATTAGGAGCTAAAACAAGTTTTAACGACCGAGTAATCGCATACGTGGCCTAAGCAGAACACATAATTATTCTATCGGTCCCTATTTTTTTTATTGTCTTCAATCTCATAATACCTTGGAAAATATATATAAAAATATTTCCAAGTATTCAAAATTACTATAATCAGAAGAAATACATGCAAATTGGTGTTCCGAGTAAACCCAATTTATGTTAACTTGGAGAAGTCAATATAGAAAATATCGTCGAGGGACCGCACCGCTGAGGTCGTGTGAACGCCATTATTTTTCGTACTGTTTGTGCGACCTAGATATACTTGAATAATTACCGGTGGTAATAATATTCAAAGCAAGTCTAAAAAATGAGTAAGAGATTCAGATTACAGAGCACAGTAGTGCCTAAAATTCCTCAGCGAAAAAACTCAATAAATTCTAGCTACTTTGGGACTCGAATTCGGAAGCTCGCTGCTTCACTTATGCCAGAGGGATACATGGTCATCATCATCATCAGCCCATATCCGTCCCACTGCTGGGCACGGGCCTCCTCTACAACTGAGAGGGTTTAGGCCTTAGTCCACCACGCTGGCCTAGTGCGGGTTGGCGGACTACACACCTAAGAAAGTCGTAAGAAATTTTAGGTGTGCAGGTTTCATCACGATGTTTTCCTTCACCGTTAAAGTACGTGACAATTCTTTGTGAATACACACATAACTTCGAAAAGTCCGAGGTGTGTGGAGATTCTCGACCGCATGCCCAAGCCTCGAGGCCATCACGACTTACAAGGGTCACCAAACATGGTCACCTTATGTTATAATACAATTGGCCTTTATACAACATACATACATAAACTCACGCCTGTATTCCCCGAAGGGGTAGTCAGAGGTGCATTTCTGCACCCACATTTCGCAAGGTATGTATCAGTCCCACGTAATAGGGGGCGAGCCTATTGCCGTTTTTCGGGCACATTTCTAGACTCCGTGCTGTTACTGAGAATTTCCTAATGGAAAAACCCAATAACACTTTGCCCGACCCGGGAATCGAACCCAGGACCTCTAGATCGCACGGCACATACTTGTACCGCGAGACCACGAGGCAGTCAACATATATATATGCCTTTATACAAATTGTATATTAAGCATACTATATAAATAAATCTTCGGAAGCATAAAGTAATATGAACTGAAAGACACAATCTTCGCAAAACAAATTATCTACAGTCTGAATATTTACTGAAGCTCGTAAAACTCAATATTATATTACAGTTACTTGCCAAACTGGATTTTCTGAATGAGTATTGCTTAGATGAAAATGTCACGTGCCACGGTTTAATGTGGTGTAATATCTCATGTTGTGATTTTGCAAATTCATGCACACTTTTTTGATATTTCACCTGATAAAGTACAGAATAAAAAATCCTTACTAATATTATAAATGCGAAAGTAACTCTGTCTGTCTGTCCGTCTGTCTGTCTGTCTGTCTCGCTTTCCTGCTAAAACTACTGAACCGATTTAAATGAAATTTGGTACACAGATAGTTTAGACCCTGAGAAAGGACATATGCTACCCTTTTTTTTATCCCGGAAAAGGGGTTTTAAGGGATTGAAAGGGGGGATGAAAGGTTGTATGTTGTGTAGACGACTAAAACTATGTATATGTAACTATATATCTGTTATGCTTTCACGCCTAAATCATTTGACCAATATAAACGATATTTAATATGGACTAAATGGGACTCTGTGGAGTAAAATAGACTACAACTTATTTTCTTTCTGAACCCAACCCTGTAGTCTACGCGGACGGAGTCGCGGGCAAAAGCTAGTATCTAATAAAGCTAAAACATTTTTCTGACGCATACTCATCTAGAATATGGATAAAGTGTTTAACCGATGTTGAAAAGGTGAGTTTTAATGGAATGGTCAAGGGTTTTCCTTTTTTATTGATGACTAGCTGACCCGGCGAACTTCTTTCCGCCTAAAAGTCGTTTTTTTTTTGCCTAAGTTACTCCTCGTACTATCAACTACCTGCCGATAAAAGTCCCGTAAAAATCGGTCCATCCGTTTCAGAGATTAGTCGGAACAAACAGACAGACAGACAAAAATTGTAAAAAACTTATAAATACGCCCAACAGTCACATACATAGTTCTTAGTTTACACAACATATTACATTTCTGAACGCACTCGTAATTTACATACATTTAATTGGGCGCATTTATAAGTTTTACTTCAGTCGTGTGGTATAACTTCTAACGCGTGTACATAAGTACACACACACTTTTTTTTTAAAATGTAGAATAGTGACAGTAATAAATTAAAACTAAAATTGAAAATAAGAAAATGTCAATTATGTTCTACGCAACTACCAGGCCATCATAAATCAGCAAGCACAAAGTACTAGCATTAAAAACTGTATACTCGTATAATCCATTCGAAATTTAAACCACGATGAATTAAAAACAAAACTTATTAATGATAGCATTTCACCTCTCTAGCTTTCTGAATGCCTAGTACCATTAATGAGTCAGCTGGCTTAATAACTCGTCCTTTTGACCGGAAACGACACAAATGCAGATTAAATAATGCAGCCAACATGACGCGCGTAGTGCAGTGTGAACTTAGCTACAATGGACATTTTTTTTTTCGAGACTTAATGAGCGGTTAAGCAGACAACTTCATACTGTTAATTTTGTGTCACAGATGCGCGCGCATCTTAAAATTTCACTCTCATAATTTTTTCATAACGCGCCTAAAGAAGTATAACTTCAAAAATATGTCAATCCCTTTTTATTACTGTCACTATTCTACATTCTTAAAATTTAAAACAAACTTTTTCTGAATAACTTTTTGGTGTCGGTGTGCGCGCGCATCGTAAAAAATCACTCTCATCATTTTTCCCTAACGCGCCAAAAGAAGTATAACTTCAAAAACGTTATTTTGGTATATGTACCGTGTATACATTTATATGCATTTATTAAAAAGCGGTTATTTCAATATTACAAACAGACGCTCCAATTTTATTTATTTGTATAGAAGATAGAAGACTATAATACGCACATAGCTTGTATCTTAGAAGAAGTAGACAGTGGTGAATTTTTGCACCCAAAGTTCGACATGTATATTAATTCCCACGTAATATTTTACGGGCACATATCCTGACTCCGTCCTGCTACTGAGATTTTAATGGGAAATTATAATAACAATAGAACCAGTACTGGCAATCGAATCTTTTCTCCATTTAGCTGTATCATCAATCATGTGATTCATTATGTATCATGAAATTTATTGCTCGATAATAACACTAAAAGCAACAATAAACTATCGTTTCATAAGCCAATAACTAATTGGGATAATTAATAGCTGCTATCCAATGCGCCGTTCCGACTGACAGCTAAATGTCAGCAGCAACGATATTTGGTGGCGACACGGTGTCAATGTTGGAAAACAAACGGCCGCAGAATAACAAATGAGCCGCTGCGAATAGAAAATTATTTTGCTGTACCACTCGTAAAGAATGGACGCTTTGCAAAATAACGCTTGATATTGCATTTTTGTGGACAGTTTTTCACATTGCCTCGTGATCTGCAGCTCAAATGTGTGCTGTGTTGTTTAAGTTTCGGATTCAATTCATGGGCCCGAGTGTTATTGAATGTTTTAATTAGGAAGCAGTATTCAGTTGTTGTTGTTTGTTGTTGTTGTTGTTGTTTGTATTCACAAAGAATTACCACGTACTTTAACGGTGAAGGAAAACATCGTGATGAAACCTGCACACCTAATAGTTCTTAGGAATTTCTTAGGTGTGTAGTCCGCCAACCCGCACTAGGCCAGCGTGGTGGACTAAGGCCTAAACCCTCTCAGTAGTAGAGGAGGCCCGTGACCAGCAGTGGGACGTATATAGGCTGATGATGATGATGATTGAGTTTGGGAATGTACCCAAAAATCTGCAATAAACTCGTATAATTACGTGTAAATTAGCGAAATGAGTGTAGAAATGCAACTCTGCCTACCCCTTCAGGGATACTAAAACAGACAACTGTACAGACGTGCGTGTTTTTCCTCTAGAAATTGTAATATTATGTATAGTTTTAACAAGTAAATCCGGTGAGCTGATTTATCCTTCAAAAAATGAACGCTAAAACAGCGCCTGACAGGTACCATTTATCTAGGGCTCAAAACAATCCCTTAGGTAGTCTTACATTGACTGAAGTGTCACTTTCCATCTGGGGAGATGGGTCTATACACAAAAAAAAATAGATCGCTTGCGAAGTTTGATTATAAATGGTGTTTATATTTGTGAGGAGTACAAATTAGAGCTATCTTTTAATAATACCATAGCTATATTCACAAGCTTATTATTTTATACACATACCTATATTAACCAGTGGCGGTACTTCCATAGAAGCCCAAAAGCCCAGTTTGCCTTTTGAAATTCCAAATAATACTTTTTAAGCTTAATATCATTATTTAAACATAAACTCACGCCTGTATTCCTTGAAGGGGTAGGCAGAGGTGCATTTCTGCACCCACATTTCGCCAGGTATGTATCAGTCCCACGTAATAGGGGGCGAGCCTATTGCCGTTTTTTGGGCACATTTCCAGACTCCGTGCTGTTACTGAGAATTTCCTAATTGAAAAACCCAATAACACTTTACCCGACCCGGGAATCGAACCCAGGACCTCTAGATCGCGCGGCACATACTTGTACCGCGAGTCCACGAGGCAGGCAATTTGTTTAATAAAGACCCCACAATAAGCAAATATAAACTAAACATTACGCAATTAAAGTTTAACGCTTTTGGGCTTCTATGGAAGTCCCACTACTGATATTACCATTATCAATAGCTTTCACATATAAAGATACCAGTAAAGAAGATAATAATTTTCTTCCTAATACCGCTAAGGTATATTATATCATCATCAGCATCAGACCATATACGTCTCACTGCTGGGAACGGGCCTCCTCTATGACAGAGAGGGTTTAGGCCTTAGTCCTTTAGTCTATATATCTAGGTAAAAACCATTCATATAAGTCAGTTGTCAGGATTTTACTTTAACTTGACATAGACAATTTCACAACTATAGTAATATAGCACAATGTTTTTTTCCGCTTTAAGCAGAAGATAGTAATTCGTTCCAAACTATTTAAACACGTTTTATTTCAAAAGATTATTTATTTTGAAATACATTACTGGTCTAAGCCAAAACAAAATTTACAAAATCATTCGAATACAGCGATGGAAAAAGGGTCTGCCAATTCAATCTGAAACTAGCAAGATCGGAGCCAACCGGCGTGACGGGCCGAGCTGTCTGGACCAGTTGACGATGGCTACCCGAGATGTGGGCTCAATTTAGCCGGCAGATTGCTTTACGTAGCTACCGACTGAGCCAATGAAGATTCTACGAAGTTACGTACGAACCGCTGTTGGATTAGTTTTCGCCATGTTTTCAACCGTTTGGACTTTGGTGTCGTTTTCGTTCATTCTATTTTGTTTGTTTCATGACTTATGAAAATCTTTGATATGAATAGTTTATTTTATTTATTTTATCACACTTTATTGTACACCACAACACATACAGAAACATGAATTAAGAATAAAATAGGTAAGAAAAAGAGTGGAACAAACGGCGGTCTAATCGCTGAATGCGGGTTTTTAACTAGTTATTTTCTATTCTTGTAATTGTAGGTATTTAATCTCTTACATTTCATGTTTCCTTTCATATATTAACGATTTGTATGAAATCATTACACTTTTTATATTAGGCGTGCGGCCTAAGAAGTTTTAATGAATAATCGTGCAATATAACAATGTAGGTAAACATTACCAGAAAACCTACCTACATAAAAATTCTCAATTATAGAAAAGGCATACGTTCATCAATGATACTATATACTAATATAAATTTATATACATATATCAATTAAGATAGTTTTACAATTAAAGTGAGCAGGCAGATGCCTGCAATAGATTCCTGCATTCAAATAGATATTTGAATTCCAAAACACTTAAATTTGAATTATCTAAAGAATATTTAAACGAGAAAATCAGCCAACAGCACGGGCCCGGTTCGAGCGAAAATCGTTCCCCACTTTGCCTTCACAAAGCACGGAGATAAGATAAAAAAGAATTTCGTCGAAGTTGCAAAGCTTCTAAGTCTAAATCTTAAACTTTACGGTGAAACTTTGATAACGAAATTGTTGCCAGTTGGCAAGATGTTTTACTGGGCGGCCGTTTCTCTAAATTAGTTTATTTTGGTTGCTTTTTTTTCTCACGTTTTCCTTGTATCGACATTAATTTTAATTTTAAAATATGTACAACCTGGCGTAATTTTTTGATTGTTGTAAAATAAATATTATACTTCATGACAGACGATTGATAAATCTACACTTTGACAGCTTTACGTTTATCGTCATAATTATCCTGAATCCTGAAACGCATACTATATGTATGATATATAGTGAATGAGTGAAGTGCGCTGAATTATCATATAGAATTCCCGCTCCGACAAACACAAATATTTGTCTGGGTCTTAATATTCTTGCATATGAATTGAAATTGTGTTTGTCAACGCACGATACAAGAGAAATTGAAATGTGTTTCACAAAAAAAAAATACAAAATAGTAAAAAAAAATTTGCAAACATTTTTCCTGCGGTCAATCCCCTTATACATTCAACCTAAAACAACTGACTCACGGTTCTAAGTTCAACAACGATTTATAGGAAGGTTGTTCCTTATAAATTTTCGTGTCCCTTTGAAGTGGGCCTTAAGGGTTATTTGTGTTTTATTACTTGACAAAACCCCTCCGCAGTTCACGGGTTCACAACAAGGCGTATTTTAAAAGGGCGCACAGAGTAATTTATGAAAAAGTTGTTTGAAGTTTCATCGCCTCGTTAATTTTGTGGCTGAGCTGTGAATTTAGCCTCTATTTTCTCTTTCCAGGATGGTAAATTAACTTGAGATAAAATTGTGACTAAACAAAATACAGTTATCTAGAAATGGATACTTATACACTAGGTAGACCGTTTATTAATTATTTTGTTAAACTGGCCCGGCAAGGTGGCCGTGTTAGTTTGTTAGTAAGTGCAGTATGTTCCTAGATTTTTTTGTCTTTTTATCTACCATTTTGTAACTTTTATATCTGAAATTAATGACTATGAAATAACTCACTGCTTCTTTTACGAATAGGTTTCGTGAAATACATATTTAGGTAATGTCTTTCCTGACTCCACATTAAAATCATCATCAGCCCAAATACGTCATTCTGCTGGGCACGGGCCTCCTCTACAATTGACGTTTAGACTTTAGTCCACCAGGTTGATCTAATGTCAGTTGGCGGACTACACACCTAAGAAATTCTTAAGAATTTTTAGGTGTACAGGTTTCCTTACGATGTTTTCCGTCACCGTTAAAGTGCGTGAAAATTCATTACGAATACACGCCTAAAATACTAGTGACGAAAGAACCCAAAAATCCTGATATGAAATTCACCAAACGATCGTTCATTGTAAATTGTTCCTTAGGTATTGTGTATTATTTGCCTGAGTATGAAGTTTACTTAGGCCGATGTGTGCTTGATAACTACGCACTGGAGGTAATTCGGCACGTTCATTTTTGAGTTCCCGAAGACCTCCAAAGTGTAGAGGGAGACTACAATGGGGTTTTTAGCCGGTAAAAGTCCGGCATACCCCGTTTGTTTCCTGCAAGCGGGGATCCAAGAGGATTTTTCCCATGCAAAAAAAACGTATTGTGTATTAACAGCCTAAAATAGCAATTTATCAAGACCCTGCTAGTAAAGTGTGGCATTGAAAAGAATTACTTATTGCTATTTAATTCGTTCAAGCAACACGCAAACGTGTTGTTGAATACAATAAGTTAATTTTGATTTGCAATAATGATTTGAACTTGCAATACAATAAGTTAGTTATTGTTTGCAATAATATTTTTTAAGGTATATATTCTACGCTAAAGGTTACATAGGCCTATAACTAAGCTCCCCTTTTCAGCTTCAAACTAACTGAGGTAAAGTTCACACTTTTAGTTGGGAAACAAGCACCGTCGAAAGTTGTTTTGTTTATCCAATGCTGTCAGGGTTGTCAATTACAACACCGGAGTAAAAATTTTACTTTGAAATTAATGATTTTTTTACTGCCTCGTCGTCTCGCGGTACAAGTATGTGCCGTGCGATCTAGAGGTCCTGGGTTCGATTCCCGGGTCGGGCAAAGTGCTATTGGGTTTTTTTATTAGGAAATTCTCGGTAACAGCACGCAGTCAGGAAATGTGCCCGACAAACGGCAATAGGCTCGCCCCCTGTTACGTGGGACTGATACATACAGGTACGCATAAACATACATACATAACCTCACGCCTGTACGCAAAGAATTACCGAAAAATAATATTCTTGAGACGCATGAGATTTTTATTGTTAGTTTGTCAAACATTATTATTTGCAACAACTTCAACGCAAATGTTCCTTACTAAATATTGTTACAAAAGAAAATATGTCTGTTAATAATATTTTCAAAACGTTGAAAATCATGAAGTCATTTTTGAAGCCTTTAGCAGCCCTAATGTGATCCGACGGGGCATTTCATTGTTCGTCGTATTGTGAAATATTCAGTGAGATTATCCAGTGCGCCTGAAAACCCGGTGCCAGGCTGCGAGGAATATGATGTGAGCTACTTAACCGGCTATTTTCTGCTTCATAGTAAATATTTAATGATGTGGTGGAAATTTGGTTTTGTTGCTGTTCTCTACACAATGTGACTGCTAATATTAATGAATAGCGGATAATTAATTAGCTTAACGGTGAAGGAAAACATCGTGATGAAACCTGCACACCTAAAAGTTCTCAGGAATTTCTTAGGTGTGTAATCCGCCAACCTGCATTAGGCCAGCTTGGTGGACTAAGTGCCTGGAGTTTAAACCTGCGACCGCCGAAATTCTCGACTGCACGCCTAAACCTCGAGGCCATCACTGCTTATCCTCAAGGCCATCACTGCTTATGCTATGATTAAAATACTTGTTACTTTTTTTGAGATAGTAATCCTATACCACCCAATAGTATCTGTTACAGCATCTATTATGGCTCAGTCTAAGACCAATAAATATAGCCATAAAAAAAATTAGAAACCTGTCAACTGATGAAAGCGACGAGCAGAAAATTGGACCTCAAAGAAATTTCCAGAAAAACTAAAATATCTGTAATTTTATCAGTTTCTGTAATTTTACTTAAGAATTTTCCGCTTTTATAAAAAGTTCGTTCAGAAAAAATCTCTTTGATCCCTTTAAGTGTACAGAATATTCATTACTTATGTTTGTACCTCTGATGCCCAAATCAGAAAGCTTTCCTGCGGGAATCGGCTCCAATTTCGGGATAAAATGTGCTTAACGGTAGACATTAAAGGTTGTTTACCAAAGGCTTAACATTTATGTTTACAGAAACTATTTTGTTTCGTGTTTACCCATGTTTGTGTTGGTTGACATATTAATCTGGAGGGGAACATTTTGAGAATGGTATTATTGTATCGACTGCCTCGTGGTCTCGCGGTTGTGCGACCTAGAGGTCCTGGGTTCAGTTTCCGGGTCAGGCAAAGTATTAATGGGATTTTCCAATAGCATATGACAGCCCGTAGCGCAGTTGACTAGACAACAGGTTGTGAAACGTGAGGCCGCGGGTTCGATCCCCGCACCGAGACAAATGTTTATGTGATCCATAAATATCTAGGTGTTTGTAAGACCGAAAAATCTCGCGGAGATTCTGATACCTACGACATAAGACTTGTATCTTAGTGTGGGGTCAGAACTATGTATGTGAAAAAAAATATATGAAAATCTCAGTAGCAGCACGTAGTCTGGAAATGTGCCTGAAAAACGGCAACAGGCTCGCCCACTATAACGTGGGACTGATGGCGAAATGTCGGTAGAGAATTGCACCACTGCCTTCTCCTTCGGGAAATACAAGCTTGAGGTTATATATATCTATACTATTATAATAAAGAGGAAAGGTTTGTATTTTTGTATTTTTGGATGTTTGTTACTCTTAAACTCAAAAACTACTGAACCGATTTCGATGATTTTTGTTATGGAGATATATGGAACCCACAGAAGTAACATAGGATACTTTTCATCCCGGAAAATGTAGTATTCCCGTGGGAATGGGCTTTCACGCCTAAACTATTCGCCCGATTTATATGATTTTTGGTTGGAATACAAATGGAACACTGTGTAGTAACATAAGCTACATTTTATCCCGGGAATATGTAGGGTTCCCGTGGGATGAGCATATATTGTAATGCGAATGTAACGCTGCATGTGTTATACTTTCTGGCCTAAACCATTTGAATGATTTAGATGATTTTTAGTATGGGGCTAGATAGGACCCACCGATGCAACATAGGATATTTTTTATCCCGGAAAATGTAGTATTTCCGTGGGAATGGGCTTTCACGCCTATAATATTCGCCCGATTTATATGACTTTTTGGTTGGAATACAAATGGGACACTATGTAGTAATATAAGCTACATTTTATCCCGGGAATATGTAGGGTTCCCGTGGGATAAGCATATATTTTAATGCGAATGTAATGCTGCCAGTGTTATACTTTCTGGCCTAAACCATTTGACTGATTTAGATGATTTTGAGTATGAGACTAGATAGGACCCACCGACGCAACATAGAATATTTTTTATCCCGGAAAATGTAGTATTCCTGTGAGAATGGGCTATCACGGCTATACTATTCGCCCGATTTATATGATTTTTGGTATGAATACAAATGGGACACTATGAAGTAACATAAGCTACCTTTTATCCCGGGAATATGTAGGGTTCCCGTGGGATGAGCATATATTGTAATGCGAAAGTAACACTGCCTGTGTGATGCTTTCACGTCTAAACCATTTGACGGATTTGAATGAATTTTGGTATGGACATAAATGAGACCTTAAAAAGGACATAGGCTACTTTTTTTAAATTATTCAATAAGTGCCATTTCGGGCACTTAGAAAACGATAGGTGTCATTAAGGAATATTAGTTACGACTGGTACCGTTAATACAACATAATATGTGATATAAGGTTCCATTATTTGGCGTAGAGTGCCATTTTTGGAACTTATGAGTCATAAGGGTGATTTTATTTTAGTGATTTTAAGTGCCATTATGATGTTAAGTCACATTTAGTACAGTAAAATATTATCATGTGCATTTACATGGCGCTCGGTATCACTATGCGATGTTAAGTGCCATTAGGCGCACCTAGATTATAGACACAGAACATAGACATTAGATACATTTTCGCGATAAATATATGAGACGATCCGAGTTGGTGAAAAGTTTCATAATGTCACTTAAGACGATTTTCAAAGGCAGAAATGACCTCCGGTGGTGACCTACTGTAACGATTAGCGTAATTTTGATTTATAGATTCACTTAGTTGGTTTCTGCACCCAACCCTGAAGTCTACGCAGACGGAGTCGCGGGCAAAAGCTAGTGTTGTATATGTATGTATGTATTATTATTAAAGCGACTGTTAGAATGAAGTGGTTAGATTCTCGAATCGGGTAGTGGTGTTGTATTTTTGTATTAGAAAAGTAGCACCATGCATACTGAATAAAAGCAACCCACACGCCTCTTACGTGTAGCCTAATCACAGGCTAAACGTCAGTACGGAAATTAACCTGTCTACCTTTTCGAGGATACAGATGTCAGTATATTTTTAAATTTCGGTATACCACTCTGTTTAGACCGCAGTTGCTTGATCACTGCATACTACTATACAACGTTATATTTATTTTACAATTCTGCAGCCCTGTTCCCGATAGGGCACGGGCCTCCTCTACAATTGAGAGGGTTTAGGCCTTAGTCCACCACGCTGGTCTAGTGCGGGTTGGCGGACTACACATTCCTAAGAACTAAAGAATTCCGAAGAACGTTTAGGTGTGCAGATTTTATCACGATGTTTTCCTTCACCGTTAAAGTGCGTGATAAACCTTTGTGAATACTCACCTAACGTCGATAAGTCGGAGGTGTGTGCCTGGGGTTTGAATCCGCAACCGTCAAGATACGCGACCGCGTGCCTAAGTCTCGAGACGCGTGCCCAACAGTGGGACGTATATGGGCTGATGATGATGTTCCCAATAGTATTTAAGGTCGGGTCAGAATATTTTCTGTTTTTATACATACCAGTCATTCTCATTCATTCACAAGTGATTATAGCATAGAAAAAACAACATTTGAGTAGTTAATACATTGATTAAATAAAAAATTTACTCCAATTTTCGACTTCTCTGTTTGATTTGTTGTCAGATTTGGCAGACCATAGCAATTCATGTGACCCCTTAATACGCTTTGCTTTCATTTTGCTTGTCATTAATAGCCGATTACAAATTATTTAATAGCTGATTTCTTTATTTGCGAGAAACCTCTATTCGCGGTTCTTATAAAATCCCTCGTCATCAATCAGGCGTGGTTTAAGAGTTCGGAGTGGGTCTCAATCAAAGCATTTTTTATTCAAAATCAATCAAACGGCAGGAACAAGTTTTCGGCAAGTTAGAGCCAATTTGGCGCTGGATCTCGATGGGTTATTTTTCTTTCTATTTCTTGACCTGAAGTTTCAGGGTCAAGTGGGGTTTCGTAGGTGAAATATTAAATCCCTTATCTGTATACATAAAAGGTGTCTGTTACTGACGTAAAAAGAAAATTTACTGATTGATCTATCAACAAATCAATCATCAAGTCGTGATGGCCTCGAGGTTTATGCACGTGGTCGAGAATCTCGACGGTCGCGCGTTCAAACACAGGCACACACCTCTGACTTTTCGAAGCTATGTGTATGTATATTCACAAAGAATTATTACGTACTGTAACGGTGAAGGAAAACATCGTGATGAAACCTGCACACCTAAAAAAGTTTTAAGGAATTTCTTAGGTGTGTAGTCTGCCAACCCGCACTAGGCCAGCGTGGTGGACTAAGGTCTAAACCCTCTCAGTTGTAGATGAGGCCCGTGCCCAGCAGTGGGACATATTTGGGCTGACGACGATGATGATGATGATCTATCAACACACAACACAAACTATGGAATAGATTTCGCTCTAAATAAAATGCCGATAGTTATAACTGTCTAGATATTCGCAATATACGCGATAAACTACTAAATATACGAAAGAAAATTGCCGCCTAAGTGGATGAAATGAGGTCACAATTGTTATGCTTACTGTAGGACAAAGTGGTTAGAGCAACGATAAAACTCATATATTTTACTGAAAATTATATTTTGCACCACGGAACCTCTTAGCTTCTTCTGAATCACTCTTGATGTTTCATAAGTCTGAAATATATGTAGAACGTCAATTTAGTCTTTGTATGACTAATATATATGTCTGCGAAGTTAGAGGTGACTAGGGAAATTTTAGATGTATTCTTAAAGATTAGTCAAGAAAGAAATTGCCTTTTATAACTTTTATTTTTGTGTAGTGATTATTCAAAACATGATAAAAAATATACTTAATTTACTATTAAACCTGATCCTGATGAAATGATGCAGTGAACTATCAAACCACATAGCCTATATATAACTGCTTATGTAAGTAACTACTTCACATAACACATCATCAGCCTATATACATACGTCCCATTGCTGGGGCACGGGCCTCCTCCATAACTAAGAAGGCTAAGGTCTTGGTCCATCACACTGGCCTAGTGCGGGTGGGCAGACTACACACCTTAGAAATTCCTAGGAACTTTTACGTGCGCAGGTTTCCTCACGATGTTTTCCTTCACCGTCAAAGTACTAAGTAAGTGATAATTCATTTATATACCTACAGAACTTCGACTCTCGACCGTGCGCAAAAGCCTCGAGGTCATCAAAACTGTCCATATTACAACTGATATACCTAAACCTTAATTGGGCATTAACACAAGAAAATCTAATCGGTTGTTTCTTTAACTAGCAGAGATACGCGGGAGTGGATTTTTTTAATAATATATTAGGATAACATATGTAATAATAACATATACCTATAACAAAAACATCTGTCGCAGAACAGATAACCGTTGGGGGAAACGTGTTCTGGAGTGGAGACCACGGCTCGGCAAACGTAGTGTAGGACGCCCTCTGGCTGGCAGCTGTTGGCTTGAAGGCTGTTGTTGTTGTTGATGATGATGATGATGATGATTAGGAAAACTGTGTTTTTATTCGATCACCAGTCCCATTTAACTGCGGCGTTTCTGTCTACGGAAGACGTTGATTAATTCATATTAGACTAGTTTACCCCATTAAATTTCCCAATTGGCCCATTCCAACAGATTGGCCGAAGATATATTTTACATTAAAATAAATGCCATTCAATTAGGGAGTTTGTAAACTGTCTATCGTATTGAATCTATTTATATCAAGAATGCCCTCGAGTGCTACCCAATATCTTAATGAAAACAAACCTGGAACCCCCGCCAATCAATCTCAAATGTCGACTAACAAATTCAATTTAGAGAACGGATCTCATCGTATCCTTATCGTCATTCGAAGGAAAGTACTTAATTAATTGAATAATAATGCTCTCCCACGCTACAAAATCTGTTTTGGAATGAAATCTGTTATATAAGACGCTGGTTGTAGGTGGTATTGTCCTGGAAATCGATACCTTGAGTAATGTATCTGATTAATCTAATACACAAAAATAAATGTACTCTATTCCATATAAATATTGACAGCCCCGTGACGCAGTTGACTAGACAGCAGCTTGCGAAGCGAGAGGCCGCTGGTTTGATCCCCGCACCAAGACAAATGTTTCTATGATTCTCAAATATTTATTTCGGGTCTGGATGTTTGTGAGACCGAAAAGTGTGTCGTAGTTTCTGATACCCACGACACAAGACTTGTATCTTAGTGTGGGGTCGGAACTATGTATGTGACTGTTGGGTTTATTTATTTTATATAAATTTGAAAGTAATTATCTGTCTGTTAAGCTTTCATGCAAAAACCGTTGGACCGATTTGAGTGATTGTTGGTATGTACATAGATAGTCTTGAGAAAGGACATATAGTACTTTTATCCTGAGAAAATACTTTCCCACGGGATGATCGCGGAACTCAAAATTATTAAACCCATAAGAGAGCTGTGTGTGATGGCCAGCAACGCTACAGCTTCGCCACTATAAGAAGGTACATCAAAAGGTTCGCTTATTCTTTTCATTTCTCCACCATGAAATGGTGGAATCGTTTGTCAACCCACGAGCTCCCTCCTTCCTATTATCCAGGGTCCTTTAAACATAGCGTGAAGAAAATCTCAACAGGTCGACATTCAAATGCCCGACCCGGGTACCGAATCTGTTCCCTCTTAATCGCTCAGGATGCACTTTAGCCGTGGCTCAACGACGTATTAGTAATGTTCGTAGTATGAATAAAATAGAGAACTGAACAGAAATACTGAAAACCTTTTTGTGAGAGGGTTCCGTCAAATGTATCTTTTAACGAGCTAAATGTTAAACGGAAAAATTAGTTGATTAAAAGTAGTCGTGTTTTCCTTGTAAATAAGCACATTCTGATGTTGACAAGAAACACCGGTTTAATGCAAATTGTGTCAAACCCACCTCTCCTTATTTCAAGAATTTAATGGAACTGCTCCCGTTCTGAAAGTGACGAGGTTGTTACATTAAAATGGAAACTGTAGCTTTGGAATTATGTGCTAACAATTTTGTAGCGAACCTCGCGTAACAAAGCAGCTTGTAAGATCAAAATTTTACATTTTCTATAAAAAAAAAATATGGCATCCCCGTGGCGCAGTTGGCTAGACGCTAGCTTGCGAAATCAGAGGCCGCGGATTCGATTCCAGGCAAGGCAAATGTTTTTTTTTTTTTTTTTTTTTTTTTTTCTGGCACGGCAAAGTGACCCCATTGCACCTGATGGTAAGCGCAATGGAGTCCAGAAAAAGTGCCGACCAGCTAGAGATGATGGTCACCCGTTGGTCGACACAATCATGCCGGCCGAATACCTCTTCACCTTATTGTGAAGAAGTTTGGGGGACTATCAATCATGGCGATCAAAGGACCGACCGCGACAAACCGGCCAAAAAAATTGCCGGCACGGTCATCCTTTCACCATGATTGAAGCCCCCCCGAAAACCGGATATACACTGGCTGATCCCGGAACGCGGCACACTTGCATGTGCCACTATAATTGATCCGGGTCTGGGTGTTTGTTAGACCGAAAAGTAGTTGTAGTTTTTGGTACCTAAGACACAAGAATTTGTATGGGGTCAAAACTATTTATGTATGTAAGTGTTGGGTGTATTCATTTAACAATGTGTGTAAATAGTACCTATCCGCAATTTTAAATAAACTTCTACTATTAAACGATTCAGACGAAAAATACTATAAACTCATTATATTGTAGGCAGTTTTAAATAGTCTGTTTGCGTAGTAACAGACAAAATATGACCTAGATATGTTAGTAGTAAGTCATCCTGTAACATAAAAAGCATGTCACTTGCATTGCGAGTGCAGGAGTGAGACACGGGAATGAAAAAAAAACGACGCATAAAAGAGGTAGGTTAAAGAAAATGTGTTCTGTTAGTGACGTAAGATTTGTATCCATCCAGATCATGTGTGAAGTCTAACATGACGTAAGGGAATGAAGTTCCAGGATCACAGTCATATATATAAGGGTTATCACGACTTCATGACCACTCCTTTAAAATGTCTAACAAATTGAGTCAAAATAAACATACATACATACATAAACTCACGCCTATATTCCCTGATGGAGTAGGCAGAGGTGCATTTCTACACCCACATTTCGCCAGATATGTATCAGTCCCACGTAATAGGTGGCGAGCCTATTATTGCCGTTTTTCGGGAACATTTCCAGACTCCGTGCTGCTACTGAGATTTTCCTAATGGAAAAACCCAATAACACTTTGCCCGACCCGGGAATCGAACCCAGGATCTCTAGATCGCTCGGCACACACTTGTACCGCGAGACCACGAGGCAGTCAAAATAAATACACCCGATAGTCACATATTATGTATATAGTTCCGACCACACATTAATATACAAGTCTTGTGTCGTAGGTATCAGAAACTATGAGAAACTTCTCTATCTTATAATCACAAAACAAATATTTATATTTGAATTATACAAATATTTTTCTAGGTGCTGAGACCGAACTCGAAGCTTCACGTTTCGCAAGCTGGTGTCTAGCCAAAAGAGGTTTCAGGTAGAGGGACACGTCATACTTTATTCAGTAATTAACCTTTTTAGTATTATATCTTTAATAGCTTTCAGACTCCGTGGCACTACTAGTTAAGCACTAGGCTATAAAACAGCACGCCACGAGATTGTTACTCGCACTGAAACAAATGTTTGTGTAATCTACTAAGTATTATTAGCTCGAAAGTATTTCTGGATGTTTGTTACTCTTTCATTCGAAAAATAATAAATGAGTTATAATGAAATTTGGTATGAAATTATATTTATGGATTAACACATAGGCTAATTTTATCCCGGGAAAATGTGTTCCTGTGGGATGAGCTCGAAGTCAAGATTGCACCCGGACGGCACTGGATCGCAACGCTAGTTCACAAACATTTGTATCAGGTGTATGTGTTTGTGAGATGAAAAATTCTCTCGATGATTCGATACAATAATTTAATTTTAGTATGTCGTCTTACTTTTTATTGCATTTTGTTATTTAAAAATTTATTTATTCTTTGTGGAACCAGCTTTCCTCGGCGGTATTTTCAAACGGATACGACTTATAGATCTTCGAGAAAAAAAGGCTTATGATTCCTCTGGTATTGTGGGTGCTCATGGGCGGTATTGACCACTTAACACCATGTGTCTCACTTGCTCGTTTGACTGCTTTTTCATAAAAAAGTATTATTTTTCGTTAAATCATAAAGATAGTTACTATCATTTTATAAATGGGTTTCTATAATTTAACGTTCAACTGAACCATTAAAGATATTAAAGTTTATTAAAAACAGACGAAATCCGTATAGTTTACGATCCATACACGTGTCACAGCTAATGCGAACTAGACATAAAACTAAAACTCCTTTGCCATAACCCAACCACATATGAAAACCTCGTAAAAATGAAGATATTTTTTACGGAAACATAATAATTTATGTGAACGAATGTACAAGAGTTATGTCGCATAAAGTTGGCGCATAAAAATATTCCTTTTCGGCATCGCGTAACGGATAATGGCAGCGTTTGGCATTGTTTTATTAGGCTCTCTCAGTATGAAGTTTTATTATAAAAGTTGCGTCTGGCTTGTTGGTCACGTGGCGTACGATCTAGAGATTCGATTCCAGGTCGGGCAATGATGTGAACAAACTTGTTCACAAGAATTTTTTTAGTAACGGCATGTGCTCCGCAAATATGATCTAAAAACGATATAAGAATAGAATAGAAATAAGCTTTATTGTACACACACACAAAAAAGAACAAAATATAAACATACATACACAAAAACAAAGTGCACGTACAAATGACGGCCTTATCGCTTTAAGCGATCTCTTCTTCTGATATAAGGTATATTACATATGATTTAAAATAAAACTGGCACGATTTACGTATTGAAATACATAGGTACGCCTACCTGTTTTGAGTTAAAATCACAGAACAGTTGAATAAGACTAGAAAGGAAATGTCAGCGTGCCGAGCGTGCCGAACCTACAATTAGACAATCATATGTTTGACTTGTTTCTTATTAATTCGGGTTGCGTGTAATAGGTATCAAGATTTTCATAAATGTGTGACAACTAATAGCAGCCCTTTGTTTGAATTTTTTATCATTGGTCGTGTCATCGTAGTAGAATGAACAGGTGACAGACAAGCGGCGACACTCATCCCTATACAAAATACTGTCTATTTTTCTTCTAATCTTATTCAGCTGTTTTGTGGTTACAAATATACAAATATTTGACGATTAACAGTGTTAATTTTGCCAGTTTGTACACACACGCCCTTAACTCACGCCCTTGGCTTCTGTAATAAATTAATTACTTAATTATTGCGCCCTTTAAGAAAACAATTAAGAGGCGTTAGTTATATTTGGCAACAGGAAAATCAAAACAATTACTTAATATCACCTTTACTCTCTGGAAGTTCCAAATTTAATTAATAGCACATTCGCATAGAGAGATCTACATACATACATAACCTCGCGCCTGTGGATACAAGAGTTAAGAATAGGTACCTTTTTGCACCCACATTTCGACACGTATGTATTAGTCCCGCGTAATAGGGGGCGAACCTGTTGCCTTTTTTCGGACACTTTTTCCAGACTTGGTGCTGCAACTAGGAATTTACAAATGGAAAAACCCAATTATACTATGTGCGACCCGGAAACTGAATCCGGGACAGTCAAGCTCTCTCAACATTTTTGTCTAAGAGAGAAAATGACTGTCTCGTTGGTCCTGTGATTGATTGTCGCGTGTGAAATATATTTCCTAGGTTTAATTAACTTCTTAGATTTTTATATTAGGAAATTCTGAGTAACAGCACGAAGTCTAAATATGCATCCAGCGAACACCAATAGACTCGTCCTACATTACGTGTGACTAACACAGCTGACGAAGTGCGAATGTAGACAATTCCGTCTAGGATAAGGGCATAATTGTGTACTGAACTTCGTTTAAGACACTCGTAAGAGAGGAATTCATTCAGCATAGTTATTAATATTTATGTGACAGCTCTGTGGCGCAGTTGGCTAGACGTTGCGAAACGAGAGGCCGCGGGTTCGATTCCCGCACCGAGACAAATGTTTGTGTGATCCACAAATATTTGTTTCGGGTCTGGGTGTTTGTGAGACCGAAAAGTCTCTCGTAGTTTCTGAGACCCACGACACAAGACTCGTATCTTAATGTGGGGTCAGAACTATGTATGTGACTGTTGGGTGTATTTATTTATTTATCTTAGATAATTTAAATAAATCACATATGAAATGTTTATAGGTGCGCCCAGGACGTACTCGACCGACTTCACCAATGACTTCTGCACAGTAAATCTCTTTCGTAATTCTGCAATCATTCATCCTTTCAACGTGGCCAAAACCATTTTAGCATCTCACTTTAAATTTTGGTCACTACATCGACTTTCAAAACCCAATCTAACAATTTAACCCCGCAAATGCTTCTAAGCGCTCTCATTTCTACTGCATTAATTCTACTTTCATGCTTGTTCTGCCATACCCAAGACTCACTGCCATACGTTAGTGTAGGCACCAGGACTCCTTGGTGTATCGCTTATTTAGCACAGCGTGAAATATTTATAACTCCGTTTTAAAATGTCAAAATTAATAAAGCTGTCGTCTACGGAGAGAACTCGGAAAAGAACAGAAAAAGATGTTTTAATTCTGTGATTTGTATTACCACCAGTAAAGAATTGCCCGCAGTTGGAACAGCGATTTCATTGTGTAATTGTTAGCAGTGTTTGTAGTTGGCTGTGACAGGCTCTATTAAGTAGCTTGCTTGATTAATAGCATTTTACTATAATAGCAGTAGGAAGGAAAATCCAAACAATTTTGTAGATCTCGAAGAACTAGAATAAAATTGTTAGTACACGTTGTTCTGAGCTAGGATTGTTCATTGTATGCTCGTATGTTCCACTGCTGTGCTTAGACTTCCTCTATGGCCAGGAGGTCTTAGGCGCGCCTATTATGGGTATCGAACTTCATATATCAGAGAATTTAGTGAACAGATATGCCAAATTTACTCACGATGTTTTTCTTTAACATTTTTCGTGGTAGTAAAGCTAGATGTGTGTCTGAGATTTAATACATATATATTGGTGGAAAATGGGCTTTGAAATGTGTGACGTCAGCGACTCTGACGTCACAATCGTTAATTTGTGATTATTATTCATATTTTGAGTTTTCCTTACGAAAACATTGTTGGTTTCATGATAATTATTCATATTTTGGGTTTTCCTTACGAAAACTTCACAACTGACAAGGCTAGGCCCAATACACGACACAAGACTTGTATCCTAGTGTGGGGTCAGAACTATGTACATAATATGTGACTGTTAGGTGTATTTATTTATTAAAACTACTTGAATATAGAATATTTTGATTTGAACTCGTGCTTTCATTTGATTATTTCGATGTTATTACCGTAACCTCTGGATACTAATCAAAATATTCGATTTCACCATCTGTCGGCGATATTACAGAAAAATATCACAAGTAATTTTATTGTGATTGGTACTTAATAACTTGTAGAATTTAGACAATGCGAGCCAGTCTGGGGAATCGTGGGTTCTGTACAATTGACGCGATGACATTTTGTAAGAAAAAGCGATTTTTTGAGTTGTTTTGAGGGTTTAAGTACATATGACAGCCCCGTGGCGCAGTTGGCTTGATACCAGCTTGCGAAACGAGAGGCTGCGGGTTCGAACCCGCACCGAGACAAATGTTCGTGTGATCCACAAATATTTGTTTCACGACATAAGACTTTTATCCTAGTGTGGGGTCAGAACTAGGCTGTATGTGACTGTTGGGTGTAACTATTTATATTATATATACATCCGTCTGTATTCCGAGATAGAGGCAGTTGTATTCCTAAAACCACGTTTTGCTATTCATATTTCGTGTTGTAACTGAGTATTTACAATTAAAAAAAAAGTTTGCCCTCCAAAAATTAATATTACTTTTCACTTATTGACATAGTACCAGGTCATTGTCTAACTCATAGCCTGTCAAATAAATAAATTATATTAATTAGAAAAAAAAAATGATTATTTGAAGGTGACATTATCACTTTGATTAAACCCTCTATAATAAATAAAGACATGAAAGAAAAGCAAAATTAATAAAAAGGTTTCATAGCGACATGAGAGTACCCTAAAACCTCATTTGTTTTTATTATCAACCAATTTCATATGAAATTACTATCAAATGCTTCTTATTTTACAATATGAAATTGTTCTGTCTAGTGCTCAAGTATAAGAAAGATTGATTGCGTCTGATAATAAAAGTTTATCCAATAAATTCAGAAATATTTTAGTACAAGAAGATAACATTGTGTAAGTGGCATGTGTTTTTGTTTATAAAAGCGATAATATTACTTATATATACTTATAATATTACTTATATGACATGACCAACGACTTGAGAAAAGTGGCGGGAAATGGATGGATGAGGGCTGCTCAAGAACGGGATGGTTGGCGCTGTTTTGGGGAGACCTACGTTCAGCAGTTGACGGCGATAGGCTGATTAATGTTAAATATGGGCTACTAATTTCATACGTTCTATATGCTGTATGAAACCATCAAATATATTACAAGCACGTTCCATTTCAAGCAATACCGGGTGTTATTAACAATGCTAAATGACATTAATCAAGGCGCGTGACATTGGAATATTTAAGCGTAACTTATACCAAGACATGAAGCGTTAACTTTAACTCAACCAAATTACCGCAAACAGGATATTACGGCATTAAATGTGGTGTAAACGACTATGCTGACATTAATTTAGGCAACTCGACTCTGCGCTAAATAGTTCTCATATTTCGCGGGTAAATATTGCGTTTAATATTGCCACTTTGTTAGTAATGCGTGGAATGGCACGTATATGTCAAATGTATTGTTTTAAAGAGTTGAAACAAGACGCTTTGTCTTTACAACCGTCAGAATTTATAATAAAAAAGTATCATTATATTCAAAATTATATAAATTAATAAATAATTAATAAAAGGCTATTTTTTTATTATCTGATTTATATAATTATTCATACGCTTATTCTTACTACCAAATTCCTGGTACCCACTCTGTGTGCATTTGTTAATTGGGCTAAAAAAGTACTTATTTTATTTATTTAGGCTTTATTGTACACCAAACAAAATGAATGACCTCATGGCTGTCTGGAACGTGTTGTACGTGCATTCTGTTTTTGTATATGTATATTTATATTTCTTCTTTATATCTATCTATATTTTATATCTCTTCTTCTTCCTTTTGTTTTGTTGTGTGAGTACAATAAGGTTTATTTCTATTCTATTCTATGAATGAAACTAGGTAGGTATTAATCCAATCCAATCCATCAGCCAATGGAAGTCCACTGCTGGACATAGGCCTCTCCCAATGACTTCCACAGGGACCTGTTGGAAGCAGCCTGCAACCAGCGACCATCATCATCAGCCCAAATACGTCCCACTGCTGGGCACGGGCCTCCTCTACAACTGAGAGGGGGTTTAGGCCTTAGTTCACCACGCTGGCCTAATGCGGGTTGGCGGACTACACACCTTAGAAATTCATAAGAACTTTTAGGTGTGCAGGTTTTATTACGATGTTTTCCTTCACCGTTATGGCGAGTAATTATAATTCATTGTGAATACACACGTAACTTCCAAAAGTCAGAGGTGTGTACCTGGGGTTTGAACCTGCGACCGCCGAAATTCTCGACCGCGCGCCTAAACCAACCAACCAGGTATTAATAACATTAAAATAAGGTTGTGTCACAAATGTTAAATGTACAGTAGATAAATCCTCTAGTTCTCGTTTTGACGATTCCGCTGGTACATAACATTTTCCCATCATAAAATATACTGATTGCTAGCCCGTGAACAAAACTGTTTGTGTGTCGCATTTCATCCAATTCTATTCAATCGGTTCAGTGTGATTAAGTAGAAAACATAAAACCTTTCACATTTAAATGCTGCTGGCGATTCAACTCCATGAATAAAATAGAGCTTTTTTAGGTAATTACACTATTTTACAGTAACAATAGTATAAGTAGATAAGATATAAGTAAGTATAGAGATAGTAGTGATGGCTTCGAGGTTTAGGCGCACGGTCGAGAATCTCAGCGGCGGCAGCTTCAAGCCCCAGGCACACACTTCTGACTTTTCTTAGGTATGTAGTCCGCCAACCCGCACTAGGCCAGCGTGGTGGACTAGGGCCTAAACCTTAAGTTGTAGAGGAGGCCCGTGCTCAGCTGTGGGACGTGTGGAGGCTGATTATGATGATGACAGCAAAAAAGATCCACGCATTATAAATTTCTTATTATTTTGTATAGGTACGAGTAAGCCTGCTTGACTCGTAGTTGCAACATATAGGTATTTGCTATTAAAGTCAAAGTCAACTTCAAACTATCTTTATTTAAATAGACTTTTACAAGTTCTTTTGAATCGTCAATTTTACACTTCTTAATATTTTTTTAAACTATTGCCTATGTATTAAAAAAATACATCCAACAGTTGTATGTATATTTCTAATTCCACATTCATAATAGTCTCATAGACTCTTGGAAAGGCCAAAACTGTCTCAAACGACCGGAACTTGCTGGTGGTAGGATATTCGTATCCGCCCGGATAGCGACCACCGTACACAGGGCGTAAAACCCGCCATAGTGGCACATGCAAGTGTGCCGCGTTCCGGGATCAGCCAGTGTATATCCGGTTTTCGGGGGGACTTCAATCATGGTGAAAGGATGACCGTGCCGGCATTTTTTGGCCGGTTTCTCGCGGTCGGTCCTTTGTTCACCATGGTATTAGTCCCCCAAACTTCTTCACAAGATAGGTGAAGAGGTTTTCGGCCGGCATGATTGCGTCGACCAACGGGAGATCATTCTCTCGCTGGTCGGCACTTTTTCTGGACTCCATTACACTTACCATCAGGTGCAATGGGGTCACTTTGTCGTGCCAGTATAAAAAAAAAACCGAACTAGTATTTTAGGGTAACACAAGCATTTGTCTCGGTACGGAGATCGAACCTACGATCTTTAGTTTCACATTCTCGCATTCAACAAACTATGATACAGACACAAAAAAATTAATTAAAACGGTATTAACACTACAAAGAATTACAAAATAAAATCTGATGGCATATTTGGGATGCCTTCTACTGTTTAAAATTAGCCATTAAAACAATGCTTGAAATATTTTAAGTTGCATTTCGACACGATCACGTAAACGATGTTTCACTTTTTTCAAATGCAGTGCATGAACTGTCAGTTAAAAAGCGAATTTTATGCCAAAAACTTCCACTGCCATTTAAGACTGATAACGTTGTGATTGCTAGTGCTAGTAAATTGCTGTTACTTTTTCTTTTTTTTTCTTTCTTTCTCAGCCTATCGCCGTCCACTGCTGAACGAAGGCCTCCCCAAGTAGGCGCCAACCATCCCGGTCTTGAGCAGCCCTTATCCATCCGCTACCCGCCACCTTTCTCAAGTCGTCAGACCATCGTGCTGTTACTTGCCTTAAGAAATTTCTTTTGTATAAAGGTAGCTAGTTTTGCATCTAGATGTTTTAATTATGATGACACTGAAAGATGTTTTTGAAATGACCAGTAGTTCCTTAGATTAGCTCGTGTAAGCAAAAATCAAACAAACTGTATCTTTACAATATTGGTATATTGATATGTTAACTTCCTTCCGATACTTAAGCCTAAATTTTTTGCGTAAATAAGCGCTGAAAACCAAGAAGAATTTGTGAGCTGAAAACTTGACCTTCAACCGGAGGGTCTAATTTAAATTAATTAAAATATAAGCAGAATTCTATTTTCCAAGTTTGTTTATCGCGGTCCGGTGGGCAATTAAAGCGGGAGAGATTCGCGCCTCCATTACCTCGAAAGGGCAGCGGCCACTCGCACCAGACCCTCGTGAATTAAATTGGACTAATAGAGTTGAGAGGAATGTGTCCTCTTTAAATTTTGTGTTTATTTTTGGAATTTTGTTGGCTTTTCTTTGATAATTCGGGTTTTTACTGTAGTCACGCTATATTACTACAAAATGACAGTGGAGACCAAACAGGAAATCGACTAGAATCGGTTACGCTACCATAATTATGTATCATGTGATGTCATGACATCACATCATTGACAGCCCCGTGGCGCAGTTGGCTATATACCAGATTGCGAAACGATAGGCCGCGGGTTCGATCCCCGCATCGAGACAAATGTTTGTGTGATCCACAAATATTTGTTTCGGGTCTGGGTGTTTGTGAGACCGAAAAGTCTCTCGTAGTTTCTGATACCCACGACACAGGACTTGTATCCTAGTGTGGGGTCAGAACTATGTATGTGACTGTTGGGTGTATTTATTTATTTATTTATAATTTTATCAAATATCAGAATATTTATATTATCGAATTATCGATCCATTCGATGTGAACATTTTCGGGTTAGTCCTGCATCGCCATCTGTTATGCCGACAGATGCTAAAATCACCTATCTTTCGAAATTTTCATCACTTTATCCGACCTTCACCATCGCGAGACTACCTTATTAACGATATAAGACTACCACGCGTTTTAACTACTATAATGAATAAAGCACATGTAATAAAAAAATATTTAATCAAAATTACGTCACCAACAAAGATACATATATTTGGAACACAAGACATTTTCAGTTCCCGTCATTAATTGCAGACCAAATTTCCCCCGACCTAAAGATTGCCTGAATTTCTCCGCAGATCTTAATAATATCAGCTCTCCCAGGCGGCCATTCAATTACCCAATCGGACCTAACGAATTATTCAATTGATCTCAATACTTTAAAACACTCGGTGTCCGGCGTCCGGCACGCATTGAGAAAAAAATATTGCTGAATGCGACGGCTGTTGGCTTTTTTTCTAAAGGTAGTTTGCCTCAACAAGTTTTACATCGCTTTTTCACTGAAATATATAGCATTTTTCCTATGTTAGTTGAAAATACGAGTATTGGCATTAAAGAGAAAAATCCTCTTTATTAACCTCGCAAAAAAACCGGCACAATTATTTCAACCGTTAAATAGTTATCAATTTCATAGATGATAATTATCATCAGCCTTTATACGTCCCACTGTTGGGTACGGGCCTCCTCTAAGCCTGGAAAGATTTAAGCCTTAGTCCACCACGCTGGCCTAGTGCGGGTTGGCGGGCTACACACCTAAGAAATTCCTAAGAACTTTTAGGTGTGCAGGTTTCCTCACCATGTTTTCCGTCTCCTTAAAGTAAGTGATGATTCATTGTGAATACACACATAGCTTCTAAAAGTTGCAGGTGTGGGTCTGGGTTTTGAACCTGCATCCGCCGAGATTCTCGACCACGCGCCTAAACCTCGAGGCCATCACTACTTTCAAGGCCATCACTACTCACATAAAGTAACTTGTATAGTAAGATAACCAGGTTAATAAAATACTAATCCGGAATATTAGGAGCTACGAGAGATTTATCAACAAAGGCATCATAGTTTGAAAGCCACTGGTAATTTCAGTATTAAATTACAATCTTGTTTTGATTTTTAATATAGTTTGAATTTCGATGTCTGTTTTTTATTAATGACGAGCAAATTTTATTCACAGAATATTTAGTCACTTTGTCCACTTTCTTACGGACTCCGATTGGATCTTTCGCATTTGATTTGCCATAATATTTGAATAACATAATAATTAAATACACATTTGCATTGGTATAAAATGAATGTTTGTACAGAAGGCCTAATGACCCAGACGTTTCACTTAGGGCCTACACGTTGACCTACATAAAGTTTTAGTGTATACAAAGAGTACTTTGAGTCCACAGTAACTTTTTCTAAAGGGGAATTCTCTATTGTTGAATAAGTAAAGGAAACCGTAATGTTTACATTTCGTTTGATTAAATGTGAAATAAAATATGTATGTGTCGAGACAAATTACTGACGGTCGCGGGTTCAAACCAGTGGCGGTACTTCCAAAGAAGCCCAAAAGTCCAGTTTCCCTTACAAAATTCCGAATAATAATATTTAAATTTTAAATAATTATTAAAAAGAAGCAATTTGACATATAAATGAGAATATCCTGACCCCACAATAAACAATTATAAACTAGACATTATAAAATTCATCTGCAACGCTTTGGGCTTCTATGGAAGTATCGCCACTGGTTCAAATCCCAGGCACAAACCTCCAATTTCAAGTTATGTGTGTAAACACAATGAATTATCACGTAATTTAACGGTGACCGAAAACACCGTGAGGAAACCTGCACTACCCTAAAAAATCGTAACAGTTTGTTAGTTATGTAGTCCGCCACCACGCAATAGGCCAGTGTCATGGACTCATGGAGCGTGAGGAGGCCCGTGTCAAGCACTAGGGTATAATATAAGCTTTGCCGGTTCACATGTTACTTGTATATTTTTGCTTGATGAAGCAAGTGAACAGGTCAATACAATTGCGTCAACTAATGAGATGTAGCGGTTTGCCGAAAATCTAAACTGTCTCGATAGCATTGCGCTTAGCTTGTGGTATGTGATGTATATCTACCTACTTCGCTAGCTTTCATATATACGTATATGTGAATAAAAAAACTTATAGACTGCCGCGTGGTCTCGTGGTCAAGTACGTGCCGTGCGATCTAGAAGTGCTGAGTTCGATTCCTGGGTCGGGGAGTGTTATTGGGTTTTTCCATTAGGAAATTCTCAGTAGCAGCACGGAGTCTGGAATTGTGCCCGAAAAACGGTAATAGTCTTGCCCCCTATGATGTGGGACTGATACATACCTGGCGAAATGTGGGTACAGAAATGCACCTCTGCCTACCCCTTCGGGGAATATAGGCGTGAGGTTATGTATGAATGTGTATAAAAAATTCAACATGACTCTACACCAAAAACGACTGTAATGGTCGTGAAGCCTGTATAGTCAGCTTTTGGCCGTCCGTCCACCCTTTGAACTTAGGCATCCCAAAGTAAGCGCCAAGTATTCTTTTTCCAATAGTTAGACCACCGAGCTGCCTAATTAATGAAGTCTGTATGCTTCCCTGATTAATAGACTTATTTCGGATAAACGTAAAACTATGATATTATTTATATCAGCGGCTTAAACCTAAATTATTATCATTTAATACTATTATATTGACAGCCGCGTGGCACAGTTGGCTGGACACCAGCTTGTGAAACGAGAGACTGCCGGTTCAATCCCGCACCGAGACAATTTTTTGTGTGACCCACAAATATTTGTATCGGGTTTGGGTATTTGTAAGACCGAAAAGTCTCCCGTAGTTTCTGATACCTTCGACAAAATAAATGTATCAAAGTTTTGGGTCAAAACTACATATTATGTGACTGTATTAAAAAAATGTATGTAATACTATAATATATCATACTTTTCATGCTTTTTGCACATCTTTCCTCCTACGCTATAAATAATAAAAAAAAAAAACAAGAAAAGATTAGAAAGAGTCAAGCCAAGTTCTACATTGCTTCGTAAGTCTAGTGAAAGCTATTGCCATTTCAAACTATATTATGTTGAGTACATACGCACACGCGTTGCTAGCTGTTTCGTTAATGGCATACGCAGCCTCGGATTTAATGATCCTACATAAATTTCAAGCAAGTTTGAGAGCGTTTGAATGTTCGTGGGACAGTTCGTACGTGTGACGCAAATATTTTGAAATCAATAGACCGTACTACGCACACACTCACGTCTGGATGCCCAAAGAGGTAAACACAGGTTATTCGCCCACGTTTCACGAATTTTGTTCTTATGGGCCAACTTATTGCCGTTCTTTGGAGAAATTTATCCGTGTTGCTACTGAGAATTTCCTAACGATCCCAATACACTGCCCCGATCTGGAAACCTACCATGGGACAAAAGATTCAGCTATTTCTATGCATTCTCAAGAATAAAAACATGGTCTACACCTTGATTGTTTTTTGAATATGCGTATTTTAGTACTCACCCTCCCTTTCATCATCAGCCCATAGACGTTCCACTGCTGGACACTGGCCTCCTCTACCATTGAGAGGGTTTAGGCCTTAGTTCACCACGCTGGCCTAGTGCGGGTTGGCGGACTACACACTTAAGATATTCCTAAGAACTTTTATAGGTGTGCACTGTGAAGTTTTCATCCCGATGTTTTCCTTCGGCGTTAAAGTAAGTGATAATTCATTGTGAATACACAAAAAACTTCGAAAAGTCAAAGAGGTGTGTCCCTGGGATTTGAACCCGCGACCGCTGAGATTTTCGACCGCGCGCCTAAACCTCGAGGCTTTCACTTCTTCCCTTTGGGAGATTAAAATCCAATTCGATATGAAGTGGTCACATGAGGTCTGTCAACACGTGTGGAGCAAATATTAATTAAATTAGCCAATGGGAGTGGAACGTTCGAACGCGGCACAACGTCAAACGGCCCAGTCGACGACGTGAATTTATGTAATTGCTACGGTGAAAGCTTTAAATTAATGAGCCGAGCGCCGCGGGGCTAATTCTCAAGTTGCTCGCTAAAACACGCCAAAATATGCCTCCGTCATCAAGTTGTTTCGAATAATCCTTGTTGTGTGAAACGGGCTGTTTTTTCCAATTAAAACTTATGTAGCAGATGTGGCGGTTGTAGATGCTAAGCGTGTGTCCAATGTATAAATAAAAATATTTTAATTTAATTAGACCGCCTCGTGGTCCCGCGGTACAATTATGTGCCGTGCGATCTAGAGGTCTTGGGTTCGATTCCCATCGGGCAAAGTGTTATTGGGTTTTTCCATTAGGAAATTCTCAGTACCAGCACTACCACACAGAGTCTGGAAATGTGCCCGAAAAGCGGCAATAGGCTCGCCCCTTATTACGTGGGACTCATACATACCTGGCGAAATGTGGGTGCAGAAATGCACCTCTGCCTACCCCTTCGGGGAATACAGGCGTGAGGTTATGTATGTATGTATGTGTTTAATTTATGAAGGCATTTCGCCCTTGTAGAAACTCCTCTTTAGAACACAATATAGGTAACATTATTAAACTTAATTGCTTAGAATATCCAGAAATGCCTTCTATAGCATATCTTTATTCGTGCTCCTTCACTCATAGTAGTAATAGAGTCGAAAAACTACATCAAGAACCAACAAAATTATACTGTATATATTCATGAGCACCGGTAGATTTGTAAGGAAATCACACACGAAATTGCAAGCGATAGAGACATCGCAATACATAATGTCGATAAGCACCAAGAATACGGCCTTCCGCGCAGTATCATTACGGAGTTTTTCGCGTCATTTCGTTGATTGTGAGAGGGGGTGAAGGATCAACCCTTTTCTATATATAGGGGCACTTTGCCCAATCGCGCGGAAGACAAAGTTTTATTTTTCGCAGTCGGTAACAAACGAGTGTCGGAATTAATTTATTCTGCCCAAATTTTACGTACGTGCTAAATTTGGCTTGATTTATTAACACTGTAGGTTTCTGATAGGGGAGTGATGTTTAACTCCGGATTTTGTCACATTTGTGGCGGTAGCAACACGCCAACATAGATGTAGTTTTTTATATTTTTGTTAGTATTTTTAAACTTATTTAAACATGCATTGTTTTTATCCATTTCTTGTTATTTTTTAATGTTTGGGCGATCCCATATTTTTTACTGAAGAGATAGACCTTGGTTTGTGTTCGTTGAGACGTATTTTTTTTATGTTTAATCCCTACCGATCCTCCCTCGGGGAGACCGATAAAAGGGTCGGTTTATTTGGATAAAAGACAGTCTGCCATCACTCGTGACGAGCACACCACGCACCTATACGCTGAAGTTGTTATTGTACTCTGTCTGTAATTAAGTTTTTACAATTTACTTTGTCTGTGTTAAGTGTTAATTTAAATATACCATAGTTTATTCACGGGATCGCGTGCTCATTTAATACCCACTCCCTACCGTACGACCCAAACATTAATACAGTCACTATTTTGACTAAAATGTAGTTTGTGAAGTTAGGGAGTGTAGAGTCAGAAGCTTGGCTATTACGTGGGACTGACACATACCTGGCGAAATGTGGGTGCAGAAATGCACTGCCTACCCCTTCGAGGAACACAGGCCTGAGGTTAAGTATGTAACTATCTTTTGCAATGAAGGCCGACATAACGATTAGAGAAAAACATAATCACTCGCCCACGCGAGTACATAAAAACTCCAACAGAATAACTAAAACATTAAAAGCACCTTTTCATAAGCATACACGATGTGTTTATACAGTATGTTGATATTTTGATCATACAAACAGATCACTCGGCTGTTACTAAGCCGTCACCTGTGGATACTGTTGGCACGTGAAAATTCACAGAGCCATGCTTGAGAGAGCACGTATGGCCGTCACTTTCGGTTCATGTCAACCGGCTAGGATTTACAGTATCAGAAACGCCTACAGGCAGATTAAAACATTTTGCAGTCGTTAAATCGCTGTCTGAGATTGCTAGATTCAGTTATGTAAAATCCATGTATTTTGACAGCCCCGTGGCGCAGTTGGTTAGATACCAGCTTGCGAAACGAGAGGCCGCGGGTTCGATCCCCGCACCGAGACAAATGTTTGTGTGATCCACAAGTATTTGTTTCGGGTCTGGGTGTATGTGAGACCGAAAAGTCTCTCGTAGTTTCTGATACCCACGACACAAGACTAGTATCTTAGTGTGGGGTCAGAACTATGTATGTGACTGTTGGATGTATTTATTATTATTAAAAAAATCTGGAGTACGATTGTTAAAAATTATTTAGGAAAAATCTGTTAGCACGAGACCTCGTAAAACTGACTGCCTCGTGGTCTCGCTGCACAAGCATGTGCCGTGCGATCTACACGTCCCACTGCTGGCCTCCTCTACCATTGAAAGGGTTTAGGTCTTAGTCTAACACGCTGGCCTAGTGCGTGTTGTCGGACTGAAAATATGTTCATATATTCTTTTTTTAATATATTATACATTTCTGTAAAACTCAGTATTGCAGCACACAGCGTCCTAAATTTGGCGACTCTGCTCTGCATTATGACAAATATGCACACAACAGCTCGAGGTGTGGGTAATTATATTAGCAATTTGCGTTAATTAGTTTCTATGGAAGTTAATTGCAACACAAATGCCGACACGACAGCTACGGTTTAACTTGCTAACAGAGGCTTGAATGTGTCCACAATTTCGACATAACTAAAGCATTGAAACGCGTAAATTTTAGTTAAATTGTTTCAGAATCAACTGACTGTATCGTGAACAATTTAAATTAATATACTTACATACACATACATAACCTCACAGCTATAATCCCCGAAGGGGTAGGCAGAGGTGCATTTCTGCACCCACATTTCGCCAAGTATTTATCAGTCCCACGTAATAGGGGGCGAGCCTATTGCCGTTTTTCGGGCACAATTCCAGACTCCGTGCTGTTACCGAGAATTTCCTAATAGAAAAACCCAATAACACTCTGCCCGACTCGGGAATCGAACCCAGGACCTCTAGATCGCACGGCACATACTTGTACCGCGAGACCACGAGGCAGTCTTAGTTAATATTCTTACATAAAATATACGGAGTACAGTAGAATAAATAAGTACAAGTGGCGGTCTTATATCACAAGGCGATCTCTTACAGACAACCAAGGATGGAGATGTAAGAACAGAAGTGAAATATGTATGCGTACTAAAATTCTTCTCTCGATGAATGTTGATCTATAGGTTCTGGGCAGTGGCGGTATTTCCATAGAAGCCCAAAAGCCCAGATTGATTTACAAAAAATTGAATAATAAGCTTTAAATCAAAAGCAATTTGACATATAAATGAGAATATCCTAACCCCACAATAAACAATTATAAACTAAACATTACAAAATTAACTTGTAACGCTTTTGGGCTTCTATGGAAGTACCGCCACTGGTTCTGGGTTCTGGTTCGGACCGTATGTGACTGGGAATTCTATATTAAAAAAATATCAGCAGCAGCGCCAAAATACTTTTCTTTTAGTATATAATCCGGATTATAGACATACCAAGAGTATTGCTTTTTGGAATCAACTTGCATTTAGCCGGTTATCTAAAATGAACCAGTCAAATTAGTAGGTTCAACACTCGCAGTAGTTTAGCGTAGTCTTTAACATTTATTCTTAGCTTATCGCCGTTCACTGCTGCCGTGTTGAGCAGCCCATACCCATCCGCTACCCGCCACCTTTCTCAAGTCGAAGGACCGTCCTGTTGCAGGACGTCCTACACTACGTCAACTTAAGCGCGGTCACTACACACATTTTAAGGATATGTTTGTTTGTTTGGTTGAAAGTGATCATCTAAAGAACTACTGGTTCGAATTGAAAATTTTTTATTGTTTAAAATAGTATATTTAGGAAGAATCATTATCAGCCCAAGGAAGTCCACTGCTGAACACACTACTCAACAAATAACAAACTTTTTATTTTATCTGAGTTCCTACTATGTGATTATAATTCCTTGTTATTGACCTAATACAAATATGTAAATAGGATTTTTAGATAACATCTCATTTTTAAGATAAATGAAATTAGTCAAAAATATGATTTTCTTGCAGAATCAAGTTCACCCGCTAGGTTTCATTGATGCTTTGATTGAAAAGGCGAAGTTTTTTAAGTGAAGTTGGCTTTCCTCTTGTAGTGAGATCCTGTAGTTTCTCTAATAAGGCTCCAACAGTAATCTGCGAGCATAGCAGGCTCCCATCTTCCTTGGAAATGTTTTTCGATTGCAGCCACATCTTGATGAAAGCGTTCCCCATGTTCATAGCTGACTGATCCCATATTTTCGGGGAAAAAGTCCAAGTGCGAATAAAGGAAATGCAGGTTTAATGACATATTACATCCCATGTCATGAAAACAGTCCAGCATCAGTTTAAGTGTTTGGCGAAAGTCAGCGGATTTGTTGTAACCAAGAAAATTCTTTGTCACGTCAATAAAAGCATCCCATACTTGTTTTTCAGTATGGTTAGGAGTAGACGTAAAAGACGAATCTTCAAACAGCTTCTTCATCTTCATCCTCGGGTATAAAATCCTGTTCGTCACCTTTTTTCGCTGTCTGTCGAAGAATAGCTTTCTAAAGTTTCTGTTTTTATTAAAGAAACCGGGACCTTGGGTACAAGTAACTCGTCAGAATGTGGCTGAGGTTACTTTACCGATGACACATCGGCATACTTAATACTTCGTTTGGATTTTTCAGGAAACCCCTTTAATTGTGTTAAACAGAAGTAACAATCCACGGCATGATTTGTTGGTTCAGTCCATACCATGGGCGTAGCAAATGGCATTTTTTTAACTCTTCCATTGTACCAACCGTTCAAATTCGTATAGCACCTTAGACAACACACTTTAGGAACCCACGTCTTATCTTGGTTTTTCATATCACGGTCAAAATAGGCTAAGTAACACTTTTTAATTAGGTCAGAAAGAGGGTTTTTTTCGATTTTGGCGTAAATTCGCCACAAATGTAACAAAATTAGTTAGGACTGTTAACACACACGCGTGACATTTTCAAGTTTACCAATCAAACTAACTTTTAAGTTAGTTTTGTTAGTAAAATAATCTTATTTTCAATATATCCGCAATATAAAAATCAAACTTTCGTCAAAAACTTAAAATTCATATTTCTCAGTTTCTAGACGTAATATTAAAATAAAATGCCTAGATATATTTATTATTAGTCAACCTCGATATAAAACAATATGAACCAAATCAGATATTTTTTTAGTGTTGAGTAGTGACATAGGCCTCCCCCAATATATAGGAAGAATATAAGCTATATATCGTCACGATAAAATCAGTAAGATCGGAGCAGTGATGGAAAACGTGGCAAAAATAAAAAAAAATATGCCTTTTGTGGTCTTAAAGTTTGACACACTGAGTAGTGGGCAACTGCTGGTATGTACACGTAATATGGCGCCATGCCTCTTATTATGGAAGAATACCATGGCCATTGGAATATAGGGTGATATATGGCTGAATATTGAAACGCTACTTAATCTGAGGGCGACTTATATTTATGTGGCTGTTATAATTTAAAAAATGTCATATAAAAGAACTCTTTGTGGTAATGTTGCCATTTATGGAAATTTAAGTGGGCAAGAGTTAATCACAGTCTTAAAACCGATAAATGATGTTTCAGTATACCGCTTAAATTATAACAGCGACTTTTTTTTTTACACTGGCACGGCAAAGTGACCCTATTGCATCTGAAATACAAGTCACCCTCAGATTAAGTAGCGTTTCAGTATTCGGCCAATAGACTGATAGATGGCGGTACTTCCTAGAAGTCCAAAAGCGGTACCCGTTAGTTGTGTAATGTCCCGTTTACAATAGTTTAGTGTGGGGTCAGGATATTCTCATTTATATGTAAAATTGCTTTTGTTAAATAAAGGTTTTGTAAGGCAAGGTGTGTTTTGGGCTTCTATGGAAATATCGCCACTGATAGATATCAGATGTGATATGGTGATGGCTTCGAGGATTAGGCGCGCGGTCGAGAATTTCGGCGGTCGCCGGTTCAAACCCCAGGCACACACCTCTGACTTTTCGAAGTTATGTGTGTATTCACAATGAATTATCACTTGTTTTAACGGTGAAGGAAAACATCGTGATAAAACCTGCACACCTTAAAAGTTCTTAGGAATTTCTTAGGTGTGTAGTCCGAAACCCGCACTAGGCCAGCGTGGTGGACTATGGCCTAAACCCTCTGAGTGGTGGAGGAGGCCTGTGCCCAGCAGTGGGACATATAAATGGGCTGATGATGATGATATATAGATGCATTGTTTTTGTTCTAAACCAGACGACAAACAAACAAGCTGTTTACGGAAATACACTACAACAATAAACATCCCTAGTTTGACGCTTGTTGTTTAATGTAATCGGTATTATTTGAGTAATATCACCTACACGTAGACAGAAATAGCTATAAGTAGCAACCCATGTACGAAATACATGAATAAATAATTCAGGATTTCTCGAATCGGGAATTACTCGGTGTCATTACCAAGTCTAAGTTCGTGCTTCCGTAATACATTCTCTTCCGCACACAAGTTTCTTTGAAGCATTATTAGCATACACTCAGTGAAACTATGGTTTTAGAAATCTATATTCATCTATCATCTTCTTCCATGGTGTTCTGTTCATGACTATTGTCGCCTGCAACTCCGTATAAGAGACATTATACTTTAAAAGGAATATTCTTTCCCGGTTTTTGCAACATTTTATATTGCTGCTCCACTCCTATTGGTCGTAACGTGATGATGTATAGCATATAGCCTTCCTCGATAAATGGGGTATCTATCATCATCATCAGCCCATATACGCCCCACAGTTGGGCACGGGCCTCCTCTACAACTGAGAGGGTTTAGGCCTTAGTCCACCACGTTGGCCTAGTGCGGGTTGGCGAACTACACACCTAGAAAATTCCTAGGAACTTTCAGGTGTGCAGGTTTCATCACGATGTTTTCGTTTACCGTTAAGTGATAGTCACGTGATAATTCTTTGTGAATATACATAGAGTTATGTATGGATATGGAGTTATGTGTATCACTCCGAAAAGTCATAGGTGTGTGCCTGGGGTTTGAACCCGCGACCTTCGAGATTCTCGGCCGCGTGCCTAAACCTCGAGGCGAGTGAGGTTGGTACAAGTTCTACACAGAATGCGTTTGCGACGAAAGGTTGGCAGTACAAAAATAAAAACCAATCGCACGCGCATAGACAAACGTCATCACAAAACGTCAAATCAAATGTCAGATGTTTCAAATGTAAACAATACGGCCATTCATTTTATGAACAAATGTAAAAATACATAAATGTAAATGTAAAAGGAAACGAATCTAATGCATTCAGTGCTGTATTTCTCAGCGGGAACTTCAATCAAACGGATTGGTATGTTGATAGCGGTGCCAGCTGTCATCTAACATAAAAAAAGACTGGTTGTTGAACACAACAAATCAACACCAAGTGCAAGAGATTGTCATCGCCGATAAAACGAGAATTTCTGTTGAAGGCTGTGCAAATATCAAGAAGTGCAAATATCTACAGTTGTTGGAGACACCGAACACAAGAACACAGCAATGGGAGTATTATATGTGCCAAATTTAGCTACGAATTTGTTATCTGTCAGCAAGTTAATTAGCTAAGGAAATAAAGTGACATTTGATGAGAAGCACTGTTATATTTATAACCAAAAGAGTGAGCTAGTGGCTATTGCAGATTTAGTTGGAGGAGTATATAAGTTGAGAACCAAGCAAGTAGATTGTTTGTTGACTTCAGTGTCCGGAAGCGTGTGGCATAGAAGATTTGGTCATCTAAACAGCAAACATCTTAATGTGATGAGAGATGATGCTGTGAAAGGAATGTCATTCTCGGACAAGGCTCAGGTCAGTAAAACAAACTGCATAGTGTGCTGCGAGGGGAAGCAAGCCAGGTTGCCATTCAGTCATGTTGGTAACAGAGGCCAGGAACTTCTTGAGATTGTACATGCAGATGTTTGTGGGCCTATGGAAAAGATCTATTGGAGGAAAGAAATATTTCCTGTTATTTGTCGATGACTTCAGCCGGATGTCTTTTGTATACTTCTTAAAGACAAAAGACAAAGTATTCTCACAGTTTAAGGCATTCAAGACACTAGTGGAAAACAGACAGGGCGGAAGCTGAAAGTGTTGAGGACATACAATGGCAAGGAATTCTGCAATAAGGAATTTGATAAATTCTTGGAACTTGCTGGAATTGTACATCAAAAGACGTGTCCATACACACCGGAACAGAATGGTCTGTGCGAGCGGTTAAACCGTACAGTGGTGGAGAAAGCCAGATGTTTGTTATTTGATGCAGGATTGTCTAAGCGTTTCTGGGTAGAAGCAGTGAACACTGCAGTTCATCTGCGAAACAGATCAATTGCATCAGATTTAAATAACAAAACGCCCATGGAAATTTGGACCAGAGCTAAGCCAGACGTCAGTAATCTTCGTATCTTTGGAAGCAAGGCCATGGTACACATACCTAAGGAAAAAAGATTGAAATTGGACAGAAAAGCAACTCAGTGTATTCTTGTCGGGTACTCAAACAATGTAAAAGGTTACCAAGTTTACAATCCCAACAATGACACAATAATCATTGCTAGAGACTTTGTTGTGATTGAGGAGGGGATTGAACAGAAGCGAGAATCAATACACATTGACATTAGTGAGAGCACTAATGACACCTTTCCAATAAAAAAGGAAAGAGAAGAATGTACCCAAGAAGTGGGGGACATGAAACGCATAACATTGGAAGATCAGAAGCAGAACAAAAGTGAAGGTTCTGATACTGATAAGGAGGACTTTGAGGACTCCAAGGAAAAGATGGCAGGACCTGAACCAGCAGAGCCTGAGCGAGATTGCATTTCTCAGCCAAGGCCTCCCGCCGAGTTTCCAGTGGAGCAGCCAACAAAGCGTACTCGCAGAAAACCTGATTGGTATAGTGCTAGTTATGTGTGTGGTGGTCAGAACAATGACATAAGTGCTGCATAAAGACATTTGTCATTTAGATGTCAGTACTGCATTTTTAAATGGATTCTTAAATGAATAAGTTTATATGATGAAACCACCAGGCTATCAGGATAATAATGATAATGTAAACAAGGTTTTGAGATTGAAACATGCAATTTACGGCTTGAAACAATCAAGCAGGGCTTGGTATCAAAGGGTTGATGTATTGTTACAATCATTGGGCTATAAAAAATCTAAACTTGAACCATGTTTGCTTACAAAATTTGATAAAAATGTAAAGATAATTATAGCATTATATATGTTGATGATTTCTTTGTTTTCTCTAATAGTGAAAGGGAAACTAGTTTGTTAAATAAAAGTTTGTCATCTAAGTTTAAAATTAAAGATTTAGGATCTGTTAAAAATTGTTTAGGAATGAGAGTGGTTGTAGATAAAAAGAATGGTACTATAACTTTAGATCAAGAAAATTATATTGATGAGTTATTATTAAAATTTAATATTTCAGATTGTAAGTCTGCAGAGACACCAATAGATCCTAAACTAAATTTGACTAAAAGTGAAAATTGTGATAAAAAGTTACCTTATCAGCAATTGATTGGTTCACTTATGTATGTAGCTGTTCTTACACGTCATGATATTGTATTTTCTGTTAACTTTTTAAGCCAATTTAATAATTGTTATGATTATGAACATTGGAACTATGCTAAGAGAGTGCTAAAGTATTTAAAGAAAACTAAATCTTTCTGTTTAAAGTTTACAGCTAGTGGTAATAGTAAGTTAGAAGTTTTTGTAGATGCAGACTGGGCCAGTAATGTAATTGATAGAAGATCCTATACTGGATATTTTTTTAGACTGTCAAATTGTGCAATATCTTGGGATTGCAAGAAGCAAAATACTGTAGCATTGTCTAGTACAGAGGCAGAATACATGGGCATTTCAGAAAGTTGCAAAAAAGCAGTGTATTTGCAAAACTTGTTATTTGAATTAACAAATGAAACTTATACTATACTAATATATAATGACAATCAGTCAGCACATAAGTTATCTGCCAATCCTATTCATCATAAAAGATCCAAACATATAGATGTGCGGTATCATTTTTGTAGAGAGAAAATTGCTAGTAAAATTGTAAACATGAAATACTTATCTACATCAGATATGCCCGCATATCTTCTTACTAAGGGTTTATGTAAAATGAAACATTACAAGTTTTTAGAAATGTTTGGTTTATTTGATAAGACATAATGTAAATTTTGAATTGTTACAAAATATATTATATGGATGTATACTGATATTTGATGAGTATAAGATGGTAAATGTATGCGCCTAGTATTTTGTTAAGTGGGGGTGTTAAGTTGGTAACAAAATGTACCCTGTAGCGCCATCTACGATTGTTCTGTCTACACCTTTTTGAATTAAACAGTCAGTTGTTGTCAAGCTTCCAACGTGTATCATTTATAGATTTCCTTATAAAAAAATTGCCACAATATTTTTGAAGGTATATTTATAGCAACCAGCGTGGTAGTCTCAAACGTTGATTTAATCTATTTATACTTATGATTGAAACGTAAACTATTTCTAGCAAATTACAAATAAGTTTATTTAGTTAGTTAGTTAGTTTAGAAGTCCCGGTGTAAAGAGAGTATACACTACATATAATTACAAGTTCTAGCAAGTTTGGGTCGTTGGTTTTCCTACTTACAATCATCATCAGCCCATATACCTCCCACTGCTGGGCACAAGCCTCCTCTACCATTGAGAGGGTTTAGGCCTTAGTCCACCACGCTGGCCTAGTACGGGTTGGCGGACTACACACCTAAGAAATTCCTAAGAACTTTTAGGTGTGCAGGTTTCATCACGATATTTTCATTCACCGTTAAAGTACGTGATAATTCATTGTGAATACACACATAACTTCGAAAAGTCTGAGGTATGTGCCTGGGGTTTGAACCCGCGACCGTCGAGATTCTCGACCGCGTGCCTAAACCTTGAGGCCATCACGACTTCCTATTACAATAGGTAGGTAAAATCAATCGGCTGTATTTATGTGTAAGCCTTGCTTTATGATTTGTACCGCTGCTCTTTTTAACACTGGCACGTTATGTTAATCTATTATTAAATTAATGAGCTTATTACAATTAATGAACTAGAATTCGTAAGTACTTAATTGTTATCAATGTAATTTCATGTTTGTTTCATTATCTGTCCCTAGTGATGACTGCCTTCCAAATAATAAAAATAATAATAATGGCACTAGGCCAGCGTGGTGGACTAAGGCCGAAAAACCCTCTCAACGGTAGAGGAGGCACGTGCCCAGCAGTGGGACGTATATGGGCTGATGATGATGAATCTAAGTGATGTATTTGACATAAGCTCACGCCAGTATTCCCCAAAGGGAAGGCAGTGCATTTCTGCACCTGCATTTTGAAAATTATATCTCAGTCCGATGTAATAGAGCCTGTTGCCCTTTTTCGGGCATATTTTCAGACTCCGGGCTGCTATTGAGAATTTACCAATGGAAAACCACAACACTTTGTCCGTCCCGGGAACAAAACTCAGAATCTCTATATCGGACGGCAAACACTTGCACCGCGAAACCAGGAGAAATGTAACAAAAACATAAATGTATGCAAAACATAGATATGTACTTGATTAATTTCATGGCAGTCAAAAAGTACAGCGCAAATTCATACCTGTCTTTGCAGTTTGTTTTGCCAGTTCATATCGAACCGCCGCAGATTCGTGAGTAGGTACATTCCGTTACCGGTTTGTATTGTTTGCCTTCGCGATGGATCATTCGGTCTGCTGAATGCTTTCGGAAGTGTGGCGCATGCACTGCGCGCTTCATTTTCATCCTACTTTCATGTTACGGAGCGAGTGGATTCGGTGATCATAATAGCCGAAGTTCCTCTGAATTGGACGTGACAGTTTCGGGTAGGATCCAGTGAGAGTTACCGTCATTCATTTATCTATAGACTCTGGGGCGAAGATGGCTAGGCACCAGCTTGAAACGAGACGTCGTGAGTTTGATGTCGTGAATGAGAAAAATGTTTGTGTGATTATATTTGTTTCGCTTCAGAGTGTTTCTGAGAGCGATAAGTCTCGCTTAGTTTCTGACATCTATGACACAAGGCGTGTCGATACACGCGTACGTACACACGTAGTGTGGGATCAGTATTTTTTAATTATTATTTCACAATTAATATGTATAAATATTATTTGAATCCTTTAAAATAATTTCTTTTAATACTTTTATGTGGTTTGATTGCCAGAGAAATGCGTCTTTAGACATATCCTTTTTTTTCTCTTTATTTTAATTGAAGGCTTTTGTCCAACATAGACATGTCGGTCCCAATATAACTAAATCGCACTCGGTCTTATCACACTCGGTGATGTTGTCAGACAACTCTAAGACGGATGTTTTAAAAAGATTGAAAAATTACACTGAAACTTTTGATCTCCAAAGCCAATTTATACCGCTAGATTTACTACAAAATAGCACACAATCCCAAAGCTACAGTTTCCATTTTAAAATAACAAGCTCGTCACTTTCAGAACGGGAGCAGTTTCATTAAATTCTTGAAATAAGGAGACGTGGCTTCGACACAATTTGCATTAAACCGGTGTTTCTTGTCAGCAGGTGCTTATTTACAAGGAAAACACGAGTACATTTAATCAACTAACATCTCTCCGTTTAACATTAAGAGCATAATAGGATACATTCAACAGAACCCTCTTCGTAATGGAAAATCGTTGATACTGGAGATTGATTGCTGGGGGGCGAGCGTGACTTCTCCATGTTTTCAAAGCTTTTATAAATTCTCGCTATATCGCCTAAGATGTAGGTAGGAGTGTAGACTCCTAAGACGTAGGTAGAGGAGGCCGGCTATGGATTTAAGTCCCACGTAGTAATAGAGGGGAAGCCTATTGCATCGGTTTTGAGACTTCATGCTGCTATTGTGAATTTTATCATGGAAATCATCATCATCAGCGCATATACGTCCCACTGCTGGGCATGGGCCTCCTCTACAACTGAGAGGGTTTTAGGCCTTAGTCCATCACGCTGGCCTAGAGCGGGTTAGCGGACTACACACCTAAGAAATTCCTAAGAACTTTTAGGTGTGCAGGTTTCATCACAATGTTTTTTCTTCACAGTTAAAGTACGTGATATTTTTTTGTGAATACACTCATAATTTCGGAAAGTCAGAGGTGTGTGCCTAGGGGTTTGAACCCACGACCATCACGACGATAGACGACGAAAAGATTCAGAATACTCCTAGATCATGAAAAGACAAACATACGACAAGAAAAATACATCTTCCACTTTATAGTGAATATAGAGGAAGCAGTGATGGCCTCGAGGTTTAGGCGCGCGGTCGAGAATTTCGGCGGTCGCAGGTTCAAACCCCAGGCACACACCTCTGACTTTTCGAAGTTATGTGTGTATTCACACTGAATTATCACTTGCTTTAACGGTGAAGGAAAACATCGTGATAAAACCTGCACACCTTAAAGTTCTTAGGAATTTCTTAGGTATGCAATCCGCCAACCCGCACTAGGCAAGCGTGGTGGACTAAGGCCTAAACACTCTCAGTTGTAGAGGAGGCCCGTGCCAAGCAGTGGGACGTATTTCGGCTGATGATGACTTCATAGTCCCTTAACTCACACTCTACTTTAAGATAGACCAAAAACTAGGTATTAGACAATCTCTATTCCATTACTCGGCAAGTACAAAGTACTTTCTAAAAGGCACTGTAATAAACTTTCGGCAAAACATAAACAAAGATTATGTCTCCCATACTTCAAGGCGACCCTCCCTCCGTGCGACTGAGTACATTCTAACTTTGGCAATTCCGTGCTCAACTCAAATAATCTTGGACCCGGGACCTAGTCGGGCTTTTGTCTAACTATTTACCTTTTTCCCCCTTTCACGGGGCGGAAAGTTTGAAGCTCATTTTGCTTACTTATGTTTGTTATCTTACTTAAGTTGAGTTGATATTTTATGTTACGAATGGAGATGAGTGGGTGACACTTTTTTTAATAGACACATACATACATACATACGCTCACGCCTGTATTCCCCGAAGGGGTAGGCAGAGGTGCATTTCTGCACCCACATTTCGCCAGGTATGTATCAGTCCCACGTAATAGGGGAGCCTATTGCCGTTTTTCGGGCACATTTCCAGACTTCGTGCTGCTACTGAGAAATTCCTAATGTAAAAACCCAACAACACTTTGCCCGATCCGGGAATCGAACCCAGGACCTCTAGATCGCACGGCACATACGTACACACGGCACAGACGTATCATCTAAAAGGTGTTAAGAGTTGAATTCAAGTTGTCGAACTTGAAAGTAGACTATTTAGTAGAACAACTGGCAACTGGTTTTTAGTTCGTATGCCAATATTAGGTTTTTGGTTAGAGAACCGGATTTATCTCATGTGACTCCTTCGAGGCCCCCCTCGGATTAGCAGCATAATTATTTGTCTTTTCTAAATATTTCTAACCGAATATTCTGGATCTATTTACATAGATTATGAGCAAACCTTTACTTATTTTATTATCTACCTTGATGGTACACTTTAGTTAAAAACACTTTTTGTCTGAAGTATTGATTATTTCTTTAAGCAAAAGTAAAGTTAGTTAACCCCCACATATTTGCTGTATTCATTTAATGAATATTCAACTGGCGTTTTCTCGTGGACGCAGAGAGCGAAGAAACGGGTTAAAAGGATTGTACGTAGCAGGCAAGGCGCTTACAATTCATTGAGTAAAGCCTGGCTGGACTCTTCGTATTTTAAATTACATGTGAAACAGGTTTTCTCGTGTCGCAGTCTAGTCTACTTACAGTAATTGGAATTATATAGTGTCACAGAACACAGATGCTTTGAAAATTGGCTGATGTTTCTGAAAAAGATATATTTTAATATAATAAAAGTAGTAGTTTTAGTTACCGTTGAATGGAGTGTGTGAAAACAACGATTTATGTCAATGATTAGAGATAAACTCTGGCTCGATTAGGTTAAGTTTGGGCTTTAAATTTGCAATAGAATTAAAAAGTGAATTTCAATCATGGTAAAAGGATGACCGTGCCGGCATTTTTTGGCCGGTTTGTCGCGGTCGGTCCTTTGATCACCATGGTATTAGTCCCCCAAACTTCTTCACAAGTAAGGTGAAGTGGTTTTCGGCCGGCATGATTGGGTCGACCAACGGGAGATCATCATCTCTCGCTGGTGGGCACTTTTTCTGGACTCCATTACACTTACCATCAGGTGCAATGGGGTCACTTTGCCGTGACAGTATAAAAAAAAAGTAAAAAAAAGGTTCTAAATCAGAGTACCTAATGAGAGAAGATTTCTCAACAGCCTTGATGAAGGCTTGACAAGCATCTTTTTTGCCGTAACTTTGGTTGGTATCGTTTTAGCCTATGCTAAAGTTTAGTGACGGAGTAATGATACATTATTACCCGATACTGTGATAAACGAAAGTACGCCTTGTTCCTGGGTCTACCTGTCTTTTATCATCATCATCATCAGTCCATATACGTCCCACTGCTAGACACGGGCCTCCTCTACAAATGAGAGGGTTTAGGCTTTAGTCCACCACGCTGGCCTAGTGCGGGTTGGCGGACTGCACACCTAAGAAATTCCTAAGAACTTTTAGGTGTGCAGGTTTTATCACGATGTTTCCTTCACCGTTAAAGCAAGTGATAATTCATTGTGAATACACACATAACTTCGAAAAGTCAGAGGTGTGTGCCTGACGCGGACCATTTAGGGCGCTTCTCGCCCTGAGATGCCGCAAAACCGCCCTAAATGCGCGAGATGGTCACCGAGAGGTTTTAGTCGGTATGCTGGCGTAGGATTTTGGTTAGGGACCCAACTCAGCTAAAGCGGACAATTGTTCCGCGCGCCGAGTTGGAAGGCCAGAGACCCCGACATACCCCTTTAGGCCTCCCCCGAGGTACCGAACAGGGGAGCTTAAAGAGCTTTCCTCTCGTAAAAAAAGAAAAAAAAAGAGGTGTGTGCCTGGGGTTTGAACCTGCGACCGCCGAAATTCTCGACTGGCTGGCTTAGTGCGGGTTGGCGGACAGTAGACCTAAGAATTTTTTAGGTGTGCAGGTTTCCTCACGATGTTTTCCTTCACCGTTGAAGTAAGTGATAATTCATTTTGAATACACACATAACTTCGATAAGTCGTAGGTGGGGTCAAGTCAAAGTCATGCCTGAGGTTTGAACCCGCGACCGCCGAGATTGTCGACCGTGCGCCGAATCCTTGAGGCAATCACTACTTTTTTACCTGTCTTTATCCAGCAACAAATTGGCCGGCATAATTTTGTCGACTGGTAAAAGATAGTAGTAATATTGTATAATAGTGTTTTAAGTTGTCCATAAAAGATGTCATGGGACTCAGAATTAATTACTCAAAAGTAAAGAGTCTGTATATGACTGTTGAGCATATTATTTTTCTATTATAGACTCGGGCGGTCTGAAGATATCTTCAAAGAAATCTGAACAATGCTTTCAGAACACGAGCTCCTGGAGAGTCGCATAAGTAAGCCGAGTCGAGAACACACGTTCTAAGCACAATTGAAATGCCGTCAGACGCACTCGACTTGTTAGGATGCAAGGAACGGTGCAGTGTGGTTTGCAAGAACTAGATCTGTGATTGTCCTACTATTGTTCCAGGTACCAGCATAAATATTGGAAGAAATGGGTAGAAAAGGTTTTTTTTGGTACTATCACATTGCGACAAATTAAAAAGATTGACCCATTTTATTTTTATTTTATTTTATTTTATAACTTTCTATATTTGAGAGTATAAAGGCGGACTTAATGCCATAGGCATTCTCTGACAGTCTACCTTAGGGGAGTGCAGAGATGAATCTTGGTACGTGTAGTGTGATGGTGATATTACTTAAGCATACCTATATATATAACATACATAATATTTATACAAATACTCGTATATAAATATATATATATAACATATATATATATAAATAAGTATCAATTAGATGGCTCTGCTAACTCTCTGAGAAATAGTTCTCGAACCCTCGTTTTAAACGCTTCACGTGTAGTGGCCGACCTTATTTTGAGTGGGAGCGCATTCCATCGAAGAATAGATTGAATAGCGAAGGAAGAATGTAAAAAGTCAGAACTATGTGAAGGACAGCAAAGAAGAAGATTGTGAGAAGAAAGAAGATTTCGGCTGTGGTCAGACCCTTAAGTATTGAAAGGAAGTAGTTAAATAAGCAGGTGGATTTGGGGAGTGCAACAAAGAGTAAAGAGTACTGAGAGCACGCAAGCTACGGCGTTGTCGAATGGGGAGCCATTTGAGTTGGGAGCGATGAGAAGATACGTGATCGTATTTGCGAAGATTATAAATAAATCGAATGCAGTTATTGAGAAGCCGGTCCAGTTTATTGAGTAGATCTGCATTCAGGTCAAAGAAGAACACACTCACCATAGTCGATCACGGGGAAGACCAGAGTTTGAACGAGCATTGTTTTGGCCTCCGCCCTGTGGATCGGGGGCGTAAGAATTCCGCCACGGTATCCCCTACCTGTCGTAAGAGGCGACTAACAGGGGCCACTGGGGAGGCTGGGCGTACTGCGGGGGCGGTACACAATGGTGACAGCAACCCCGAGATGTGTGGCAGAGGGCGTGACCGCTTGACTGTCACTATAGTGACTAGCTATACTTTGCGCGTTGATATGACAAACGTTAAAAGTAACCCGATTTTCGAGATTGAACTTACCACGTATCAGTTCCCCAGTAGTAGCAATCATGGAGCAAAAGCTGTCATCACATCGCTCCACTAGCGTGGAGGAAGCAGATTCATTAGCAGAGTAAAAAGAGCCATAATCTGAATTCATAATAAATTAATATATTATTTAAATATATGTATTATATATTAAAGTAAAATAAATATAGGTATATATATATTGTAATAAAACTTTAAAATAAATATAATATATTAATATGGCGCAAATAATAAATAAAATTATACCACTGTTACGTGTTCAAACACACTCTGCACCACCCGCCAGCTAACATAGGTACAATAATAATAAAAGTAAATGTTACATAAAAACAAAAGTATAACTAACAACATAACATAGTAAGTAAATTAATGTGTAATGGAACGTAATATTTATATCACTCAAATGTCATAATTAAAGTGACATAGAAAAGAAAGAGAGAGAAGAAAAAAATACAAATAAAAAGTGGGTAGAGAAAAAAGAACAGGCAAACAATAACAATTATAAATGAAAACATGTTAGTTGACGCTCGACAATATTACAGCTTACGCGATTTTAAGTCCGAGCGCGATGTTTCGGCCGCCCCGTGATTTCGTACTGCCGACGACGATAACTCTGCTGTCTTCGGAAACTTAGTTATTAAGGAGTTTAGTTCGTCGACAGTGGTGACCTTGATTCGGCTTCCATCCGGGACTTTAATAACAATAATACCGTCCTGAGTCCAGCAAGATCGCATACCAAAATACTGCCGACTTTTGCTAAACACGGTTTGTCGAGACTTTGTCAGAAATTCCTTGATGGATGCAGTTGAGCCGAGCCGCAACTCTCTTCCGCAACTCGAGCCACAGTATCCTTGGCAGTGCCCCCAGTGTGCAGTTGTGCTTCTAGTTTGGCCATCCGCTTCGAAAAACTGTCCTCCAGATTCTTTTGTGCACTTTGGATGTCCGCGAGTGTTGACATAGCGAGTTTTGAATACCTTAGTGGTTTGCCTCAAGAAAGTGATGAGTGGTATGTTTTAGTGCTGGCAGATGGTGCAGAGCAGGATCACACACCGTTGTTCAAATGTGAGTACATGGAATGCACTGTCTGTACTACAAAATACACAACTTTTCAGAGTAAATTTACAATTTAAAGATAATAATTTCAAATTGTAACAGAAAACACGTCTACTCAATACACCGACCGCAGAAAATTACCTTGCAACCTAATCTGGAATCCCGAAATCAGTTATAGCGGTGGGACACCTTTCCTGATTAGGTTGCATGGGAATTTCGTAATAGAAGAACTCAGAAATACATTTTCATAACGGGGAACCACGGTGGCCACAAGACAATTTATCTTTTTACAATAGAACGTAATACAATCGATTAAATGTTGGAAGAATTTATTCGTAATATAATATTGATTATAAAGTTTAAAAACCTCGTTTACGCTAGCGTTTCGGCTATACTTCAATAAGTGTAGAGTATTTCGTACAATAGAATATAAAGTATGTGAGACGATCTAGTAGAAATTAAAATACACAAGTTTTTTATTATAGAAAAAATTAAGTACTTTTTTTGTTTCTAAATATAAGGTTTATTCAATAAAAACTTGTGATCATGCGATGGCTTTTCGTAAGCTTTCTATACAATTACTCGTATATTGTACTTGGCTTAAAATTTTATCTGGAATCTGGTTAACTGAATGCATTAAAATTAATAGGATTAAAATAGGAATTTTAATTTTGAATTATATATTCTATTCTGTTAAATTTTTGGATGGCGCAATTCAGAACTTTTAAAATAAATATTCGAAAGCTTTTAAAATTCTTGCAAATTAACTAACCAATGAAATTCTACACCAATCCTGTGTATCATTGTTCTATTTGTTTTACTTAAGAGCGTCTACGCGGTTTTAGCGTAATTTGAGCAAAAACAGTACTTTGCGAACCCCTTAAAATTGATGAAAGACTCATCGTATAAACATGTTACCTAACAATTATTTTAGGGGATATTGTCATCTAAATAGTTAGTTAAGATCATTTTAAGGTTTTTGTGTAAAGTGTGATAAATAACAAGATAACTGAACGAAGGCTTTCATAAATAAAATTTTAGAGTCGTTTTCAAGGCTCAAAATTCGAGTTTATTTATAAAATATTTAATCAAAATAAAATGTTGTTGAATTGGAAATATCCCCAAGCAAATAATTAGTGAAAAACATTGTAAGATTTAGATCCATTATTCAAGTAATAAAAAAACTAAGGCATTCGAAATATTGAGAAATTACTGCCAATACACTTTTTTTTGTTACCCATATTCATATGATACTTAATTTAATAAAACAACGACTTTTATAAGAACGTGTACCGTGTAACGTTGAAACCGTACAATTTTTGTTTTGAAGAATTTTTACTTAGGTATTTATATTTTATAAATATTTTAAAATTTACTTTAAAACGCTGCGCACAGCCCGGTGCAACTCACTACGCCGCAAAGCCTTCTAGAGAGAGGACGTATCGCTCTACGCTACGTCGATTTTTAGTTTCGTCGATGTTTTCGCGGTTATCTGACTGCGTGGGAGTAAGTAAATTGATCGGAGTTTTATTGTGTTGCTACAATTTGAATCGTTATGAAATGTATCATTATGACATGTATCGTTATGACATTTATCATGTAAAATTGAAACTGTTTAATGAAAAAAAAAATGCGATTTTCTATATTTTTTTTAAAATGACATTTCGTGTTGCTGAGGGAGTTTCTTGCCGTTTCTTCTCCACAGCGATAACACGTTTCGAAGCGGCAATAGTTTAGTTTAAAATAGCTTAAAATTGACGATTCAAAAGAACTTGTAAAAGTCTATTTGAATAAAGATAATTTGACTTTGACTTTGACTTTGTCCAAAGAATGATGATGATCTAAGTGATGTATTTGACATTTTATAGATTTAATATACATTATTTCATTTCATATCATTAACTACCGACGCTGGCGTTAGCGTGAGTAACCGAAATTCGACTTGCCGCGCGGAGCGTAAACGCTCTTAAATTCCATTATATTTAGAATCTTAACCAAAGAGCTGTTAGTAACATACTTACCTACACTCGTATTCCCAGCATTACACGCATATATATCCACTTATCGCCAATTATGTTTTGCCACGTAATAAGGTGCAAGCTTATTGCCATTTCTAGGGATTTTAACCTGTACTTCTACTGAGTTTTTAAAGGAAAAACCAAGTAACACTTTGATTGCATTCATGATTGCCCGGCACATACTTATACTGGGAGATCACGAGGCAAGACTAATTAGTTACCAAAAAAAGTGTGTGTACTTATGTACACGCGTTAGAAGTTATACCACACGACTGAAGTAAAACTTATAAATACGCCCAACAGTCTCATACATTGTTCTTAGTTTACACAACATATTACATTTCTGAACGCACTCATAAATATTTGACAACTAATAAATATCAATCCCTTTTTATTACTGTCACTATTCTACATTTTTAAAACCTAAATAAACTTTTTTGAAAAATATTTGATCCTTAAAACCTTGCTGATCCATTTGACATGTACATATACATAACATAGGCAGCTTCAACGTCTTACTTTTGTGTTACAGTGATGCGCGCGCATCTTAAAATTTCACTCCCATCATTTTCTCATAACGCGCCTAAAGAAGTATAACTTCAAAAAAAACGTTGTAAAAATTGAGCACTGTAGACATCAAGATTCTGGAACGTTCCGTTTGCCTTCACATAAGCGATAACGCCATCCCACTTGGGAGATAAGATTTATTATCAGCGGAGCACACTTGAGACCCGTGGGACCATTTAAGTGAGAGGTCTGGACTCTTACGTCTACGTAACGCAATCGTCTTGGGTAAAACTAGAATGCTGAATAATTTTGGGTGAACTAAAAATCCTTCATATTATGTTTGAATAGTATTAATAATTTCCCACACATTTTAATTACAAACTGGATACAAACATCACAATCCAGAGAAAACTGGCTCAATTTGAAGGAGGCCTTTACCTGTAGAATAAATATAAAATTATTCATGTATCAAAAACTAATTCCTTGCTATAAAACTATTATAATAATTCAACTTAACTAACTACAAATCTTTTTTATTCATACTAACAAAAGTAATAATCGCATTTTTGTAAGAAATATAAGGTATTTTATTTATTATTTTTATTATCTCGTGAGATTATCTAGGTATGTTTACCAACTTACAAACGCCCAGACTTGACAATTGACGGAACACATAAAATTTTTGATTCTTAGTACGGACCGAGAGTCTATGGTTTCCTAAGGTGGTATCTAACCAACTACGCCAACAAGGCTATCAAAACATAAATTTAAAGACCCGTTGAATACAAGACCTATTCGTACAAAAGTAAGCCACGCGCCAAAGCCTGTTTCAAAGTAAATACGCCTCTGGGACCATAACACCGGTCTCGGTAATTTTATCGCCACAGTTTTGCACATTTTGTCGACATGTCGATATCTATTGTCAACCCCGCCGGAGGGCTGAGGGCACCCGTATAAATTAGTGTCGTAACCTCCGACACTATTCTCTTAACTATCCGCACTTTTACTGTCAATTGCTTTTAGTTTCGTCACATATTTTGTGTGGAAGAAAAAAAAATATTGAAATATATTGAATGAGTAATTTAAGAAAACATCGTGAGGAAACCTGCACACCTAAATAAGTTCTTAGGAATTTTTGACGGTCGCGGGTTAAAAACCCAGGCACACACCTCAGACTTTTTGAAGTTATCTGTGTATTCATAATGAATAATCCCGTACTTTACCAGTGAATGTTTCATCGTGAGGAAACCTGCACACCTAAAAGTTCTTATTAATTTCTTAGCTGTGTAGTCCGTCCACCCGCACTAGGCCAGCGTGGTGGACTAAGGTCTAAACCTTCTCAGTTGTAGGGGAAGCCTGTGCCCAGCCCACTGCCCACTGACGTATATGGAGTGATGATGAGTGATTTAATGAAAAAATAAGACCGACATATTTAGAGCATTTTTAACGACACGACAAAGTGGCAGTACCTTACCTGATGGTAAGCACGTTTATATATTTCCAGACTCAATGTTGCTGTTTCATCATCAGCCCACTTCTGGGAACGGTCCTCCTCTATAACTGAGAGGGTTTAGGCTTTAGTCCATCACTCTGACCTAGCGCGGGTTGGCGGACTACACACCTGAGAAATTATTTTGAACTGTTAGGTATGCAGCTTTCTTCACGATGTTTTCCTTCGCCGTTAAAGTACGTGATAATTCATTGTGAAATCACACTTAAGTACGAAATGTCAGAGGTGTATGCCTGGTGTTTGAACCCACGACCGCTGAGATTCTGGACCGCGCGCTTAAACCTCGAGGCCATCTCTACTTTTATGTTGATAATGTTTAACAAAAAAAAAAAACTCATTGTCGAATTCGAAAACAAAATCTGTAATACCTCGATCGCACGTATTGTAATAATTAAATTCACATATATTATTCATGTTATAACGAACACACAAACACACACACAGATACATTTTCTATTTTTATTGTAAGTAACTTAAATTTAGTTTTAATTCACATTTATCTCAGTACTCTGTGGAGGGCCTAATAATTGCAACGGAGTTTTGAACTATCGCAGTTATTTGTATGTAAAAATATGAAGGTGAAATAAAGTTATTATTTATTTTATTTATAAATCTGCGTAATTATGAATGTAATTAAAAAATATAATAAGGCCGCCGTGGAAGTCAAAGTCAAAATCATCTTTATTCAAATAGACTTTTACAAGTTCTTTTGAATCGTCATTATATAAATTTAATCTTTAATCGTTTAAATGTCATTATATAAATTTAATCTTATGTATATCATAACGATACAAATTGTAGCAACGAAACTTCTGATCAATTTACTTACTCCCAGGGCTTATTGTCTCCAATATAATCTGAAATTTTATAGTAAGCTTTTTTATATATATAGTTTATCTTTAATTGATTCTTTAAACTTTTTCAAGGGAAGCTCCCTACCTTTGGGAGTTTGTTATAGAAGCGTACACATTGCCCCATAAAAGAGTTATTAATTTTCCGGAGACGAGTTACGTGTTGAACGAGATTACATTTGTTCCTAGTATTTTTATTGTGTAAATTATAAAGTTTATTAAATCTATCAAGATTATTTTGAACATATACAAGGTTTTCGTATATGAACTGACTAAGCAATGAAGCAATCGTTTCTCCATAATTACACTTCAAAGGTCCGATAATAGCATCATAATTTGCTGTAACGTAAACATAGAGTATATTGCGAGGAAATTAATGACGCGGCGCTTATTACTTCTTTTCCGACCAAATAGCTCTCAGTTTACAAAACGTTGTGTAGTTATAACATAAATATTTATTACATATATTATGTTCATCTACTTATTATACCGTTTATATGTATATACATATAAACGGATGAAAATATTATTTATAAAATATTCAGTAGATAAAAACAAACGTATTACATATGTAAGTAATACGTTTGTTTTTATCTACTGAATATTTTATAAATAATATTTTATATTAGTTATATAAATATAAAATATTATTTATTAGTTATAATAAGCAGTGATGGCCTCGAGGTTTAGGCACGTGGTCGAGAATCTCGACGGTCGCGGGTTCAAACCCCAGGCACACACCTCTGACTTTTCGAAGTTATGTGTGTATTCACAATTAATTATCACTTGCTTTAACGGCGAAGGAAAACATCGTGATGAAACCTGCCAACTAATAGTTCTTAGGAATTTCTTAGGTGTGTAGTCCGCTAACACGCACTAGGCCAGCGTGTTGGACTAAGGCCTAAACCCTCTCAGTTGTAGAGGAGGCCCGTGCCCATCAGTGGGACGTATTCGGGCTGATGATGATGATGATGATTAGTTATATATTCAACGTACATATTTAATTCTGTATATTCATTTTTTTCATATATTGACCACCCATTTCATGCTTCTGATCACTCCAGTTAATCTGAACATTGCCTGGAAGAAATCGCTGATAGCGATAAGGACGCCATTTGTGACACAACCTTATTTTAATACTACCTATTCTGTTCATTTAATTTAGTATACAATAAATCGTAAAAAAATATGAAATTGTACTTATACTTACATATACGGTACATTTAACGTAACCTAGAGGCCTTGGTACTAATTCCCGGAAAGAGAATAGTGTACTATGTTTTGTATTAATAAATTCGTAGAGTATACTCCTTAATAAATAAATACACTCAACAGTCACATTCATAGTTCTGACCCACACTAGGATACACGTCCTGTGTCTTGGGTATCAGAAACTACGAGAGACTTTTCGGTCTCACAAACACCCAGACCCAAAACAAATATTTGTGAATCACAAAAAAAATTGTCTCCGTGCGGGAATCGAACCCATGGCCTCTCGCTTATCAAGCTGGTATCTAGCCATCTTGCCATGGGGCTGCCTTAAAATTAATCGTTAATGTTCAGAAAAGCATTTTTTTGCTATTTATATCAAAAGTAGCGTTAGACTCTACAGATACAAGATATTCCGAAACACGAACGAATTATAATACGAATTATAATTATAATTAAACGAATTATAGTGTTTGTTATACGAGATCTCGTAAACTACATGAATAAAGATATTTTTATTTGTAGTTACTCCAGCACTGGCACAGTGCCAGAATAAAAAAAAATCTGGAAAGTGTAACGCATTGCACGATCGTCCCGACAAAATAAACAAACAAAATGTGAAAAACCACCGTAAAGGAAATGGTATACAATTAAGCTACGTCCAAAAGCTTAAGAGAAAATGTGGAAATGTACATAAGGTGAAAAGTTGGCTGCCATACGGACGTCGCAGCCAATCAAGCCAAAGTGGCACTTTTTGACAAGTTTCCTTTGTTGCCGCGGTGAAAATTCCAAGCAGTCTTTCAACGAGAAAATGGACAAAATTAAAAAGAAAATACTGCCTTTAATGGAGCCCTTTCGAGATTCGGGATTTGCTTTTTTGTAATAATATTATTGTATTAATTCCGTCTTTAGTAAATATGGTCCTCCAAATTAAATCCCTTCAGTTTGTCCATCCTATGGTTGCCTTGAAAAGATCGCCATGTGCGATAAGGCCGCCATTTGTACCTTTCAATGTATGTTTTTTATGTTTTTTTTTTTAAGTTTAGTGTACAATAAAGTGTTAAATAAATAAATATGGTCTCAGAGTGTTCCTTTTTTAAATATTATTTTTATATTGTCACTTAATATTATTAATTTAAAATTCCATTTGCCTATTATGAGTTGAACTATTAGTACAAGTAGCTTTTTTTCTGTCTTTATTTTTAACCGATTTCATAAAATAAATATGTACCTACATAACGGAATAAAAAGTAGCTTTTTTATACTGGCACGATAACACCTTTACAGATTTTTAACACTTCCACTATTATATATCTGTTATGGTTCGCAAAAATTATTTACACCCGTACGAATTCCAACAATTTATACAAAATGAAAAGGGGGAAAATGCAACAATCACTTTAGCCAAACACCGCATGTACCATTAGATCAGTAACATCATCATCATCAGCCCATATACATATGTATGTCCCACTGCTGAGCACGGGCCTCCTCAGCAACTAAGAGGGTTTAGGCCTTAGTCCACCACGCTGGCCTAGTGCAGGTTGGCGGACTAAACACCTAAGAAATTTCTAAGATATATTTTAGGTGTGCAGGTTTCCTCACGATGTTTTCCTTCACTGTTAAAGTACGTGATAATTCATTGTGAATACACACATTACTTGTAAGAGTCAGAGGTGTGTGCCTGGGGTTTAAACCCGCGACCGTCGAGATTTTCGACCGCGTGTCTAAACCTCGAGGCTATTACGACTTACAAAATAAAAAGTAAGAGATAATATCTATTCATGCATAAAAAAATGTAGGCTAAATCGTGAATACGTAATAAAAGACTAAGGTACATGTATTTATTACATCAGTAACCACCAGATCAGCACCACAAATAACATTAACATCTCCAATCATTAATCGAGCAATATCAGAATTAATTCACGTTGGTAGAGTAGTTAGTTGAATCGAAATATCTCGAAAGATCACATTCAATCATACAAATATTGTTCAATTAAACGGACTATGTGTATATCGATAAATCAATATCGATAATAATCGATTTCATTTAGCAATTGAAAAAGAATCGAGCACTCAACAATTGAAATCACGGGAGTCACTGAACTCGTTCGCGTGGTTGTGGCCACACCTAATTGCAACAATTGTTTTCAATCAGCTGTTGGGTCAGAGCACAATTTGCTTTTATTCTGATAATTGACGTCATAGCTCCTGTTATATATAATTTGATGCACTACGGACAGGATATATTTTATGATTCAAATTTAAAATATGCTATATGAAACTAACGGGTGGGTCCAGCTTCGTAGGCTTAATTTTATCAAAATAATTAACCTATGACTTGTCATAGGTCACCACGTCAAAAACCATTTGATCAATCCAGTGATTTAGGTTAAAAGCGTTACAGATAGACAAAGTTATAGTTGAACAGTGCGAAATAAATTTATTCTAAAAAAATGCTAATGTCGGTTAAAGACTTAAAAGGAGATTTAATTGGGCTCTGCGATCGAATTATAACATTACTTTTATATCCTTTCAAATATGATTTATTGTATATAAACATGATTCTTTTTTTTATGGGAAAGGAGGCAAACGAGCTAGTGAGCCACTTGATGTTAAGTGGTCAACACCGCCCATGGACACCCACAATACCAGAGGAATCATCGGTGCGTTGCCGGCCTTTGAGGAAAATATAGGCTCTTTTCTTGAAGGTCCCTAAGTCATATCCATTGGGAAATACCGCCGAGGGAAGCTGATTCCACAAAGATGTTATGCGAGGAAGGAAACACCGTTTAAACCGCACTGTTGAGGAACGCCATTCATCCAGATGGTAGGGATGGAACTTCAATTTCTGGCGTGTGGTGCGGTAGTGAAATTCAGCAGCAGGTATCTGCCTATATAAGTCCAATAATTAAACGTTTGAGACGAGTTGGTCTTAGTCTAAAATAGTGGCCTAGTGCGGTTTCATAAAGATCACATGGGTAACTATTTCTTATTGATATTTTACTAAATACTATAGATTTCCTCGTGATATTTTCAAAGTTATACAATTGAGATTTCGAAAATCCTGCATAAGTCACAACTCCAATTCCAAACAATTTAAATTCAACCCACGGACTTGCTCATATAAATCAAATTATTCCTTTATCAGGTAGAATTGGTAATATTGAATATCTTCAGGTTAATTGTAAGGTTCTATATGCTAACAATGTGGATGTTTGAACGTGCTTCATTCTGAATGTACACTGAGTAAATTCAATCGAGAACATTTAGATTGTATTATCACTACGTGGGCACTGAGCTAGAAACGACGGTTACTCGACTGTGGGTCAATTAAGCCTGCATGAATTAAGAGGCTGACTTTATGTCATACAGACATTTTTAGAAATTTGTGTCTTGGTTTAATTAAATTCAAGAGTCTCTTTAAAGTATACAAAAATACGCATAAATATATACGAGTACATAATGAAGTGAAATAATATTCATTGAATCTATAAAATGTCAAATAAATCACTTAGATTCAGTCATTTAACAATTTAGTTTACCATCCTGTTCGGAAGGCAGTCATCACTACAGAACAACGGGCAAGAAACTCTAGTATTGCTCTTTTTCAATCACGAAATAGTTTACAAAGATTAAATTAAATAAATTTTCCGAATTACAGTCTTACGCAATAACTTCACGCCTGTATTCCCCGAAAGGGTCATACAGGCGCATTACTACACTCACATTTTGCCTGGTGTGTATCAGTCCTACAGAATAGGGGGCGAGCCTATTGCCGTTTCTCCTCCAAAATTCTAGATTCCGTGATGCTTCTCTTTAAATCAACATAAATATTAAAAACCATCCCCTCACAAGTGAAGCCAAAGTAGCAGCGTACTATATATCCTTTTTACTCATGTTTGCTGATAAAGTGACTCAATAGCTTTCCTCCAGCAAAGAAAAAATTACGCGTATGCGTTCAGTCTTTATAAAACTATAAGAAACTGGTGCATTTTTTTTATCCAGACGTAATGTCATAAAGACGTAATATTGAGACCTAAATCATATTTTTATGAGTTCATCAAAATTTGCGGCTTTGTCCTCAACGGAAATCGCATTCACAATGTTAGTTTGGGTAAGAATATTATATTTTTACATTTTGCTTAATATTATCTCCTTTGAGCCTTTGCAAGTCATCGCTCTATCTGGCCTTACCCCACTCGCTATTAAAATAATATTTTTCAACGTCTTTATGCCAAAAGCAGCGACATTTTCCATTTGTCACGTCTGAGGAAATAGCGGAGAGTGATAAATTATTTCCATCTTCCACTATAGTAATATAAGGAAATCACGCCAATAACTCTGCATTACTTTAGCTGCATTGTACGTGACCTGAAACCCAGGTTCGATTGGAGACTTGCAATCCATTTTACTCATATTGTTTTTCTTCGTATACACTGAAGAATATTGCGCAGAAACCGTCATTATTAGTTAAAGAAGTGGCCCGTTTCTGGCAGTGGAACACATAAGTTTCTCGCGACTTTGACCGAGTTATTTACTTTACAGTTCGTCAACATCTCATCACTTTTTACCACACAATCCTAAATTCCCCAAAATCCGTTCCTTAGTACCTTTAACTATATCAAAAGATATACGTTCCACTGTTGGGCATAAGCCTGCTCTGCAACTCTGTAGGGTTGGGCTTTATTCCGCCATGTTGGCTTAGTGTGATTTGATAGACACTATCTTGTACACGACCTTTATATTCTAATTACGGCTCTTATTAATAATGTCTGTTTAGTATTAACTTCGCGAGTGATACAAAATTATTATTATTATTTTTTTTTTTTTTATTCTGGCACAGCAAAGTGACCCCATTGCACCTGATGGCAAGCGCAATGGAGTCCAGAAAAAGTGCCGACCAGCGAGAGATGATGGTCTCCCGTTGGTCGACACAATCATGCCGGCCGAATACCTCTTCACCTTATTGTGAAGAAGTTTGGGGGACTATCAATCATGGCGATCAAAGGACCGACCGCGACAAACCGGCCAAAAAAATTGCCGGCACGGTCATCCTTTCACCATGATTGAAGCCCCCCCGAAAACCGGATATACACTGGCTGATCCCGGAACGCGGCACACTTGCATGTGCCACTATGGCGGGTTTTACGCCCTGTGTACGGTGGTCGCCATCCGGGCGGATACGAATATCCTACCACCAGCAAAAAACATCGATTTATAATTACATATTTTAACCCATTGACATCATTATAATTCCATATTTTAATCGTGTAAATTACTCGTGTACTACTTTATCATTGTCGATGGAAATGGCTAAATGCTTTACTGTTAATCTTATTAGATTTCTTTATGTTATAGTCACTATACACTGAAATACGGTTTTGGACATCTGGGCGAAGTTATTAACGTTACAGAGAGAATGAAAATGTGTTGTCTGCCGATGAATCGATATGTAATATGTAAAGGATTGTGTGTGTGCGTGCGTGCGTGCGTGTGTGTGTGTGTGTGTTTGTTTCATATGTATGTTTATCAGAATGAGAGTTGCTCCTTTGATTCGACTTTATTAAATTCAATTCGAATAGTGACTGCCTCGTGGTTCGCGGTACAAGTACGTGCCGTGCGATCTAGAGGTCCTGGGTTCGATTCCCGGATCAGGCAAAGTGTTATTGGGTTTTTCCATTAGGAAATTCTCAATAGCAGCACGGAGTCTGGAATTGTGCCCGAAAAACGGCAATAGGCTCGCCCCCTATTACGTGGGACTGATACATACCTGGCAAAATGTGGGTGTAGAAATGCACCTCTGCCTTCCCCATCAGAGAATACAGGCGTGAGGTTATGTATGTATGTATGTATGTACTAAATAATAATAAACTTTATTTTTCACACCACACAAAAAACATTTGCACAAAGACGAAATTAGGTGCATTAAATATAATACAATTTTCATTATTCGTATTGCCACCACGTTGGTAGTTAACAAAAATGTCTACAGCTCCGTTGGCAACAGCTTACGTCACAAGCGTCTCTCCAAATCTTTACAGCATTTATTGATGACTGAATTTTACGAGCAGGTTCTAAAAGCTATTTTTATCATGATCGACTTTGTATAAAAGGCGTTCTGTGTGATGGCTATTCAATTCATTTCTTGAATTTCTTGCTATAAATGTAGTCTTTATACACTGAAATACGGTTTAGGACATTTGGGCGAAGTTATTAACGTTACAGAGAGAATGAAAATGTGTTGTCTGCCGATGAATCGATATGCAATATGTAAAGGATTGTGTGTGTGCGTGCGTGCGTGTGTTTATTTCATATGTATGTTTATCAGAATGAGAGTTGCTGCTTTGATTCGAATTTATTAAATTCAATTCGAATAGTTAATTCTAAAATAATAGTGATGTTTGTAGGCTTAATTGTGTGCCATGCGCTCTTGACACTAGAGTCCTTTAGAGTCTTGAGGTCCTGGGTTTGATTCCCGGGCCGGGTATAATGTTTTTCCATTGGATGAATTTAATGATATTACTAATCTTATTTTATCTCACTTTGCGAAGTTATGTGTGTATTTACAATGAATTATCACTTACTTTAACGGTGAAGGAAAACATCGTGAAGAAACCTGCACACCTTAAAGGTCTTAGGAATCTCTTAGGTGTGTAGTCCGCCAACCTGTACTAGGCCAGCGTGGTGGACTAAGGCCTAAAGCCTATCAGTTGTAGAGGAAGCCCGTGCCCAGCAAGGACGTGTATGGGGCGATGATGACTAAGTCAAATAAGCCATACAAAGGAAAAATGTTATTAGCTAATGTTCATCAACAAAACATAATCAAAACACGATTACACTACAAAACTATTTGTCAATAATTTAAATGCTCATTTTGTGCGCCATTTACGCGCCGTGCCGCCGTCTCATTACCGGACTTGCTTCCTACATTACCGACTGATTGCCGCGGCCGGACAATCCGAACTAACCTGATTATCACGCTGTTCGGGTTCTGTTATGAACGGAGATCGGTATTGTTAAGTGTTAGCGTCTCATAATCACATGATGAAACATTTTTTGTAGAGGTTTCCCTAACCAAGCTTACAAGAATTGTAGGCAGCCTATGTGTTTTCTTGTCTGTGGGGTTTTTGGCGTTAAATTTACATCAATATGATCCATTCATGTTACATAAGAATCGGGTCATCGGGGTCGATGGAAGAACTGCCGGGCGGTGCGTCTTTACCGAAAACGATTCAGATTATATCATCATCAGCCCATAATACGTCCCACTGCTGGGCACGGGCCTCACGGGCATACCTAAGAAATTCCTAAGAACTTTTAGGTGTTCAGGTTTCATCATGTTTTCCTTCACCGTTAAAGTACGTGATAATTATTTGTGAATACACACATAACTTCGAAAAGTCAGAGGTGTTTGCCTGGGGTTTGAACCCACGACCGTCGAGATTTTCGACCGCGTGCCTCAACCTCGAGGGCATCACGGCTTATTTCAGATTATAACGAGTCCGAATATGAAAAGTGCACTTGGCAGCAGCGGAGATTAACTCAGGGCGCTTCTCGCCCCGTGATATGCCATTCAAGTATTCAAGACAACCATAGATTTGAATCTATACGATGACGATAACTAGCTTAAAAACCCAGCACAGAGAGTATTGCCAGTTGTAATTGGCCTCTGTAGTGTCTCAAAGTTACTGGCAATTTTTCCATAATTTTATAAGCAGATTTATTTATTAATATTTTATTCTTTTTACCTAGATTCTAAATTTTTAATTGTATAAAATGTTTTTTTTATTTCTAAAAGGAATAATACAATGTGACATCATTCCTTTTCAAAACAACGGCCCAACGGAAGACCAGCGTTGGCTGTATTGCCAGCATATTGCTGAGTTGGTGCCTTTTTGTTACAAACATAGTTTTAAGTGGTTACGTCTATTTTGAAATGAAATGAAATGAAATTCCATTTCTATCCATGTCTATCTGTATGTATCTATTCCATGTCTATTTTATTTTATTTTTAATTTTACTTTTGTTCTGTATGTTTGTAAACAAATAAACTTTTTTCTTTCTTTCTTATTCTACGACCTCAACATGCCCATGCAGCTTCAATCATGATATGAATCAAAAGACAATTATTCCGAAAACTATCATCATATTTCCACAAACTTCGGCGCTTTCAACGCAAAAACAAAGAAGGAATGTGGGAATATTTGCGGCCTCCATAAATCAGGGGAAGCTATTTTACGAGCCCCATAGTTCGATGGGGCTGGTTTATTAAATAGAAAGGTTTGATATCGCCGGATGTGCGGAAAATTGTGCGTATAACAGATGATATTTTGTCTCGGGTATTTCTTTTTACTACATTTGCATTTTGGGTTTTTGGATTGCCTTGTGGTCCCGCGGTGCAACTACATATATGTCGTGCGATCTAGAGATTCGTTTCACGAGTCGGTCTAAGTGTTATTGGCTTTTTTCATTAGGAAATTCTCAATAGCAGCACGGAGTCTGATATTGTGACCGTAAAACGGCAATAGGCTCGCCATTTATTACGTGGGACTGACATATACAGTATGACATATACATATGTATATATATACATACGTGGCGTTATGTGGGTGCAGACATGCACCTCTATCTAACCCTTCGGGGAATACAGGCGTGAGGTTATTTATGTATTTTAGGTGGTTTATGACCAAATACTGAAACGCTACTTAATCTGAGGGTGACTTATATATAAGTGGCTGTTATAATTTAAGCGGTAAACTGAAACATCATTTATCGGTTGTAAGACTGTGATTAACTAACGCCCACTTTAATTTCCATAAATAGCAGCATTACCACAAAAAGTTATTTTACATGACATTTTCTTAGTATATACCGCTTAAATTAAAACAGCCACTTAAATATAAGTCGCCCTCAGATTAAGTAGCGTTTCAGTATTCGGCCATTAGTTGTAGTATCAAGAAGCATCAGCAGGCCTGAATAAGTGTGTCAAGTGACAAAAGTTAGTAAATACGAGATAAGAACCGTACTATGAAACGCTAATGTAAGACAAGGTAATATCAATTTACCTTAATAGCACCGTGGATTTCTAATAACATCGTTGTAATTACGTTTCTAAATCGATTTTCTTTGGGCTGTCCCGATTAAAATGTGTGCACAACAATATGTGTCAGTGCACAATTAGGAACAAGAAAAAAAAAGACATAAAATCTAAGAAGGTTATATTGCAAATAAGAACTAAGAAAAATATACTAATGCTAAGGTTAACGTCCGTAAGCCGGTCAATCTTTTACTTTTCGGGAAGGTGCAACTACTCCCCTTTTGTTGCTCCACGGCTCGGCGACGCCTGGTACGGAAGGCGACTTGAAGCATCAACACGTGACAACAACCTCCTTGCGGAACGTGCAGGTACAGCGGACCCCAATAGTGGGGTATCAAAATGTCAAATCAAAAAACTGAAATAAAAGGATTGTTGGAATCCGTAACCTCCGCTCACAATTCTTTTTGGTGAATTTTTTCTTTAAATCAACCGTTATCGATTGGGAAAACAAAGCAACGTGCGCCTGCTTTGGTAACGAGCGGGCGACTCACGAGTGACGCGGCGCTGGCCGAGCGCAGTGAACCAGTGTAAAAAAATACGATTACGCGACGGTTCGAAAGTCGATTAATCGCGACGTTACAGGGCGTTATGAAAAGTTTTGGAGTCTTATGTTAATAGTGCTACGGCTACGATCTCGTAGGTACCGGGTTGTATGCATACTGTGTGCGATCCAAAAGTTCCGCATTCGATTCCCGAATCAATAAAAATATAATTGGATTTTTTCATTTACAGCATGAAGTCTGGAAATGTGCCCGAAAAACAATAGGCTCGCCCCTTTTACGTGGGTCTGATACATACTCGGCGAAATGTGCGTGCGACAATACACCACTGTCTACTCTATCGTGGATGTAGGCGTGACTCTAAATAAATAAATAAATTTAAATACACCAAACAGTCATATGGAGCATATAATGGAGCAGTGACGGCCTCGAGGTTTTAGGCGCGCGGTCGAGAATTTTCGACGGTCGCAGGTTCAAACCCCAGGCACACACCTCTGACTTTTCGAAGTTATGTGTGTATTCACAAATAATTATCACTTGCTTTAACGGTGAAGGAAAACATCGTGATGAAACCTGCACACCTAAAAGTTCGTAGGAATTTCTTAGGTGTGTAGTCTGCCAACCCGCACTAGGCCAGCGTGGTGGACTAAGGCCTAAACCCTCTCAGTTGTAGGGGAGGCCCGTGCCCAACAGTGGGACGTATATGGGCTGTTGATGATGTTGATGATGAAACAGTCATATACATAGTTCTGACGCCACATTAAGATACGAGTTTTGTGGCGTGGGTATTAGAAACTACGAGAGACTTTCTTTATGTCTCACAAACACCCAGACGCGAAACAGATATTTATGGATCACACAAACATTTGTCTCGGTGCGAGGATTTAACCCGCGGCCTCTCGTTTCGCAAGCTGGTATCTAGTCAACTGCGCCACGGGGTTGTCATTTATTTAGAATTCGGGCTCTATGTATTTAGAGTGTGATATTTGAAGAAATTATAATTACAGTAGGAAGCGTTGCATGTAGAGTTTCCCTGGATAGGGATCCACAGTACCGTTTCTTCAGCAAAGCGAGCGGTTGAGCACATGATTGCTACATTAGAAGCGTATCTAAGTTTTAAGCATCATTTTCGCTCTACCATCTGGTAGTTAAGTAAATGTTTATGCTTAACTTTATTGTATTAAGCGCTTTCCAGAGCAGACGCTCTTAACATCTTGTAAAATTACAAACTTTATATTTAAAACTAAAAGTTTTCAAAAACTTTTAAATATTTTATATTGAGCCTTCAAATTTAATACATACATGACCTCACGCCTGTATTCCCGGGGAGGGAAGCAGAGGTGCATTACTATAATAATAATAAATAAATACACCCAACAGTCACATATAAAGTTCTGACCCCACATTAAGATACAAGTCATGTGTCGTGGGTATCAGAAACTATGAGAGACTTTTCGGTCTCACCCAGACCCGAAACAAGTATTTGGGGATCACACAAACATTTGTCTCGGTGCGGGGATCTAACCTGCGGCGGCGGAACTGCGCCACGGAGCTGTCTGGCTGCACTCACATTTCGCACAGTTATTTATCGCAACAGGGAGCGAGCCTATTGCTGTTTTTCGCGTACATTTCCAGACTCCGACTTTCTATTAAGAGTTTTGTAATGAAAAAACCCAATAAGACTTTTCCCAACATGAGAATCGAACCCAGGATTTCTAGATGGCATAGCACATACTTGTACCGCAAGACAGTCGAAGTAATTGTTTCATGAAGGCTTTAAACTTTTTCTGTTAAGTTAAATTGATGCAATATTACCTACAATTATACACACTTAATATGTGGGATATAACATATTAGTTATAACAGTAGGGCTTTCCCGGTTATCAACACACCATTTTTACAACAACCCTCTGTCACTCTATCACGCTGATAACACATATTATCACGTTTACGTGCTACTTGAAGGATTTTAGAACTAACACCATACCATGCAGTCTGCATAGCAATGAATGTTACCTAGTGACGACATGTCATTGATATTCAAAGCAAACAAGTGCGACACCACCAAGCCTTGTAAAGCCCAGGAGCTTATTGACACGGGCTGTGTACATCAACATGGACTTACAACAGGGTATTCTACACAAAATTATCAATTTCCCTAAAATTATCTTACATCGCAAGATATACTCGTAGATCTCTTTGGTTTTGTGGCATGGATTGCCGTTTTTAATTTATGGTCCCGGGTTCGATTATCGGGTTAGGGAGAGTTATGAGTTTTCGTTTTGGAAATTTTCAGTAGCAGCACAGAATCTGAAATTAATGGGGAACGAAAATAAAGTAGTTTTACCCAACTATTTCCGCCATTTAAATGGTAAGCCTCTATTTAGCAGGGATACAATATTCCTTTTATTCACCCCAACACGAAGGTAATAAATAAATTTTGAAGAGGAAGTGGGCGACTTTAACCGCTGAACTACATTTAATAATGGAAATACATGAGCATTAATCTTTCCAATGTACCTTTTAATAAGTCAGTGCTTGACACCGAGTGCTGTCAAGTTGTCGAGTGCTTTCGTGTAATTACATCGTTAATGTCACTTTTTAGTCCTTGGCCATTGGTTGATATTGTTTAAAGTTAATCGTTTTATTTTTAAAAAATGACACAGAATAAATCAGCTCTTAGTTTGTTGAGATGTTGTGCATTCGAAAAAACTGATAGATTTCAACAGTTACTATTTTTGGTCCCCATTAATAGATGACCCCAATAATCCTGAGGTTACTAATGTCACGTCAAGTAATGATTTTGGGGTTGCCAGGTTTTTTTATCTTAGTAAAATCATAGTATTTTTATTTTTATTTAAATTACACCCAACTACATAGTTATGACGCCGCATTTTTTAAGATACAAATCGTGTGTGACTTTTCAGTCTCATAAACACACAGACCAGATTAATAAACTTGATTATTATAAAATAAAATAAATAAATAAATACACCCAACAGTCACATACATAGTTCTGTTCCCACACTAAGATACAAGTCTTGTGTCGTGGGTATCAGAAACTACGACAGACTTTTCAGTCTCACATACACCCAGACCCGAAACAAATATTTGTGGATCACACAAACATTTGTCTCGGTGCGGGGATCGAACCCGCGACCTCTCGTTTCGCAAGCTGGTGCAAGCTGCTGATTATTAATTTTAAGAATAGTGCGATAAATAAAACATAAGCTAAAAAAATATTTTCACACCTCCGGGCGGAAAGTGTCAACTTTCGTCCCGCTGCGCTAAACGAAATTGCCGCTTTCCGCCTCCGTCGAGGTGAAAAATAGTATACAGCCCTCGGGAAGTAAAAAAGAAAACCTCAGAGCACATGTTAGTTGACCTTGGCTTCGCCTCAGCCAACAATTACATGTGATCTGAGGCTTTTCTTATTTTACCTCCCGAGGGGTGTAATATACTATTGTCAAACTATAATGTGTTTTCGTCTTGCGTGCGGTGACAGTTGTATAGAAATACCCAAACACCAGCAAATATTTAATAGTAACTCTTCACTTAGGTACTAGGTAATATTTATCATCATCAGCCCATATACGTCCCACTGCTGGGCACGGGCCTCCTCTACCATTGAGAGGGTTCAGGCCTTAGTCCACCACGCTGGCCTAGAGCGGGTTGGCGGACTACACACCTAAGAAGTTTTAGGTGTGCAGGTTTCATCACGATGTTTTCCTTCACCGTTAAAGTACGTGATTATTCATTGTGAATACACACATAACTTCGTAAAGTCAGAGGTGTGTGCCTGGGGTGTGAACCCGCGACCGTCGAGATTCTCGACCGCGTGCCTATACCTCGAGGCCATCACGACTTCACTTCACACTCCAGGTAATATTTAACGTGCATCAAAATAAAATTAAAATGAGAATTTATCAGTATATGTACATTTATCCTAACAGATTTGATAAAAAATTGAAATCACCGATTCTCAACTGAAAGCTAGAAGACACATAAAACGACAACAACACTCCGGTAATCCCAGATCGCAACAGAGACAGATAACATCTTAATACCTCTCCAAATCTCAAACACAAAAAAGGAGAGTTCCCTTTTAATCGACTCTATCTTTTATCTCTACATTTTAGCGCCCCGTCAATACAATTTCAGACTGAACTCTTAACGTTGCTTTATCTTGATAGACTCGAATAGAGGAAATGTTGCCACAGGTGTTTTCCGGAAATAGCTTCAATTCAGTTCATTTTTCAACTTGTTCATAAGTTTTAAAGCTGTATTTTAAGGATGTTCTGATATTTAATTTTTATTTCGCGCTTCAATCTACCAACGTCTGAATGTTTTGTTATCATAGTCTTGGATGTAAAGAAAAGGATTATACTTAACTTTCATTTGTTTTTGAAATTTAGTATAAGTTAGATTTTTCTCTTTATCTCCCGTAATTTTGGGAACATACGTTTTGTAACATGCGTTCCTTGCGCTTGACTAGTTTGTTAAGCGAAGCATAAAACTTTCGCCTCGATAGAGATAAGTGTCTCTCATCGAAATAGCCCGTTCTTTTGTCGCTATACTGGTATTGCAAAGAGATAGCTCCTCTCCCTATTGTAGGTGCAGTGAAGTCCAAATAGAAAGACGACTCGAAAGCTAAAACAAACTGTGATCATTTCTTATTATTTGACACAGAAATGCTGTCCTTTTGCTACCTGGATATATAGGGTCAGACACAAAATCTATACCTACTAATATTATAAAGAAATAAAGTTAGTGAGGTTGTAGGGGATACTCTCTGGGATCTACTAAACAAATTTGAATTACTTTATGGTATGAGGATAGACGGGTCCCAATGAAGTAACATAGGACACTTTTTATCCCGGAAAAAAATATTGATCCCGTGGAAATGAGTATAGTTATAAATGCGAGAATAACTTTATATGTTTTTTACGCTTTCACGCCTTAAATGATTTAAATGATTTTTGGTATGGACATAAATGGGACTCTGTGGAGTATTAAGCAAGTCCTGTTTTCGCTAATACTACTTCCCTTAACTTAGAAATAAATCCAATAGTATAATTATTTCTTATTTAAATTAAAAACTTTGCATTTCAATATGGTCAGCAGTTTTTTAAATTGAGTTTTATCCAAATTTTCAAACTGAAATGTACAACATTTTACATAAAGCATTTAAGTCTTTTTGTTCTTGACCTGTCTGTAAATATTGAAAGCTATTACTTCTAACATGATTTTATTAAGGCATGATTAATACAATTTAGATCAAGAACAGTATCTCAATTGTTAATTTGGACCAAAAGTGAACTCTGTTAATTTCGAGTACCTTAAGCACCTGCCAAAGCATTTCGACGGTTGAAACAATTCTGCTTAAAATAATTTATAATTCAGAGTTACGTAAAGTGGGGCACGGACCGCTTGTATGAATAGGGTTTTAGGTACGTTGTGGAAATTGAAAGCATTTTTGAGTACGTGAAAGTAGGGACCAGTGTAGTGCCAAAAGTGTGTTAAGTATTAATTTTGTAGAATTACCACTTTATTTTTCCTGTTAGTAAATCGAAATTTTAGAGGATTAATGAGTTTGTTAGAAGTAATTTAATTGTTTTTTTTTCATAAATTATTTTGTGGATTCTCTACCTCAGGCTTTCTCAAACTTTTGGTTTCACGAACCCCTGTTAAAGTCTCCAGGTGACCGCGAACCCCTGTTAAAGTTTCCAGGTGACAGCGAACCCCTTAAGTCTTAAATAACTAAATAACCCCCCCCCCCTTCCCCTCCAAAGTAAATAATAAAATTGTCTGTTGAAGGAAATAAGATTTTTATTACAAAGAAATATCTTTTTAATATTAATGTCATGGCTTAGCTTGTTTCTCGCCGCAAATGGAGTCAATTTTAGAAGTAATTTTGGAAAATTTTAACCTTAATTCTGGCTCGGTATCAAGTCGATTTCTGTATTTACTTTTTATCATGACCAGGTGTGAAAACCCACTGTCACATAAGTATGTTGTAGCCACTATGTGTGCTAGGCATCAAGTCACCATTACGAAAATGTTGTCGCGAAGCCCCTGCCGTTGAATGGCGAATCCCTGGGGGTTCATGAACCCCACTTTGAGAAACCCTGCTGTACCTTAACCAAAATATATTTTTTTAAGTCAACGCAAAAAAACTGATAAATATAAAAAAAAAATCTGGCTGATTTCATAGATTTACAAGCATGCATGGAGAGCGTGATAGAAACATACATCACCGATTCAGTATAATCCGTATTAAAATATCCATTTTAAATTCCATCCCGCGGCAATCAACGGCTGGGAAATGCATTCGCGAAATATTGCTACACTAACACCACATGCCTTGATGTGTAAATCTTTTTTTTTTATATTTTTTCGCGTCAGCCAGCATCACGCCTAGTTGTATATGTTTTTTTTTCACTAATTTTTTGTCGCATCATGCCAGTAATCTGGAATTTATGCCAGGCTGTCATTTTTTTTTTTGTATTAAAATAATATGCAGTATTTGAAATTCTTTCTTAATCCAACTAGTTGTAGGTTCGTAGCGAGCGTGATTTATGGAATACAGACTTGGTTTGTAAACGCCTCGTACACAAGATTTGGGTTGATCCCTTACCATTTCACTTGCTAAATCTAGACCGACCAACATTCTACGAATGATATTTTGATGTAGTGTTATTAATCTGCTTTAAATGACATGTTTTACTGGGCTTATAAAGCGACCGTTGAGAATAAAATGTATATGATTAAGGCCCTAAATTAATCTACATCAGCCCATACATGTATAAGTAGATACTGGGCACGAGGCCACTGTAAAACATATATATAACAAATATTTTAAATTTCCTGAATTTAATAGAGAAATATTGAAACCAAAAATAAAGCAGACTAAGTAAAATACCTTTTGTTACAGTATCGCATTTATTTGCCGCAATATTATGTTATCTTTTTTGCTTTCCAATCAGAGACTGGTGGTAATCAAGTCAATTACGTCTCACCAAGCGGCATAATAAAGCAGTGATGGCCTCGAGGCTTAGGCGCGCGGTCGAGAAGCTCGGCAGTCAAAGGTTAAAACCTCACACACCTCTGAATTTTCGAAGTTATGTGTGTATTCACAATGAATTATCACTTACTTTAACGGCGAATAATCATCGTGGTGAAACCTGCACATCTAAAAGTTGTTAGGAATTTCTTAGGTGTGTAGTCCGCCAACCCGCACTAGGCCAGCGTGGTGGACTACAAGTACAACCTAAACCCTCTCAGTAGTAAAGGAGGCCCGTGCCCAGTAGTGGGATGTATATGGGCTGATGATGGTGATGACGTCTGCGTTATGAAGTACATGTACATATACGCGTACTGATACCAGAATGTAACCAATTTTCTACCAATATTTTTTCAATTACTAAGTTTCAACGTAAATAAAAAAGAGAATTTTGTAGCAAAATATAACGGTTGATGGTAACTAAAGCTGTAATTGAATAATTTTATAATCTAGTCACGTCCGTGTCTCCGTCACGGGCCTGTAGTTTTTGCGTTTTATGCTTAATTTAGTCGCTTCACAAAGGTTGGGGAAAATTAGCGGTATTTTTTGTACTATTCATTATATTTTCCCTTTTCATACGTATATACATAACCTCACGCCTTTATTCCCGAACGGGTAGGCAGAGATTCACTTCTGCACCCACATTTCTTCTGAGTATTGCCGTTTTTCAGGCACATTTCCAGACTCCGTGCTGCTACTGAGAATTTCCTAATGGAAAACTCAATAACACTCTGCCCGATCCGGTAATCAAACCCAGGACCTCTAGACTGCACGGCACACACATGAACCATGAGACGACTAGACAGTCGATTTTTTGCTCTTCCATAGTATGCTATGTTATTCGTAGAAGGATGAATGTTGCAAAAATCTAACTTATTACCAAGCTGAATTAGGTGCGACATAAAGGGGGTAGTATCAATAACCGACAACAAAATCTCAGTCAAATCTCAAAATCATGTAGTGATGGTATTGTGGTTTTGGCGCGCGGTCGAAAATCTCAGCGGTCGCTGGTTCAAACTCCACACACCTCTGAATTTTCAAAGTTATGTGTATTCACAATGAATTATCAAGTACTTTAATGTTATAGGAAAACAACACTTACTCGTACTTAAACGGTGTAGAACAACGTCGTGAGTAAAACTGCACCCCAAAAAAATGTTCGGAATTTCTTAGATGGACTAAGGCCTAACTCCTCTCAGCGGTAGAAGAGGTCTGTGTCCAGCAGTGGGACATATATGGGCTGATGAACAAAGTTTCAGGTGGAAGCCATTCATCATCATTCAATCCGTCTCTGAATGTATTTGCAACATGGAGCCTTAATAACATGGCATTACAACCTGGACTAAGGCCTAAACCCTCTCAGTTGTAGAGGAGGCCCGTGCCCAGCAGTGGGACGTATTTGGGCTGATGATGATGATTACAACCTTCCGGCGATTAGGTGATTATTAATCTGAAATTCAACTTTTTTATTATTATTATTAAATAGCAGTTAAGAAATTAAATTATGTGTATAAAATTTGTTTTATTATTTTAATATTTTTTGTGTTTTTTTCTTTGCTTTGTTTAGTTTTTTTTTTAATATATATTTTTTAGTCAGTACTGTAACTGATTTAATGGTGCAAGCGGTGTTTGCCTGTTAGTGATTGTTGCATTAAGTCATTTTTCTTCTTCTTCTCTGTTTTATTATTGTACAATATAAATGTAAACAATTTTTGGATAACTATAATCAAAAATAAATAATTAAATCAGACAACAAGCACGCAGACGGTATTCAACCAACACCCTCTAAAATGCGCCCTCATGATCCCATAAAGGTTTCCAAAAAGCCCTTACAGTCTGGTTGCTTTCAATAAGTTGCCTGTATATTTTTAACGCCAAATATGCACTCTTTCCTATAACTGACCATTCTTTACCGTTGAAAAACATATATTTCATTCAGTAATCGTACTCGAGACCTCTCACTTATCATCATCATCATCATCATCAGCCCAAATACGTCCCACTGCTGGGCACGGGCCTCCTCTACAACTGAGAGGGTTTAGGCCTTAGCCCACTACGCTGGCCTAGTGCGGGTTGGCGGACTACACACCTAAGAAATTCCTAAGAACTTTTTTAGGTGTGCAGGTTTTATCACAATGTTTTCCTTCACCGTTTAAGCAAGTGATGATTCATTGTGAATACACACATAACTTCGAAAAGTCAGAGGTGTGTGCCTCTCACTTATACTCTACAGAAAATATACTAAAGTACAATTATAATATGACTGTTTTAAAACTAATATCGTGCACGTTAAACGCTCATAAAATAATTTAGTACAAAAACAAGTTTAAACAGCAAGGACTATTGAAATAACACGAGTCATTGCTATATTATTAATGAAGATTTTATATAAACACGATACAAATTAAACTACATTTACATTTATAGTTTAATATTTCATTTACATTTATAAACATAAACATTTAGTTGCTTTTATGTCGATATGTTGACAGAATAACGTAACGATCAATTTATCTTTGAATTGCCTCGTAATAGGAGACGAGCATACATACATACATACATACATAACCTCACACTTGTATTCCCCGAAGAGGTAGGCAGAGGTGCATTTCTGCACCCACATTTCGCCAGGTATGAATCAGTCCCACGTAATAGGGGGCAAGCCGATTGCCGTTTTTCGGGTACAATTCCAGACTCCGTGCTGCTACTGAGAATTTCCTAACGGAAAAATATTTGCCCCACCCGGGAATCGAACCCACGACCTCCAGATCGCACGGCACATACTTGTTTCGCGAGACTACGAGACTATGGCTTGGAAACGAGCATATTATAATATTCTAGACGCAATTTAAAATAGAACTATTTAAATTGTCAACTTAATATTTAAAACCATTACTCTATTTGTACTTTTATATGGCTACGTGTTAATGTATACTTTCATTTGATTTATTAAGAAAAAAAAGGTATTTTAAATTGCAACTCCAATTTGTTACGGCTATTCCGGAAAAGTTTTTTCTGGAATATGTCCCGTTCGTTTGTTGGCCAAACGAATTTTGCGACTAGTTTTGATTGAAACACTAACGCAGTTTTGATCTTGTTTGAACTGTCGTATGCTGGTTACAGCTTTCTAAATTGACTCGTAGAAAATATTTGTTATGTGTATACGTATATTCTGATATATTCAATAGAGGGTAATAATTTGAGATATCTTACTCAGTTAGAGAATACTAAGAAAGAACACACGTCATACAAAATATTTTGTAGGTATTTTATATTAGCAGCTCATGGCCTCGATGATTAGGCACGCGGTTGAGAACAAATTTCGGCAGTCGTAGGCTCGAATCAAAGACACACACCACTGAATTTTCGAATGTGTGTATTCACAATGACACATCAGTCATCACGCGTTTTAACCTTATGGAAAAATATTGTAAAGAAACCCGCACACCCAAAAAATTCTCTACTAGACATATGCTAACTAACTCCCTGGCACTTATATGAACTGATATAGTATCTTGATTGGAAAAGAGCAACACTAGAGTTTCTTGCCCGTTCTTTTCTAGTAATGATTGCCTTCCGAACAGGGTGGTAAACTTAATTTTGAAATCACTGAATCTGAGTGCTGCATTTGATTTTTTAAAGATTCAATAATTAAATTAAATTTTAAATAAATAAATAAATACACCCAACAGTCACATACATAGTTCTGATCCCACACTAAGATACAAGTCTTGTGTCGTGGGTATCAGAAACTACGAGAGACTTTTCGGTCTCACATACACCCAGACCCGAAACAAATATTTGTGGATCACACAAACATTTGTCTCGGTGCGGGGATCGAACCCGCGGCCTCTCGTTTCGCAAGCTGGTATCAAGCCAACTGCGCCACGGGGCTGTTGAAAATTTATTTATTTCATTACACTCCGTATTAGAGCTGTGTTCAAGACAAAGGCTGAACCTATTACATGAATTTAATTCGACTATTCTTACCGTGACGTCGGCAGTACAGCCTAAAATCTAAATAATGGATGGGAGAGCGTTCAAACACATACGTGTGAATATGAAATTCAAGATAAGAGGAATGAATTATTTCTATAAATTAATGGCGTGAAAACACGAGCGATAGTTGGGTTTAGCAAATTTAACTTCAGTAAGCCGGATTCCTAACACTTGATATTGCTGCAAACTTTAATCCTATCACCTGAAAACTATCTGGTTTAGTAAAGTTGTAATCCAGGGATATTTTTACCAGGAGCTGGAGTTTTTCCCTCTCGTTATAGAATATACACTCAAACTTGTATCGCTGAAGGGTGGAGAGAGGAGTATATGTGTTTAAGTGACATGTTATTAATAAGTAATAATGAGCGAACCTGTTGTTTTTTCGTGTTTATTATATAATATTTTGTAATAAATATTTATTTATGTATTTATGTATGGTCATTTTTAGGTTTAGGTTTTTCTATTTTGTTGTTTTATTGCACCTTTGTACTTAGCAGCAAGTAATTTTATAGCGACAAAAAATGCCATTGACGGTAAAGGCTGCTGTTTGTAGTTTGCCCTCTATTGTCTTTAATTTTAGATATTTTTATGACGTCCATATTTTCTGACGATTTAACGAATTCCTTCGAAAAGGTTGTAAAAAAGGGATTTGGAAAGAATCCCTAAATGAACAGTTGTTTAGCAGATGTTTAGTTAAGAGATTGTAGAAAGTATTTGTATGCGTGGGAACGTAAGGATGACCGATGCGGGAGTGAGAAACCCAGGTAGTATAAGAACGAATTGTATCGCTGTATTATCGCTATTTTATATGCAATCAAATCAAATTGAACTCAGCACTTCGTACATGAAAGCGAACAAACGGACTTTGAAATAATATGCATATATTAGGCAGTGGCGGTACTTCCATAGAAGCCCAAAAGCCCAGTTTGCCTTACAAAATTCAGACTAATATTTTTTTTGCTTGAAATATTTATTTAACAAAATCAATTTGACATATAAATAAGAATTTACTGACCCTACAATAAACCATTATAAACTAGACATTAAACAATTAACGTGCAACGCTTTTGGGCTTCTATGGAAGTACCGCCACTGATATTAGGTACTCCAAGCTTACATAATACGTTAGCGTTACACAAGCAGACATATCTAAAAGTCATCTAGATAGTCCCATATGTTGAAAACCGCAGCAATCACACACGGCTCGGCCCGAAGTGCGCCCGGCCTTCATCTTTATACAACGAAATAGTACCAGAGCTCTTTTAGAGTATATTATTCGTATTTACGAGGGATAATATCATTTTTTGTAATTGCTTCGAGGAATATTAGGAATGTGGAGACTAACTTTATGATTTCGCACAATGCCCAGCTTTTATATAAAAAATATATATTTCTATTTACTGCCATACTATATTTGGCCACAAAAACATTACGCATGTGTTTATACGAAAATTGGGTAACAATTTATAGCTTACGTTTAATTTCATTATATAAAAGATATTCATTTATTTATAAACTCTTTAATATAGACTAGGAATGAATGAACAAAACAAAATAATAAGGGAATCACAGTCAGAAGAAATAATAGTAAATAATTTTGACAGCCCTGTGGCACAGTTGGCTAGGTACCAGCTTGCGAAACGAGAGGCCGTGGGTTCGATTCCCGCACAGAGACAAATGTTTATGTGATCCACAAATATTTGTTTCGGGTCTGGGTGTTTGTGAGACCGAAAATTCTCTCGTAGTTTCTGATACCCACGACACAGGACTTGTATATTAGTGTGGGGTCAGAACTATGTATGTGACTGTTGGGTGTATTTATTTTCAAATAAACTATTGATCAATTGAAACTGCCATTCTCAAAGCCTTTCTGAGACAGCATAAACCTATTCAATATATATCGCAATGCAGGTAGACAAATTGCTACAATTCTTTTTATTGTTAGAAATCTATCTCCATTCGTGCAGCCATCGCTCTCTTTATGTGCTCCCATAAGTTTCAAGTGATTCAACTTTCGTTCAACAATGGAACTAGAGTATTGCACGGTAAAAAATAAAAGTTCTACTGAAAAGAAGGTTTTGAAGCAGAAGTTTCACACAGATAACTAATATAAGTGGTGAGAACTTTGTAGACTCTAAACTAGAGTTGTAAGGATGTGTGAAGTGTTTTTGAAATATATTCTCCTCGTTTTAAACTACTTTGAGATAAATTAATGATATAAGACGAAGTCTTTTTAACCTCAAGTATATTTTTACGCGTATCGTTTTTTTTCGTTTTTTTTTGCGCTGGAAATATAAATAATCATAGAATAAATTCATATTTATTACAGTTATGACTGTAGTTAGAATGCCGCATTTTGACAATAATAGTTACATGGATGATACGAGGTCGAGAGTTTCGGTCTCCCTTTATTTACAAATACTCCGGTGGTATAACTGAATCTGTAACGAAACAAGTGAAAGAAATCTCAAGGCTTAAATACCTTAAAACTACAGAAACTTTATATCCCTGCCCTATATATTGTATACGATACAGGTATAATTTTTTTATTAGGCTTATTTTTTTCATCCTTCGTTTTCCCACGACTGTGGCACCTTCGCCTAATCCTATCATATCGCGTTGAGCTTCATATTCCATTGAACAAGAAGTGTAACTTACCAATAAAATAATTTACATCCGAATAAGTCCCATTTCATTACAAATGGGCTATATGACGCGACCCAGAATCTACTAAACTCGCGTAATGCTAGTTAGACAACAAGGTCAGACTAGTGGTCAGTTACTGACAGAGTTTTTAATTGAGGGTTTCTGAGTTTTATTAATCTCACTTGTCAATATCCGGGATATACGCTTTCAGTATCAAGGAGTTGCCAGATTTTTGGCATCGAGCTTAATATTATAAAAAGTTTCCGAATACCATATGTAGAGTTTATTACACTGTGAGAAGTTAAATTGTAAAATTTCGTATCTATGGTTAAAATATTAAGAGTCACGTAATCTAATTTTTGCATGCTCTAAGGGATTATTAATATGCTAATTCTACGTGAAGATCACAAAGCCAAGATCAAGACAATTATATTCTCTTGTATTTTTTCCGGTCTGGAAATTTGTGGGATTGGAAAATTTTGCGTTCTGATACTTAAGACAGACATCTTATGAGAGGTAAGAACACTTTATGGGTCATTATTATTATCGATATATTATGAACAGTTTTCCCCAACCGGGCGTGGAAACATATGTAATTATTCAATCGCATATTATGTCAAGCCTTTTAACGATACGTAAAGATGTAACATTTGTTTTTTCGGTCTATAATTTTTTAAACAGCAAAACCTATTTTAACTCACAGCTAAAAAAATTCTAAATAAAATACACTCGTATAGTTTATCCAGTCCAAAGCAGGGACGGGTCACGTGTACCACATAGAGCATAATGGAGCGGGATCATTATGTAGAGACGCGCGGTTGACCTCGGGATCTTTATCGGAAGGATTCATGCATGCAACCATTTTGTCTAGCAGATACTTAGATTTTGCAAAATAATGTAACGTGCATTTTGCGTAAAGTTATTTTTATACATACATATAAAATAATATGTATCTGTATTCGTATGTGTCTAATTATTTATTTATCTGATTATATTGCTATTTATTATTGTTTTAACTTTTTCGCTATTTATGCATCTACCTTTTATCTCTGCATCACTCAAAGGTTGACTGTTAGAGTATGCCTTAGGCATTAAGTCCGCTTAATACTTAAATGTATAAGAAGCCTAAATAAACAAATAAAGTCGTTTTTTTTTACTGTATTTTGTACGTAACTTATACACAAAAGTGAATATTGGTGAGAGCCTATTTCCGAACATAAATGCAAATCGTTTAAAACTATTAAAGATATTTATTTGTGACAATTTTAACACAGTTTTATTTTGAAAAAATAATAAAACGGAACGAGGAGACGAAAAAGAAGTTTAATGTATGTAAAGTTATTTTTTCACAAATAATACGTGAACATACGTTGAAAGTAATAGTTATTTTAGATTATGATGAAGAGCGTTATTATAAATCTACGAGTGTAGTAATACGATATATATTTAACAATATTATTTATTTATTTATTTATGCTTTTTACACATTGCGTATAAAGGCGGACTTAATGCCTAAGGCATTCTCTAACAGTCAACCGTCAAGTCAAATTATGCCCGTGGCTTTGCCAATCTTAACTGATTTTACCTAACATTTTGTTCTCAATTTTTTTTTGAGGTAATCCAACTAAGCCAACGACATTTTGGGATAAGGACAAGCAAGGCCATACACCTATATTTCATTACCCATTCTGCAATTCTTCCTCAGTTCAGTTGGTTAAGCGTATTGAACAAAAAAACTTGGTCTCGCATAGATCAAAGTTCTAAAGAAATAAGGCTTACTGTCATGGTTATACCTTGACATAAAATCTTTCAAAATCCTCTGTCCTCCATCTCTTACTGCTAATGGTCGATAAAATAAAATTTTAAGATTGAACTCAAAAGCACTTTCGTTACTTTTGCCTGCAGAAGTAATAACAGAAAGTGATAAAGCGCCTGTCTGTAACAGATTGCCGATTGCGATAAGCCCGCCTTTTGTACTTTTGTTCTTGAATTCGATTTCTTGTTATAGTTAATCAATACTTTATGTAATATTCGACCGTCCTGTGTAGTTTAGTAAGTACGTAGTGCGACCTATATTAACTGTTATTGAATTTTAAAACTCCAGATTTTCCAGATATGAGAGCATATCACATGTGGATCTCCGAGAAAATATCTGATTTTCTCCCCAATTCAATTATAAGTTTGGGAAAAATAAATGAAAAACCTCTGAAAAATTGTTGGCATTTGCCAACTTTGACTGACTTTTGTGTTGCGAGATCCAATTAGTGCTCAACACGTCCCAAAAACATCGAGCCCTGTTTGGCACTGATAGGAAAATGATATAATAGAAGTGGTATTTTTTACGCGTGACCTTTTCATGTTTTTGAAATTTATTTTTACATAAATCAAAGTTGAATCCGAAGTTGATATTACTTTGAACTTTTAGGCTCATGCAGATCAGTTTTATAACGTTTCCGTAGGTTACTATTTTCTTTAAGATAATTATAATATACTAGTGTTTTTTTTGGCTTTTTAAAAAATACTATTAAAAATACAATATAATGTCACGCTCTGTTTGTTTTGACAATTCAAAATTATTCACCAAATTTTTTTCTAGAGTTTTACCAATATGAGTTAAAACGTTAGCAAGTTCTAGTGTTTATCTGTTATATTACATGTTTAGTTTGAGTGCTTTCTTCATTTAGTTTAAACGCAATGTACTGTGAATATATTTGATAGCTATTTTCAGTCTACTTATTTCACGTTGTATAACTTTAACTAACTTTTAATCGAAATACGTGGTTGTGTAGTTTTAATCAATACAATGCAAGGAGCTTAAGATTATGCCAGTCGTTTCTTTAATAAATAAATTTGATCTTATATTTATAAATACAACATGTTTTTTTAATTATTTAGATAAATAAGATGAAAACTCGTCATTTAATCGACCAGTATTCAAATATTTTTTATTTATAAGTATCGAAGAATAGATTTGACACTATCCTAAGTCATAGACAAAAAGTTTTAAAACACTTTCAAAGTTGACCTAATAAAATAATTACTATAACAATCCTATCTCTACATCCTTCCAGAAAAACTTTATAAAACTAAACTTATTGAATCCTAAACTCAGCAAGTTTCCGTGACTATTAGCTTACTTAATGTAGACTTAAGTGCAAATTACCGATCTCCCCTCGCTCGGACTCGATGAGCTGGGCCACCAGGTCTCGAGCGCGCCCGTGCAGGCGCAGGTGGGCTCGAGACCTGCCATGCCTGATGGCCGCGCGCCCATGCCTCCTCACATCACACTTGCACAGCACCAACGTAGCCACGTATAACAATATAAGAGTACGCATTTTCACCGCATGTTGGCGCGTGCGGACTCGTCGAGAGCGCCTCGCGTACTGAGCGACCAACCGACTCGACGCTCTACGCGTTTTTTTTTTTCACTTTATTATATATTATTTGTTTATTTATCATTATTTATTCATCATTGGTTATTTAAATGAAAAATATGAGTAAATGTTTGTAGGAGTTGATAAGTAATTTGAGTGAGTTTTATGATACTTATTTTAATGTACAAATAGTTTGTTTACCCGCAAATGTTTGTATATTTTTAATATTTTCAAGTTAATGGAATAGCAAATCATTAGAATTGATGTAGGAGTTTTGATATAAATGACTTCTTTTTGTGTCTTCGTTTTCTTCGAGGATTCTTGAAAGTTTATTAATATATAGATTTTGACAATTTATGTTATGCCCTGTGCTTTTGAATCAGCAGATTAAAGTACGCTATTTGAAAGCAGCTTCTTAATTGCGATTTTTTCCTAGTTCTTTCGTGAGAATCGTATTTAAAGATGCAAAAATAACGTTGAATTGTGGACAAACAGATTATGAATTCTCTTTATACTAAAACTTTGGTTCTTAATTATGTACAGTTTTTTTTAACATTTTCGTAACTTAGTTTTAGTGTTCTAAAATATGCTATGAAAGAAAAGTTTCAGGCAGTATTGAAGTTTTAATAATGTTGGCAAACATAAAAGTGTCCGCACTTATTTTCGATTTTTCCCCAGCGAAATATTAAATATAGTTTTTAAAGAATGGACAGAGTAGGTACTATGCGCCCGTGTGATAATCAGTAGGGAAAATGAAAACTCATCGTCTCGCAGCACGAGTGTTTGCCGTGCAATCTAGAAGTCTAGGGTTCTATTCCCGTCTTAGATTTTTTTTATTGGGATATTCCCACGGAGTCTGGTAATGTTCCCGAAAAATGAAATAATAGTTTGATTTAATAATTACGTAAATACACCCAACAGTCACAAATATAGTTCTGACCCCACGTTAAGTACACACACACGTATATAATCTCACGCCTGTATTCCCCCAAAGGGAAGGCAGAGGTGTACTTCTGCACCCACATACATATATATACGCCACTCAGTCCAACGTGATAGGAGGCGAGTCTATTGCCGTTTTTCGGATAAATTTCCACACTCCGTGCTATTACTAAGAAATTTCTAATGGAAAATCTCAATAACACTGCCCGACCCCCGAATCGAACCCGGGACCTCTAGATCGCATGGCACATACTTGTACTACGAGACCACGAGGCAGCCAGTAAGTTAGGTAGGTTTCGAATTTCTTTAGTGGGATCCCAAATATAGCTTTAGGTTACAAAAATATTGTTATAAGGTTAGGTACTTGTCTCGTAAAAGATTTATCGTTATTGTATTGTAAATGTCAGTACCAGAAAATGAGTGCAATGGGAGAGTAACCCAAATAATACAGTTTTGCGTTAGTTAAGACTATCCAGAGATAGTTTTCCAGACGTAGCGATAAAACGAAGCAATTTTCGTAGCGTTAAGCATTAATTCCAAGCTACGGAATAAGATGTTGCTACGGAATAATTTTCAATGCGCTACGCCGTAGATGTTAAAACTTCAAATTTGTCGTATGCTAAATATTCAAAGCGCATTCTTCATGTAACGACTGTGAATTGTTAACATGAAATTTATTCAGAGATATTTTGATTTCCGGAAAATTCAAAACTTTTATTTCTTGTGAGAGAAATTTCGAGCACTTTTCGAAAATCCATGCTGCTACTTAAAATTTTCTAATGAAAAAACTCAATACATTTTGCCTGACTTAGGAATTGAGAACAGGGCTTCTAAATTACACATGCACTTGTGCTGCGGGGTCAACAAGGCAGAGAGAAAATTCTGTACTCCTGACTTCATCATCTTCACCATCAACAGCTAAAAGTCATCCACTGCTGGACACGGGGCTCCCCGAAAGATTTCCAAAGTGGTGTGTCAGAGGCGGCCTGTATCCATCGGCCTAACTTATTGCCTTTAATTATGACGTGCACTTGCAAGTTCGTAATCATTAGCATTTCTGACAATATGTCTGATATTTTCCTAATCCCAGGTGTGATAAAGCCGGGTATATTGCCATACTCAAGTTGCTACTGAACATAAATGCTGAATAGTTTCCGGAGGCCAATTCAAACCTTGGGAACAGTTAGGAAATGCGTGTGCTTCCGAACCTCTGAGAGCAGTGAAAGGCATCAGTAATGGATTGCGTCAATACAAACGCATGAAGTCGATACGGTATGGCGGTAATCTGGATAATTGCTCTAGCATAGTGTTTGGGTGTTGTAATGTGATATACAGATATGTAAGTCGTGATAGCTTGAGGTTTAGGCACGCGGTTGAGAATCTCGACGGTCGCGGGTTTAAACCCCAGGCACACATCTCTAACTTTTTGGAAACTAAAGTAGTAAAGGACCTCGAAGTAAAGGACTGCATAATGCTTTCTAAGTATTAAAAATAGCGTATTGACTTTAATATTTTATAATATATACTTAGAACTTTTTTCCTTTCAAAAATCGCAGATTTATAGCCAAGTTTAGTATTAAATTTTTTAATCATATGAACTAATTACAAATAAATTATTATGTCTCAGTAGCATTAACATTATACATGAAATGTCTTCATTATTATAAAAAGTAAGCTTATTATTCCAAAATTTGTTATTTTGTCAAACTAACTACTTATCAATCTGCTAATTACCTATTTAAGATTAATGACATTAATAATTATGTTCCCAATAAATCAGTGTGCCGACGTCTCCCGTACCACGCAGTCGTTTCATCCTCACGTAAGCGGGCGTGCAAAACTTGCACCGCACGCGGGCGGCACGTCCAGGGGGGCGGCAAATCGAGCGATTCATAATATCATTCATGTTATGAAATGTCAAGACATTTTGGATACAAGAAAGTTGATATAAGAATTTTACAGGTAACCGCCCTTTTTTAGCTGTAAGTTGTAGGGTGTTATTATCGGGTTTGCACGCGGCCGTTGAAGAAGCTAGCGGCGGGCCTGCTTATAATTCCCTAATATACCTCAACAATATTAATTTTATTACGTATTGGTAATGGTAACAATTGACTGCCTCGTAGTCTCACGGCACAAGTATGTGCCGTACTATCTAGAGGTCCTGGGTTCGATTCCCGGGTCAGGCAAAGTGTTATTGGGTTTATCCATTAGGAAATTCTCAGTAGCAGCACGGAGTCTGGATATTTGCCCGAAAAACGGCAATAGGCTCGACCCCTATTACGTGGAACTGATACATACCTGGCGAAATGTGGGAGCAGAAATATAGCTCTGCCTAACCCTTTGGGGAATACAAGCGTGAAATTATGTATGTAAACAATTTATGTCATCGTTCTAACAATCTATTAAATTATGTTGGTCAATTCAAAACTACACGAATAAATAATTTAATGGGTATCAAGTGTGATGAAATTATTTGTAAAAAGTATATAATTTATATGTCTCGTTAAACCAACTGTTTAACAGCAGCGTGCGATCGTGAGCCACTCGGTTTGATTCTTGGTTCGGACGAGTGTTATTTAGGTTTTCCATTGGTTTATTATGGAGTTTAAAAAAGTACCTCAAAAACATACATTCTTATATCCATCCATTGATTTGTACGAAGACACATACATACATAACCTCATGCCTGTATTCCCCAAAGGGGTAGGTAGGGGTGCATTTCTGCACCCACATGTCGACAGTCATCAGTCTCATGTAATAGGGGGCGAGGCTATTGCCGTTATTTCGGATACATTTCCAGACTCCGTGCTGCTACTTAGAATTTCCTAATGGAAAAACCCAATAAGACTTTGCCCGGCCCGGGAATCTAACCCAGGACCTCTCGATCACATGGCACATACCTGTGCACAGACCACGAGGCAGTCAGCTAATTTAATACAGCAATATTTGAAGTCAACGCTTTCAAATATTGACTCGGTTCTATAAATTGTTGATAGGCAGCCAATGGATCGAAAACACTGCACTAATTGCCTTTTATGTAAAAACAAATATTTCGCCGCACAATGTGTGCTGTCCGCAAATCTAAACTGTTGCTTTGATAATGGCATAATGCAGCGCTTACTATATTTAAGTGGTATGCCATACTTCTATAAGCATGGATTCCAGTATAAATAGACCGAGTGTAGTATATTCTATAGACCATCTCCAATTAAGCATCTTAATCACAAAGACTGCCTTGTGGTCTCGCGGCTCAGTTTGTGCCGTGCAATCTAGAGGTCCTGGGTTCGATTCCCGGGTTGGGAAAAGTGTTATCGGGTTTTTCCATGAGGAAATTTTTATTAGCAGCATAGAGTCAGGAAACGTAAAACGTACTCGTACGTGGGACTGATACATACCTGGCGAAATGTGGGTGGAGAAATGCACCTCTGCCTACCCCTTCGGAGAATGCAGGCGTGAGTTTATACATATACGTAGGTATGTATGTTTCACAAAGATATTGAGCGTAGCTAGATACATTATTTGAATAGAATTTAGTTACTATATTATAATTAATAATTTTTACATGTGTGTTTTCTATTGCAGTCTAAACAGACTTCGACTAAGATAAATTTAAAGGTCTCTAACCAAATACATCACGATGACTATCAAAATATTCTATAATGCTTTAATTATAGATTTATTTTACCAAAATATGCTTAAACTTGTTAGAAAAATTGTGAAAATATGGATAAATTGAATCATAAAACCTTTTGCTTGTTTTTAGTATTTACGTTGCATTTCTTTTGACATTTTCTGTGAAAGAACATATGAATAGTCGTGCTAATTTTCAGTTAAAAAGAGGCACATCGAGTCTCTACTAATTGATACTCTGTTTTCAGTTGCTTTTGGGGAATCATTTCCATCCATTCAATTCATTGATGAAAAATTCGTGCTCAGCTCTACGTGGTCGAAAGCTAGTTACAGCCTTTATGTTAGCAGGTTTTGGTGATTAGTGATCTAGGCTGGCTCGTAGCTAACTGGACTATATAATTTTTTAATTAGTAGTATTTTAAATGAACTAGAGAAGTCATTGAAGAAAGCAGTAGACTCAGCAGTATACTCTGCTACAGATTCTCAATGTGTTAATGCTTGAAAGCAAAGGCGTTTAAATTCTCTCAGCACAACACATTAAATAACATTAAAAAAAATGTTGTAATAATTTCTTAGCTTGTCTAAGAATTTTTCAAATAGGAAAAATCGATTTCCTATTAACTATATAATTTATATTAGGCTATATAATACTATGCACATTGACATTTTCGAGATTTTTTTAAGTAAAAAAAAAGGTTTGGGTAAAAATGTTTAATGTCTCAACTTGAGACTTTGGCGGTACTTCCATAGAAGCCCAAAAGACCAGTTTGCCTTTTAAAATTCCAAATAATAATTTTTAGATTTGAAATCTTTATTTAACTAAAGCAATTTGTTAAATAAAGACCCCATAATAATCAAATATAAACTAGAGATTACACAATTAACGTTTAACGCTTTTGGGCTTCTATGGCAGTCCCGCCACAGGTCTCAAGATATAATTATTAAGACTAAATCTAGACACTAATGTATCTTAAACAAATGAAAGTTCCTTGAAACCTGCATACGAAACGGGTAAACTAATACGATATCAAGAAAACGCGGCGACCTTTATCGGTATCCGCGAACGAAGTACAGTAAATCCGATAATAGGAAAGTTGTTACCAGAAAATTCACAGATTAAAACAAAAGAACACGAAAAAGGTACTTGTAAATTCGTCGCACATTTTCTCTACAAATCCTTTTAAATCTTCCTACTAAAATAAAGCTTTTTATCTGAAACCGTGTTAATATTCTTATCCCGAACACATCGCTTCCGCCGTGCTACGTACGTAGGTATCTACGATGCCTCGTAGCTTGAACTACGTCGCAGCATCGGAGTAAATTTTGAACGGATATGGTGAATTTGTCGATTCAATTTGTTGAGCCAGATTTGTTAACTGTATGTAACACCGAGCAAGCGATGACAATGTTACGTGATACTTTTAGTTTACCGATTGATTTAAGGATGTATTTAAATACTAGTTGACCCGGCGAACTTCGTTCAACCAAACAGTCGTTTCATTAGTTCTTTTTTTTTCTAAGTTACTCCTTATTACATCAGCTACCTGCCAATAAAAGTCCCGCCAAAATCAGTCCACCCGTTTCAGAGATTAGCCGAAACAATCAGACAGACAGACAAAAATTGTAAAAAACGTCATTTTGGTATATGAACCGTGTATACATATGTATTTATTAAAAAGCGGTTATTTCAATATTACAAACAGACACTCCAATTTTATTTATTTGTATAGATGTATAAATGCTATACTGGTGATGCGTGGTGGACTAAGGCCTGAACCCTCTCAGTTGTAGAGGAGGCCCGTGCCCAGCAGTGGGACGTATTTGGGCTGATGATGATGATGATAGATTGCTATAAAAGAAAAATACATTCACACATACACTCACGCTTGTATTCCCTGAAGGGGTAGGTAGAGTTGGATTTATGCACCCACATTTCACCAATTATGTTTTCGACCCACGTAATAAGGGGCAAGCCTATTGCCGTTCATTGGGCACAATTCCAGACTTCATTCTACTACTGAGAATTTGCTAATGAAAAAAGCCAATAACTTTTTGCCCGACCCAGGAATCGACACTGGGATCTCTAGATTGCACGATAGATACTTGTGCCGCGCGGCCACGAGGAAGTCAAAATCATAGATATTATAATGCACTTAGAACATGACTTTGCGCCTTATGATTGAAATGGCCGTTGAACTTTAATCCTTTAGGGTATAGGTTAAAACTCACCCAATAGTTGAAAGACTTTCCAGGATATTGAATTTCTTGTGGAAGCCCACAATGTTTTGCTTTATCTGTAATCGCCTCATGTATCGAATAACAAAATACCACAACAGTTAATAACAATATCCTTCACCTGTAAAGATACAAGTAATGTTTAATAAAATTCAAAATAAAAGTAAGAAAATTTAATACGAAGAACAGCTAACTTTTCATATTCACAAAAAATGGATCTTTATCGAAATATATGTACATACTATACACTTTGTCCTACATTTGAATTTTTAGTAAAAACCTAACAAGTTGATATTTAGGTAAATAATTTAAAAATAATATAAAAGCGACAGTGACATAAAATATGTTAATTAAAACTACGTGGGCAACTCTCCGACAGCTCGTGCAGTCTCATTGTTAAATGGACTTACAGAACGGGTTCAGGATGTCGATGTATTTTTTGACGGTCTCAACGTACTGTTTGCGTCAGCAGTCGCCTATCTGAACTTGACATCAGAGTTCTACAATTACTGATTTTTATATAAATTGTGTTATATATAATAATATAATTCGTGCTCTTAACTTGTCATGTAAATTTAGTTTTAGTTTTGTGGGGATGTGTTATGGACAATATTATACAAACATTTTGGTGTATAGGTACTGTAAGTTTGTATAAAGCGCTTGATAAATAAATAAATAAATTAAAAAGTACCAAATTTTCGTTGAACGTCTTCGTAACTTAAGATCATACAGATAAGGTGGTGTAATCGACGTTGCGTCCAAAATTGATGACTATCAGAAACTTATTTTTAGATACTCTTGGAAAAAGTGTCGTTGATCTAGAGCAGCGGTCGGCAATGCGCGGCTCGTGATTGTTAGGATTAGTTAACATTTTCAATTTCTTCTATGGGATATGACCAATTATACATAGGCATTACGTAGAATTTAGGGTAAATATCACAAGTGCGGGCCCGCCTTTAGTTTATTTTGCCACATTGCGGCCCTTGTCTGCCAAAAGGTTGCTGACCACTGGTCTAGAGGATTTGGACAACGGTCTGTAGAGACAGTTTCTCAGAAGTCGTGGGTGTGTGGTTTTTCCGGACACAGTGCAAAGACTTTCCAAACTTATTTAATAACTAGCTCTGAGAAACGGTTCCATTCAGGTGTCATTTTGAAGTCCGTACTTATCACACGGAAACACTTTAAACAAAAATACAAACCTGTCCTGTTTCTTACATTAGTATAAATTAAAACCGGACGCCTGTCATAAATTTCCGAGCAATTTTTCATTTCGTTCATGTCATCATCATCATCATCCCATATACGTCCTACTGCTGGGCACGGACCTCCCCTACAACTGAGAGGATTTAGGCCTTAGTCCATCACGACGGCTTTGTGGGTTGACATACTACACACCTAAGAAATTCTTAAGAACTTTTAGGTGTGCAGGTTTTATCACGATGTTTTCCTTCACCGTTAAAGCAAGTGATAATTCATTGTGAATACACACATAACTTCGAAAAGTCAGAGGTGTGTGCCTGGGGTTTGAACCTGCGACCTACAATAATACATACAATAGTCATCTTATACATCTTTAAACAAGGAATTCTTATTTATTTATGTATGTTTTTACATTCCAGATGTCTCGTAAACGGCTCTAACGATTTTCATTTAATTTGGCACATAGGTACAGTTTAACAATTCAAAATATGTATTTTTTTTGTATTTCCTGTAAAAAAGCATACAAAAAATATTTTTGTATTAAGACCTGTATTTTTACATACTTTTTTTTTTAATTAATACTATAGAGCTAAACTTGTCTTACTCGAGAACGAATCTACTATATAGAATGCTGCCTAAACGCGACTCACAGATTGCGAAATCTTTCTTCTATGTAATAATGAAAGTAATTTTTTTTTTGTTTTATTGCTTCAGTAGGCAGACGAGCAAGCGGTCCGCCTGATGGTAAGCGGTTTCCGCCGCCCATGGACTAAAGTAATGCCAGGGGCACAACCCAGCCGCTGCCTACCGTGTGGTGAACACTCTATTTAAGCCTCGTTTAAAGAAGGACAAGTCTGGTACTAGTAATCTACATACCCGTCCTATTTTTTTATACTGGCGCTGCAAAGTGACAACACAGTTTTTCTAGCGGTTTCGAGACGTTAAGCAATAAAAGGCACAGGCGAAAGAAATTAACGCGCATTCAGACTATGTGTTTTTAGCAAGAAATTCCTATTGGAAAGAAACCCATTCACGAACTTGTGGCGTGGGTCGGCTAAACTGAAAACGGAACAATATTCATTCATATCTATATCTGATGCCGCTTGATTTAAAAATAATATGAATTCGCAGAATAACATTGGTTTCTGCGTCAAGTTAAATGAGATGTGAAAATACCAAATTGTAAGCTTTGCCCTTTTATAGGATGTCGAACGGTAAATTTTCAATGGTTTTTCTTTTTGAAGTTATACTTCTTTTGGCGCGTTAGGGAAAAATGATGAGAGTGATTTTTTACGATGCGCGCGCACACCGACACCAAAAAGTTATTCAGAAAAAGTTTGTTTTAAATTTTAAGAATGTAGAATAGTGACAGTAATAAAAAGGGATTGAAATATTTTTTTAAGTAGTTTTTTTTGATTACGTCACGTACGGTCAAGACAGAGTCGAGAGAGGTATTTATTTTATTTTATTTATTTTAATTTAATCTGATTTTACTTTTAAAATTCTGCCCACGTCACGTGCCGTCAAGACCGAGTTGTGACGTCAGAATTAATTATAATTTTAATTTCCTTAATTTAAATTTCTTACTTATATGATATGTACGTCACGCATGGTCAGGCTTAAATCGTATTTAGTAATATAACTCGCCCCTGCCTCTGGCAAGTTATTACGATGCGCGCGCACACTGTCATGAAAAACCGACACCATGAAGTTATTATTAAATTCGTTTTACGTTTCGAACGCACATACCGCCCTTGCAAAACGCTTGTTGCGTCGCCACCAATCGCACATTCCGAACCTTGTGACTCGACATTTTTGTTTCTATTGGATTGATACATAAATCACTTTTTCTGCACAAAGACAAAGTGCTATTTAATTTGTACTTACTCAACGTGTCTTTTTGTGTTTTTCGTATCCAACGACAATTTTTCCAGAAACAAGTATCTATTGGGGAGAATCCTTACCGACCGTAAAATTTTTACATACATACATACATAAACTCACGTCTGTATTCCCCGAAGGGGTAGGCAGAGGTGCATTTCTCCACCCACTTTTCGCCAGGTATGTATCAGTCCCACGTAATAGGGGGCGAGCCTGTGGCGGATCATAATTTGGACCACAACCTTACAATCTAATAAACCGCTACCGCTTATGATCTTGTACCGCGGCCTTAGGAGAGGAATGTTTTTGTTCGCCGGGCCGGGCGACGTACACGCAAACAAGCTTACCTGCGCGAGCGCCGAGGAACGACCGACAGTCGACTTGGAATAAGACTACCTACCACACGCGCTCCCCTGTAATTTTGTTTCGCTTTTGTACTGTTAACTTTAAAATACATTATTTCTTTGACTTTAATAACATCCTTCATTTCTTCTCTTGTTCTTCATTCTTTCGCTTACCGGAACGCATATCATAGCCCTTGCACAACTAACTATACGGGTTAGATTCCCGTATAGCACAGTAGCGCGTAGTAGTTAAAAATTGTGCAATATATTTTCTTGGAACGGGGGTTGAGACTTTTCACTTAACTTATCGCTTATTGCGATCCAGATTGATATAAGCATTTCTTTTTCCAAATGAAATGAAAAATGAAAATGCCGAATTGTTATAATTTTATAATAAACTATTTACTATGAAACGTAAGCATTATAGAAAAAAAGCTCCTTAAAATTATTACGGCTTGAACAAAGTAGTCATAAAATATAGCTTGAAAAAAATTACTTGCTCCGTTTTATTCGTATACACTCACCGCATTGTAAAAAATGTACAAAGAACTTAGCCATAAGGATATTTAATGGATATTTGCTAAGTAAGAGAGAACTAGTCGAGATATTATGAAAATAACTTAGTAGTTTAATAAATCTTTTTGTAGTCAGTAATATGGAGCCAAGCTCAACAAAAACCTAATTTGCATTGGATGTTTTAAATATCTTTTTATTTTGCCTTAATATTTTAGTGGAAATATGAATTATGATCTGCATGTTAAATAAAAAGAGATTGCGATAAATTTTTTTTCATTTCTAAGGTATATGCCGTGTGATCCAGGTCCAGGGTTCGATTGCTGGATCAGGCAAGGTTTTATTGTGATTTTCCGTTAGAGAATTCTCAGTAGAAATACGGAGTCTGGAAATTTGCCTGAGAAACGGCAATAGGCTCGTCCCCTATTCTGTGGGACTGACACATACCTGACGAATATGGTTGCAGAAATACACTTTTGCCTACCCCCTCAAGGAATACAGGCGAGATATTATGTTTCTTATTTAAGCTAAAAAGTTATATATTATGTTATAGGATCAGTACTAAACATTAAATAAATTTTGGTGTGAGCATAAGTTGATTTTTTTTATTTAATGGGGAAAATCCTCTTGGATCCTCATTTGCCTTAGGAAAGGCAAACAGGGTATGCCGGACTTCTACCGGCTAAAAACTCCCATGGTATCCACCATCAGAACAAAACAGGAACTCTGGGATGTCGAGTGGAACTCACCAGAATCCCTTCAATACGTTGCTTTAAAAGCACTGTTTGAGGCAGGATTATTAAAAATCCTAGCCTAAATTAATTGTCTTTATTTACTCTCCTTTTGGTGTTCTGTCAATTGCTTTAATTTTCGGCGGTAAAGCTCTCTAAGACTTCAGCCACTTGCAGATGAAGGTGACAGAGTCCAGTCTATCACTGGTGAGAAGCTGTATAGGTTGAACCTAGGAGGATGACATAGCCCCCGCCACCCGTGTCCATGGAAACTCCATGGACCGAGGTGGTAAAGCGGGGGAAAAAGAAAAAGAAGAAGTCTGGGGGGCACAACACCACCGCCCCCCCTAAACCCCAGCCGACACAGCCGCCGCGCAAGCCGGTGCCCCAGCTCCGCCTCCCGCAGAGAGCCGCCGTCACTCTGACGGTGCTGCCGGAGGCGTTGGAGCGGGGCACGACGTATGCCCAGGTACTGCGCGAGGTCAAAACTCACGTGGACCTCACTAGCCTGGGCATCGCCGGTATGAAGGCCAGACGAGGAGCCACCGGGGGCTACATCTTCGAGGTGCCCGGGCCGGAGTCGGAGGCAAGGGCCGACTCCCTCATCAGCAAGATGAGGGAGGTACTTGCCGGGTCGGAGGGCGTTCGCGTCAGCCGACCCGTCAAGACTGCGGAGCTGCGCATCTCGGGGCTGGACGAGTCCGTCACCCCCGAGGCAGTCGCAGCGGCCGTCGCTCGGCTCGGCGAGTGCTCGCCCGAAGATATTCGGGTGGGGGAAATCCGGGCCGAGCGCTCCGGTATGGGCGCCGTTTGGCTCCGGTGCCCGGCCAAAGCGGCTGAAAAGCTCACCAGGGCAGGACGCGTCTTGGTGGGCTGGATGTCGGCTGGGGTCCGGCTTTTAGAGCCTAGGCCCTTGCGGTGCTTCCGGTGCCTCTTTCGGGGGCACGTAAGGATAAAGTGCACCGCGGAGTGTGACCGCACCGGGATCTGCTACCGGTGCGGTCAAGAGGGCCATAAGGCCCGTGATTGCCAAGCGGACCCGCACTGCACAATCTGTGCAGCTGCGGGTAAGCCCGCTGGGCACAGGGTGGGCGCTAAGGCTTGCGTCGCCTCCTCCGTCCCGCACCGCTCTTTACACGGTGCGAGATCTGAGGTTGTGGCGCGGCCGAAACCGCCCACCCCGGAGATGATGGAGATCGCCCATAGTTAGTATGGCACATAACTTCCTCCAGGCGAACATCAATCACTGCGCCAGGGCGCAGGATTTGTTTGTTCAGTGCCTGGCGCAGTGGTCGATTCAAGTGGCTGTGGTCTCCGAGCCATACTTTGTTCCTTCCCGGGATGACTGGGCTGGGGACCTAGATGGCTTGGTGGCCGTCATCACTCGGGGCGCCGCCGGATCCCCGCCCTTCGAAAAAGTAGCGAAGGGCTCGGGATGCGTGGCGGTCCTGTTGGGAGGGATTTGGGTCGTAGGAGTGTACTTCTCTCCCAACAGGTCCCTGGCGGAATTCGAGAGCTTTCTGGTCCGCCTGGGGGCCCTGGTGGTGCAAGGCAGTCAGTCCTACCCCGTGCTAGTCGCCGGTGACTTCAACGCCAAGTCCTTGGCTTGGGGCTCGTCGGTGACGGATGCGCGGGGTAGGGCCCTGGAGGAATGGGCGATCTCCATCGGGCTGGTCGTCCTGAATCGGGGGTCGGAGGACACGTGCGTGCGGCATAATGGCGGTTCGGTGGTGGACATAACGTTCGCCACCCCGGCCCTTGCCCGCCGTGTCCGGGGCTGGAAGGTCCTGGTTGACGAGGAGACGCTGTCCGATCATCGTTACATCCGGTACAGCGTCTCTGCTTCCCGGGCCCCTACCCAGCCCGGTGGTGGTCCCGCTACCCGATTCACGGGCGGCCGGCGGTGGGCCGCTAAGCGCCTCGATGCGGAGGCTGCGGAAGAGGCCGCTCTTGTTCAGGCGTGGATCTCCGTACCGGACGGACCGGTGCGGGTCGAGGAGGAGGCGGAATGGTTCGGGGTGGCGATGTCGCGCGTCTGCGACGCGTCGATGCCCCGGGTCACCCGCCTCCCGGTGAAGCGCCAGGTGTACTGGTGGTCGGCGGAGCTTTCGCAGCTGCGCGCGTCTTGCGCGGCTGCGCTACGCCGACTCTCCAGGCACCGTCGTCGTCGGGTCCACCGACCTGGCGACGACGAACAGGAGCGGCTGCTCTACGGCCTCCACAGAGGGGCGAAGAGAGCGCTGCGGGTGGCCATTGCACGAGCAAAGGCCGCGGCTTACGAGGAGTCCCGGAGGTCTCTCGATAGAGATCCGTGGGGGCGTCCATACCGTGTGGCGTTGAGCAAGCTCCGCCCATGGGCGCCCCCGCTGACGGAGAGTCTTCGGGCAGACCTCGTCGAGGACGTCGTCGCGGCTTTGTTCCCGGCCACCGAGGAGTTCACTCCTCCACCGATGGCGCCACGTCCACCGGCGCCATCGTCGTTGGTTTCGGCAAGGGATATCCCGGAGGTGTCGCCTGAAGAGCTGGAGGCGGCAGTGCTTCGGCTGCGGGGCAAGAACTCGGCCCCGGGGCTCGACGGGGTGCCTGGACGTATCTGGGTGCTCGCCGTCGAGTCGCTGGGCACGAGGCTCCGCAGCCTGTTCTCCGCGTGCCTGCAGCAGGGCAGCTTCCCGTCGCGGTGGAAGACGGGCAAGCTTGTCCTGTTGAGGAAAGAGGGGCGACCCGCAGAGTCGCCGTCGGCGTACCGGCCCATCGTGCTGCTCGACGAGGTGTGCAAGCTCTTTGAGCGTATCTTGCACGCGCGCCTCGTCGAGCATCTGGAGAGCACGGGCCCGGACCTGGCAGATTGCCAGTTCGGGTTCCGGAGGGGCCGGTCGACGATACACGCGATTCTGCGAGTCAGGGCACAGGCGGAGGATGCAGTGTCTCGGGGCAAGTGCGTCGTGGCGGTGTCACTCGACATCGCCAACGCATTTAACACCATGCCCTGGGCCTGCATCAATGAGGCACTGCGGTACCACGAGGTTCCGCCCTACCTACGGCGTCTGGTGCAGGCGTACTTGTGTGACAGGTACGTCGTGTATCCGGGCGCCGACGGGTGGCACCGTCGGGCGGTGTCGTGCGGTGTTCCACAGGGCTCGGTTCTCGGGCCGCTCCTGTGGAACATCGGTTACGACTGGGTGCTTCGTGGTGCCAACCTTCGGGGCGTCGCTGTCGTCTGCTATGCGGACGACACGTTGGTGACAGCGACGGCCAGGACCCCACAGCGGGCCGCCCTGCTCGCCGGGTTCGGGACCGAACTCGTGGTGGGCAGGATTCGGCGACTTGGCCTCCAGGTGGCCCTGCACAAGACCGAGGCTCTGTGTTTTCACGGACCTCGGTCTAGGCCACCGCCGGAGGCACACCTGACGGTGGAGGGCGTGCGGATTCCCATCGGCTCCCAGATGAAGTACTTAGGTCTGATTCTGGACAGTCGATGGAAATTCCGTGCGCACTTCGAGATGCTGTCGCCGAAGTTGGTCCGGGCAGCGGGCGCTCTCGGTCGCCTGCTGCCCAACATTAATGGTCCTGGCTTCCCTTGCCGAAGCCTTTATGCTGGAGTCGTGCGGTCCATGGCCCTGTACGGGTGTCCCGTGTGGGCCAATTCCCTCGGCGCTCGCTGTGTCCGCTTGTTGCATCGTCCGCAACGTATGGTGGCGCAGCGAATCGTTAGAGGGTACCGCACGATTTCGCACGAGGCGGCCTGCGTTTTGGCGGGTACTCTGCCCTGGGAGCTGGACGCCAAGTCCCTCTCGTCAGTGTTCTTCTGGCGGGAGGAGGCGTACCGGCGATCCGGACAGAGACCGGCCCCAAGAGAGGTCGAGGCCATGCTGGCCTCCCTCCGCAGCGCCGCCGTGGAGGAGTGGCGTTCCAGGCTGGAGAGTCCAAGTGCTGGCGTGGCGACCGTCGCGGCAGTGCGTCCTGTCCTCCAACAGTGGATGGACAGGCGCCACGGTGCGCCGACCTTCCGGCTGACGCAGGTGCTCACCGGGCACGGCAGCTTCGGTGCGTACCTGTGTCGCATCGTCGGAGTGGAGGAGACCGCCGTGTGCCACCATTGTGGCAACTGCCGTGAGGACACGGCCCAGCACACGCTTGAGGAGTGCCCAGCCTGGGACGAGGAGCGCAGCGCTCTCGTAGCGGTCGTGGGGAGAGACCTCTCGCTGCCGACCGTGGTCGCCGCCATGGTCGGCAGCCGGAGGTCGTGGAAAGCTATGCTCTCCTTCTGCGAACGTGTCATTTCGCAGAAGGAGAGCGCGGAGCGGGATCGGGAGCAGACCGATCCCGCTCGTCGCAACAGGCGACGTAGGAGGCGCCGGGCGAACATCTAGCCCGGCGCCCAGAGGCCACGCGGGGCCGCCGTCCTTACCTTGGCGGCCCCCGAGGGGTAACAATTGCTTCGGTGTGCCTTTTGGCACCGCGCAGAGGCGGTCCCGGGTCAATCCATAGCTCTGGCTTCAGGGTATTCCGGGGCCGTCTCGTTGAATGCGCTGATGGTGGCCGTCGCGGGGTTTTTAGTCGGTATTACGGCGCATTGATATTTGGTAGGGACCCGGCCCAGCGGCCGCCCGACAACGGGCGGTAACATCCATGCTGGGTCGGAAGGCGCCGGTGAGTCCGACACACCGTCCGTAAATAGGATTTTCCCCGTAGGAAAAAAAAAAAAAAAAAAAAAAAAAAAAAAAAAAGGAGGATGACATAGGCACCAGATCCATACTATATAGCTGTGACTTAACTTATCCATAGCTAAACTATTTATATAACTTTTAACGATCGAAAATTATAAGCTAAGGTAGGAGACAGGTAGGTTGGACAAAATATGGCGCCCTTAACTGTGCTTATAAAAAGAAATGTTTGACAATTGCGTAGGTGAAATGGCGTCATAAAATACAATTATAATAAATAAAATACGAGTATAATTTGGACGAATTTTCTTGTTCTTTCTCTAGTTTATAAATTTTTGATTTTGCAGTTTATTTATGCGGTGGTGTTCCCGACTCGTTAGCTGTAACATTGAAGTATAAGTCATTTGAAATACTTATATAGCTACTGAAAATTGTTTTCTTCGGGGCCACGCTTATGGCTTTTAGTAGTCAAATCAAATCAAATCAAATTATCTTTATTCAAATAGACTTTTACAAGCTCTTTTGAATCGTAAATTTTACACTTCTTATTTTTTTTAAACTATTGCCGCTTCGAAACGTGTTATAGCTGTGGAGAAGAAACGGCAAGAAACTCCCTCAGCAACACGACTTGTAATTTTTTTTCTTAAAAACAGCAATATTATTATTATTTTTTAATTCACATTGTTTCATTTTTACATAATAAATGTCATAACTATACATGTCATAGAGATACATGTCATAGCGATACAAACTGTAGCAACACGATACAACTCCGATCAATTTACTTACTCCCAAGGCTTATCTTCAATAAAATCTGAAATTTTATAGTATGCATTTTTGCAAAGTTTATCTTTAATTGATTCCTTAAACTTATTCAGGGGAAGCTCCCTAATAGCCTTCGGAAGTTTGTTATAGAAGCGTATACATTGCCCCATAAAAGAGTTACTAACTTTCCGGAGACGAGTTACGTGTTGTACAAGATTACATTTGTTCCTAGTATTTTTATTGTGTACATTACAAATTTTATTAAATTTATCAAGATTCTTTTGGACGTACATTAAGTTTTCGTATATAAACTGACAAGTGACGGTAAGAATATTTATTTCCTTAAATTTTTCTCTAAGTGAAGCCCTGGGACCTAAATTATAAATAGCCCTAATGGCTCTTTTTTGCAAAACAAAAATAGTGTTAATATCCGCAGCAGCTCCCCACAAAAGAATACCATACGACATAAGGCTATGGAAATAGCTAAAATAAACCATTCTTGCCGTTTCCTCGTCAGTCAGACGTCTGATCTTTTTAACTGCATATGCCGCTGAACTTAATTTGCTTGCCAATCGTAGAATGTGCGGTCCCCATTGGAGTTTTGCGTCTACCGTAATGCCCAGAAATGTAGTAGACGCAACAGGATCCAGTTCTTCACCGTTAATTTGTACAGTGGTTTTTAATTGCTTAACATTGGGCATTGTGAATTTTACACATTTAGTTTTATTTGCATTTAAAAGTAAATTATTATTATCAAACCACTGAACAACTTTACGAAGTGCATTGTTTACTTCGTCAAAATTATCGAGACGTCTTTTTACATTAAATATAAGAGATGTATCATCCGCAAACAGCACTATATCGTTTTTATCCCCTACGTAGTAAGGCAAGTCATTAATGTACACGAGAAACAGAAACGGCCCAAGAATTGAACCCTGTGGGACTCCCATGGTAACCGACGATCCTGGAGAAAGTTTTCCATTAACGTCAACCCTCTGGACTCTATTATTCAAATACGAAGTCAGAAGATTGAGAGCTCCGTTTCTAATGCCATAATGATGAAGCTTCCTGACAAGAATGTCATGTTTGACGCAGTCAAAGGCTTTGGACAAGTCGCAGAAAATGCCAATAGCATCCCGCGACTCTTCCCATGCCCTGAACACAGTTTTTAAAAGTTCAACTCCTGCATCGATAGTTGATCTACCCTTAGTAAATCCGAACTGTTTCCGATGAAGTAAGTTATTTTTATTGAAAAAGTTCAGTAATTGATTAAGTATAATTTTTTCAAATAACTTACTAAAAGTTGGTAAAACAGAAACAGGTCGAAAATTTGAAGGGTCTGAGGTATCACCAGATTTAAAAAGTGGTATTACCTTACTAAGCTTCATCAGGTCAGGAAATACTCCAGATGCGACGCAACGATTGAACACAGCTGCCATGTGAGGTGCTATAATATTGATAATAGAGGATATAGTAACTACTGATATTCCCCACAAGTCTTTAGTCTTTTTTTTACTAATTTCTTTAAAGGCTTTTAAAATATCATAATGACTAATTGCTGTAAATTCAAACGATGCATCACATTGAGGAACATTATCTTCAAGAAGTAACACAGCAGACCTAGAAGACGACTGAAGATGTTGAGTAGTTACTATGGGAATATTTGTAAAAAATCTTTCAAATTCAGAGGCCACTTCAGTGTCTTTTGAAACAATATTATTATTAACTTGAATCCTAAATTCATGGTGGTGTGCTATGTGCCTTCCCGATTCAGAATTGATAATGTTCCAAGTGGCTTGTATTATATTTGGGGCTGATTTTATTTTATTTTTAAGGTACATTGATTTGGCAGCGGAACAAACTCGTTTAAAAACCTTAGAATATAATTTTACATAGGCAATAAATTCCGGATTTTGGTTATACATTCTTTCATTATATAAATCATACAATTTATTTCGGCTTTTAAATATACCAGTAGTTGCCCACTCACTAAATGTCAAACTGTTCTTCAAATTAATAGTTTTTGATTTAAAAACCTTATTGTGTTCCATATTTATATGACCAAATAAGGATGCATACATTTTGTTGGGATCTTGATGAGAGGACAACTTGGGTATATTTTGTTCCTTATTTGTTTTAAAATTATTTAAGCGGTTAGCAGTAATAGGAACAAATGTAATACTTTTGCTTGTTACTTTACATGTATGCAAAGGTAAAGACACCAACTGGCCACAGTGATCAGAATCAAAATTATTAATAATAACACTTGAAATTACTTTAACATTTGTAAAAATATTATCAAGACATGTTGCACTTGTGGCAGTGATTCTTGTTGGTTCAAAGAAAACATTATTCATATTATATGATTTAAAAAGATTTATTATGTTACTGGTTGCCTGAGAGTTTTCTAGAATATTTATATTAAAGTCTCCGCAATAATCACCCCTTTATTTGAATTACATATTTTGTGCAAAGCATCTTCCATGATTTCCATGAATGATAAAAGCAATGCACATGGTGGCCTGTATACACTTAGAACAATAAACTGATCAGATTCAATACAAGCTATTTCTGTAACACGTTCAACAGAAAGTCTCACTATATCAATTCTTTCTTTATACTTTATTAATTTATTCATAATTATTAAGGAGCCCCCATGTATCATATTTGTTCTGTTGAATGTGCTAACAACATGATGGTTATTAAAGTTAAACATCAACTGATGGGACTTCAGCCAATGTTCAGTTAAGCACAAAATATCAATATTATTTGAATTTAGAAAAAGTTCTACTTCCAATTCTTTATTGTTTAAACCTTGTATATTTTGATGAACCAAGTTAATAGCCTGCTTATTTTTGCTACAATTTATATCTAATTCACTAACATAGCCAGAGTTTGTCTCTATTGTCTTATAACCTAATTTAAATGCAATGTCTTAATGTTCAGATTGCTATAATCTGAATTTATATCAATCTGCTCAATAGAGCATAGTCTATTAGCCAAGTTATTGGCTGATACCCTAATATAATATGATAGCACATCTGCTATCTGTCTCTTAATAAACAAAGGGAGATAAAAATTATCTCTTGTCCTAGAATAAAATTTACTAACATACTTGTTAGTGTCAATAACATGGAATGATTTATTGTTATTGCACAACATGTGCATTGTTAAATTTAACTTATATCTAATATTATTTTCTTCCGCTGACAATTTTTCACTGTAGGGTAATGTAAACATGACTATCTCCTTCAGATTTAATAAACAAAGCTGTTCATAGAATTCTATTAATTTATTTTTGTTTAGATTACCCCTATTACCAATTAATATAATTAATTTAGTGTTAGGTTTAAACTTATTGCAATTAATTAAGCTTTTTGCAATCTCTAAGTAAGGCTTATTAGGCATACAATTATTTAATAATGTTTCTCCCCTTTCCAAACTAACCAATGTTCCCATTGTCTTGCCCATTTCATCGCTGTACATAATTACATGGTCACTTACTTTGTATGGGATGTTCAGTTTTTTCCCATATTTTTCTATGGAGTTATTGGCTGGCTCTGTATGCTGTAGGCTGTTACATAAAGAAGATGTTGATGAATTTATTTTTTAGTAGTGGTAAAATACTAAGTAGTGGTAAGTCGTGATGGCCTCGAGGTTTAGGCACGCGGTCGAGAATCGCGACGGTCGCCCATTCAAACCCCAGGCATACACCTCTGACTTTTCGAAGTTATGTGTGTATTCACAATGAATTATCACGTACTTTAACGGTGAAGGAAAACATCGTGATGAAACCTGCACACCTAAAATTTATAAGGTATGTAGTCTGCCAACCCGCACTAGGCCAGCGTGGTGGACTAAGGTCTAAACCCTCTTAGTTGTAGAGGAGGCCCGTGCCCAGCAGTGGGACGTATATGGGCTGATGATGATGATGAAAATACTACATGAGGTTTGATAATGTCTAATATCTATGTCGAAGCGTCGACGCATCCCCACTGTGCATCCAACGTAGGGTATAAATATAGCCGCTCGATCGAGAATGATTCATTCTCGCTCGGAACGCCGGACCGAACGGAACTCTGTACTAAGTTTTTGAAATTACCCCCAGAAGTGTTATTAACACTATTAAAAAAAACAATAACGCTCAAGACACTCCGACATCTATATTAGGGTGGGGTGATTTTTTTTTTCTTACCTGGGGGTCGAATTTGTAGCTTATAAAAAACTTACTCATCATCTTGATGTGGCCCACTCATTATTAAAATTAATTACGAGTCTTTTTTTTCACTCCACTCTGCTCTATTTAAAGTCTTTTTGGCGGCATTCATATTATTAATTGATTCTGAGTGACCTTAAAATATATTCAACTCAACGATAATAACCTGAATGAATTTCATATCTTCTGATATAACCAACTAGATTAAGTAGTTTTTTCAGACACCACGTATCTTTCATTAAGTAATCGATCGATGCCGACAACTTCTTATGCATGGGAGAGGAATAACTTAGGTTATTAGGATAAAATAGCTTAATTATTATAGCCTAGGTAACGACCTGCTAAATCAAGATAAACAAGCAAGTCTAATTTAAGTTTTTTCAAACTTTCAACACAATTAAGCTACAGACCTTGGGGAATGTGCGTGACGGACTATATTAGCGATTTTAATCGTTCATAGTATACAGGGCAGGTTATGTTCGAAGAATACACAGATAAGGCCCATCAGAATCGATGCTTAATTTCCTTCAGATAATTACTTAAGTCGTGACGGTGTAGGTCGGTGAATCTCAGCGGTCGTGGGTTCAAACCCCAGGCACACACCTCTCACTTTGCGAAGTTATGCGTGTATTCACAATGAATTATCACGTACTTAACCGGTGAAGAAAATATCGTGAGGAAACCTGCACACCTAAAAGTTCTTAGGATTTTTTTAGGTGTGTAGTCCGCCAACCCGCACTAAGCCAGCGTGGTGGACTAAAGCCTAAACCCTCTCAGTGGCACGTATATGGGCTGATGATGTGCATATGTATAAGCTCATAAATTACCTTAGATGATAAAATGATGTGTCAGAATTCAGGTTTCTTAGTCTAAAACTTTAGGACGACGATCCGCTTAGCACGTAGCCGATGTCCATAAATAAAATCCTATGCGAGCTACAAAACTTCTTGATGAAACACGTGTTTGGGGCAGTACGTGATGTCCTAAGGCGTGGAGCGCTCCAGATTGAGCGGCCGCCTGGCGAGCTGTCCAAATGAATCATACTGGTGTATTAAATATATTTTGAGAGGCGTGTTTGTTGTTTCACGTTGGATATTTCTTGGTTATTTCACAGTAGGAGCGAGTTATTTTTGTGTGAATGAAACTTCGTAACTTAATATCGTATTCTCCATCAGAAGCGGTCACTTTGTCATGCCGGTATAAAAAAACAATTTCTATTGTTAAAAAACGGATAGAAATGCCTTTTATCCTTACTTTTAAATGCGAAAGTAAGCTTGTTTGTTATGCTGTTATGCCACTGAACTGATTTTAAAATATCTATCACCAATAGAAAGCAACATTATTAGCGAGAAATATAACTATACTTTTTCTTCTTATGAAAAAAGGAAATATTTCATTGAAACCGCTGCTTAAGAATACATATTTGATTTTTTATTTTTGATATATTTTTTTCTTTGGACCTTAGAAAAGAACATGGCTCCCTTTCCAAATTACACCCGATGAATCGGGGCCCAAATAATGGTATAATACATACATACATACTTACGCCTGTATTCCCCGAAGGGGTAGGCAGAGGTGCATTTCTGCAATCTCATTTCGCCAAGAATATATCAGTCCCACGTAATAGGGGGCGAGCCTATTGCCGTTTTACGGGCACATTTCTATACTCCGTGCTGTTACCGAGAATTTCCTAATGGAACAACCCAATAACACTTTGTCCGACCCGGGAATCGAACCCAGGACCTCTAGATCGCACGGCACATACTTGTACCGCGAGACCACGAGGCAGTCGCTGATGGTATAATATAAATATTAAACAAGACTCTTCGGGAATCTGATGAAAATAGGTTGATGTATTTTGTGATCCACTATTGCTACTTTTAACATATTAAGTTATATGGTAGAGATACAACCGTTTGTTTGTATGAATGAGTTAGAAAAACATATTAGCTGGCACTAATAGATATGAAGGACCTCACAAATGAATGAAAACAATAAGACTTGAAGTGAAAACTATAAATTGAGTTCAAGGCGAGGAGATTTGACATAATAACATCTTTAATTAAATATATTTGCTTTTACACAACTCTCAGTGTAATCTCACTTGCCCACACTATTACGATAATAAAGCTTATCATCATCATCATCAGCCCAAATACGTCCCACTGCTGGGCACGGGCCTCCTCTACAACTGAGAGGGTTTAGTTCTTAGTCCACCACGCTGGCCTAGTGCGGGTTGGCGGACTACACACCTAAGAAATTCCTAAGAACTTTTAGGTGTGCAGGTTTTATCACGATGTTTTCCTTCACCGTCAAAGCAAGTAATAATTCATTGTGAATACACACATAACTTAGAAAAGTCAGAGGGGTGTGCCTGGGGTTTGAACCTGGGACCGCCGAAATTCAATAGTACGTATACAAAACCGAAAAAAATAGTTGCTTTTTGGTATTTTGCAGGATATTATAAATTATCTTATTAATATTGTAAATATTTCTTAAGCACAAGTGGCTAGGCTAATAAACTCGTAGGTATATTCAGATGTGCAATTTGAACTTTGAACTGCCAAGACGTATCGACGAACCGCCTATCCTCGAGGCCTTTACGCACATAACTAAAGCTTGCCGAATCATACTTAGTAATCAAATCTAGCCTTTAATATTTCCGTTAGATTTCTAGGTCAACATGCGGCAGGACACGCGAACCGACGATTTTACTAGAGGCAATTAAGACGTAGCTTTAGTACTCTGAAACGCTCGTATTAAGTGAAATTATGGTTGAAATTGTCATTGCTACCGTAAACACGGGCCTTAAGAGGCGTGCCATAAGTTAGCAACTTTATTATGTAATATAATTTCTGTGCTGTTGATTTTTGTATATATAAATGGTGTCATCATCATCATCAGCCCATATTTGTCCCACTGCTGGGCACGGGCCTCCTCTACAACTGAGAGGGTTTAGGCCTTAGTCCACCACGCTGGCCTAGTGCGGGTTGGCAGACTACACACCTAAGAAATTCCTAAGAACTTTTAGGTGTGCAGGTTTCCTCACGATGCTTTCCTTCAACGTTAAAGCAAGTGACAATTCATCGTGTATACACACATAACTTCGAAAAGTCAGAGGTGTGTGCCTGAGGTTTGAACCCGCGACCGCCGAGATTCTCGACCGCGCGCCTAAAACTCGAGGCCATCCCTGCTTCTCATAAATGGTGTGTATCGTGCGATATCAAGGTCCTTGGCTATATTGTCAGGTCGGGCGACGCTGATATTAGGTTTTTTCAGTAATGACATTCTTAGCAGCAGCATGGAGGCTAAAAATGTGCCCAAAAATCGGCAATAGGCACGCTCCCATACGTACGTGCTTCCTTTTATTTCCATGCCTCTCATTGGAATCAAAATTAATAATTATACGTAATAAACTTGTATCCTGTTGTTCTTGCACCAACAACAGCCTAAACATGTATGAAATGAGTTTCTTATTTATTTCCTATAGAATAGCTATCGTCTTTTCTTTTTTTATATAAATAAATACGTAAATACACCCAAAAGTCACATACATAGTTCTGACCTACACTAACAGACAAGTCTTGTGTCGTGGGTATCAAAAGCTACGTGAGACTTTTGACTCCTAGACCGGAAAGAAATATTTGAGGATAGCACTAACATTTATATAGGTGCGGGAATCGAACTCGCAGCTTCTCGTTTTACCAACTGGTCCCTAGTTAACTGCACCACGGAGCTTTTGAAAAAAGCTTTTATTTGAAATATAAGTTTTACTCCGCATTGTACTTATAAGGGGAAATATTCTCTATTTTATTTCAACCCTGTTTTTTCTAGTCGTTACGTTACTTACCAGAAGGAGGTAAAGACGTAATACTGCAGGAAGCCGAAAGCTCGTGAGCTTCCACAGCTTAATGACACTCGAGAAATACGACTTGCAAACTCTTTGGTAGTTGCAAGATAGGAATCGCTATAAATTTGTTACGCTGCAGCCCGCATGTGGGTTAGCATTACAGCTGAAATGTCTTGAATCATTATAAATCGCTCGTAGCAACTCTTTTTACACTTACTAAATACTAAAGAGATGAAGAAATCGTTCTAACCACTATCGTAGTACTGTTCAAATAGTGTTGACTGACTTAAAACGATTGCGACTATACTCTCACCAATAAATAAAATTGTATCGGAATATTCGTTGATAAATTTATATATTATTCTCAGCCTATCGCCGTCCACTGCTGAACGACAGCATTCCCAAGTAGGCGCCAACCATCCCGGTCTTGAGCAGCCCTCATCCATCCGCTACCTGCCACCTTTCTCAAGTCGTCGGACCAACGTGCTGCAAGATGCAAAGAGGCGAATAAGATCACCTTTTTCTAACAGCAGGAATTCGCCTTAAGCTTCCCTGACGGTGTCATGAGGGAGACTGAATGGGATATTTTGGGTTCTCTGTCTTATTTTTCAGTCAGTCCACGGAGGAAGAAGTAGAGAGTTTCTACGGTACGCTGACTCAGACACTTCAAGGAATTCCGAAAAGGGAAGTTACTATGATAATAGGCGACTTCAATGCAAAAGTTGGTGACACTGCAGATTGTGACCACCTTCGCCGATTCGTGGGTACCCACGGAATCGGGGTAAGAAACGACAGGGGCGAGCGTCTGCTACAGTTTTGCTGTGAAGAAAATTTCACGATCACCAACACATGCTTCCAAAATCATATCCGCAGGTTGTACACTTGGATATCTCCCGGCGACAAATGTAGAAATCAAATCGACTACATATTGATACGAACGCGGTGGCGAAGCTCAGTAACCAACGCCTTAACTTTCCCCGGTGCTGACTGTGGCTCCGATCATCAACTTCTTGTAGCTACGGTGCAAGTGCGTTTAAAGAGAATTGACAAAACAAATGTAATTCCTAGTACGAAAAACTTTGACACTGGTGGTTTTAAAAAAAGTTTCGAACAGAAAATTACAAACTTCCCTAACGGAATGGTAGATAGCGACAGCAAATGGGAGTATTTTAAAAGGATAATAGAGGAATCGGCTAAAGATCACAAGCTAGCGAAGCCCGTCATGAAGGAATTCATCACCCCTGAGACGGCCCAAATCATCCTTAAGAGACGTGAACTAAAAGAAAGCGGTATTTGTTCAACTGAAGACCATAGACAATATGCAGATCTGAACCGTCAAGTACAACTTTGCTGTCGAAAAGATTACGAAAACCACATAAACAGAATCTGTCTCGAAATTGAAGAGCACTCACTGAGGAACGAAACCAGATATCTCTTTCAAAAAGTAAGAGAGTTGACTGGAACGCGGAAACCAAGAACCTGTGCCATTCAAAATAAAGATGGTCACCTACTTACAAATGTAGCTCAAGTATTGGAGCGCTGGAGAGAGTACTGCGCGGAGCTATATGACACGGGAGAGCCTAGTATCAACGCTAATATTACATGGACTGCAGAAGAACCTGATATTCTACCATCTGAAGTGGAACATGCGATCAAAGCTCTCAAGTACAAAAAATCACCGGGAAAGGACAGCATTACAGCCGAAATTCTAAAAAACCTAGGTCAAAGAGGCACAATAGCTATCACTGAAATTTGCAACACCATCTGGAATACTGGAAGATGGCCAAAAGACTGGACAGAATCGGTGTTTATACCGTTACATAAGAAAGGTTCTTCAAAAGACTGTGGAAACTATAGAACAATAGCGTTAATATCTCATGCGAGTAAGATCCTCCTCCATGTAATTAATCGACGTCTTAACCACTTCCTCAGCCGACAAATACCCGAAGAACAGGCAGGTTTTGTCAAGGGTAGAGGTACACGGGAACAAATACTGAACGTTCGCCAAATCATTGAGAAGAGCAGGGAATTCAACAGCCCCGTTGTCCTCTGTTTCATTGATTATACCAAAGCCTTTGACTGTGTGCAATGGGATAAACTGTGGAACGTGCTACTCGAAATGGGAGTTCCTCGACACCTTGTTGCTTTAATTCAGAGTCTGTATACAGAAAACCGTTCTTTCATAAGGATAGGTACGGAATGCTCCCATAAATTCCAAACAAAGAAAGGAGTGAGACAGGGCTGTATTTTGTCTCCTGCGCTTTTTAATATTTATGGAGAGTATATAATTCGTAAGACCACCGAAAACTGGGAGAAAGGGTTTCCTATAGGTGGAAAAAGACTATCAAATCTTCGATATGCCGATGACACCCTTCTCCTGGCAACTTCTATGGAAGATATGAATGAGCTATTTGAAAGACTCGAGTTAGAAAGTGGCAAAATTGGTCTAGCAGTGAACAGAGCGAAGACCAAAGTGATGTTAGTAGACAGAGCTGGAAAACTAACTAATCGCACCTGCAAACTCCCTGGCATTAATGTTGTCGACCGCTACATATACTTGGGCTCCCAAATTTGCAGTGATGGCAGCTGTGCTCCCGAGATAAAAAGAAGAATCGGGATGGGAAAGGATGCAATGACCCGCCTAAATAACATCTGGAAGAAGAGAGGAATTGGTATCAAAACCAAGATCAGACTGATACGTGCCCTAATATTTCCAATCTTCTTGTATGGAGTAGAAACCTGGACAATTCTAGCTAGAGAGAGACAACGGATTGATGCATTCGAAATGTGGTGCTGGAGGCGGATGTTGAGGATACCATGGACTGCGAAACGCACCAATGCATCAATCCTGACCCAACTCCGAATAAAAACTCGCTTGTCCAGTGTATGTCAGCAACGTATCCTTTCGTACTTCGGTCACACGATGCGCAGAGGCGACGGAAATCTAGAGAAATTGATTGTGGTTGGGAACACCGAAGGCAAGAGGTCACGTGGTCGTGCACCAACGAGATGGTCCGATCAAGTGAAAGAGTCGTCGTCCTCCACATTCTATACTGCCGTAAGGGACGCGCTGGACAGAATCCGGTGGAAGCAGATCATCCGCTCCAGATGTCACCCTAATGTTGACCACGATCCTCAGATATGAGGGACCGACCAGAGAGAGAGAGAGAGTCTTATTTTTGTTACCAACTGACGCCAATTGGAAAGAGATATGTCTTATTCGGTTCGCCTCCTTTTAGTTCTATCTTCTTGTCGGTTTTGGGTACTGGGAAACCTTCCAAGTTCAACTACAACTAAAAAAAAACTCAGATATACATATTCTATCACTTTCTAGTTTTCCGCAATGGAATTGCATTTTGTATCGTCTGAAACGTAGATAAGGAAAATAAGTTCCTAACAGTCGACAAATGGGTCCCATAATAGAGACAAAAACAGTGGAAACTAGGGGTGACGCAACTAAATTTGCCCTCTACCGACCGCAGAGAGCTGCAAAACATCGGAACTTTTTGTACAAGTGGCGGACCTAATGCGTTTTGATTCGACAATTTCTTCTGAGATCACAGTTGTGGACGTCGGGATGCTAATGTTATTGAAATAGTTGCCTGAGGTTTATGGAATTTCTTTTTTTTACTTTTTTACTTTATAGCAACTAATTTAATATGAATTTTAAAGCAAGCAAGACTACCTCTTACTCTCGCGGCAAATGTATGTGCGGTGCGATTTTAGTCTTTGATCTATACCGCAATCGAACCCAACATCTCTAGATCGTACCTAACTTCAGAATTGAGTAAAGTGTCATTAGGAAAATCTCAGTACAAGTGCGGAGTCTGTATGTGCGCTCCAAAAATGACATTACAGTAACCGTGACAAAAGAATATTTGCATGATCAAACACAAGATATTTAAATAAAAAAAAAAAAATTGTAATACTAATAGCAACAAATTTTATATTGAGAATGAATAAAATACCTTCGTAGTATCTTCAAGCAGATTACAATTTATCCACTTTTTTAACTATTTTATTTATTTGTAATTTAATAAAATTTAGTTTCTACTTTTCTCTATTCTTAATACAAATGACGTGATTATTTTTCATCACGATGTTTTCCTTCACCGTTAAATTACGTGATAACTATTTGTGAATAATACATACACAACTTTGAAAAATCAGAGGTTTGTCCGTGGGGTTTGAACCCGCAAACGTCAAGAATCTCAACCGCGTGCCTAAGCCTCGAAGCCACCACGACTTTTCGAAGATATATAATATTTACTAAGAATTACAACAGTAACATAAAAATTACAAATTAAACTAAGCATTTCAGTCGAAGGCACTTAATCCGCAAAAACACCTCAGCCAAACTTAACTTGATAGTGTCAAATTCAAAAAATCCCGAGCCAAGCGCTTGCCAAATGTATTAAAACGTAAGAAATTAAGATACCCTAATTAGGTCTGAGAGGGCCAGTTGGCTGGGATTATGTAAGCCGATTGTGATTTCACCGCCGCGATAATCTGCCTCGCCTGTCGTCTGCAGATAGCGATGTCATTACATGTGTGCCGAGCTTTTAAATTCGTGAGGTGGAAATCTTACTTTTTTCGTTGCTCATTTGTTTAATGCTAATAGGATTGTAGATTTTTTTGTTCAGATTTTAGATTGTTGTACTCTCATTGTACGAAGAAGTAACCAGATGTATTGGTTTTATGTAGATTTGTATCATCATCATCATCATCAGCCCATATATGTACGTCCAACTGGTGGGCACGGGCCTCCTCTACAACTGAGAGGGGTTAGGTCTTAGTCCACCACGCTGGCCTAGTGCGGGTTGGTGGACTACACACCTAAGAAATTCCTAAGAAGTTTTAGGTGTGCAGGTTTCATCACGATGTTTTCCTTCACCGTTAAAGCAAGTGATAATTCGTTGTGAATACTCACATAACTTCGAAAAGTCAGAGGTGTGTGCCAGAGGGTTTGAACCTGCGACTGCCGAAATTCTCGACCGCGCGCCTAAACCTCGAGGCCAAATAAAAATTACCTTAAGTACATTTTTAATGGAGAGAGTAGAAAGACTTCGGATCAGCTAGTAATTATTCGATTTCAGGTCACCACCGCGCACAATGGTGGCGTTGGGGTAGGCAGAGGTACTCCTCTGACTGACTATAATACTTTACAGTCATGTCCCGGCAGGTTTGTAGAAGGTCCCTCAAAATAGAGGCAGAGTTTATTGTCGCTTTTTGGACATATTTCCAGTAATAACTTAATAACACTGTCACGATCTCAGCGGTTGTCAAATCAAGTTCGACATTCTAGCTGCAACCTCATACTTATTCTTTGTATTCGAACGGATAGTGATGACCTGTATATTGTAGTTCTCCTAATAAAAAAATCCTAATAATTTTTAATTGTGCAGGTTTCATCACGACGTTTTCCTTCACCGTTAAAGTACGTGATAATTCTTTGTTAATACACACATAACTTCGAAAAGTCAGAGGTGTGTGCCTGGGGTTTGAACCCGCGATCGTCGAGATTCTCGACCGCGTGCGTAAACCTCGAGGCCATCACGACTTGTGTATAGGAAAAGAAAAAAAAATCTTATTTACTATAATAATGTGTGCCACAAAGGTCGCCTTCATCGCTATTAGCGATTTCTACGACACAACTCAAAAAATTGTAGTAAATATAAAAGGGGTGATCATGTATACTTTTCCCGATCGGGGAATCGAAAATGGGATCTATTGGTTCTTTCTATAATGACTCTAGGCGGTCAAATAAAAAATAACAATTATATGCCTATGTATAGAAATACACATCCAACTATTTTCTGAATACTTAAAAAAATAAAACTGCCTCGTGGTCTCGCGGTATAAGTATGTGCCGTGCGATCTAGAGGTCCTGGGTTCGATTCCCGGATCGGGCAAAGTGTTATTGGGTTTTTCCATTAGGAAATTCTCGGTAACAGCACGGAGTCTGGAAATGTGCCCGAAAAACGGCAATAGGCTCACCCCCTATTACGTGGGACTGATACATACTTGGCGAAATGCGGGTGCAGAAATGCACCTCTGCCTACCCCTTCGGGGAACACAGGCGTGAGTTTACGTATGTATGTATGTATAAAAAAATAATTAAGGTTTGTCATTTTATTCTTATCATTTTTAACGTTCGAGTGGGTTCTGGCATCGGGTATTTTACGAGCGCAGTACGGCAGGTGGGGCTAACAGCTTCTATTAATAAAGCTACAGGAGGACGCGTCGCAAAAAATACTTCGCTTCCAGTTGAGGATACGAAGCTAACACAATGGTTTTGACAAGATTTTAGGAGAAGTTATTTTTTTGCACTGAATTGACAGACCCGTGGCGCAGTTAGGTAGACAACAGTTTGCGGAACGAGAGGCCGCGGGTTCGATCCCCGTACCGAGACTAATGTTGTTGAGTGTTTTTGATACTGAGAAGTCTCTCATAGTATGATACCCACGACACAGATCTTGTATCCTAGTGTGGGGTCAAAAGTATGTACGTGACTGTTGGGTGTATTTATTTATTTATTTAATTTTTTGATGGTGTTATTTCCTAAAATTTATTAGGTTTGTAGTCCGCCAAGCCGCACTAGGCCAGCGTGGTGGACTAAGACCCAAACCCTCACAGTTTTAGAGGAGGCTCGTGCCCATCAGTGGGACGTGTATGGGCTGATGATGATGATCATGATGATGGTGTTATTTAAAGCAGAGCTACGGTAGTCACAAAGGTTCGCGTATGATACGTCTCGATCTGAGTGGTACGACTATATCGCGTAAACTCAATAAAATCTGATTTTTATTTTTAAGTAACAGAGAGAATATGTTTTGTTGTAATTTTCCTAGGTCTTGTGTAAATAAATTGATTTTAATATGACAATAGAGGCTGGAGGAGATCGTTAGTAATGGATAATACAATGTTACTGTGCTCTCCTGTTTATTTTGGCGAGTATGATTGCGAATGTCCCACGGAGGCTCCTTCAGAGGCATCAAAATATTATTTGCAATATATTGTGTTATTCTACTAAAGGATATTTTTAACTAATTTTTTTACCGGCACGACAAGTTACAGAAACAATTGAATAATGTTTTAATATATTTTTTTTAAATTGAATCATTTTTTATTCAATATTTTTTTTTGTTTATCGGAATTATTCAGAGGTAACAATTTTTAAAATGGCAATTATTCGTTTTAGGACATGATCAAAAGTAAACTTTCTAAGATTTGTATATTTTAAACCTCAGCTAAAAGTTACTCACCTTCGTAACGAAACTCTTCGAGAAAAATAAAAGGAAATCAATATTTCAAAACAAAGTGTATGAATCAAGAGCGGGCGTAAAGAAGGGTAGACGAGCACAAACCTAACAAGCTGGAACGAACTGGTAGCCATTCTCAAATCCCATTGTAGGTGATTTCACTCATAATCCCGGACAGAGCTCCCAGTTCCTGCATTCGAAACCGTTATTGAGTTCAACGCACTGCTAACATACATATAGGAATGCGGATGTAGTGTATAAAAAGTAGCGAGTAGTCTATAGCTAGGTAGAAGATATTCTCTTAGTTCGCCAACCCGTTGTAATACTCAGTTTTTTAATCATTATCATCATCATCAGCCCATATACGTCCCACTGCTGGGCACGGGCCTCCTCTACACAGGGTTAGGCCTTAGTCCACCACCCTGGCCTAGAGCGGGTTGGCGGACTACACACCTAAGAAATTCCTAAGAACTTTTATGCGTGCAGGTTTCATCACGACGTTTTACTTCACCGTTTAAGTAAGTGATTACTCTTTGTGAATACACACATAACTTTGAAAAGTCAGAGGTGTGTGTCTGGGGTTTGAACCCGCGACCGTCGAGATTCTCGACCGCGTGCCTAAACCTCGAGGTCATCACGACTTATAAAGGTTTTAATTAATACTCGTATATTTTTAAATTCACATTACCAGTAATCCTATTCGCTACCTCCTTTCACCGTAGCCAAACTATTTTATTTGTCAGAAAACATAACAATCTCTCCGTCCTTGTGAGATTTCCAATAACGCGAGGCATCCTGCTATCTGAGCGCAGCGCCGTTCAAAAGTTATTTCGCAATTTCATTGTAAAAGTTATTTTTTTTTACAAAATTACAACACACTCCAACGATTCGGTTTGAATCACTAAAGTACATACATATATGTTCTGACGATTTATTACCATGTGTAATTTATTTTTTATCATACCTTGATCGAAAGTTCGTTTTTCGATCCTAATTTCGGGGACGAAAGTGCCACATTGCCTCCCGATCAAAAGAGTGAAAAAAGTAGTGCGCAAGCTCTCAATTTCGTGGGCATGCGTACTGTTTAAATAACACTACATGTCATAAAAGAAATTAACCTCATCTATATTAATAACATATTATATTAATACATATCTTTTGACAGCCCCGTGGCGCAGTTGGCTAGATACCAGCTTGCGAAACGAGAGGCCGCGGGTTCGATCCCCGCACCGAGACAAATGTTTGTGTGATCCACAAATATTTGTTTCGGGTCTGGGTGTATGTGAGACCGAAAAGTCTCTCGTAGTTTCTGATACCCACGACACAAGACTTGTATCTTAGTGTGGGATCAGATCTATGTATGTGACTGTTGGGTGTATTTATTTATTTTATTATAATTTCGTGACGGGGTACGGTAGACTCGATCGAAACCATACCTGAATAATAAAACATAATAAAATAAAGATTTCAAGTCGACAACATATATCCGCAAAATTCGGATTGTCGAGTATTTTGATGAAATCTAATGGTGCTGACTGTTGACAGATAAATCGCTGTCGCCATATTAGCGAAACGTCACTGATGTTTTGATTACAATACAATGAACTGTGACACATGACACGCCCTGATATATTATCCAAAAATAAACAGCTGAGCTCATTCTTTAAGTCAAATATGTTTTAATATTTTTTTTTTTTTTTAATTATATATTTTTTTTAAATTCCCATCAATAAACACGTCACGAAAATAATATATTATTTTGTTTACGAGTTGTTATAAACAACCGGCTTGTTGCTTAGTTACACGGCCATAAAAAAATAACATTTGAATTCAAAGATTGAAGCATGCGCACAAAATTTTTTTTTGCCCTCCGGGCATAAAATTATTTGCTCCTGCAGGCATTCAAAAATATATATAACGGCGCAAAACCATATATTAAGAGCTATGTCATCGCTTCCCGTGTTCTTGTCTTGCATAAACAAGGATGACTCACAAGCGATCGCCCTATGAAAAGCCGCCCGCTGCAGCGGAGCGAAGCATTCGTCCGGTTACGCGCGGACAGCAACCATCCGATTTATTGGGAAATTAAAAGGCATTTTGATTGAAGTTGATGGTTACAAATAATAATAATATAATAATAAATACACCCAACAGTCACATACATAGTTCTGACCCCACACTAGGATACAAGTCCTGTGTCGTGGGTATCAGAAACTACGAGAGACTTTTCGGTCTCACAAACACCCAGACCCGAAACAGAACAAACATTTGTCTCGGTGCGGGGATCGAACCCGCAGCCTCTCGTTTCGCAAGCTGGCGTCTAGCCAACTGCGCCACGGGGCTGTCAATCACTCCTCAAAATGAATCCTCCAATAATAACGATGTCACCGCTATTCTTAACAATACTGTGCTATCAGTCTTGTTAGTTGTGAAGTTTTCCTAAAGAAAACCCAAAATATGAATAATCATCATGAAACCAACAATTGTGACGTCAGCAAGAATGACGTCACACATCTTAAAACATTTCAAAGCCCCTCTTCCCCCGACATATAACTTGATTAGAAAAAAGTCACCGTCTATTAATATTCAAGATAACATTTTTATGCCTTTTTTGTACACACATGCCAACATACATGATTATGTCAACTAGAAAATATTTGCCGTGCCAGTAGAATAAAAAATATCTTGTCTAGGGATTCTACGGCTAAAGAAAATCCAATTCTTTCATAGGAAATTATTTACGATCGAACCGTAAAATTGTTAAACGTAGTTTCTGATTCTGTGCTGTGTCAAAATAAACAGCTTTATACAGGAGTATGTAAGGAAAAGTCGTGATGGCCTTGAGGCTTGAGGTTTAGGTACGCGGTCGAGAATTACGACGGTCGCGGGTTCAAACCCCAGGCACGCACCTCTGACTTTTCGAAGTTATGTGTGTATTCACAATGAATTATCACGTACTTTAACGGTGAAGGAAAACAACGTGATGAAACCTGCACACCTAAAAGTTCTTAGGATTTTCTTAGGTGTGTAGTCCGCCAACCCGCACTAGGTCAGCGTAGTGGACTAAGGCCTAAACTTTTTTAGTTGTAGAGGAGGCCCGTGCTTAGCAGTGGGACGTATATGGGCTGATGATGAGATGATGATGTAAGGAAAGGAATAGCAAATAAAATTATACTTATTAAAGATTTACGGCTGGGGCCAGCTTCATTCGTAATTTTATTAAAATAGGTAGCCTATTTACTTTGATAATGTCCTACCTATCACCACAGTCAAAATCATTCAAATTGGTGAAATGATTTAGGCGGAAAATCCAAAGATATTAATTGAATTGTTTTTTGTAAACATATGTAATATGCTACAATTTTTATTTATCGCTATGTTGGTATACCTAGGTAGGTCGTGATGGCCTCGAGGTTTGGGCACGCGGTCGAGAATCTCGACGGTCGCGGGTTCAAACCCCAGGCACACACCTCTGACTTTTCGAAGTTATGTGTGTATTCACAATGAATTATCACGTACTTTAACGGTGAAGGAAAACAACGTGATGAAACCTGCACACCTAAAAGTTCTTAGGATTTTCTTAGGTGTGTAGTCCGCCAACCCGCACTAGGTCAGCGTAGTGGACTAAGGCCTAAACTTTTTTAGTTGTAGAGGAGGCCCGTGCTTAGCAGTGGGACGTATATGGGCTGATGATGACATGATGATGTAAGGAAAGGAATAGCAAATAAAATTATACTTATTAAAGATTTACGGCTGGGGCCAGCTTCATTCGTAATTTTATAAAAATAGGTAGCCTATTTACTTTGATAATGTCCTACCTATCACCACAGTCAAAATTATTCAAATTGGTGCAATAATTTAGTCCGAAAATCCAAATATATTAATTGAATTGTTTTTTGTACGCATATGTAACATGCTACATGCTTTTTATCGCTATGTTGGTATACCTACAAGGCTATAATGTTGGTACTATGTAATAACACATCTTTTTTGTGGAATAATATGAGTTCTGCACACGCTCATCAGAGAAACTTTCCTCGCCCGCTCACGAGCCTCTCGAAAATCCAGGCAACATTTTTCTGATTGCGAGCAAATGAACCAGATATATTTTTAAAAATGAAGATTACAGTGTTTTTGAAATGTATTTTCTCTTCGGTAGACTGAAAATCATCCTTGTGATGAAATAAAATTGTGAAGATATTTTCTTTGTGTAAATACTAAATAGTTGTTGAAAATGTGGAGATTCCTCCACTTAAAAATGCATATAAACAAACATACATACACACGCAGCACATATACACATTCACATACAAATATAATAAAATAAAATGAAATAAAATAAATAAATATTTATTACACAAACAGATGGATCGGCTGATCGTTATTAATATTTTGTATATACATAGCGAGCCCCGGCACAAGCGGTCAAACCGGTTCCGGGCCGCAGCGACGATCAGTGCGGTCGACGCGATCGCCAGTCAGCTCCAACTCGCTTGAGACGCCAGACGCTCACTATTTACTGTGCCACGCTTTATGTATTACGCTCGCTTTTCATTATTAGTTTCTGTGTTCTTCTATACTCTTCATCTATCGCTCATCATCCTTCTGTACTGTCTTGTGTGGTGTCAATAAACTGTTATTTGATCTTGGACTTTAGACTTAGACTTAGACTTAGACTTTTCTTTCAACGACCCGGCTTTCCACATCGGACACACGATACTATCATCTACCACGACACCCACTACAAAAATAATATAAATCGGAACGTATTTTATTTATATAAACGGCTGAGTCGAACTTGATAAATTTTAGTACAGAGATTAAAGAAATCTTAGGCCACTTTCACATCCGAAAAAAAATTAGGTACATGCACAGTTTTCTCTATTTTTGTTTCTTGACGTTTATAACTTATGTAAATACTAATCATGTATTTTGAGTGTTAACACTTTTATGAAACTTATCACAATAAAAAGACATGAAACATTATGTTAAATTACATCATCATCATCAGCCCATAAACGTCCCACTGCTGGGCACGGGCCTCCTCCACAACTGAGAGGGTTTAGGCCTTAGTCCACCACACTGGCCTAGTGCGTGTTGGCGGACTACACACCTAAGAAATCCCAAAGAACTTTTCAGTGTGCAGGTTTCATCACGATGTTTTCCTTCACTTTCAACTACACATGAACATTTGTCTCGATGTAATCGTAAGGCTCTTACCAATTAGTTAAAAACCTCGTAGAAATCCAATTTTGACTATACTTTCCCTGCTTTTCTAACACTGCATCAGCAAAACTCATTACTATAAGTTAAATAGTAAGTTAATTATCATCATCATCATCATCATCAGCAGCCTTTATTACGTCCACTGCTGGACATAGGCCTTTCCTATGGCACGCCACTGGGCTCGATCTTCGGCCCTCCTCATCCAACCGCTGCCAGCCACCTTGCGAATATCGTCACCCCACCTAGCCAGAGGGCGCCCTACACTACGTTTGCCGAGTCGCGGTCTCCACTCCAGAGCCCGTTTCCCCCAACGGTTGTCGGTTCTGCGACAAATGTGACCTGCCCACTGCCACTTCAGCTCGCTAATCCTTTGGGCTATGTCTATGACTTTGGTTCTCTGACGGATGGCATCATTTCTGATCCTATCTTTCAGAGAAACCCCCAACATAGCCCTCTCCATAGCGCGCTGAGCAACCTTAAATTGGTGGATTAGTCGCACCGTCAGTGTCCACGTCTCGGCTCCGTATGTCATGACAGGAAGGACGCACTCGTTAAAGACTTTTGTCTTTAGGCTTTGAGGTATGGGTGACGAAAAGACTCGACGAAGTTTTTTAAATGCTGCCCAACCCAGCTGTATTCTTCTTTGGGTCTCCTTCTCGAAGTTGTTCCTACCTACTTGTACCGTTGTACCGAGGTAAATGTACTCCTGAACAACTTCGAGAGTTACTCCCTCTAGCGCAATAGGTTCCGGAATAACCTGTCTATTAAACATGACCTTGGTTTTATCCAAGTTCATCCGGAGACCTATGCGTGCTGAAGAATTAGCCAGATCAGACAGCATTTGTTGCAAGTCTGCAACGGTTTCAGCCACGATGACGATGTCGTCTGCAAATCTCAGGTGTGAGATGTACTCGCCGTTTATATTTATGCCACGTCCTTTCCAGTTTAGAGTCTTAAACATATCTTCCAATGCATTTGTGAACAATTTTGGGGAAATGACGTCCCCTTGTCTCACTCCTCGATGCATTGGAATTTGTTCAGACTGCTGGTTTTGTACTCGGACGGTCATAGTCGCAGCGTCATACAGACATCTCAACACCTGGATGTATCGCCAATCGACTTGGCACCGTTGCAAAGATTCCAGAACAGACCAGATTTCGATAGAGTCAAAAGCCTTCTCATAGTCCACAAAGGCAAGACACAGGGGCTGATTATATTCTTCAGTCTTCTGTATAATCTGCCGCACTGTGTGGATGTGGTCTATGGTGCTATATCCTCTACGAAACCCGGCCTGCTCGGGGGGTTGAAACTCGTCGAGTCTGCGCGCGAGACGGTTCGTGATCACCCTTGAGAACAGCTTATAGACATGACTAAGCAGGGAGATGGGCCGATAGTTCTTCAATAAGGTTTTGTCGCCTTTTTTGAAGAACAAGACGACCATACTCCTGCTCCATGCCTTAGGAGTTCTCCCCGAAAAGAGGATGGAGTTAAATATGCGCTGTAGCTGTTTCAGCGTAGGAGCTCCGCCAGCTTTTATGAGCTCTGTTGTAATTCCATCCTCTCCGGGGGCTTTTCCATTTTTAAGCTGCCCAAGAGCAATCTCGATTTCGTCTAGGCTGACTTCTGGCAGCTCTTCGGAATAGTGGCGGGTTAAAGTGGCCCTCGGGTCTTCACTCTCGGATGGGGGACAGGACGCATGTGAGGTGTATAATTGACCGTAAAAGTCCCGAATCTCCGCGAGAATCTGCGGCTTAGCAGTGACGACTTCTCCACTACGTTTTCGCAACTTCGTTAGATGGCTTCGATTTAGCGTTTGAACAAAGACTTTGGACCCCCGATTTTGCTCAATCGCTTCTTTTATGAAGCGTGTATTTGAGCTTCGGAGGTCACGCCTTACCAGCTTTGAAATCCTCTTGTTCAAAGCCCGCTGATCTGACGGAGCGATAGTGGGATCTTCGCGTCGCTGCTTCATTAGCTGCAGAGATTCTGCAGAGAGTTTGGACCTCTTACGGGTACGTTGCGTCTCACAGAACTTTGTCCCCTCTTCCCGGAGGATACCCACCACTTGGGCGAGTTCCTGGTCAATGTCAATTGTGGTTTCCAGGGCAGCGAAACGGTTCTCCAGTTTTATCTGGAAAGCTTCAGATCCTACCACGGATTTGAGCAGATTTGGTCGGAGCGTAGACTTCATCAGACGGGCTCGTTCAAGCTTGTAATTAATATTTAGAGTGCCTCGGACGAGTCGGTGATCGCTTCCGGTTTTAAACCTAGCGATCACTGAGACATCTCTAAATATGCGCTTTTTATCAGTCATGATGAAGTCAATCTCGTTTTTAGTCATAGTATCGGGACTTTGCCACGTCCACTTCCGTTGGGGCTGCTTCTTAAAGAAAGAGTTCATTAAGAAGAGCCCCTCTTGCTCCAGGAAGTTGACGAGCATTTGTCCCCTATGATTTCTGCAACCAAATCCGTGGGGTCCTACTACCGTTTCGCCGCTTGTTTGTACTCCCACTTTAGCAAGTTAATTAGCTAACAAATAAACTCACAATATTCATTCAAATTTACATTCTTAATTTAATTAATGCAGGGTTTCTCGCCCTGCGATGCCGTAGTACCGCCCCAAATGCGCGTGACGACCACCGAGGGGCTTTAGTCGGTATGCTGGCGTAGGATTTTGGTTAGGGATACAACTCAGGTAAACGGACAATTGCTCCGCACGTTGAGTTCGAAGGCCTGAGACTCCGACATACCCCTTTCGGCCTCCCCCGAGGTACCGAAAGGGGAGCTTAAGGCGCTTTCCTCTCGTTAAAAAATAAAAAAAATAAGTATATTCTTAATGAATTATTAGGCATTTTAACGGAGAAGGAAAACATCGTGATGAAACCTGCACACCTAAAAGTTCTTAGGAATTACTTAGGTGTGTAGTCCGCCAAACCGCCCTAAGCAAGCGTGATGGACTAAGGCCTAAACTTAATAGCAGAAAAGGCCCGCTCCCAGCGGTGAGACGTATATGGGGTGATGATGATGATAGTTTGTACCAGTTAATGCGATACTAGAAATATTCAAATACATTTGAAATATTGTAACTGACATAATTTTACTGTTTATACCAGAAAGTTTCGCTACATTCGTATTTTGACGACATAATATCATATTAAAATGTGAAGGCTATTGGTCCGTTTCCAAAAGTCCAAACGCTGAATAAATACATTAAGAATACGTTTCGTCAGAACGAGATTCCTAAATAGATAATTTTGCGTTTATGCAGCAAGGTTGCTGTGAAGAAAATTTTATTTTTCTCTTGTTTCCAAATTCGATGTAAGAAATACCTAAAACATATATGTATAATAAAGAGTAATAGAAATTCATCATCATCATCATCAGCCCAAATACGTCCCACTGCTGGGCACGGGTCTCCTCTACAACTGAGAGGGTTTAGGCCTCAGTCCACCACGCTGGCCTAGTGCGGGTTGGTGGACTACACACCTAAGAAATTCCTAAGAACTTATAGGTGTGCAGGTTTTATCACGTTGTTTTCCTTCACCGTTAAAGCAAGTGATAATTCATTGTGAATACACACTTAACTTCGAAAGTCAGAGGTGTGAGCCTGGGGTTTGAACCTGCGACCGCCGAAATTCTCGACCGCGCGCCTAAACCTCGAGGCCAAATAGAAATTACCTTAAGTACATTTTTAATGGAGAGAGTAGAGAGACTTCGGATCAGCTAGTAATTATTCGATTTCAGGTGGTGGCGCACAATGGTGGCGTTGGGGTAGGCAGAGGTACTCCTCTGCCTGACTGTAATACTTTAAACTCACATTCCGGCAAGTTTGTAGAAGGTCCCTCAAAATAGAGGCAGAGTTTATTGTCGCTTTTTGGACATATTTCCAGTCTCATAATAACTTAATAACACTGTCACGATCTCAGCGGTTGTCAAATCAAGTTCGACATTCTAGCTGCAACCTCATACTTATTCTATGTATTCGAGCGGATTATACCATGACCTGTATATTGTAGTTTATCAATATTACCAGCGCAAACCTAAGTCCACCAACCCGCACTAGGCCAGCGTGGTGGACTAAGGCCTTAACCCTCTCAATGGTAGAGGAGGCCCGTGCCCAGCAGTGGGACGTCAATATATGGGCTGATGACCAGCGCAAAATAAAAAAGTCGTGATGGCCTCGAGGTTTAGGCATGTGATCGAAAATCTCGACGGTCGCGGGTTCAAACCCCAGGCACACACCTCTGAATTTTTAAAATTATGTGTGTACTCGTATTCACAAACAATTATCACTTACTTTAACGGTGTAGGAAAACTGCGCACCTAAAAGTTCTTAGGAATTTCTTAGGTGTGTAGTCCGCCAACCCGCACTAGGCCAGCGTGGTGGACTGAGGCTTAACCTCTCTTAGCTGTAAAGGATGATCGTGTCCAACAGTGGGACGTATATGGGTTGATGACGAAACACTTTCTACACACTCAAATAATCCCACTTTTTTTTTTTTATCCTGGCACGGCAAAGTGACCCCATTGCACCTGATGTTAAGTGTAATGGAGTCCAGAAAAAGTGCCGACCAGCGAGAGATGATCTCCCGTTGGTCGACGCAATCATGCCGGCCGAAAACCTAAAACTTGCTACGAACATATCTGTAAAACAGCAACAGTGGACCCAACAGAGCTATTTTCATCAAACCACTTAAAATTCAATCCCAAACGTATCCGAAGGTAAAGCAAACATTTCCCGATCTAGAACTTATCATGATTGAGATAGTTTTATTTGGATTTCAGTCGTCGATTCATTGCGTACAAACAAATGAGCTGTAGCTACGATGTTTCGCAAGAATATACCTTATTGCTTGCTCAGTAAAGTTCAATATAAAGTATTATTGAAAACAAATAGAGTTAACTTTCCTTTTTCATGTCAGAAGTATGAATAGATTAATATTATAAAAAAAATACTACTTTTCTCATTTTAAATGTACTTAATTTTTTATACACTATACATTGTCGCTCGTTTTTTTATAGGTACACACTTTTTTTTTCGCGGGTTCTAACCCCAGGCACACACCTCTGACTTTTCGAAGTTATGTGTGTATTCACAGTGAATTATCACGTACTTTAACGGTGAAGGAAAACATCGTGATGAAACCTGCACACCTAAAAAGTTCTTAGGAATTTCTTAGGTGTGTAGTCCGCCAACCCGCACTAGGCCAACGTGGTGGACTAAGGCCTAAACCTTCTCAATGGTAGAGGAGGCCCGTGCCCAGCAGTGGGACGTATATGGGCTGATGATGATGACACACTTTTTGTCATCTACTAAGACGCTCTTACATAACAGGCTACTTTCGTTTACCGGGCTCATTTCTAGACTACGTTCCGTAATTGAGCAATTCCTATCAAGAAAAATCCTTTTTCCCGACCCGTGATGAACAAGGATGGTCAACGAGTCAATTTATGTCAGTTACACTGATAGAATCAGTTAAAACGAGATCGCTTAAAAACGTGATTTATAAATGTATCAAACAAATAAGATATCATCGACTGCCTCCTGGTCTCGCGGCATAAGTATGTGCCGTGCGATCTAGAGGTCCTGGGTTCGATTCCCGGATCGGGCAAAGTGTTATTGGGTTTTCCATTAGGAAATTCTCAGTAGCAGCACGGAGTCTGGAATTGTGCCCGAGAAACGGCAATAGGCTCGCCCCTATTACGTGGGACTGATATCTGGCGAAATGTGGGTGCAGAAATACACCTCTGCCTACCCCTTCGAGGAATACAGGCGTGAGTTTATGTATGTATGTAAATTTATTTATTATTATTATTTAAATATTATTTAGAGGGTTAGCTTACGCTATCATAAGTACAGTCTAGCCTAAATAAAAATGAGATTAGCTAGAAACGATCTTACCAAAAGACACAATTATACCAGTCTGACTAGAGAACCCTTTAGACTCCGGGTGCATGTAATAGATGATTGATAATGGAATTACGTGAATAACAAACCTTGGGTTGTTCCATACATCATTTCAATGAATTGTCCTCAAGCTTAAGCTTTTTGAAAAACGCTACTCGGTTTAGGTTAAGTACTTCCCGAAGGGGTAGGCAGAGGTGGATTTCTGAACCCACATTTCGCCAGGTATATATCAGTCCCACATAATAGGGGGCGAGCCTTTTGCCGTGTTTCGGGCACATTTCCAGACTCCGTGCTGTTACTGAGAATTTCCTAATGGAAAAACCCAATAACACTTTGCCCGTCCCGAGAATCGAACCCAGGACCTCTAGATCGCACGGCATATACTTGTACCGCGAGACCACGAGGCAGTCTACTGTACTGTGGAATTATAGATAAGTAAGCTTATATACCCTACATATCTTGAATAAAATCGAGTTTCAGTTCCCCTTTATTCACGTACAGCACAAAATGCACACCGAGCGCTGAAATTCCCGGAGTTTCATCCCGAGATTCCCATCCGTCATAACACTAAGCAAAGACAAATACTGCTCGAGACAAGTTAAATTCAACTAAGCCAGAAGTCTTTTCAGCTCAAAACCCGTATGAATTTCATACCGTTTCAAATTTCTGCACATTTAAAACAATATATATTCGGATGGAATATAAAATGCTATAAAATTTAAAATCTAAACAAATCCACCGATCTCTGCCGTACTTGCCGTTCGCTTATATTCGATCAGCCTTTCACAGCCATAACCCCTGCGGATGTACAAAAGGATACATTTGATTTTGACTTGGCAAAAGAATTATAACCTTGAGAGTAAGGTGTAGAGTCGATTTTTAAATGTGGTGTCGAGCAAACACATGTCGCACGGGCTCTCAGTCGAATTCCATATTTTACAAGAGAAGATGCATTGTAAAATACGTTTTATGAATATCTGAAAAATTTAAATTTATGCTAGGATTGAATTTATGCCTACTTCGGTTTATAGCGTTTACGGTTGTAAGTTCTAAAAGTTCCTAAAAGTTCTTAGGAATTTCTTAGGTGTGTAGTCCGCCAACCCGCACTAGGCCAGCGTGGTGGACTAAGGCCTAAGCCCTCTCAGTTGTAGAGGAGGCCCGTGCCCAGCAGTGGGGCGTATATGGGCATCAGCCCGTCATCATCAGATGACGGTCGTAAGTAGCGTTTTAGTGACGATTTGAATATCAACATGTGGGCGTCAAAAACAGTTTGTAATATACATGTGTACCCACGTGTTTGATTATGCCTATAGTATATTTATTTTATTTTTTCGACCCGAAATATCAAACCCCAAACGCGGTTGCCTAATCAAATCACAAGGCGAAAGGAGCAGTCGTTTGTAATTTATATGAAGGTTTAACAACTACTCCACCTTTACAAAACTAGCATATACCGAATGATTTTAACCACAGGAATAATTATAATTCCTCTTTACATCTACCCAAGTTCACACGAGCAAAAGCGCTTTCAGAAACTAGTACAAACCACCTCTAAAACTACCTCACAATGTTCAACGTACTTTGCCAAAGCGGATAACGTTGGTAAAATCATTAATGCAAGCAAATAGAATTACCGCACTTAGAGCTCCTTGTTATGGACGGCGATACCGCTCCAAGCAAATTCGGATTAAGCTCAGCTCGATCGGGATGCAGACTTATCTCCAAGAGCCGATAAGTTGTTTTAACTCACACGTTTCAGCACAATATGCTGAGCTTACATCCTCTTACGAAACACCTCTTTAACTTATCGCTTTGGATCTTTTTGTCCGCTCTCACTAGATTGTTTCAGTTTTTTTTAAAGGCCAAAGATTTTTTTTGTGCATAGCTGTATTTTTATGATCATTTTATTTGTTTTATAAATGCATTTTTTATGTTTTCCCCGACAACCGTTGGGGGAAACGGGCTCTGGAGTGGAGACCGCGACTCGACAAACGTAGTGTAGGGCGCCCTCTGGCTAGGTGGAGTGACGATATTCGCAAGGTGGCTGGCAGCGGTTGGATGAGGAGGGCCGAAGATCGAGCCCAGTGGCGTGCCATAGGAAAGGCCTATGTCCAGCAGTGGACATAAGAAAGGCTGCTGATGATGATGATGATGTGCTTTTAATCATTTCATGCGCTCACTTCTTCAAGGTCCGGCAAAAAAAGATTGTTAAGTGTAATTGATATGTCCTGGGCTTATAGTTTTTGTAAAAAACATTGTGTTTGTCTATATGTGTCACTATGTCCGCTGACCGTAACGGTCAATAAATTATAGATTGTTCTACAATTATTTATAAATATTTCAACATTTAAACATAATAAAAAACGATTCTTAGATATCAGATATAAAATGATAAAATCGAGATGCGATTTACAAAAATTTGAGACTGTTCAAGAAAGTCGAACTGACTCGCAAAGAGTCAAGTGGAAACGCTAGGGTTTAGTAACCCTCCTTTAGAAACGCCAACTATATTTAGTATCTGAACGAGGTATTTCAAGTAGCCCTAGACTTTTTGTAGCACAAAATTTCGTCTACGATTAGAATCAACACACATACCATCACGCCCGAAATCCAAAGGGTAGACAGATATTTATTTCAAACCGACAGTTATGTACATTTTAGATAGATAGATAAACATTTTATTGTGCACCATTTAAACAAAGATATAATACAATGGACCACTTATAATATAGTGGACAATCGAACAACCAGGCATGATGAAATATTCAACGAGTGATCATGGAAATGTTCAAATGATGTATACCTACATACATACATAATACATATATACATACCAAATACATATATACTTAAATATAATACATATACACATAGTGCATAACAAAAAAAACAATATAACAGTTTAGTCCCACATTTTAGTCCCATATAATAGGGGGTGTAGATGTGTCATTTATCACTCTCATTTCCAAATTCCATATTGATGAATAGCACTTTGTGTCAGAGATATCCGAAGTGGGTTGCTCGACAGGCGCTACCTATGGAGACCATATAAGCGGATTGGAATCCTAGAAACGCATTTTGTACTTAAACAAGTATATCAATATTTTTTTTTTTTTTTTTTTTTTTTTAATCTTTATTTATTTAGGGGTTTTTACCCAGCAAGGATATGTCAACCCCATCATACCTTGTACCTTAATATACTACATCAACTATTATAAATACTTAAACTATCTTAAATTAACTAAGTGACAAATTTTTTTTGATAAATTTGAACTAGGATTACATAAAATGCTTTGTATTAAACCTACATCTAAAATATTTATATTAAATTCAGCAAACAATAATTCACGTTCTTTTTTATTTATTTTACATTCTAATAGTATATGTTGGATATCTTCTATTATATTACACGTTAAGCAGATTGGAGAGTTTACCTTTTTAATCATGTAGGCATACTTTGCTGTTGGAAAATGCCCAGAACGGAGTCTGAACGCTAACTTAACATAGTTTCTGTTAAGGTTACTGTCAAACCATGTTTTTTTTGGGGGCGCATTCTGAATAGCTCTGTACCAAACGCCTTTAGTTTTAGATAATTCTATGAAATGTTGTTTCCATTTTTCATAGCACACCAATTTAAATTTTGGTAAAATTTCATAATGGTCCGGTAAATAATTTATTGATGTGCCATTTAAAGCCCCTAATTTTGCTATTTGATCCGCTTCTTCATTTCCCCTGAGTCCACAATGCGCTGGAACCCATTGCAATTTTATTCTTCTACCTGTTTTCATCGAAGAGATGATAAACTTAAGAATTTCAAACGCTATCGATGCACCTCTGCAACCAGAGGCACATCGAGCGACGTGTTGCAGAGCACTCTTACTGTCAGAGAAAATCACAGTTTTTGTAAAATTTTGTTTGTCAGCATAGATGAGAGCTTGCTTAATTGCAATGAGTTCCAGCGACATTATGGATATATCACGGTTAATTCTGAAACCCACTCTATAATTTAAAATTGAGTCGTATATTCCAGCTCCTAAACCATGAGGACCTTTGGATCCATCTGTATAGATTTTGTGCCAACCATTGTATGTGTAGTTGATTTCTGCTTTGGTATTTATACATAGAATATTAGTATCTATAGTACTTTTAGGAACTTTTACACATTCCAGGTCAAATCCTATAAACTTATTTACATCTAAAGATGAAGTCCACGTAGCTAAAGAGAACATACAAGCTAGCTTATGAGATTTAATATCTGTGTCTTTAATATCATGATAAGATTTGACCAGTAATGGTATATTCTTTTTTTTCCAATAACTCATGCTACAAAAGGAACTAAGTTGATTAATAAGATCTAAAAAAGGATTGTTTTTCAAAGAAAACATTTTTGAAACATATTTATATGATAGGTATGATCTCCTCAAAAATAAAGGTTCTATATTTAATTCACTCTCCATAACGTGGATTGGAGAACTCCTCATAAAACCACCTATTAATCTAAGTGCTATATTTTGAAGTTTATCCAGTTTTGACACATGAGTTTTAGCACTGCAGTCAAAGAGGAAACAACCATAATCCATTCTACTTCTAATTAAAGAGATATATAATTGTCTCATGTGTTTCATATGCACTCCCCATGAGCTACCAGAAAGAATTTTTATAATGTTAAGGAATCTTAAACATTTATCAGCAACTTTATTAATGTGTGTACTCCATCTAAGATTTTTATCAAGCCACATTCCCAGGTATTTAATACAATCTGAATATTCTAGATACTGCTCATTTATTTTAAGGTTGCATATAAGCCTTTTCCGTCCTCTACTAAAAATGCAGTATTTGGATTTTGTTGCAGATAGTTCCAAACCAATTTCACTTAACAATGAGACTATGTTTTCAAGTGAATGTTGCATAAGATGTTCACTTTTTTTAAAATCTTTGTTATTGATATACAGTGCAAAGTCATCAGCATATTGTAGGATCTCGACATCATGGCAGGACTGACATACCTTATAGGTTACTAAATTAAAAATTAACGGCGATAAAGGATCTCCTTGTGCTAAACCTTTTTTTGTCCATCTGACAATTTTATTCTCTTGATTGTTGCCTGTGTCAATTTCTAAATGTCTCTCACTCAAAAAGGACCAGATGTAATTGCATAATTTTGTACCTATTCCAAGATGATCTAGAATTAAAACAGTTTTGTCAATTGAAACATTATTATAGGCGTCTTGTATATCAAGGAAGCATGCCAAAGTGGGAATATTTTTTGAAAAACCAATTTGTATATAACTTACCAACCGTGTCAAAGCATCTATACAGGAATATGATTTCCTGAAACCTACAGTTCTGTGTGAAAGAATACCTTGCTTTTCTGTAAACCATTCTAGACGTTTCATTATCATCAAATGGAATATTTTACACAAACAGGATAACAATGAAATAGGTCTTAATTTATTTTCTCCCCCTGAATCATTATTTTTTGGAATCGGCATAATTTGAATGATGCGCCATTGATTAGGAATAATACCAAATTTGAAAATACTATTGTATATAGCAATTAATTCTTTTTTGTAAATATCAGGTAAATTATAAACCATTGTATAAGATATACCATCCCTACCAGGTGCTGAATCTTTTTTCTTAATAGAATTCTCAAGTTCCTGAATACTAAATTCCTTTTCTAAGTTTTCATTGTGCGAGATAAAGTTAGGTTTAAAATTTTGCACATAATCTGGGGTAAGTGAACGTAGTAATTCCTTTTGCCTATCAATAGCGGTAAAACATTTTGACTGCCTAAAACCCTTAACCCATCTCATGCGGTGCCACATACTTTGTACTGAGGTTACTTCGTCAATAGAATCACAAAATGAATGCCAACTTTTAGTTTTTGCCTTTCTAATTAATTTATGTGATTCTTTAGTCTTTTGCTCTAGAATTTCAAAATTTTGAGGAGTGGGATTACGACGAAATTTAGATAACGCCAGCCGACGTTCTGCAACTATTTTGGATAATTCGGGTGACCAATAGTTTTTAGGTTTAAAAGTGTTCGTCGGTTTGAAACAACACTTTACATAGGGAATACATTTGTTGGCAGCATCATTAAGCAACTCTATAAAACTATTATACCTGCGTTGTATATCCTCATTGTTAAGCGATTTGTAGTTATTAATAAGTGTCTTTTTATATTCATCCCAATTAGCTATTTTGAAATTTCTTCGCCTATATATTTGAAAACTGTTTGCAATATTTAATGACATTTTAATAACCAAATGATCACTGCCTAAACTCTCGTTGCAAACTCGCCAAGTTACTAAAATCGCTATGTCTGAGGATGCAAATGATATGTCCGGAGAAGTTTGTTGTAAATTTCCATTGACTAATTTTACTCTTGTGTGTGCACCATCATTTAGAGAGACAAAAGAGTTTTCAAGCGACGAATCCAATATCTGTAACCCCCTTGCATCAGATTTGCTCGACCAGTTCCTATGGTGACCATTCATATCCCCGGCTATTAAAGTTTTACCAGAGAATTGAGAAAAATTATTATCCCAATCCGAAACTTGAGTACGCACATGGGATGGACAATAAATACCTACGACATATTTTAAATCTTTACAATTAATTAATTTTATACTAACAATTTCTATATCAGCGTTTTTGTTATCGATGGGATAAAAATGTGCCTGTATTGATTTATGCACAAAAATTGCCACTCCTCCATAGCCATCAACTCTATTTTTTTTATAAATATAGTAATTCCTTATATTAATTGAGGAGTCATTGTTCAACCACGTTTCACAAACTATAGCAACATGTATTTTTTCTTGTATTAAGAGATTTTCAAATAAGCTTAACTTAGGTCGAAGACTTTGTGAGTTCCATTGTAATATGTTTATCTGCACATTATTATAATTAGCCATTTAAATTTTTAGTAATGATTCAAAAATGCCGCCTTTTAAAAACAAATCAACTAAAAACGTTTTAAATTCTACATACAAAAGTTTACAAATTAATGTTACTTTATCCTCAAATGTTGCTTCTGACAGTACAATGTTTTTCATTTTAATTAACAGATACCTCAAATCAAATTTTTGGCGCGAATCACTACGTCCTTTATTCTTCTCCGTATAATGGGTTTCTTCTATATCCGGTACAGAATTCTCTTCTGTTCCTTGAATTCTATTATCTTCTATAAGGTACTGTGCTTTCGACTTTCGATGCTCATTATAGTCCGATTTTTTTAAATGATTTGTTTTCTCTAATATTGTTTCCGTCTGACCGAGTATAGCCTGGTTGATTACTTTGTCGTGTTTAACTGACGGATCATTTGTATTTTGAAGGATAAATGCAGGGCGAAGTGCTTCAGAATTTGAATTTTCTTCTCTTTGTTTGTCAATATACAGTTGTAACGCTTTTCGGTATGGTACTTGGTGGTCACTCATGATTTTCCGTATAGATTTTTCTTTCAAAAATAAGGGGCATTTTTTATCCAAAACAAAGTGCGGTCCTTTACAGTTCAAGCATTTGACATCTTTCAAATCACAATTATCATGATTTCCCGCACATTTAGGACACAGTTTCTTTTTTGTCGGACAGTATTTAAAAATATGACCAAACTGCCAACAACCTGAGCATTGGCTCACAGGGAATACATAAGGTTCTACCTTGAATCGACATCCATACCCATAAACATAAGTAGGCAGAGAATTTCCTTTAAAACAAACTCTTATGCATTCACTATCAACCCATTGTCCATCTGAGTTCAATCTTTTTAATCTTTTGACAGATATAATTTCATTATCACATTGTAACACCTCTTTTATGATAATTTCCTCGCTTAAATCAAGGTCAACGCCTTTAACAGTTCCATAGCAAAAACTCAATTCATCTGCTAACTGTAATCTGCATCCCATCTCTTTAAACTTCTGGCAATTTAATAACTTTAAAGCCTCTTCCTTTTCTTGAAATTGAATAAAAACTTTATTATAACTTTTATATTTAATTCTAGTTATTCCAGTTATGTTTTCACTACGCAGTAACTTTGCTAATGCCATTTGTTTAGGCAAACATTCTATCGATGTAATCGAAACTTGTTGCATTCCAATAACTCCTGTCTCATTGTTTTTATTTCCGTCTACCGCCGAATTACTTTTTGTTTTTATCGTATCACTCAAAATTCTTCGTTTAGCTCTTCTTTTTTCTACAATAATAAATTCATTTTCTTCACTATTGTCATCTTCTCGGGTCTTTCTCTTCTCCACTTTATTTTGCGCTTGTTCCGGAGATGTTTTTTCAGCAGATTTTTTTTCACTACTATTAGTATATAACGCAAAATTACGCTCACAATTGTTTATAAACTCATTGTCACTTAAGTCATCCTCGTCACTGACATCGAATTCCATCGTAAAAAGATATTTCGTACGAATAAATACTAAATATCGCGGAGAAATATTAAGCGCGTGCGCTGTGGCTCAGTCGCGACAACGAACCGAAGTATATCAATATTGTTTTCAACTTTACCAACCACTGCAATATCGTGATGAGGGGGAAAATATTGTGAGTTCATCATTTGTTAAGTCCATCAATACACTAGGCTATCGTTGACTTAAGAATCATTTTTCGCAATTGTAATTGAGGTCCATGTCCAAGTACAGGTTTTAATGAGCTCATTAAAATACCCATTGAAAATTAAAAAATAATTGAACACTTTTCCGCGGAAAATTTATATAATGTTTAAGCTTTGATGTCGTATTACGTTCGTCGATGAGGTTTCCTGAAACCTAATAATTGTTATTGTTTCTATCCCCAACCCTTTTATTATTGATCAACTATTAATGAGGTGCATGTCAAAACAGATGTTTTTACAAGCAATAGGAGTGAGCTCGCAAAATGTTGATGCTCGTCAAGTATTTGCTATACCTAATTTATTAGTAGTAGTATGATTGTTATTATGTTTTATTTTGTATAAATTTGTGTTATAGTCCCGCCAGTTCGAATTGGGTACCTAAACTTGTAATGGCTGTGTGTGTTGAAGTAATAAATAAATAAATAAATAACTAAACCCATGGCAATACTTCTATTGTTGCGATATCCGTATGCGGTTTACGTCACTTCCCACAAGGATCTTCGATCATATCTCGAAAATAAATTTAAGTTTTCCTGTTACGTCTGGTCATCTATATTAATCGCTCGCTAACAATATAGCTGAAAGTAAGCTTCATATGTATGGACTAAGGATTTTCTTACATAGTCCTATGGACGTCGTGAAATAGCATGATTGTATCGCTACATAAATTTTATTTAGACCACTATCTCTACCATAAGTTAGACCCCCTATACTTGGACCTTATATGTACATCGCCAACTCAAATGGCTCTAACCAAACAATCGCGAAGCACAATTTAACTTAAAATACATACAATTTAATTGAGGGAATCCCAAGTCGCGAGCACACGCGAAGCATTTACTTCTGATAAGGAGGTTTTCTTTCGCAGTGCAACTCGCCCCTGACCTCGAGTTGATCTTAAGGCACAATTAACCTTCATCGTCGCCCTCGTCCCACAGATATAGACAGATACAGCGGTGTAAATGACGCTTGAGCACGAACCTTCAATGCCTCTCATGTGGAGGGGGCTCGGGAATATTTTATTTTTTTGTTGACAGACACACTCGTTGTCCCAAATTGTTATACAATTGGTGTGTTGTACATTTTGATGTTGGATCAGGTTACTTTCTGAACAGCAGATGAGATGCTTGTGTTTTAAATATAAATACGAGGGACAAACCTTCAAAGATCTTATCTTTTTACAGACAAAGTAACTTGAAGCTCGGTGGGAGATCGAAATGTTTGATCAAAGTTTTCTTTGATATCTGTATAGAAGTTTCAAAATGTTACTCTTAAAAAAGTTCTTTTTTTACCGTGATATTACTTTCTACCCTATCCTTTTTTTAACAAGTGGAAAGTTCACCTCCACTTTTAGTAACGACGTACGTACTGACCTAAATCTAAAATGGATTAACTAAAATAAATATGAAAAATTTAAATAAATTTAGCCATCTACACAGTTAATAATCAGATAGATTGTAACCAATTTTGTAGTTCAATTTAAAAATCCGTGAGCTACAAAAACAGCGTTAAATTTATCCATAGCCGATTAACAAGTAAACCTAAGACAGAATCGATTGCCATTGACGTTAAGCTCTACGCCGAAGCAATATCGCCAGCTCACGATCACAATCAAATTGCGGAGCTTTGTAAGTATGGATACGGTTAGCATAACACGTGTTGTACGCAAACAACTACACACACTAGAGAACACAATACGCAGCGCTGATTTTAAGTGTACCGTACTCTACGCGGTAGAGTCACAAAAGTAGCGTTAGAATAAATTTATATTCATACAAACATAGCCTCATGTCTTTGTTCCCAAAGGGGTAGGCAGAGGTGCATTTCTGCCCACACATTTCTCCAGGTATCAGTCTCACGTACTAGGGTGTGAGCCTATTGCCATTTTTCAGGTAGATTTCCATTTTTCTGCTACTAGGACTTTCCTACCATAAAAAATAAATAACACTTTGCCTGACCCGGTAATCGAATCCAGGACCTCTAGATCGCTGGGCACTCACTTAATGCGCTAGACAACGAGGTCGTTATTCTGAAATAAATTCCTTTTATATAAAGCCAGAATTGCAAACACAATAGGAAACTTTATTTTATTGTATGTTTTCAGCGTTAGTAATTCTTTTGAACGTCATTGTATGCGCTTTTACAAACAGTTACACTGACTAATTCAACAAAGCCTGTTGAGAAATTTAAAACTAGAACTGAATAGCAAAGCCATAATGAAGTAGATTATGGGATTATGACACTCAAATAGCATAAGAATATACAATAAGTATATTTTGACTTTAGGAAACGTATTTTTATGGAAAATTTACTCATATGTTTTGTAGAATACTCTCGGTTGGTGCCCGCTCTGCTTGGGAGTTGTTTTATCTAAAAAAAATAACCTTTTGCTCTTTCCCAAGGTCTGATCTATCTCCATACTAATATATAAACAAGACTGTCTCGTGGTCTCGCGGCACAAGTATGTGCCGAGCGATCTAGAGGTCCCAGATTCCATTGCCGGGTCGGGAAAAGTTGGGTTTTTCTATTAACAAATTCGAAAAGCAGCTCGGAGTTTGGAATTATGCCCGAAAAACGGCCACAGGCTCGCCTACTATAACGTGAGACTGATACATACCTAGAGAAATGTTTGTGAAGAAATGCACCTCTGCCTACCCCTGCGGGTAATACAGGCGTGAGGTTATGTATGTACTAATATCATTCAAATCGGTTTAATACTTTTTGAGTTTATTAGTTAAACATACTTAAATACAAACCTTTCCCATTCATAATATTAGTAAAGAATTAAAGATATGTCATATTTTACGATTATTTTACGACGGATTGGTGTAGATTATGAGAGCATTTCCATTTAATTCAACTTTCTTAGCTAAATAAATTTTAACCCTCAACAAGATTTTTTTCAACCGCCCGTCACTTCAACTTTTTCACGTAATTTATATCAAGAACCAACCCAATGTAAATTGTAAAATTAACACGACATTTGAATTACAAATAGACCTTCCGTGTTCTTTCGCATTTAGCGATATTCGTGCAAATTAAATATAATTCAACACGTCGTTTCTAACTTTGACTGACTGCCTCGTGGTCTCGCGGTACAAGTATGTGCCGTGCGATCTAGAGGTCCTGGGTTCGATTCCCGGGTCGGGCAAAGTGTTATTGGGTTTTTCCATTAGGAAATTCTCGGTAACAGCACGGAGTCTGGAAATGTGCCCGAAAAACGGCAATAGGCTCGTCCCCTATTACGTGGGACTGATACATACTTGACGAAATGTGGGTGCAGAAATGCACCTCTGCCTACCCCTTCGGGGAATACAGGCGTGAGTTTATGTATGTATGTGATTTCTAACATGACATTAGCTAAGCGGGTGTTGGTTAGTGTAGAGGGCACTCCCTCAGCTTTAATGCTGAGTAGGTCATCATTACAGCTAAAAAGAGTAAGGCAACATGCTACAAGAAATCTGTGTGGAATCAAAGCCTACAAAACTCTTGTAGGAAAATTCAAGTTCTTGCCTCTCAAAGTGTATTTTAACAAGAATAAGTAAGCAGTAACTAAAAGTCAAGAAATTTGGTCTACAACCAACCAAGTGACCACTAGCACTTACATTGCTACTAAAGGTAACTTTAATAAAAAAAAACACTCATCAACAATTTGAAAAAAACTGTTTTTATGTCCTAGTGGTCCCTTATTTTCTATTTGAACTCTATGTATGACCATACCCACGTCTCCCATCTTTCGTTATACACACTACACATACACTCATGCCAGCCTGCTAATATGCTTCTTTAAGGTACGTCTAAAAGACCCAGGAACATATAAAGGAGAGAAAAAGTGGGCTTGCAAACTATTCCACAGCTTAATGCGGCAATGAAATGAATGAAAACAAAGTTGCAGAAAAATTACAAATTTATGTGCTACGTTAAAAAAACTAAACGACGAAATCTTAGTACAACGGAACCTTAAAAAATAGCATGCATATATACCTAAATTTATAAACCTACTTAGCTAATTAAATACAAAATTTACATACAACAACGTGCATAAGTAGATTTATTAACTCGGAAATGTTAGAACAACTAGCATAATTTACTGATTATATTGTTGTTAATTGTGACGTGAACAAGACTTTAAAGGACAACAACAAATACATTCAAGACTAATATAAATCATTACAAGCGGTTAAAAAACTTTACTCTGAGTTTTACATCTATAACCTCTCGCCTATATTCCCCGAAGGGGTAGGCAGAGGTGCATTACTGCACCCACATTTCGCCACATATCAGTCCCACGTAACAGGGGGCGAGCTTATTACCGTTTTTCAGGCACATTTCCAGACTTCGTGCTGCTACTGAGAATTTCCTAATGGAAAACCCCAATATCGCCTTGCCCGACCAGGGAATCGAACCCAGGACCTCTAGATCGCATGACACATACTAGTGCTGTGAGACCACGAGGCATTCCGAGTTTTACTTATTCTGTACTAGCTTAGTAATAGAGTTAAGTAAGTTATAAGCCTCAAGGATTGTGATCGAGACTAAATTTTAGCGGTCGCGGGTTCAAGCCACTGGCCACTCCGTCGTTTGGAATTTATGTATGTTTTTACAATTATCATGTACTACCTAAATGGTATCTTTATACTATCAAGTATATAAATAAATGGTGAATTTTTGAAGGTGGGCAGTCCATTGCAAACTAGAACAACGTGATAGACTAAGGCTAAAACCCTCTCAGTTGTAGAGGAGAACCATGCTCACCATTAGGACGTATATGGGCTGATATACAAGATAGCAATAGAATGGTTTACGCGTGTTCTGCATACGTAATGTTTCTTCTAAAAAAAAATATTCTCGTAACTATTCAAATTGCAAGTGCAAAAACTTGTGATTGCCTTCTGCTATATCATAATTAATTTCAACTTATGTGCCAAAATTATTAGAAGAATATTTTTTTCGTAACAACTCTAGAGAGAAATAGATACTGAGTCCAACCTAGGTATTATCAATATCGATCACATAAACAACAAAGATTGACAATTGAAAAGAACTTGTAAAAGTATTTTTGAATAAAGATAATTTTGACTTTGACTTTGACAACTGCATACTAATTTGACCGTCCAGTTAAATCGAGCGGCTAAGACAACTAGATCAAGCGGTTAGCCACCTATTTCGTGGCCATCCGATTATAATTTAATCACTGCAGATCTACCGACAAACACCTGAACGAAGCGACGACAGGCGCTGTCATCATGCTTTAATAAAATTTATAGCACACATATACTAGCTGTTATTGTCCAGTTATTATCTGTAATAAATGTACAGCAAGTTGCTATAACCAAGCACATAAGCTGCAAGTAAAGTTAGTTGGATATTTATTGACTTGACTTAGTTTGTACTTTAAAATTACGTCAAGGAGGAATAAGAATTGTACAATAAAAAACAATTGTTGTTTGTGGTTTTGATAGTCCTCTCAAAGAGTTACATATTTCCGACCTAAAAAGCCTACTACCCATTACTACGATCCTTTAAATATCCCTAAACTAAATTTCATCTATATCGGATTGTAGTGGTTTAGGTGTAAATTCGTAACAAACGAATACTTTTTATATTCATCATGTAAGATAATTTCAGCATTTTTACTGTAATCTAAAAATGTTAGATGCAATTTATTTTATTGCATACATACATTCATACATACATAAACTTACGCCTGTATTCCCCGAAGGGGTAATCAGAGGTGCATTTCTGCACCCACAATTCGCCAAGTATGTATCAGTCCCACGTAATAGGGGGCGAGCCTATTGCCGTTTTTCGGGCGCATTTCCAGACTCCGTGCTGCTACTGAGAATTTCCTAATGGAAAAACCCAATAGCACTTTGCCCGACCCGGGAATCGAACCCAGGACCTCTAGATCGCACGGCACATACTTGTGACGCGAGACCACGAGGCAGTCAAAATATTTTAGGAATATAAATGAAAACTTAAAGTTTAAAAAAAACTAATTCGGAATTGGGAAAAAAAATGTGTAATCAGAAAGTTAAAAAATCAGGTATAAAATACTGGTGAATACATAATTGTCGATACTTATTAGTTTAAGTCGAAACTTACTTTTAACTAACCCCTATTGGTTCTTATATACATAGAGGCGTTCTCATAGACGAAGTCTCGGGTAAAATTAAGTCCTTTCTTAATTAATATTTAACTACCTTATATTAATGTGAAATTCCAAGTAAAACGCAATTACTTAGTCACACCACATCACGGAAACTGCATTATAAAAACTAACTAATCTCCACCTACCTAATTCATTTTTACTCATACTACTCATTCTCACTCAATCTACCTTGAAGATTTACGCAATCAAAACGAACAGCAGTTCTCATAAAATGACATCAGTTGATGGCTGGAGAAATTGACTTCCCGCGTTTATTAAGGACGTGAGGGGTGACGCGGACTATTTCCCAAGGGCGGGCACAGACTAAAAATAACTGACGTTGCCTGACTTCAGCTCAGACGCTTTCGGTTTTTCGGTTTAATGGCATATTTTTAATTTGGTAAGTTCGTAGGATTGAAGTTGTTATGAAGAATACAGAAATGGACATGCGAAACCTTTTACCTATAAGTGAATGCAGTCCGCTAGGTGATTTTTTTGTTTTATGAAACACGAACAAGCTGCGAGCAAAAGCTGGGTTTAATATATTAAATACACCCAACAGTCACATACATAGTTTTGACCCCACACACGGATACAAGTCCTATGTCGTGGGTATCAGAGACTACGGAGAGACTTTTTTGGTCTCACAAACACCCAGACTCGAAACAATTACATATGGATCACACAAACATTTGTCTCGGTGCGGGGATCGAACCCGCGGCCTCTCGTTTCGCAAGCTGGTGTTGAGCCAACTACGCCACGGGGCTGTCGTTGGGGCTGGCATGTATACACCTACATATTATGTATATATATGTATATATTATTATGCCCATCTAGAAGCGAAAATTAAAGTAAAATAATTGATACTTTTAATTACAAGTACAATCATGAGTAACGTATTTTAGAATTTATATCTTCCAGGACTATTATATTATTTAATCAAGCAGATTTATTCAAATTTTATTCACACTACGAACATTTGTATCAAGACTGAGATCAAACTCTCTCTCAACCTGGTTTCTAACAAACTGCACCGTAGAGGTTGTTAATCAAATAAAATGGTATTTAACAGCGTCAGTTATGCCTAACTAAGAAAATCCCACGCAAGACTGGCAAAGACTGGCAAGGAGCAAAGAAAAAAAAAATTACCTCCCAGCAAAACCACTTGCATTTTTCGGCTAGCAAGTACCACTCCAGCGCTAACAAGTGTTGTGCGAATCTAGCTACCCACTTGCTGACTCGGCCCACCTAATTTTCACTTCAGTTTTATGTTGGTAAAATTGCACATGCATTTTACAAAGTGCCCGTTTTTGCCAGTAGATGGATCTGTTAGTGTTATTCGTTTGGCCTAGAAATATGAAAGTTTTTATGAAGGCATGGTTTTTGCTTCCAAAGGCTAAAAGAATATTGGGACGGATAGTGGCCAATGCATGTGGAATACTGTATTATATATTATTATATTCTCAGCCTATCGCCGTCCACTGCTGAACGAAGGCCTCCCCAAGTAGGCGCCAACCATCCCGGTCTTGAGCAGCCCTTATCCATCCGCTACCCGCCACCTTTCTCAAGTCGTCAGACCATCGTGCTGCAGGACGTCCTACACTACGTTTGCCTAAGCGCGGTCTCCACTCCAACACTTGTCTGCTCCAACGGCCGTCCGTCCGTCGGCAGACATGGCCGGCCCACTTCCACTTTAGCGTGCTAATTCTGCGGGCAATGTTAGTGACTCAGGTTCTCTGGCGGATGACTTCATTACGAAATATATCCACCAGAGAAACTCTGGAATACTGGATGTAGTAAAAATGGATTCAAAACTACCGTATTTCCGCTACTGCGACTTCTGTACACTTCTTTGTTGGAGGTTCGATTTGGTCCCATTTTTTTTTGGAATTCGTTTAGAGATACTACGATAGACTGAACACTGAAGTAGATAAACTTGTTTTATCATTCCTAACCTCTGGGTTATCCAAACAAGAGCCAAATGATCATTTTCTATGACCTATGCTATCTAAGATCTACTTATTTACACGTACAGCTCCATACTTTGTATTCATCATCATCATCAGCCCATATACGTCCCACTGCTAAGCACGGGCCTCCTCTACAACTAAAAGAGTTTAGGCGTTAGTCCACTACGCTGGCCTAGTGCGGGTTGGCGGACTACACACCTAAGAAATTCCTAAGAACTTTTAGGTGTGCAGGTTTCATCGCGATGTTTTCCTCACCGTTAAAGTACGTGATAATTCTTTGTGAATACACACACAACTTCGAAAAGTCAGAGGTGTGTGCCTGGGACTTGGACCCGCGACCGTCAAGATTCTCGACCGCGTGCATAAACCTCGAGGGCATCACTCATCATACTTTATATTAGTTGCAAGATATTGTATACCTAATTATACAATTGTAAGTTCAGGTGGGTAGGTTAAGAAAGAAATTGGCCTAAGGAAATATCATCGTAAGGCCCATACTCAATAGAATATTCGGTAATAAAACCCCAACCAGAGCTCATTCAACAGTCCCAGGACGCGTGAACAGACGACCCAAGCACATATTTAAGTCTGCTGACACTAGTGGAGTTAATTAACTACAGGGTCGTTTTCGGCACTACGCCACTCTCTGTTTGCGATGGCAAAAAAGGTGCTTGTAATTAGTGCGGCATCCCCAAGGAACACATTACGTGATACGACGAAATCTTCGCTTCATCGCGTGTCAATGAAATCATTCGTATGTTAAACAATGGATAAAATAAATTGATAAGTTTGTTTTTTGTAGTTGGAAAAATAAATTATTTTTTTTACTATTTGGAGCCACTATTTTGAACGGTGAAGGAAAACATTGTGATGAAACCTGCACACCTAAAAGTTGTTAGGAATTTCTTAGATGTGTAGTCACCCAACTTGCACTAGGCCAGCATGGTGGACTTGGGCCTAAACCCTTTCAGTTGTAGAGGAGGCCCGTGCCCAGCAGGGGGACGTACATATATGGGCCGATGATGATGATGAATATTATAAACTAATAAATAATTCGCTCTATTACATTTAAATGTCTAATCAATGAATTATAAATTATAAATGTTGTTTCAGATATAAATTAGAGAAGTAACAGCGGCCGTGGCGCAGTTAGCTAAACACCAGGTCTGATCCTCGCATCAAAATAAATTCACATGTGGCGTACCTAATATTTAATTTATTTATTAAATATTTTTATTTATTAACATATTTAATATTATGTATATTTATCCACAGTAACACTCACACGCATTACACAACACATTCACATTACAATACATTACACTTACAGACCCAATATATTAAATGTGGAGTACATTGGAGACACTGCATACCACGGGTCGGGCGTAAACCTGTTTGCGTGGCGACAGAGATAAGCGACGGCGCGCATCGCTTCAACTCACGCGCCGGCCGGCCAGTCGGTACACCTCTCTCGCTCGCGAAGCCCGTGTCACCTGCTACCTCACCGCCTTATCTTGTCCGCGCTTAACAGCTGATTATTGTGAACATTCTCGTACTGTAATATGTCTCATGTCCTTCTGTAATTTCTACTTCTTGTGACTATATTGTGTGTGTTAAATTTATCTTCTTGTGTCGTGTATATACTCTGACTGTGTCTATTGCTATATATGTACTGTGTGTGCAATTAAACGCCATAAACTTTTAGCTATGATGTAGCTAAGTAGTAGCAATAGTTTAGCTATGTATAGGCGGCGTCGGGGTGCTCGGATACGGGCACGTGGCGACAGCGCCTGATGTTGCGTGTGGATGAGATGTGCCGGATGATGGTGCAAGCGTAAGCGCAATGATAAAGCACGAAGCAGTTTAAGCGTTTATTCACAGCACAGTACATATACAGCAAAAGTCACGACACAAGAAGATATTGTTCACACACACGATATAGTCATAAACAAGTAGAAATTACAGAAGGAGACGAGACAGATAAAAGAACGACGATATTAACACAAAAGCAGCTGTTAAGCGCGGACGAGATAAGGCGGCGAGGTAGCGGGTGACACGGGCTTCGCGAGCGAGGGAGGTGTACCGACTGGCCGCGTCGGCCGCGCGGCCGACGCGTGAGTTGAAACGATGACGCGCATCGCTCGCTCGCTGTCACTACACGAAACCGGTTTGCACCGGCGCGATATCGTGCGCCTCCAATGCACTCCACGTATATTTAATAATATAATAAATCTGTTTGGTTCTGTAGGTGTAATGCGTGTAAGTTAGTATGTATATGTGTCGAGTGTAATTGTTAGTATTATAATGTATATACATGATATTAAATGTTTATAATAAATAAATATATTTTATAAATAAATAAAATATAAGGTACGCGACAAACTGTTTTATGCTTATCATTGCGCTTGCGCTTATATCATCATCCGGCATACATCATCCACGCACGCAACACCAGGCGCTGTCGCCACGTGCCCGTATCCGAGCACCCCGACGCCGCCTATACATTAGCCACATACTACGCTAAACTAGCCACACATCACAGCTAAACACAAATATTTAGTTCGGGTCTGTGTGTATGTGAGACCAAAAAGTTTCTCATAGTTCCTCGTGATTAATTTGTGTGACTGTTGGGTGTTTTTTCTTTTTCTTTTATTTAGATATACATAGAGTTCGCACAGACGTGGACCGCTTACTAGTCAGCTTAATATCTTACATAAATATTTTCATATATAAATAAATAAATAAATATAATAAATACACCCAACAGTCACATACATAGTTCTGACCCCACACTAAGATACTAGTCTTGTGTCGTGGGTATCAGAAACTACGAGAGACTTTTCGGTCTCACAAACACCCAGACCCGAAACAAATACTTGTGGATCGCACAAACATTTGTCTCGGTGCGGGGATCGAACCCGCGGCCTCTCGTTTCGCAAGCTGGTATCTAGCCAACTGCGCCACGGGGCTGTCAAAATATAACGCGGTACATGTATGTGCCGTGGGATCTAGAGATCCTGGGTTCGATTCCCGGTTCGGGCAAAGTGTTATTGGGTTTTTCCATTAGGAAATTCTCAGTAACAGCACGGAGTCTGGAAATGTGCCCGAAAAACGGCAATAGGCATATTACGTAGGACTGATACATACCTGGCGAAATGTGGGTGCAGAAATGCATCTCTGACTACCCCTTCGGGGAATACAGGCGTGAGTTTATGTATGTATGTATGTAATTTCATATAACAGTGACACCGCAGACAGAGGTGTTTTTTGCACCAACGGAATGTCAGAAGGTGAATTCAATGGAATTCGTATTTCCATTAATCGAACACATTTCAAGACTCTGTGCTAACTTAAAAAATCAATAGCACTCTATCTTATCCGGGAGTCAAACCGGATCTCAATTGCAAGCCGCATACTTATCTCGCAAGACCAACTTGGCAGTCGGTAAATCTTATAACATAATATTACTTCCAAGACTGTATCCATCAGATTACAACTCGCAAATCCACATTTTATACGCGAAAATGAGTTATAAAATACGTGTCAGTTACTCGCGAATGTTCAGTGGAGGTGAGGATGATGCATGGTGTGCCGGCGAGGAATAATACACGAGGCGCTTTAAGCTGTTTATTTTGAAGGAGAAAAGAAAATACGGAAGAATGTAATGATACAATGGCATTTATAGTCGTAGTTTTCAAACATGTTTATTTTTAAACCGTATTTTTGATGTTAAAAGTTAGGAGTTTTTAAATTTATGTAGTTACACATACTGTTCCTTATATTAAAGGCGTCCTAGCTAGCTCAGTGTGAGGCTGTGATGTACACTTTCTATAACCTCACACCTGTATTCCCCGAAGGGGTACGCAGAGGTGAATTTTTGCACCCACATTTCAGGTATATATCAGTCCCACGTGACTTAATAACATGAAAAAATAACGTGAAAAAACTTAACACTTTTCCCAACCCGAGAATCAAACTCAGGACCTCTAGATCGCACAGCACATACTTGTGCCGCGAGATCACGAGGCAGTCAGTATGTAGTTTTTGTGTACTTTATTTATCCCATTGTTACAATTTGAACATTATCGGAACGAGGACAAGTGTCCACCATACATAAACATCTAATTAGGTGTTATATGGCGCGTGCGATAAAGAAGTCTCGACATCCATTTTCTGATCTGATTATAAGGTTTTCCTGTAAAAAAATTCAATAGGAAACGGAGACTGGAAAATTTTATTCATACATAAACTCACGCCTGTCTCCCCTCGGATAGGCCGAGACTATAGAGCGCCAAATGCTACAGTACAAAAACTCTTTCGCTTCCTCAACTGACATCCTCTTCATGCCTGCACACCGGTTTCTAGGACTCTTTATAATACCCTTTATAAAGCAATTAAAACGTTTACTCAACGGTAGTGATAACGCTGTCTACTGCATAGTAAAGGGTAACACTCGTTGAGAAACAAGTATAACTTTTATATTATTCAACAACTTTTATATTTTTAAACATTAATCCCTCTTGCAACTGACAATTCCATCGACTGAGCTCGAACTGCTCAGCGACACCATTTTTATACAGATCAATTGACGGTCTTATTTTTAAATATTTTTACAAAGTCCAATAATCAATTTATATTAATCAAGATTATATTCTCATTAAAGTTATTGATAATTTTAATTATACTTATAAGTTATAAAATAAGCATTATGCAATTTTACTATTACTACAATAATTATTAGTAAAACGTCTGTACGCATAAGCTTTTAATAATTTAAAAATATAATATTGTAAGGTATTATAATGAAATACATTTATAATTAGTAAATATTACTATTTAGCCTAACAATAGATATTATGTCAATTTCTGACTGGTTGTGGAAATGGTGTGGGTATCTCTGCCTGTCCCTTTAGTATACATCATGAGAGAGCATGAACGAATTAAAATGATTTAATGTGAAAACTACAACAACAGACTTTTTTTTTATATTTCATTTACATTTTTTTGGATGTACTGTTTCTTTAAGGACATATCAATAATAAACAAGATAAAATTTGGTGCTCATTGGTAAATGTATGATCTAGCCTTCGCATCGTCTCTAGAGAAATAAACACGTAATATCACATCGAAGGCCTAGCTCAATACAGAATGTATAAGTCATAACAGAAAGTTCATTGACAGCCTTCATGCTCATCAATATGAAGCGGCCGTGAGACGAAAGGCCTTGGGTTTGATTTTTGCAACAAGACAAATACCAAAAATATTTAAGTATATTAGTCTTGGTGAAAAAGAAAAGAGTTTCTAAGTTTGTAATACCTGAAACTTGTGACTTAGTCTCATAAGAGGCTGGGTGACAATGCGGTCTTATAACCTTCATCATCATCATCTGCCCATAATATACGTCCCACTGCTGGGCATGGGCCTCCTCTACAACTAAGAGGGTTTAGGCCTTAGTCCACCACGCTGGCCTAGTGCAGGTTGGTGGACTACACACCTCAGAAATTCCTAAGAACTTTTAGGTGTGCAAGGTTCATCACGATGTTTCCCTTCACCGTTAAAGTACGTGATAATTCATTGTAAATAATTTTAACCTTACCTGTACATATAAAATAAAAGACAATAGCCGTCGTCTTTGTCTTTGGTCAATACTTAGTTTTTGAATATAGAAAACATAAAATTTTACAATCCGCATAAGGCTGAGAGTTAAAATAATAAAAGAAATATTAAATCATACTCAACCACTCAACTTTATTTTAAGTATATGATAAGATATTATTTGTGTGCGTATAATTTTCACATTAAACGAATACGTTAAATGCGCATTCTATTTCAAAGGTTTTATGGCAAATTTATTCTTTAAAGACTTGCTTTTTTGTTCTGAAAGCAATATTAAGCGGCTTTTTACAGATTTAACAATATTTTACGTTTGTTACAATGGTAATGCCTGGCTAATGGTTTGAGGCGGGCTTTTAAGTGTTAGTGTTTAACGCATTTGCCATTTGGTATGATCTCTCAGTTGTAGAGGAGGCCCGTGCCCAGCAGTGGGACGTATATGGGCTGATGATGATGATGATATATAGTAAAGCGATGCAAGCTCCCGAAATAAATAAAAATAAATAAAAAATAAATACACCCAACAGTCACATACATAGTTCTGATCCCACACTAAGATGCAAGTCTTGTGTCGTGGGTATCAGAAACTACGAGAGACTTTTCGGTCTCACATACACCCAGACCCGAAACAAATATTTGTGGATCACACAAACATTTGTCTCGGTGCGGGGATCGAACCCGCGGCCTCTCGTTTCGCAAGCTGGTGTCTAGCCAACTGCGCCACGGGGCTGTCGTTTAAATGACGTTTTAGTTTCGAACCTTAGGCCAATCCTTTAGATACTTTTTGATGTTATAAGTTTTTGATAAAGGCTAGTTCTACATAATAGATGACAGACCTTTTACCGTTTCTTGGACATTTTTCTGTGCTGCTACTGAGATTTACTTAATGATTACCCAAATAAAATTTTTCCCGACACGTTTATCGAACCCTGACCTCTCAATCGCGGGCTCTAATTTGCGATACAAAATATAGTCAGAATGTTAATATCACATAAACTCACGCCTGTATTCCCCGAAGGGGTAGGCAGTGGTCCATTTCTGCACCAACATTTCGCCAGGTATGTATCAGTCCCACGTAATAGAGGGCCTATTGCCGTTTTTCGGGCACATTTCCAGACTCCGTGCTGCTACTGAGAATTTCCTAATGGGAAAACCCAATAACACTGCCCGACCCGGGAATCGAACCCAGGACCTCTAGATCGCACGGCACATACTTGTACCGCGATACCACGAGGCAGTCATGTTAATATCCCACCTTTTTTAACGTCAATATTCTCTAAAAATTTATAATATGCTCCCTATTTTTCTCTCATTTTAAATGTCTCTAATAGAAGTTCCATCCTAGTTCTTTGATATGACAAATACGTCATCATCATCATGAGCCCATACAGGGTGTAAAAAGACCATGATCGGAAACTTAGGTTATAATGTTGCGGTGATTAAAAACACATTGACGTTAAAAAATCATATGTTCGAAACGGCCGCTTTTTAGTAATTCGGGTAACGTGTAATATCGGGACTTTTATAAATGTGTGACAACCAATAGCAGGCCTTCATTTTTGTTAAAAAAAATACATTGGTCGTCTGATCGTCGTAGAATGAACAGGTAACAGGCAAGCGGCGACACTCGTCCCCATACAAAATACTGTCTATTTCCCTTCTAATCTTATTCAGCTATACTGTAGGTAAAAAAACATAATAATGACATAAATACTTCTAACTCCATCCATTGTATTTCTTCATCAACCTAAATACGTCCCACTGCTGGGCACGTGCCTCCTCTACAACTGAGAGGGTGTAGGCCTTAGTCCACCACGCTGGCCTAGTGCGGGTTGGCGGACTACACACCTATGAAATTCCTAAGAACTTTTAGGTGTGCAGGTTTTATCACAATGTATTCCCTCACCGTTAAAGCAAGTGATAATTCAATGTGAATACACACATAACTTCGAAAAGTCATAGGTGTGTGCCTAGGGTTTGAACCAGCGACCGCCGAAATTCGCGACCGCGCGCCTAAACCTCAAGGTCATCGCTGCTTACTAATAGAGTAAAACTATTGTATTTCCGCTTTCTATATAATTATCACGTAAGTTTACCAACAGAGCAGAGACAAAAGCATTCTGGAACCACTCCCATCCATCACATGATGATGTGAGCCGTGCGTGTGTGGCCATCGCGCCGGATCTATTGCCAAATATGACCGGGTTCAGTGGCCGTTGCCATGACGACCCTTTCACGCTCAGTAGAGAAATGATTTATGGCCACAAAGCTTTTTCAGTTTCCTCGTTTGTTTGGGCATTTCTTTTATGTGGATGCGTGAGGGCTGTGTTATAGTTTTATTTTTAAACATAGGGGCGTGATTTTTTGGAATATATTTTTTTTTACTAAGCTAGATGGGGATTACTCGTCAATCTACTTAATCAAGCCGTCGTCTGCTATACTTCATAATGAAACTTGTACAATGCCAAGTAAAAAACAAACTAACTGCCTACTGGCCTCGCGGCACGAGTATGCGCCGAGCAATTGAGAGATCTTGGGTTCGACTTCCAGGTCGGGCAATGCGTTATTAGGTTTTATCATTAGGAAATTCTCAGTAGTAGCACGGAGTCAGGAAATTTGCTCGAAAAACGGCAATAGGCTTGTCGCCTATTGCGTGGGACATCAGTCCCAAGTATATCAATATACTTGGTGAAATGCGGGCGCAAAAATGAACATAAGCCCCCCCCCCCCTTTCGGGAATACACGCGTGAGGTTAGATATTATGTATGTATGTAATATGTGATAGTTCATTAAGAATACATACATACATAACTTTGAAAAGTTTGCTTAGTACTCGAACCCGAGACAGCCTCTCGGTTATATCTCAGTAGAATAATACCTTTTAGCCTATCACTTCGGCCTGAATCGAACATTTATCTCGACAGGATATAAAACTATTTTTTTATCCTCCAGCACCACGGAACCCACGAAAATTAAAAAGATTTTGAAGCAAGCATAAGACCTGTGACAACCCTATTTTTATTGAAGGTACAATGCTGCTGTGATTTATGTACGAAATATGCGAGACTGGTATTAATAAGAGACTTATAGTGGAATTTTTGGCAATAGAAACGGGGTACTTGAGGCCTAAGTGGTTGATATTATATATTGCAGTTAGAAATGTTTTTTTTTATATTAAAGAAATAAAAGGCTAAATCGCTTTCCACGCTTTAAAAGCCTTTCAGAGCTCACTTCTCTCAAATTTAATTTTTACTATTCATGAAAAATAATTATGTATGTACATCTCGGTAGTTATCTCTTCTATTAAATGTACACTGATTATATAATATGCATATGTGTATGTATGTATGTATGTGTGTATTTATGCGTGTATATATATATTTATTATATTATATGTATGTATTTTTGAAGATAACTGCCACAACTACAACTTTTTATTCCAGTACCGTGGGTTGACTGGAAGAAATCGCAGCTAGCGATAAGACCTGTTGCAGCTACATATATATCTTTTAAGTTGTATGTCATGCATGTTATATTACTTGTATAGTGTACAAAAAAGTATTATATTGAATAAATAAAATTTTTTTTTTTAGACGCCACAACTTTATTGGAGACTCGCGCACAGTACAAGAACAATCACAGAGGAAAAAAAGGCACAGACATAAACGCCAGAGTTACAAGAGCTGTCACAAGTAATTAATACATAGATGGCGCTACACGTAACATTTAAGATTATAATATTTACTATCATCATCAGCCCATATACGTCCCACTGCTGGGCACGGGCCTCCTCTACCATTGAGAGGGTTTAGGCCTTAGTCCACCACGCTGGCCTAGTGCGGGTTAGCGGACTATACACCTAAGAAATTCCTAAGAAGTTTTAGGTGTGCAGGTTTCATCGCGATGTTTTCCTTGATAATGCCAGAAGGAATTTTATTACATACATACATACATAAACTCACACCTGTATTCCCTGATGGGGTAGGCAGAGGTGCATATCTACACCCACATTTCTCCGGGTATGTATCAGTTCCACGTAATAGGCGGCGAGCCTATTGCCGTTTTTCGGGCACATTACCAGACTCCGTGCTGCTACTGAGAATTTTCTAATGGAAAAACCCAATAAAACTTGTTGACCACTTAACATCAGGTGGCTCACTAGTTTGCCTCCTTTCCCATAAAAAAACACAAGCAGTTGATTTGTCACGTGAACATTACGCGTGTTTAACACAAAGCATATCCGTGCCATCTGAGCTGGCATTGGCAGGGGTGGCTCGGTAGCCCACAAACGTGATTAGGGTCGCTTGGTCATTATCTGACGTGCCAAATCCCTGAATCACCAACGTGCCCGGAGGGTCTTTATGATTTGCCTTAAGACGTGAATGGTAGGCGTTTCCGGGATTATCTTGTGTTACGAGCTAAGGTCGTGATAAGAAAAATACCTATTTGTGCTCAAAAGTTAACTATTAATTTGACACTGTTAATTTTAACTTTTATCCGTATTATACGTACATTGACGGTGCGCTTACGATGGCTCCTATTATAAATTGGTTCTTTGCCCCTTGGAATATTCCAGAAAAATCGACAGTGATTATTAATTTTGATTTGACAATGTTCCAGAATTCTCGGTTACAGTTTCTCAGATCGGAAAATCCTAAACCGAGTAGCGTTTTCCAAAAAGCTTAAGCTTGAGGACAATTCGTTGAAATGATGTATGGAACAACCCAAGGTTTGTTATTCACGTAATTTCATTATCAATCTTCTATTACATGCACCCGGAGTCTAAAGGGTTCTCTAGTCAGACTGGTATAATTGTGTCTTCTGGTAAGATCGTTTTTAGCTAAGCTCATTTTTATTTAGGCTAGACTGTACTTATGATAGCGTAAGCTAACCATCTAAATAATATTTAAATAATAATAATAAATAAATTTACATACATACATAAACTCACGCCTGTATTCCTCGAAGGGGTAGGCAGAGGTGTATTTCTGCACCCACATTTCGCCAGATATCAGTCCCACGTAATAGGGGACGAGCCTATTGCCGTTTTTCGGGCACAATTCCAGACTCCGTGCTGCTGAGAATTGGAAAAACCCAATAACACTTTGCCCGACCCGGGAATCGAACCCAGGACCTCTAGATCGCTCAGCACATACTTGTACCGCGAGACCACAAACAAAAACACAATTAAAAATAATTAATAACACATTATCACATGTCGTGATGGCCTCGAGGTTTAGGCACGCGGTCGAGAATCTCGACGGTCGCGGGTAAATTACATACGTAGTTGAATACTTGGTAGCATTACGACTCATAGCCCGTAATGTACAGAATGTATTGGCATCAGGTTCTAAAGGATATAAAACGCTTCCTGTCCTAAATTACACCCCACCGTATTTCCTTATCGAATTTTTTCAAAGAAAATTTACTTTGTTGACTTGCGTTTTTGCCCTATTATGGCTAGCACTAATGCAGTGCTAATTCTGAGTATCATGCCAAGTTATTGATGGCTGTTGGTGCTTTTAACTTCCCCTCTCATAGTAATAGCTTGCGCAAATTTAAATCAAAATTAGCGTAAATATAATTGTTATATTTGTGGAGCACAGATAATTGTACCATATGTCGGTCAAATCAAATATGCTTACTAAATAAATTATCAAATGACTCACACTACCATCATCATGAGCCCATATACGTCCCACTGCTGGGCACGGGCCTCCTCTACAACTGAGAGGGTTTAGGCCCTAGTCTACCACGCTGGCCTAGTGCGGGTTGGCGGAATACACACCTAAGAAATTCCTAACAACTTTTAGGTGTGCAGGTTTTATCACGATGTTTTCCTTCACCGTTAAAGCAAGTGATGATTCATTGTGAATACACACATAACTTCGAAAAGTCAGAGGTGTGTGCCTTTTAACCTGCGACCGCCAAAATTCTCGACCGCGCGCCTAAACCTCGAGGCCATCACTGCTTCACACTACCAACTCAACGGCAAATACGGCACAAGACACGCGTACACATACACTTACCAAACTCTGTATATAATTTGATCATTCCTGCAATAAAACAGTTAGTCGTTCAGTCAGTTATCCTTCCATTAAGATGGGCATTCACTCATTTCGTCTCAACTCCAGTAAGTGTTTCATTTAAACCAATCCTCAAGCACTTACATCGGTCAACCCGACGTGATCCTGATCACTTACATATTATACAATAATAACAATGTACCTATATCTTTGACAGCCCCGTGGCGCAGTTGGCTAGACACCAGCTTGCGAAACGAGAGGCCGCGGGTTCGATCCCCGCACCGAGACAAATGTTTGTGTGATCCACAAATATTTGTTTCGGGTCTGGGTGTATGTGAGACCGAAAAGTCTCTCGTAGTTTCTGATACCCACGTCACAAGACTTGTACTTAGTGTGGGATCAGAACTATGTATGTGACTGTTGGGTGTATTTATTTATTATTTATCTATCTGTATTTGACTGCCTCGTGGTCTCGCGGTACAAGTAGGTGCCGTGCGATCGATTCGATCGATGCGTTCGATTCCCGGGTCGGGCAAAGTGTTATTGGGTTTTCCCATTAGGAAATTCTCAGTAACAGCACGGAGTCTGGAAATGTGCCCGAAAACGGCAATAGGCTTGCCCCCTATTACGTGGGACTGATACATACCTGACGAAATGTGGGTGCAGAAATGCACCTCTGCCTACCCCTTCGGGGAATACAGGCGTGAGTTTATGTATGTATGTATTTATATTTAATTAAATTGTGCCTAAACCGCGAGACCGTTTTGAATGATATTTCGTTTAGAAATAGATAAAATCTTGGGAAAGTTGTAGAGAACATTTTATACCGGAACATACAGTGGTACCGTAGGAGGAGCTAATATTTTCACAAACACATAAATCAGATCACATATCTCACTACAAGACTTTTCTTAAATAGAGAGGGGTCACAATACTTTAATAAGTTCATCGGTCTGAGCGAAACGTAATCAAATACTGCATACGACGCTGCAAACCCATCAAAAGTTTGCCATTTGTTAACAGGCCTCAGACGCGCCCGTCACGTACACACTAACAAGTTTCACAACAAATAATTCATTACAGAACGCTATTGGAATACTCAGAACGATCCTATTTATTTATTTATTTATTTATAAACACTTTATTGTACACTAAAAAATAATGAACGAAACAATATACAAAAACAATGAAGTACAATTGGCGGTCTTATCGCTCGAGGCGATCTTTTAGAGACAACCATAAGATGGACATAAACAAGTGATAGAAGGGAGGGTAGTTCATGTGTACAATATAATAATTAATAAGATAAATAAATAAATGTGTATATATTTAATTAATTTACATAGCCCATACACAAATATATACAAAACATGTATACATACATAATTCATACATACGTACATACATACATACATACAAATATACATAAATACATACATAAGAATAAGCAGTCGAAGCATTATTTTTTTCCAAATGACTGACAGGAGTAGTGGTCTTTCACAAGTCTTTTAAATTGAGACAGTGTTTCTGCATGTCGTACTTCCTCCTATTTTAGGTCTAGGAGATTTAGATTTTTTTTTATATACTCCTGGCGAAATGGCTGAGGAAAATCTCGTCTGCCTATTTTTTTATTAAGCTTTATATACTAAGTGCTGTACATTACCGTACTTATTGCCAAGGGCATTCTCTGCCTTGAGCTGATGCAGAGATAAGCTGAATAAGCCTATCCCTTCTGATGTCGTCGCGACTTTTTTGGAACAATTTGCTAGCCCTACTTTTTTCTGCTACTTCTAAACTTCATTCTTCTTAAAAGATTAGTACCGGACTTTTACGAGACATCTGAGATTATTCAAAAACTTATAATGAGTTTATTTGTCTAAGATATACAAATTAAAGTATATACAATATACATAAATAGGTGTATATAAAACATTTAATTAAAAATACACTAGCTAATGATCTAAGTGTTGACGCCTCATAATTTTATGTACTGTAAATAGTCTTATAATTTTACTTTAGTAATATTTTGTTGTTTAATTTTAGTAGCATTTAATTTTAATTTTATTTATATTTAAGTAATTTTGATTAATAATTATTTGATTTCATTTGTTTCTCTATTGTCTGTTATTACATTATTTTTAATTATATCCACGATCTTTTTAAAATGTTATGTTTTGTTATGATTTTAAGTTTATATCGTATGTTCTTTTTTTTCTATTCTTAAATTTTATATCTGATTATATTTCCTGTAAATTGTGCAAGCTGTGTCGTCCTATTATAAGATGCACAAAGTTTTCCTTTTAATATGTCAGTTTAAGCATGTCATGTGTAATCTTAGTTTGGAGACCAATTTTAATAAAATAAAAATAAAATTTAAAAAATTAACAAAAACAGGCCATCCAAAGTTTTTACAGCTAAAGCTAGCGTATAACAACATCAATTTATATAATACATAAAACAGTTTTCCAGCAAACGAAGTCGCCAACAGCAGCTGACTAGCAATAGAATAATTTTAAAACTAAAACCTCATAATAATTCAGATTTAATTGAAGCTACGAATAATTTAGGAACTGCAAGCCAAGCAGCCTTCAGCTTTGCATACTTGAATGAGTGTTAGAGGTATGATATGTCAGCTGTCTGACTATAACATTTCTAGACAAGTTAGTATAAAACTAACTTTCCTTTATAATGTATTCATCTATTCATTTAAACTTAAAAAGATGGTTAGAAGATAATTAATCGATTGCGGGAAAGGAATGGATAAAGAAAGCCAAGGACAGAGGAGTCTGGAATAAGCTGGAGGAGGCCTTTACCCAATTTGGGGTTCCAATCACTAATGATGAAGACTGCAACGGCGACACTTAATTCATATTATTTATATAATATTATAAAAATTTAGAAAAACACATTTCTATATATACATAAACACATAGTATATACATAAACACAACATATATATAGATGTAAGGAATTTTTGTATTTTGTATATATTTTTTTATTGGAAATAAACGGGCTTTGTTATTATTATTATTATTCATTTAATCTTATTTTATTCTTATCTGCTTGCACAATCCATGGTGGCAAGTAAATGGGATAACGCAACGAAATAGCTTTAGTACCCACATATTATTATTATGATCATGGTAAGCTATAAGAAAACAAATTCTTGCTATTGGGTACACGATAAAAAAAGGTAAGGGTAAAGGTGGTGATGGCCTCGAGGATTAGGCACGCGGTCGAGAATCTCGGCGGTCGCGGGTACAAACCCCACACACATCTAGTTTTCGAAGTTATTACTGTATTCACAATGCATTATCACGTACTTTAACGGTGAAGAAAAACATCGTGAGTAAACCTGCACAACTAAAACTTCTTAGGAATTTCTTAAGTGTGTAGTCCGCCAACCCACACTAGGCCAGCGTGGTGGACTAAAAGCCTCTCAGTTGTAGAGGAGGCCCACGCCCAGCACTGGGACGTATATGGGCTGATGATGATGGGTACACGAGCTCAAAACATTTAAGTAATAGGATATACTGGTTTGGATATAAGGATTGCCTCGTGGTCTCGCAGTACAAGTGCTTTGTGCTCCATCATCATCATCAGCCCATAAACGTCCCACTGCTGGGCACGGGCCTCCTCTACAACTGAGAGGGTTTAGGCCTTAGTCCACCACGCTGGCCTAGTGCGGGTTGGCGGACTACACACGTAAGAAATTCTTAAGAACTTTTAGGTGTGCAGGTTTCATCACGATGTTTTCCTTCACCCTTAAAGTACGTGATAATTCATTGTGAATACACACATAACTTCGAAAAGTCAGAGGTGTGTGCTTTGTGCTCCGTAAGTTTTTAAACGTAAAGGATTTTGATCATTTTGACAGTTTTTCTCAGTAAGTACCCTTACATCTATGTATATAACGCGGGTAAATTTAAATAAGTCGCGCGGATCAACTTATTTATCTTTGTGTATTTACGCTTTGTTCATTTTGAGTGAATTAACTTATATTGTTTTATAATGATAATACAGTTGATTGTGGTGGGGACCCTTTGTGTGGGATTATCTTGACACTAATATCGCCAAATAATACCAGACTAACTCGGCTCTTCGGCAAAATGTCACCATCATGGGTATGTTCCGATATACACTGCGAGCACTGTCCAGTGCTCTTACTGGTGAGAATCTCGTTCCGTTATGACTGACAGTATACTGAGGCAGTGTTCTAGTGAAATATATGACGTCATTAACAGTCAAGTGATGGCCTCGAGGTTTAGGCGCGCGGTCGAGAATTTCGGCGGTCGCAGGTTCAAACCCCAGGCACACACCTCTGACTTTTCGAAGTTATGTGTGTATTCGCAATGAATTATCACTTGCTTTAACGGTGAAGGAAAACATCGTGATAAAACCTGCACACCTAAAAGTTCTTAGGAATTTCTTAGGTGTGTAGTCCGCCAACCCGCACTAGGCCAGCGTGGTGGACTAAGGCCTAAACCCTCTCAGTTGTAGAGGAGGCCCGTGCCCAGCAGTGGGACGTATTTGGGCTGATGATGATGATTAACAGTCACCATGTTTGTACTGTGAGCACCGGTATCGAGGTAACGTATTTAACTGCGTCCAGAAATTTTTGCATTGCACTATTGATTTTCATACGGTACGGTGGTACAAGATGAAATATTTTAGAAACATTTTGCAACCAGCTAATTATTATAACGCTCTCAGTTTAAACACTTGATGTATTTAATTTTGCCGAGTAATTAACTTCTAAATTTTAATTATGGTATAACGCATATCAAAATACATAAATCAAGATAATGACGGCCCGAGGGTGGATTTTAAAATTCCATCTTCACTTAATTACTGATATTGTGCAGTCACGTAATTAGGCTTTATGTTTTGGGTATAGTATTACTTTGTATTAATAATTTTAATCAACTCATATTACGGACGATATTATTTACCCAAATAAAAAAGGATATAAGGACATTGCAATTTTTCGAAATTGAAAAAAAACATCTTACTTCGATATAATAAAAAAAGCGTTTGAGAGACTATTGCGTTGGTTCCGTGGCTTAAGAGTGTGGCATGAGATCAATATTTCCTGTGCTTGGATAAGAATATTAAGAGATCTGCAATTGGCTGACAAACAGCAATAACATCGCCCCTTACGACGTGGGACTCAAAACCCACTTGTAGAAATGTAGATTTACAGACAGACAGAATTACACCTCTAACTACACATTTACAGCAATGAGTGTATTAGTTTTTTAAATATTAAAAGAAATGATCTGCACATAAAAATGTAATTAGATTAACAGTTTTTGCCATGACGATCACTTTTTTGCAAAAATATTTTTCCTACATTTTTTGTCATTTTGCTTTCTGTTGTTTTCGTCACGTAGATAATAGAATAGAATCGAAAAAACGTGCCCAATTTTATGCCACTTCAAGCGAGGCCAAAAATAATTGCACTCCAAAACACACGTTCTCACGAAGGCTAAATTGGGGAAATCTCATTTCCGCTATCCGACGCAATAACGCGGGGAAGTATTTCCCCATTTTTAACTTGACTACGGGTCTTTTATGTTGGCTGGAATGTGTCTACGTTAGACTTTCGCAATCTGCGCAAAAAAAACAACCAAAACGCTATGACAACATTTTAAAAGCATCGGCTAACTTCGTAGATAATTTTGGAACTGTTTCCTCTGCACATTTTTGACTGCATTTCAAAAAAAAATCTTATGGCGTTACACTTCAGTAAATTTTTAGCTGTGTCATAAATGCATTTGCGAATACAAAGTTGTATGTACAATGGTATGTACATGCAGGCCCGGAATAAGTTGAACTCATTGTTTCTTTTATGAACTGAAAATTCTTTGTAGCTACATATGTATGTGCGTGGGCGCTAAGCCATCACTTAGGTTTATCAAACTACAAAAACAAATTAGCAAACAGCCCCGTGGCGCAATTGGCTAGACACCAACCTGCGAACTCTCGTTGCAAGTTTGATCCCCGCACTGAGACAAATGTTTGTATGATCCACAAATATTTGTTTCGGGTCTAAGTGTTTTTGAGACCAAAAAGTCTATCGTATCAAAATAGTGTTTCTACTGCTGCAACTGCGACTATGTCCCACCATATGATGCAAATCTACCAGCTTATTTACGCAAGACATACTCAGACTATCTTATAATTGTAGAGATTAATATCCGAGTGAATAAAATTGCCCTACCACCAAGTAATATAAATAATATCATTATCATCAGCCCATATTCGTCCCACTGCTGGACACGAGCCTCCTCTACTACTGAGAGGGTTTTGGCCTTAGTCCACCACGCTGGCCTAGTGCGGGTTGGCTGACTACACACCTAAGAAATTCCTAAGAACTTATAAGTGTGCAAGTTTTCCTTTATCGTTAAGGTAAGTGATAATTCATTGTGAATACACACATAACTTCGAAAAGTTAGAGGTGTGTGTCTTGGGTTTGAACCCGCGACCGTCGAGATTCTGGACCGCGCGCCTAAACCTCGAGGCCATCACTACTTCAATATATATAGCAACAATCCTCCATTTAATTGCCTTACTCCGACTCTGCAACAAACATAATTAACTTCAGAGTTGGATTGCCGCCATGTTTATCTAAGATTTAATTTATGAAGTATGACATGTTATTCTAAATACTTTTTATTTTCATGCTCGGGGTAAATGTTATTTCGTTTCTACGTTTTGAATGAATAATGAAAAGTTTTAAACAATATTATCTTTTATTGTTTCTTTATTAACAGCGTCAACTGACACATATCGTTATTATGAAACCCAAAGGGTTCTAAAAGGTTGTTACTGTACTGTATGTGAATGGGTCATCACAGTATTAAAAATGAGAATATTAACTGATTTTTTAAAAAGATTATTCGGCCAGGCCGTTACAAAAATAAACGAAATTGAAATTCTAATTCTAAATTTTAATATTGATGAGGGTAAATTATCACAAGACACGCGTAGACGTTCGGGCAGAGCTTCTGCACTGGACGACGGTCGATGAGCAAGTGTGTGAGTGACTGTCAGCAACGCTGTTATATAGGCAGCCAACGTGGTGCCACTACCCGACACCAGTTTATTTCTAACAAAAGGTTATCACGATTGCCTCGTGGTCTCGCGGTACAAGTATGTGCCGTGCGATCTAGAGGTCCTGGGTTCGATTCCCGGGTCGGGCAGTGTTATTGTTTTTTCCATTAGAAAATTCTCAGTAACAGCACGGAGTCTAGAATTGTGCCCGAAAAACGGCAATAGGCTCGCCCCCTATTACGTGGGACTGATACATACCTGGTGAAATGTGGGTGCAGAAATGCACCTCTGCCTACCCCTTCCAGGAATACAGGCGTGAGTTTATGTATGTATGTAGATTATCATGATAAGTTAACAATTTTCCGGCCATGCCATTAAGTATAAACGAGAACCTTAGTTGGTTTAAAATCAGGTTATGAAAGCTTCTTTCTTCTTCTTTCTTTGCCACGGATTCGAAATCCCAGATTTAAAATTAGATCCGCATATATTTCTTACGAGTCTTAATGCTTGTGAAGATAAAAAATCTCTTTTAATCAGTGGTTATGACACAAAACTTATGTGATCAGTGTTTTGTGTAGTTGTTTAGGGTCGGGACTATATAATTGACTGTTAGGGGCATAAAAACCATTTTCAAAAAAATATTTTCCATGACACAACGATATTCTATGAAACAGTACAGTCTCCAAGATCTATTTCTTTACTAAACTTCACCCATAAGTGAAAAGTAAAAATTCGTCGCCATTTTAAGGCCCACGCCAACTCGCATTATGTCTAGAAAAATCTTATCTCAACAATTTGTTGAAAAATTACTTTAACAATTTATCACTAAAGTTTGAGATTAAATTTTGAACCGTTTAAAGTGTATTTTAAAAGATTTTTCAGCGTTAAAACGATCAGACTCGTGTTAAATGATCTTCATTATTCAAACGCAATCAAATTGCAGTAGTTTAAATTTATTTCAATTCGATGTTTTAAAGTTATTAGAAATTATTTTAATGGATGCTGTGAACTATCATGGTATTAGATTGTAAATAGAAATCACTTTTGATTCATCATTTTTTTTACAATATTTTTTTTCACGCTTGTATCTCCGAAAGAATAGCATTCACGTTTCAGATGTATATAAAGTGCCACGTAATATCCAGACCTTGTGCTACCAAAGAGTATATCCTAATGGAAAAATCCAGTAATACTTTGCCCTAACCTACAGTCCAGTCTTGGGCCTTCAGATCCCACGGCATTCGCTTATGCCGCGAGGCCACAACTCAGAACAGAAAACATACTTCAGTGCAATTTAGACAGCCTCGCGGTACATCATGCGCCGTGCGATCTAGTTGTCCCGGGTTTGATTCCTGGGTCGGGCAAAATGTAATTGAGGTTTTCCATTAGGAGCAGGACGAAGTGGAAATATGCCCGAAAAATGGCAATAGGCTATACATACCTGGCCAAATGTGGGTGCAAAAATGCACCTCTACCTACCCCTTTGGGGAATACAGGCGTGAGGTTATGTATGTATTTATGAAATTTATGGTTATTAGATACTTACCGTCCACATACATTGCTCCTTTCAGCTCTATGTCATTCTACATCGCTCTACATTGCTATTCGACAGAAAACATCCGCTTTTCAAAACAATCACGTTTCATTGTTATCCCATTCCCTGCACGAAGTGTTAGAGAAATGTTCCTATCCATTTTATGGCTTAACAGAATCTCTTTTATGTTTGTAACTTAATAATATACCATTCGCGTTCGTATAATTAAATAATATTTCATTTTTGACAGTGTTTTGTCTGCGTCTTCTGTTTCGTGTGTCATGTAAAAAAATATGGTATCGATTTAACGTTTCAAATTGTCAACTTTATGGGTATGTTTATCCCATAATAAAATATAAGTCTTGTGTCGTGGTTCTTCGAGAAACTTTCCAGTCTCAGGAGCAACCGGACCCGATACAAATATTTGTTAATCACATAAACATTTGCCTCGGTGCGAGATCGAGCCCGCGACCTCCCGTTTTACAAAAAAATCGTTTATATGTTTGCTTTTATCGTTTATTTAAAAAAAAATATAAATCGTTAAGTCTTTCGCTGGTAAATACAACTATAAATTTATTCTATTTCATTTATTTGACACTAGCTTTTGCCCGCGACTCCGTCCGCGTAGACTACAGGGTTGGGTTCAGAAAGAAAATAAGTTGTAGTCTATTTTACTAATATATAAATTATTTTTTTACAAACTTTGAATGTCATATTTATTTATATCTAATCAACTTCATCATCATCATCAGCTCAAATACGTCCCACTGCTGAGCACGGGCCTCCTCTACAACTAAGAGGGTTTTAGGCCTTAGTGCACCACACTGGCCTAGTGCGGGTTGGCGGACTACACACTTAAGAAATTCCTAAGAACTTTTTAGGTGTGCTAATCCACAGCCTAAAAAATAAGATACAAGCTTTTAGCTTTAAAAATAACAATACTTCCATACAACATTTCATCCCCCCCCCCTTTCAACCCCTTAAAACGCCTTTTACGTAATAAAAAGTAGCCTATGTCCTTTCTCAGACTCTAAACTATCTGTGTACCAAATTTCATTGAAATCGGTTCAGTAGTTTTAGCAAAAAAGCGAGACAGACAGACAGACAGACGGACAGACACAGTTACTTTCACATTTATAATATTAGTAAGGAGTAAGGATTTCATAGATTCAATAAATATTATTTCATTTCATTATTATTTTATTTATCCAATCGCGCTAATTGCTCCAGCTAAAAAAAGACGATAAACGTCTAATAAATTTCCATAATATATTTTCCACAGAATAAAAAAAAAAAAATTTTCTCGATGAAGCGCTACAATACCCTCCATTTGAAGGTGGTGAGTGCTTTCCCATGTTAAAAATGTTCGCAAATTAACTGCGTTGATTTTTATTTGAACGATACTCGGGAAGCGATGTTTTGTCTTTCCGAAGTTAATTTCTGTTGTTTATTTTAAATTGTAGTATTGCTGGAGTTTTTAGAATTATGTCGGAAAAATTCTTGGGATTTTTGGCTTCAATTTTGTTTTAGCATGCACCTTAAATTGATTTATAAATGTATAAATATGCTGTAGTCCCACATTTACATTTATTTCGCTTTTCACCATTTTTAAAGGCTCTGCACTGGTCTATAATTGTTCCCGGTAACAGTTTTTCATATCTCTATCTCCTATGCTAATTATATCACTCGGTAAAATTGTATTTTAAGTTATAAATAACAGGCAGTGAGCATATATATATTTCTAGAATCATTGGTAATAATGAGAATTTCCGAATGAAAATGCAAGATAACACTACTCGACCAGAAATCGAACCATTGTTTTTAAGCCCGCTCGGCTCACAATTGTGACACAAACGAAACAGTTATTCATTTAAAACATTATTATTGCTACCTATCTATGTTTATTACGACATATTATAGTTATGGGATACGACCCACTTTTCGACACGAACCTCTTCAAGAGGTCTGATCACTTTAGTTGTGTTTCTATAGTATTAATTCTTTATTGGACACAAACATATGTAGATCATAAAACATAAAAGATTTCCCCTGGCTTATGCACTAGTAAATCTGTGAAGCAAAAAAAAAAAGGAACCGATTTTTGTTTTTCCTTTTAATCAAATACTTAAGCGTTTGTCTATGTAGCTATGAACTTGTTGTAACACATTTTATTAAAATTATTATAGTCCATTAAATGTAATAAATTAACCTTAACTAACGCTGTCCAAATTAATTTTAATTAACTTAATACAATAATAATAAATTATTCCTCTAGTAATTTCAAAAGATTAGTAAGATAAAATTAATCAAATAGTTTAATTTAAGCAGCAGTCTTAATTAAAAAGGGTATTCAATATTTTATAATTAATAATAATATAGTTACGCTTGTTAGCCTTTATCAAACTAATACGGGGTGGCAGTTAGAAAATAGGTGAGTCAGACTGTCAGAGGCCCAATTTTCTTATGGTAGGATATTAGTGTTCGCCTTCGAAATATAAATTGCAAGAACTACCATAGAGACTCAGGCAAGTATGTCGCGTCTGCTATGTGGCAAGAGGTTTTTGAATCCCACCACGATATCCCCTTTTTTCCGCGGGGAAAATCCTATTTACGGACCATCCCACCCCCGGAGTGGCGAGGGTGTGTCGGACTCACCGGCGCCTTTCGACCCAGCATGGATGTTACCCTCCAAACCAATGTCCCTACCAAAAAACAATGCGCCGTAATACCGACTAAAAAACCCGCGAGGGCCACCATCGGCGCAAACGAGACAGCCCCGGTATATCCTGAAGCAGAGCTATGGATTGAACCGGGACCGCCTCTGCGCGATGCCAAAAGGCACGCCGAAATTACGTGTGGGACGTAAACAACTCGGGAGCCGCCAAGGTAGGGACGGCGGCTCCGTGTGGCCTCCGGGCGACCACGATATCCCCTGCCTGTCGTAAAAGGCGACTAATAAGGGCCCTTGGAGTCACTGCATGTGCAGTGCGTCCTCACTGAAAATGACCCGAGAGGAACAGCGGCACGGTGGCCACTCGCAACGGTGCGCCCGAACCAAGCCAGTGGGGGTGCAATTGCGCCCCCTACATCACCATGGCGGCCGAAGCGCATGTCGTCTCGGAGTCGCACTGGACGCCTTTGGAATAATCGTGTCGCGTTCCAGAGTCCGAAAATATAACAGACAGACAGGACAGCCCCGTGGCGCAGTTGGCTAGACACCAGCTTGCGAAACGAGAGGCCGCGGGTTCGATCCCCGCACCGAGACAAATGTTTGTGTGATCTACAAATATTTGTTCGGGTCTGGGTGTTTGTGAGACCGAAAAGTCTCTCGTAGTTTCTGATACCTACGACACAAGACTTGTATCTTAGTGTGGGATCAGAACTATGTATGTGACTGTTGGGTGTATTTATAAATTTATAAATAACGTCATGTGACTGGTGGTATAAGAAAAAGTGAAAGGTATTTCTCGACAGTTGAACGTCTATTTAAAGACCAGTCTTACCATGAAATACCTGTGCAGTACCACAGTAAAGAAGTGAGTATATGTGAATTAGGAAACACTTAAACACCGAGCTTAATTTTGTTCATTATAAAATGTTCGTTCGGCTACATATACCCCGTACAATGTATTTCTTTTTCTTCGAAAATTATCAATGGTGAACTATAAAGGCTCATACATGACGTGTAACTAACAACTAGTAGGTTTAAATAAACCTTTGTCGAAGCATGAGGAAATATAGGCGCGAATCTATATGCATATTTTAAACGTGCCTGGTTTTTTTTTGAGGTCAATAATTTCGATCGTCATCTGTCAGGGCGTTCAAAAATAAATGAAATGCCCGGTTTGAATGATCGCCGACCACCGGGCCGCGTGTTGAGGGCAATAACTCAGTTCCACAACGTTTGCCACAATACCTATCCATATTTGTAAACGGAACTTTGAAATTGCATTATATTTGAAAACTACAGTTTTATTGGTGTATTTTAAAATTTCATGAAAAAAAGGAAAAAAAGACTTTTCTTGCATTTGTTGATCCGTTAATAAACTTGATTTATGTTGATAGTAGAATATGTGTATCCGTCTGGACGGAGATCGGTGATCGGAGGTCCCATGTCGATTCCCTGGTAGAGCAAGGTGTTAATAAAATTTCTGTTAGAATTCTCAGTAACAGCACGGAGTCTAGAAGTCTGCTTTGAAAACGGCAACAGGCTCGCCAACTATTAAGTTCGACTTTTACCTTTTAAACGTGAGTGTGAAAATTTTAACCATCTTGATGAAATAGACGTGAGTGTGTGCCTACAACAAAATTCCTGATTGACAATGCACAAATACACCTTTCGAACGGTGAAGGAAAACATCGTGAGGAAACCAATTCACCTAAAAGTTCTTAGGAAATTCTTAGGTGTGTAATCCGCCAACCCGCACTAGGCCAGCGTGATGGACTTAGGCCTAAAACCCTCTCAGTTGTGGAGGAGGCCCGTGCCCAGGTGGGGGAAAAAATTTGGGCTGACGTTGATGACGATGAAATACACCTTTACCTTTTCGGGGCTACAAACATAAGTGTCATCATCATCAGCCCATATACGTCCCACTACTGGGCGCGGGCCTCCTCTACCATTGAGAGGGTTTAGGCCTTAGTCCACCACGCTGGCCTAGTGCGGGTTGGCGGACTACACACCTAAGAATTCCTAAGAACTTTTAGGTGTGCAGGTTGCATCACGATGTTTCCCTTCACCGCTAAAGTAAGTAATAATTCATTGTGAATACACACATGACTTCGAAAAGTCAGAGGTGCGTGCCTGTGGTTTGAACCTGCGACCGCCGAGATTCTCGACCGCTTAAACCTCGAGGTCATCACTACTCAACATAAGTATGTAGCACAAAAAGTCCTGATGGACGTAACATTCTTCTCTAATCTACGTGTAAACGCAGGCCAGTGTTGGCTAGCAATGGCTATTAATTGGCGACGGAACGCCAAAGCCGCAGCAGGTACGCACTGCAGATTTGTCAACGTAAGCTGTGCAGTGGACGCATTAATCAGTGGCCACGCGCAGCATTGATAATAGATCCAGCGACCGTGAATGAATAGGGAATTACAGGCTGGAAGAGTACATTTATTGTGTGTAATGTCTAACTTGGCTAACTGGTTAATGACGTGACACCTGAACAATGAAGGTATTTCACGATGAAGGAAAAAATCGTGAGGAAACCTGCACACCTAAAATTCTTAGGATTTTCTTAGTTGTAGTCCGCCAACCCGCACTAGGTCAGCGTGGACTATGACCTAAACCCTCTCAATTGCAGTGGAGGCCGCTGATGATGACCCCTGCTGGGCAAGGGCATCCTCTACAACAGATAGGATATGTATATGCGAGCGGCGTGAGATCTTGAAATCTTAGATTCAGTTTCCGGGGTAAGTGTTTTAAGAACCAAAAGAAATCTCACACACTGCTCTGACACTAAGATGTGACGTGCACCATTAAGGGTTTTTAAGTAGGAGACTTTTCAGTCACACAACAACTGTCTTAATTTGTAAATCGAAATCACAGTTTCTTGTCTCATCCGTGCCCTGATGAATAAGCTTGCAAAGTACCTATTAGAACAAAGAAAAAGGTAACTAAAACATAAAAAGTCTTATTTAGAAACCAGTCATCTTTAAACGCTGAAAATAAACCTAAATAAAATACTATCTTTCATATTCCCGAGCTTATTTTTTTGACGTTTCGAATAACATATTTCTCCAGGGATAACGGGAAAAAAGTCCAGAAGACTACATTGCCGTAAACAATTTCGCTAAAGCCAAGCAAGAATCAAATTTAGCCTGACTCCGAGTCCAAAGGAAGCTCATAAAATGAGCAATAAAAATTTTTACGCTCTATGAATGTTGCAACATATAGGGACAGTAGAAAACGCGATTTACTGCGCGGTTTTGGAACGTTAAAGTTAGAGACGCTGGCGTTGTTTGTAGAGTTTGACACATTCTGAATTGACAGCCCCGTGGCGCAGTTGGTTAGACACCAGCTTGTGAAACGAGAGGCCGCGGGCTCGATCCCCGCACCGAGATAAATGTTTGTGTGATCTATTAATATTTGTTTCGGGTTTCGGTGTTTGTGGGACCGAAAGGTCTCGCGTAGTTTCTGATACCCATTACACAAAGCTCGTATCATAGTGTAAGGTCAGAATAACGTGTTGAGCTGCTTATTTAAAAAAAATGTATATAGGGGGTAGAGCAATCCTGAAGTAAGTAATTTGATCGTTGTGGTTGCTGAAGAAAGAATACACCACCCTTGTTTTTACACTCTCCATCAAATTTACTTACACTTTCTCCTTTTTTCAATCCAGTTTCAAAATAAACGCCGCAATTCTTTATAACGACACAAATAGTACTCCGGATTAGGACAGGTGTCAAAATCATACGCTATTAATTAATTCTTGGTGTAAAGTGTTCTAGTGTGTCTTTAATTTTGCTTACTGTTAGCCTAAATAGTAATATTTAGTAATTATAAATGTATTTCGTTATAATACCTTACAATATTAATATATTTCCATAATTAAAAGCTTATGCGTACAGACCTTTTACTAATAATTATTGTAGTAATAGTAAAATTGCATATTGATGATTTTATTACTTATAAGTATAATTAAAATTGTCAATAACTTTAATGAGAATATAATCTTGATTAATATAAATTAATTATAGGACTTTATAAAAATATTTAAAAATAAGACCGTCAATTGATGTGTATAAAAATGGTGTCGCTGAGCAGTTCGAGCTCAGTCGTTGGAATTGTCAGTTGCAAGACGGATTAATATTTTAAAATATAAAAGTTGAAGACGTACTTGTTTCTCAACGAGTGTTACCCTTCATTACCTTTTGTAAATTACTATTTTTCACTTCCTATCTTAACAGTTATACACGATATTTTAGTAAATTTTGTAATTAATTATATTATTATTGTTCATTAGCCGCATGACTGCTGGAAACTAGATTCCCATAAGATTTTGCAGAGCCACCTATTAGAAGTGGCCTGCAATTGCAAAGAGTTTATCACTTACACCTCAAAAACAAAGCGATCTGTTGCCGAGAATCTGCTTGGTTTTATTACGGCCTTGTGGCTAGGAAACAACGTTAAAAACGATTTTATCAAAATCATTTTGTTTCGCACCACAAACTCCTCTCAAGATTAACAAGATGCATGGTATCATCATTATCATCATCACCATCATCAGCCCATATACATCCCACTGCTGGGCACGGGTCTCTTCTACAACTGAGAGGGGTTAGGCCTTAGTCCACCACGCTGGCCTAGTGCGGGTTGGTGGACTACACACCTAAGAAATTCCTAAGAACTTTTAGGTGTTTCAGGTTTCATCACGATGTTTTTCTTCACCGTTAAAGTACGTGATGATTCATTTTGAATAGACACATAACTTCGAAAAGTCAGAGGTGTGTGCCTGGGGTTTGAACCCGCGACCGGCGAGATTCTCGACCACGTGCCTAAACCTTGAGGCCATTACGACTTGGTATCGCTGATCCCTAATATGGCCTCTTAAGCTTTTTACGTATCCTTCCGTCGTTGTTAGCGGATCAAATCTATACTTATATTGTAAATAATACACCCCACAGTCATACATACATAATTCTGACCCCAAATTTTCGGTCTCACAAATAGACTCGAAACAAATATTTGTGGATCACACAAACATTTGAGGGGATAAAAATCAGAAGTTAAAGATAAAAATGAATGCCGAAAAGAAAATGTACAAACTTACCCTTATCATTAAATAAAACAACGTTTAAATTAAATTGACGTACTATGACATTATAAATAGGATCTACATTGATCTGAAAATTTAAAAATATTTTGAGCTGTGTTCAGTAGTGACATGGATGTCAACCACTATTGTAAAACATTAGAAACACTTAAAGCACACGAAGAGAGTAATAAATAAATACACCCAACAGTCACATACATAGTTCTGATCCCACACTAAGACACAAGTCTTGTGTCGTGGGTATCAGAAATACGAGAGACTTTTCGGTCTCACATACACCCAGACCCGAAACAAATATTTGTGGGTCACACAAACATTTGTCTCGGTGCGGGGATCGAACCCGCGGCCTCTCGTTTCGCAAGCTGGTGTCTAGCCAACTGCGCCACGGGGCTGTCAAAAGTAATCTGTTAAAACGACTCAGAAAGCGGAAATACACCGTCTAAGCAAAGACCGTCTAATTAAACTAAATGAAGCGAGAGAGGCAACGATTCAGGAAAATGAAAGTCCTTAGTCATAGCTTATCTCCGTGGGGAGTAGCCGTTAAAGGTATGCCTGATTTTGTAGTTAGGAAGGAGCAAGTCATTATGGTGGGTTTTGGCTACAAATGATCATTGGCTTCTTCGAATATTGTTGTAATTCTAATACAGAATTTATGATTGAAAGCGGCATCGACATCGCACTCCCAACGACCTGAATAATGTTTCTTCCAACTTTTTATGGACTAGCAATTATAGTGCAAATATTATGTGGATTAGCAAGATACATATTATTATTAATATTTTTGAGTCATTGGGAGACTCAATGTACATCATACATACATACATAAACTCACGCCTGTATTCCCCGAAGGGGTAGGCAGAGGTGCATTTCTGCACCCACATTTCGCCAGGTATGTATCAGTCCCACTTAATAGGGGGCGAGCTTATTGCCGTTTCTCGGGCACATTTCCAGACTCCTTTCGGGAATCGAACCCAGGACCTCTAGATCGCACGGCTCATACTTGTACCACGAGACCACGAGGCAGTACCTTCAAACTGTTAAGCTAATCAGCGTCTATTGGTTTTTAGTAATTAGTGTGGAGTCTAGCAATGTGCCCGAAAAACGGCAATAGGCTCGCCACCTATTACGTGGGACTGATACATACTTGGCGAAATGTGGGTGCAGAAATGCACCTCTGCCTACCCCTTCGGGGAATACAGGCGTGAGTTTATGTATGTATGTATGTATTAATCTGTGAACCTTTTCCCTTCTGTATAGCTTATATATTTCCCCATGTAATCGCTTACTCTAACATCCCATAAAAATCCTATGTACTGCAAAAATAGAAAAAAATTTAGTCTCAAAACATGTATGTTATTTACGCCAATATCTGATCTGCCTAAAAACTCACAGCATGAAGATATTCCCTTGTATTTTGTATCGTTTTTAACCTGTTCCCTCCCACCGGAATTGTATAATGTTGTTAATTATCACCCAACAGCTCCAGAGTGGATGTAACAACGTATTTTCTCGCGTGTTCAACTCCCATTACGGCTTTTTAGATTTGACACGCTATATTTAGAGGCAATCCAAAGAATTTATACTTCTGGATTTCATATTATTACGAAATAAGGGAACGGTGCTTTTAAATTAGAGCCTCATAATATGTTTGTGTATGAGTAACAGTGAAGCAGTGATGGCCTCGAGGTTTAGGCGCGCGGTCGAGAATTTCGGCGGTCGCAGGTTCAAACCCCAGGCACACACCTCTGACTTTTCGAAGTTATGTGTGTATTCACAATGAATTATCACTTGCTTTAACGGTGAAGGAAAACATCGTGATAAAACCTGCACACCTAAAAGTTCTTAGGAATTTCTTAGATGTGTAGTCCGCCAACCCGCACTAGGCCAGCGTGGTGGACTAAGGCCTAAACCCTCTCAGTTGTAGAGGAGGCCCGTGCCCAGCAGTGGGACGTATTTGGGCTGATGATGAGTAACAGTGTTTTGGTAGATTTACACACGTCATATATTCACATAGAATTAACACGTACTTTAACGGTGAAGGAAAGCATCGTGATAAAACCTGCGCATCTAAAAGTTCTTAGGAATTTCTTAGGTGTGTAGTCCGCCAACCCGCACTAGGCCAGCGTGGTGGACTAAGGTCTAAACCCTCTCAGTTGTAGACGAGGCCCGTGCCCAGCAGTGGGACGTATATGGGCTGATGATGATGATACACGTCATAAAAATATATTGCAAACAGTTTTTAAATATATACGTCATCTAACACATTGCCTGAATGAAAATGTTTTTCACCGTCAATCCTAAAAATTGCCACAGCTAAGGCAGGGCTGAGAGAAGGAAATCAGTTAGAAAAAGTTGTTTGGTCTCCGCATATTTCAATCATTGCGTGAGTCCTCGAAAACATACCTATTTCGTTTGTAAGTTAGCTCATATTAGTTTTTAGGACAGTTATACAGGGTGTGAAAAGGCCGTGATTTAAAACTTAGACATGTATTATTAGACATATAATAGTTACGGTGACTACAAACACATTAACGCTAAAAAAAAAACGAAAAAAAGACGTTTTCCTTATCACCTAAATTTAATACAAGTTGTGGAAAAGTTAGAAAGACGTCCATTTTTTTTCTTTTCGGAGTTTATTTTAGCCTCGATCTTTTGTAATTAGCATAATTATTACCTGTCTAAGTTTTCGATAAAGGTCTTTTTACACCCTGTATACCCACGGTTCCTTCATCCACGTCCATGGTTAAAGTTCAACATTGTCTTTGCAAGGTACTTAAAAATATATTATTTAAATTCTCCCCAAAATTTGATAATGGACAAGCATACAGCTTACCGTGCCCTCTGAAGTAAAAAAGGCCTTTCAAGAAAAAGAATATTAAATATTTAAGGGAAAAATTATCATGATCTTTTGTCAAACCTAATGGGTTTTTATTATAAGAAGCCATTAACGAATTGTAGGGAGGTTTTCATGGTTCGCTTCTGTATATCGAAACAATGAACAAAAAAGATCACTGAACAAAACATTTTGCTGTAGAATTATCAAAATATATGCCATTTTTAGGGATATTTTGTGCCTGTCACTCATCATTACCATGCTTACAATCTACTTACTTCTGATTTCTACTAAGAAACCCGTGGTTGATTCTCTATTTGTACCAAATATTATTATTATAACAGAAACATGGAGATGTGGCTTCCTTTTTAAATTAATACGACCAGTCTTCAGGTACAACTATATATTTATATTTTAGCAGAATAACATAAAATACTACAATAAACCATTTGAATATACCAGATTTATTAAATAAAGTTCTTTATTACAAAATTTTCAGTATTAATTTTCTGAAAAGTCATCAAAGTACGACAATAAGGTCGTCCCCTCTTTCCTGTCAGCGAAACTGGCAAAATGTCATACAATTTTACCTCTATCTACCTCTCAGGATATATAGGTACATGAATATGTAAGTCCGTGTATTCAGACCATGATCGTTGCTTTTTAACGCCAATGGGTTTGTAATCACCGTTGCTATTACCTGCCTTAGTTTCCGATCACGGTCTGAATACACCCTGTATATGATTCACTTCAACATTTTTATAGATACAAATAATTTAGCACCAACCCTACGAAAACGCGAAGTAAGGTGGGAAAGTATTCCTGCGTCACTACGCGTTACTATCTGTGATATAAGTGACAAGAGAACAAATGGCGAGCACTCATAATTTATTGCAGGCAACAGGTCCTCTTATGTTTTATTTATATATCCATTAAAATGACTTTATACCCTTTGTCTTTGAAGTAGTGAAGATTTATGGTTCGCGATGTGACAGTGAATAGTGTCAGCGCTACAAACCTCGGCAACGGTTGGTAATTTTGCTATTAAATTCTTTACCGTTGTTGTTATAATACGCGCACACCTAATTTAACACTAACTAATAATCAAATTAATATTCTGTATTATATTAAATTTTATCACTAACCACCTATCCAAAAACTTATGTGTAAATCTCTTATAACTTTATATCTTAAATTGCTATATACTATTAAAACAAAACATCCAAGTATGGTTTCATGATGTTTATGAAAAATGGTCTAAGTAATTTATTACATAACTTTACTGAACAACGACATCGAAGATACCTATAATTCCACGAAATTGCAAGTTAAAGGAGAAGATTAATACTAGGATTAAAAGATGCCACGGCCCACGATTAGTGTTAGGTCGTCTGGATGTCAACCTAGACATAAGTGACTCACGTCACCGAAAGCAGCTCCAATAAATAAATATACCTAACAGTCACACACATAGTTCTGCGATCTAGACGTCCCAGGTTCGATTTCCAAGTCAGGCAAAGTGTTATTGATTTTTTTCATTGGGAAGTTCTTAGTAGCGGTACGGAGCCTGATAACGGCAACAGACTCGCCCCCTTTTACCTGGAACTGATATATAACTGTCGAAGTGTGGGTGCAGAACTGCACCTCTGCCTAACCCTCCAAAGAATATAGGCGTGAGGTTATGTTTTTTTTTATATTGGCACGGCAAGTGCCTCCACTGTACCTGATGGTAAGCACAGTGGAGTCTGAAAAAATTAATACTGACCAGCGAGAAACGATATGGTCACCCGCTGGCCGTCACAGTCATGCCGGCCTGTACAAATGCTTCTTCACGCTTCGCTTAAAGGATCCAGGATCATAGGAAGGAGGGAACACGTGAGCCGGCAAACTATTCCACAGCTTGATGGTGCGGCAAATTCCATCTGCAGTTATGCATCTAGTGTATTACATCAAGACACTCTGGTTTCGGTGACATAGCGTGTGCCGCACTAACATTCGGACCGCCTACCATTACCATCCATCCGGGTCAATGCTGATCATCGGCGGTTTCACTTCAAGGGACCATATCTTCATATCTTGTTTGTCAAGTCTGCGGCATGCGATCTGTATCCGGGTTCGACATCTGGTCGGGCAAAGTATTATTGGGTTGGGGCCAGGATCGTAGATTGTGGCACTCAATATGTGTAGTGTGTACATACATACGTCTGTTAGGTAATTCCTTATAATAATATAGATTATGGGTGAGTAAGAACTTATTGGAGTATCATCATCATAAGTCAAAGTCAAAGTCAAAGTCAAATTATCTTTATTCAAATAGACTTTTACAAGTTCTTTTGAATCGTCAATTTTACACTTTTTAATATTTTTTTAAACTATTAAACTATTGCCGCTTCGAAACGTGTTATAGCTGATACCTGATCATCAGCCCAAATACGTCCCACTGCTGGGCACGGGCCTCCTCTACAACTGAGAGGGTTTAGACCTTAGTCCACCACGCTGGCCTAGTGCGGGTTGGCGGGTCTACACACCTAAGAAATTCCTAAGAACTTTTAGGTGTGCAGGTTTTATCACGATGTTTTCCTTTACCGTTAAAGCAAGTGATAATTCATTGTGAATATACACATAACTTCGAAAAGTCAGAGGTGTGTGCCTGGGGTTTGAACCTGCGACCGCCGAAATTCTCGACCGCGCGCCTAAACCTCGAGGCCATCACTGCTTCTATTGGAATATTATCTTATATTATCTTCTATTGGAGTATAAAATTACAATAAAGTTGCATGACGTGACGTGCACTAAATATACTCCATCGCAGTCAAGTGAATTGGTGTTTTTTGACAACAATTTTCTTAGCCCTCTCCGAGCAATCATCCGTCGCCGGTCTATTAAGCCGCTCTCAACTCGTTTAAACTAAATCATTTTCAGAAAAAGTACAAGTAGAAATTATGTACTTGCTCAATTTTTTACCACAATTTTATCTCTCAAACAATTCGTTTTGCCAAGATAACTTTGTAATAGTTTTTTCACCCGCATTTTATATTTTAACCAGTGAACAAAAGTGTCGATAAATTATGACAATTATACAGTTTTTGTAGTTTGTTACTTTTGTACTCGGATGTCGCATTGTTGAAAATTTAAAGAGGTTTTTTTTCATTTTTATTTTTATATAGAACTGCAACTTTTACAGCTAGTTTTTAATTCACGCAGATTATTAAATATGCTAAAAATTGGGGCACAACATAAATTTCACATCCGTAATTCGAGTCCGCGTTCTGGCTATGGAATCATATTTTCGTTGTTGCAACAAATTAAACAAAAGTAATTGTTTATATTCCCTCATTTCCCTTTTAAAGCGCAAATAAAGCATCGCAAAGGTTTGGGTTGATTGTCTCGAGTGGCGAAAGATGATAGTCCCATTACACTATTTGAAATAGGGCTTTACTCAACTTCGGACGTAGTGTGTTCAATTTTCCGTTGCAATAAATATATCTTAGAAATATATTATATTGCAAATATATTGTAAATATATTTTACAGCCTTCGCGAACTCCAGATAAATAGTTCTAAAACCCAATGACCATAAAAATGAATTTGTATCGCCTTTCTAACACTCCAACACGTTATTCGTACGTACTCCGGAGGCCAATAGGGAAATACTGCAAAATTATTCAAAGCTTTCAGTTAAATTTTTCGCAGTCAAAAGTAGCGGTCTGCGGTGCATTGCGGCCGACCTGGCCTAGAATTTTAGACATAAATCCAATCTCTCACTCGGACTAACTCCCCCTGGACCCGCTTTACAACCCCACGTGACGATGACGACACGACACGGAATTTTTAAGTAGGCTTTACCTTTACTTTCACACCTGTCTTCTATCGCGGTAGGTTGAGGTGGCGGCCTTGAAGATTAGGCCAAACCAAGTCAAAATTTCGCGGTTATGGGTACAAATCCAAAGCATACAGCTCTGATCTTTAGAAGTTATGTGTGTATTTACAGTTAATTGCCACACACTTTAGCGGTGAAGGAGACATCATGAGATAACCTGGTCACCTAAAAGTGCTTGGGAATTTCTTATGAGTGTAGTCCGCTAACCCATACTAGGTTAGCGTGGTGGACTAACCCATCTCAGTTGTAGAGATGAGGACCACGCCCAGCAATGGGACGCATATGGGCTGACATAGATAAACACTAGGCAGAGAGTGTAGAGTGCCTGGCTCGGATACTAAACTCCTTTTTTTGGTAATTAAGTTAGGATAACTTTGCCCTTTTAGGTGAGAATCATTTACTTGATCTTTATATATGTTCTACGGGCACTCTTTTCCGTCCGTCGTTGATTACACCAACAATTGTAGCGTTGCGAGAATCGAAGCCGCGACCGCTTGTTTCACAAGCTTTTACACAAGTTTCAGCCAACTGCGCCACGTGGGCTGTCAATTACATTAATTATTTTGAATAATGTAATTTTACAATCAACACAGATTTATCTCATGCCGACCTTACGTGACGATAAATCGTGTCGTAAGCATTACGTGGTTGTGCTATGTAAATGTACGTGCTGTGAAAACGTGTTTAGTTTTCTCGTACACTTATAAAGTGCGTGTAACCAGCGCAATTACTGCGCTTTATCCGCTGAATAAGAAACGCTTTAAGCGAAAAAAACCCTTGGTTAGCGAGCGAAGATATTATTATTAGTTAATGTGTGTGCTGTGAATATTTGATGAGGTAAAAATACACGGTATAAAAGTATTCTCCTTTTAGTACTTAAAATTTATTAAACTGGTTATTTCATTACGTTGAGACTAACAGTAATAGTAGTAACAGAATATTTTTATTAAGTAAATATGATACATATTTTTTTTACTTCTTAATTGTTTTATTACAGGGCTTTTGTTTCGAGCTTTATTAGATTTCATTTGAATATTTAACATTAAACTGATAATACACCAAACAATCTTACACGTAGTTTTGGCCTCACACAAATTTTTCAAGTTTAGTGTAATGGTTTTCAGAATCTGCGAGTCACTAGTGTATAAAATTATAATTATTACGGTGGTGCTGGGATCGTACTCGCAGTATTTCATTTCACAGTCTTGTGTGTAATCAACGACATTGCTTCAACAGCCATTTTCAGTTCCATGAGCCTATTGCCTACGCCAATTTTTAAACTGCGTTTTGCGACTGGACAAAATTACCCGCGAAATCAAACCCAGGACCTTTTGATCGCACGTCGCACTCTTATTCGGCGTTATTTTAAATCGGCATATTTATTTAACTTTATAATTGCTACAGCATAAGATAATAAGGAAAAAAAGGGTTTTACTAAACTTGAACCTTTCAAACATCCGCATTGAACAAAAACCTATTATCAAATCAACAAAAGGAGTCGAAAATTATTAAAGTATAAATGACATCTGACTTTTCTTGTATAACCATGATAAATAATTCAGAAATGGGGCTTAGGGACATTAAAAACTTTGCTGAAGTTCGCAAGTGGTCGCGGAGTCCTGCGGTTTACAAATCATTGTTTCACCGAATTATGTCTGCGCTGATTGTTCGAGCTCTGTTTGGTATCTCGGCAACTTTGCTATAAGTTTTCTTGCAGGCGTCTTTATATTTGCATCTTAATTTGGCCTTCCCTCCTTGATGCTTTTATTCATTGGGTTTGATTCAGAATACTTTTGCAGATGTTTAAGAATTGTTTACTGCGGTTTTGAAGTTTTCAAAAGGGTTTATTAAATGTCCCGTTATTTTGCAGTTGGCCAAAATGTAGGTACCTAAGATTAGGTACCTAATATTTTTTACATACATACATACATAAACTCACGCCTGTATTCCCCGAAGGGGTAGGCAGAGGTGCATTTCTGCACCCACATTTCGCCAGGTATGTATCAGTCCCACGTAATTGTAGAGGAGCCTATTACCGTTTTTTTGGAAAATTTTCAGACTCCTAGCTGATTTTTTAATTTATTAATAGAAAAACCTAATAAAACTTTCCCGACCCGGTAATCGAACCCGGGACCTCTAAGCAAAAGGTATTTTTTTTTAGATAAAACAGCTCCCGAGCAGAGCAGGCACCAATCGATAGTATTCTACAAAACATATGAGTAAATTTTCCATAAAAATACGTTTCCTAAAGTCAAAATATACTTATTGTATATTACGTAATAGGGGGCGAGCCTATTGCCGTTTTTCGGGCACATTTCTAGACTCCGTACTGCTACTGAGGTTTTCTCAATAACTCTTTGCCCGACCCGGGAATCGAACCCAGGACATCAAGATCGCACGGCACATACTTGTACCGCGAGACCACGAGGCAGTTTAAACATAAGTAAATGTGTACCTATACTTATGTTTTGACAGCTTTTATAGTAGGTAGTAGGTACAAATGTCTGCGGGTAAAACTTAACACTGTGACAAATATAAATATTTATATAGACTGCCTTGTGGTATCGCGACACAAGTATGTGCCGTGCGATAGGGAGGTCCTGGTTTCGATTCCCGGATCAGGCAAAGTGTTATTAAGAAAACCTCAGTAGTAGTACGGAGTCTAGAAATGTGCCCGAAAAACGGCATTGAGGTAAAGACTTGTGTCACACTGTAAGGTCGAAACAATGTTACTGTAGGGTGAAGATATTCTTTTTTACAGAAGGTACAATTAGAAACCAGCAATTTGGACATCCAATTAATTATATTTTTAAGGACATCTACGGCGATAATTTCGATAGTAGGTATAGTGAGATCTATCTTTGCCAAGTCTTTGAAAAATTTATGTTCGGTTTTTTTCAAAACCATGATTCAAATTTTTAAGAGAATCTACGAATTAGAGAACCATTAGCCAGAATTATAAAACCCTTCACTTAAATGAAAAAAAAAACCTTTAATTTTCATTAATTCCTAGCAAAACACCAACGCTAATAGTAAACCTACCTTTCGACAAATCCCCGTAGCTTAGTCTATTCCTGCGCTATCAGACATAAGGCCGCTCCATACACTAAACAAGTGATGCGATGTTCGTAACTTCCTTCCGCCCAGCCTGCGTAATAGCGCTAAAAGCCCCGAAAAGCGAGGAATACAGTCGTTTCATTGCGTCCCTGGAAACACACGGGACGATCTCTGGGCCAAAACATTGACACGCAAATAAAGAAAAAGAGACAAAAAAAATATAGGGACAAAAATTCATACTTCTTAAAACGTATAGAAAAAAAACAGAATAATACTAGAAAGGAAATGTCAGCATGCCGAGCGTGTCGAACCTACGATTAGACTATCAAATATTTAACACGTCCGCTTCTTAGTAATTCGGGTTGTGTGTAATATCAAGACTATTATAAATGTGTGTGAAGCAGTGATGGCCTCGAGGTTAGGCGCGCGGTCGAGAATTTCGGCGGTCGCAGGTTCAAACCCCAGGCACACACCTCTGACTTTTTGAAGTTATGTGTGTATTCACAATGAATTATCACTTGCTTTAACGGTGAAGGAAAACATCGTGATAAAACCTGCACACCTAAAAGTTCTTAGGAATTTCTTAGGTGTGTAGTCCGCCAACCCGCACTGTGCCAGCGTGATGGACTAAGGCCTAAACCCTTTCAGTTGTAGAGGAGGCCCGTGCCCAGCAGTGGGACGTATTTGGGCTGATGATGATGATAAATGTGTGACAACCAATAGCAGCACTTAATTTTTTGTTTGAAATTTTTATCATTGGTCGTGTGATCGTAGTAGAATGAATAGGTGACGGATAAACGGCGACACTGGTCCCTATACAAAATACTGTCTATTTATCTTCTAATCTTATTCAGCTGTCCTGTGAAAAAAAAACAAAGTGTATTAAGACATGAATATAGGAGTATGTGTGCCTCGTTGTCTCGCGGTACACGTATGTGCCGAGCGATCTAGAGGTCCTGGGTTCGATTCCCGGGTCGGGCAAAGTGTTATTGGGTTTTTCCATTAGGAAATTCTCAGTAGCAGCACGGAGTCTGGAATTGTGCCCGAAAAACGGCAATAGGCTCGCCCCCTATTACGTGGGACTGATACATACCTGGCGAAATGTGGGTGCAGAAATGCACCTCTGCCTACCCCTTCGGGGAATACAGGCGTGAGTTTATGTATGTATGTATAGGAGTATGTAGGTACATATTATGTGTAATAAAGGTTTGAAAAGTCCTCTGGTTTGATTAGCATATTAGGAAATCTGTTATTTGGGTATTTTATAAGAGTATTCTGAGAAGCCATACGTACTCTGGAAATATGGCAACTGATCGACAATAGGCTCACGCCATCTACGTGGAACTCAAAATCCAGTCGCCGAAAAGACTGCAGAAGTTCACCACTGCCTATTCCTTCGGATACATTAGCGTTAATGTATTAACATTAAATATAAACACGACTGCCTCGTGGTCTCGCGCTACAAGTATGTGCCGAGCGATCTAGAGGTCCTGGGTTCGATTCCCGGGTCGGGCAAAGTGTTATTGGGTTTTTCCAATAGGAAATTGTCCGTAACACCACGGAGTCTGGAAATGTGCCCGAAAAACGGCAATAGGCTCGCCCCCTATTACGTGGGACTGATACATACTTGGCGAAATGTGGGTGCAGAAATGCACCTCTGCTTACCCCTTCGGGGAATACAGGCGTGAGTTTATGTATGTATGTATTAAATATAAACGCAATTAGCATGTAATTAGTTCTATAGTGATGTGATATGATCTAAACTTTATAATATAATGTCTTACATCTTGTTAATAGCAATCAAGTCACGATTAATTACTCCAGCATTGAATGTTTATTTGCAAGAAGGTATTTACTTGTTTCCTTCCTCAACATGAATAATGATCTTATGCTTAATGTGACTCATTACTTTACTAATACTATCTAGATTTAACCGGATTAATATATACAATATGACGTTTTCCTAACAAAAACACATTTTATACCTATGGTTTTTAGGAAAACTTCAAAGTTTTTTATTTTTTGTCAGGATTTTCTTTTATGCCAGGGGTTTCATAATCACCTTAGCTATTACCTGCCTTAGTTTCCGATCACGGTCTGAATACACCTGTATATTTTTTATTATTTTGACACGGTAAAGTGACACCACCACACTTGACGGTAACCACGGTGCTTTCCAAACGGAAAATTAAATGTCGAAAGACTCGAAATTTAATATGCTTCTCTAAACTACGTTCCAACGAGCCATGGTAGTAAGATGTAGAGATGTGACGTAATAAACTATTAATATTTATTTATTAAATGAATAAACAAAGCCGTGGAATATTATTGAAATTTATTGTACGCCAAAGTTGCAAATATGCCCAAAGGCCGCTCCTTTTTGTCATATTATGTTCTCCGCTTCTATGATATTGCGACAGACACAAAGATACTTCGTATTTACATTATTAGTCTGAAAGCATGCAAATTTAAATCTAGTATATCATCATTGTTAGCCCACATTTACCCACTGCTAAGCAGAGTCCTCCCCCAATACTCGCCATTTTTCTGGGTCCAAGAATTATACAGGGTGTATTCAGACCGTGATCGGAAACTAAGGCAGGTAATAGCTAAGGTGATTACAAACCCCTTGGCGTTAAAGAAAATTCTGAAAAAAAATAAAAATTTTGACGTTTTCCATACAAACCGCGTACATTTAATACCGATGGTTGTATGGAAAAGGATTTATTAAGGTTACAAAATTACGCATTCAACTACTGTTCCAGTCGACATTATCTCCCGTATATCTCGCGCACCTCCAAAGTAGGTTCGTGAATGCGAGAATGGATGAAATCCAACCGTCACAAGGATTATCCGGGTCTTTTGTGAAAAATAATTTTCTCCTGAACAACAAGCGACTTTTCAGTCACCGGATGCGGCTTACTGTATTGCGTTGCATGTGATACTTCGCTTTATAACTAAGGGTTGTAATGGCCGCATCCTGAGATGAATTTCTTTGTTTCAATCGTGGTTTCTGTTACGGCATTTCAAAGTGTTCCTTCCTAATATTGTTAGAATGATTTGTTTCTCTATCTGATAATACTGTGCTTGTGTGTCATAGATATTGTACAAAAACTGTTGTTAGTTACCACGGCAGTTCATAAGGATTATTTTATTATTATGTTGGTAGTAATACTTACTGGATTGACGTATGAGTATTTAATCTTTTTTAATTATTTCCTTTTGTACGGGTAGAACCCAGTGGCAGTACTTCCATAGAACCCCAAAAGCGTTACACGTTAATTTGTAATGTCTAGTTTATATTTTTTTATTGTGGGGTCAGGATATTCTCATTTATATGTCAAATAGCTTTAATTAAATAATGATTTAAAGCTTAAAGTTCATTATTCGGAATTTTGTAAGGCAAGGTGGGCTTTTGGGCTTCTATAGAAGTACCGCCGCTGGTAGAACCACGCCGTAATCAGCAATTATTCTAGTGAGCGTTTGGAATTGATTATTTATTTATTTTTCTAACTTGTATCTATAATACCCAAGGCAGCGTGTCTTCATCAGCCCATATACATACCACTACTGGGCACGGGCCTCCGCTACAACTGAGAGGACTTAGGCCTTAGTCTACCACGCTAGGTTGGTAGACTACACACCTAAGAAATTCCTAAGAACTTTTTAGGTGTGCAGGTTTCATCACGATGTTTTCCAGCGTATATACAAAACAAATTGTAACAATAAATCGGCAATGCGGTCACTACCAATTTCGAATTGAAAATAAAATGGTTTCGTGTAGTCGCGTTCATTGTAAATTCTAACTAGACTACACCCACGACAAACAGCAACAATCGAGATTGAATACTCGAGTTCAAGTGCTCTCTATTGGGAAGGAAAGAATTGTGGCTTTTATGTCGGGGAAAGATTTTGTCCGATGCAACTACTACAATGAGATTACGGTTTCTTTGTGATTTTGTTAACTTCATGAGGACTTTTGGTTCTTCAGCTTTAAATCAGATATAACATGAATTTATCAATGCTTCATCTCTGAATCATTGTTAGGTAATCTGACTCCTAAGATCTAAGGTGGGTTGAGTTCTAACTCTTATCAAACATCGAGAACGTCGGTTCCGTTTAATGGAAGATCCATTCGCCACAAGCAGTTACTATCTATTAACTTATTTGTAGGATGGTTGTAAACGGTTCTTGTTATACTGCAGTGGTTGTGACATTACGGACCAAGATGATTAATCACTTTTCACCCTCCTGATATTTTAATAATGAGGTGGAATCGACCCTATTTAACAGCCGTCTCACTGCACTTTCAATTTCCGTAAAATCATTTGGAATGCCGTAAATTGTGTGAAGAAGCATTTGTGCGGGCCGGCATGATTGTGTCGACCAGCGGGTGACCATCGTTTCTCGCTGGTCGGTATTATTTTTCTGGACTCCACTGTGCTTACCATCAGGTACAGTGGAGTCACTTTTCCGTGCCAGAATAAAAAGTAAATAAATAAAAAAAAAATCTGCAATGCATAAAAACTATAGTTACATTTAAAATTTGAATTTGAAACGTGTAACTCATTCATTTCCGATGTCGAAGACGTTTCCATTCGTCCAGAGGAAATTGAATTCACCGGAAGACAGTCCATTGTGTTTTAAATTAAGTTTTAAGACTACCGCGGATCGACCGGTGATTTCTGCGATTCCACCTCTTAAAACTTTTATTTCAAGATGAATAAGAGACGTGACAAAGGGTATTATTAAATATCGCCTTCCGATGGAAATAAAGAAGGTAAATTGAAGATCTTATCTAAGAATGACGTTGGGACTTATTTATATGTAGTGAGTAAATGAATGTATTAAAATTACTGAACATTTTAGAACAAATTGTGATGGTGATGTAAACCATCACGAGGAAACAGAAGTGAGGTCTTCCCAGGGTTGTGTAAAAGAATGTGTTTCAGTAGGCATGAATAGACATGAGACAAAAGACGTGATATCGTCGTGTGTTGCTGCTTGATACTTTATGCTAATAACACTGAGACCAACATTGAGACTAATGAGTTAACTTTGTTAAAACATATAAGCAACAGAGCGTACCAACGTAGTAATGAAGTTTTTTTTAAACTTAAAATAAATATAATAAATAAATACACCCAACAGTCACATACATAGTCCTGACCCCACACTAAGATACGCGTCTTGTGCCGTGGGTATCAGAAACTACGAGAGACTTTTCGGTCTCACAAACACCCAGACCCGAAACAAATACTTGTGGTTCACACAAACATTTGTCTCGGTGCGGGAATCGAACCCGCGACCTTTCGTTTCACAAGCTGGTATCTAGCCAACTACGCCACGGGGCTGTCAATAAATAAAATCAACGGTTGACTTGCCAGAATATTATATTTTTATTGAAATAAAGCAACCCATTGGAATATTACAAACACTTTTCATTTCGAAGCAAGTTTCACATCCAACTAGTAATTGGCCAAGACGAATAAAACATCATTCAATAGCTCAAGCTCGCCAACATCCTTTCACTGGAACGGCTAATGATTTGTTTACACTAACGTTTGTACGCGTTTTCGTCTCAGTAGAATATTTTTATGCCATAAAAATGAAGCAAACCATTTTGAGGCAATTTTATCAGGGTTTTTATACTAGGAGAAAACGTCAACATTTTAACAATAAATGCTACATTATGGAAGAAATAACTGCAAGCTTTCTTTTGTTTGAGTAGGCTTAAGCCTTACTCCACGTTTTGGTGGTATGTGATTTCGTTTTGGAGTTGAGCTCTTCAAAAGACGACTTCGTTAGTTAAGCAGCAGGCGAGTTCAGCATGCTGTCTAGTTCCACATCGAACCGTGTTAATAGGTTTTTTCATTGTAAATATCTTAGTAGCTGTACTGAGCCGAAAAATATACCCGTAAAGCTGTCTGGCCAAATTTAAGATAAAAAACTACTACACACCAGTGGCGGTACTATCATAGAAGTCCGAAACCATTATACGTTAATTGGGTCATCATCAGCCCAAATACGTCCCCACTGCTGGGCACGGGCCTCCTCTACAACTGAGAGGGTTTAGGCCTTAGTCCACCACGCTGGCCTAGTGCGGGTTGGCGGACTAAACACATAACAAATTCCTAAGAACTTTTAGGTGTGTAGGTTTTATCACGATGTTTTCCTTCACCGTTAAAGCAAGTGATAATTCATTGTGAATACACACATAACTTCGAAAAGTCAGAGGTGTGTGCCTGGGGTTTAAACCTGCGACCGCCGAAATTCTCGACCGGGCGCCTAAACCTCGAGGCCATCACTGCTTTTTAATTGGGTAATATCTAGTTTATAATTGTCTATTGTGGGGTCAGGATATTCCCATTTATATGTCATATTGGTTTTGTTAAATAAAAGCTTAAAGATTATTATTCAGAATTTCGAACGGCAAGCTGGATTTTTTGGCTTCTTTAGAAGTACCGCCACTGCTACACAGGTAATCGCAGGAGTTGTCTTTTAGACCCACAATCACCATCCATTTGAATTGAAATAAGAGTTGACGCGGAGAGAAAATAATAATCAGAAATATATTTTAATCAAGCAGTGATGGCCTCGAGGTTTAGGCGCGAGGTCGAGAATTTCGGCGGTCGCAGGTTCAAACCCCAGGCACACACCTCTGACTTTTCGAAGTTATGTGTGTATTCACAATGAATTATCACTTGCTTTAACGGTGAAGGAAAACATCGTGATAAAACCTGCACACCTAAAAGTTCTTAGGAATTTCTTGGGTGTGTAGTCCGCCAACCCGCACTAGGCCAGCGTGGTGGACTAAGGCCTAAACCCTCTCAGTTGTAGAGGAGGCCCGTGCCCAGCAGTGGGACGTATTTGGGCTGATGATGATGATATTTTAATCTCATTAATTATGAGTTTTTATGTCCTACTTTACCTTATTACTTACCTATCTATCTACATTAGGACCGTGTCTACTGTCTTTTTTCAAATACTTTACTGCTCCTGAGAATTCTTTATCAAAAACTAATATAACACTACGCGACCCGGAATTCAAAGTGTGCATCTTTTAACCTTTTGTCGTGTCTACCAAAAAGAAAACTCATAATATAATGAAAAACGAGACATACAAACTAGACAAACTCTTATACATGAATAAAATTGCTTTACGTAACGGCCCAGATAAATTACCGGGCGGGGCTATAGTACGAATCTGCGGTCACGGCAGCTGCATCCAGGCTTCGGAACCCAATCGCTACCCGAGTTCACCCACAGATATCACACTTCCCGCTAAACTACATCTAATATTCTATACTAAAGGAACTGGTGCCTGGCATAACTGGCGATTACGTAAAAACTTGGGCTTAGGTCAATTTTGTATAAGATTTGTCGCAGTTTAGTCCCCTATTCCGAGGTCAATGAATTTTCCGCTTATAAAAAAAAGGTCGCTTATAAAAAAAAAAAAACTGCCTCGTGGTCTCGCGGTACAAGTATGTGCCGTGCGATCTAGAGGTCCTGGGTTCGATTCCCGGGTCGGGCAGAGTGTTATTGGGTTTTTCTATTAGGAAATTCTCGGTAACAGCACGGAGTCTGGAAATTGTGCCCGAAAAACAGCAATAGGCTCGCCCCCTATTACGTGGGACTGATAAATACTTGGCGAAATGTGGGTGCAGAAATGCACCTCTGCCTACCCCTTCGGGGATTATAGGCGTGAGGTTATGTATGTAATGTAAAAATAAAAAAATCGATATTAAGATGTTCATGTTTAGTTCCTAAATTGTATACCACATGATGATGATGATGATCCACATACAGGTCTCACAAGGTACGAGAATTTCTGTTCTTTGATAATTTGGTAAACAGTTGTGTTTTAAGCTTCACATAAAAGGAAGCCCATACTAGGTATTAATACTCAGTAACACCCAACCCGTGAACAGTGCCCGTGAAACTTTGATGGCAATACAAACTTATGCAGCAGACCAACAAGAAAGCCATTGTTGGTACAACTACATAATATGTAGGTCGCGCGTCTTACTCTCTGTACTATAACATTCTTTCCATCATCATCAGCCTTTATACGTCGCACTGCTGGGCACGGGCCTCCTCTACAACTAAGAGGGTTTAGGCCTTAGTCCACCACTCTGGCCCAGTTAGCACGAATATTCTAAGATTTTTTAGGTGTGTGGGTTTCCTCACGATGTTTTCCTTCACCGTTAAAGTACCTGATAATTCATTATGAACACACATAACTTCGAAAAGTCAGAGATTCTTGACAGCGCGCCTAAACCTAGAGGCCATCACTACTTACTCGCACAGAACATGATACCACAGACCAACAAGACAGCAATTGTTGATATAACTACACAGATCGCGCGTCTTTCTATTCCATAACGTGCTTCCCTTACTCAATAAAATTTGTAATAGTTCTGTAGCTACACACCGTTGGGGGAAACGTGTTCTAGAGTGGAGACCACGGCTCGGCAAACGTAGTGTAGGACGCCCTCTGCCTAGGTGGGGTGACGATATTCGCAAGGTGGCTAGCAGCGGTAGGATGTGGAGGGCCGAAGATCGAGCCCAGTGGCGTGCCATAGGAGTCTATGTCCAGCTGTGGACGTGAGGGAGGCTGGTGATGATAATGATGATGATTTAGCTACATAACAAAAGGTGTATTTAATATAAAACGCACGTGTGTTTAATATTTCTACCAACGATTGCAGGCACACGCGATATTGCGACACTGCAGCGGTAATGCGCTCTCACCAGCCATCTGCGACCACATGTGTCTAACACTAAATACATATTAAATAGACCACGTTCATCATATTACTTATTCAACGCATTGGGATATCCAGCTCCGCTTTACCGGGCTTATTGGCGAAATTATTTGCTGTCTAGAAACGCGAGAACGACTTTGTGGCGTATGCACTGAATATCTATACTAATATTATACTGAATTGCATACGAATATTATAAAGCTGAAGTGTTTGTTTGAACGCTGTAATCAAAAACTACTGTATCGATTTAAAAAATCTTTAAGTATTAGATAGCCCATATATCGATGAAGGCTTTAGGCTGCGATCAATTGAATCTGTGCAGTAATGAAAAATGATTGAAACAGGGAATGATATTTCTTTTTAAAGTTTAATGCTTCGCTTACGGTGTTTCGGGAAACAGCTATTCTGTTATATTTTCTTTTTTTTCAGTTTTTTAGCTTATAATATTTTTTTTGGCTTGAGATTTAATAGCAACTTAATAAAATATAGACGGATGGTGTACAAATCTATTTAACATTTAAGTATGGACGTGGAGTCTCACAGGCTACTCGGTGTTTTCGTTTTCTTAGTTTTCCTATTTCCTCCCGCTCCCAGCGATTGAGCGGCTCAGTAGCTTTTATTTTAGTTATAAAACTACCAACGAAGAAGGAGTTTGCGTCTTCCGATGAATATCACATAAGTAATAACTATCAAAATATTGACCGGAGCCTGTCAGGCTACACGTCCATTGTTGCCCTATAACATACTTTGTATGGGCGATTATGTTTATTTCAAATTTTGTAGTACAAAATGTCAAAAAACAATAAAGCCGGTAGTTTAAACGTATCAAAACGATCTACGAGTTCTGTTCAGGCCCCTACAAGAAAAGCTTTTCGTGCAGGAGAACAATCTTTGAACAAAAAGTGAGTGAGTTATTGTTAGCTTCGGATCAGTCTAATAATGAAAATTATTAAAGATTTTTTTTTATATTGGAGTCCGAACTGACACAAAGTTATAAAAGTAATGAAGATCAGGACCAGGACCAGAACAGAATAAGAATCAGGTAGTGATAGTTCGGAAAATATTCCACTATCGGATATAGTGGCAATTAACTATTACTACGGCAAAAATAGGCATGAATGAGCCAAGGTGGAAGGTGGTATACCTTCGGCTAAGATACAGTCATAACATCTTGTGCAGGTTCTTTAAAATTGACTCCTAAAGAGGATAAAGATCACTACAGTATTTGGAATAAGCTTGCCAAGAGAACTCGAGTTTTAGGTGATAATATGGTTACAGAAGATGTCCAGGATCAAGAAACCAGTCAACGAACAAGAAGGGCATGTAGTATCTGTACCGTGAAAAAACATATGACGACAACCAATGTATATGTTGAGTGCAACAAGCCTCTGTGTCTCCAATGTTCTAGACATTTGTGCACGGACTGCCAATAAATTTACGTTATTAGACTGTTGTCATTTTTTAACCGACTTCAAAAAAAGGAGGAGGTTATCAATTCGTCTGTATTTTTTTTTTTTTTTTTTTTTTTTTTTTATGTTTGTTACCTCAGAACTTTTGACTGTGTGGACCGATTTTGATGATTCTTTTTTTAATTGAAAGTTGATGCTTCCAGATTGGTCCCATTTAAATTTGGTCCAGTTGTGATAACAGCTTCCATTAGAAAACCACAAAAATCTTAAATTTTCACCAATGTGCGTGACAAATCGACGAATAACTCAATATCATGCCAACCGATTTTGATGATTCTTTTTTTAAGTGAAAGCTGGTGCTTCCAGTTTGGTCCCATTTGAATTTGGTCTAGTTGTGACAATAGCTTCCATTAGAAAACCATAAAAATCTTAAATTTTCACCAATGTGCGTGACAAATCGACGAATAACTTAATATCATGCCAACCGATTTTGATGAATCCTTTTTATTATTGGTTAGAATGTACTTCTAGGGTAATTTCATGAGAGTTTGGTTAAGTTCTAATTATGGGATCCATGACAAAGTAACGGAACTCTTCAATTCTTAGCAGAAAACTAACGATACTCGGCCGAATCTTTATAGGCTATCCGGATATTTGAGTCACCTACCGTAACCTCTTTATGGTCAAGTAATTGTCCTAGTCAAATATAATATAATGTCAATGGAACTCGTTAACGGCGTACAGTATGGATGCGATTTGTGGCCGAATTTCTAACTGTCTTGAATCAAATTGTAATGCGCTTACGTTTGTTGCTGCATTGCAACATGAAGCAAACGATCTAATTGCATTACTTAAGGTGTATTAAATGTGTGAAGCGGTGGTAGCCGAGTGTGTGGTAGAAACATTTGCGTATTGTTGATGAGTTTTATAACCATATAATAGACTGGTGGTAGCGGAGTGGCAAAGTAACCGATTTGCAACGCATGATGTTGCAGGTTCGATCCCGGGTGTGGCTGCACTAAAAATTAAAAAATAAACAAAAATTTTAACAAAACAAAAACCGCCTTCAAAAAAACCTATTCCAAAACAAATTAAAATGCACTAAAAAGTAAAAAAATAATTGCGTTTCTTCTATTACTTAATTATAATCAACTTACTATTTCTCTACATCAATATATAGGTACGATCTATGTGTTTACGACGCAAGAAGCTAGGTAGGTTCTTCTATATCTATCCACTTCAAATCTAACTCAACACATACCTATGAATAACAAACAATGATTAAAATATTTTTTAATGTTCTCCTATGTAAAATTAAATGAAAAATATTAGACTACTTAAAAGTCAATCAAATTATTACGATAATATAATGTAGTTTTAATTATTGTTATTTTTGGAGGCGGTGTCAGCCAAGGAAATACTACAATGTGCATACCTAGCATCACAGTTGTAGTGGAGGCCCGTGCTCAGCAGTGGGACGTATATGGGCTGATGATGATGAATAATAATACGAGAATCCTACCTTGGCTGACACCGCCTCCAAGAATAACAATAATTAAAACTACATTATAATATCGTAATAATTTGATTGACTTTTAAGTAGTCTAATATTTTTCATTTAATTTTACATAGGAGAACATTAAAAAATATTTTAATCATTGTTTGTTATTCATAGGTATGTGTTGAGTTAGATTTGAAGTGGATAGATATAGAAGAACCTACCTAGCTTCTTGCGTCGTAAACACATAGATCGTACCTATATATTGATGTAGAGAAATAGTAAGTTGATTATAATTAAGTAATAGAAGAAACGCAATTATTTTTTTACTTTTTAGTGCATTTTAATTTTTTAAATATTTGTTACCTGAAGTAGGTGTTATGTGTTTTTAGTTTCTCATCTATTATATTTTATGCAAAAAAGACTAATTTTGGTACAGGAATAAGTTTGGCTGTTTTTAATACCTAAAACTGTAACCTAAGTAGATTTAGACTGAAAAGTGCCATAATTTTTGATTTTTAAAATTCCTATATTTTTTTAAATAAAAGTTGATTATATGATTATGTTATTTTATTGCTAAATCCCATAACTTTAATATTCAATCAGTTTTAAAGCGATCGTATATCAAGTTCCCCAAAAAAATGTGTGTGCATATAGGAGCCTGTGAGACTCCACGTCCACAGTAGTGTAAAGAAAAAATCACGTCCATACTTAAAGGTTAAAAAATAATGGGATAGAAAAGATTTTACGGTAGTAGAAACATGTGGATGCATTGCATATAGGTACTTTGACATGACTAATACTCAAGACCATGGTTATGACTGAGAAAGCAAAATATTACGGTAGTTTAGTTTGTAAAATAGAATATCGATTTATCATAATTTCTGCATGCTCTATTTCCCACTCACCCCCGCACAATTTGGTGTAATTGACTTAAAATTATATGGTTAAAAAACTCATCAACAATACGCAAATGTTTCTACCACACACTCGGCTACCACCGCTTCACACATTTAATACACCTTAAGTAATGCAATTAGATCGTTTGCTTCATGTTGCAATGCAACAAAAAACGTAAGCGCATTACAATTTGATTCAAGACAGTTAGAAATTCGGCCACAAATCGCATCCATACTGTACGCCGTTAACGAGTTCCAGTTGACATTATATTATATTTGACTAGGACAATTACTTGACCATAAAGAGGTTACGGTAGGTGACTCAAATATCCGGATAGCCTATAAAGATTCGGCCGAGTATCGTCAGTTTTCTGCTAAGAATTGAAGAGTTCCGTTACTTTGTCATGGATCCCATAATTAGAACTTAACCAAACTCTCATGCAATTAACCTAGAAGTACATCTTAACCAATAATAAAAAGGATTCATCAAAATCGGTTGGCATGATATTAAGTTATTCGTCGATTTGTCACGCACATTGGTGAAAATTTAAGATTTTTGTGGTTTTCTAATGGAAGCTATTGTCACAACTAGACCAAATTTAAATGGGACCAATCTGGAAGCATCAGCTTTCAATTAAAAAAAGAATCATCAAAATCGGTCCACACAGTCAAAAGTTCTGAGGTAAAAAAAAAAAAAAAAAAAAAAAAAAAAAAAAAATACAGACGAATTGATAACCTCCTCCTTTTTTTGAAGTCGGTTAAAAATAGGCCAATATTACAAAATATCGCCATAATTAATTTACAAAACGTGCCTGAGTACGAACGAAAATTGTCGTGCCAATATGAAGCAAATTTCGCTGCTTAATTGTGGAACTAAGTGCATATGAATTACACTTAACTGCGGAAAATAACGCAATAGCAAAAAGTTACGCCATTGTGAGAGCATAATTGCACACATATTTGCCTTAATAATGGCTGCATAATTGAATGACCTAGAATAACGCACTCAATAGCTTGTATTTCAAAAATGTGTTTACAAATCAGCGTATGAAATAGTTTTGAGCTCATCTCATCATCATCATCAGCCCATATACGTCCCACTGCTGAGTACGGGCCACCTCTAAAACTGAGTGGGTTTAGGCCTTAGTCCACCACGCTGGCCTAGTGCGGGTTGGCGGACTACACACCTAAGAAATTCCTAAGAACTCTTGGGTGTGCAGGTTTCACCACGATGTTATCATTAATTCATAATGAATTATCACGTACTTTAACGATGAGCTCATCTGGTGGAATATAATTTTATTTTGACAAGTAAACGTAACTTTCGTCTGTATTTCCCGAAGGAGTAGGCAGAAGTGCATTCCTACACACATTTCGCCAGATATATATCAGTCCCAGGTAATAGGGAGCGAGATTATTGCTATTTTTCGGGCACATTACTAGATACCTTTCTTCTAAAGGAATAACACTTAGCCCGACCAAGAAATCGGGAGCGATCGCACGGCACACACTTGTACCTCGAGATTACGAAGCAACTTAAATTCAATAGAATTTGTTTTAGATGTCAACTAAATTGGTCTCGAAGCTCCAAGGCGAGAAATATTTCGGGTTTGAAATTTTACCGAGTTAACATCGTATGCCTACGAATATTAGACTACCATTTTTATCCCGCATTTTAAATGAAAACGAGCTATTAAAAGGTCTCAGGTTCGTTTCCTCGGTCATGCAATGAATAACTAACCCTTTTAAAAGGAATCTTGACGAATGGCAATAATGTATCCCAATTACGTGACACTTTTACATAGTTGGTAAACTTAAAATATTTTTATTAGTGGGCCGTCCATTAATTACGTGAGGCTCGAAAGGGGGGGTGTTGGCTAAATCACGTAATATAACAAGAGGCGAGGGGGGGGGGGGTGTAGTAATTTATCACGTGTTTTTATTTTTTCGTCTAACGCGCAATTTATAAACCGAAAATCCAGTTCAAAACAACCTGCAACCCTTCTGTCTAGACATTTTTATCATGGTCCTTAATTTCTGAATAAAATTGGATTATACTTAAACTTGTATTTAAAGATAATATTCTAAAAAAGTTAAGATTCTTTGTAGGTACTAAAAATATATATGATTTGGGGGGGGGGGGGGGTAGTCTTAAGCCTCACCACGTATCCCCAAGGGGGAGGAGGGGAGGTTAAAATTGATTAAAAACATTACGTGATTAACGCTAGAATTGTAGAAAATAGGTCTTTATCAACTGCTGAAACTGTGCAGTAGCCACAGGGTACGAATGGGTCGACATGAACGGGGCGGTGCTAGGTGGCACAGATTATGTCCTTGAACTAATGAAATTGCTAGAGCTGTTATTTCATCTAGGGTATTTTAACGTAGGTTTATTTGCTTAGTAAGAGGTTAGCTATTGTATCAAAAGATGATAGATAGCCATTATACCATTCTCTTGCAATTGTCGCAATATTCAACTTTTAAACCCAGCTCTGCAAATTTTGAAACAAAAAAATCCTATTTACCGACATGTAATGAGCATGACAAAAAGTTGTTTATAACAAATGTATATCCTCAGACGTGTTGAACTTAACTTTATTGTTATAGAGGTAAGATTCATTATCGCTTTTATCACAGACATAATCAGCAAGGAGGATAAGAAGTTTCTAAATTGTATGAATACCAAAATTTTGAGCAATCTTATATAAATTTGTTTTGGTAATGCATAAACAAAAAAATGGTTGCAGAGTTACTTTTTTTAAAGAGCAATTTTTAATTGAGACTTTCCGAGACGAATTCCCCAATAAGATCACGGATATTAGAATTATTCTACAAACGATAAGAGGCTCGATCAAGATTGCGTACTCCACTCTCTACCCCTTCCAGGCCTGTGGTATTGTAGTCAAATTTCAGGCTGGTTACAAAAATCCTCCTGGAAAACATCAACTCTAGTAAAAACCTATGGTTCATATAAAGGGGAAATAAGTTTTAGGAATCTTTATTTAACCAAACATTTTCAGCATAACTTTCAGCCCGTATTAATATTATTACCATGCTTATTTATTTTAGTGCCATTTGTTTTCTTGATATTGTCAAGCGACTTGGCATTTAGCCGTAAAAACACTAATAGACCTTACTCAGCACACTCGAAATCACTGCAATTCTCTTTTAAAAAATCTACATTACTCCATTATGATATCAGTAATAATTCTACCCGTCTATTCATAGAGATGGTCTATAGACCGAGTTTAATCTTATCTGCCATGCGAAATTGAACTTTATTGTCAACGCTCACAATGGTGCCGTCGAAGCTTAATGAAATAAAGTATTTCAGAATACATTCGAGCGAACTTGTATATAAATCTCCGCTAATCTGTGTGCACAAAAAAAACTTACCTTAAGAAATTGACAAACTTACCACACATAACGTTACGCAACGTATAATCATCTAATTATGTATTATGTAGCAGTGATGGCCTCGAGGTTCATGCGCGCGGTCAAGAATTTCGGCGGTCGCAGGTTCAAACCCCAGGCACACACCTCTGACTTTTCGAAGTTATGTGTGTATTCACAATGAATTATCACTTGCTTTAACAGTGAAGGAAAACATCGTGATAAAACCTGCACACCTGAAAGTTCTTAGGAATTTCTTAGGTGTGTAGTCCACCAACCCGCACTAGGCCAGCGTGGCGGACTTAGGCCTAAACCCTCTCAATTGTAGAGGAGGCCCGTGCCCAGCAGTGGGACGTATTTGGGCTGATGATGATGATGATGATGAATCATCTAATAATATTTGGGGTTAGGTAAGTTAGTTTAGGCGTAAAAGATTACTGGTTGTTGTATCTAATTTAAATTTAAGATACCATACCATAAGCAGCTTCGCTACTACACTGTATAGACGGCACTGAACTTACTAGCTAGTGTATATATCATATCATATATGTATATCATCAGCCCTTATGCGTCCCACTGCTGAGCATGGGCTTTATGTACAATTGAGAGGATTAAGGCCTTAGTGCACCACGCTAGCCTAGTGCGGGTTAGCGGACTATACAACTAAGAAAATCCTAAGAACTTTTAGGTATGCAGGTTTCCTCACGATTTTTTCCTTCACCGTAAAATAAATGATATTTCATTGTGAAAACACACAACTTCGAAAAGTTTTGGCAATTTCAATAATCAAATAATAAACTTTAACAAAGGAAGTTAACGTCGATCCACAAACCTTCTCTTCTTCAAAAACCATAAAGTTAAAAACTAAAAAGTTTAGTTAAAAATCTGCTTATAGAGTTGGCCTATATTTAAATCACCTTAACTCATTCATTATGCGGCATAAATAAAAACGCTACTAATGAAGCTAGCTTACATGACATTAGACTTGTAAGTATTTAACTCAACGACCTTATTTTAAAATATTTACCCTGTAATTTTTAATTAACTTAAATCTTATGCAATTAAATAACTACATATTCCATTGAGAAAGTATTAAAAATGCTTAATATCAATCCAAAAATGGGCACCGGTATGAGAATCTTCTTATTTGAGACCTTCTGGTAATCATTCTCATGCATTTTGTAAACTTAAGCAATTTATTCTTACTTTATAGGATACAGAACTTCGAGGTAGACTGTTAGAGAATGCCGCAGGCATTAAGTCCGCCTATTTACACTTCTGTGTATAAAGTTTTAAATAAATAAATAAACTTCGGTACATTTAGACCAGCTATCAGTTCCCAGATCAAAGGTGCTGTGTAAATATGTGCTAGGTAAAAACTTCATCATCATCAGCCCATATACGCCTCACTGCTGGGCACGGGCCTACTCTACAACTGAGAGGGTTTAGGACTTTAGGTAAAAACTTTCTGGAGGTTGATAGGTACCACAAACTTATGTTTGTGAATTTAAAATCTGACACAACCTTACTAATAAATGATTGTTAATTTAACTACCACTTAAGCATGCTATGACCTATTGATTGATCTGTAACTTAAGTTTAAGTAATGGTTTAATTAACTATAGTTTATAAATACGGCCGTATATCACAAGGAGTCAATAAAAGAATACGTTTTTAAATGCAACGGAAAGCAACAATGAATCCACCGTGGCATGACATGGCGTACATTTAAGTGTGCCACATTATCGTTAATCTCGTTCATTGGAGCCAATTCTGCACTTAATTTATATTGACAGAATCCCTATTGGACTCGTATATAATTCAACGCGTTAATTGTACGCGTTAAATTATTTAATTCGGCTGATATCGCGTGGGCTGGCCGCGTGGATATCTGTCATGTGCGGGCGCAGGGTTGCTGCCGTAGCTTCATTTATTTCACACTGATATAACTAAAATATGTCATTCACTATATCCTTGAGCATTTGACAGCCCCGTGTCGCAGTTGGCTAGACACCAGCTCGCGAAATGAGAGGTTGCGGGTTCGATCCCCGCACCGAAACAAATGTTTGTGTGATCCACAAATATTTGTTTCGGGTCTGGGTGTTTGTGAGACCGAAAAGTCTCTCGTAGTTTCTGATACCCACGACACAGAACTTGTATCCTAGTGTGGGGTCTATGTGACTGTTGGGTGTATTTATTTATTTATTTATTATTTATTTATTTAAAGTACTGTTAGCCTGGGTAAATAATTTGCTACGTAATATTTTAGTTATTGTGTTTTTATTTATTTATTTACACTAAATACATAAAAATATAAAAATGGACTTGGCAATTTCTACCAGTCGAACCTTAGGTAGTGCAAAAAAGCGTGGGTGTGTAAATAAACTGATGTTATACTACATATAATAATGTTTACGCAAATATATACACAGTACAAATGTAACATATATACATAAGTAAATATATTTATAAAATACAACAAATATGTATGTATTTCTGTTACGAAACTCAAAACTCCAATACGCTTTTCTACGTCAAAATACTTGGTGAAATTGTGGATGAAAGAACACACCTATGCTTCATCGGGAAATCAGACGAGATTGTGTGTATGTCTGTAAGACTGATTTATTAGACTAGTCATGTCAGTTGCCTCGACCTGTATTCCTATACTACATACATACATAAACTCACGCCTGTATTCCCCGAAGGGGTAGGCAGAGGTGCATTTCTGCACCCACATTTCGCCAGGTATGTATCAGTCCCACGTGATAGGGGGCGAGCCTATTGCCGTTTTTAGGGTACAATTCCAGCAGCACTCCGTGCTGCTACTGAGAATTTCCTAATGGAAAAACCCAATAACACTTTGCTCGACCCGGGAATCGAACCCAGGACCTCTAGATCGCTCGGCACATACTTGTACCGTGAGACCACGAGGCAGTATTCCTATTCTAATTCCTATATTTCCCCTGATCTTAGAGATTTTGTAAATTTTTGTCATATTCAACTAACACTAAGATAGCTCCTACTGCCAGGCAACATAAGACCTACTGAAACGAGTAAGTTCACTACGCTGGTGTAAAGCGCGTAGACTGGATGGACATTCTACTAATACTATCTTACTACTATACTTGATTGTAGATTTATATTATTATTAAGTTTTTATTTTATTTTTTATTGCCTGTATGTCACTTTGCGTCCGTTTTGTCACTTGGTCTCCTCATTGAAAATCAGCGCTGCAACTCCGTGCAAGCGGAATTGCAGCACGAACTGAATGAGGGGACCATTGTTGATTGAGTGAATTATAGTTACTAATTTTTTTATTTTTTTTTGTGCACTGGCCAACAATAAAATCTTTTCTTTCTTTTTCTTTTAATAATTTTATTTACAAATAACGTGACAACCATAAGAAACTATTGGCCTTAAGTGCAGGAAATCTACTTATACGACTGACGTGTGCTAACTTTGAGTTAAGAACAACAAAGGTTAATAAATTTGTTGGTTTAGTTTCCGTATACTAAGTGACAGAGAATCTATTAACAGTAAAGGTAAACTAGTGGCCTATAAGGTAACAAACTCAGCGAAGCGTGTCTCGGATAGTCATGTAATGAGAAGACCTGAAGAGCACGTGACTAGACAAGTCATAGTTATGTACACCAACTCGAGGAAGTGCGGTAGACTCCCCCTTACTTGGATGTCCTTCATCAACAGCGAACTAAAGTAAGATCAACTAAATGTCTCGATGACCCAGAATAGAACTATCTGGCGAAGAATGACGAGGAGAGCCGACCCCAATTGAAATAGGATGAGGCTATGCAAAGAGAGACTAAACCTAAATGTATTAATTACTAAATACATACTGAATACTGAAGTGCATCACACTTGGACAAATGTAGGCCAACGTCCCCAGTGAAGGAGACATAACAAGGCGCTAATTTATGCGAAGGCACACTGTTAGTACGCCTCGCTTAGCCGCATATGACGTGTTGAATACATGAGAACATTTTGTGAATTAAATGTATGACTTAGTTCCTCAAGTGTTGCTTTGAATCATTTATTGTTTTATTCTTGTACATACCTACATCGACTTATGGTAGTAATATGAGTGAGAAAAATATGGATTTGAAGGTGCTTCCTAACTGTCAAAACTGAAATACATTGCCAAAAAACTAAGGCTTTTCAGTATTATATGTTTAATTTGCAGATTTTTGCAAGTATTTTATTTTTAGACCTTAAAAAATTTCCAGAACGTCACAAAACAAAATTTATATCAATTAATTACATGCTTCTGCTCGCTAGTTCCTCGGCATAAGATTGTCGAGGGTTGAATTCCTGAGTCGGAAAAAATCATGATATTTCTCATTAGAAAATTTTAAGTATACGAGTATAAATCAAAGTCTGCTATTACGAACGACTAAAGACAATAAGCTTGCACCCTACTTCATGAATTAGAAACCATAGCCTTTAAAAATAGGCCTAGTAATTAGGGTAGGCAACCATAAATTTTGACTCGTAATTAAATTTAAAAGTGAGTTGGCCGCCTCGAGATATTTAGTAAGATTTTTTTTGTCAAAAAGTTTTGTTTTTTATGAGCCACATATTCCACCCCCAGGCTAAGAAAAAAAATCACTCCACCCTATTAGTAATGCACCTTCACCCTCTCAATATACAGGAGTGAGAGTATCCAACAAAACACATTTCGTCTGCCGATAATAAAATGACAGATAAACCTTTAGTTACGAACAAAACAAATGACAATTTGGAGATGTAATAAATCTCGCGACATCCACAACAAGTTTACGACGTACAGACAGACGCTATCTACTAATTGTAGTACATATCGAATTGAACATCGTCTAGTAGGTACTACGGGTTTTAACTTCCAAACATGATTGTGTCGACCAGCGGGTGACCATATCGTTTCTCGCTGGTCGGTATTAATATTTTGGACTCCACTGTGCTTACCATCAAGGACAGTGGAGTCACTTTGCCGTGCCAGTTTAAAAAAAAAAAAAAAAAATGCTTCTGTTTAAGGGCCCAGACTATATTTACTGTTTGCTATCGTCGTCAGTTAAACTGCACCAGTCTTTTCATCATCATCAGCCTATATGCGTTCCACTGCTGGGCACGGGCTTCCTCTACAACTGAGCGGGTTTAGGCCTTATTCCACCACGCTAGCCTAATGCGGGTTGGAGGACTATACAGCTAAGAAAATCCTATTATTATTTTATTTTCCTATCCTATTATTATCTTATTTTACCCTTTTACTGTTTATGCACCTACCTTTTATCTCTGCATCACCCAAAGGTTGACTGTTAGAAAATGCCTTAGGCATTAAGTCCGCCTTTATACGCAATGTGTAAAAAGCATAAATAAATAAAATCCTAAGAACTTTTAGGTATGCAGGTTTCATCACAATGTTTTCCTTCACCGTTAAAGTACGTGGTAATTCTTTGTGAATGCACACATAACTTCTAAAAGGTGTGTACCTACTTGGGGTTTGAACCCGCGTCCGTCGAAATTCTCTACCGCGTGCTTAAACCTCGAGGCCATCACGACTCAGTCCCTTAGCAAAGTAAAATCAGGGGTTATACGAGTATACACACACTATCATGGATATTAAAGTCGTAGGTTTGAACAGAGGTGAATTTCTGCAGTCTGTTTCCAAACTAAGAATAAAAAATGCACCCAACAGTAACACAAATAGTTCTAGCCCCACACTAAGGTGCGAGGCTTGGTCGTGGGTGTCAGATACTACGAACTACGACTTTTCGGTTCCACAAACGTCTAAGCCCGAAACAAAAGTTTGTGAATCACACATTTGTCTCGGTACGGGGATCGAATCCGTTCTCGTTTCACAAGCTGGTGTTTGGCAAACTACGTCATAAATAATAATAATAATAACTCTTTATTTTTACACCACAAATTAATACATTAACACAAAACATATAACAAAATTAGGTAACAAAAATTGGCGGCCTTATCGCTAAAAGCGATCTCTACCAGGCAACCAGGTAGGGAGAGGAATACGACTAATAGATGAGGCGGTGCTTACAATGATTATATTATTTTATACAAAAGGACATACAAGTACGCTAGAAAAATAAATTTATATGGTTATTATACATAACTAAATATATATATACATACGTACAAACAAATACATATACTTACATATATACAAATATAGCAAACAATATAAGGACTTATTTATCTAGTGATAAAAAGTGAGCTTTTACCCTTCGTTTAAATGTATCCAGCGAAGGCGATTGTTTTATATTCGGCGGAAGTGCAAGTGCAAACAGACTATTTATTTTGGCTTAAGGAGAATTTCTTTATATTTTATGTTATGAATGCAAACAATACGGTTGTTTATGATGAGTGGTGTATTGTCTATGCCACGTCGGCGCATAGAATACTAATCGACAAGAATGTGACCGAAGCATTATTCACACGATCACGTCGTCTTCGCGTTGTGTGGTCCGTGACTCCGTAACACTTAGGAGAAAACCGCGATAGAAATTCTATATTTATAATATTATAAACATAAATAAGAAGATTTCAACGATCTTATAGCGGACATAAAAACTCAACGAATATCTATTTTTCATCATCATCAGCCCATATACGTAGGTACTACTGCTGGGCACGAGTCTCCAATACAACTAGCCTAGCCCTTTCTAGTCTAGTCTGTTTTCCCCCTTCGAAAAGTCAGATGAGCGTGCCTGGGATTTGATCCCGCGACCGCCGAGATTCTCGACCGCGCGCCTAAACATCGAGGCCACTACTATGTACAGTGTAAGATTAGTTTTAGCACATAGATAAATTTAACTTAGGAACTACTTTTTTTATAACATTAATGAATATATTATGGGCAAAAACAAATTTGAATTTTTTTTGTTCTTCAAATTGACATAATAAAGTGTCTTTTTTTCAAAGCCGTGTGTACACAAATTACACGCACGCTATGTCAATTTTGTACCTATGTACTAAATGGAAAAACACAAATAAATTATTGCCCCACCTGCGAATTAAACCCGAGACCTCACAATAATACATTGCACTCTAATTTATAATATCATAGTGCTGCAGTCACCATTTCTGGAAATGAAATAAACATAGAATTTTTGAGATAAATCCGTACTGAAACCGATTTTATAATCGAATCGGATGTCTCGAAGATTTAGTGCATGCAAAGTATTTGCGGTGGGAAGTTTTGACGGGGAATAAATAAAAACTTTCGCATCGCCGTGCTGAGAAATACTGCTTCTCCAATGATTTGTTTAAAACTCCCAAATAAATATAACACGGAACAAACATAGAGAATGAAATGTGCCTGGATATTTTAACGAAGGGTTAAAGCCCATTACCCATTATTAGATATATAGCATAAACTAATTTGGGGCTTCAGTCACCTTTGCACAGAATCCTTGATCGATACAATTTAATACAATCACGCGTACCTAGTATTGACATCTTTAACAATTCCTCGCGAACTTTTAAGAATATAATATTGGAGCAATGTTGTCAGTAGAATTAGCACATAATTGTTATTATATTTTTTTTATCATACTAAATGTTTTATATTTTTGTTATTTGTTACTTTTTTTTATTTTTTATTTTTTATTACTTATTAATTTGTAAATTATTTAGTTAATTGTTAAATTGTTTATTATTATAATTGTATATTATTGATTGTTTGTCTCTTCACTTAGCTATCTTTCTTATACTATTTCGTAGAACGCTATGCACACCTTAAGTGTCATGTATATCAGACGTAGTACCTAAGCAAATATCACTAAGTATAAATGTATTCAGACCGTGATTGGAAACTAAGGCAGGTAATAGCTAAGGTGATTACAAACCCCCTGGCGTTAAAGAAAATTCTGACAAAAAATAAAAAAATTGACGTTTTCCATACAAACCGCGTACATTTAATACCGATGGTTGTATGGAAAAAGTCAAAATTTTTATTTTTTGTCAGAATTTTCTTTAACGCCAGGGGGTTTGTAATCACCTTAGCTATTACCTGCCTTAGTTTCCGATCACGATCTGAATACACCCTGTATATGATGTGGTTGTGCTAAATAAATAAATAAATTAGATGAATAAGTCCATTTATTGTTTGCTATACTTTATTCTCAGCCTATCGCCGTCCACTGCTGTACGAAGGCCTCCCCAAGTAGGCGCCAACCATCCCGGTCTTGAGCAGCCCTCATCCATCCGCTACCTGCCACCTTTCTCAAGTCGTCGCCCCATCGTGCGGCAGGACGTCCTATACTACGTCTACCTAAGCGTTTGCTATACTTGTACATATGTAAGTATATGTATGTATTTGTATGTATATATGTGTGCCTGGGGTTTGAGTGTACGACCGCAGAGATTCTGGACTGCGCGCCTAAACCTCGAGGCCATCACTACTCATATACGAGAACACATAATTATTACTAAAAATTATTTAGCTTCTTCCACTTCATGTTTTCTATTCCTTTACCACTCTGCTTTAACCTCCCTTCCTCTTTGCTTCCCTCTTCCTATTTGGAATCTTGCTAGTTGCAAAGTTGAGGGATAACTTTACACATACATATATACATACATAACCCCACGCCTGTTTGTAAAGAGGTGCATTTCTACATCCATATTTACCTAGGTATGTATCAGTCCCACGAAGCAAGGGAGCATATTTTTCGGCCAAATTTCCAGACTCCATGCTGCTACTGAGAATCCCCCAATGAAACATACAATAACACTTTGCTCGACTTGAAAATCGAACCTTTGACCTCTAGGCCTTACGTCACATAATAATCCCGCGAGCTCACGAATCATCACAGCCCCGTGGCGCAGTTGGCTAGATACCAGCTTGCGAAACGAGAGGCCGCGGGTACGATCCCCGCACCGAGACAAATGTTTGTGTGATCCACAAATATTTGTTTCGGGTCTGGGTGTATGTGAGACCAAAAAAGTCCCTCGTAGTTTCTGATACCCACGACACAAGACTTGTATCTTAGTGTGTGATCAGACCTATGTATGTGATTGTTGGGTGTATTTATTTATTATTATTTTATCTCATATTCTATGTAACACTACATGAAACCACAACAAAATCGCCAACTATATATTAACAACCATTAAAAACTGCGATTTCTGTAACAATTTTGCAGCGCAATCTCCGTTACAATCTCCGCTCGGTAGCGCTTGAACCGCGTTAATCTTTAAGTACATATGTCTTCGTCGGTGCTAGTTTTTGTGTTTAAACACTTTAATGTAGTTCTTGTGGACGCTCCCAGAGGCGATGTGTTCAGATAATTACTATTGCACTCTTTAGAGATCATTTTTCGTTTTGCTGAGTGTTTTCAAGAAATAAATAGATCCCCACAGACTTGTTTGTTTTATGCGATGTAATTTAAGATAACGTAAGTGGGGTGCCTTTTCTCTGTGACGTCATCTGCTTGTCCTATGAAAAAAGGTGTTAACAGTGGGCTGGGAGCGAGTTTCATTTAGTTTTAGCGTAAGCATTTTACATTAGTGCAGTATGCTACCAAACACAAACGGTTTAATGTTCTACCTATTACTGTATGCTAAATGTCATCATAATTAGTTGACTTGAAATTAATTGAAAAACGCAGTGACATTATATCCGAACCAAGAATCGAACCCAGAACCTTTAGATAATAATTATGAAAGAAGAAAGAAGAAAGAAAAAGCTTTTATTGTTGGCCAGTGCACGAGAATACAAAAAATAAAATAAAATAAAACAATTAGTAACTATAATTCACACAGCCAACAATGGTCCCCTCATTTAGCCACATGCTGCAATTCCGCTTGCACGGAGTTATGTGTTTCGAATGTATAATAAGGCTAACCAAAACCTAGACTGCCTCGTGGTCTTGCGGTACAAGTATGTGCCGAGCGATCTAGAGGTTCTGGGTTCGATTCCCGGGTCGGGCAAAGTGTTATTGGGTTTTTCCATTAGGAAATTCTCAGTAGCAGCACGGAGTCTGGAATTAAGCCCGAAAAACGGCAATAGGCTCGCCCCCTATTACGTGGGACTGATACATACCTGGCGAAATGTGGGTGCAGAAATGCACCCCTGCCCACCCCTTCGGGGAATACAGGCGTGAGTTTATGTATGTATGTTTATGTAACCAAACCCTCATATTTTTTTTTATTTTAAAGTTATACCTATTCATACTTGTAACAAGTGCTTATATTTTTATGACGTCCATTCAACTAAACTTATTTGTATTCAGCGGTAGCGAGCACAGGTAATTGTCGATGCCTAGTCATAATAGGTTTGACAAGTGGCCATGACTCCAAGTGATAATTGTGTGGCTACAAAAAAGGAGCATCAACTTATGGATATAATACACCAAACAAACATTAGTAATATAATGAAATGGCAAAACCCAGTGGAAATAGTCGCATACCGAATGACCTTGAAGGTTATTTCATGTTATTTTTAGAGTGGATGATAAATGATAAGAAGACTTCTAAGAAAACTCATTTGACTACTAAGTTACATAATATAGTACACAAGTATCTGTGTCAAGTCTCCGAACGCTGATTTAGAAGACAATTGATGACAGCCCCGTGGCGCAGTTGGCTAGACACCAGCTTGCGAAACGAGAGGCCGCGGGTTCGATCCCCGCATTGAGACAAATGTTTGTGTGATCCACAAATATTTGTTTCGGGTCTGGGTGTTTGTGAGTCCGAAGTGTCTCTCGTAGTTTCTGATACCCACGACACAAGACTCGTATCTTAGTGTGGGGTCAGAACTATGTATGTGACTGTTGGGTGTACTTATTTATTTAATTATTTACCTTGTCAATAGACAAACTTTGCGATAAAAAATTGTGATCAGGATAACATATCCTCTCAAAGAAGGTACAAGGAAATTAGGTTTATTTATAGATTTTATTTCAAGATGAAATAGATACCATCGCTCTCCTTTGATTTTTCGACAAGTTAATTTGTTGTTTTCTGCCAATTACTAACTTCAAATTTCTGATCCGCTGGATCGTAACCATCACCTTTACCTTACTTTAAGCATGACTGCCTCGTGGTCTCGCGGTACAAGTATGTGCCGTGCGATCTAGAGGTCCTGGGTTCGATTCCCGGGTCGGGCAAAGTGTTATTGGGTTTTTCCATTAGGAAATTCCCAATAGCAGCACGGAGTCTGGAAATGTGCCCGAAAAACGGCAATAGGCTCGCCCCCTATTACGTGGGACTGATACATACCTGGCGAAATGTGGGTGTAGATATGCACCTCTGCCTACCCCATCAGGGAATACAGGCGTGAGTTTATGTATGTGTATGTGTCTTTAGCTGATGATGATAATACATTATTTTGTCGCAGTTGTTATAATAAACTTTTTTTTGTGTGCTTGTTGTGTATCTTTTCAGATTATCTTTGCAAGCTAATTTAGCGACCTGTTTGTCACTGCCTGACGTGCTAACCTTTTTTGTACTTTCATTTTAATGTTTCGTATGTTTTTTAGCATGTCAATTGATGACCATTAACGTAACATGATTACGATAAATTATGATAATCTAATAGTAAATAAGAATTTGTCCGAATTGATTATCAAATACAGAGAAATGTCCAGGACATTAATGTGCCTCTGTCATAGCTCGATACAATTCAGTCTGCTTACCATAGTTTAATACCAAATTTATTTAATACATTTACATTTATTTGTATAGGCATTTCATTATTTATTTATAATTTATTCAAATGAGTTCGAAACCCAGTAAGTGTTAACCCTGTGCTGGTAAATAATTAAGCGCCACTCTAAAATACTAACTTATGCTTTTATCAAGTTTACGCTGCATTTCGATTTGCAATACGAAATAACAGTAAATGTAATTATAAACGGGTTCTTCGAATTCCATACATACACTCACATCACTAGCTTTTAAGAGTTAAGACGTAATTTTACCATTACTATCAATAGTTATTATGTCTCATCTCATTGAGGACTAGCTGACCCGGCGAACTTCGTTCCGCCTAACAGTGTTTTTTTTTTGCCTAAGTTATTCAAAGGTCGAACAAAAACTGTCGTCACTATGTAGGGATGCAGAATCAATGGCAGAAATATATGAGTCATCATCAGAATTCATAATAATATTACACAAATAAAAAATAAAAAAAAAAGTAAATAAGGGCCCAAAAAAAACTTAAATATAATACTTATTAGAGCAAACATACTCTGCACCACCCGCCAGCTAATAATCGAAAAGAAAGAAAAAAAACCATTTAAAATTAAATAAAAAGAAACATGAACGATACAATAATGAAAAGTTAAAAAACAAAACATTAACATTTGTGGTATGGACCGCGACGTTGTCGTTACCCAAATGTCAAATTGAAATTGACAATAAAAAAAAACAAATAAACATGAGGGTATTATTAAAAATATAGACGAACAATAATAAATTCAATAAGGGAAAAAAATAAACAGTTAGTGCTTAGCGAACATCAAGGCTTACGCGATTTTAAATTCGAGCGCGATGTTTCCGTCGACGCGAGGCTTATCACTGCCGATGACGATAAGCTTGCTGTCTGGGGATACTTTCCCATTAAAGAATTCAATTCGTCTAATGTGGTGATTGTGATTCGTCTTCCATCCGGGACTTTTACCACAATAATGCCGTCTTGAGTCCAGCAAGACCGCATGCCGAAATGCTGCCGACTTTTGCTGAAAACACTTTGTCGCGATCTTGTCAGGAACTCCTTAACAGAGACAGATGAGCCTTTCAGCTTGGATTTGGCTCGCCAAACAGCTGTCCTATGTCCCTATACGATGACAGGCAGTGATAAGTGAACCTGTGACTTCCTTCAGCGACATCGTACTATTTACTACGGACAACACGGCGGTAGTACAGTTGTCGTCGTCAGTCTCCGGGACACCGTGAAAAAGTAGTGCTTTACGACGGTGTCTGGTCTCCATCGCATCAATTATGTTTGCGCATTCAGTTATTTGCTGTCTCAGCAATCGCAGCATGTTGAGCATGAGCTCCCGAAAGGTCCGGAACTCTTCGGCAACTCGAGCGACGGTGTCCTTGGCAGCTCCCCCAGTCTGAAGTTGAGCTTCAAGTTGGGCCATTCGCTGCGAAAAGCTGTCTTCATGCGTCTTTTAAGTGGTTTGTGTTTAAGTGTTATGTCCGAAAGTGAAGTCATATTGACCGTCTTAAGTGAGGTGTTGTTCTGGTGAAGTTAAACGCTGGCTGGTAGTGGTGCAGAGCAGGGTTGCATTCAGCAACACAAAAGTGAGTACATTCACAACATATTTTTGAGTTTGATGTTTGGAGAGTATATAAACACAGTTTAAGTAATTGAATTTAAAATTTTAACCGAAAGCACGTCCACTCAGTACACCGACCATAGACAATTCAAAAATCTAATTATTTTATTTATTTGTATAGAGTATAGACAGATAGATGAACCTATTAGTCTTTAACGATTACAATTCTAGAACATTCTATTGTTAGAAGAAACAAATGACGCCCCACAAGAAATAGAACTCATGACCTCTTGATCACACGCTGGACACTGATGCCTCCGAACCAACAATCCTGTCGTTTGATATACTAAAATAATAATAATAATAAATACACCCAACAGTCACATATATAGTTCTGACCCCACTTTAAGATGCGAGTCTTGTGTCGTGGGTATCAGAAACTACGAGAGACTTTTTGGTCTCACATACAACCAGACCCGAAACATATATTTGTGGATCACACAAACATTATTGTTCCAGACAATTTTAGTTTATTATTCAGTGAATTTTGGGAGACCATAAACAACAGATAAGAGACGTTGATTTTATTTATAGCGTTTAATTTCATTGAACCAGTGAAAGGACGAAAATATTTTCTTATTTTTGAGGCTACGCAATAAATTGAGGGCTGGTGTCAAATGGATTAAAATCAGTCAACCATGAGCAATCCTCTACAAGGAATTCCGTACCTTATTTTACGATTTATACACTATATTTACCAAAAGTGTACCTTATAGTGAACCAAATAAAATTCGTACTTCTTTAAAGTAGATCCTTCAGTTTTTAATAAAACGATCATTAATTAATTAGAAGAAAGCTATAAAATGATATGGTATAAATATTTGGTCGAATTAAAATAATATACATACTTACATAACCTCACGCCCGTATTGTCCGAATCGGTAGGCAGAGGTGCATTTCTGCACCCACAAATCTCATGTATCGTATGTACCTACCTAGTATAGTATAGTCTATAACGATAGAAGGCGAGCCTTTTCCGTTTTTCGGACACATTTCAGACTCCGTGATGTCACTGAGAATTTTCAAATAGAAAAGCTTATAACATTTTGTCCGACCACTTGCAAAAGTGGATACAAAAACAGACTTCTACCTACCTCTTCAGAGCTACAAGGGCGTAATATTCTTAGTTTCAACAGAGTACGCCATAAATAAATATCTCACTTAAACTTGACTGCCTCGTGGTCTCGCGGTACAAGTATGTGCCGTGCGATCATAGACCTCTAGATAGAGGTCCTGGGTTCGATTCCCGGGTCGGGGAAAGTGTTATTGGGTTTTTCCATTTTGAAATTCTCGGTAACAGCACGGAGTCTGGAAATATGCCCGAAAAACGGCAATAGGCTCGCCCCCTATTACGTGGGACTGATACATACTTGGCGAAATGTGGGTGCAGAAATGCACCTCTGCCTACACCTTCGGGGAATACAGGCGTGAGTTTATGTATGTATGAGTATGTATTTACTTAAACTCAAATAGACGGAATGTTATTTGCGCGCCGTGTTCCCTTTCAATCGTGAAATAACATATTATGGTGTTCTTAAAATAACTTTCCTTGACAAACACATCACAAGGACTGAAAGAAAAATGATAAAAATATTGATGATATAAGTCGCGATGGCCTCTAGGTTTAGGCACGCGGTAGAGAATCTTGACGGTCGCGGGTTCAAATCCCGGGCACGTACTTCTGACTTATCGAAGTTATGTGTGTATTCACAAAGACTTATCACGCACTTGAACGGTGAAGCAAAACATCGTGATAAAACCCGCATACATAAAGTTCTTAGGAATTTCGTAGGTGCGTAGTCCGCCAACCCGCACTAGGCCAGCGTGGTGGACTAAGGCCTTAACCCTCTCAGTTGTAGTGGTTCGTGCCCAACAGTAGGACGTATATGGGCTGATGATGATGATAAATATTTACAATATTAAATCGCTACAATGTTCCCACGTCATACAACAAATAGTTCAATTAAACATAATTGTTATGGAAGCAACAATGCGCCATAACAGATGTAAGCCCACAATACTGCTTTGTGTCCACAATCGATTACATACCGTATGGTTTGCATACAAACAAACTACTAGACTGCCTCGTAATCTCTCGGCACTAGCATGTGCCGTGTGATCGAGAGGTCCTGGGTTCAATTCCCGGATCAAGTAAAGTGTTATTGGGTTTTACCGCTAGGAAATTCACAGAAGCAGCTCGGAGTGTGGAAATGTGCCCAAAAAACAGCAAAAGGCTTGCAAAACTGCTTTCCTCTCTAGAACCTGAAGAGGATATCGAAAAATCAATAGAAAGTAGTACATAATAATAATAATATAATAAAATCTTTATTTACTACAAAAATACAACATTTTCTTACAGCTATTCATCATCATCAGCCCATATACGTCCCACTGCTGGGCACGGGCCTCCTCTACAATTGAGAGGGTTTAGGCCTTAGTCCACAACGCTGGCCTAGGGCGGGTTGGCGGACTACACACCTAAGAAATTCCTAAGAACTTTTAGGTGTGCAGGTTTTATCACGATGTTTTCCTTCACCGTTAAAGCAAGTGATAATTCATTGTGAATACACAAACTTCGAAAAGTCAGAGGTGTGTGCCTGGGGTTTGAACCTGCGACCGCCGAAATTCTCGACCGCGCACCTTAACCTCGAGGCCATCACTGCTTGTACACCATTACAGCTATTACTTACTTATATATTATTATGCGCATAAAAGTTTTTGATGTGTGCAATCTTTGCCAGAGGGCCCATAATAAATAAGTCTAAAACGAATCGTCCGAAAAGCGTTTTTAGAGGCCCTGCTATAAGCGTTTCATTGAGCACAGTTGCTCCGAGTTATTTAAAAGGTTTTCATTGGAAACTTTATAATTGGAGTGTAATTAAATCATCACCCTTTAATTCACGGTCTAGGGGATTGATGAGTTTTACTAATTTAATTAATTGAAGGGCGGGGCGACCGACCAATACATTATTAATGTTGAATTTTTAAAATATTTCAAAAATAAAAAGTGATACAAATTAAAGAGTAAAAGCATGCATTCGTTAGGCTTATTTTATTTATATCAATACTAATATAGCCTGTTAGGTTGTAAGGGGTAATATCTTTATCTATAGAAACGATTTTCAAAATTATTTCCTTGTTATATAGTCCATTTATTGATGAAAGTTATAGAATGTGTATCAGCATGCTACGATCAACAATAACGGAGCATCAATGATAAATGTGCCAAAAACTGGTTAAAATATGCCCTTTAAAGTCTAAAATCTGACTGCCTCGTGGTCTCGCGGTACAAGTATTTGCCGTGCGATCTAGAGGTCCTGGGTTCGATTCCCGGGTCGGGCAAAGTGTTATTGGGTTTTTCCATTAGGAAGTTCTCAATAGCAGCACGGAGTCTGGAATTGTGCCCAAAAACGGCAATAGGCTCGCCCCCTATTACGTGGGACTGATACATAACTGGCGAAATGTGGGTGTAGAAATGCACCTCTGCCTACCCCATCAGGGAACAGGCTTGAGTTTATGTATGTATGTATGTAAAGTCTAAAATTTCGCATTCGGAATTGCGAGTAACACCTACAACATACAAATTTTAAATATACTTAGTACTTCTTTTTTTATAAACGTGAAAATGTTTTTTTTAATTATCACATCGAAAAATATATTACTTTATTTTTTATTTTCTAGACTCTATTGAGTTTAGCGATATTTTTATTTGTTAGTACTCTTAGAAGTCGTGTACGTGATCTTTATATAATCGCGCGGCTTTGCCGCAGGGTAATAACATTGCACTCTCTACAGAAAGTACTAAAACTATAATCTAAAGGACTAAGTCCTCTGACCTCTTGATGGCATCTTAGCAGAATTATATACATACACATTCACGCCTGAATACCACAGGGATAGGCAGAGACTATTGAGTACTATAAGTGTGGGAGCATCGTCAGCATAGTCGATGAACTCGAAGTATGCCAAAATTTAGTATATAAAGCAATAAAGGTTGTATATGCACTGAGTCATATATTAGCACGCATCAAGACCGGTCGTTTCATTTACGTCGCTGCGCTTACCCTACTTACGCAACAATACACGTGTATCACAGGTTCACGTACATCGGTGACTCCACGTGAACAGATACACTTACAACTGGTGACCCCGACGAAGAAAAAATACCATCGCAAAACCGACGTTCGAAGCAAACTTCATTAAATTGTGATAACTGCACTGCACAGCCTTATCAGCCTTCCACCAGCGGATCTCCCTGATTTGGCTTTCAAGAGGCATATAGTCATTCAGAAAATGAACCCAAACGCAGGTTGTGAGTACGCTAAATCCAGTAGCCATCCACAGCTCCTGATGCAGCTAATGAACCAAATGAGTAAGCTCACCATGGAAGTCGCAGCACTGAAATCAAGCTCATTCAGAAACGGAGATCCTCACCATAGACGCAATCGAAGCCTAACGCGTCAAAGATCCCGATCGCGAACGAGAATCACACCGGAAAGTCCTCAATGGTTATGTAAATATCACTTGCGCTATAAGGATCGAGCTTGGAATTGTGAACAACCGTGCAATTGGAGAAAGCCGTCGGAAAACTAGAATCAGCGTTGACAGAGGCGGTCGTCAGCGCTATTGTACCATCAAACCGCCTATGCGTTACCGACCGAAAAAGTGGGTATCGCTTTTTGGTTGATACTGGCGCTAACATCTCAGCAATACCGAAAAGAGGTAACAAATTAAAAACCGACGGCACTTACAAAATATATGCCGCAAACGGCACTCCAATAAAAACATACGGCGACAAAACGCTGACGTTAAATCTGAATTTGAGACGACCGTACCGTTGGACTTTTATCGTCGCTGATATTACACAACCAATACTTGGAGCCGATTTTTTGGAAAAACACAACATTTTGGTCGACATTAGAAACAAGCGTTTGATAGATGGTACAACTGGACTTCAAAGAAACGCAAAGTTGATGAAGTCAAGCACACCAACACTTCGGACCGTTGATTTAACCGAAGATTACGCAGATATTCTAGCAGAATATCCAAATATTTTAAAACCGCTCGACACTCTGTCACCACCAAAACACAACGTGGTTCACCATATTATAACTGAGGGACATCCTGTGTACTCCAAGTCAAGACCTTTGCCGGCCGACAAATATCTAAAGGTGAAAAAAGAAATAGAGGACATGTTACAGACAGGCATATGTAGGCCTTCCAAGAGTCCCTGGGCTAGTCCACTACTGGTGACAAAGAAGAAAAACGGCGAATTACGACTATGTGGCGACTACAGAAAATTAAACGCCATCACTGTACCGGATAGATATCCGATCCCGAGAGTATTAGATTTCACATACCTGTTGCCTGGAGCTACTATATACTCAAAAATTGACCTAAAAAGAGCTTACAACCAAATACCCGTCAAAGATGTTGAAAAAACCGCAGTAATTACCCCGTTCGGTCTATTCGAATTCACTAGAATGCCGTTCGGTTTACGAAACGCGGGCCAAACCTTTGTCCGATTCCTGAACACAGTACTAGCAGGATTAGACTTCATTTTTGTATATATCGATGACATATTAGTGAGGTCATCGTCACCCAGTGAACATAGACAGCATCTACATGAAGTGTTTAAGCGACTCAACGAGCACGGCATCACAATAAATCGCGCCAAATGTGTATTTGGACAACCCCAAATAGAATTCCTCGGATATTTAATTACTCCAGAGGGTATCAAACCGTTACCTGAAAAGGTTGAAGCAATCAAAAAATACCCGACTCCAACAACGGTGCAAGAGCTACGCAGATTTTTGGGCATGATCAATTTTTACCGCAATAGCATACCACAAGCAGCCCGACATCAAGCTCTTTTGAACAAATATCTCATAGGCTCAAAGAAAAACGACAAAACTAAAATACAATGGACTTCCGAAGCACTAGAAGCATTCGATCAATGTAAAGAAAGTCTAAGCGACGCTGTTACATTGACGTCTCCAGATCCGCATTCTCCATTATCACTCATGACAGATGCTTCGCAAACTTGTATTGGCGCCGTTTTACAACAGTACGAAAACGACACGTGGAAGCCACTTGCATTTTTTTCAAAGGCACTAAGTGAAGCACAAACTAAATACAGTACATATGATCGAGAATTGCTGGCAGTTTACATGGCTGTAACGCATTTTCAACCTTATATCGAGGGACGAGAATTGATAATATACACCGATCATAAGCCATTATGTCACGCCTTTACTACTAAACAAGACAGTTCAAGTAAAAGGATATCCCCAAGAAGACTACGTCATCTAGAGTTTATTGCACAATTCACGACAGACATACGCCACCTTGCCGGTAATATGAACCCAGTGGCCGATGCACTATCACGAGTCGAACAAATAGATTGCCCCACACCTGTGGATTGGAATGACATAGCAGATTTGCAACGCAGTGACAATGAACTCCCTCAGCTGTTAAATAAAAACAACCTCAGCTGGAAAAGTATCCAGTTACCGGGAACGAGACAATTATGGTGCGAAAATTCAAGAACAAATTCACGACCGTACATACCGAAGTCGCTTCGAAAACAAATATTTGACTCTATGCACAACGTTACGCATCCTGGTGTAAGATCATCAAAGAAAATGATCTCTGAACACTACTTCTGGCCAGGCATGAATACAGACGTAGGCACATGGGCGAAAACATGCGAGTCATGCCAGACAAGTAAAACATACAGGCACAATTCAGCCCCAATTGGAAGTTTCACGCCAACAGCACGTCTAGACCACGTGCACATAGATATCGTCGGTCCATTGCCAGAATCCAATGGAAACAGATACATCGTGTCAATGATCGACAGAGCAACAAGATGGCCTGAAGCCGTACCAGTACCAGAAGTAACAGCAAAAGTTGTAGCAGAAGTTCTCCTGAATACCTGGATAGCAAGATTTGGATGCCCAACTACCATTACATCAGACCAAGGACGACAGTTTGAGTCAGACTTATTTACCGCCTTAACCAAAGCACTCGGTATCAAGAAAACCAGAACTACCAGCTATCACCCACAATCAAATGGATTAGTTGAACGCTGGCATAGATCAATGAAAACCGCACTAATTGCGCGTGGAAACACAACTAATTGGTCAAATGAGTTACCCCTAGTCCTATTAGGGTTGCGAGGCGCCTTACGACTGAAAGAAAACATCAGCCCAGCACAAATGTTATACGGAGCAAATATACGTCTACCTGGTATGTTTATCGAGCCGAAAAAGCAAAATACATCACCAGAAATTTTTACACGGACACTACAAAGGACAATGGCCAATCTAAGCCCGTTTAACAACAGTCACCACGCTACAAACCATAAACCATATATACACCCGGACATGAAAGATTGTGAATACGTTTTCGTCAGAACAGATGCTGTAAAGAAGCCCCTAACACCATCATACAAAGGACCATACAAAGTGTTAGAGAAATATGAAAAATATTTCAAAATACAAATGCCAGAAAAAACATCCATAGTAACAGTAGACAGATTGAAACCTGCTTACATGTTAAATGAAGACAAGGCGAACGAACCTTTGGCACACTTAAAAAGCACATGCAGCAACAACGTCAACGACCGCAACAGTGCTGAGCTCGCGGAAAATAACAAGGCCACGCTGACGACAACACGTTCGGGTCGCGTCATACGCCCTGTTGTACGATTCGCTATAGAGCCTGATCAGCGGAAAAGCAAGAAACTATAATTAGTTGATTTATGTCATATACATTTACATTTACTTATTTTTTATCATTATTGTTATACATTTACTTTTTTTTTTTTTTTTTTTTTAAAAAGGGGGGAACTAATGTGGGAGCATCGTCAGCATAGTCGATGAACTCGAAGTATGCCAAAATTTAGTATATAAAGCAATAAAGGTTGTATATGCACTGAGTCATATATTAGCACGCATCAAGACCGGTCGTTTCATTTACGTCGCTGCGCTTACCCTACTTACGCAACAATACACGTGTATCACAGGTTCACGTACATCGGTGACTCCACGTGAACAGATACACTTACATAAGCTACAATCATGACACACCTCTTTTGCTTTCAATATTCATCATCAGCCCATATACGTCCCACTACTGGTCACGGGCCTCCTCTACAACTGAAAAGGTTTAGGCCTTAGTCCAACACGTTGGCCTAGTGCGGGTTGGCGGACTACACACCTAAGAAATTCCTAAGAACTTTTAGGTGTGCAGGTTTCATCACGATGTGTTCCTGCACCGTTAAAGTATGTGATAATTCTTTGTGAATACGAAAAGTCAGAGGTGTGTGCCTGGGGTTTTACCCGCGACCGTCGAGATTCTCGACCGCGTGCCTAAACCTCAAGGCCATCACGACTCACATTCATCCATCTGTTCATTTACATACGTCGGTTATAGGAACTCCTAACTTACGACTTTAATATAAAAAATAATAAGGAGTGACGACGTCACAGGTTGCGACCCGGACGCTGATTGCCCAGCCAATTTTAAAACCTTGCAGAATCTTTTATACTTTTCGCAACACCTGCATGCATATTTGAAACTGCTCTTCATTAGGATATGTGTACATGAAGTATGAACTTGTAGGCGTGGTTTAATAGCTGTCATTCTTTACTGTTTATTGTATAGTGACAACTCTGTGTGTATACTACTTTATTACTTTGAGTAATGACGGTACATTAAAAAAAATTAGCAACGAGCTAAGAAAAAAAAAAAAAAACACCCAACAGTCACATACATAGTTCTGACCCCACATTAGGACACAAGTCCTGTGTCGTGGGTATCAGAGACTACGAGAGACTTTTCGGTCTCACAAACACCCAGACCCGAAACAAATATTTGTGGATCACACAAACATTTGTCTCGGTGCGGGGATCGAACCCGCGGCCTCTCGTTTCGCAAGCTGGTGTCTAGCCATCTGCGCCACGGCGCTGTCAACCTCTTCCTTTCTTCGAAGACTATAAAAATAATGACCCTTCAGAGTCGTAATTAAATCTAATTGCCATAATCTAAGTTCTTACTACAGTACTTACTGTTCTTCTGGCTTGAATTCCTTCCTTATGGTAAAAAAAAAAATGTCTCGTTGATGCTGCGGTATATTCGTATGTGCGGCGTGCAATTGAGAGGTCGTTGGTTCATTTCCAGTATCGAATGATCTCAGTCGCAGCTTGTTGGCTGGAAATAGGATAATAACTCGCGCCTTATTAACTGGGCGCAAGTAAACTGCCTATCTCTACGAAGATACACGTGTTAAAAACGAGGATACAAACGTATACATAAGTATTAATATAGATACTTCAAGTTAAGTGGAAAAGCTTTTTAAATGATACTCAGTAAGCTTAGTTTATATTTTTATTATTTATGTTTTATACTTTGTCATTGTTCTTATTTTCGTTTAGTTTCATTTGACATAATAAAACCGTCAAATATAATTCAAGTACTACATAATATACACATTCTATCTTATCTATTATTGTTATGTATAATTTATTACAATTAATTAATAAACGGTATAAGAAAACTATGTAAATAAGGAAATATACTTGTCTTCGTCATCTTACAATATTGCTCCGTCCATGACCACTACTAGACACGAACCGCTTGTAGTTCCGATCGAGCAAGTCTTTACAAGGACCGCCATCCCCACTAATTGCAACAGGTGGTTTACTTAGTCGGGTAGTTTACAATATTTTTATTAAACAATATTCAACTTGACAAGAAAAGCGACTATCCGACTTCGGTAATAAACAATTCACTTATATATACTACATAAAATAATGAGTATATCTAACACACGCGTGAGCTACTGTTTTTGTATAAAACTTATAATACCGTCATTAGTTGCAATCAATTTTTTTAAATCATGTTTTTTTTTAATTTTTTTGGTGTACAATATTGTGTCAGATAACAAAAATTGACTTTTTTACTTCTTTTGAACAAATTATTCACTGAATCCGTAGCCGTTGTGTCCCTTGCTTTATTGAAAATGTACTGGTAAGTAAGAAATGATTTTGTATCGGCAAATGTTCAGTTCATTTTCAATCTGCGCATTCCAGTACTGCAGCATTACTTTCACGAAATGTATTGGAATTAATTTCAGTTGTACTTTTTTATGAATAGTTCCTTCATTTTAATTAATAAGAAACTGAATACTTCTGAAATAATTATCTCATTTTAATTTGTTTTTTGGCTCGACAAAATGATAATAGTGCCCCTGATGGCAAAGCAGTGTGGGTTGTATAGACGCCAACCCGCACTAGGCCAGCGTGGTGGACTAAGGCCTAAACCCTCTCAGTTGTAGAGGAGGCCCGTGCCCAGCAGTGGGACGCATATGGGCTGATGATGATGATGATTGTATAGACTTTGTACCGCGAACATTCTGCTCATGATTTTCAGTCTGTACGGTACGGTTCAAATGGAGTATTATTTGGCAATAAAAAACCAAGACTCGCTCAGCACGTAATGTTGATCCGTTTGTAACCGAATACGCGACGTGTTCCTGTGACGCAATAAACACTAGCGTACATTACAACATGTATGTTAGTCGCTTTCTAGAAAGTCGCTTACAGAAAACAAAAAAAATAACAATTTGCCGTCAACATACTCCATAGTAAGATCATTCCTCTCACATTATCCCTGTCAAAGTCAAAGTCAAATTCTCTTTATCCAAATAGACTTTTACAAGGTGTTTTTAATGGTCAATTTTAAGCTATTTTAAACTAAACTATTGCCTGTTCAATCAAACTCAATCTTCTGTCCAATATTGGCATTAGCCGCGTTAACGTAGATTCTATCAATAAATTAAAATACAGCTAATCAATACATCAAAAAACATCCAAAATAGTTGGCTAAACACCAGCTTGCGATACGAGAGGCCGCGGGTTCGACCCCCGCATCGAGACAAATGTTTGTGTGATCCACAAATATTTGTCTCGTATCTGGGTTTTTCTGAGTCCGTAAAGTCTCTCGTAGTTTCTGATAACCACAACGCAAGACTTGTACCTTTGTGTAAGGTCAGATGTGACTGATGGGTGTATTTGTTATTTATTTAATTAATAAAACGATTTAAGCTCAATGACTTCTCGTAACCTGAAAGGGGAGCATTTCTTACAGTTAAAAATACGCTCTCTTTCGGGTTTATAATGTTATTTGCAATATCACTAAGACATTAAATCCTCATAACCCACGCAATTAATAAGTCTATAATACTGTTATTTGCAATATCACTAATAAAATTCAATCCTTATCACCCACGCAATTAATAAGTGGATGCACTCAAAGTAATCCAAAACAGTTATAAAAACAAAAGGTCGACCAGTGGGAGTAAGATTGTTTGCGGTACATGACCTTAAGTTCAATGGTTGGCTCTGACTAAGGGACTTCGGCTAACGCCCGACCCCGACCTCGTGCAGCATTGAAAATACCAAATATAAAGGTCGCCATAAAAATTCCTCCGACCAATTCATAAATAATGACTTAATTTTGTTCTGCAGCCAACAATCTGATGTTAAAATATATTTTATTTCCTTGCAACATCGTATGGCCTTTCGATTTTGTCATTTCATTTTATAACTTTCATTACTTTGACAACGCGAATTATTAAAAACTCACATTAAGCTATTTCCGGCTTGGAGGCGTAATAAATTGATTGATGTAATTTATTATATAATAATAAATATTATTATACTGCCTCGTGGTCTCGCGGTACAAGTATGTGCCTTGCGATCTAGAGGTCCTGGGTTCGATTCCCGGGTCGGGCAAAGTGTTATTGGGTTTTTCCATTAGAAAATTCTTGGTAACAGCACGGAGTCTGGAAGTGTGCCTGAAAAACGGCAATAGGCTCGCCCCCTATTACGTGGGACTGATACATACCTGGCGAAATGTGGGTGCAGAAATGCACCTCTGCCTACCCCTTCGGGGAATACAGGCGTGAGTTTATGTATGTATGTATGTAATAAATATTATATTATATGATAATCATAATTTTTTTTTACTAAAATGGCAAAAAGTATTACCTTCGTTTGAATAGTTTCTTTAGTAATAGAACCGGGGCTATATAGGTAGGTAGTATCTATTTACCACAATGAGGGTAAATATTCTTCATAGATTAACTGGTTGGAGTTTGATAATGGATAGCGTTAGTTGTGAGTATAAGATTTAAGTTTAAGCGCCCGGCTTGTTAAGCTTAAGGCTTTAATCCGATGCACACAATTCTAAATTTGATGTTAAATGTATATTAATGATAAATATCAACCACTAAAACGATTAAGGAAAACATCGAGAGGAAATATCCATGATAGTTTCCTAAGAGGTTTTTTTTTGGGTATGTGTAACCGACCAACTTTGATATTTTACTTTTTTCCGCCAAAACAAAGTGATATGAGGATTGTGGTGAATATCATGTATTTAATTCCAATATGCCTATCATGATTGTGATATCGACGAATATTGAACTTACAGTTTCTCGTACCGCAGTCTATCCCCTAACAAACTACGCAATGTATACTTTAATTTTTTTCATAATTTATTATACTACAAGTCAAAGTTTTCTTGCTTGTTACTCGCATAATAAGAAGCTTGTCAGCCCTAAAGTTAAACGATCTGAGCAGCTATTTTTGGAATAAGGAAAATTCCACTCGCGAACATTCTGTCCCGGGAATTTGGATGAGAGTAAAAAATAATCGGCACACGAGGGCTGGGATATTACAGCTTCCTCGTCAAACGTACGAGATTATTTTAATTTCCGTACATACCTACATACATACATAAACTCACGCCTGTATTCCCCGAAGGGGTAGGCAGAGGTGCATTTCTGCACCCACATTTCGCCAAGTATGTATCAGTCCCACGTAATAGGGGACGAGCCTATTGCCGTTTTTCGGGCACATTTCCAGACTCCGTGCTGTTACCGAGAATTTCCTAATGGAAAAACCCAATAACACTTTGCCCGACCCGGGAATCGAACCCAGGACCTCTAGATCGCTCGGCACATACTTGTACCGCGAGACCACGAGGCAGTCAATGCCCTTTTTAAATATCTCTGAATCATTTAGTTTAATATTTGTATCTACTTAGAAAAAGACCTGCAATAAGTAAAACCCCCAGTGACATCATAACTATGTTTCTAGATTCGACTGTATTTAACCCAAACGGGATTCTATCTCTCCAAAAGCATGAGCAGAGGATTGTTTATGCTTCCAGTTAAAGTCCAACGTAATAGGAATTGCTACTAATATTCCTGATGGTAAAACCACCCAAAACAATTCCCGACCCAGAAAACGAATCCGGGTCCTCTAAATTGTACTATACATACCTGTGCCACAGACCATGTGTGAGTGCTTTCGGTTACTATATTGTAAGATCGTGTTAACTAGCAAAATAGCCTCATTTTTTGTTCGAACTTCATCGCGGCTGAAACACCAACAAGAGTAGCTTATAGTTCGGAGGAATTGCAAATAAACAAAAATTCTAATTACAAACAAAATATTCCGTACTCTCTCATCTGACATCCAAGAGTAACAATTTCAAATCACGCACAAATGGAAAAACTTCGTAATACAAACAGAACTCGAACATTTTTGCGCAAATTTACATCACGTGCCGGTTTCTAAGAAAATTAGATTCAGAATTTCAAAGAGCAAGACGGTGCCAAGCCGGTGGTTACTAAGCGAAGTAGGTGTCAAATATAGTCTAAGAACACAATAGGTTTGGAAGTTACGCGACCGCGCGACACCCGGGTTGGAAGGTAGCCAGGGAGCAGCGACGATTGTATCGGATTTCTTACTACCCTTTGAGCTAGGAGCCAGGTTGGGTTTGGTTGTTACCGAGCTGGAATTGGTAGCTTTTGGGCTGATGATCACACAATGTATATAGAGCCGTGTGATGGGATGAGCCATGTATGGATATATACATATATTCGTCATCATATGTCGGTTTTTAATAATAGGTCGGTTTATTTTTAAGTTTGTCCTGCTTCGGGGATCAAAACCGAACCATCTTGCCTTCTAATCTTTTTAATGAGATTTAAAAAATAGAAGTACATCCCTTAGATATCTAAGAGATACCTTATTTCTGATACCTGATGTTTGTATACATTTATTACAAACAAAAAATCCAATCGAAGACCAGTTGAAATTTCCAAATATCCCTAATTTAAACTTTTACCTTAATTTATGGCGCCTTAGTAAAAATGCCCGAGGGCTCGGAAAGTAATAAACGGGGTCTCAGTAATTGACTGATGACGGTGTTGGGGAGGGCGTTGGACCCGTAAAGTGGGGTCATCGATTCGAATCCAACCTTTTTATTGGTATTAAATAACATCATTCCGCACATCGGACGCGCCATTTATAATATGTTGGAAAAAGGTAGAGTTGAGAAAATTGATATATTTATTGCGGAGTTGGTTGATGTGAAACGTGAAATCGCAGATTCACATTTTTCTAGACAAATATTAATAGTATAGTAGTAGTAGTTATGTCAGCCTCATTGGCGCACGGCACAAGTGTTTAGTACGCGATCGAGACTTCATCATCAGCCCATATACGTCCCACTGCTGGGCACGGGCCTCCTCTACAACTGAGAGGGTTTTAGGCTTTAGTCCACCACGCTAGCCTATTGCGGATTGGCGGACTACACACCTAAGAAATTCCTATAAACTTTTAAGTGTGCAGGTTTCATCACGATGTTTTCCTTCACCGTTAAAGTTCGTGATAATTCTTTGCGAATAGACACATAACTTCGAAAAGTCAGAGGTGTGTGCCTGGGGTTTGAACCCGTGACCGTCGAGATTCTCGACCGCGCGCGTAGACCTCGAGGCCATCACGACTACTGGATCAAGACTTCCTGGGTTCCATTCCCGGGTATTCCATCAGAAATTCTTGGTGGCATGGCAATAGGAAGTCAGCCACTGTGACCAAAACACGACGATAGTTTCGCCCCCTAGTAGACGGCAATAGGCTCGCCCCCTATTACGCGGGACTGATACATACTGTACATGTACTGATACATACACAAGCAGTGATGGCCTCGAGGTTAAGGTGCGCGGTCGAGAATTTCGGCGGTCGCAGGTTCAAACCCCAGGCACACACCTCTGACTTTTCGAAGTTATGTGTGTATTCACAATGAATTATCACTTGCTTTAACGGTGAAGGAAAACATCGTGATAAAACCTGCACACCTAAAAGTTCTTAGGAATTTCTTAGGTGTGTAGTCCGCCAACCCACACTAGGCCAGCGTGGTGGACTAAGGCCTAAACCCTCTCAGTTGTAGAGGAGGCCCGTGCCCAGCAGTGGGACGTATATGGGCTGATGATGATGATGATGATACATACTGACGAAATGTGGGTGCAGAAATGCACCTCCGGCTATGCTGTGGGGAATGCAGTCGTAATGTTATGTATGCTATAAGTTTTATCGCATCAGCACTTTATAATATAAAAATAAACATTGGTATAACCATGTATGAGAATTCAAGACCTCCCGTCCACATTCCAGAAAGTTCTGTAACATTTTCCGGGAAAACAAGGAACTCACATTAACCTTTCTTAAAAATTCATACGCGAGTAAAGTTTTTGTGAAATAATGTGCCGTATCAAAGGATGATTATATGGAACGTCGTTTCCTCTGTTTGTATATTGTAAGTAATATTTTTCTCATACTCAACTCATCACCATCATCATCATCAGCCCATATATTATGTACGTTCCACTGCTGGGCACGGGCCATACCATTATGAGGGTTTAGGTATAATAATAATAATAATAAAATACACCCAACAGTCACATACATAGTTCTGATCCCACACTAGGATACAAGTCCTGTGTCGTGGGTATCAGAGACTACGAGAGACTTTTCGGTCTCACAAACACCCAGACCCGAAACAAATATTTGTGGATCACACAAACATTTGTCTCGGTGCGGGGATCGAACCCGCGGCCTCTCGTTTCATAAGCTGGTGTCTAGCCATCTGCGCCACGGGGCTGTAAAATATATAATCAACATACATACCTAAACACGACCGCGCCTGAACCTCAGATGTCATTTCTCAACATCCCCTATATCTCTGTAACAAAAATCATTCAAATTGGCCCAGCGGTTTAAAAATGAAAGCGTAACAGACATATAGATATAATTACTTTTGCATTTATAATATTGGTAAGTTAACTTCACAATGACATTAACCAGAAGAAAATAATGGAAGGAGTTAGAAACATCAATCAATCAGCCCATAAACTTCCCACTGCTGACCATGGGCATCTTCTCCAAATAATAGGAGTTAGGCCTTAGTCCACCACGCTGGCCTAGTGTGGATTGGCAGATTATTTACCTAAGAATTTTTAGGAAGTGCAATTTTCGTCACGGATTTTTCTCCAGAGGTGTGTGCCTGGGGTTTGAACCCGCGACCGTCGAGATTCTCGACCGCGTGCCTAAACCCCGAGGCCATCACGACTTACACACCTCTGGACTTTTCGAATTTATGTGTGTATTCACAAAGAATTATCACGTACTTTAACGGTGAAGGAAAACATCGTGATAAAACCTGCACACCTAAAAGTTCTTAGGAATTTCTTAGGTGGGTAGTCCGCCAACCCGCACTAGGCCAGCGTGGTGGACTAAGGCCTAAACCCTCTCAATTGTAGAGGAGGCTCGTGCCCAGCAGTGGGATGTATATGGGCTGATGATGTGATGATGTGATGTGATTTTTCTCCACCGTTAAAGTACGTGATGATTCATTGTGAATGTGTGGGGTTGTTAGGAAAACGTACTTTTTTATTTTTTGTCGGGATTTTCTTTTCGTCAGGGGGTTTGTAATCACCTTAGCTACCTGCCTTAGTTTCCGATCACGGTCTGAATACACCTTGTATATGAAAATACAAATTATATTCTAAAATGCAAACAACCGCCGCATTAGGCCAGCGTGGTGGACTAAGGCCTAAACCCTCTCAGTTGTAGAGGAGGCCCGTGCCCAGCAGTGGGACGTATTTGGGCTGTTGATGATGATGATGGTGATTCTAAAATGCATTTATATTACGGTGCATGTTCTTTGAATAAATTTAAATGTAATTGCAGGCGCTGGAGCTAACTTTTGCACTTGACTTCGCTCGCTTTAATTAAGCATCGCGCAGCCGTCTCGCAGGGGAATTTCACAATAAATTGAACTTCAAAGTAGAAAGTAATCACCTGCAGAATCGCTCTAGTTAGTAATCATAACGTTAAAACTAATTTATGTTTCATCATCAGCTCATATACGTCCAACTGCTGGGCACGGGCCAAGAAATGCTCCCCTTTCAGTATACGAGAATTCATTGAGCTTAAATCGTTTTATTAATAAAATAAATAACACATACACCCAACAGTCACATCTGACCTTACACAAAGGTACAAGTCTTGTGTTGTGGGTATCAGAAACTACGAGAGACTCACAAAAACCCAGATACGAGACAAATATTTGTGGATCACACAAACGTTTGTCTCGATGCGGGGGTCGAACCCGCGGCCTCTCGCATCGCAAGCTGGTGTTTAGCCAACTAAACCACGGGGCTGTCATAAGCTATTTTGGATGTCTTTTGATGTATTGATTAGCTGTATTTTAATTTATTGATAGAATCTACGTTAACGCGGCTAATGCCTATATTGGACTGAAGATCTAGTTTGATTGAACAGGGATGATATGAGAGGAATGATCTTACTATGGAGTATGTTGACGGCAAATTGTTTTTTTTTTTGTTTTCTGTAAGCGACTTTCTAGAAAGCGACTAACATACATGTTGTAATGTACGCTAGTGTTTATTGCGTCACAGGAACACTTCGCGTATTCGGTTAAACGGATCAACATTACGTGCTGAGCGAGTCTTGGTTTTTTATTGCCAAATAATACTCCATTTGAACCGTACCGTACAGACTGAAAATCATGAGCAGAATGTTCGCGGTACAAAGTCTATACAATCATCATCATCATCATCATCAGCCCATATACGTCCCACTGCTGGGCACGAGCCTCCTCTACAACTGAGAGGGTTTAGGCCTTAGTCCACCACGCTGGCCTAGTGCGGGTTGGCGGACGACACAGCTAAGAAATTCCTAAGAACTTTTAGGTGTGCAGGTGTCATCACGCTGTTTTCCTTTACCGTTAAAGTACGTGATAGTTCTTGGTGAATACACACATAACTTCGAAAAGTCAGAGGTGTGTGCCTGGGGTTTGAACTCGCGATCGTCGAGGCCATCACGAATTTATGTTAAATAGGTTTCTATCGGTGTCTTGCTAAAAAATATTTCTTAGCTGAAACTTAAGATCAAAAATAGTGCAGGCGTTGAGGTTTAGGTGCGCGCTCATGATAAAATTTCGGCTGTCGCTAGTTCAAAGCCCAGGCATACAACTTTTCAATGGCGTGTGTGTATTCACAAACCCCTCTCGGTTATAGACGAAGCCCGTGCCCAGCAGTGGGACGTTCATGGATCGATGATGAATTCCATCAATAGTTAATTGCTAAATATAAATTTTATTCAAATATACATACATACATAAACTCACGCCTGTATTCCCCGAAGGGGTAGGCAGAGGTGCATTTCTGCACCCACATTTCGCCAAGTATGTATCAGTCCCACGTAACAGGGGGCGAGCCTATTGCCGTTTTTCGGGCACATTTCCAGACTCCGTGCCGTTACCGAGAATTTCCTAATGGAAAAACCCAATAACACTTTGCCCGACTCGGGAATCGAACCCAGGACCTCTAGATCGCACGGCACATATAGTCCTAAAAATTAGTTTAACTCTTGTTGGCGATATTGTAGGCATTTAGTCCGCTGAATATTCATTCCGGCACTGGAAGGTTTATACATTGAATCACACATTTAGTCTTCTCAAAATAAAGGATGAGGGAGATAGCAATACTTTTTGAAATAAGTTGCTAGCTTGATTGGTTAATGTCGTTTCATATGTCGGTTCTTTTAGAACTTGATTCCAATGCCGTGAGAAACTTTGTATCTCCTTCGCATAAGTGTGGGGCGTGTGATCGAGAGATCGTTTACCTTCGCAGTTAAAACTTATGGTTATTCATTAAAAATACACAACACTGAAAAGGTGCATGCTTAAAATTTGAACATACGACCTAGAGGCTAGATGATGTTTGTGGAGACTAGCGTCATAAACTATAGGTATCAGAACCCAAAAAGCACCTTTTTTAAAATAAATACTAAAAACAACTCATCATTAAACACACCCCCCCCCCCTCCACTACTAAGGCCTAAACCCTCTCAGCTGTAGAGGAGGCCCGTGCCCAGCAGTGGGACGTATATAGGCTGATGATGATTAACCCATTACTTCCCAAGCATCGAAAACATTGGAAGTTTTTGATGAAGTGTATAAAATAAGTTCTTACGTACCTTAAGAAAAAATAATATGAGAAAAAAAGGAATTTATTTTAGTAATTTTTTTTGCGATATATAAGAGCGGACGATAATAGTCGACAAAAATTATCAATTTGAAACAATTACAATAAAATCACCTTAACATATTTTACAGCAAAAAAAAATACTTTATTAGAAAAATAGTGTAAAATTACGAATTCCATCAGAAAAAATAAAAATAAGAGCCCTAACAACTAAAAAAAAATGTTGAATATAGTGTCCTAAAAATAGGACAGTGGGGAGGAATGGGTTAAGACAAAAATATAAATAAATAATAGATCACATTAGTTATCTGGCAAAACACCGAACAATCACGACCAATAAGGGTTTATTATACCAAAAATTCACGGCTAATTGCCAAAAAAACCATGTTTCAACCCTCAGATCTGTGAAATTATGATGTATGTATCTAATTCCGCGTAAAGCGAACATGCCAACCCTTACAACGCGATCCAACCCTTACGGTAGATAAATCAACATTTCGCACAATGATACAGACCCTCTCGGGTATTTTCGGGTAGATAATGATTGTCGGGTCGGATACGTGTCGGTGGCGTCTGGTCAAATTGTAATGGTGACCATTATGCTGCTAGGAGTAATTTTTAAAAATTGCTATGTGTATTTATCACTGAAATATATTGGGGTAGAATTGTTATGTTCATACTTCTCGCTAAGTCCGCCTTTATACAATGTATATAAAGCATAAATAAATAATTATTTGACTGCCTTGTGGTCTCGCGGTACCAGTGGCGGTACTTCCATAGAAGCCCAAATGCCCAGTTTGCCTTTCAAAATTCTGAATAATATTCTTTAAGCTTTAAATCTTTATTTAACACAAGCAAATTCTTAAATAAATACCCCACTATAAGCAAATATAAACTAGACGTTACACAATTAACGTTTAACGCTTTTGGGCTTCTATAGAAGTACGGCCACCGCGCGGTACAAGTATGTGTCGTGCGATCTAGAGGTCCTGCGTTCGATTCCCGGGTCGGGCAAATTGTAATTGGGTTTTTCTATCAGGAAATTCTCAGTAGCAGCACAGAGTCTGGAAATGTACCCGAAAAACGGTAATAGGCTCGCCCCTTATTACTTGGGACTGATACATACCTGGCGAAATGTGGGTGCAGAAAAGCACCTCTGCCTACCCCTTCGGGGAATACAGGCGTGAGTATATGTATGTTATGATAATTATTTGTGGGTCAGTACCGCGACAAATGTATGCGGCGTGTGTAATAGACACCCTGGGTCAGCAAAAGTGTTTTTTAGGAATTTCTGAATAGTAGCCAAGAGTCTGGAAATGAGCCCAGTAAGCGGCAATCGGCTCATCCGCTATCACATGTAACGTAGAAGCTGGCGTATTAATATTAACCGCGTACAATTATTACGATTTGATAAAGTTGCGAAATTCATGTTTTCGGTTAAGTTGACAAGCCAAGGACCGTTGTTCTACTTCGTATAGCCTAAAGCGCACATACCTTTTTTTTCAGTTTTGTATAGAATACGTTGTCGTTTATTAAAACAATGACATCATTTTGTAAGAAACACCATCCAGAAATGATACCACAAACTTGTAACTACTTCCTTTACTTTTGATACACAATCACTCGATTATTATACTGTGTAAACATCTTAAACTTTTCAACACAATCATCAGTTTGGTATCTTACAAACGTTCGGTACCGAATATCATCCAATCTGTCAGTGTCGCCCATATTTATAGCCTCCTTCCACCAATTCCCCACTTTAAAACCCCATTTTTGTTATTTTTATACCCACATTTTATTAATATTTACACAAAATAATAAACTTTACAAATGTAACCTTACAATTTTAATCTTGAGCCTGTAAAGATATTAAAAATGTAAGAAAAATATATTAATCGTAATTTAGACTTGTTGTCTACTGAATAAAATACATAAGTTTGTTGTAATATATCTGTTTTACCTAAAAATAGATGTTACTAGTAGTCTCGAATTATCTTTAAATTTAAATAAATCGTAAAAAAAAATTACAGAGATATCGTATTAATAAGTATAGTATATAGTTTAGAATTGACGATTCATAAGATCTTGTAAAAGTCTATTTGAATAAAGATTAATTAGACTTTAACTTTGACTATGCATTTAAAAATCAGAGCAGTTATTCCAAATTAAAATAATATAATTTGTTTAATCCAGATAATCATCATCAGCCCAAATACGTCCCACTGCTGGGCACGGGCCTCCTCTACAACTGAGAGGGTTTAGACCTTAGTCCACCACGCTGGCCTAGTGCGGGTTGGCGGACTACACACCTAAGAAATTCCTAAGAACTTTCTAGGTGTGCAGGTTTTATCACGATGTTTTCCTTCACCGTTAAAGCAAGTGATAATTCATTGTGAATACACACATAACTTCGAAAAGTCAGAGGTGTGTGCCTGGGGTTTGAACCTGCGACCGCTGAAATCCTCAACCGCGCGCCTAATCCTCGAGGCCATCACTGCGTTTTTAATAATCCAGATAATAAGACAAGGAATATATAAAATACACAAAAATGCTTTCGAAGAAGCATTAAACCTTGGACAAATTTATTTCCCAGGATGATTCAATTTCGTCGTTAAACTCGTTCAATCATCTTATAACACCCATTAATATTTAAATTAGAATGCGATGCTTTAAATCAATCAGTTTAAAGGTCATATCCAATCTGAACGTTGACCTCAAGATGGTATTTTTGTGGTATTTGTTCGTTTTTAGCATAGGTCCGGCATGCGCTAAGACAGAGAGGAAAAGAGGATTTAACGGAATTCAGGCCATTTTAAGACGCCCGCACCGAGGACAAATTCAATTCATTAATTCAACATTCAAATTTCATTAATCATGTAGTTTCTCATAAGCTCTCATGAATCGTCAGCTTATGCTACTGCTTCGATTATGGAATGTAAATGTAATGTAATGTAAATGCTCTTATATAGCAGATGGGTGAAAGTACAAACAAAATGGTAATAGAACCATCAGAAATCCTACCAAAGGTACTAAACCCAAAATGTGTACCAGTGGCGATACTTCCATAGAAGCCCAAAGCCCAGGTTGCCTTACAAAATTCCGAATAATAATCTTTAAGCTCTAAATATTTATTTAACAAAATCAATTTGACGTATAAATGAGTATATACTGGCCCCACAATAAAAATTATAAGCTAGGCTTAACAAATTAAAGTCAAACGCTTTTGGGCTTCTATGGAAGTACCGCCACTGGGTCGTATAGGTTGTCTGTAAGCTAACTAAGTCATTGAGTATAATCGAGATCGAAACAGCGAATTTATACTGCTATCTCCCCTGTCTCTACTATTTACTTATTCTCAATAGCTGACCCGGCGAATTTAATTCCGCCTAACAGTCGGTTCTCTTTTTTTTTTTGCAACCTAAGTTACTCCTTATTACATCAGCTACCTGCCAATAAAAGTCGGTCCAGCCATTTCAAAAATTTGCCGCAACAAACAGACAAATATTGTAAAAAAAACGTTATTTTGGTATATGTACCGTGTACATACCATCCATATGAATTTAATAAAAAGCGGTTATTTCAATATTATAAACAGAAACTCCAGTTTTATGTATTTGTTCATTCATTCATTCATTATCAGCCCATATACGTCCCACTGCTGGGCATGGGCCTCCTCTACCATTGAGAGGGTTTAGGCCTTAGTCCACCACGCTGGCCTAGTGCGGGTTGGCGGACTACACACCTAAGAAATTCCTAAGAACTTTTAGGTGTGCAGGTTTCATCACGATGTTTTCCTTCACCGTTAAAGTACGTGATAATTCATTGTGAATACACACATAACTTCGAAAAGTCAGAGGTGTGTGCCTGGGGTTTGAACCCGCGACCATCGAGATTCTCGACCGCGTGCCTAAACCTCAAGGCCGTCACGACTTGTATTTGTATAGATAGATAATAAAGTAGCCTATGAACTTCTTCTACCACCCACTTAAATGCATTTCATAATCTATTCGATTGATTAATGGTGAAAACGTTACAGACAAAAACAATTACAAATATCTGTATAAGTATGAAAAATTAAGATACATGTTTTCTAAATTAAGCTAAGGTGGTACATTTCTGTTTTCACGGATTAATATTATTTGTTTAAATAAAATAGAAGCTATGGAGTACAGTAGACCAAATTAGTACAAAAGGTGTTATCGCACAAGACGATCTCTTACAGAGAACCGAGGATGGAGATGTAGGAAAAGAAAAGAAAGGTGCGTTTTTTTCTCCAACAATGAACCCATTTCCATGTTCTCTTCTTTTGATTTTAACCCAATCAAACAAGGAAAGAACGTTTCCATTTTTACTTTCATATTTATCTTGTCATATTCTCGTAGGCTGTTTTTACAGCTGATTCCAATTCCGCACATAATTTTATTTAAGAAAATAAACGGCGTATAATGGCGAGGAGATCTATTAAGGATATGACGGTGCTCAATCCACGAGCAACCGTGAAATTGACGCAGACATACGGAATGATACTCGAACAAAGCCGTTGCTTTTTGTAAAATCAATTTATTTTATTTATTTATCATGCTCTCGCACATCAGCCTGAAGGTTAGGGACCAAGGTTATAAGGGTCCTATAAGACTTGGCGTGCTACCCGGGAATTGAACTTGATCTTACTCCTTCTGCGATGCCGGAATGATAATATATGTAAATTTATTCGGATGTCATTGCAAATTTTGCGAATTTTTTTTTGGTTTCATAAACGATTCCAAGAAACATGAGGTATATTATTACAAATACAATATCATCTCAGACAAAAACTGAAACTGCAACAATATCTTTTTTAAGTTTTAAATAAAGCAAAAATGCTACAATACGGAAGGTTTGTGTTTTGTAATTTAAATGAAGCGTAAGTGAATTGAACCGTGGCAACCGAAGTAAATGTTTTAAGTATTTTCTTAATATTTTTTTTATGAAATGTATTTTAAAAGGTTCAATACTCAGCCCTGTACGAACGAAAAAAGAACAAAAAAGAAATACGAACAAAGCCACCTCTGTCCCTTTCTACGTATGTGACACACCTGACCAAATCATCATCTCTCTTTTTTTCTTTTGGAATTCTATAACATAATTCAACTATATTATTATATACATAGGCTATGTTCTATTTTTTGAATTAGGAAAGAACATCATAAAATATATCCCGGTAAACGCAACGTCCGCGTGCGCAACATCTACCCGTGTTTTCCATCATCCTGCTTGTAAAACAGGAAGTAGGCAATAAACAAAGATAATAGGTCCAGATTATGGATTCAGGGATAACGGAGCCCTTATTTGGCCCATGATGATGTATTAAATTTTTGTGATCTCATTTAAATAAGTACTGTAATCTTAATTAATTAAATTCTGCTAACAGATTAAATAGCGAAAAAAGAACTCGGCATCACATACTCGTACTATTTTGAATTTCATTATATTATTATTATGTAAAGTATATTTGCGCTTTGCAAGGCAAAGTACATACATACATGTATACATACATACATAAACTCACGCCTGTATTCCCCGAAGGGGTAGGCAGAGGTGCATTACTGCACCCACATTTCGCCAGGTATGTATCAGTCCCACGTAATAGGGGGCGAGCCTATTGCCGTTTTTCGGGCACATTTCCAGACTCCGTGCTGTTACTGAGAATTTCCTAATGGAAAAACCCAATAACACTTTGCCCGACCCGGGAATCGAACCCAGGACCTCTAGATCGCACGGCACATACTTGTACCGCGAGCCAACGAGGCAAAGTGACAACGCCTCACATAGTTTAGATCCAACATAATTGTTGGCATATTCCTAGACTCCGTGCTGGTACTGATTACCCGACGAAAACCCTGATAGAAATATTTGTCTAACCCCAAAAGTGAATCTAGGACCTCGCAGTTGCTCAGTGCGTACATACAACAAAAATAGACTAAGAAAATACGTCACTTTTTTTTACTATTTTACTCCATTCCAACTGCAGTTGATATAAAACTCCATAAATCCGTTTAATGTACTCCAAGTATTTTAACTTTTAAAGTTAACAGAGATAACGAATGCTTAAACTAGAACAAGAAAAAATAGTTTTTTTTAACAATTGTTGGCAAATACACAAAATTTAGGATTCAGTGGGACTTTCAAAGAAACCGAAGCGACGTTAAGAATACGTCTTATTTCTCTATTTTAAATGTAAATGGAATTTACAAAAATCTGTTTGACAGCGTACTTGACGCAATTGTTTAGAAACTAGACTGTGAAATGAGTGGTCGGGCTCCGAGACAAATTTTCAAACAAAAATATTTTTGTGTGTTTAGGAGACCGAAAAATCGTTTCATATATTGATAGCCCCGACAAAAGATTTTTATTGTAGTATGGGGTTAATCCCCTACAACAATTAAATAAATAACATTAAATAAATTAATAAATACACTATTATTATGAAGTCGTGATGGCCTCGAGGTTTAGGCACGCGGTCGAGAATCTCGCCGGTCGCGGGTCCAAACCCCAGGCACACACCTCTGACTTTTCCAAGTTATGTGTGTATTCACAATGAATAATAACGCACTTTAACGGTGAAGGAAAACATCGTGATGAAACCTGCACACCTAAAACTTCTTAAGAATTTCTTAGGTGTGTAGTCCGCCAATCCGCACTAGGCCAGCGTGGTGGACTAAGGCCTAAACCATCTCAATGGTAGAGGAGGCCCGTGCCCAGCAGTGGGACGTATATGGGCTGATGATGAATGAACTATTATTATTACGAATAATTTAAAATATATCAAAATAACTAGTTAATAACTGTTGTCGACGTACGGCAACAATTATTCTGGCTCATCGATATACTATGTATGTACGTACATTGTACATACATAGTATACTGATACTTGTATTCCCGAAGGAAGACGCGTATTTTAACACCAACAGTGGTGTAAGCTCTATATAAAACGGGACAAGCCTATTAACGCTTTACACAGCTCACGTGTTCCCTCCTTCCTATGATCCTGGATCCTTTAAGCGAAGCGTGAAGAAGCATTTGTGCAGGCCGGCATGATTGTGTCGACCAGCGGGTGACCATATCGTTTCTCGCTGGTCGGTAGTAATTTTTTGGACTCCACTGTGCTTACCATCAGGTACAGTGGAGTCACTTTGCCGTGCCAGAATAAAAAATAAAAAAAAAATAATAATTCTAGACTACCGATAGGAATCTTTCAATGACTACTTCTAACAACGCATCCTAACTTGGGCAATTTACGAAGTCACGATCGCAGGCCATTCGTAAACCAACAAGGCGGACGTAAGGTTAACATATATTAATAGCTCATGATCTCACGCCCAGCACAAAAATGCTCAAATAATTCACGCAGAACGCAGGAAATGTCCGCTATTTGTAAGTACATACTCGGTTACAAATGTACCACATTTATCAATGTTGGCAGCATAATATCTTGTTAAGGGAGTGTTGAATAGCTCCCTTGGGAGACATTTTGTTATATCAATAATGCTGCTAAATAATTCGGCGGGATTTGGCGCGGCTCGTTGATGCTGTTTCGTTTGGTTTATCAGTGTTTTTATGACGATTGGGATTAATTATTTAGGTCCTGATTGAAGCTAGGGAAAATTTCACTGGCTAGTTCAGTTAAAATTACAGTGAGCAATCCAGAGGCCCCATATTCAATTTTCAATTCAGCAAAATATTGAACAGGTTGGTAAAATTTTAAATAAATAATAATAATAAATAAATACACTCAACAGTCACATACATAGTTCTGACCCACACTAGGATACAAGTCCTGTGTCGTGGGTATCAGAAACTACGAGAGACTTTTCGGTCTCACAAACACCCAGACCCGAAAAAAATATTTGTGGATCACACAAACATTTGTCTCGGTGCGGGAATCGAACCCGCGATCTCTAGTTTCAAAAGCTGGTGTCTAGCTAACTGCGCGACGGGGCTATGAAACTTCTACCTTCTGGGATAAGTGTGAGTTTGTGTATGTGTGCACAAACTTATGACATTTTGAACTGTAAGTTTAGAAACACCACTTGCCAAACAGTCTCACGTGAACTCAGAAGCTTTGTGTCCGTTGTTGAAATACACATGCTCGTAAAGATTTATTCTTATTGCGCGTGCGCGAACACAATAGAATAATTTTCGCACAGATAGTGCTTCGCTTTTGAAACTAGTTGCAAAAGTATATTTCGTATCGGAACAATGAATCTGGACACATTTTAACGAAAATAGAGTTGAAATAAAACATATTTGCTCGCCCACACTTGTATTCCATGACAGCCCCGTGGCGCAGCTGGCTAGACACCAGCTTGCGGAACGAGAGGCCGCGGGTTCGATCCCCACACCGAGACAAATGTTTTTGTAATCCACAAATATTTGTTTCGGGTCTGGGTGTTTGTGAGACCGAAAAGTCTTTTCGTAGTTTCTGATACTCACGACACAAGACTCGTATCTTAATGTGGGGTCAGAACTATGTACATGTGACTATTGGGTGTATTTATTTATTTATTCCAGAATCGAACTCGGAACCTTTTGATCGCACATCCTCAGAAACGATGTCATGCTAATATAAAAAATATCCAAACAGGGTTTTTTGTCTACTTAATCACACAGTGTTGGATCGAGGAGATGCTGGTAGTGGGATGTTAGTAGCCACTGGGCAGACCACCATGACCAAAGTAAAAAAACTGAAAATAACTGACATGTTCTATATTGCATGATCAACTCATCAAGTAAACGAAAAAACCAAAAAGCACGAACGACATAATATGTCTGTTATTATGAGGCATAGCCATTTCTATTACTATCCTAGATTCGACTTTCGGGCCGGCGAATTTGTCATTCATTAGAAAATTCTCAGCAGCAGCACGAAAGCGGTAAATTTGCGCAAAAAGGTTTTATCTGAAATTAAATAAATAAAATACACCCAACAGTCACATACATAGTTCTGATCCCACACTAAGATACAAGTCTTGTGTCGTGGGTATCAGAAACTACGAGAGACTTTTTGGTCTCACATACACCCAGACCCGAAACAAATATTTGTGGATCACACAAACATTTGTCTCGGTGCGGGGATCGAACCCGCGGCCTCTCGTTTCGCAAGCTGGTGTCTAGCCAAATGCGCCACGGGGCTGTCAAAACCAAAACAAAACCCGTTGTACTGGTAAAATTAACTTATGGATTTAGAAACAATAGTTAACGTGGCCTAGACGTGACGTGGAGTAGTCCGACAATTGGCAATCCTTTATCAGCCGCGATCTCACGTAAGGAAAACAATGAGCGAACGCGCACAGTTAATTCTGGTAACAGAGTTCAATGACCTACATAATTGCAACGTACTATATCAATAGAGTTGGTCTATGTTTATATAAGGACATCATTTTATATAAATTCTTAAAAAAAAATATCACAGATATCCACCGAAAAAAATTAAAAAAAAATTGGCAAAAGATATCATCATCATCATCATTATCAGCCCATATACGTCCCACTGCTGGGCACGGGCCTCCTCTACCATTGAGACGGTTTAGGCCTTAGTCCACCACGCTGGCCTAGTGCGGGTTGGCGGACTACACACCTAAGAAATTCCTAAGAACTTTTAGGTGTGCAGGTTTCATCACGATGTTTTCCTTCACCGTTAAAGTACGTGATAATTCATTGTGAATACACACATAACTTCGAAAAGTCAGAGGTGTGTGCCTGGGGTTTGAACCCGCGACCGTCGAGATTCTCGACCGCGTGCCTAAACCTCGAGGCCATCACGACAAAAAGATATCACAAAACCAGAATTACTGGGACGAGCGATTAAAATATCCTGGACTCAATCTAGAGTCATGCAATGTGTTTTTAACTTTAGGAAGGCTACAAAGCTGCAGAGTATCTGAAAATGTGCCAGGATAACAGCTATAAAGTATAGTATTGCATTACGAGATTTAATTACAGTGTGAAACATGGGTATATGAATATATCTAGCCTATGTCAACTCGCATGTGATTAAATGTAGTGACGTCATAATTTATATTGGGCATGCTTTTGTGGCTCCAAAAAAATATCCACACAGTTAGATTTGAGACTGTATTAACTTGCTCCTGCCTACAACGCCGTATGTAACACGTTATACTTCAAAATTAATGTATTTCCTCGTTTGTGCTACATATTTCATTACTGATTTACTTCTATTGGTCGTTGCGTGATGATATATAGCCTACCTCAATAAAGGGACTATTCATCACGACACTTTTTTTTTTCCACCCGGGATGAAAAGTTCGCTTTTAGTCCCTGGCACGCGGGAGAAAAGTGGCCAATTCTCTCCCGGCAAGTCGACACTAACGCGCACGCGTCTATATCACTTTACCTCCCGGTTACCTAGCAACCGTATGTTTATTAAAGCGTTTATTTACTTACGTCACATTTCTCCCTCGTATCAGGAACTAAAAGCGAGCTATTTCATCCAGCTGGGAAAAAAAAAAGTATACGCACCACGTGAGATAAGGACATCCCCGCCCGCGATTGTGATGTGTGAATGTCCTACTTTTCTCCCTCGGTGCGTAATACTATTTCAATTCGGATTAATAGTTTCTGTGATAAGGGCGTTCAACCAACCAAACAGAAATGCAAACAAAACATTTTTTTCAGCTTTATACATTAGCATAGATAAGCCGTACGGTAAACGTTTTTATCTTATTAATTTGTGGACAAACACATAATAAAAAATAGCTAGTTAAACATAGGCATAGTAAAGTTCCCACAAAAATAAATACACCCAACATACGTAATTCTGACCCCACTAGGATACAAGTCCTGTGTCGTGGGTATCAGAAACTACGAGAGACTTTTCGGTTTCACAAACACCTAGACCCGAAACAAATATTTGTGGATCACACAAACATTTGTCTCGGTGCGGGGATCGAACCCGCAGCCTCACGTTTCGCAAGCTGTCTAGCCAACTGCGCCACGGGGTTGTCATAAAAAATATTAAAAGAGGTAAAATACATTTCCTATTATTTCACGGGATGTAAGTGGGTATTGCGTGCATCGAATCGCGGTTTGCCGCCGATGTTTACTTAAAAGTACAATTTAAATTGTAATATTTGCCGTGCAATTATAGTATCGCCATTGTTAATTGTATATTGCGGTGTAGAAATGTAGCTGTTTGTTCAACGGTCACTCACTTTGCTAGGGAATATTGAATTTTCGCACTATTTTAATTATTTAGCTACAAGCTGACAGTTATTTGGAATTTTCATGGTGTTGAATATTTAGTGACTGCCTCGTGGTCTCGCGGTACAAGTATGTGCCGTGGGATCTAGAGGTCCTGGGTTCGATTCCCGGGTCGGTCAAAGTGTTATTGGGTTTTTCCATTAGAAAATTCTCAGTAACAGCACGGAGTCTGGAAATGTGCCCGAAAAACGGCAATAGGCTCGCCCCCTTTTACGTGGGACTGATACATACCTGGCGAAATTTGGGTGCAGAAATGCACCTCTGCCTACCCACCCCTTCGGGGAATACAGGCGTGAGTTTATGTATGTATGTGAATATTTAGTTGCATTTACGATATTGATAAATATTAAGAAACCTCTTTTATGAGTGTTTGTTATATTGTAAGGTTTTACAAAAATATTCATATTTCTTAGAATTAGAAATAAATGCTATAAGAAAACAATATTTTAGTTAGTAACTTTTAAAATGTAATTATTATGGCAACATCAGAATAGTGGGGTGGTTGAGAATCAATAAAAAGTCGAGAAAATAACAAGTGGGGGTAATTGGCCATCGGGACGAGGAACAGGAAAGACGTTGGATAAGGACGAGACGGAGTAAGTCAGATGGACACAGTATAATTGTATATAAAATGTGTATAATAAACAACAAAGTTCAGACGGAGTTTCATTTAATACGATCAGTTGTAATGAAATCTTACAATAGTATATATTTTATTAAATGATATGAAATAAAATATTCTTTAATTCTACTTATATACTCAGCCTATCGCCGTCCACTGCTGAACGTAGGCCTCCCCAAGAAAGCGCCAACCATCCCGGTCTTGAGCAGCCCTCATCCATCCGTTACCCGCCACCTTTCTCAATTCTACTTAAATGCAAGGAAAAGCAAAAAGCTAAAAATCACTTTTCATTACCGCAAACATCTTCTCATCTGGTGGGATTTGACCTATTTTTTACTGATTTTTTCGCCACTGTTTTAAGTTTTTCGAGAACATTATCAGACTCCGTGCTGCTACTGAGAACTTACTATTGGAAAAACACCAAGTTATTTACTCGTGGTGCGTTAATTGCGTCTTATTTCACTAATTGTAATTGTCTTTCTTTTTATGTGAGGGTGAAGCCTCATAGCTCAATGTTTTGTCACCCGCTTTGCTGTGGAGGGAAGTGGACAACTCTTTGTTTTCCAACTCCTCCTTTATTTGTCTTTCTGATTAACTTCGTTGCGGGATTGTGACAAATTTAGGTCCCCTTAGATTCGCTGAGCTTCATTGCTCGGCGTCAATACTGTGCGTGCCGCTGTTGATCCTGGAGTGCAGGAGTTACAGTGGCGGATGTGTGGTGCGATAGGGCCCTATTGGAAAAACCCAATAACACTTTTGTATGACCCGGAAATCGAACCCAAACCACTCGATCGCACGTCACACACATACTAGACCAACACAGCATTCTTTTAATAAATTATAATTAGTTATCATTGTTCATTCACCTACGTATACACAATAAAGTTCAAATAAATAAACAACCTTGCCTTTCTAATTTCTGTCAACATCTGAATCATCAAGTATAATGGGCGGTCATTAAATGATCGCGTATCGCAATTACATCTCGTTGGTCGGATCGCAATAAGCATTTCAAAACTGTACCGCTAGGGATGCGGCCCGGCAGGAATCCACACTATTTACTCAAGCCACATCTGTGTAATTTATGTACATATTTTTCCCGCTAATGTCCTCTTAATAGTTTTTAACATATTTCACGCAAATATGTTCATTGACAACCTTAGAGAGTGGACAGAAGGCGAAACGAGAGGCCGACAGTTCGATCACCAAGAGTATAGTTTATGTGATACACAAATATTTGTTTTGTCCTGGGTATGAGTCCGCCAAACCGCTCTAGGCCAGCGTGGTGCCTTAACCCTCTCAGTTGTAGAGGAGGCCTGTGCCTAGCAGTGAGACGTAGAAGGGCTGATGACGATGATGAGTCCGAAAAGGGTCTCGTAGTTTCTGATACCCATGCCCAAGACTCTTATCTTAGTGTGAAATACTTCCAGTATTTGTATATTTCAAAGTCAAAGTCAAAGTTAAAAACACCTTTATTCAAATAGACTTTTACAAGTTCTTTTGAATCGTTTTTTTTTTAAACTATTGCCGCTCAATAGCCTGCCTTATATGCCTTTCAATGCTGATTTTTTTTTAACAGATGAGATGATTTTTTGCTGGTACATTAATATTCACTGCGTAACTTTGACAAAGTCCCTTTTTTCTCGTGATATATAGTCCGGATAGGGGCCGTCGTAAATCGTTGAGTAAATCATACGCGAAATAGGGACACGTGCAAATGAGTTCCGGGTTCTGTTTAAGTATGTATGTTTATCTTTATAATGGTTTGTTTTTATACTGGCATGGTATCGTGTTTACGCTGCATCTGAAGATAGGTTCACATAGAGTACAATATTTGACAGCCCCGTGGCGCAGTTGGTTAGATACCAGCATGCGAAACGAGAGGCCGCGGGTTCGATCGCCGCACCGAGACAAATGTTTGTGTCCTCATCATCATCATCATCAGCCCAAATACACACGTACAAATGCATACGTCCCACTGTAGGGTACGGGCCTCCTCTACAACTGAGAGGGTTTAGGCCTTAGTCCACCACGCTGGCCTAGTGCGGGTTGGCGGACTACACACCTTAGGAATTCCTAAGAACTTTTAGGTGTGCAGGTTTTATCACGGTGTTTTCCTTCACTGTTAAAGCAAGTGATAATTCATTGTGAAAACACACATAACTTCGAAAAGTTAGTGGTGTGTGCCTGGGATTTGAACATGGGACCGACGAAATTCTCGACCGCGTGCCTAAACCTCGAGGCCATCACTGCTCCTAATGTTTGTGTGATTCACAAATATTTGTTTCGGGTCTGGGTGTTTGTGAGACCAAAAAGTCTCTCGTAGTTTCTGATACTCACGACACAAGACTCGTATCTTAATGTGGGGTCAGAACTATGTATGTGACTGTTAGGGGTATTTATTATCTTTATTTATTTAATATAATTAGCAAAAGCGTTACACGTTAATTGTGTCATGTTTAGTTTTTAATTTATTATTGTGGATTCAGTACCTATGTTCTCATTTATACTCCCAATTGGTCTTGTTAAATATTTTTTTTTAGCTTAAAGATTATCATTTGGAATTTTGTAAGGCAAACTGGGCTTTTGGGCTTCTAGGGAAGTACCGCCACTGATAAAGTCAAAGTCAAAGTCAAATTATCTTTATTCAAATAGACTTCTACAAGTTCTTTTGAATCGTCAATTTTACACTTTTTAATATTTTTTAAACTATTGCCGCTTCGAAACATGTTATATAAATTAATAATATAAATTAGTAATATGTGAATTAGATTAGACCACATATTTGTCCCGGCCTACTGAGAAGCTTCTCATTCAAAACCATTCAAAACTAAACTATTCAAAACCATATTTTTTTGCAAGTACCTATATGTGAAAAAAACACTTTAACACGTCTTTTTAACACTAGATGGCGCCGGTATTTCCTAGCTGACTGTTCCCCGAGAAGAAATCGCCGAAACAAACTTGGCATAATTATATAGTAAGCATAGTCTATTTACTAGGTGCCAGCTTACTCTAACGTACTTCTTAATAAAAATTAAACAATCTCCAAAAACAATCGCAAACACTAACTAGGGTGTGTTCCAAATATTTGGCGGATTTACAAATACAGTTTTGAAACAAATTATCACCCAGATTTGAACAAATATTTGTAAGCTCTGCAAATATTGATCCGGCTGTTGAACTCACAAAATTTTAGTGTGTGGTAACTTCTGTGGCAATAGATTTGTAATGTTTTCGGTTATCACGAAATATTATTTGATTTGCTTGTACTTACGAACGCCTTGTTGGCGCCGCATTTCGTGTAACTGTGTTTTCTAGAGGTTTCTGACTCATTTTTCGGGCTGAATAAAAAAACTTTTACACATTTTTGTCAGAACGTCTCAGTAGTACGTTTACTCAAATATATAATCGCGATGTTGTCCCTCGCTTAAGACACATATTTTGCTGGTGGTAGGATATTCGTATCCGCCCGGATGGCGACCACCGTACACAAGGCGTAAAACCCGCCATAGTGGCACATGCAAGTGTGCCGCGTTCCGGGATCAGCCAGTGTATATCCGGTTTTCGGGGGGGCTTCAATCATGGTGAAAGGATGACCGTGCCGGCAATTTTTTTGGCCGGTTTGTCGCGGTCGGTCCTTTGATCGCCATGATTGATAGTCCCCCAAACTTCTTCACAATAAGGTGAAGAGGTATTCGGCCGGCATGATTGTGTCGACCAACGGGAGACCATCATCTCTCGCTGGTCGGCACTTTTTCTGGACTCCATTGCGCTTACCATCAGGTGCAATGGGGTCACTTTGCCGTGCCAGAAAAAAACAAAAAAAAAACATAAATCCGCAAATAAGACGAGTATGCCTGGGACTCAAACTTGTCACCTCGAAGATGATGTCTTGACTATGCATTGTTAATATCGGCACGGCAAAATGACACCCTAATCGTAAGTATGGTGTTATACAAATGGAGAACAAATAGCGAGACACTTCATGATATAAGACAAACTTCTGTTTAAACATATATTTTCATAAATCCCAACGTTCCTCCGCATGTTTCCGCCCGTGTGACGTCACATCCGGCATAATCCCGCGCGACTAATGAAACTCATCTGTCATTATCAGAAGTAGAGAAACAACGCTCCGACTGTGTACTATGCTCCATTTTAGATATAATTTCGGGGCGGGGTGGCACTGACTACGGAAATTGGAATATTCCTTGTGTATAAGGGAAATTAAAACTACCCGCACTAGGTCTGCGCAGTTTAATAAGGTTGAACCCCTCTCAGTGTAAACTTGCAACAGTGCAGTGGTACAAATGCCAAGTGAAGACCTGTATCTAGAAGATTGTGTACTCTTAGACGGCAAAGGATAGCACCATGCACAGATCAAGCCAAAGTTAGTTGGATTGATTACAGATAATCTTTAGTGTTTATTAGTGTGGAGTATTGATGGCCGCGAGGTTTAGGCGCGCGGTCGAGAATCTCGCCGGTCGCGGATTCCAACCCCAGGCACACATCTCTGACTTTTCAAAGTTATGTATTCACACCGAATTATCACTTACTTTAACGGCGACGGAAAATATCGCGAAGAAACCTGCACACCTAAAAGTTCTTAAGAATTTCTTAGGTTTGAGGTCCGCCAACAGGCCAGTTTAATGGACTCAGGCCTGAACCCTCTCAGTTGTAGAGGAGACTCGTGCTCAGCAGTGAGAAGTATATGGGCGGCTGATGATGATGAGTGTCAAATATCAAACTAAATTATTTTCATAATAACTCGCGTGGAGCGCTGAAAACTTAATCTTCAAGTTTAGAATAACTGTGGAGCAATTTATTCAAAATTGTAATAACTATGTTTCCCAACCGCACCTCTAACACTCGAACCACACCTTTACCAAAACTCAGCCCTTCCCGCCATCAATCACGCCGCACCCGATGAGTTAATTGAAAGCAGCTATTAATATCGTTTTTACTGCCGAACCAATGTGTATGGCGTTGATTTATTTACCGATATTAATTGTCGGGAGACATCGAGCCGTCTTAATAAGGATCCGCTGTAGATTATTATGAAGATTGTTTTCCTCTTATAAGTCCTTCTATATTTCCGGACTCGTGGTTCAGTTTCTTAATTAAGTTCTTTTAATTGCTATATTGGCGGTCCATTGGAATCCAAGCATTAAATAAATACACCCAACAGTCACATACATAGTGTTACGTTGTAACAAGTTTATAAACATAAAATAAATACAAATAATAACTACATACAAACAAACAAATAACCCGTTGTTACAATTGAATGCAAACCGCGCGCTTTAACTAGCGATATCATCACAACGACCATATAAGGTATTCGTCGGTGCCGGAAATCAAATTATTTCTAGAACATCGGATAGTAAACGCCACAGCCAGAAATTTCGAGAAAAAATACAATAGCGATCGACGGTTCAACTTCCTACGAACTATTCCATCTCGCTCGATTCTATAATTACTATCTCAGTCCCACAGGGATTTACAAAAATATAGAGGGTAGTCGTGGCGTGTCTTGCTTCGGTTGTACCGTTCTTTCCATATCTCTGTCTCATGTCATACGGAACAATCTAGAATCTGACAGTACGCATTGTCGCCTCAGGAAGGAAATAGGCCCACCACCGAACCGATATGTACCTATATAAGGACGAATTCGCGGAGCGAGAAGGAGAAATTCCGACGCCAGAGAGTTGTGATTAGTTCGCATTTTTTAAACAGTAGTAAAATCAGTGCTATACTAAAACGAAAAAGAAATTAAAAGCGGATCGCATCATTTTCAACCCCCTTGGTAAGTTTAATATATTTAATTCCAATATTGGCTTGGTTGCTGTTAACTAGTCTTTCGTGTCTGGATTAATTTGATTACTATTCAACAAGTGATTTCTTCAACCTTTTAATAGTGCAAAAATTGCTATGGCTATATATATTTCTTGATAGTGGTATAACAACGTAACGTAATGCGACTGTGAGTATCTTAAAATTGGTAAAATATAACTTACTTTTTTATTTTTCCGATGAGTTTCAAATATGTTTCGCCGCGGTATTTTTCTTCATTAACATTCTATTATACCTAATATTAATTTAGTCCAAATCAATATGGCCGCGATAATTAATTCCCACTGTGTTCCACGCGTATGTCGTTAATATCGGTGGCTTGTGTATTATCTTAATAAGAACTTTATTATCTTAAAATATATTTCCAAATTTAAATATAAGTATTCTATTAAAAATTGCCACCGAATAATTGTATTAGTTTGCTTAGACTTTAAAGCCAGTTAAATTTTTATAATTGTGTAAAGTTATATATAAACTATATTTCCTCCTGTTAGTTCAAATAATGTAATACACACACATAGCTGTGAGATTTATTTTCTAGATTAGCGTGATGTTAAGATAAGAGAAATTTCTCGATGTACCGGCGAAATAAATATCGAAGGTCATTGTTTCACTCGTAGTATTCATGTGTATAAAATTAAACCTGTACTTGTGTAAAAGTTTAAGTGTAACTATTTCTTTTGTACTCATCGCGTAATGGAATGGTGATCGTCCGGCATATAAACAGTTGGGGTTTGATCCTGGGTTGGGTAATTTAAATAATAATTATTAATTATATTGGCATTTGACATATAACTATGTTTCGTTTAATTATTAATTTTTTTTTTTTTTTACAACCGGACCTAAATGTCGCCACTCCATTCCGCTATTTTTTAATTGCTTCACGAAAGATGCCGACGCCCATTCCTGGTCTCGTCTAGTGCCTGGGTGTCGGATCTTTCGCGCTACAAGTGTCGTTTCGACGCGTTCCAGGAAACTGGGGGTTCTCCGTTCGGGTTGAGAAATACGAGCTGCACGTTCACGACTCGGATTGAGAACTACGAGCTGCAAGTCCACAGTACGTTTGTGAACGACAGCTGCACGTACTAGTACGGACTGTACCAACGGGCAACGCTTCTGCCCACCGACTCCAGCAGACCCCTGCGGCTGAGGGCCTTCCGATATATCACCGAAGACCCCTCCACGCGTCACGGGATCGAAAGACCGAAGTTAAGTCCCCAGTGCACATAGGGTTTTATTGGGACCAGAAAGCTTTCCTGTGCCAAGAATCCACCCCCCTGGGTGTAGTCATAAATATAGAATTTTTTATTTTTTTTTTTTTTAATAAATTGATTATTTTGTAATTGTTTTTTTATTGTTCCCGCCGTCAGGCGGTCGTAACAAGTGGCGCCCACTATATAAAAGGCAAGGCACAGGGAAGTTTTTTTGTACTCTTTTGGTGTCGGTATTTTTCAATTCCAGGTGGTAAGCCTTTGCGGACGAGGCTGAACGGGGAGGTACCACCGACCCGTTTCTCCTTAAAGAGGAACGGGTAGCCGATTCTTGTCTTCTGGCTCCGCCGGGTAATCAAATACCATCCCAGATTACCCACACATACGCGTGTGTTTCACAGTGGGCATTATACAAATTATTGACTCCGACATTTTTGTTTTGCACAGTCGGGCAACATCAAGTATTTTTTTTTTTCTTTCTACAACATTGTGTCATTATTTTTTTTATAACATTCCATTCTGATACATTCTGTGCATTTACATTTTATGTTAGCATTTGTATTTTGCATTTGTGTTTGTGCGTAATTCACATTTCTTTTCAGAGATTTTTTTTTATTTGTGCATTTATTGCTTTCATTTTTTATTGTTGCATATCTTTATTGTTTTGTAATTTTATTTCTTTTTTGCTCTGAATAGATAATAGCGGTTACGTACATTATTTTACATCGTTCTTAATATATATTTTTTTAACATAACATTGCCCACAATCGTGTCACATTCCGTCGCGTATTGTTTCAGTTCACTATTTTAATTTAAATACATCGTCTCACAAAATATTAATTAATTAACTTTCATACATATAGCTGTCCCACAATATATTAAGATATTTTAATTTCATTTTTGAACTTAGTCAATTCTCTAAAAATAATTTTCCTTTAAAATGGACCGTAACATTAAATATTTACATTTAACTAAATCGGAGCTCACGTATGAAGTAGCCATACGCGGTTTAGAACCTAAAGAAAAGGTTGAGGATCTTAGAGTGCAAATTAATAAAATTGTTTCGGAATATCCTGCGGACGCGGTTTTTGACTCATGCTATGACATAGAAACAGACATTAAAGAAGTTAACGCAACTATTAGCAAAATATTAACAAACTTAGATACTTTAGATAATAACCCGGATAATAAACCAGTTTTAGATCGTACTCGCTCGTTAATTAATCACACTTTTATAGTGTCTATCAAGTTACTTGTTATGTTATATTCACGCGGATTATACACGTTGGATTTATTTTATCATTTGTGTTATGTTTCGCGGGTTCGACTCATATTTTTTTTTTTTTATTTTATTTATAGTTGTTAATCAATAGTATGATGATTATATTAGCATTCGTTTATTTTATAATGTATCGGCAAATAATTAATTCAATATTAGTCTGTTCGTTAATCGATTATGTTTGTCTTTAGCGGATTAAAATAAGCCTACACGAATTTTGATGTTTTGATTGGGAGTTTTGTTTTAGTGTTGTATGACTTCTTTATAGGTCTACAAACATTTTAATTGCGTTTTGCAATTTTTTTTAGCGGAGTATGACAGTTTCTTGGTATAGGTCTACTCGTCTGCTGTTTTTTTTTCGTTACAGCGGGTCGTGACTGTAACAAATTCGCTAAAGACTAGACATACTCACAATGCCGCTTAGTTTATTTAATTTTGTTTTTATTAATTGTTCATATATTATCATAGTCGTCACCGTTAACAGTTCAATACTTGTTTACCTTGATACGTACCTAGTGTTTCGGAACATTGGTTAATTTTTTTCCTTTTTTTTTTACAATATTTTTTTTTTATTAAAAAAGTTATTGCGTTTCGGTCTCTGTCTACGTTTGTCTTTGATGAATTAAAATAAGCCTACACGGAGTTTGATGTTTAGTTGGGAGATATTTTTTATTTTTTTGCGTTTTGCGCATTTATGGCGGGTTGCGACCTCTTGTATAGGTCTGATTCGTTTTGTTGTTTTGCGTTCTGCGCGTATAGAGCGGGTTGTGACTCTTTAAATAAGCCTACACTAATTTTCTCGTTAGAGCGGGTTGTGACTCTTTAAATAAGCCTACACTAATTTTCTCGTTACAGCGGGTCGTGACTGTAACAAATTCATCAAAGACCAAATGTATTCCACAGTGCCGATTTCGTCCGAATGTTTCATGTTACAGTATTTTCCCTCTTAGATGCTCTTTGTCATGCAGTGCTGTTCTTGAGTCCAATCTTATAATAGATTTGTACTCTAGTTGTATGGTAGTCTGTTGATAATTATAGAATTCTTCAGACAAATGTGACAGGTCGTATGCAAGGTCGCATGGTAGGTATTTGTTAGTGGATGTATGAAAGTGAGACAGTTACTGGGCGGTTCTATCCTTCTTAGGCGCTTGCCGCAGCGGATTTTACTACGTAAAATCCTTTCTCTGGGAGAGGGGGTATTGTTACGTTGTAACAAGTTTATAAACATAAAATAAATACAAATAATAACTACATACAAACAAACAAATAACCCGTTGTTACAATTGAATGCAAACCGCGCGCTTTAACTAGCGATATCATCACAACGACCATATAAGGTATTCGTCGGTGCCGGAAATCAAATTATTTCTAGAACATCGGATAGTAAACGCCACAGCCAGAAATTTCGAGAAAAAATACAATAGCGATCGACGGTTCAACTTCCTACGAACTATTCCATCTCGCTCGATTCTATAATTACTATCTCAGTCCCACAGGGATTTACAAAAATATAGAGGGTAGTCGTGGCGTGTCTTGCTTCGGTTGTACCGTTCTTTCCATATCTCTGTCTCATGTCATACGGAACAATCTAGAATCTGACAGTACGCATTGTCGCCTCAGGAAGGAAATAGGCCCACCACCGAACCGATATGTACCTATATAAGGACGAATTCGCGGAGCGAGAAGGAGAAATTCCGACGCCAGAGAGTTGTGATTAGTTCGCATTTTTTAAACAGTAGTAAAATCAGTGCTATACTAAAACGAAAAAGAAATTAAAAGCGGATCGCATCATTTTCAACCCCCTTGGTAAGTTTAATATATTTAATTCCAATATTGGCTTGGTTGCTGTTAACTAGTCTTTCGTGTCTGGATTAATTTGATTACTATTCAACAAGTGATTTCTTCAACCTTTTAATAGTGCAAAAATTGCTATGGCTATATATATTTCTTGATAGTGGTATAACAACGTAACGTAATGCGACTGTGAGTATCTTAAAATTGGTAAAATATAACTTACTTTTTTATTTTTCCGATGAGTTTCAAATATGTTTCGCCGCGGTATTTTTCTTCATTAACATTCTATTATACCTAATATTAATTTAGTCCAAATCAATATGGCCGCGATAATTAATTCCCACTGTGTTCCACGCGTATGTCGTTAATATCGGTGGCTTGTGTATTATCTTAATAAGAACTTTATTATCTTAAAATATATTTCCAAATTTAAATATAAGTATTCTATTAAAAATTGCCACCGAATAATTGTATTAGTTTGCTTAGACTTTAAAGCCAGTTAAATTTTTATAATTGTGTAAAGTTATATATAAACTATATTTCCTCCTGTTAGTTCAAATAATGTAATACACACACATAGCTGTGAGATTTATTTTCTAGATTAGCGTGATGTTAAGATAAGAGAAATTTCTCGATGTACCGGCGAAATAAATATCGAAGGTCATTGTTTCACTCGTAGTATTCATGTGTATAAAATTAAACCTGTACTTGTGTAAAAGTTTAAGTGTAACTATTTCTTTTGTACTCATCGCGTAATGGAATGGTGATCGTCCGGCATATAAACAGTTGGGGTTTGATCCTGGGTTGGGTAATTTAAATAATAATTATTAATTATATTGGCATTTGACATATAACTATGTTTCGTTTAATTATTAATTTTTTTTTTTTTTTACAACCGGACCTAAATGTCGCCACTCCATTCCGCTATTTTTTAATTGCTTCACGAAAGATGCCGACGCCCATTCCTGGTCTCGTCTAGTGCCTGGGTGTCGGATCTTTCGCGCTACAAGTGTCGTTTCGACGCGTTCCAGGAAACTGGGGGTTCTCCGTTCGGGTTGAGAAATACGAGCTGCACGTTCACGACTCGGATTGAGAACTACGAGCTGCAAGTCCACAGTACGTTTGTGAACGACAGCTGCACGTACTAGTACGGACTGTACCAACGGGCAACGCTTCTGCCCACCGACTCCAGCAGACCCCTGCGGCTGAGGGCCTTCCGATATATCACCGAAGACCCCTCCACGCGTCACGGGATCGAAAGACCGAAGTTAAGTCCCCAGTGCACATAGGGTTTTATTGGGACCAGAAAGCTTTCCTGTGCCAAGAATCCACCCCCCTGGGTGTAGTCATAAATATAGAATTTTTTATTTTTTTTTTTTTTAATAAATTGATTATTTTGTAATTGTTTTTTTATTGTTCCCGCCGTCAGGCGGTCGTAACAATAGTTCTGATCCCACACTAAGATACAAGTCTTGTGTCGTGGGTATCAGAAACTACGAGAGACTTTTCGGTCTCACATACACCCAGACCCGAAACAAATATTTGTGGGTCACACAAACATTTGTCTCGGTGCGGGGATCGAACCCGCGGCCTCTCGTTTCGCAAGCTGGTGTCTAGCCAACTGCGCCACGGGGCTGTCATTGGGCTAGTATACCGTAAACTTTTAAATAAATACATCCAAAAGTCATACATGATTGATAAATGATAATAGAAATACGAAAGAGATCAGTCGAGGACGTCCTAGACACACTATAACACCTAATTGGTGATTAAGAAAAAAAGGTAATATAAAGAGCTTCGGCGGTCGCAGGTTCAAACCCCAGGGACACACCTCTGACTTTTCCAAGTTATGTGTGTATTCACAATAAATTATCACTTGCTTTAACGGTAAAGGAAAACATCGTGATGAAACCTACACACCTAAAAGTTCTTAGGAATCTCTTAGGTGTGTAGTCCGCCAACCCGCAATAGGCCAGCGTGGTGGACTAAGGCCTTAAACCCTCTCAGTTGTAGAGGAGGCCCGTGCCCAGCAGTGGGACGTATTTGGGCTGATGATGATGATGATGAAAAAGTTCTCGAAACCAACGTGCATGCATGAAGAGGATAACACCAGTTGAGGAAGCGAAAGAAGCACAAACCATAGCATTTGGCACTCTATAGCCTTTGCCTACACCAATAGGAGATGGGTGGCAGATTATGAATGTATGTAGTCACATAGAGAGTTCAGTTACGAGGCTCATGTCTGAGGATCAGAAACTACGTGAGACTTTTTACAAATACCCACACCCAGATAAATATTTGTGGATATTACGAACATTTGTTTCAGTTCGAGGTTCAAACACACGGCCTCTCGTTTCGCAAGCTGGTGTTAAGCTAAATGCACCACGGAGACTGTCAATCATCAAGAACAATGCGTTCAAATGCTGCCAATGCATTGAATATTTTGGTTTCCTTAAGCCTCTCATCAATGAAATAATAGTTCACAAGGTCAGTTTTGTATTTTTTTTACGCAGACTGAATGAATGATATTTTTGTTAATTTATATAGATCACGTGACTTTTGTACGAAATTGTGTACTTAAAGTGGATTTTGTTGAAGCAGCCATTATGCATAAATTATCGATGCGAAACTATTAAAATATATCTGGCGAAATGTGGGTTTAGATTGTACATATATACCTCTGCTTGGCCTTTTAAGAATATGCGTGAGTATAATATGTAAATCACTTCTCACGCTAAACCCGTTCAATTAATTTAAGTTGAATTGTTTTTATCGAAATGTCCCAAATAAATGTGGGTTGATGGGCGACCTGACAGCAATAGTTCCGGGCTGTGATTGGTGGCCTGCGGTGGCACCGCGATTTCGTACGTAATTGTTTAATCAAACCTCAAACCCTAGAATTAATTAAACACAATTAATTACGAGGCCTAAAACTTCGTTGACTAAGTAGCTGAGAAACTAGAGACAGTAAGTCTGATTACCTAGCCATTCTGTGTAGAGACTTCAAACTGCTTCATTGGTTCTGCTGCATAAGTTGATTGCGCGACCGAGACGCCCCGTGTTCGATGCCCGAGTCGGGTAAAGAATTTTATTTAATTCTTCCGGAGTATAAAAATTTACTTGAAGTTTAAAACACGGGTGGTGAAACGAGGGCATATATATTTTAGGGTTTTATTCTCGGTTTGGAGAACTATTATAGAAACGCAACTTTTGATGTAGCTGTAGAAATTAATCTCTGTCTAAGTTTTAGGCTAATGCTAAAAAATGATAACATACATACATACATACATAAACTCACGCCTGTATTCCCCGAAGAGGTAGGCAGAGGTGCATTTCTGCACCCACATTTCGCCAAGTATGTATCAGTCCCACGTAATAGGGGGCGAGCCTATTGCCGTTTTTCGGGCACATTTCCAGACTCCGTGCTGTTACCGAGAATTTCCTCATGGAAAAACCAACAACACTTTGCCCGACCCGGGAATCGAACCCAGGACCTCTAGATCGCACGGCACATACTTGTACCGCGAGACCACGAGGCAGTCGAAAAATGATATTTTAAGTTTCTAAGATATGTACAAATATATTTTGAAGAACAAATGAAAAACATCCATAATTATAGGTAAGAATCTTCAGTTACCATTCGTTTACATAATAAGTAAGTTATACAAAACGGAATTCACGGTCGGTTTTTGTGTAATTTTTTCCATCGCGACCTACAGCTGCGATTCAACCGGAAAATTTACTTAAACCATTAAACATCCGACGAGTCTCGCTGTGTTTGCGTTTGTTCAGTCATAACAAAGTCATAACAACCTGCAATTATATATGTGTGCGGAATATTGAAGTTGTATGCTTTTTTATAATGGCATTTGAAATGACAATGCTACATCTGATGATAAGCACGTTGCAATCGACATATAGCATTAAAAAGAGGGAGATGTTATTGGAATTTTCCATTAGGAAATTCTCATTGGCAGCACGGAGTCTGGCTATGTATCCGACAAACGGCAATAGACTTGCCCCCAATTACTTGGGACTGATACATACCTTTTTTTTTTTGTTCTCGAGGGGAAAGCTGTTTATGGCTCTACTTCCCGCCAGCCCCGGGGGAGGGGGGGCGGGAAGCGTATGTCGGGGTCACCGGTCTTCCAGCACGGCGCGCGGCGACGTCATGTCCGCGCAGATGTTAGTGCCGGGCTGGGTCCCTAACAAAATTCCCTAAACCGGCATACCGACCGGTGATACCATAACCCCCCGGTGGCCATCTCCGCGCCGAGTGGGGCGACCGCGGTACGTTGGCGAGAAGCGCCAACCGTAAAGCCGCAGCCGCCCGGTGCGCCTCCGAGACGTGTTTGTCTCGGCCGTCTCGGAGTTGTAGGGGGCGCAGTTGCACCCACACTAGCTTGGTTCGGGCGCCCCGGTTGTGAATGGGCGCCCGCGACGTACACAGGCCACAGTGCCGCCGCCCCTCTCGGGGTCCCTTTCAGTGAGGACGCGCCGCCCCCGCAGCGCGCCCAGCGACCCCAAGGGCCCCTTTGAGTCGCCTTTTACGACAGGCAGGGGATACCGTGGTGGGATTCTAACGCCCCCTTGCCACAGGGCAGAAAATGTAGGTGCAGAAATGCACCTCCCCTACCCTCTTAGGGAATACAGACGTGAGGTTAAGTAAGTACTTCAGTTCCATACGGAGAGAGACTCTCCTGTCACTTGATACACTCAAGCTGGCCTACTGAGATGCTAGCATTTAATTAGGTTTAACAATAGTTCTCCTCTATGTATAAAAATTTGAAACAACTAACTTATGATGTTTATGCAAGCCGATTGAGTAGGGCTTATCTTGACAATCCCTGTTCCTGTGACTTATTTAATTTTTTAATGCCACCAATAATTTGCTTTGATCTCACAAATCCAACCAAACGTCATATCCTTGATTCAGATCAGCTTTCATCACGCCGGTCTATTCGCACCATAATCTTATCTAAAGCGTTGCTCATTCTAGAATGAAAACCAAGCGTGGAATCATCATCATCAGCCCAAATACGTCCCACTGCTGGGCACGGGCCTCCTCTACAACTGAGAGGGTTTAGGCCTTAGTCCACCACGCTGGCCTAGTGCGGGTTGGCGGACTACACACCTAAGAAATTCCTAAGAACTTTTAGGTGTGCAGGTTTTATCACGATGTTTTCCTTCACCGTTAAAGCAAATGATAATTCATTGTGAATACACACATAACTTCGAAAAGTCAGAGGTGTGTGCCTGGGGTTTGAACCTGCGACCGCCGAAATTCTCGACCGCGCGCCTAAACCTCGAGGCCATCACTGCTTGCGTGGAATACACAACAAAAGCTAATACAATTATCACACATATAATTTTGAATCAACAATACGGATGCTGTAACGAGCTATTGTAGCAGCTTGCTCTCACGTCGTCTCAGGAAGTCGAGCCGCGACGAATTCGACCCAATTTCGCCCCTAAATGGATTCCTTCTACACGTGTCTGGACTTTAAAAGATTTTTCTAACATAAAATTCGACTATTGAAACTTTTCTGCGAGAATATCTGGAGTATTCCAATACGCTGCTCATACTCGTATCTAGGTATTTATGTTCTGTTCGCTTGCAGCTGAGACGAAGTTATTCTAGCTATGTATTGGGATATGTACCTTAGATGTCTTAAATAATTATAACACACTCCACAGCCATAGTCCCATCCATCCTATAGATCCCATAATAAGTTACAATAAATAATAAATAATACACCCAACAGTCACATATATACACTAAATAATATACTCTAAATATTTTTGATTTTTTCTTATCTTAAATATATTTGTGTATTTGGCTTATTCACAGTTTTACTTAATTTTTGTTTTGTTTTTAATATTGCTGTTTGTATTCAATTTTTTTTCTTATTTATGTAACCACGGAGACCACCTTTTTTTTATTTATTAATTTTTTTTTCTGGGTTGTCTGGAAGAGATCGCTAATAGCGATAAGACCGCCCTTTGTAGCACAATAGTTTATAGCTTAGCATTGTTTCATATTTTGTTTCTGTTTATGTGGTGTTCAATAAAGCATTTAAAATAAATAAAAATAAATAAATACATAGTTCTGAACCCACATCAAGATACAAGTCTTGTGTCGTGGGTATAAGAAACTACGAGCGACTTTTCGGTCTTACAAAAACCCAGACCCGAAACAAATAGTTGTGGATCACACAAACATTTGTCTCGGTGCGGGGATCGAACCAGCGGCCTCTCGTTTCGCAAGCTGGTATCTAGCCAACTACGCCACGGGGCTGCTATGTATTGGGATATGTACCTTAGATGTCTTAAATTAATATAATACACTCCACAGCCATAGCCCCGTAGTCCCATACATCCTATAGATCCCATAATAAGTTACAATAAATAATAAATAATGAATCCAACAGTCACATATATACATAGTTTCGAACCCACATCAAGATACAAGTCTTGTGTCGTGGGTATAAGAAACTACGAGCGACTTTTCGGTCTTACAAAAACCTAGACCCGAAACAAATAGTTGTGGACCACATAAATATTTGTCTCGGTGCGGGGATCGAACACGCAGCCCCTCGTTTCGCAAGCTGGTATTTAGGCAATTGCACAACGGGACTTTCATATCTATGCACTTTACTTTTAGGATTTCAAACACCAAAACCTAGTTATATTTGGTGTCTAATCAACTGCTAGAAAACTATCTCATGGTGTTAGTAGGTGCTCAAGTCATGTAAAGTCGAATGCATTCAAAAACATGGATAAATATTCATACGGCGACCTTCAGAAATCTGAAATGAAATGATATATTCAAAAAACATGTACACAATAATTTGAATATCGATGGGTCTAATATAGGCACCTGTCTCATCTACATTCCAATCCAATCCACCAGCCGAAAGAGGTCCACTGCTGGACATAGGCCTCTCCCATCTACATGAATCTTACTAATATTATAAACGCGAAAGTTTGTAATAATGTATGGATGTCTAGATGTCTGGATGTCTGGATGTATGGATATTTGTTGCTCTTTCACGCAAAAACTACCGAATGGATTGTAATGAAAGTTTACAATAATATAGCTTATACATCAGAATAACACATAGGCTATACTTTTTAAAGATAGTGTGTGAATTGTCCAAAATATAACGATAATTGTCAAGTAAGTCGGGAAAAATCTGCTATCTGCGGGCTATTTTGGCGTACGCGTCACGTACGTCAAACATTTTATGTTTATCCCGCCAATACGGTTAATGGTACCCTCATATTAATGAACGTATTTAAATAAAGGTTTTGAATCGACAACATATATCCACAATATTCGAACAATTGCGCATTTTACATTTTAAAATGTAGAATAATCAGTAATGAAAAGGGAGTGACATATTTGTTAGTTGTCAAATATTTATGCGTGCGTTCAGAAATTTATTTTTAAACTCCTTGGTTTTATATGTTATAAATGAGAAAATAACTATATGACTGTTACGCTTTCACGCCTTAATCATTTGACCGATGTGAACGATTTTTGGTATGGACATAAATGGGACTCTGTAGAATAAAATAGACTACAACTTATTTTCTTTCTGAATCCAACCCTGTAGTCTACGCGGACGGAGTCGCGGGCAAAAGCTAGTAAAATTATATATAAATAATATCTTAAATAAATAAAAGTAACAGTAAAGTAATCATGTTTTAGTGAATCTAAAGTAACAAAGATCTATCGCCTTGTATAAAAGATGAAGAGGAAATCGATCATATACTCGTAGTAGATCTGTACCAATGCTCTTCATTACAGAAATGTCTAAAATAACAATAAATTAAAAACGTATATATGTCCCAGATATTTCTAGGTCAGAGAGATTTATTTTACATTCTCTCGCTAATATTTACATGTGTTGGAGACGCGGTGTCGCCCCCATACTAATTTTCCTTCGTTTGTTGTGTTGCAAGTCGTGATGGCCTTGAGGTTTAGGTACGCGGTCGAGAATTTCGACGGTCGCGGGTTCAAACCCCAGGCACACACCTCTGACTTTTCGAAGTTATGTGTGTATTCACAATGAATTATCACGTACTTTAACGGTGAAGGAAAACATCGTGATGAAACCTGCACACCTAAAAAGTTCTTAGGAATTTCTTAGGTGTGTAGTCCGCCAACCCGCACTAGGCCAGCGTGGTGGACTAAGGCCTAAACCCTCTCAATGGTAGAGGAGGCCCGTGCCCAGCAGTGGGACGTATATGGGCTGATGATGATGATGATGATTGTTGTGTTGCAACGCTTTCTTTGAACAAACACTAATTTTACTTCGAGTATATTTTCAACCTTCACTTCGTAAGTCATCTTGATAAGTGTGAAGGATTTGATATGTTTCACATATGGTGTAGCAGCGGCAGTAATTCCATAGAAGCCTAAAGCGTTACACGTTAATTTGTAACGTCTAGTTTATAATCGTTTATTATGGGATCATTTTTATGCCAAATTGTTTTTATTAAATAAAGATTTAAAGCCTAAAGATTATTATTCGGAATTTTGTAAGGCAAACTGGGCTTTTGGGCTTCTATGGAAGTACCGCCACTGGGTAGTAGTAGATAAATTCTATCCTTCCTTCGTCGCCAACCTACATAATATTAGGACCCCACTGAACTGTACCGTGCCAATAGAAAAAGTTATCAATACTAATATTACAAAGCCGTTTAGTTTTTTTGGTTAGATCCCAGAAAGTACTGGTTCAATTTGAAATATAATTTTAGAGTTAGATAGCTCATTTATCGAGTGACGCTAAAGGTATATATCATTCCTCTACATCCAATAGGAGCGGAGCAATAATGGAAAGTATCAACATAATTTCGCGTAATAGTTATGTCATATTTTCTGCCTTCGATTTAAAGTTCCAATATCAACATGACATCACACAGTAAATAAGAAAAACAGCTGTGCCAAATAAAATAACTAAGAACATATACAAATGAAAGAAACAATTATAATTTACAAAAAGAGCTATAAAAACCTATAATAGCAGCGAAGAAGCAATGGTAGATGTGGGTAAAACGAGGAAGGAAATGAAGTTTGGTGTATCGCATACAAATTTGCGGGCAATAACTAGTTACGTATAAATCTGGTCAGTTATATAAGTTTGGTCAGGGATGCTCCTATCTAGTGGTCATGGCCTACCCTAGAATAGGTGCTTCGAGTACGCGACCTCGACCTCCCCGAGCTACTGCAGTCATTTCCTACCTCCCCTTCCGTGACTGCAGTATCCACTCCTACAGGCCATACTTTCCTTTCCCATATCATCCTCTACCCACACACCCTATTCCATTTTCCCGGTTGATGACGGGCAGCAGCGTCATCAACGCGAGTCCCCTCCTGCGCTCGCCAACCCGCCTGCCAAGCGTGGCGAGTATTGGCAAATACCTCTCGATGAGTACAACCAGGACCAGGCCCCCAGTCCCCGGCAGCCCCGCTATTCCTGGCTACGGTAGCGGCCATGGTTACGGCGGGGCAGGGGGTGCTAAGAATCCCCGGGTTGGCCCCGGCTACCACCCCCGACGACGACTGGCCCTGGTAACACACAACATACGCACGTTGAGGACAGACGAGAAGATTGTCGAACTGGAAGAAGAATTGAGCGGGTTACACTGGGACATTCTGGGGTTGTCGGAAGTCCGAAGAATCGGGGAGGACACGATAACCCTGAAGTCCGGTAACCTGCTCTTCTACCGGGGGGACGACCAACAGTCCCGAGGAGGTGTCGGATTTCTCGTCCACAGGTCTCTCATCAACAACATCGTATCCATCGAAAGTGTGTCGAGCAGGGTAGTGTACCTTATACTCAGAATATCGAAAAGATATTCGTTGAAGGTCATACAGGTATACGCGCCGACCTCGACACACCCAGATGAAGAAGTAGAGGAGATGTATGAGGACATAAGTCGGGCCATACATACTTCCAAAACCTACTTCAATGTTGTTATGGGAGACTTCAACGCAAAGTTGGGCAAGAGAAGCGATGCAGAGTTGAAAGTGGGGCAATTTGGACATGGGCAACGGAACCTCAGGGGTCAGAGGCTGGCCGACTTTCTGGAGAAAGAGGGACTCTTCGCGATGAACTCTTTTTTCCAGAAGCCGCCTCACAGGAAATGGACCTGGCTGAGTCCTGACGGTTCTACGAGAAATGAGATAGATTTCATCTTGACGACGAATAGACGGATATTCAGTGATGTCTCTGTGATCAACAGGGTGAAAACCGGCAGTGATCACCGAATGGTTAGAGGCTCATTGAATATCAACGTCCAGCTAGAAAGGCGTCGCATGATGAAGTCTACGCTCCGACCTACTCGCGCCCATATCCAAAACCCCGAGAGCTTTCAACTCGAGCTTCGAAATCGCTTTGATTGCCTAGAAGAAAACCTTGCAGTGGACGAGTTAAACAGCGGTTTGGTAGAAGCTGTCCATACGGTGGGATCTAAGCATTTTAGACCTCGCCGTAGAGATAGACCTCAAAAACTCTCGATCCACACTCTTGACCTTATGGCCGAACGTCGATCTATGGCGCTGCAGTCTTCCGAGGACGCCGAAGCATATCGTCAGCTCAATAGACGGATCTGGAAGTCCTTGCGAAACGATGTCCGGGCTCACAATACTGTGAGCATTAAAGAGACAATTGAGCGGAACAGAGGCTCCAAAGTGTTTGCAAGAGACTTGTCTATTGGGCAAAGACAGTTGTCTAGGCTGAAGACGGAGGGCGGCAGCGTAGTGTCGACGAGGGCAGAGGTGTTAAGGGAGATCGAGAGGTTCTACGGACAGCTTTACACCTCGGTTGCCGAACCGACTGTTAGCTCGGCCGAAGACCCGAGAGCCGAGTTGATCCGCCACTTCAGTGATGATATCCCGGACATCAGCCTGTGTGAGATTGAGATGGCCCTGAAGCAACTTAAGAACAACAAGGCGCCGGGTGAGGACGGAATCACTTCAGAGCTTCTGAAAGCGGGCGGAACGCCGGTACTTAAAGTCCTTCAGAGGCTCTTCAATTCCGTTCTCCTCGAGGGCTCAACGCCAGAGGCATGGAGCAGGAGCGTGGTGGTACTGTTCTTCAAAAAAGGTGATAACACTTTGCTGAAGAATTACAGGCCCATCTCGCTCCTGAGCCATGTCTATAAGTTGTTTTCGAGGGTCATCACAAATCGTCTCGAACGCAGGTTTGATGACTTCCAGCCTCCCGAACAAGCCGGTTTCCGAAAAGGCTTTAGCACCATAGACCACATCCATACGCTTCGGCAAGTTATACAAAAAACCGAGGAATATAACTTGCCGCTTTGTTTAGCGTTTGTGGACTATGAGAAAGCCTTTGATTCGATCGAGACCTGGGCTGTGCTAGAGTCTCTCCAGCGGTGCCACATTGACTGTGGGTACATCGAGGTGTTGAAAAGCATATACAGCAACGCCACCATGTCGGTCCGAGTACAAGATCAGAGCACGAAGGCTATTCCACTACAGAGAGGCGTGAGACAGGGAGATGTCATATCTCCGAAACTGTTCACTGCCGCGCTGGAAAACGCCTTTAAGCTCTTGCAGTGGAAAGGATTCGGCATCAACATCAACGGCGAGTATATCACACACCTTCGGTTTGCCGACGATATTGTCGTCTTGGCAGAATCGTTGGAAGACCTTAGCACTATGCTCGAAGACCTCAATCGAGTCTCTCAACAGGTGGGTCTTAAAATGAACATGGACAAGACGAAGATCATGTCGAATGTCCATGTTGTGCCCACCCCGATCGCAGTTGGGGGCTCGACTCTCGAAGTTGTAGACGAATATGTCTATTTGGGACAAGTGGTCCGGTTAGGCAGGTCCAACTTCGAGAGAGAGGTCAATCGTCGAATCCAACTCGGTTGGGCAGCGTTCGGGAAACTACGCGACGTCTTCTCGTCCAAAATACCTCAGTGCCTGAAGACGAAAGTCTTCGATAGTTGTGTGTTACCAGTGATGACATACGGCACTGAGACGTGGCCTCTCACTATGGGCCTCATTAGACGGCTCAGAGTCACTCAACGAGCTATGGAGAGGGCTATGCTCGGGGTTTCCCTACGAGATCGAATCAGAAATGAGGAGATCCGTAGGAGAACTAAAGTAACCGACATAGCCCAGCGGATTAGCAAGTTGAAGTGGCAATGGGCCGGGCACATAGCGCGGAGAACTGATGGCCGATGGGGCCAAAAAGTTCTCGAGTGGAGGCCACGTACCGGAAAGCGCAGCGTGGGACGTCCTCCGACAAGATGGTCAGACGACCTGGTGAAGGTCGCGGGACGTCGCTGGATGCAGGCTGCTTCCAACAGGTCCCTGTGGAAGTCATTGGGAGAGGCCTATGTCCAGCAGTGGACTTCGATTGGCTGATGGATTGGGATTGGATATAAATCTGACGACAAAATATCATCATCACGTTCCAAAGTATTAACTAATTAACCAAACTAGGCACATGTATCTGATTTAAAAGCGATAGTTTCCTACAATCACAGAAAACCACGGAAACTCCCCACGGCTTTGAGTAAACAAAGCCATAATTCGTTTCAGTACTACAACCTCGTGTTAAGTGCCTATAAAATCACGTATTATATGGAGCGAAGTCGCTGATGATTTACCGTTCACTTATTTGTTTTGTTTATGTCAACGTGAATAGTTGTGTGCTATTGTTTTGATTTTATTGTGTGTGAAATTGATTCGACATGAGCTGAGCAGAAGCGCAGTTTTCAACATGATGTGTATTTTATATGTATCATTCGCAACGATTTACATTCGACAATTTAAAGAATTTGCGATGTGCGTAGTGCGTTTTTTAACATACGGGTAGTCAAAAGACATAATTTAGGAATAAATATATAGTAATGAACATTGAAGTCGTGATGGCCTCGAGGTTTGGGCACGCGGTCGAGAATCTCTACGGTCGCGGGTTCAAACCCCAGTCACAGACCTCTGACTTTTCGAAGTTATGTGGGAAGTCACAAAGAATTATCACGTACTTTAACGGCGAGGGAAAACATCATGATGAAATCTGCACACCTAAAAAGTTCTTAGGAATTTCTTAGGTGTGTAGTCCGCCAACCCGCACTAGGCCAGCGTGGTGGACTAAGGCCTAAACCCTCTCAATGGTAGAGGAGGCCCGTGCCCAGCAGTGGGACGTATATGGGCTGATGATGATGATGATGAATGAACATTTAACTAGTTGTAAGTATCTGACCACAAACCTCCTTTACGGTTACACACTGCCATTTTTAGTCCACTACGCAAGCTCAGAATGAATTGGTTGACATGATTTAGATTTTAGAGAAAAAGTCTCTTCGGAGGCAAACAAATTTAATCTATACTCATATTATAAAACTGAAGAGATTTGTTTGTTTATTTCTCTATTTGCTTAAACGCGCTTATCTCAGGAACTAATGGTCCGATTTTAAAAATTATTTCAGTGTTAGATAGCCCATTTATTAAGGAAGGCTATAGGCTATACAGTAAGTTAGTTTCCGATCACGGTCTGAATACACCCTGTATATCATCCCGCTACGATCAATAGGAGCGGAGAAGCAATTAACATTACTTCGAGTTATAGTTATGTCATACTTTCTGCCTTTGATTTAAAGCTGCAATATCAACATAATATAACACAGTAAATAAAAAATATACCTGTAACAAATAAAAGAATTAGGAACATGTACAAACGAAAGAAACAATAATTTACATAAAGAGAGTTGTATAGACTGCCTCGTGGTCTCGCAGTACAAGTATGTGCCGAGCGATCTAGAGATCCTGGGTTCGATTCCCGGGTCGGGCAAAGTGTTATTGGGTTTTTCCATTAGGAAATTCTCAGCAACAGCACGGAGTCTGGAAATGTGCCCGAAAAACGGCAATAGGCTCGCCCCCTATTACGTGGGCCTGATACATACTTGGCGAAATGTGGGTGCAGAAATGCGTATCTGCCTACCCCTTCGGGGAATACAGGCGTGAGTTTATGTATGTACGTAGAGTTGTATAGACAAGACTGTTAAAACCCGCAATACCTCTAAAGAAAACTATTCAGTTTTAATACCGCCCATTCAAACCCGGAAATTTGAAAGTACTAACTTAGGTTATTGGAAATTCGAAGCCAACTCTACTTAGAGTCTTCAATAGGAAACATGTACTAAACTAGGAGCATGTTCTTTTATTCGGGTTTTCTAAGCATTTGGATGGTTTAAGAAAACATTTACAAAGTCCAAGCATTTCGAATATTAAAAATCCTCTTCGAAATAAGTTTGATTTCTTGGCTTGTGGTTTTGCTCATTTCCATAGCAGAATACTAAAAGTATATTTTATAAAATGTTGTTTAACTGTTAGGATATTCGTAACCGCCTAGATAGCAACCACCGTACCTTCATAATCATCATCATCATCATCAGCCCATATACGTGCCACTGTTGGGCACGGGCCTCCTCTACTATTGAGAGGGTTAAGGCCTTAGTCCACCACGCTGGCCTAGTGCGGGTTGGCGGACTACACACCTAAGAAATTCCTAAGAACTTTTTCAGGTGTGCAGGTTTCATGACGATATTTTCCTTCACCGTTAAAGTACGTGATTATTTATTGTGAATACACACATAACTTCGAAAAGTCAGAGGTGTGTGCCTGGGGTTTGAACCTGCGACCGTCGAGATTCTCGACCGCTTGCCCAAGCCTCGAGGCCATCACGACTTTTAATGTGACCTTCATAACCTGACCTTCATCACGACCTTCATAATGCGTCACTCATGAAGTGACACGTGCAAACGCATTCTATTCCAGATTCATTCATCATCATCAATGCGTATAGGTCCCACGGCTGGGCGAGAGTTTCCTCTACAACTGAGACGGTTTAGACCTTAGACCACCACGCTGGCCTTCTGCGGGTTGGCGGACTACGCACCTAATAAATTCCTAAAAACTATTCCTAGACACACAACTTCGATGAGATGTGTGCCTGGGGTTTGAGTCGAGATTTAGTCTCGATCGCGTACCTAAACTTTAGATTGAACCTATATAATTTACAAATTAATATAATAATTTCGACTATCGATACCAGTTCATATACGCCCAACTGCTGGGCACAGGCCTTCTCTGTAAGTTACAGGAGATAGGCCGTAGTCCACCAGTTGGTTTATAACGGGTTAATAAACTTGACATACCAAAAAATTTCAATGCGGTATGCAGGTTTCCTTGCAATTATTATACACTAAAAAGTTATCAGATTCAAACCCGCGACCCCCAATAATCTCAGTAGACCTTCTCTAATCATCGAAGCAATGACACATTTAGTTATAAAGTATCTTTATCAGCCCATATACGCCCCACTGCTGGGCACGGGCCTCCTCTACAACTGAGAGGTTTGGCCTCAGTCCACCACGCTGGCCCAGTGCGGGTTGGCGGACTACACACCTAAGAAATTCCTAAGAACTTTTTAGGTGTGCAGATTTCATCATGATGTTTTCCCTCGCCGTTAAAGTACGTGATAATTATTTGTGACTTCCCACATAACTTCGAAAAGTCAGAGGTCTGTGACTGGGGTTTGAACCCACGACCGTCGAGATTCTCGACCGCGTGCCTAAATCTAGAGGCAACCACGACAGTTAAAAGTTCTAAATTATAGTGAAATATGAAAACGACCTCGTCACGACTCAATCACGGCGACCAAACATTAATTAACCTAGAGGCTATTTTAACACCTCCAATTAATATTAAACTCCTAATCTGAACGGTGCGTGGATCACACCCGCCACAGAATTAATGGCCAGAAGTTACTTATTAAAACGGTTCGGAAGTACCCCAGTAGTTGTTTTCCCATATAAATCGGTTTTAAGTAATTTTATCAGTCAGTTTTAACTATGGTTTTCGTGGACTTAAGAGTACAAACGTAGAGTTAATAATTTAATAATACATACATACATAAACTCACGCCTGTATTCCCCGAAGGGGTAGGCAGAGGCGCATTTCTGCACCCACATTTCGCCAAGTATGTATCAGTCCCACGCAATAGGGGGCGAGCCTACTGCCGTTTTTCGGGCACATTTCCAGACTCCGTGCTGTTACTGAGAATCTCCTGATGGAAAAACCCAATAACACTTTGCCCGACCCGGGAATCGAACCCAGGACCTCTAGATCGCTCGGCACATACTTGTACCGCGAGACCACGAGGCAATAATATTAATAATTTAATAATATTTAGTATTAATTTTCTTAAAAAATAATATTTAAGTCGTATAAGGTTTAGGCACGCGGTCGAGAATCTCGGCGGTCGCGGGTTCAAACAAAGATTGAGTTTTACTTAACCCATTAGAGGTCAAATGAAAACTACAAATATTTTTTCATATATTTTTTAATTTTCATATTAAACTAAGTACAAAGGAAAACAAAAATAAAAAAAGTTATGGAAAATTTTGTTTTTCATGAAAATATAGGGGTGTACTCAATTGAGTACACTGACCGCCTAAGTATGAAAATTTTCAAAACACGTTTTTTCAACACAAAGTGTTTTCAAGCTCTTCTTATTGATTCGTTGTGTGCGTTGGCAATCCAAAGCACTCTTGAACAGCAAACTACACACCGCAGCAGTTTATCAATTTTGCGGAGTTAATTTCCAACTCTATCTTGAGGTAGCTCTTCGACAACTGATGCTGCTTGCCTTGATTTTCTTTGTTCACTCTGGCGTAAATAAAATCGGGTGACGTCGGAACATGAGCTGATTCATAGGATTATCATTACACATTACATGTAAATGCCAGGCATTAGAAACAGTCATATCTATCATATATGTAAATAATATCCACCACCACTTTTTTCCGTGAACAGCAATTCTATATAATGAGACAGACTGGTCAAGTTCATCAAAACCTCTCATATTTTTATTATAAGTTTGGAACAAATGTGGTATGGCTACGTCTATCTTCTCCTTTTTGATTGGACACCAGCGTTTGACAGTACAGAGACTTCTGTTGAACTCTGAAAAGTCCAAAAATATGAAGGGGCACATTTGCGCCAGATTGGGTTCGGATTCCACGAAGATTGGCGGATAGAATCATTATCATTATCAGCCCATATACGTCCCACTGCTGGGCACGGGCCTCCTCTACAATTGAGAGGGTTTAGGCCTTAGTCCACCACGCTGGCCTAGTGCGGGTTGGCGGACTACACACCTAAGAAATTCCTAAGAACTTTTAGGTGTGCAGGTTTTATCACGATGTTTTCCTTCACCGTTAAAGCAAGTGATAATTCATTGTAAATACACACATAACTTCGAAAAGTCAGAGGTGTGTGCCTGGGGTTTGAACCTGCGACCGCCGAAATTCTCGACCGCGCGCCTAAACCTATAAGCAGTGATGGCCTCGAGGTTTTGGATAGAATCAACTCGTCTTTTTTTATGCAAGTGGTTCATCATCACTGTCACTGTGCGTAGAATCCTCGCTACCATTATCCTCTCGATTCCTAAATACCTCAATAGTACCACATATTGGTATCCTCGTCGGTACCCTCCTCTTCATCAGTCAATGCACTTGGATCAAGTGGTATGATAGCCAAGTCACATTCGTCATGTTCGCTATCCTGTAACACAGCTTCCATAGCTTCCTGAAGCCCACTGTAACTAGTTTGAGCTGTAAATCGCTGTTTCTTCGTTGCAAAGTATCTGAAAAAAACACCGTTATTTTAGTTACGTATGTTGTCAGTGTACTCAACTGAGTACAGATACATTTACAAGATTCTAATTTTTTTATAGTAATATGTAATTTATTTAACAGTTTTTAATATCTTTCTTTTACATCTAATACATCGAAATAAATCGAAATAAAATACTTAGAAGCACTAATTACTTGAAAAAATCTAAAATCATTTACTTACCTCGATGACGTTTCCGTAACACAACTTCAAGTGGCATTTTTTAATAAAAAATGACGCACTACCCACTTATTATTTATGAATACACTTAAAGGGTCTTACAATTAAGTAAAATAATCAAGTACCCCACGCACACTTAACGAGTTCTGGAATATATGCCAAGAAATATAGCTGTACTCAAATGAGTACGGTGACTTCTAATGGGTTAATATTTTTTACTTCTTAAAGGAAACTTGGGTTTTTGTGTCGAGGTTTTATTATTTTTTCATAACGCGCCTAAAGAAGTATAACTTCAAAAATATTCAATTCAGTTTGACCATACACATGTGTGTATATATATATGTATACATAATATGTACATACATACACCCTAACGCCAGTATATGTAAGATCCACAAATATGTCTTTGGGTCTGGGTGTTTGTGAGACAGAAAAGTCTTAGTTTCTGATAACCACGACACAAGACTAGTATCTTAATTTAGGGTCAGACTTATAATGTGTGAGCCTGTTTGGTGTATTTATTTTTCATCCGATCCGTAGTGCTCCTAATTCCAACATATTCAATAAATCAATTGCAAACAATGATTATATTGAAACAGATTCATAACACTTTTATTAGAAAAAAAAAATCCTCGTACTTTACAGCGTTCGAAAATTAATAAGTAGCTTAAATGTTAAGTCAATACAAGTTTTAATCACGGCTTTGTTGATACACATGCGTCTATGTTACAGGCAAATTGTGAAATAAGTAAAACAAATAACGTTCCCACAGTCGCAATTATTGTGACATCATCATCAGCCCATATCGTCATGGAAACCGCAATATGTCGTATGTCAAAAAAATAGATTTTTTTTTTATTGCACCTCTATGGGCAACTTGTTGATCTGCACAACATGTAATAGGTATTATGTCAGTAAACCAATCAGAAGCTCAGTATCCCCCCCTTTGCAATAAGTCGGTCTGACATCTGCTTGATATTTGGTCACGACAAATAGTTGTATGTCACAGTCTGTGATGAGTTTTGTTTGTTCTCTTCCATTTTGGTCAGTGCAAGTTGTTGTATGTCACTACATTTCAAGTTTTATTGTTATTTTTTATATTACCTATAGTTGTTCTTCAATAAAAACATTAAAGGTAAGTAATTTTATACTCACTAATATCATTTTACTTTAATTTATCACTTTCACGTCGAATTTTTTCGTTTTCTGGTAAAAACGCATGTTGATTCTAACCTAAATTTTAAAATTTAATCAAGGGTAGGCCAGGGTATAAAGCAGGAGATCCCTGTGTTAATGACCTTGTGGCCCTCCAGTATACCCCGGAGAAGGTAATCAATTATAAACTTGCATTTAGCGACGATTGGGCACCATTACCATGTCGTCCACGACGTTCAATAAGCCTCAGTACCATTAGGCCGAAGTTATATGACCGACCCTGCCCAATTGAAAGAAGTAAGTTTGAACACCTTCAAGAGCTAAAAAAACTTATACCAGAAGATTACAGAAACTTTTATGAAACTCTACCACACAAAAAGTAAGCTAATTAACAGTTTCAAAACTTTCTAAACATTATCAGGATTTTAAAATATTTTAAATTGTTTTAAATTGTATTTTTTTACTTTTAATTGTATTTGTATTTTTTTAAATTGTATTTTTTATTAGTTTGTCTTTTTTTTAAATATTTTTACAAATAATAAAGAGATTTTTAGCAAGTTGGCTTTTTTTTTTCTTTACCTACATACATACCATTCATTTTTAGAACACCTGAGAAAAGGTCGTATGTCAACGAAAAATGAAAAAAAAATTGTACACAAAAGGTCATATGTCAACATAAATCAAATAAAGCAATACATTTTGAAAAAAAAATTACACCATTATCATTCTAAGGTAAAATAAATAATGTTTAAGCATTTAAGAAATAAATTGGAAGCATATTGACATGTTGGAACAGTTTTTTGTCCCTCCTGAAAACTTTGATTTTTGGACATACGACATATTGCGGTTTCCATGACGATATACGTCCCACTGTTGGGCACGGGCCTCCCCTACAACTGAGAGGAACGCGCCTATTTGTATAGTTAATCTACGGCCATCCCTAGTTGGCCCTCTCTACTCTGTGACATCAAGCGACCGGTATATTACACTGTTAATTTTTGTGATAAAGTAATAAATAGTGATTTAAACCTGAGCTACGCCTTTTAACTCAACATTTAGGCCGTAGTCCATCACGCTGGCCTAGTGCGGGTTGGCAGACTACATACCTTTTTTTTTTTTTTTTTTTTTTTTTTTTTTTTTTTTTTTTTTTTTTTTTCACGCGGGGAAAATCCTATTTACGGACGGTGTGTCGGACTCACCGGCGCCTTCCGACCCAGCATGGATGTTACCGCCCGTTGTCGGGCGGCCGCTGGGCCGGGTCCCTACCAAATATCAATGCGCCGTAATACCGACTAAAAACCCCGCGACGGCCACCATCAGCGCATTCAACGAGACGGCCCCGGAATACCCTGAAGCCAGAGCTATGGATTGACCCGGGACCGCCTCTGCGCCGTGCCAAAAGGCACACCGAAACAATTGTTACCCCTCGGGGGCCGCCAAGGTAGGGACGGCGGCCCCGCGTGGCCTCTGGGCGCCGGGCTAGATGTTCACCCGGCGCCTCCTACGTCGCCTGTTGCGACGAGCGGGATCGGTCTGCTCCCGATCCCGCTCCGCGCTCTCCTTCTGCGAAATGACACGTTCGCAGAAGGAGAGCATAGCTTTCCACGATCTCCGGCTGCCGACCATGGCGGCGACCACGGTCGGCAGCGAGAGGTCTCTCCCCACGACCGCTACGAGAGCGCTGCGCTCCTCGTCCTAGGCTGGACACTCCTCAAGCGTGTGCTGGGCCGTGTCCTCACGGCAGTTGCCACAATGGTGGCACACGGCGGTCTCCTCCACTCCGACGATGCGACACAGGTACGCACCGAAGCTGCCGTGCCCGGTGAGCACCTGCGTCAGCCGGAAGGTCGGCGCACCGTGGCGCCTGTCCATCCACTGCTGGAGGACAGGACGCACTGCCGCGACGGTCGCCACGCCAGCACTTGGACTCTCCAGCCTGGAACGCCACTCCTCCACGGCGGCGCTGCGGAGGGAGGCCAGCATGGCCTCGACCTCTCTTGGGGGGCAGACTACATACCTAAGAAATTCCGAAGAACTTTCTATGTGTGCAGGTTTCATCACGATGTTTTCCTTCACCGTTAAAGCAAGTGATAATTCATTGTGAATATTGTGACATATGGCACGTTTAAAAAATATTTAATATAGAGGTAATAAAAGAGTATGGCCTCGAGATTTAGGCACGCGGTCGAGAATCTCGGCGGTCGCGGGTTCAAACCCCAGGCACACACCTCTTACTTTTTCAAGTTATGTGTTGTCGAATTTTCTATCAGAGTATGAATTATTATTTAAAATAAAATAAAAAAAGAATACAAAATGGCACTAATTGGCACATAGCGCGGAGAACCGATGGCCGATGGGGCCAAAAGTTTCTCGAGTGGAGGCCACGTACCGGAAAGCGCAGCGTAAGACGTCCACCCACAAGATGGTCCGACGACCTGGTGAAGGTCGCGGGTCGTCGCTGGATGCAGGCTGCCTCCAACAGGTCACTATGGAAGTCATTGGGGGAGGCCTATGTTCAGCAGTGGATTTCCTTAGGCTGATAATGATGATGATGATGTACCTGCATACTTAAAAAATCTCGCAAGCAATTTCTTAGATGTGCGGAAAGGTCCAACCCGCACTAGACTACCGGTAAAATGTGTAATGTTTGAGAAAACACCAGCAGAGTAAAATATGAGCTCAAACATAATAAATTGCACTTTATGTAAGATAACCATTTCATACTTCAACCGTATCGTAAGCAAACATTTTGGTGTGAATCAACATTGTTCGCTATTGTAAATCCCCAAATATTAGTTTTGCGGACAAAACAGCCTTCATGTCTGCCCAAATACTTGGTGCTAATCGCTCGCACACCCTTTGTTATCAAATCATATTACTGTGCGGTTTTGTCTAAACTTTGCCATAAGACTAGCTTCAAAGTCAAAATGTTGTCGCTTTAACTAGTTAAAAATATAACAATAAACATATTACAAACGGTAGATAAATAGTAAATTGGTAAAATGTTAACACTGCTATGTGGGTAGTTTGAGATTGTTATTGTGACAATTAGAATTTTATGGTGGGGCGGTCTCTGGCAGGAACGGATTGCCGTTTCACGTCTTCGGTTGAACAGACCTAAACTATGTACATACCATAGTGCTATCATATATATTATTGAGTAATTATTGTGTAACGTATAGTAGTAGTGTACATATCGTGTAATTGTATGAATATAAAGAGATTGAGATAACAAAAATAACCTTTATTCATTTAGACTTTTACAAATACATACTTTGAATCGTTAGTTTTAAGCTCTCGCTATTTCGAAACGTGCTATCGCTGTGGAGAAGAAACGGCAAGAAACTCCCTCAGCAACACGAAATGTCTTTTTATTTCTTTGATATGTAAAAATATATGTATTTACATATTTGTTTAGTTTAATTATGTCAATATTAAGTTATACATGTTATAATGATAAAAATTGTAGCAACAAAACACTGATCAATTTACATACTCCTAGGGCCTATTATCTTCAATATAATCTGCAATTTTATAGATAATTCTGGCACGAGAGGTTAGCAAACCTGGTACATTATATTTGTATTGTGGTCAAAATAGAGATTTGATTGGTAAAAACAATTTGGAGAATTTTTACCCAATAAACACATCTATGGCGATCTGATTCTAACCATACTTATGTATGTGTATGGTACGGTATTTATACCGTGTATATAAAATGTATGATGTGATGATCTTAAGATTCAGGCGCGCCGCCAAGACATAATCTCGGCGGTGGCAGGATTAAACTACAAGCACTCTTAAACTATTTAAAATTATGTAAATAAAATAAATAAATAATTATTTATTTATTTATTTATTTAAAATTATGTGTTTATTGATTAATGAATTAAAATGAATTTTCAAATAGTTTATCGGCGAATAAAAATGAGGTGAAGGAACCACACTTATAACTACAATAACACACATAAAAGTTTTTTCTAAAGTGTGCAGTCCGCAAACCGGCATGGGGCCAGGGGGGTGGACTAAGGCTTAAAGCCACTCACTTCTAGAGGAGACCCGTAACCAGCAGTGGGAAGTATATAGACTGATAAATACTGATAAATCGACAGCCCCGTGGCGCAGTTGGCTAGACACCAGCTTGCGAAACGAGAGGCCGCGGGTTCGATCCCCGCACCGAGACAAATGTTTGTGTGATCCACAAATATTTGTTCCGGGTCTGGGTGTTTGTGAGACCGAAAAGTTTCTCGTAGTTTCTGATACTCACGACACAGGACTTGTATCCTAGTGTGGGGTCAGAACTATGTATGTGACTGTTGGGTGTATTTATTATTATTATTGATAAAGTATATATGATTTACTATGTGTCGTATGTATATTTACACAATGGTCACTACCCGGCGAGTACAAATGAAGCAACCAAAACAAAAATGTGCAACACCTTTTACCTACAGAAGCAATCTATTGTACAACCATCGATTTGTATCGATTATCGATGATGATATAAAAACCGCAATCAAGCAATTATCGTCTATCAACAGAGTAATTAAAGCTCATTCACACGTTCTTATAAGTTTTTTTTTCTGGCACGGCAGAGTGACTCCACTGTACCTGAAGGTAAGCAAAGTGGAGTCCAAAAAAATAAAATACCGACCAGCGAGAAACGATAATGGTCACCCACTGGCCGACACAATCATGCCGGCCCGCACAAATGCTTCTTCACGCTCCGCTTAAAGGATCCAAAGTATTTTTTATTATCTACCATATATGGAAGCTACCGCAATATTTAGTCTTCGTTAATCGTTGCTCCATTGGGGGAGGCCTATGTTCAGCAGTGGACTTCTGTTGGAAGATATATGGATGTTAATCGTTGATCCTACGGCATAGATTTTCGATGTGTGAGCATAAGGTCCCGGTTTCGATTCGGTCTCAGATTTGATAAGATATTATTAATGTCCTTCCATTAAAATAATATCAAAAGCAACAAGGTGTCTAGAAATGTTTACCTACAGTTAGTACGTGGGGCTCTCGGCGGTCGCGGGCTCAAACTCCAGGCACACACCTCTGACTTTTCAAAGTTATCTGTGTAATCACAATGAATTATCACTTACTTTAATGGTGAAGGAAAACATCGTGATGTAGCCTGCACACCTAAAAGTTCTTAGGAATTTCTTTCTGTAGTCCGCCAACCCGCACTAGACCAGCGTGGTAGACTAAGGCCTAAACCTCTCAGATGTAGAGGAGGCTCGTGTCTAGCAGTAGGACGTACATGAAAATGATGATGATGATGATAATATGACATTGTAGCTAAAGATCAATTTATAAAATGTCAAATACATCACTTGGATTCAGTCATTTTAAAATATATGTCTACCACCCTGTTAGCCTTTCTAACAGGGTGGTAGACGTCACTAGAGAATAACGGGAAAAAACCCAAGTGTTGCTTTGTTCAAATTTTCAGCTTATCTTTATGTGATACACAAGTATTTTATGTGTAATGTTTCTGTTCTGGTTAATCTAAAGAATGCCATTTCCGTACAAACAATACTCGGCATTGTTCCACAAATGTTTATTGTGATGTTAAAATGTGACTCGAAGACTTGAACAAAACGTTTCGAACTCACTTATTCGTCACTGAATGCTTTCTTTGTCACACGTCTGCTTTCTATGACTCATTATTTAAAGATTTTTTTACTTTGCTATAGGAGCTACATTTTAGTGATTGCTATATATTGTTTCACAATGAATTATTACGTATGAACGGTGAAGGATAACATCGTGAGTATACTCGCACACCTAAAAGTTCTTAGGAATTTCTTTCTCTGATGATAGCTTTGGTGCTGTCCAAATGAAGAAAGTTAAGACCATGACCAGATTTGACAGGATTATGCCTGATTAATAAGGGGCTTCTTTATGCTCCGATCAGAGTCCAGAATTATTTGACAGAATAAGGCATTGCTGTATGGCAAGGATATGTAAATTCGAATCTTGTACTATGGATGATGGTAAAGAAAGTGACATAAAGTCACTGCTAATGGATAAAGCAAACCTAAACCAAAAATGGTGTATCTTCTTTGCTCCTATCAACATTGGCCATATCATCTTCTGATCTAAATTTTTCTTACCTAAAAACTATGTAATCTTAGAATACCATTTACAGGAGTCTTACACTACCATTGTAAATAGACAATTACAATTCATCATCATCATCATCATCAGCCCATATACGTCCCACTGCTGGGCACGGGCCTCCTCTACAACTGAGAGGGTTTAGGCCTTAGTCCACCACGCTGGCCTAGTGCGGGTTGGCGGACTACACACCTAAGAAATTCCTACGAACTTTTAGGTGTGCAGGTTTCATCACGATGTTTTCCTTCGCCGTTAAAGCAAGTGATAATTCTTTGTGAATACACACATAACTTCGAAAAGTCAGAGGTGTGTGCCTGGGGTTTGAACCTGCGACCGTCGAAATTCTCGACCACGCGCCTAAACCTCGAGGCCATCACTTGCAATTAGTTCCAAATAAGAAAAGTAGGGAATTATTCCTTTTAATTACAAGAATTTTCCAACTGGAGCATTGTACTTTGACGGCACGCTGACGGTTAAATAAGTACCGTTGTGGAACCGCACGGTAATTGCACTGCGGTCGACAAATGACATAACTAAACATCACGTCTGCTATGTCGACTTCTGTTTTTGCCCTTGGAACCTTAATAATAGACTGCATTGTTTGAAGATCCTTCCTAATATACAAGGGTACAATATACAATCAAATTGTAATTCTTAGTGGTATCCAGTATTTGGGAAAGTAATTTATAAAATAAATCGAGAATCTTGGCGACCGCGGGTTCGAACCCTAGGCACACACCTCTGCCTTGTCCCATCCCCCTTATTTTGAATTATAAGTATGGATTCAAAGATAAAGACTACTTTTTTGGACCCATGGGATATACTGAAGTTCAAAAGGTTATCAATACCCGGATGGCACAATGTGCGAAAATTAATGAATTTTAAACTACGACTTACTACTCAAAAGAGACATCGATGAACAGAGTGATGCGATGAAACCATTTTTTAGAAAATTGTTTAAAGTGATCAAAGTAACTTGCAGATAAATTTTAACAATAGCTCATAATTTATCTTACTATTTTACGCGTATACCTTGTCTGATCTATATAAATAAATAAAATTGGAGTGTTTGTTTGTAATATTGAAATAACCGCTTTTTAATAAATGCATATGGATGTATAGTGTATACACGGTACATATACCAAAATAACATTTTTTACAATTTTTGTCTGTCTGTCTGTTTGTCCTTCTTTTAGCTTTGTCTTATTTAATTATTATTATTATCTAAGGAGTAACTAAGGCAAAAAAAATATTCAAGAATCTACTGTTACGCTGAACGAAGCTCGCCGGGTAAGCTAGCATTTAATAAGAAGATGCAAAAAATGGAATGTACTAGAACGATTCAGAGCAAAGGTATTTGCACGTCTATCGATAGTCGGTTTGTTTGATAAAGTCTTATAAGTAAACACGGTAGGTTTGCAAAACAAACGCGGGCTGCACGCATTTATTATTACTGATTACGTAAACACTGCGATTGAGACACGTTTTCCATCAAGTTTGCTGTGCGATACACATATCTTAAGTTATATTCGAAAATTATACTAACTAAAGCTTGAGGTACTGCCTCGTGGTCTCGCGGTATAAGTATGTGCCGTGCGATCTAGAAGTCCTAGTTTCGATTACCGGGTCGGGGAAAGTGTTATTGGGTTTTTCCATTAGGAAGTTCTCAGTAGCAGCACGGAGTCTGGGAATGTGCCCGAAAAACGGCAATAGGCTCGCCGCCTGTTACGTGGGACTGATACATACCTGGCGAAATGTGGGTGCAGAAATGCACCTCTGCCTACCCTTCAGGGAATACAGGCGTGAGTTTATGTATGTGTGTATGTATTCGAAGATTATACTAACTAAAGTTTGAGGTTTAGACACGCGATCGAGAATCTCGACGGTCGCAGGTTCAAACCCCAGGCACACACCTCGTGAAGGAAAACATCGTGATGAAACCTACACACCTCAAAGTTCTTAGAAAATTCTTAGGTGTGTAGTCCGCCAACCCGCACTAGGCCAGCGTGGTGGACTAGGCCCTAAACCCTTTCAGTTGTAGAGGAGGCCCGTGCCCAGCAGTGGGACGTATATGGGCTGATGATGAAAGCTTAAAGTGCAAATCTAAATTTTATGATCATCATTTTGATATTATAAGATGTATCGACTCTAGAAGTTTTTTTTAATGGGAAGAAAGCGCTTGAGGCTGTCCCCTCCGATATTCGCGGTAAAAGTATGTCGGTGTTTGCAGCTTTTCAACTCAATTTTTCGTTTGTCTGAGAACAAAATAATCTCTGAAGATTTTTCTACAACATCTGTTGAGGCCTTCAAAGGGATGAAATTTCTACACATACTTTTTGAGGCTTCTCTTGAGGTCTAGCAAAGAGAAAGTCACCTTTCTCTCGTAATTATTTACAAATTTCTGGTGCTTGAAAGACTTTCACCGCGGTTTTCTGTAAGAGTTCTCAGTCTTCATTCATTCTTGAAACACGTTTGTTGTGATGATTGTAATTTATGCTCCTCTAATACAAACATCAATATCCCTTCACTATTACGTGATACCTTTACACTTTGTTCAAAATTTCTTGAAAATCTCTTTCCTTATTCAGTGGATCGCATAGGTTAACTTAATCATAAATTTATCACGGGCGTCGCGAATCGAACTGTTCGCCGTCACTAAACACGCTGAATCGAGCATCTAACACTCTATAAAAACTGGTTCTACGTAGAATTAATACATGGACGCCTTTGTAGGGAGGTTTTTAATTAAATTTAAACCTCACGCCTTTATCGCTAAGGGCACAGGCACAAGTATTTATACTACCATATTTCGCCAGGTGTTTGTCTTTGTACATACATACATACATACATAAACTCACGCCTGTATTCCCCGAAGGGGTAGGCAGAGGTGCATTTCTGCACCCACATTTCGCCAAGTATGTAACAGTCCCACGTAATAGGGGGCGAGCCTATTGCCGTTTTTCGGGCACAATTCCAGACTCCGTGCTGCTACTGAGAATTTCCTATTGGAAAAACGCAATAACACTTTGCCCGACCCGGGAATCGAACCCAGGACCTCTAGATCGCTCGGCACATACTTGTACCGCGAGACCACGAGGCAGTCTGTCTTTGTAGAGTAGGCATAAGTTGGTGTGTATACCTTAGATGTAAGAACATTATATATTTGGTAAAGATTCAATAAACAGTCAGTATTATTTCGTCTCTCATGCGTTTCATTACTCTCGTCCGTCCATGGCGACCCTGCCAAGAGGGGAGGACTAAATGAGGGGAGGGATTATAACCATTTTTCGAGGATATTTTAAAACTTTATACCGCTAGTGAAAGGGAATTGCCCATTGTATTTTCGTATTAGACCTAGGAATGAATAGAAAAAATAGATATTTTATCAGTTTGTATTTGTATATCTACCATACAAATATTTCAATAGGATATTACTCATTTTTTCATCAGAAAACCAGCATTTATGCCAGTGCGTACCTATATTGATATATTCTTTATAAACTATTCTGAGTCTGCACTGGATCTTTATTAATTAAAGTGTTCTTTATTAATTAATAGCTCAATCATTAGAATTGTCTAGTCGGTTCGATATTTTGTATATTTTTTGTCAAAACCCCATCGCGGCCATTACGGATTCGATTCTCAGGCACTCGCTCACATTTATCTCAATGTTATGAATATTGACTGAAAAAGACATTGAAGGTTTACAATCAGTCAGAAGACACAAACAATAGACGTAAACTTCCCCGTCTTTTTGAGCGGTTGGTGAAGAAACGTAAACATCGGAAACTGTCTTTTCTAAATACTGTCTTTATTTTGCCAACAATATCATTTTCAATGCCCATCGGCCGTGGGAAGTGATTGTTTCACTTCACAATTACTGGAACGGTGGAGAATGATTCATCGAATCGTGAAACAATACGCTCTGATAGACATTATCTAGCAAATAAGACACTAATACTAAAGAGGAAATATTTTTGTAGGTTTGTTTTTTTACATACCATATATCCATCCATCCATCCATAAACGCACGCCTGTATTCCCCGAAGAGGTAGGCAGAGGTGTATTTCTGCACCCACATTTCGTCAGGTATGTATCAGTCCCACGTAATAGGGGGCGAGCCTATTGCCGTTTTTCGGGCACATTTCCAGACTCCGTGCTGTTACCGAGAATTTCCTAATGGAACAACCCAATAACACTTTGCCCGACCCGGGAATCGAACCCAGGACCTCTAGATCGCACGGCACATACTTGTACCGCGGGACCTTGTACCCGAGCTGAGCTCCGTCCCATGGCTATTATTATAGGAGGTTTCTAATCCACTTGAATGATAAAAACTATTAACCTTTAGATACAATTAATTGGAAGAATGTTTTAATAAAGCAATAAACACTAAAACATACATTAATAGAGCAAAAGTAAAAAATCATGAGCTGTGGAAAGATAAGCATAAGTATTTTTAGGCTAGTAATTCTACGCGGTAGTAACCATATTCATTTAATACTAATTAATTGACTTAGTCACTCAATACTCAAGCTCATTGCGTCGGCGGCCTTTATGTCATCATCATCATCATCATCAGCCCATATGCGTCCCACTGCTGTGCACAAGCCTTCTCTATAACGGAGAGTGTTCAGGCCTTAGTCCACCACGCTGGACTAGTGCGGTTTGGCGGACTGAACACCTAGAATACCTAAGAACTTTTAAGTATACCGGTTTCCCCACGATGTTTTCCTACACCGTTAAAATAAGTGATAATTCATTGTGAATACACACATAACTACGAAAAGTCAGAGGTGTGTGCCTGGGGTTTGAACCCGCGACCGCTGTGATTCGCCTTTATGTGATAAAACGAAAAGAGAAAAGAGTGAATAAATAAATAAATACACCCAAGAGTCCCATACATAGTTCTGACACTAAGATACCAGTCCTGTGTCGTGGGTATCAGAAATTACGAGAGACTTTTCGGTCTCACAAACACCCAGACCCGAAACAAAAATTTGTGGATCACATAAACATTTAATTGCGGGGATTGAACCCGCGGACTCTCGTTACTCAAGCTGGTTACTAACGGGCATAGGCCTCTCTTTTAACATGCCACTCGTCTCTATCCTGTGCCAGAGGCATCCAAGATCTGCCAGTCACGTGCCACCACTTATGGTTGTGTTAAGAATATAACGAACGAAAATTAACATACGATCAGATGTCCATAATTTAACCTCGAAATTCAATAGATAAACATAACTTCCTATTCAAGCTTATCATTTAAAATTGCCCTATTTTATAATATTGAAATGTCACACAATATTTTTTACTAGTTGTCTGGCATTTTGATGGAAAATCCACATTTTGCTATACACATATATTAGAGCAAAATAATTAAAACCAGACTGTATATTAACAAGAGGAGCGATTTGTTGAAGCTTATTACGCCGCGACCGCATGTTTCTAAATATGAGTCGTTATTAAATTTATATTGAGTTACCACATTAATATTATTAAACTTGATAATGTAAATTAATAATTTCAACCGCATTATTTGTGTATTGTCTCGTTTATCCCGCCACATAATTATACGGCCGTCTGTGTGTCTTGCTTTCGATTACTGGATGGGGAAAAGAATTCGCGGTCGAGAATCTCGGTGGTCGCGGGTTCAAACCCCAGGCACACACCTCTGACTTTTCGGAGTTATGTGTGTATTCACAATGAATTATCACTTGCTTTAACGGTGAAGGAAAACATCGTGATGAAACCTGCACACCTAAAAAAGTTCTTAGGAATTTCTTAGATGTGTAGTCCGCCAGCCGCACTAGGCCAGCGTGATGGACTAAGGCCTAAAACTCTCTCAGTTGTGGGGAGGCCCGTGCCCAGCAGTAGGACGTATATGGGCTGATGATGACCCTTTGCAAATTCTTATTAGTAGCTAAGTCTAGAAATTTGCCCAATAAATGGCGATTAGATCATCCCCTAATATGTAGGAATAAAAATCAAAGATGGCAAAAGTTGACGCTAAATCTACACTTTTCTACTCCTACTGGCGGATACAAATATGCCAGTATCAGTATCGCTTTTCTTGCTAATATATCCCCAACCTACGACCAGTTATAAGAGTGATCCAATTTTTATGCTGATCCAAGGACGCCCCAACGTTGGATCAGGAAACGTGAACTATGATATTAAGATAATTTGCATACGTTATTTATTAGGTGAATCTTTATTCGCTATGGATTCTCTATGCGGATTAGTCCAAAGAGGCATAATTTTTTATATATTAAATGAAAATGTGTCTGTTGGTACCCTTTTTTATAACATACGAATAAGCTTATGTCATCGGAAGCAGAAATCACGAGAAATCTCATTTTTCTTATGGTTGTAATACGAAATAGATTACATAAATAGGCTTTAGACAATTTTTATCTTTGAAATGTTTGGTTTCTGAAAGATTTCTTTAATATAATTAGTTGAAAATTTCTATATTCTGCGAGCATTAGAGAAACTATACCACCATTTGACAGCCCCGTGGCGCAGTTGGCTAGATACCAGCTTGCGAAACGAGAGGCCGCGGGTTCGATCCCCGCACCAAATGTTTGTGTGATCCACAAATATTTATTTCGGGTCTGGGTGTTTGTGAGACCGTGAAGTCTCTAGTAGTATCTGATACCCACGACACAGGACTTGTATCCTAGTGTGGGGTCAGTATGTATGTGACTGTTGGGTGTATTTATTTATTTATTTATTTTATACACTCGCCACTGCAACTCTTGAACACCAGGATTGACAGTGGCCATGGCAAGTAGCAGTGTTTAAAAGCCTTTTGTATTGATAATGACCTATCTCGTCTTTACCGTACAACGAAATTAATAGAAAAAAAGGTTCCAAAGACATTTCATGCATAGTTTAAATCGAGATAAAAACAGTGATACAACAGTCAGACGAACACGTGGGCGAGTACTAGAGCGCGGAGACACGCAATAAAACACAAACGACATTCTTATAATCGCATCCTGTAACGCGATCTTGATCTTGTGAATAAGCGTCTAACTTGAGGTGTAGGTTTGATACCGGTTGCGTTGTGACGGAGTTGTGACGTCAGAACTGCGGTACATTAGCTCGGGTTTTACGTCTAGTATGCCTAGAAATACGAAAGTAATTTGCCTGGAATGTTATAGAATAAGAATGGGCTTGGTTTTTTTTTAAAACATATCGAATTTTAATGACGTCTGCTTAAAGTCGTTTTTCCAACCATTCATAGTATATCATTATCATCAGCCCATATACGACCCACTGCTGAGCACGGGCCTCCTCTACAACTGAGAGGATTTAGGCCTTAGTCCACCACGCTGGCCTAGTACGGGTTAGCGGACTACACACCTAAGAAGTTACTAAGAACTTTTAGGTGTGCAGGTTTCATCACGATGTTTTCCTTCACCGTTAAAGCAAGTGATAATTCATTATGAATACACACATAACTTCGAATAGTGAGAGGTGTGTGTCTGGGGTTTGAACCCGCGACCGTCGAGATTCTCCACCGCGTGCCTAAACCTCGAGGCCATCACGACTTTTAGTATATCATAGATCTAAAGTATTTTGTCCATTGAAACCATGAAATTAAAACCATGCTATCTTCAATTAAAGAGAGAGCGAAAATGTAAAAATCTCGATGAGTGAAAGAGTCAGAGACAAAACAAAAAAATACCCTAAAGTCATTGCATACATACATACATTAACTCACGCCTGTATTCCCCGAAGGGGTAGGCACAGGTGCATTTCTGCATCCACATTTCGCCAAGTATGTATCAGTCCCACGTAATAGGTGGCGAGCCTATTGCCGTTTTTCGGGCACATTTCCAGACTCCGTGCTGTTCCCAGAATTTCCTAATAGAAAAACCCAATAACACTTTGCCCGACCCGGGAATCGAACCCAGGGCCTCAAGATCGCACGGCACATACTTGTACCGCGAGACCACGAGGCAGTCCTAAAGTCATTGCTTGTGTAATAATTAAGTAGTGTTGAAAAAATCACCTTGACTTTTAGCACTTTTTAGAAATTTGACATTTAACACTGCATTTAAAGGTTGATGCACTACGGTTTGGGAGCCATCATAAAGCATCAATGGTAATAAAAAAGTAATTAAAATAAATGGTATTCCACCTAAGAATTTTTTTTGTAAAATGTTACCAAGACGAAACCATGGCGCTTGGTAGCGATGTCAAAAAACTATCAGATTATATTGTAGCCAAGGCTCTAATTAAAAGCAGTGATGGCCTCAAGGTTTAGGCGCGCGGTCGAGTATTTCGGCGGTCACAGGTTCAAACCCCAGGCACACACCTCTGACTTTTCGAAGTTATGTGTGTATTCACAATGAATTATCACTTGCTTTAACGGTGAAGGAAAACATCGTGATAAAACCTGCACACCTAAAAGTTCATAGGAATTTCTTAGGTGTGTAGTCCGCCAACCCGCACTAGGCCAGCGTGGTGGACTAAGGCCTAAATCCTCTCAGTTGTAGAGGAGGTCCGTGCCCAGCAGTGGGACGTATTTGGGCTGATGATGAAGGCTCTAATTCTACGCGCCCTGGCTTCACTAATTCTACATACATACATAAACTCACGCCTGTATTCCCCGAAGAGGTAGGCAGAGGTGCATTTCTGCACCCACATTTCGCCAATTCACTAATTCTACATTTATAAATGTGTACTAGCATAGTTCCGATAATTTAATCCAACCATGTCGTGGTCTCGCGGTACATTTCTGTGCCGTGCGATCTAGGGGTCCTGGATTCGATTTCCGGGTCGGGCAAAGTGTTATTGGGTTTTTCCAGTAGGAAATTCTCAGTAGCAGCACGGAGTCTGGAAATGTGCCCGAAAAACGGCAATAGGCTCGCCCCCTATTACGTGGGACTGATACATACCTGGCGAAATGTGGGTGCCGAAATGCATCTCTGCCTACCCCTTCAGGGAGTTTATGTATGTGTGTATGTAGGTACCTAATAGTTATGGTGATTAGAAAAACGTATAACTATAACTTCGTTGTGTGCACGGGGTTGAACCCGCGACTGCCGATATATTCGACCGCGCGCCTAAACCTAAAGGCCGTCGCTACTTGTACAAATATAATATACATAATAAATAAAATTATGTGTTAGTAGTTAAATACATAAATACAAAGAGGTTTGGAGCAATAAACCTAAAAAGTACCTACAGATGTAAAATTATCAGTACGGGTCTACTATGCGGGTTTTATCTCGGCTCGCATGTGGGCGTATTATGTCCAATTACTTTGTTAACAATTATAAAACTGCTGAAATGTTACCAAATAATGATTACAACATAAAGTGTTATAATTATTTTAAAATAATCTGACTACATGACGTGACTTTTTAATATCGCAACTTAGTTCTTAGTTGTATTTTATTGGTACAGACATGTAATTGTTTATTTATTATTAATATTTTATAGATTATGTACATTAAAAGCCTTACTTATGAAGGTTAGTTAAGTTAACTTCTACTTAAACATGCGTTGTCTTGCTATTGATTGATTTCGTGATGGCCCCGAGGTTTAGGCGCGTGGTCGAGAATGGTCGAGAATCTCGACGGTCGCGGGTTCAAACCCCAGCTACACACCTCTGACTTGTCAAAGCTATGTGTGTATTGACAATAAATTATCACGTACTTTGACGGCGAAGGAAAGCGTCGTGAGGAAATCTGCACACTTAAAAGTTCTTAGTCCGCCAACCCGCACTAGGCTAGCGTGGTGGAACAAAGCCTAAACCCTCTCAGTCACAGAGGATGCCCGTTCCCAGCAGTGGGACGTATATGGGCTGATGACGTATCATTTATACGTAAATATTGCATCTGTTTGAAATTCAGCCCACAAGGGCATTTACGCTTCTATTGATCCGGCTAATCCCGCGAGATACATGACAAAACGTTTTTCTATCATTTATTTTTGAAGCGATGGAAGCAGATAGCTTTTATAGCTGCCCTAGATCCATCAAATATGTCAATTTATATTGAACGGCTTAGAAAGCGTATGTGCGATCCGTATTGGGAATTCCTGTTTCATTCCTGTAATATCGAACGTCTAATCACTATCTATCTCTCTGTGTAGAGGAGGCCCGTGCCCAGCAGTGGGACGCATATGGGCTGATGATGATGATGATGATGAATCACTATCTGGTACTATTTACTACCACTGATGGCAGTTTTGAGGGCTCCCGGCACAATTTTTTTGGCCCTAGGTTTGATTCCCTGGCTTGGCTAAAGTGCTGTTGGGTTCTTTCAAACATACCCAGTAGCAGAAAATTCGGATTTCGTTAAGGACCCAGCCCGGCACTAACATCTGCGCGGACGTGACGTCGCCGCGCGCCGGGTTCGAAGGCCGGAGACTCTGGTATACGCTTACCGCCTCCCTCTCCCCAGGGCTGGCGGGAAGTAGAGCCATAACCAGCTTTCCCCTCGAGAAAAAAATCTACAAATTGCCCGAAAAACGGCAATTCCCTATTACATGGGACTGATCCTGGCGAAATGTAGGTGCACATAGATTACACGCGTGAGGTATTATGTATGTATGTTTATATATCTAATCTGAAACTATATTTTAAACGTAATAATGCGAGGGCCGTGAAAGATATAAAAACCGTTTTTTTGTATGAAAAATTATTCTCAAGTGTAAAAGAATGTTACTTTATGATGAAATATGTAGTCCTTGTTTCGAGCCGAGAAACGTCCTCAACAAGACGTGTGAACGATCAACAATTTAGATCAGAGTAGCTTTTATAAACTCTAAAATATTCAAGTCCGAACGTAATGGAGAAGTAAATTTCATTCTTTGTGATATACTAGTATGATACCAGCTGTATGGTGTAAAAAAAATAACTTTAAGTCTGTCTTAAGCTATGAAGAAGGCTATACTTGATGTTACGCGATCGAATCAGGAATGAGGAGAACGAAGGTTGCCAACACAGCCCAAATATTTAGCAAGCTAAAACGGCAATGGGCAGGGCACATAGCTCGTAGAGCTGACGGTCGGCGGGGCAGCAAAGTTCTCGAGTGGAAACGGCGTACCGGCACAATGGGCAGGGCACATAGCTAGTAGAACTGACGGTCGGCGGGGCAGCAAAGTGGAAACGGCGTACCGGCAAGCGCAGCGTTGGACGTCCACCCACAAGGTGGACTGATGAAAATAGCGGGAAGTCGCTGGATGCAGGCCACTTCCGACAGAGCACTTTGTCTTTGGAGGAGGCCTATGTCCAGTAGTGGACGTCTTTCGACTGATGATGATGAAGTCTATCTCGAAATGAAATAAAGCCAATTTTCTGCTATTACCTTAGCTCTATCTATCTATGAAACCGCGTTGACATCTATTCTGTTACAAAGAAAATGCAATAAAGTACCTGTATTTGTACATAAAAGTATGTTCATATGGACTAAGGCCTAACACCACAAATGTGGGTGCAGAAATGCACCGCTGCCTACCCCTTCGGGGAATACAAGCGTGAGGTTATGTATGTATGTATGTTTTTTTTTGTCTTTCTACGATTTTCCATCAAACTCAATATAATTTCGTCTGACCTGGAAATGAACCCGGACATCTAAATCACCGTTGCTGAAAGCATAAAATAATACGCAATATTTATCTATATTTTATTAATAGTACGTTTTTATAAGATAATGTATAAATCAATAAACAGGTATTTTAATAAGTGCATAAATTACCCGCTGTATTAACACATTGCATTAATTAAAATTGTTAATTTAGTTCGCATGGAATAAATATAAATATGTGAATAAATCTTATAGACCTACATATGTATACTATCCGAGACTTACACTACATGCATCATCATCAGCCCATATACGTCCCACTGCTAGGCACGGGCCTCCTCTACCATTGAGAGGGCTTATGCCTTAGTCCACCACGCTGACTACACACTAAACACCTTAGAAATTCCTAAGAAATTTTAGGTGTACAGGTGTCATCGCGATGTTTTCCTTCACCGTTAAAATAAGTGATAATTCATTGTAAATACACACGTAACTAGTAGTCCATTGTCCGCCAACCCGCACTAGGCCAGCGTGGTGGACTAAGGCCTAAAACCACTCAGTTGTAGAGGAGGCCCGTGCGTGAGTGGGACGTATATGGGCTGATGATGATGATGACACACGTAAAAGTCAGAGATGTGTGCCTGGGGCTTGAACCCGCGACCGCCGAAATTCTCGACCGCACGCCTGAACCTCGAGGCCGTCACTACTTACACAATTCAAACTCATGTGAAAACATATCCAAATATACTAAGCAATGTATAAACAAAAAGACACTGTATCGAATTTAGTTTTCTATTTGTTCTAAAGTGCGGTTGGGATCAAGTAACAGGGGCCAGTAGTTGTGCCGAATTTCTACAATACGTAACAAAACCGCTCTTTACGACTTTCAACCTAAATGACTCCAAGCCAATCTCGACTCTATCACACACGCATAAAGATCAATTTCGTTTTTCAAGTTACTTCAAAAGAAAACTTTACCCCCAAAATATATGTTGCCAGAGTAATATCATCTGAATTCAATATAGATGGTGTTGCAATATTCAAAAATTCCCTTTGTTTTTTCTTCTCCGCTTCCATTGTGGATATTTCGTATTAATATATTCCCAGCACATTTCCTCCAGTCTCCTAAGGAGTTGTTTATAAATTCAGGGGTAACTTGGATGTCTATAAAACAAATGGGGTCAGAATTGGATCGCATCGTGCGTCTAAATGTACTGAATATTCAATTACTATCAGGCACATTTGCAAATGAATCCTTTTTGTTAAATCAGACGAAATAAATCGATCTTTGTTCTAGAATTTTAAACTTGTCATGATCTGTTAGTATGTACGATCATCATCAGCCCATATACGTCCCACTATTGGGCACGAACCTCCGCTACGACTGAGAGGGTTTAGGCATTAGTCTACAACGCTGGCCTAGTGCGGGTTGGCGGACTCGACACCTAATAAATTCCTAAGAACCTGTAGGTGCGCAGGTCATCACGATGTTTACACTGATTCTTCACCTGTGCCAACCTCTTTGGTGATAGAAGAGTGAGTGTGTGCATGTATGTTGATTTAAAAATATTTTTGAATATACTCAGCCTTTCGCCATCCACTGCTGAACTTAGGACTCCCTAAGTACGCGCCCACCATCCCGATGCAGCCCTCATTGATCCGCTACCCGCCACCTTCTCAAGTCGTCGGACCATCGAGTGCAAAATCACCCAAATGGCAACATTTTTGAATAATGTACTAAAAAACTGCCTCGTGGTCTCGCGGTACAAGTATGTGCCGTGGGTTCTAGAGGTCCTGGGTTCGATTCCCGGGTCGGGCAAAGTGTTATTGGGTTTTACATTAGGAAATTCTCAGTAACAGCACGGAGTCTGGAATTGTGCCCGAAAAACGGCAATAGGCTCGCCCCCTATTACGTGGGACTGATACATACTTGGCGAAATGTGGGTGCAGAAATGCACCTCTGCCTACCCCTTCGGGGAATACAGGCGTGAGTTTATGTATGTATGTATGTGTACTAAAAAACCAAATTGTCATATTACCAGACCGTTGACATTACAATGGATGCGGCCTAAAACATAAATCCTAGGACACAACAGCAATGTGACTCTTGTGATATTGAGCGTTTGATTTACGGGTCTCTACACAAAACAGATGACGGGGCGAGATAATAAATGCGTTAGTGTGGACACGTCTTGTACGCAACAACTCGTAGTAGGCACGTAGGATTTTTAGCGTCGTCGAAATCAAGTAATCTTTATTCAAGTAGACTAATGCCCCGTGGCACAGTTAGTTAGCCACCAGCATGCGAAACGAGAGGCCGCGTTTTCGATCCCCGCACCGAGACAAATGTTTGTGTGATCCATAATATTTTTTTGGGTCTGGGTGTTTGTGAGACCGACAAGTCTCTCGTAGTTTCTGATACCCACGACACAAGACTTGATTTCAGTGTGGGGTCAGAATTTCTTAAAATACCTTCTTAATGCTCGGTAAGGTTATATAGAAACGTGAAATTTTCATACTAATATTTACAGCGTTATTCATATGTACATACATACATACATACCTAACACCTGTGTTCGCCGAAGGGTTAGACAGAAATGCATTTTTACACCCACATATAGCCAGGTCATAGGTACGGGGCGAACCTATTGTCGTGCTGCTACTGAGATTTTTTCTAATGGAAACTCAATAACACTTTACCCGACCCGGGAATCGAACCCGGGGCCTCTAGATCGCACGACACATACTTGTGACCAATGCCGCGAACCGCATCATGTGTCCATTTGATCGATACCACTCAGTCCTCTGTTGTAACCGTGCATTCTAACGTGACCTCCAGCAAATGATATACCTATGTCATTTAATGAAAGTTAAAACAGCAAATTGCCTCAGGCAGGCCCTATATAATATTCAACATAATTATATTATTGGTAGTTCAAAAACACTTATTGCTTAACAAGTAAGCGTTTAATTTGATGGACTGAGGCCGCAACCTTAGCCACAGCTCTCGCAGAATAAGATAACTTTTATCCACAAACGTTAGGCACCGAAAGAATAAAAGCGCATGTTGTTTTCTTTTACTCTGTAAATATATCTGACCAGACTAATATTACAAATAAATAAAAATACACCCAACAGTCACATACATAGTTCTGATCCCACACTAAGATACAAGTCTTGTGTCGTGGGTATCAGAAACTACGAGAGACTTTTCGGTCTCACATACACCCAGACCCGAAACAAATATTTGTGGATCACACAAACATTTGTCTCGGTGCGGGGATCGAACCCGCGGCCTCTCGTTTCGCAAGCTGGTGTCTAGCCAACTGCGCCACGGGGCTGTCAAAACAAAAATTGTGTGTTTGTGACAAAAGTGTGTTTGTACATATTTGACGTTATCAAACTCAAACACCTGGACCAAATTAGAAATATTTTGGTAAGGAGGTAGCTGAAACTTTAGATTATTATATAGGCTATTTTTAATCTCGATAATTTAATCATTGGTGAAGCCGAGGAAAGCATTTAGTTCATAATAAATTCATATAAAGTGCTAACTTTGGGATTTTTTTTTTAACTGGCACGGCAAAGTGACTATTAAACACGCAACAATTATATAAAATGTCGACTGACTCCATCCACTAGGCCACAACACTTTATTATAACTTTCCATTACTTCTATTTCATCTTCAAAAACTATTAGGACAAATGTTACCATACCGCACTCAAACTATGGACTTTACAATTAATAACCCTGTCAAATCACCATCAGCCCATATACAACCGAGAGAGTTTAGACCTTTGTCCACAACGCTGGCCTAGTGCAGGTTAGTGGACCTAAGATATTCTTTAGAATTTTTAGGTGTGTAGGTTTCCTCACGCTGTTTTCCTTCAACGATCAATTACATGATACTTCATTGTGAATTCACACATAACTTCGAAAAGTCAGAGGTGTGTGCCTGGGTTTTGAACCCGCCAAGATTCTCGACCCCAAGCCTAAACTTCGAAGCTGTCACTACTTAGACCCCGTCATACAGGGTGTATTCAGACCGTGATCGGAAACTGAGGCAGGTAATAGTTAAGGTCATTACAAACCCCCGGGCGTTAAAGAAAATTCTGACAAAAAATAAATTTTTTTTGGTGTGTAGGTTTCCTTACCATGTTTCCGTTCAACGATCAAGTACGTGCTACTTCATTGTGAATTCACACATAACTTCGAAAAGTCAGAGGTATGTGCCTGGGCTTTGAACCCGCCAAGATTCTCGACCCCACGCCTAAACCTCGAGGACATCACTACTTAGACCCCATCATACAATAGACCAAAAACACGGCAAATTCAATCAACATGCGACAACGGTAATTGTTCGAGCATTACGCAACACGCAGGTGTCTCAAGGTCGACTGGTTTCACGAATCTCCAGTTTTTATTCTGAATGCATATGCAGTTAATCACGAGGAACAAAAGCTATTGTATTTCTAGCCAGTATGAAATTAGCTGATTGTTTGGTCAATAAAACGTTTAATGGAAAAATTGGCTTCTAGTGCGATGACGTTAGTCTTGGGGATATAGGTAATGCTACATGTAAATGGTTATTTTGTATACTCATGTGTATTCTATATAAATAAGAAAGATAAAAAGTTTTAAATAGGACACACTTACATGTTGTTTTATAAAAAAAAACATAAGATAATAGAACAAAAGTAATTCTTTTCATTTATGAAAAAAAAATTACAAAAGTGTTGTTGGTTTACAGTACATCCCTGATTATACTTTGGATGACATTGGCGTGAGTACAAGTATGTATTAATCTGCGTTCCCGTATTATGTAAAGATGAAGTCGTGATGGCCTTGAGGTTTGGGCATGCGGTCGAGAATCTCGACGGTCGCGGGTTCAAACCCCAGGCACACGCCTCTGACTTTTCGAAGTTATGTGTGTATTCACAATGAATTATCACGTACTTTAACGGTGAAGGAAAACATCATGATGGAACCTGCACACCTAAAACTTCTTAGGAATTTCTTAGGTATGTAGTCCGTCAACCCGCACTAGGCCAGCGTGGTGGACTAAGGCCTAAACCCTCTGAGTGGTAGAGGAGGCCCGTGCCCAAAAGTGGGACGTATATGGGCTGATGATGATTATCCGTTGTACAGAGCGTTTAAAAGTGAATAAGTAGCGTAATAATAAATATTTTATGCAACAACATCATCATCATCATCAGCCGAAAGACGTCCACTGCTGGACATAGGCCACCCCCAAAGACTTCCAAAGCGCTCTGTCGGAAGCGGCCTGCATCCAGCGGCTTCGCGCGATCTTCGTGAGATTATCAGTCTATCGTGCGGGTGGTGATCTCACGGAGAAGAAGAGAACGAAGACCAACAAATTATACAACATATCAAATTAATATAGCTACAAAAATAATTAACTTCATCATCAGCCCATATACGTCCCATTGCTAAGCACGGGCCTCCTCTACCACTCTAAGGGTTTAGGCCTTAGTCCACCACGCTGGCCTAGTGCGGGTTGACGGACTACATACCTAAGAAATTCCTAAGAAGTTTTAGGTGTGCAGGTTCCATCACGATGTTTTCCTTCGCCGTTAAATTTTGTGATTATTCATTGTGAATACACACATAACTTCGAAAAGTCAGAGGTGTGTGCTTGGGGTATGAACCCGCCAAGATTCTCGACCGCTTGCCTAAACCTCGAGGCCATCACGATACGATTAACGGATAATATGATTATTTAATTGCATCCCATCCGAGTCACTATCCAGCTATAATAATTTGCATTCGTCATAATGTGAACTGAATGCATCGTTCTTGATGGCTCGAAAGATGCGCGATCTAATTCGTGCATTGGGTTGTAGAATATTCTATTCATAGACAGGAAAATGAAACATTATGACCGTCCTTCTAACTACATAACTGCAGTAATTTTTACAAGCAGTCACGACATATCTTGAATCATGGAAAAAATACTCGACTATAGTTTTTGTACAGTTTATTTTGAGCTAAGGAAATAAGAGTGTGTTTGTTTGTTATGCATTCACGCCTAAGTTGTGGAACCGATTTTACGTTATTTTGGTGCATTTAATCGGGTCTGGAGACTTCTGGAGGTTCTGGAAAAACAACAGCAATATCGCCCAGATGTTATGTGTGTATTCACAATGAATTATCACTTACTTTAATGGTGAAGGAAAACATCGCGAAGAAACCTGCACACCTAAAAGTTCTAAGGAATTTCTTAGGTATGTAGTCTGCCAATTCACACTAGGACAGCGTGGTTGACCAAAGCTTAAGCCCTCACAGTTGTAGAGCACGCCCCTTGCCCAGCAGTGTGACGTAAATGGGCTGATGATGATGACGATGATCGCCCATATTACACGAAACTTCAAACAGCTGACGAAACGTTCGATACAGACGTGAGTATCTGTTTCTATATTTAATTTTAACAAGAAGCAAGCAAATACGCCGATAAACCCTAGCAAAAAGCGTAAACAACAGTATGCAGACGAAAGAATGCACGTTTTCCAACGGCAAGCAGTGAACCGTGATCACAATGGCATCTCCTGCGCACGCAATGTGTGGTCTGTGCGCCAACCCGCGCGGTGAAACGCAGTCACGGCTGTCTGCACACCACACAGGCTTGTTGAAAAATATCGATATAAAATTCCAAGTATCGAAAAGGTATCACACAACACGTAACTCGTCTACGGAAAGTTAATAACTCTTTTATGGGGCAATGTATACGCTTCTATAACAAACTTCCGAGGGCTATTAGGGAGCTTCCCTTGACACAGTTTAAGAAATCAATTAAAGATAAGCTTTGCAAAAAATCATACTATAAAATTTCAGATTTTATTGAAGATAATAAACCCTGGGAGTAATGTAAATTGATCGGAGTTTTGTTGCTATAGTTTGTATCATTATGACATTTACAATGTAAAATTTAAATAATGTAATTAAAATAAGACATTTATTGCTATTTAAAAAAAAATGACATGTCGTGTTGCAGAGGGAGTTTCTTGCCGTTTCTTCTCCACAGCTGTAACACGTTTCGAAGCGGCAATAGTTTAAAAAATATAAAAAAGTGTAAAATGGACGATTCAAAAGAACTTGTAAAAGTCTACTTGAATAAAGATAATTTGACTTTGACTTTGACTTATCAAAAACGATTTTATGATTCAAAATCCTAAACAGGAATCCTTTTTTTATAATAACATTTTTCTTTGTAATAATTAATATTATCCTTTTTTTTGGTCGACAACTCTCAACTCGCGCGTGAATACGTACTCAAATCATACCGATATATCGATATTTTTAAATACATATATCGATATATATGTCGGACATCCCTAACACTACACATTGCTAGGGACTAGTTACAATTTTTGTTAGAGACCCAGCCCGGCATAACATCTGCGCGGATTGGACGTCATCGCGCGCTGGGCTGGAAGGCCGGTGACCCTGACATACGCTTCCCACCCCCATCCCCCAGGGTTGGCGGTAAGTAGAGCTTTCCCCTCGAGATAAAAAGGGACTTGTTACAATAATACCACCCTTAGGACTTCGAGGGATTAGGCTAGGTGTATTAGAGAGTAATTTTGATAGGTCATAAAATATATTATGTTAGAAAAAAGTCTACAATGTACGACCTGGTAACTATCGCTAGAATTATACAGCATGCATACATTCACGGTTATATCACCGAAAGGTTAGCCAGGGGCGGTTTTTTACCAACGTTTCGCTGATATTATAGCCGATTTAGTAAAGTCGATTCTATAGACTTGTACAGAACACATTTCCAATTGATGAATGATCTGATATTTACAATTTCAACCTAAAATTGAAACCCGAGACCGCCGACACACGAATCAGTCTTCTGTTTACTAAAATATAGCATACGCCATGAATGAATGGTAAAAAACTTAAGTTAAGTGGAACTAAGCACGAAAGAAGGTGGACATGAACGATGCTACAAACCATAGGTACTGAATGTCAAAGTCGTGGCCAAGTCATGTTTAATGATCACGATTTTTCTAATTGATCTGATATCTTCTCGAGATTCACGCCGAGATATTTCTATGTATCTTTCCGTGATACTTAATATATATCTATACATTATATACATTTATACGTCATCATTGCCTTGCCCTGCTCCCAATTTCATTAGGGGTCGGCGCAGTATGTTTTATCCTTCCAAACATCCCTATCAGCCGTCATGTCTTCATTCACCCCTTTTTCTTTCATATCTTCAGTCACGCACTCCATCCATCTTTTCTTTGGCCTTCCTCTGCTCGCCCATCCATCAACTTTCATATATACATTTATACGTATGGTTAAATAAATAAATAAATACACCCAACAGTCACGTGCATAATTCTGACCCCACATTAGGATAAATTTCCTGTGTCGTGGGGATCAGAAACTACGAGAGTCTTTTCGGTCTCACAAACACCCAGACCCGTTACAAATATTTGTGGATCACACAAACATTTGTCTCAGTGCGGGGATCGAACCAACTGCGCAACGAGGCTGTTATATTTCTTAAGCTTAGGCATACGGAATTGAATTCAAAGAAATAGAATAAATATATACTTGTTGTTATATACCTCTCGACTGCCTCGTGGTCTCGCGGTACAAGTATGTGCCGTGCGATCTAGAGGTCCTGGGTTCGATTCCCGGGTCGGGCAAAGTGTTATTGGGTTTTTCCATTAGGAAATTCTCAGTAACAGCACGGAGTCTGGAAATGTGCCCGAAAAACGGCAATAGGTCCGCCCCCTATTACGTGGGACTGATACATACTTTGCGAAATGTGGGTGCAGAAATGCATCTCTGCCTACCCCTTCGAGGAATACAGCCGTGAGTTTATGTATGTATGTAATTAAAAAAATATATTTTTGGTTTATAACGATTTAACTTAAATTCAATTTAAATATTTTCATATGAACCTTAGGAAGTAATATAAGCCACTTTTTATCCCGGAAAAATACAATGATTAGTATAGGCACGGAATTCAAAAATGCGCCCGTGCAGAGCTCGGCCCCACGGCATGTTTGTCATATTTTCATTATAGCATTTAAACATGTAGAACAATAAAGAAATATGCCCATTTGGCCAACTCTGGTCAGTTTTACCAAAAAAATGTATCCATCAAATGTGAAACTATCACAATATCTCAGGTAGACAGGTCGAGATAGAGCAAATATTTGTTATAGGCGTGGCGCTTCACGGATGTTTGCAAATATAGGTAACCGTCCTTCACGTAACAATCTCCTCTTAGAATTCCAATATTGTTTTTTTGGATTACAGTGTCCCTTACGAGAAAAGAAGTTTATTTTAATGTATCACGTTTTAGTTATACTTCTGAGAGAGCTAGTCAAAATGAACGTCAATATTATCAAGTAAAAAATATATATTTTCCCACCTGAAAATTGAATCTGGGATCGTTCAATCGCTCGCCCTACACATATGCGAGTCCGGCAGTCTAATTATGTTGATAGCAAGTGACGCATAGCTGTCGGACGGACCAAGGCCGACCGCATGTCAACTTGTCCATCTAAATATCGTTTGTGTGATATTTCTTATATTAGATGGCATTTTAGTATTTGGTTTTCCATTTTACACCTATGACGGATGTCTAACTAGTCACTAACAGAAGCTCCATTTGTATTATATAATCAGTACACTCTATTAATTTCTAATAGTACAGCCACACTTTCAATGGTATCACTGCCTCATTGAAAAACTGAAGATTTCCTGTGGCTTTTGTCATCATCATCATCATCAGCCCATTTACGTCCCACTGCTGGGCACGGGCATCCTCTACAACGGAGAGGATTTAGGCCGTAGTCCACCACGCTGGCCTAGTGCGGGTGTGCGGATTACACACCTAAGAAATTTCTAAGAACTTTTAGGTGTGCAGGTTTCATCACGATGTTTTCCTTCACCGTTAAAGTACGTGATAATTCCTTGTGAATACACACATAACTTTGAAAAGACAGATGTGTGTGCCTGGGGTTTGAACCCGCGACCGTCGAGATTCTCGACCGCGTGCCCAAACCTCGAGGCCATTACGACAAGGAAGAAATTATTATGTAAAAATTATAGATAACTCTGACGATTGCATAATATTTAAATTCTGATATTCTCGTTTATGGATCGATATTATTGGCAACAATTTAAATCGGCTATCGCTCGTTAATCTGTCACGACAAAAGGTTAATGTGAGGTAAGTCATTACCACCACGCGAAATTTAAAAGCACATCTGCTTCAGATAATGTGCTTTGTCATCATATAAAAACTACTCGTACACCTTCTGTAATCTAAAAATACGTCAAAACCAGTGGCGGTACTTCTATAGAAGCCCAAAGCCCAACTTGCCTTACAGAATTCTGAATAATAATCTTTAAGCTCTAAATATTTATTTAACAAAAGTTTCTTTTTTTGCCTCAGTAGGCAGACGAGCAAGCGGTCCGCCTGATGGTAAGCGGTTACCGCCGCCCATGGACTAAAGTAATGCCAGGGGCACGACCCAGCCGCTGCCTACCGTGTGGTAGATTTGACATATTAATAAGAATATCCTGACGCCACAATAAACAATTATAAACTAGACATTACACAATTAACGTGTAACGCTTTTGGGCTTCTATAGAAGTACCGCCACTGGTCAAAACGTATATTATAACCGACTGTGTCTGGGCGCAATTTTATAAAATAAAAGTAGCGTATGTTACTTCTCAAGGTCCCATCTATGTCCATTTCAAAATTCATTCAAAACGGTTCAGCAGTTTTTAAGTTTATTTGATATAAAATTACAAAACACAAACTTTTTCTGTTAATGATATAAGTATGAATGACTTTGTTGATCGTCATCAAAATAATAAAGCTTACTTGATAAGTATAGAAGTCGTGATGGCCTTGAGGTTTAGGCACGCCGCCCAGAATCTCGACGGTCGCGGGTTCAAACCCCAGGCACACACCTCTGACTTTTCGAAGTTATGTGTTCACAAGGAATTATCACGTACTTTAACGGTGCAGGAAAATATCGTCATAAGACCTGCACACCTAAAAGTTCTTATGAATTTCGTTTAGGTGTGTAGTCCGCCAACCCGCACTAGGCCAGCGTGGTGGACTTAGGCCTAAACCCTCTCAGTTGTAGAGGAGGTCCGTGCCCAGCAGTGGGACGTATATGGGCTGATGATGATGATGATGATGATATGTATGCTTGCCACAGCAATATATATACATATAACTCATATAATGTCACACTTTTTTGTAATGTTCTCAATAATGAAAAACAAATCAATATTTAAACCACTTCTTCTATCACCTAAATATACTTTTTCTCTTTCTACGCTGAATGTGGATGTAAGTGTGTAAATAATAAAATTTATACTTTAAAAGTTGATGACACATTGTTCTGATCACACTGAGATGCTAATCTAGTGTCGTGGCTTTAGTAAATACGTACAAATTAATTATTACATTAGCTGAGGTGTAAAGTAAACGTATTGGTTCTGCTGTATCAGAAAATATGACACTTATCAGTTAACACAACAAGAGTCAGACCTGAAACAAATATTTGTCAATCACATGCACATCATACAAACATTTGTCTCGGTGAACAGTCCAAATCCTTGTGATTAACTTCTATCCTACCTATCGTTTAGGAATACTGAGTCGAAAATTAACATTTCACTGTTCGCAATTGCGTAATCATAATCATCATCATCATCAGCCCAAATACGTCCCACTGCTGAGCACGGGCCTCCGCTACAACTGAGATGGTTTAGGCCTTAGTCCACCACGCTGGCCTAGTGCGGGTTGAAGGACTACACACCTAAGAAATTTTTAAGAACTCTTAGGTGTGCAGGTTTCATCACGATGTTTTCCTTCACCGTTAAAGTACGTGATACTTCATTATGAATATACACATAACTTCCAAAAGTTAGAGGTGTGTGCCTGGGGTTAGAACCCGCGACCGTCGAGATTCTCGACCGCGCACGTAAACCTCGAGGCCATCACGACGTAATCATAATAATTAATTTTAATTATAATTATATTTTTCATTGCAAAAATCACAACACAGAATGCTATAAAAAAGCACACATTTAAATACAAGCTGGTAAAGAAAGGCTCAACAAATCATTTTTAATTTTCTTCGAAAAAACACAAGATTTACACAACTGACTGCGCTACCGAAAAAAATACAAACCCTGAAGAATATTCAGAAGGAAACAATAAACAAAAAAATCAAGCGATAAAAATCCATAAACGTTTTATTTATCGCGTCCTCTAAAAGTTAAAAATGAATCACACCATTCCACTGCTTACGGAATTTATTGAAAACGACTGTTTTCTGCACGCGAATGTGTCTACGTTACATTTAAGTCTAGAAACGAATGACTAAAGTAATAATATCCAAATTTTAATATGATTGATACAAATCGCATGCCTCGTGGTCTCGCGGTACAGTAACAGTTCTCAGTAACAGCCCGGAGTCTGGAAATGTGCCCGAAAAACGGCAATAGGCTCGCCCCCTATTACGTGGGACTGATACATACCTGGCGAAATGTGGGTGCAGAAATGCACCTCTGCCTACCCCTTCGGGGAATACAGGCGTGAGTTTATGTATGTATGTGATTGATACAAATACTATTTGATAATAGTATCATTTTACGAAATACGCAACTGGTATTCTCCCTATCAAGATACACAAGTGGTAAAGGTGTACTTGTATGTAGAATCAGCCTCTGTATATCTAGTTTACATAAGGCCGTCAGTCAGTAGTGATGGCCTCGAGGCTTAGACGCGCGGTCGAGAATCTCGGCGCGCGCGGGTTGACACTCCAGGCACACACCTCTGACTTATCGAAGTCATGTGTGTATTCACAATGAATTATCACTTATTTTAACGGTGGAAAAAAAACATCGTGATGAAACCTGCACACCTAAAAGTACTTAGGAATTTCTTCGTTGTGTAGTCCGCCAACCCGGGCTAGGCCAGCGTGGTGGACTAAGGCCTAAACCCTCTCAGTTGTAGTGTACACCCATGCCCATGATGTATATGGGCTGATAATGATGCTTTATAACTAATGTGTCATTGCTCCGATGATTAGAGATGGTCTACTGAGATTATTAGGGGTCGCGGGTTCGAATTTGAGGCATACATCGATAACTCTTTAGTGTATAATCATTGCAGGGAAACCTGCATACCGCATAAAATATTTGAAGTGAAAACTTGCAGCCTAAGCCCTTTCAGTTGTAGAGGAGTCCCGTGCCCAGCAGACGTATATGGGCTGATGATGATAAAGCCGTCATAATTGTGGCAACTGATGAGGGATGATCTTAGTCGTTTCATGTCAGCCCCGACTTGGACAGTACTACATCTATGATTAGATGCGGTATCACTTGGCTGTTCCTCTGTAAAAATCTGTTCGGCGGTTTCTGTATGACTGGGTAACAAACATACATTCATATTGGTAATATTGGCAGGATAGCCGGATGTGCATATATTTTGGGATGTAAGCTGATGGCCTCCTTTGGCCTTTGGCGGCCTTTACCTTGTCGTGATATGTGGGCGAAATTAAACCGGATTACAATTTAACTTGAATAAAGGGTAATCCCGTACACAAATTTTATTTATCCTCGTTGAATATGCTTATAATAATACAAATTGATACTACCAACAGTCTCATACCTAGTTCAGATCCCACATTAAGATACAAGTCTTGTGTCGTGGGTATCAGAAACTACGAGAGTATTTTCGGTCTTAAAAACACCCAGACCCGAAACAAATATTTGTGGGTCACACAAAAAATTGTCTCGGTGCGGGAATCGAGCCCGCGGCCTCTCGGTTTGCAGGGTGGTGTTTAGTCAACTGCGCCACGGACTTTGTATAAACATACATATATAACCTCACACCTGTATTCCCCGAAGGGGTAGGCTGAGGTGCACGTAATAACGGACGAGCCTATTGCCGTTTTTCGGGTTTTTTTCATCATCAGCCCATATACGTCCTACTGCTGGGCACGGGCCTCCTCTACAACTGAGAGGGTTTAGGCCTTAGCCACCACACTGGCCTAGTGCCGGTTGCCGGACTACACACCTAAGAAATTCCTAAGAACTTTTAGGTGTGCAGATTAAATCACTATACTTTCCTTCACCGTTAAAGTAATTCATTGTGAATACACACATAACATGGAAAACTCAGAGGTGTGTGTGTCTAGGGTTTGAATCCGCGACCGCCGAGATTCTCAACCGCGCGCCTAAACCTCGAGATCATCACTATTTCACCATAATAATGCTATTTTATTGTGATAGTCATATATTTTATGAGTTCAAACCTACAGCGAAAACTGGCATGTTTAGGATCCGATAATGCCTAAACAACAAAACCGACACACGAAATAGTATGCTGGTAATTTAGCTTAATGGCAGTTGTCATTTAACCACCAAGATAAACAAGTTTAACGCGCTCTGCCGGATCCCGAGGGACGTCGTGTATGTATGAACAAGCAACGTTCATATCCAACTCATTGTAAATAATATGATCGAAAATCTAATTGTCTTTGTTGAAAATCGTAGATCAATGTCTTATTTATCTGTTTTCTTGAAGTTATACTTCTTTAGGCGCGTTATGAAAAAATCATAAGAGTGAAATTTTAAGATGCGCGCGCATCACTGTAACACAAAAGTAAGACGTCGAAGCTGCCTATGTGCTCCAATATAATTGACAGATTGAAGCTCCCTATGTTAAATGTAAGTGTCAAATGGATCAGAATGGTTTACACACCCAAGAAATTCCTAAGAACTTTTAGGTGTGCAGATTTCATCACGATGTTTTCCTTCGCCGTTAAAGTACGTGATAATTCTATGTGACTACACACATAACATGGAAAAGTCAGAGGTGTGTGCCTGGGCTTTGAACCTGTGACCGTCAAGATTCTCGACCGCGGGCCTAAACTTCGAGGCCATCACGACTTGTTTTAAATTTTCTTACTTAATTAAAAAAAGTGAGTTCGCCAAATACTCCAGAAGACATTCAACATTTGCTTTTGGAATGTGTCGGGAACAAAAATGAGCGGGACCTGCTGCTGGATGAATTTAAGTTGAATTTGTTAGACGTCGCGTCGGAAGGATTCAAAGAATTTTGTCAAATCCAAAATCTGATGCCGCTATACGCTTTTGCCAACTAATCAAGGAAATTTATCCAGGAGACAGCGTTCTATGCTCCTTTTTTATATTTAGTAATAGACAAAAACTAAAATGTATAAAAACCGCGAATAAAATTAATTTATAAATAAGCAAAATATCTATTTTTGTTTTTGAAAATAATTTCCTCATACTAAGACGCCAATAATTACTGTATTTACTTACCGAACTTGTAACATACTGCGGTTTTTCCTACTACTCTTAAATAAAAAAGACGCAATTTAATTAAAATGCAGCTATAAAAAAACGTTCGTCAACTGCCATTGCTATTCACACCACGGAGTTGAGTTTATTAAACACGTCTTCTACATCACCGACAGCGAATCTATCAGTAGGTAATTTGAATATTTATATACAAACCTCCTGAGGTATGATCGCCTCGTTAGTCACGTGGCTTAAATGTGCGAAGTGCGATCGAGAGGTCCTGGGTTCGATTCCTGGATGGGTCAAAGTATTAACGGCCATACACACACCTGAATCCCACAAGAATAGGCAGAAATTATTAAGTGACACAAGCTGCGATCATGACACACCTATTTTTCTTCTTCAACTTCCCCTTTCTGCTCATACACAAACGTCAGATTCGTGATGTTCTCCGCAAAAGCCAACTTTTGAGTTTGTGTTATCTAATTATTTTTTTGTTGTTCTTGAAAAGTGTCAATACAAAAGTGCGCAAAAAACCGCATTAGGTTAAGTAGGATTTAAAACAAAGCAGGTGAAACGGGTGTGAATAAATACAAATCTGTCGACTCCTTCGGACAGGCGTGAGTTTATGATGATGATGATGATATGTATACTAGGTTTAGCGACTTCGCCCTGCTTACACCTCACTTAGTCTAGTTGATGTAAAAATAAAGTGTAGATAATGATAGGTTTCATAATGAATTGGTAACTTCGAGTTATGTTTACCGGAGTATAAAGTATGTGTGCTGAATTCCACTTAAATTGCAAAATCAAACAAGCAAACTTATATTAAGAAACATAAATAGACACCTCACAGGGACTATCCCGTGAAGTTGAGAGGGCTTAGGTTTCCTACTATACTAGTCCTGCTTATGGACTCGGCATTCCAAGTGAAGTCTAAAATACGCTATTTAAAAAAAACTTATCAAAGTGTATTGCAGTTATTATTGCTTCCATTTTAAGATACGGCCTAATATTTTGGGGAAATTCCCCTAACAGAGAGCTGGCGTTTAGGGCTCAAAAACGATGCATTCCAGCAATCACAAACGTTGACTCAGCCGACTCCTGCATACCATATTTTAAACAACTTAAGATACTCCCACTTCCGTGTATGTTTATCTATGAATGTGCTATTTTTTCAAGAACAAATATCCACCTTTTTAAATTTAGTAACCGACCCAGACGCAATGATAAGATGACATAAATATACCCCACAAAACTAATGCATAAAATAATGCATTTTATAAGAGTGTGTTCCACCTGGTTCCTCAAATATATAATAGGCTACCGAAGTCCATTAGAGAATTGAATGACATCAATAATTATAAAGGTGCATTGTTTAAATTTTTAATGAATAAATGTTATTATAATTTTAATGATTTTCTTAGTATTAATTGAGATGTAGTAATGCTTTTGGTTTGTTTTTATAGTGTAATATAGTTCTAAAGTTAGATTTTCATTAGATTTAAGTTGCATTATTGTATGCCAACACGGCGGGTCATAGTTGTAACATTCCTATGTACCACAATAAAATATATTTGAATTTGAATTTGAATTTATTTTAAACCGCGTATGCCGGTATAATATCGCGACCACGCCTAACTAGGTCATCAAACATCTAAAAATTGAAATAAAACAACAAAAATCAACGTTATTCAAAGAATGTTATAAATCTAATCACGTCTACAAGGAACTCACAGTTCCGCGGCCTTGAATAAATTAAGATCCAATTTTAGTCACAAATATGTGGTTTAATTATGTGACAGGAAATTTATTATTCCGAAGACGAGTCTCATTTTAATCCGATTTTGATTAAAATAAAAACTCGCTAATCAATTACGGGTCGTGAATAAATTTCGTAAAACAAGAATTTCATAAAAAGCCGATGTTTAAATTGAATATTTTCTTAATCGTGGACGTGAGTTAATTTATGTAAAGTTATTGAAATTGTTAGCAAAAATATATACTACCTAAGTAACTAAGTTGCACTACCTACGTAAGAATTAAATTTTAAAAAAATCTAAGAGTCGTAAATTTATCTTACATAATCGTCGGCATATAAAAAGGTATCAACAAACAAAACACTGCCACAAAGAATTCGATTCATAATCAAAGCATAAACCAACTTTCAAAAAAGGAACAATGAGCGTACTCCATTGTTTGCGAGTCGCACCTTCAAGAGGACGCAGAACGCATACAAAACACAAAGTAATTAAAAAAAAACATATATATTTATTAAAATACTGCTTTATAATTAAATACTTATACTAAATATCACTTAGGGGGCAACATCGTTTCCATGAGGGATCACGTTATCTTTCTCAGTGACTTCCTCAGGCTCGGAAGGCGTGCTCGGTTCTTGTTTGTCTTCAACCGCAGCTTCTGTCGTGGACGTTGCGGCTGCCGTGGTTGGTGCTGCGGTTGTCGGGGCTGCTGTCGTCACTGTTGTGGTCGGCGCCGAGGTTATTGGCGCAGCAGTGCTCGACGGTACTTCAATGTTCTCTTCTGTAACCTTTTCAACTTTCTGCTCCCTCTTGTAAGGCAGTCCGGTCGATACAATTGGCACTTCGCGATCTGAGTCCTGAGATTTGTCGGCTAAACCGTTGATCAACGCTGTGATTACCAGGTAACCATCAGAAGTCAAATCAGCTTTCACATCTTCGCTGCTAGCATTCGCTGGGAGCGTGTATGTGTGGAAGAACTGGCTGGCGAACACATCGCGCTCGTCTTGCTTAGCCTCCTGTGATCCTTGGACGAAGATGAAGTCTCCCTTCACCTTGACCTTAAGGTCATTCTTCCTGTAGTCTTTCACGTTAACTACAACTTGGAATTTGTCGTCTTCGGTGTAGATCCTGGGGCCGATGTCGGCGAAGCTCGGGATCAGTTTCCATAGGGGGGCGAAGAGGCTGAAGGGAGAGAGACTCATCCAAGGGAAGGAGAAGTCATCGTCTGTGATGGTCGTGACTGGTTGCGGGATGACGGCCCGGTCGGATGCGGGGTAGGCAGAGACGACCGCGAGGACAGCGAGTCCGAAAACGGCAACTAAGCGCCGCGAGAACATTGTGACGTGCGCACGGTACGGCTGTGCAACTAGAACTGTGACCGGCGCGCGCTGAGAAGGCTTTATAGAAGTGGCGGGGGGCAGGGAGGTGCGTAAGCGCATCGCTGACTGTGCGCCTATAGATTCGCTAGCGTAGATGTGTTGTTAGGTAGTGAACAGTTGTTTTGTCTCTGAGAGAAAAGTAAAAAAAATATGTTTCATATATAAACAGTTTAAAGAAGTAATTACGTAATGTCCATATAGTTTTTCGTGTCTAAATAATTAAATTATGAGCTATAATTCTTTAACTTTTGTAAAATATTTCAATCTTTTATTCACGTGACAAACTATTTAAATAATTTAATACTTTATTTTAAGGATCCCTTGCATTAAATAATTCATTTAGTGTGTGTCATTTTATGCATTTTATAGGTTGTTCTGACATAAACAAGTTAACTAAATCCACAAAAACAACTATAAACCACAGAAATTCTGTAACAACTTCATTTGCATTACATAACATTGACATAAAACTTTTAACAACCCGACTTGTTGACACAATGAATGCAACTGACAGTAAAAAAGCGCATAAAAACTGAACAGCAATAGTTTTTTACGTGCATACTTGAAACGGTCGATGGACTTTACTGAATGTCTGTAAAATACGAACAGTACCGATACGGCGGCAATATTCGTATTTATTGAAAACATTTATTCGTTATGCACGTCCAGATAACTGTTTTAAGGAAAATATACGCCTGTAATTTATTTCTGTGAGCGTACTCGCCAATTTTCGTTTTTATGACATTCATGTGAAATATACGACACTACACTTGACTTGTAGTATTCAATTTGAAATCTTGTGTGTAAATATTTGTACTCAATCGCGCAAATATATTTATATCAATTTTGAAGACATTTGGTTTTCGTAATTGATATGAAGTAGTGACGGCCTCGGGGTATAGGCGCGCGGTCGAGAATCTCAGCCGCAGGTTCAAACCCCAGGTACACACCTCTGACTTTTCGAAGTTATGTGTGTATTACAATGAATCATCACTTACTTTAGCGGTGAAGGAGAACATCGTGAAAAAACCTGCACACCTAAGTTTTTAGAAATTTCATACGTGTGTAGTCCGCTAACCCGCACTAGGCCAGCGTGGTGGCCTAAGGCTTAAATCTTCTCAGTTATAGATGTCCCTGTCCAGAAGTGGGACGTGTAAGGGCTGATGATGATGATGATGAATTGATATGATAAATGTCTTCCGCCTAAATATAACATCTAGTAGGCAAATTGGTCATTTGACCCATGACGTCACTAACAGCTTGTAATATAAAGTTTCGAGTATAAATCTAACTATTTGACAGACATATAAAATTTAAGTTAATAAATGTTAGTTTGTTAAAAAAAATCAATTATTACTGTTTACCGTAACTGTTTGCTATATTCGGTATAAACTATATAAGAATATGTTTCCTCCTTTACTAAACAACAGTACATAGAACATCCCAAAACAGATACCTACTGATAAAATATAAATTCAACTATAAAAACTAAGTCAGGTTAAAACTACAGAGGCATGTCCAGTCTGTGTTCACACAAACGTCAACATAATCTATGACGGCGACCTTGTAAGGCCAGCTTCTAGAGTTCTCCTAAACGGCGCGAAATCGAGTGCGCCCGCTCGCGTCCATCACGTATCGTTGAATCAACGTTTTATTATCATTTCCCATAATGCACATCATCATCATGCACATTATATGCACGATACCAGTAAGCTGATGTTATAGCTGACTACTGAAGTTGTGTTTACTTTATACGGTTTTTATTGCTCGGTTTTTTAACATACATACGAATGTATTGACTTATCTGACTATTGACCGTGATTACCATTTAGCATAAAAATAGGAGTAGTATTTTTATTGCTCGAGTTTTAAATATAAATGCGACTGTTTCTCCGAAGAGTAGACAGAATTTAAATTGTTTGATAAAATTTATTCTCTTACACGGAAAATATTATATACCGAGGCCGTCTAGCTGATGGAATTTTCTTTCCTAGAACTAGAACCTTCTCCGACCCGAGAATGAAACTCGATCAATCTCTAATTTCACGCGGTCAATTTACGTTTAAGTTCACGGAATCAACAAAGCAGGAAAAAATTATGCATTCAACAGGACAAACGAGTCCCAAAAAATAAAAAGTCTAAGATCAAATAAAGCTTATTATGACCAATAATATAGGCTTTTTTATTTTTAATACGTTTTAGTAGTATATGATTTTATTAGGTTTTTCTTTTTATATAAACCCTGAAATACTGAGTCGAATTCACAGTTATATTTTGTTTTCTGTTAAAAAAAAATTTAAATAGGATTCGAATGATTAAACAGCAGAAAAACAGGGTATTATATGATTTCATTGAACGATTGATTGAATTTCAATTTATTTTACAGTTGCTCATCGTTAAAATAATATGATAATAATTTCACTGGTTTTAATTACTGAAGCTGTAATTAATACGAAGTTAATTGAATTATTACTTTCTGAGAAATAAAGCTTCGTTTATTAGTAATCATCGAAATATCACGAGTACCTATACTTGTGATAAATATTAATCGATCTATTCAAATAAACTTTTTTTTAAATATATTACTCCTTCACGAGACCTTAGTTTTAATAATAAAAAGAAAGCATTTAAAAGAAAAAGTAAGAAAATTTAATAAACTAAAAACTGCATAATAAACGGTAAATATTCCTTTTGAACTAATAAACAATGTACCATCCTACTTATTCCAACACAATTTCCTCAAGGAACTATGTCTTAGCCATTCGCGGCTGCTATTAAAAAAGTAATGCTTTCAACTTGGAAAGTTGCGCAGTCATCGGGGAACGTTGCGGACCCTCTCATGTCCAAAGAGGTTCGCCACAAAAGCACTCAATAATATCACCTCAAAACGTTGAGTGGGGAAATCGCTTCGTAATATTGAAAAGGAAACTCGGGAATGAATGGCCTGGCCCTTTAACTGACTAATGCGTCATTTTGTACGTACGGCACAGATAAAAAATAATTCCCGCCAATTTTATTGTTATAATTTGGCGTCACAGGCTGATTTCTTGATGTTGACATAATGTGTTTAGATTAAGAAAAAAGTATAGTTCCAATTTTAAATGTTGATTTAACAAACAAAGAAGTGTGTATTTTAAACTCTTTTGATTATTTTTAAATAAAATCCGTTGCTATATAATTAAACAAAATTATATTATTATAAAGTGTCAGTCAGTTAGTATATTTTAATGTTTCCTGTAGTGATTTTGTAATGATAGCGATTATTTACATAATTAATTCGGAGTCGTTTCACGTTTGAATACTGAAGATTACTCTTAATCGGTATGTCATATTGCCCGCCATTTTCTGATTATTACAGCCACATGCGAATACAACCTTTGTGACGCAGTTAATAAGGTCGAGAATGATGTGTAAATAATGGACGAACATTATTACACACAATGTAAGCATTGAAATTCGATCATAAAGTCACGTATAGGTGAGTTACAGTCAGCGAGGAATAATTTTGTGCAATATTCGTTGATTTTACCTGGAAAGTGTTATTATCCGATCAATGCATACATTGGAGGATATTGGTATCCGGATAGCGGTAACAATACATCGTAATTGTGCCGAAGACAATTAGTAGGTAACTTCTCGATACTCGGTAATCTGTACTAGACTGTACTTACTATCTGGATTACGCGCGGACTGTCGAGACAATATATGACAGTCGCAGGTTTAAATCGCACATATTTCTCACATGCAAAATTATGGTACAATAACCGCGTCCCGAATAATATTATTGAGTTATTCCATTAATTAATTCTCAGCATCAGCGCGAAGTCCAAAAATTTTCATCATCAGCCCATATACGTCCTACTGATGGCACTGGCCTACAAATGAGAGGGTTCGTGTCGTGATGGCCTCGAGGTTTAGGCACGCGTTTGAGAATCTCGACGGTCGCAAACCCCAGGCACACACCTCTGACTTTTCGAAGTTATGCGTGTATTCAAAAATAATTATTACGTGCTTTAACGGTGAAGGAAAACATCGTGATGAAACCTGCACACCTAAAAGTTCTTAGGAATTTCTTAGATGTCCGCCAACCCGCACTAGGTCAGCATGGTGGACTAAGGCCTAAACCCTCTCAGTTGAGTCCAAAAACTGTTCTCGGCTTATGATGGAAACATAATGACACGAGACGCGACTGTAGGGAAACGCCTATCCGTTCGGAGACACAGGCGTAAGGATATGTAGTATGTACATCTAAAAGTGGCAGAGCGACGATACGTTAAGCTTGAATTCTAGCTAACATTGGAAACTAATAATGTCCCATCAGCAGAATAAAATTCCAACCATTGTTCTCGAAAATACTTATATTTCCATATAAATATGTTATATTACAAAATTCACAAATAATTTGAGATACATTAGAAGCACTGCCTCGTGGTCTCGCGGTACAAGTATGTGCCGTGGGATCTAGAGGTCCTGGGTTCGATTCCCGGGTCGGGCAAAGTGTTATTGGGTTTTTCCATTAGGAAATTCTCAGTAACAGCACGGAGTCTGGAAATGTGCCCGAAAAACGGCAATAGGCTCGCCCCCTATTACGTGGGACTGATACATACCTGGCGAAATGTGGGTGCAGAAATGCACCTCTGCCTACCCCTTCGGGGAATACCTACAGGCGTGAATTTATGTATGTATGTATGTACATTAGAAGCAAACAGCAAGCAAGATAAACGCTTACAACCATAATGTCATTTTAAATGAGTACAATTTAGTCTTGAGTTTTTTTTTAAGTAAAAAAGTCTATAAAATACACAAGAGATGTTGTTGAGAGGGTTTAGGCCTTAGTTCACCACGCTGGCCTAGTGCGGGTTGGCGGACTACACACCTAAGGAATTCCTAAGGGCTTTCAGGTGTGTAGGTCTCCTCGCTATGTTTTACACACAGTTAAAGTGCGTGATAATTCATTATAAATACACACATAATTTGGAAAAGTCAGAGTTTAATGCCTGGAGTTAGAACCCGCGACCACCGAGATTCACGACCGCGTGCTTAAACCTCGTGGTCATCACATCAATCATCATCAAATCATCAATGGAAGGCGCACAAAGACAACAGCTATTGTTTATTCCTCTACGGAACCCATTATCACCGCTCCGAATTAACCTTGACGTAATCTCACATCAAACCAAGTCATCGACTCCATTACAAATCGCGCATTACTTGATAAAGTAAAATGCAAACATTTTTTGTTTACTGAAAGTTTAAAGACGCTACTAAACAGCCAGAAGAGCCATTTTCAGGTAAATATTTGTGTTACATACATACATACATAAACTCACGCCTGTATTAATTGAAGGGGTAGGCAGGGATGCATTTCTGCACCCACATTTCGCCAGGTATGTATCAGTCCCACGTAATAGGGGGCTAGCCTATTGCCGTTTTTCGGGCACATTTCCAGACTCCGTGCTGTTACTGAGAATTTCCGAATGGAAAAACCCAATAACACTTTATTTGTGTTACATTATGTATTTTAGGAACAGATCCAAATACGATTATTTTGTCATTGGCCGTTTATGTTCATCATCATCATATACTGCCCATTGCTGGTCACTGGCCCTGACTCTACAACTGACCTTGTTAGGCTTAATATAAGTGAACTCGAAAGGAAGTTAAAATTAATCCTCAATAGAATAAATATAATTAAGTATCAAAAACTAAACACGTATACTTCCGAAAAAAATATTACTATCCGTTCTGAGCATGGAACCCAGGAACCCCATCATCAAAAGTCATAAAGTTATGCCTATTACCACCAAATCAGTCACGTAATGGCCACGAAAAGTAAGCCGCGCATATTATCTTCAGCGTTATATAAATTGACATACCTCACGTTTGTATGTATGTATGTACGTGTTATTTACTGCCGCATAGGTAATGTTCATTGTGCTTGAGATAACAAAATACTTTTGCTTTTTATTAAAATAACACATTACCTTGCGTGACTCAAAGTTATGTTTTTACGCTTGATAATGCCTATTTTTACACTCCGTAATATCCAGATATTTTTATATAAAAAGGTACTCAAACAACGAACGGATATAAAAACAAGTATGTTTAAGTGAACAGAAAATGTAGGAGTATAACCCTGAATCTATTGTACTGTAATTTTTAATAAATTTGAATCAAACATGGTGTAAAAAATGTATTTTATTGTAAAAAAAGCGTGAGGTGCATGGAGTCAATAGTTAGATATGAATAGAAAAATTATCATTTTATATTACCAATAATATAACCCTGCATAGTATGAAAAACCCAATAGTATTACATTCTAGAGCGCTCTATTTGAAGCGGCCTGCATCCAACGACTTCCTGCGACTTTGGTGAGACCAGTCCATCTTTTGGGTGTACGTCCAACGCTACGCTTGCCGGTACGTGGCCTCTACTCGAGAACGGTTTGTCCATTCGCCTATTTTCACGTGACTACGGCCTAGCTCTGCCATTTACCACTTAGCCCTAGCATGTTTCTTCCTATCCTTACCACAAATAGAACAAGTATAAACCATCAATTGAGCTATGACGCTGAGTTATTTGCGCTATACCGTCTTGATACACCGGGAAAACCGAGTACCTACGCTTGCACAACCAATTTACTTACACTACACAAAGTTTACTGACGCTGTTTACAAAACGTGACATTTATTTGTAGGCAAAAATGTTTATCGCTCGAAATATTCCATATCGATCTTGCTAAAGAATATTCTGGACTGTACTTGATGATATCATTCTATATCAGTGGCGGTACTTCCATAGAAGCCCAAAAGCATTACACGTTAATTTGTGACACGACCAAGTGCTCTCTCGTTCATGGCACTATTCAAAGGTAGTCTGATTTAAATCTTATGGAGACTTAATTTCTGTCCTTGACAGTCTGTTTGGATTGTAGATTAGGGTCCATAGAAATATCAAAATGCGTGAGTGCTAAAAACTGAGGTTTGGCGTTTGATAATCCCACCAGTGGCGGTACTTCTATAGAAGCCAAAACCGTTACACGTTAATTGTGTAATGTCTAGTTTATAATTGCATATACAATTCTCATTTATATGTCAAATTAAAGCAATTAAAGATTTAAAGCTTAAAGATCATTTTGTTTTTATTTTTATTATTTTTACTCGGACTGACTGCCTCGTGGTCTCGCGGTACAAGTATGTGCCGAGCGATCTAGAGGTCCTGGGTTCGATTCCCGGGTCGGGCAAAGTGTTATTGGGTTTTTCCATTAGGAAATTCTCGGTAACAGCACGGAGTCTGGAAATGTGCCCGAAAAACGGCAATAGGCTCGCCCCCTATTACGTGGGACTGATACATACTTGGCGAAATGTGGGTGCAGAAATGCGCCTCTGCCTACCCCTTCGGGGAATACAGGCGTGAGTTTATGTATGTATGTATTTTTACTCGGAATTTTGTAAGGCAAGATGGGTTTTTGGGCTTCTATGGAAGTACCGCCACTGTTCTATTTATGTATGGGATAGCCGTGATAACGTCGATTGTCGATAAATTAATAATTGCATGCTGTGGTCGCCTATAAATAACAACCTAAAATAAGTTAATGAGTAATTAGATGCGTGCTCTAGACAAAATCTAAGCGATCTCTGAGCGAACATGGCTTGTCTAAGCTATTGTTAACTTTGACGATGAAATAATTTCTTGTTTGTGGAGTCCGCCAACCTACTCAAAGAAAAATACTTTCTTTCTAATTATCTTTGATGCGGGATTATGAGAAATTAGGTCGCCTTAGATTCGCTGAGCTTCATTGCTCGGCGTCGATACTGTGCGTGCCGCTGTTGATCATGGAGCACAGGAGTTACAGTGGCGGGTGTGTGGTGGGATAAGGCCAAAAATACTCAAAACCAGCTAGGTGGTTTGCTCTTCGCTCAGTTGTGTAGGGGAACTGTTCTCAACAGGCAAACATGTATGGGCTGATATAAAGATGAATGTTGAAATCTGACGATGATTGAATTAGGTCCGACTGCTCACTAAGTAACGTTGCAAATCCGAATTTAATGCAATTATTTGTTCAAAATAAGATAATGCATGAAATAGGAAATAAGGCAGCCGAGTGAAACGACCTCCGTAGAGGATTCGTCATAAACACATCACGTTGGCTCGCAATAAAAAGCTATTTTATTTACTCCTTTTTCCTCTGACATTGCGGTCTTCGTCTACAAAACTCATTTATTTTTATTTACCAACTTTAAGCAACATCGTCGTGAACTTCAAAATTGAATCTAGAGAAAGTGGAAAAGGGTAGATAGCAAACAATGCATACATACATACATAAACTCACGCCTGTATTCCCCGAAGGGGTAGGCAGAGGTGAATTTCGACACTCACATTTCGCCAGTATTTCCTAATGGAAAAAACCCAATAACGGGACCCGGCAATCGAACCCAGGACCTCTAGATCGCTCGGCAAATACTTGTACAGCGAGACCACGAGGCAGTCAAAATAGCAAACAATGGGCATTTATTCATGTCCTTGCTCGTTTTTTGGTCATCTTTCAGGAGCTACACGTTTTAGCAGGACAAGATGTAACCTTTCTGACAATATCAGTAAAAAAACCTTTAAAATATCTGTAGATCGATCCAAATAATTAACCAAAAAAATTAAAATTGACTCATTGACATAAATTATTTTCATTGGTTCATTTATAGATCAATTTAGAGATTTGGATCAGAATTGTTTAGTGAAATTGACCGTGTCTATCTATATTTGTATCAAAAGTCATGAATAAATGTTCACTGATTTAAACATGATAGCATAAGAGACTGGCACTTACAATATTATCTATACTATCTATACAAATAAATAAAATTGGAGTGTCTGTTTGTAATATTAAAATAACGGCTTTTTAATAAATGCATTTTTTATTTTTATTTATCACTCTTTATTGTACACCACAACACATACAGAAACATGAATTAAGAATAAAATAAGTAAGAAAAAGAGTGGAACAAATGGCGGTCTTATCGCTGAATGTGATTTCTTCCAGACAACCGTAGGATGGACTGGAAAGTATAAGAAAAACAGAGTGTGCGTATGAGTGTATCATCATTGCCTTGCCCTGCTCCCAATTTCATTTGGGGTCGGCGCAGTATGTTTTATCCTTCCAAACATCCCTATCAGCCGTCATGTCTTCATTCACCCCTTTTTCTTTCATATCTTCAGTCACGCACTCCATCCATCTTTTCTTTGGCCTTCCTCTGCTCGCCCATCCATCAACTTTCATATCCATCACCTTTTTTCCTACATATGATTCATCCCTCCTCATAACATGCCCATACCACGACAGACGGTTTCCTTTCAGCTTTTCTATCAGAGGAGCTACTTTCAGGCTTCCTCTAACATATTCATTCCTCACTCTGTCAAACCGTGTTACACCACACATCCATCGCAACATTCGCATTTCCGCTGCATGCAGTCGTCTTTCGTCCGTCTTCTTCGTAGCCCAACACTCCGATCCATACAGTACGACAGGTCTTATTATGGACTTGTATATTCTGCCCTTCAATTTGAGGGGCATTCTGGGGTCACATATTGTGGATGAGACCTGTCGCCATTTCATCCATCCTGAGTTGATTCTCTGCCTTACGTCCCGGTCTATGTCTCCGTCGCTTTGCAAAAGTGACCCAAGGTAGCGAAATTCGGAACAAACTGGTATCGACATTCCATCGAGTGTGACGGACACAGAACTTGATAGACCGCCATAGTCGCAAAACATATATTGTGTTTTTGTTTTGCTGACTTTAAGGCCAACATTACCAAGTCTATGCCGCCACACCTCCAGTCTGTTCTGCACCTCGTGGCCACTTTCTGACACCAGCACAATGTCGTCAGCAAAGAGCATGCACCAAGGTGCCTCTTCCTGTATACCTGCCGTAACAGCATCCATAATCAACAGGAAGAGGTAAGGGCTAAGAGCCGACCCTTGGTGCACACCAACAGCGACATCGAAACTGGCTGTAAGACCAGCTGCTGTCCGGACTTGAGTACTGCATTTGCAATACATGGCGTATATTACGTAATTGTGTATACACGGTACATATACCAAAATAGAGTTTTTTACAATTTTTGTCTGTCTGTCTGTCTGTTCCGGCTAATTAAAGAATCGACTGTTAGGCGGAACAAAGTTCGCTGGGTCAGCTAGTTTATAAGTGTCCCGACCAGTTTTCTTCCGGGTGCAATTATTTTACCACGTCACCATCTTTAAATTTTAAGTGATAGAGGAAATTGATAGAGCGCCACATATATTCAGCTACAAATAATATAGCTGACGACCTCGTGGTCTCGCGGTATATTGAGTTTGCTAATCTGTGTAAGTAAATAAATAGTCTCAAAATTACTTTGGAAGTCTTTGGGCGAGGCCTATGCCCAGCAGTTGACGTCTTTCGGCTGATGATGATGAAATGTATCCGAAAAACGGGAATAGGTTCGCCTCATATTACATAGCACTTACAACCCAGATGGCAAAACGTGAGGAACACTTATGCCTACTCCTTCTGAGTTGCAGGCGTGAGAATGTACCATGTAAAATCAATGTATCTTACTAATATCTTACTAATATTATAAACGCGAAAGTTTGTATGTATGGATGTCTGGATGTCTGGATGTTTGTTGCTCTTTCACGCAAAAACTACCGAATGGATTTCAATGAAAGTTTACAATAATATAGCTTATACATCAGAATAACACATAGGCTATATATTTTTAAGATAGTGTGTGAATTGTCCAAAATATAACGATAATTGTCAAGTAAGTCGGGAAAAACTGCATCTGCGAGCTATTCTTGCGTACGCTGCAAAAACTGTAGAGTTTACACGTATATAATGTATGAGAGAAATGTTTACCTTAATAAGTCCTACAAAAAAGTCCGCGACAGCATATAACTATCTTTAAAATTACGAGGAATATGGTAAAAACAACAATTTCATTTTCTCATATAAACTGTTCTACCTAATTTCCTGTCAAACATTTTATGTTTATCCCGTCAATACGGTTAATGGTCCCCTCAAATTAAAGAACGTATTTAAATAAAGGTTTTGAATCGACAACATATATCCACAATATTCGAACAATTGCGTATTTTTCATTTTAAAAATGCAGAATAATCAGTAATGAAAAATGAGTGACATATTTATTAGTTGTCAAAAATGTATGCGAGCGTTCAGAAATTTATTTTTAAACTCCTTGGTTGTATCTGGTTTAAAATTTACAAACGAATGCAGGCTCGGTAGTCATCACGCTTCGTAATCTAAATAATGATTTCACTGATCCCAACGGATATACCCTTTGATTTTAGCATATATTGTCAATGCGAAAGTAACACTACTGTGTTATACTTTCACGCCTAAAATATTTGAGTTATTTGGATGATTTTTGTTATGGATAAAAACGGAAACATAAAAAGGGACGTAGGTTACTGTTTTTTTTTAATTCATTAAGTGTAATTTGGGCACTTGGGAGACGTTTAATAGATTTACTTATTATCTTTCTGCACCCAACCCTGAAGTCTATGCGGACGGAGTCGCGGGCAAAAGCTAGTATTACATATAGATCATGGATACCGTACGATAATCTATAATGTACAATTTTTTAAAAACAGTCGCATCCGGCAGTTAGCCTTCAAAGGTCGGTGATGCGTTGACGACCTTGCAAAGGGATTTTAATAACCAACTCTCGCTTACTTCACGCTTTTATCATTTTAGGGTGGCCTGTATTATATGGTACATCCGGTTTATTCCAGTTATATAAATGTACCACATACCTGGGGTTTGAACCCGCGACCGTCGAGATTCTCGACCGCGTGCCTGAATCTCGAGGCCATCACGACTCATTATTATGCCATATAGATTTGCCATATCACTTCATGGTTTAACTAGCCCACAATGATCATATGTGGTTACTTTAAATATTTATAATCTTTAAATAAACCATTTATTTGAACAGACGCTATTTAACTTGAAAGGAAATAATAATAAAGATTCACAATTTCTCGAAATTTAAAGACGATGAATCATTGCTTGCGCGGGCTTAGGCGCGGACCGCGAAGACCTAATCACCTACAATAAAAGAATTACATTTACCGCCTTAGAATGACCAACAATGATTCACTAAACGAATTGTGATTCATTTCTTCGACGTTTCCCTTTGTTTTAGCAGTATGCGTACATTAAAGTTATGTTCATTAACCTGATAGTGTAACGACTTTGGACGCGCAGTTTTTAAACCGCATTTGGTGAATAATTTGACGTATCACAGCTTGGCTAGGTATCTGAACATCATCATCAGCCCATATACGTCCCACTGCTGGGCACGGGCCTACTCTACAACTGGGAGGGTTTAGGCCACTCTTCAACTTCTTCACGCTTTTGACAGCCCCGTGGCGCAGTTGGCTAGACACCAGCTTGCGAAACGAGAGGCCGCGGGTTCGATCCCCGCACCGAGACAAATGTTTGTGTGATCCACAAATATTTGTTTCGGGTCTGGGTGTATGTGAGACCGAAAAGTCTCTCGTAGTTTCTAATACCCACGACACAAGACTTGTACTTAGTGTGGGATCAGAACTATGTATGTGACTGTTGGGTGTATTTATTTATTTAAATCAAGTGGGATTATCAAACACCAACCTACAGTTTTTAGCACTCACGCAATTTGATACCTCTATGGACCCTGTAGCGTAGTGGTAATATTAATTATAAATTGTAAGGTAGACGTTAAAATAAATTATAATATAAGCGCTGTTCTCCACTCAAACCGGTTCACTACTAAGTCTGATGTCGGACCGAGTGGACGTGCCAGACGCTATTAAAACTAAGCATTAGTGGTTTTATTTATACAAACCAAACCTGAAACATCTGGACATAACAGATAGGCCAAGCGCCGGAGAAAAAAAAGTAGGTAAGTTAAGCATCGTTCGGGACCTGGTTTTTTTTTTTGAATACGTTCAAGGGTGTCCCCTGAATGTAAATCCAAGATGGCGCGGCGGGGGGAGGTTCACTTCAGCCGCCATCTTGGAAAACACGTTTCATCGAATATCTCGCGAACCGCGCATCGTACGACAAAAATTGTAGAAATCATTATTGTAGATAATAATATTTTCCATCTTTTTTATTTGAAACTTTTTTTTTGTATAACGCATAGGTTTTTAAATATCAAACTTTTTACAATATGGTTTTTACTAAATATTTAGTTAATGGTTAAAAAAAATGTTAAAAAATAAAAATAAAATTACCTATAAATTTTATCGGAAACTTTTTTCCGTAGAATTTATAGTTTAGGAGCTATAACGCTGTAAATGAGATTATAATGAGATTATAATGCTGTATATTCAATTATGCGCCTATAAGTTGCAGTATATATTTCGAGTCGTTCGGAATTTCCCCCTCTTAACATTCCAACAGTATTCAGGTATAAATCCTAACCATTTTTGTTCCCTCGTGACGCTAGGGTCGTTCCCTCGCCTGTGTGTGTATTGAAATTTTCGTAGACGCGTCAGTTGTGTTTGGAGCGCTATAATTAAAAACCTATGCGTTATACAAAAAGAAGTTTCAAATAAAAAAGATGGCAAATATTATTAACCCCCCGGCGCTTGGCCTAAGACCCTATTCTAAAATACTAGCAGACTGTCAAGGACTGAAATTATGTTTCTATAACATGTACATCAATGGGTTGTCCCCAGGGTTCCGTAGTCGGCCCTTACTTATGGAATCTAGGCTTTGACGACTTTCTCGCGATTCCTTTACCTCCATGTTGCTCTTTAATAGGATATGCGGATGACGGACTCTTGCTCATACAGTCAAATAGCAGATCAGGTCTAGAAAAGTTAGCAGACGCGTGTCTTAGTTTAATTACTCACTGGGGTGAAAGAAACCGTCTCTCGTTCGCACCCCAAAAATCATTTCATTTGCTGCTGAAAGGCTCTCTGAAAACCCCGCCGCGTATAAAATTTAATAACGTCTCGATCAAAAATAAACAGTCTGTTTGTTACTTAGGGCTTGTTCTAGAACGTAATTTCTCTTTTATAGAACATATAAAATGCGTCGGTGAAAAATCAAAAAACAACTTTTATGCCTTGACAAGGATATCAGTGTCAACTTGGGGTCTGTCGTTTAACACCTTAAAAGTAATTTATGGAGCTACATATTTGGGTTGCATTTGTTACGCTTCCCCTGTGTGGGCCGACAGGGCAACTGTCGGTGCCGTCAGAAGGAAATTGCTCCAGAGTCAACGTTTGGCGTTGATATTTTTGTGTAAGGCGTACAGAACTGTTAGTACTGAAGCTTTACCTGTTCTGGCGGGAGTACTTCCAGTCGACCTGGAAGTGCAACGTCGCGCCGCGTTATATTTTTCCAACAAGCAAAATATTGATAAAGATTTTCTTTCCTCGCGCGACCTTTTGAAAATTAGTCGGTTATTTAAACCATACCCCGAGACTTACTCGGAATTAATAGAAGAATGGCAAAATCGATGGAGTCTCTCTATAAAGGGGCGTCATCTTTATCAATATTTTCCTTCGGTGAGCGATCGTTTGGCAAAAACTTGGCTTGAGATCGATCATTACGTGTCGCAATTTCTGACGGGTCACGGTAATTTTCGTAGCAAATTATTCTCATTTAAGTTGGTTGATTCTCCTATGTGCCAATGCTCAACACATAATTGCGAATATGAACAGTCCGCGCATCATATCCTTTGGGAGTGCAATCTTTGGTCGGATGAGCGTAACTGTATGCTCAATAGTATGCATGTAACGTCTGGTGTTGTCTATTATACAGACCTTGTTGAATCCAGGAAGAATTTCCGTGCTTTCCAGCGTTTTTGCCATGCCTATTATTGGAAGTCTACATAACAGCTCGCACTTTAGGTCCAATTTAGTCAATAAAACTCATACAGTTTTTACCCGTGGTGCGTTACTTGCGTCTAATATCACTAAATGTAATTGTCTTTTTTATGTGAGGGTAAAACCTCATAGCTCAATGTTTTGTCACCCGCTTTGCTGTGGAGGGAAGTGAACAACTCTTTGTTTTTCAACTCCTCCTTATATTGTCTTTCTGATTAACTTCGTTGCGGGATTATGACAAATTTAGGTCCCCTTAGATCCGCTGAGCTTCATTGCTCGGTGTCATTACTGTGCGTGCCGCTGTTGATCCTGGAGCACAGGAGTTACAGTGGCGGGTGTGTGGTGGGATAGGGACCAAAAAAACATGTACATCAGACAACCTTTGAATAGTGCCATAAACGAGAACACTTGGTCACGTTTTTTCTATGAATAACATTTGCTTACAATTATCTTTTTAAATTGCTCTTGTACGAAGTTTCCTCAATTTGTATACAGGTGTGAGTAATATCATTACATTAACGCTTTCCTTTAAAGTGAAGTCATAATAATTTAAAGTAATATACGTACAATGGAACATGAATCACGTATAATGATGAATTCAATACATTGTAGGAACAATAGAAATATATTTTATAGTAATTGTTCGATTATCGAAGACGATAATACATACATAACCTCACGCCTGTATTCCCCGAAGGGGTAGGCAGAGGTGCAATACTGCAATCACATTTCGCTAGTTATGCATCAGTTCCACGTAATAGGGGGCGAGCATATTGCCGTTTTTCGGGCACATTTCCGGACTCCGTGCTGTTACTGAAAATTTCCTAATGGAAAAACCCAATAACACTTTGCCTGACCCGGGAATCAGTCGTTAATAAGATGTTAATAAAGAATTTAAAAGATGTATCTTTGAAGGCAGTACCTCCCTGCTTATGCTAGCTCATTCATAAAAATAACAGTATTGCCGAGTGAAAATTCAGCTTACGACGTATATTCCACGACCGGGGCATATATTAATTATTTCCTTCCATTTCTATTACCAATTTCTCTCATTATGACAATTTGCACTTTGCGCTTGCAGTTTTTTCGGTCTCGTATTATATCATAATTGTAGTGTATGTAGTGTAGATGTAATATTATATTATAAATTGTAAGGTAGATGTGAAATTAAATTATAATATAAGCGCTGTTCCCCACTCGACTACGCCTGACATCGGACCGAGTATTGAAACTAAGTGTTATTAGTATTATTTATACAAACCACCTCAGAGACCAGGACATTACAATAATCATTGCAGTTATTAATATCTTTCATTAATGGAGTAGATACTTAAATTCGAGTCCGTCAAAATGATTTCAGTGCTAAACCTCTTCAATAATTTCGGTCTTGCGTCAACGCCTGTTTCTAGATGTGCCATGACGTCTTTTATTCTTGCCAAAGTACCATAAAACGGGTGTCTAACTTCCGGACACATATTTGTGTTCTAACCGTAAATATACCTTTTAGGTTTTGTTCTACAGCCCCGTGGCGCAGTTGGCTGGTGTCTACCAGCTTGCGAAACGAGTGGCCGCGGGTTCGATCCCCGCACCAAGACAAATGTTTGTGTGATGCACAAATATTTGTTTCGGGTCTGGGTGTTTGTAAGACCGAAAAGTCTCTCGTAGTCTCTCATACCCACGACACAGGACTTGTATCCTAGTGTGGGGACAGAACTATGTACTCGTATATGACTGTTGGGTGTATTTATTATTTACCAAAAAGTCTGGAAGGTTTTATTACGACTCATTAGTGAGATGAGGTGATAAAAATTCTATACACAATTATGATTCATACATCGCTATAAATAACTGCAAAAAAATAAAACGAATAGCCACAGTAATGGTACTTTTATAGATATGCTCGGCCGATGGAAAATTCTACGAAAGGAACGTCGAGAAATAATATTCAATAAAGCAGTGGGCTTATTGCAAGCGGAAAGAGAGTTACTTAGCGTAGCGAAAGGATATTAACGGAACATTTAATTCAATTTATAAGGCTATTTTTAATTCCCAAATAATAATAGGCAACTAGTGGGTAAATTTGAGGTAAGAAAGAAAAAATAAGCTTTTTATCATTTTCAGACTCCAAATTACTCCTCAAAAATTCCTACCAGAAAACCCAGTACCTAATACTCTATCTGACCCCAAACGAGACAGGTTCACTGGTTTCTAACAATCACTATAATACTCTTCGCCAAAACCCTTTTACGGTATTTTGTAACAAATAATTTTGTTAATCAGCGATTTTTATCGAACAATATAACATTTTAATATTTTCATAGCAGTTTGGGTCTTCTGATATGAGCGGTTCATTTAACTAATCAAAAACAAATGTCCTGCTGTGACAATTGGTAATATTACAAGTAAAGTAAGGAAGGTTGATGATTTTATATACCTACTTCGTTAGGATATCGTAAATTGTTTTTACTACGCTGTTAACCTTTTAATACCCTGTGCCTTTGACGCACGTTGTGAATTTTAACAGAGTTCTTTTATTATTTAAATTATTATGGGTGTTTCCTCTAAACTTGATATATTATACAATATTTGAGCTGACTAAAATCTTGCTATAAAACATTTGAGTTTTTATTTGTCTCCTTTATTTTTAATGTACACATTTCATTTATAATCTCGACTTTACGAAAGATTTTAACTCTCTCATAAGCACTCTAAGTCAAAACAGCTATTATATTCGATTATAGAATAAACAATCATTTATCTCGGTGTTTTAAAGGAACTGGCGACCTCTCATTTTCAGAACTTGTCTTTTACCAACTGTACTATGAAAACCTATAAAAATTCGATAAACGCTCTTCCTATGCACTAAGACCGCAAGTGCCATGATGTTTATCGACGTACTGAAAAGTTATTTTGCTTCCACGGTCTTGCTAATTATTAATGTATTTTCCAGTCGTAAATCATGTCCACTACAATATATGAGTACATTTATATTTATTAGCGCCTGTTTTACTGCAGCAAATACGAGTAGGTAGTTATTACACGAATGGGGTTATATTGAGCATTATGAAATAATATAAGTATATAGAAATTAAAAAAAACATCATAATTTTTTTTTATTATTTAACATTCATACAAACATATTAAATTATTTTGATAAATCGTGTGATCCTCCGCTGTCGTGCGCCTTTTAAATAATTAATAGCAATTTGTTTGATATGAAATATTGCTTTGTTCATGTCAAGAGGCCGTTGCTAATACACCATGCAATTAAAACATAAAGTCTGTTATTACACAGCCACATATAATTGTGAAATATTTGGCAAGACAAAAATACTGCACTGGATCATAAGAACTATGACATCCAAATACCTATAGTACCTAATATAACAGTTTAGTTTGTTATGAAACTAGATATCAATGTTTTAGAAATAATACGTTCCAATTCACACGCAAAACGGCGAAAATATCCCCAAAACATAATTGTGAGGAAATTCTCACAGCACTTAGGTTTTTGCGTGGAAATGAAGGGTGCCGACCAATTTGCGCAGATCGAGTGACGATGAGGAAAATAACATAGAAAATTTGGATATTTGATTCACACATATTTTTATACTGCATACATACATAAACTCACGCCAATCTACCCAGGATAAGCAGAGGTACATTTCTGCATCAACATTTCGCAGATATGTATCAGTTGCACGTAATAAGAGCGAGCTTATTACTGTTATTTTGATACGGATAAGGCAAAAACTCAAGCACATGCCATTATGTGCAATGTTACTCAAGTAAAAATTGACGGGCGGGGGATTATTGCTTACATTTTTATAGCGGGCAGAAAGTAAAAAAACACGGAGCACTATTGACTTTCTTTGCATCACAAAAATGATCGTGAATGGCATATATATTTGACAGCCCCGTGGCGCAGTTGGCTAGACACCAGCTTGCGAAACGAGAGGCCGCGGGTTCGATCCCCGCACCGAGACAAATGTTTGTGTGATCCTCAAATATTTGTTTCGGGTCTGGGTGTTTGTGAGACCGAAAAGTCTCTCGTAGTTTCTGATACCCACGACACAAGACTCGTATCTTAATGTGGGGTCAGAACTATGTACATATGTGACTGTTGGGTGTGTCTATTTATATACATGGGTTAATGGGAACATAAATATATGTGGATTATGTGTCTTCTATTGTCTCTATTATTAGCTTTTGGGGTACATTAGTCCTTGTGGGCAGTGTGGTGGACATTTTTCATTACGTTCCCGTCGCTCCTTCGGGCTCCATTATTTTTTCGGCTTCACACAATGCGCCCGGCTCTTATCGAATATCTATGAATATATTTTGATTAGATTCACACCCTTTTTGCGCGAAATGTTCTTTTGATTTATTTTAGCTTTTATCACGATTTAATACGGAGATTATGTGACGCAGTTGTTTCGAAATATTTATGGCAGCTCTATGTTTCGTTGGCGTAAGCAGTGATGGCCTCGAGGTTTAGGCGCGCGGTCGAGAATTTCGGCGGTCGCAGGTTCAAACCCCAGGCACACACCTCTGACTTTTCGAAGTTATGTGTGTATTCACAATGAATTATCACTTGCTTTAACGGTGAAGGAAAACATCGTGATAAAACCTGCACACCTAAAAGTTCTTAGGAATTTCTTAGGTGTGTAGTCCGCCAACCCGCACTAGGCCAGCGTGGTGGACTAAGGCCTAAACCCTCTCAGTTGTAGAGGAGGCCCGTGCCCAGCAGTGGGACGTATTTGGGCTGATGATGATATTTCGTTGCTGACATATTGCCACTAAGGGTACCGATGGTTCACTGAATATAAATGTTATTGTTATGTTGGACTGCCCCATGGTCTCACGCTTCGATTCCCCGGTTATTTTTATTCGGTTTTTCCATTAGGAAATACTCAGTAGCAGCACGGAGTCTGGAAATGTGCCCGAAAAACGGTAATATTCTCGACCCCTATTAAGTGGGTGCAGAAATGCACCTCTGCCTTCCCCTTCGAGGAGAACTGGCGTGAGGTTAAGTATGTATGTATTTAAATAAATAAATACACCCAACAGTCACATACATAGTTCTGACCCCACACTAGGATACAAGTCCTGTGTCGTGGGTATCAGAAACTACGAGAGACTTTTCGGTCTCACAAACACCCAGACCCGAAACAAATATTTGTGGGTCACACAAACATTTGTCTCGGTGCGGGGATCGAACCCGCAGCCTCTCGTTTCGCAAGCTGGTGTCTAGCCAACTGCGCCACGGGGCTGTCAGAATGCTGTTATTATTATTGGATTTTCAATTAGGGAATTCTCCGTTGCAACACAGTTACAGTCACAGTTTTGAAATTTCCAAGTTAAACGGGTTTTATGAGAATTCGATCATAATACGGTTATAGAAATACATCTCTTCTAACTTCTTCGATGATACAGCCCTAAAACATGTAGTATATATACATGTTAAGACATATTCTCAGGACAAACACGAGCCAAGAGAACTTCTCTTATTAAGAATACCTCACATAGTAGCTTACGATCTAAATCTACAAACTGCGAAGTTTTTTAATGGAATGAAATAATATTTATCGAATCTATAAAATGTCAAATACACCGTTTAGATTAAGACTGCCTGCCTCGTGGTCTCGCGGTACAAGTATGTGCCGTGCGTTCTAGAGGTCCTGGGTTCGATTCCCGGGTCGGGCAAAGTGTTATTGGGTTTTTCCATTGGGAAATTCTCGGTAACAGCACGGAGTCTGGAAATGTGCCCGAAAAACGGCAATAGGCTCGCCCCCTATTACGTGGGACTGATACATACTTGGCGAAATGTGGGTGCAGAAATGCACCTCTGCCTACCTATTCGGGGAATACAGGCGTGAGTTTATGTATGTATGTATGTACCGTTTAGATTCAGTCATTTAAATTTTTTGTGTACCAACCTTTTCGGAAGGCAGTCATCACTAGGTACGGGCAAGAAACTCTAGTGTTGCTCTTTTCTAAGTGCGCGTTGTTGAAGTTGAGTCCATTGCAGTGTGAATGATGGGCCCCGATTGCGGCAGCCGGACCGCAGTTTGACTAAGTGGCTTTACACGTCAACGCCGCAACACATACATTTCCAGCGAGATGTGTGCAACCTAAATGAAGACTCCGGACTTGAACACAATCAAGAAGGGGTTACGTCGTAGCCACAAAACTGTAACCGCCTTAACATCCTAATTTAAAAAAAAAAAACATTATAAATACCGTCATATGTAACGTGACCAATTTTTTTTACTCAAAACGGGACATTGGTTTATTTGGGTCAATTAACAGGTACTTAATGAAAAAAAACAGTACTTTTTTAAAATTTATTTATTAGAGTGGAGTGAAAATACCTTTTTTTTCTTATCCTGGAGGTCGAATTTTTGCTTATAAAAAACAAAACATTTTTGAAAAAAAAATCTTACTCAACATCTTGTGGTCCACTCCTTCTTTAAATTAATTACGAGTCAAAATGTTTGGTTGAAAGTTACGAATTAAAGAACATAACTCAAGATGTTTAGTTATATTTGTATTTATTAGAGTATAATGACTGCATATGCAAAATGACATATTCAAATATGACTCATATGGTACAGCTTACTTGTATCATAAGACATCGTGTGTTTATAAGTTACATAAATACACTAACACATTTATGTTTGAAATTTTGTTTAGGAAATCCAATAACACTGAGCGATCAGTCCTGTCTTGTCTTGACTCGGGATTCAAACCAGGGATTTAACGATCGCACACACTTACGCTGCGGAACTAACACTGTCTGTACTCTTTATATATTTCGTAAAGTAGTTCAATTTTGAGTGTATATTCGCCATCTCTTATATTTGGGACTCCACCGCATATTGATGTATATCCAGAAATTGCTGTATCACTCTGCCCGGCCCAGACTTAACCCAAATGACTTGCTTCGGCCAAATAGTTCTGTATATACGTATATAAGTGTATACACAGACAACCCAATGAAACGTTTCAGAAATAGATTTACCTTCAAAACGAAAGCCATTTCTTTATTGCTTAGCCACGAACTAACCTATACGACGCGAAAAGTTTCGATGTGATTTTGCGCCTCATTATGATAATTTTTCATTAAAATACATACATAAACTCACGCCTGTATTCCCCGAAGGAGTAGGCAGAGGTGCATTTCTGCACCCACATTTCGCCACGTATGTATCAGTTCCACGTAATAGGGGGCGAGCATATTGCCGTTTTTCGGGCACATTTCCGGACTCCGTGCTGTTACAGAAAATTTCCTAATGGAAAAACCCCTTATAACACTTTGCCTGACCCGGGAATCGAACCCAGGACCTCTAGATCACACGGCACATACTTGTACCGCGAGACCACGAGGCAGTTTTTCATTAAAATGCATTTTTCATTAAAAGAAACAAAAATCTCTGTAGGACAACGTAGTATTACAAAAATGCCCAAAATATGTGGAATCATTCCATACTTACTAACTTACAGAGTCTTATTAACTTAAAGAGGCAACTTTAACTACGGCAGTTGACGCAATTAACTGAAATTTTGTGGTTAATTTACTAACAATAAACTGATTACAGCATCAAAACTCGCGAGTTCATTACCTTACATCGTAATCCAAGATTAAGCAAACTAAGATACGCAAAGTACCTTCGCTGGAAGCCATATTCTTCTGGCTCGTTAGCTTCAAACTGCATTCTGATCCAGGTACGGCACAGAGCTCATTTACTGAGCCCTGTGACAAAATTACAGCGCATTATCATGAAAATATAGACCCTAAGAATAGGAGATAAAGTTTAAAATGTACTGTTAGCTCCTCAACCAAAAGTTCAAGCATTAGTGAACCCAGTCCAATTTAACCGAACGCTCTCGCCGCTGATTTTGAGCTCCTAATAAGCGTAAGGTAAATTAATACCCTCAGAGGAATTTATTGCGAAAAAAATTGAATTTCTTAACCTAATTTTGTTTTTAGATAAACATCGCACTGAAAATTAGCTGTCGGTTTACGATATAAGTATGTCATTTTACTGTTTTTCTGGCAAATGTAAATCTGAAATTTTAAGAGTTAAGATTACCCGTAAATTATTAATCTTTTGCTTACCTTTCATTTCTCTTCCCACATCTCCATCCTTCGTTATCTGTAAGAGATCGCCTTGTGCGATAAGACCGCCTTTTGTACTAATTATTTTACTATACTCCATAGTTTTTATCTTATGTGGAAATAAAATATTTATTTAAATAAAATATCTGATATCCCGGCTAAAGGAAGGCCTACAATGAATTAAAACCTAGCTTCGGGAAGAAAATGAAGATGAACTTTTAGATAAAGGTGCTGTAAGTAATGTTCAGATTAGGAGTGCTATCGGGAAATTACGTCTGTTAAATTTGGTAAGAGAATATCGTTGATTTAAGGGTTTATCTAGCTGTCAAGCCAGGGGTGGATGAAGCGATATTAATCAACGATAATACAAATTTAATTTCACGGGATTAGATTCCTTGTGAGCCAGTGAGAAATTAAAATTAACCAATAGTTCACCTAATGTTCTATTTACTACTAGGAAATAACACTAAAACTAAACAATGCTATATTTGCACCTCACTTTAACTCCAACTGCACAACATAATAATGGGAAAATTTCTACCTGTTACTCCTAAATCTAATTAACACGAATAATATGATTTGCGGTTAGTTTGTGGTTAGTAAAATGAAATATATCCTTCAGGGGACAAGATTAATCCAACAATTTATGCAAATGGAACCCCTGGTGCAAAATAAACAATAGTAAAATCTAAATCCGCCCTCTAAGCGAGCCGTATAATATTTTATGTAAGTAATTAAGTGCCGCGAAACCGGTGGAACATTTCGAATATTTCAGCAGAACGATATCGAGAAACGCGAGTAAGAACGCCGTGAATTTTTACGACCAACTCTTTTGCTTAAAGACTCGAGGTTGGCTTTGAAAAGTTTGACAAAATATATACGATAGCCAATATCCAAAATCTTGGGTTAAAATCAGTAGTCAATGAGTGACGACTTGGTATGTCTATATGCGGCCAGGGTAGCACCAAGTTGTTTGATATTCGTATTCGAAGCACCGAAGCTGAAACTGTGTGGCAATCTAGCAGAAATCTATATCAAATCCTATTACAAATGAGCACTCATAATTGGGTTCTTAAAGAAATGTTTAGCAGTAACACAGAGTCTGGAAATGTACCGAAAAACGGCAATAAACTCGCCCCTAACGTAATAACGTGAGACTTTAAATAGCTAAGTCAAAACGGAGCTTTAGAAATAAAATGATGCGATAAAGAATTCCTTTGCAAGCTAGATCTGAAATAATGTGAAACGAACCATGAACAAAGAACATATTTTATACGAAATTGATCACGAGACTGTAATAGTACAAAGCGATGACAAATACGGTTGATAAATGAAAGGAATGAACTTTAATAGAACATTCTATAACATTCCGCTGCAAAGAACATGCGATGCAATATCGCTGTCCCTACAATGAAACAAACAGTGCGATAGCTGCTAAGATTTACGACGTCACAACTGCTCACGCGTGAACGGTAGATATATTGAAAATTAGCTTTTGCTGTAGAGTTTCTCGACATGAACTTCGCAATTGAGTCCAAAGAAAAAAAAGCGATACTATAGAGGTTCCGTTTTTTCTTTTATAGGTACGAAATCGTAGAAAGGCTGTTAGATCCATTCATCATCATCAGCCCATATACGTCTCACTGCTGGGCACGGGTCTCCACTACAGCTGAGAGGTTTAAGGCCTTAGTCAACCACATCGTTCTAGTGCACGTTGGTGAGCAATTAAAAATTTATCTAAGGGGGGTTAGGTCTCATCATCAGCCCATATACGTCCTACTTCTGGGGACGGGCATCCTCTACCATTGAGAGAGTTTAGTAGAGTTTAGTAGAGGCCTTAGTTAGTGCTTAGGTCTACCTACATACTATCTAAAACATGAGATGACTCTTGGATCAGCCAAAACATACACAAAAAAGCAAAAAAAATTAGCACCCATTTCGCAATCATTATTTTAAATTTAGACTTTAACCACCAAAGCTTACACAATACACATCTCAATAAATCTAGTTCTGGCTCAACAGTTCCGTTCAGGCAGATCCAACGAGCCATTACGACTCTCGGGGCCATTTGGAGGCATTGCGACCCTTAACTGCATCGTAAATGGCTAACACCAGTGTAATGACTGCATTACCCACAGGATGCAGGAGTCTTAGTCCTAAGTGTACATACCTGCTCGTATGTATAGGGACTGCCTCCTCGTGGTAAGAGTCTGTGTTATGCGATCTAGAGGTGTCTAGTTCGTGGTTGGACAAAAGTTTTATTGTTTTTTTTTTGTACAAAGGGACTCTTAGTAGCAGCACGGAGTGTGGAAATGTCCGAAAATAGGCAATTCTCTCGCCCTCTATTATTTAAAAATTGTTGACGTAACGAGGGTGGGGAAATGCACCTTTGGTACCACTTTACGGATTTAGTGTGTACTTAATGCATACTAACAGCCCCACCGTATTTTCGAAAAGCAGAAGTTCTTTTTGCGTGCTGCGCTGAACGGCAGAAGACTCCGATATAGCCTCATCAGCCACTCCCAAGGTAACATGTTTTAGGAATAGAAAGATAAAAACAAATTTCTACAGGATTCAATCTGTCCTTTAACCAAATAAATCACAATCTGTCCTACAGTTTATGTATGAAATAGTAACAGACAATCATTCTTTCGTATTAATAATAACATCAGTAAAGATAGTTAGGTACCTAGGATTAAACATTTCATCGTTTCTATTGCTACCGTTAATTTATTTTTGTTGTCCATGTACATTGACAGCCCCGTGGCGCAGTTGGCTAGACACCAGCTTGCGAAACGAGAGGCCCCGGGTTCGATCCCCGCACCGAGACAAATGTTTGTGTGATCCACAAATATTTTTTTCGGGTCTGGGTGTATGTGAGACCGAAAAGTCTCTCGTAGTTTCTGATACCCACGACACAAGACTTGTATCTTAATGTGGGATCAGAACTATGTATGTGACTGTTGGGTGTATTTACATGTTATACGTAATTTTAAAGTCTAATAGAGGCAAATATTCTAGAAACAAGCGTTGAAATATACACGTAATGACGTAATTCACCTACGCTGCAAAAAATCACATAAAAAAGAAAATGAAAATTGTTTATAAATTACACTGCCGTATTTTAGGGTACCTTGATTTGAAATATTTCGTAAAAATTGCCTTTACACATTTTCATCCAAAAGGAAACTTAGTTGCGAATAAATAAAGTCGAAATTGAAACGATAAATTTTCTTCTGAGGATACAACCAAGATTAGTTTTATGGGAGACATGAACGGGCTTTGGCAGTAATTTTATCTTTATGAGTCAGTTGACGATCGTCATATAGTTAATGCGCGTTAGAAGAGCATCAGGTTCTCTTCCTAGGGACCGAATAACCGACTACTTATTTGACAAAGTTGCTGACAAATTGGGGTTATGGGTAGGCGATGTTTGACATGACCTTGCTTTAATTTATGGACATCAAGGTAGCTTGGAAGCGCTCGAGGCAATTCATTTTGAACAAGTCGCACAGAAAATTCAAAGTCCTTAATGGTTTTGTATAATTCTTGAGCAATTGTTCTATAGTAAGCGATTGTTCTTATTCGATGGTTTTTTCACCACTTTAAACAGTGTGATACAACGATTAAACTTTAAACTTTGAAATATGGGGGGTTGCCTTACTTATACATTTACAAGCCTTCGCCTAACAATGAACTATGTATTTACCTTTATTTTCTAAAATATGATTTTGTTCCAAAGTTTTTAAAAATAACACTATTTCATCTCTTCAATAAAGTAATACGAGGACAGACCTCCTACCTCTAGTTAATAAAACCTGAGATTTACACAAGCAAAATAATAACGCGATTCGACGTAAAAGTTTCATAATTTCGTTTCACTGTAACCTTCTTTTATATCGCTAAAGTTCTGTTAATAAAAACTTTAAACGTCAATTTGGCAGCACAAAATCTAAAACAGCAAGAGAAATAAAAAATTTAATAATGAACGTAGACGACACGCATTTAGAAGTTGAATATAAAAGGTATTTACAAATATTAAGACCTTATTTGAGCCGATTATCAGACCAATTCGTAATAGGCTCGTGCAATCTGTGGATACAGAAGCTTTCCGAAAATAATATTGACAAAGTCCTGAGAAATAAGTACATTTTTGCATTATTCTCTCAATTAGCGAGAGGCTATCTAGACATGCCATTTCTCAAAGATCCGCCAAATACACTGCCTCCATTACGTGATGACAGTACCTGTAGCATATCTTCAGAAGAATGTTTGGTTATAAACCCAGAAAAATCCTCAACTGGAATAACTTTTAATAGAAGAAATAGTTTATCATCTGAAACAGAGTATTCACAAGACAATGATAATAACAAAGAGGGTGCAAAAACATCAACTGCAGATGATAAAGCAACTTTCGTTGATAACTGTACCTTGAATCCTATATATCAACCAAATATACTCTGCTACACATGTCCCGATATGTTACTAGAAGACAATCCCTTTGGCTCTGCAGAGGTGTATGATAACAGAGCAGCAAGTCTGATAAATAAAGTGAGAGAGATCAAAACTCAAAATATAATGTTACATAATGAGCTGAAAGCTTTACGTGGAGATTTTAACGGAAATGCTAAAAATGATTTTATTACAATGCTTGATAATTCGACGAGCCCACATGTATCAGGAAGTTATAGCAGCGTTACTCTAAGGAGCTTAAAAAGCAAATTACAAGAAATGAAATACACGAGAGCCAGTCTTATAGAAACTATCGCTAATTTGCAAGAAAAACTGAGCACCTTTGAAGAAGCAAAAAAGCAGGAAATAGATGATCTAGAATCAAAACATAAATTAGAAATTCTTAAAATTAAAAAAGCCGTTAACGATGAAGTCAAAAAAACCTACGAGAAGAAATTAGAAGACTTAAAAAAATCTTACGAAAATATAATTACAGATTTACAAGATAAATCTATTAACAATAATGAAAAAGAAACCGAGTTAGAGCGCTTGAGGCTTCAACTCGAAGATCAAAAGACAAACTTCCAATCTGTATTGAGTAAGTTATTACAAAATTCTAATGATGAAACTAAAGACACTAACACTAAAAATCATGTTCAACTATTAGAAAAACGACTGAACAAAACAGAGAAATCAAAACTGAAATGTGCTAGAGCATACGAAGCAAAGTTGGCTTCATTACAGAAAGACAAACATTTGGCTGAATGCTCCCTCCATCTCCAACTAGTGAAACAGAGAGCCCAAGTACTAAGCGAGATAGCAGACGAGAACCAAACAGATTTAACGGCAGCTCTAAACAACTTGGAAATTAAATACAAAGATATTATGGCCAACGCTCTGGCCAGCGCGACGAACAAGCGGATACAGGACCAAATTGCTTTGGAATCCGTTCTACAGGCTGCGTGCGGGTTTCAAAGCGAAATTTCTCGCGGTACTAACAGCCAATTTTCGGGTAAAACCTTTCGGAATCCCAACCAGAGCGGCGACACTGGAGTTTGGACTGTAAACAACGGGCACAAGGTTGTTAATAGGTCGTTCTATGATGACGGTTTGTTGACCGGCCAGTGTTTGAACGGGGAAAAAGTTGGTCAATTATTTGAGAAGCATATTCCTCAGAGGGACAGCGAGAACTAGTTACAACTAAAACTATTTCGGTGGACAACTACGTAGCCTTATTGATTATGGGGCGCCATTTCTATTCGCTAGCACGAAATCGCAAAAATAAATTGTTTATTAAACCCAGTGAGAAATGAGGCACAACCAAATGCTTTTCGCTCGTGCAGAATTGAAATAATTTCGCATTTTCCTGGTGGATTTTAACATTGATAAATTTAGGATATTATTCTTGTAAAAAAATTCGAGAATTGATCCAAGGACAGCGTTGTTTGTGACGTTTAGTAAAATTGTTTTGAAATGTTTGAGTAATTCGTTTTGTTTCCGTAAACAAGGACGCGGTGGTAATATATGTTGATATACTCCAGCTATTTTGAGAATATCTGTTATATCCTTGTAGAGATTTAGACTGGAAATGAACAAATGTATCTTATTCTCAACAAACAGTAACATTGCTAGCATTTACATGCGTCTGTACCTTGGATATATCCTCTTTATATTAATATAAATTAAAAACACTTTTATAACTTTCTGAGTAATGTTTCGTGAATGTGTTTTATTGTAAATTTATAAATAACAAATGGATTAAATAAACATTTTCCATTGGACCGAATTGTGAGTCTAACCATTCTCGAATCCACAGGAATAGACACAAAAAATCAATTTAACAGAAGTTTAGTCAGATACACATGCACAGAAGATTTACAAAATTTACATACATACATAAATAAACTCACGCCTGTATTCCCCGAAGGGGTAGGCAGAGGTGCATTTCTGCACCCACATTTCGCCAAGTATGTATCAGTCCCACGTAATAGGGGGCGAGCCTATCGCCGTTTTTCGGGCACAATTACAGATTCCGTGCTGCTTCTGAGAATTTCCTAATGGAAAAACCCAATAACACTTTGCCCGACCCGGGAATCGAACCCAGGACCTCAAGATCGCACGGCACATACTTGTACCGCGAGACCACGAGGCAGTCGATATACAAAATTTATAACAAACAAAACTCATTTAAACAAATAAAGAGACGCTAATACCTACCAACCAAAACCTTTTAATCACGAAAACAATTCTCGAGAATAAACACATTTCTATCAATTCCCTAACAAATAATGGAAAAAATCCTTTTCCAAAAATTTCATTATTATTATTATTCCCTACTAAGTAAAAAATCTTCACATTCCTACAAGAAACTCGTCAATCAGGTCTAAATCCTCTCAGTTGTAGGGGAGGCCCGTGCTCAGTGGTGGTACGTACCTATATGGGCTGATGATGAATCAAACCGACTTCCTAACTTTGTCTCACATCGTATTCCCAGCTTCCAGGTACTTGAGCCTCAGGTTTGTCGAAATGTCATTAACCTAAGGTAGTTAAGTTTGTCAAACTTCAGTAGGCACTGAAGTATTTTGACGAGACTCGCTGTAAAGCTGATAAGGTTTACGCTTGCTATATAGATTATGTGGCAGTTAGGCGAAACAGTGGACGATAAAGACTTTAGTACTGCACTAATAAATTCATTTAGTACGGTATTCGAATTTTCCATTTGAATTTTTACAGCCACCTGGCGTAGTTGACTAGACACCAGCTTGCAAAACGAGAAGCCGCGAGTTCGATCCCCGCACCGAGACAAATGTCTGTGTGATCCACAAATATTTGTTTCGGGTCTGGGTTTTTGTGAGACCGAAAAGTCTAGTAGTTTCTGACACCCACGACACAAGACTCGTATCTTAATGTGGGGTCAGAAGGTATGTAACTTTTGGGTGTATTTATTTATTTATAATCTCAAAAAAATGCTACCTATATAAATATGGCGGATTTAGAGCGTTAATAATGCGGAGATTAGTATGTAAAAATGTGTAATGATGTAAGTCGACAATGCTGATGGCTCAATTTATCTTACTAAGAGCAATGACGGTAAATAATTCGAGAATGTTTTCCCCTGTGTCGTGTCGTCGTGGGACACAAGACTCGTATCTTAATGTGGGGTCAGAACTATGTATGTGACTGTTGGGTGGTATTTATTTTTATTTACTAAGACTCCCGTCAAACTAAGAAGTTTGTTTGTAGTACCAATGGAAGAAAAGATTGATATCAGGTAAGACAGACAGGCTGTCTTATCGGTCTCACGGGAGAAGTATGCCGAACGAAAAAAATAAATAAATACATACACCCAACGGTCACATACATAGTTCTGATTCCGCACTAAAATACGAGTCTTATGTCGTGGGTATCAGAAACTACGAGACGCTTTTCAAAAATTTGGGTCGGTGCGGGGATCGAACCTTCGGCCTCTTGTTTCGTAAGTTGTTGTCTAGCCAAATCCGCCACGGGGCAGTAGAGGTCCTGGATTCGATGCCCGGGTGAAGCAATCAACTCGTGTGCATAAAAACAAGTCGATTATTAAGAAATATATTTGTAATATTTTTTCCCACATTAGAGCGCATTGTGTAATGTGTTATGTTGCGTTATACGTTATCATATGAAAGTGTGGTCACTACCGGTACATAATAAAATCAGTTTAAACATAATCACGATATTATACTCAAAGTAAAATCTACAAAAAAAAATTGTCGAAATAACATCAGGTAGAGAGTACCTGTCATAATATGTAGAGCTCAGTGTAATAGAGCTTCAGGTAGAGACAGCGAGTCGCAGAGGTAAGTTACATGTGCGCCACAACTCACTAAACAAGACAGAAACTCACTCGATCTCCGTGTTTCTAAATAGCCCGTACTACAGCCATGACTCTACGCTCATACAATGGCTACACGCCACGGCACGACACAATACATATGTGTCAGCATTTTCGCTCCTACATTTGGACGTTTGATTACCAAACTGGAGAAATAAAAATGAATAAAGTACAGATAGTGACATTTTTTGATTTTAATATCCATAAATATTAGATAGTGGCTGTTAAGTAATGTTAATCTGCATAAAAGTTTTTAGGAATATCTTAGGTATGTAGTCCGCCAACCCGTAATAAGCCATCGTAATGGACTGAAACACCCTCAGTTGTAAAGGAGGGCCGTGCCCAGCAGAGCTGTATATGGGCTGATGATGAATGAATGAATTAAGTAATGTTGTATGCATAGGTTTTTGGCCTGTTACGTATTCGTTCAGAATAAAAAGTTTGATATCTAAATTTCGTCCAACTCAGGTCAACTGTTAAATACGATGGAATAACAAATACACGGGTATTTTTGTAATGTTATAATAATAATATGTTTGCATAAGTAGGATCTTGTCCTAGTTTAATCCGAATGCAATAGTATTTTTTCTACTTCATTACCCTTCGCGCTTAGCTCTGGTTCGTGGTTCGTTAAGTCGAATTGAAGTCTGGATAATGAAATAAATTATAGAAAGGCTACTGTGAATAAATCATTGAAGATACGCCATTGCAGATTCAGTTAATTATGCATAATCTACAATAAAACGTTTCCCCATATTAAGGTATTTTGGGCATAAATACGCGTTTCCACACATACATACATATGTACATATTTCACATCTACAAACATAGAGAAATATTTACGAAAGTATTGGCCCGCATGGGATTATAAAATGCAAACTCCAAACCACAGAACAGCTGAATAAGATTAGAAGGGAAATAGACAGTATTCTGTATGGGGATCAGTGTCGCCGCTTGTCTGTCACCTATTCATTCTACTACGATCTCACGACCAATGATAATAATTTCAAACAAAAATGAAGGGCTGCTATTGGTTGTCACACATTTACAAAAGTCTTGATATTACACGCAACCCGAATTACTAAAAAGCGTCCATGTCAAACATTTGAAAGCCTAATCGTAGGTTCAGCACGCTCGGCATGCCGACATTTCATCTCTACTCTTATTCAACTGTTATGTGCCCCTACCCCTTATTATATCGTCAATAAGGTAATGGTATATTTAGGTTACTGTGTATTAAATACAACCCACGCCGTGCCGTCGCGTACATACAGTATGCGTGTTAATCCTGAACAATTTCAGTCCAGGCTATTATTTAACGGTGAAATCTTAACTGACGTCCGGCGGCAGTGCGGCAGCATCGGCCGGGAAATTGCCTCCACCATGGACGCTGCAGATTGAGATATGGCAGCGGAAATACTGCTGCAAATGAGGAATTTATTAATAAATTTTAGTGAGAGCTCCGCTTTATAAATCGTCGATAGTGTATATCATCATCATCATCAGCCCAAATACGTCCCACTGCTGGGCACGGGCCTCCTCTACAACTGAGAGGGTTTAAGCCTTAGTCCACCACGCTGGCCTAGTGCGGGTTGGCGGACTACACACCTAAGAAATTCCTAAGAAGAAGTGTATAATATTATGTATTATGTATATCGATTATTTGGTGGATATATAAGACCTTTTGGAACATTATTTTTTTATCTGTAACCTATAACTTAAAGAATCGATCTATTGCTGTACCGAATATTATAAAAATCGGTTTAACGGTCTAGGTGTGAAAAAATAACAAACACACTCACATTCGTGTTCATAATGAAGTCATAATCGTAAGAATTGTTATAATTAAAAGACATAGGTGCATTTCTACACCTACATTTCGCCAGTTCCACCAGTCCGACGGAATAGGGGGTGAGCCTATTGCCGTTTTTCGGGCACAATTCCAGATTCCTTGGTGGCGCTTTGAATTTCCTAATGAAAAAACCAATAACATTTTGCCCGACCTGGGAATCGCACCCGGGACGTCCAGATGGCACGGTACATACTTGTACCGCGAGACCACGAGGCAGCTATCTAAATAATATATTAAACTATTGCAATCATAATATAATCGATAAAAATAAAATCGATACCACAATAGTACTTATAGTTAATGTACTAAAAACGGGTTTAATTTCCAATCCGGGTCAAGGGTTATTTCAGTTTTCCCGTTGGGACAATTCTCAGAAACTGCACGTCTGCAATGAAGTATCCAAATATTTTGAAATAAGTTGTATTAAATTAGTTCTATATTTGATGAAAAAAAAGTAGAAATACTAGATGTATTTTAAAATACAAACGGTACTTTAACGGTAAAGGAAATCATCGTGAGGAACCTGCACGTTTAACAAATGCTAAGGAATTTCTTAAATGCCAACCCCCAATAGGCCAGCGTGGTGGACTAAGGCTTAACCCCTTAGTAGAGGAGACCCGCACCCAGCAGTGGACATATATGGGCTGGTGGTAATGGTGCATCTTTTTAAACTCTTTAATTCTAACCAATAAAATCACTTGCACAACATACTAATGTTTCTACTACAAGTAAAGACAAATTTTATGGTCAATACTCTCCATTCCTAAATTATTTGAGCAATGTACATCTGATAACTTTATTACATTTCGTTCAATTGTTATAACAGTAGGGGAAGTCCGGGCAAAGTGGACACCTTAACGTTTGATGGGCTATAGGAAGATAACTAATAGGTATATAAATAAAACAAATGTTCAATGAGGATCAACATTTATTAAAGTTTTTAATGTAATCAACAAAAATTGCTTAATAGCAGTCCTTTAATTTTAATTTTCAATAATACTGCAACATATGCCGGTATCCACTTTGCCCCATAGGTCGGGTAAAGTGGATAGGACGATAGGGCAAAGTGAACACAAATACTTAAACTAATCAGTGCAGATATCACCAAGAAATAAGCCTATTCCTTCATAAGCCAAGCATTTTCCGTGACTCCATTCCTTACATTTATCACATTGGATCCAATAATCAACTGTTTTTTATAGTTCTCCCCCACAATAATAGCATACCCACTGTTCTTCCTCGTTTTCCTCAACACTATCCTTACTTTTATCTTTAACAATTATAATTTTGGTCGTTTTAGTATTATTCTTTTTCGCAGTTTTTTGGTTTAACATTTAAATATATGTTCATATTTTTCATTTCTTTGGCATTAATTTTTATAAATTTTGCAGTAACTGACTTTGGAGATGATGTAGAAGGCTTTTCGATATCTATAACAGTCTCCTGCTGGTCAGCGGTACTACGGTTTGTTATCGTAGTAGAAGATGGGGCATAATCTTCTTCTCCCCGTGCGTCTTCGAAGCGAATACCGTATCCACTTTGCCCGTGATCACTTTGCCTTTCACCTATTCATTTCATTTAAACTAACTTAATTCCAAATTAAGTGACGACAAAGTAACAAAACTCTCAGAATTTATACTTGAAAATATTTACTTGGAGAACATAATCGAACTTAACAATATAGTTAACTTTAATATGAGTTATTAAAGTATTACGTACCTTGAAAAGTAGTAAGAAAACTTCATTATTTGTTTTTTTCGATTTTTCTCTCGAACGTGACGTAAACTTCCGCTAGCTCTGTTTGCCTGCGAATGCGGACGGGCGGGGGAGTGTAATGGCGAGAGGCGCGTGTGTTCCGACGTTTTCTTGACGAGAAATAAAGCGTATTCACTTTGCCTGGCCTATCCACTATGCCCGGACTTCCCCTATTCCAAAGATTCGTGAATTCCTGCCCTTCGACCGACAAGGGTTTAATCTATTTTCGTGTCAGCTCGTCCCTACTAATGCTAAAATAATAGGTACCATCTTTTACGTACGGCCTTGGAATATTGAAAATTGAATTATCACACTAAACCTCTCGTGGGATATTATTTTAGGAATATTTCAGTGTTGGAGTAATTATAATTGAGTTCTAAAGTCATTGAGCTCGTTGAAATTGTTGGTTGTTGACACAGAACATTCCAGAAGGGTTGTTCGCGCACTAAAGTTTATGAGCTGTAATAATTTATATTAATTACCGATTATTATTTTAAAACTGTTTTTATTTATATAATAGGTGAGGTAACAATTAAACAAGAATGATAAGTCGATGACGATATATTTACAACCGTGGCGGCCTAAGGGAATAGAGACAAAATTTCAGACGTAGCTTCCAATTCAAGGCTAACTTTTCAAAGTTATGTATATCTACAAACAATAAAGTCATATCTTAGATATTGAAAAGGTAGGGAGAGGAGCATTGCTACATTAAAGTTTTTCAGACAAACGTAATATCAGATGAGCCTATATTCCTTTAGAAGATATTCGTATACATATGTACATTCGTTTATAATCCAATAACGCCTGATACTATTTTAATAGCAATACACCCAACGAAACATTTGCCGATATTGCAAAAATAGAAACAAATACAGATAACATCGCGAATCAGATTCAGAGCGAATCTCGGCGATCGCAGGTTCAAACCTCAGGTACACACCTCTGCCTTTTCGAAGTTATGTGTGTATTCACAATGAATCATCACTTACTTTAACGTTGAAGGAAAACATCGAGGAAACCTGTAGGCCTACCATGACCTTTTAACAAACGATTCAATTGCAGAGCAGTTCAGTTTAGGTTCTTAAACTGATTACTGAATCGTTTATTTTGGTACCATGACGTTCTTTAAACAAAGTCGCATTTGAATTGTTTCGCAGCTAGGGAATGAACGAAACTTAAAACTGGATCGCTTAGATGGAAAGAGACAACGCTATACATTTATCGTTTCTCTCATCCACCATAGTAGAGTGCGTTCTGAAACTCAACATTTTAAATTGTCCGTATTTATCGTTACTATTTTAATCCTATTTTTATGTTTATTTTATTATTTTTATATATTTAATTTGTAAAAAAAATATTTAGTGACGTATAAAGGCCTTTAAAATTATTATAACGGTACATAACTCTATAAATAATTTGACATTTAAAATTGGTTCAAGTTTCTAACATGTGTTATTCAACATTCGCATCATCAAGTCGAGGTTGATGTGGCGGTGGATTTGATTTGTTAATTCTACGTTTTTAATAAATTTGAATTAAAATTGTATGAAACAATGGGGTAATTTATATTTTGAACATTCATATTTAGCATTATCAACTTATATATAGAGTTCTTGTAATTTTTACCCCGTTTCGCTTACAAAAACATTTGTATCACCATTGGTATTTCAAGGGCTTTTTATTTTCAATATAGTAAAGCTATATGGTGTAGAGTTACTTATGGCGAACTCGAACACTTGTGGGACTTTGTTTATAAGCCCAAGGATATAGCCATGGGCTATAATAAAACATCACATCACATTTTTAAACTTTTGGTAAAATATATAAGAGAAATTAAAGAAATTATGGGAGGAAGGTACTGAACATATTTTATTTACAAGTATAAAATATGAAATACAAATAAAATACAAAAATACATTCAATTATATAGTAAATAAAATATTATTTATTATAGATGCTGCCACTCTTGGTTTGTAATACAACACTCTGTGCACCAAAAGGCAACAATAACACGCTTTGAGAAGCCCAATTGTTCTTTCGATTATGTTCCTTGTCCGAACATGAAGAGCTGTATAGTGGCTGTCTGGTGTACCTGGGACTGCAAAAATAACTGGAGTCATCATATATTTGTATAATGGATACCCAGAATCTCCTGCAACAAAACAAGTATTATTTTTAAAGCTTCATGGTAATTAACTTAATGCAATTAAAAAATAAACTTTTTTGGGTTACACCAATAAAGTGTATACATTGCTTAATGTTCTAAGCAAATTATTTACACTTTATAATGTTTATAATGTTTAAGGCAAGAGGCCTTGTCTATGTATAATAAGTTGTATGCATTTATTTTGTCTTAAATATGATATTTATATCATAACTGACCAAGTAACCAAGTAGATTTGTCAAGACTTTCCAAATAATGTTTTAAAGGATACACATGCCATATAAATGAATCATGTGTAGCGCCTACATAGCTAGCATCTACACTGGTGATTTGCATGTCTGTATCACATATCTAGAAAAAACATGACACACTCATATGGATAGACAATTTTCTATTTATTACAATGATTGTTTAGTTATAGATGATCAATCTCACCAATTGGACATTTAATGAGTGATAATGTTTCCTACAATAGAAATGTTCTTCATGTTCAGTGGGCTTTATTATAGCTATGTGTGTACAGTCTATACACCCCAAAACATCTGGAAAGTTGAAATTCTCATAAAACCTGCAACAAATTATTGTTTTTGTAATAGATTGTAATAAAAAATTACCAAATTATTATTGTTTATATCAATAAAGAAAACAAATTAAAGAAACTTGTACATTTAAAAGCTTTTTGAATAAAAGGTATAGGTTTAGGTATTACAACACCAACCTGCAATAAGGCAGTATGGTGGACAAGTCCTTACAACCCTCAATTTTAATGTGTCTTATCAGCAGTGTAATGCACATGAAAAGGTATTAATATATTAATTTAAAAAAAAAACAATTTTACCTAGCCCATGTATTATTTCTTTCAGCCAGGGTTTTAGGATAGCATACATATTTTCTTGTCATCTGTGGATAAACAATGCAGGCAGTCACTTCTGCTATTATGGATGATACTGTCTGCTGTGCCATTAAGTGTCCTTTGATGTCCCCAATGGGTATTTAATAGGACCCAGTTGCATTAAATTACAATGCAGCAATCTTTAACAAGAAAACACACATATTAATCTATTTGGTACATACATAAACACTTATGAGTTGTTGGAATTACATGTATGAAATAAAATCCAGCATGTAATGAAATGTCTTTCTTTTATTTAATTCTAAAATGTTTCTTACCTTTTTATCCACAGAAAGATCGGTAGATTTTACCCGGCACCTTGAACAAGGGTCTTAACTCCTCACACAAACTTAAAACCGAATGTTTAGAAAGCCGATAGGTACCTATTGGTAACAGGTAAATTCAGTATCACCGATGACCGAAGTATACAAATGGATCCGTCAGTCGAATTCCAACTGTTCCCTAACTTTGCACCTTTCTTTACGGCTTGACGTGCTGGCTTCATTGTCACATTCCATAAATTCGAAAAGAATCAAATATTCAGTCATATAAAAACAATTTAGGAACGTCTTTTACAGCAGCTTCAGACACCTTTGTTATTATTAATGTATAAACTATAAATGAATATTGTAACAATATGATCACAGAATCACAATTTTACAACAACAATTTAATTCAATTGATCACTTATTACCATAAAAAGTTTAAAAATTCCTAAAAGATACAGAAACTATTAAATTCTGTTGAAAAAATAGTAACTTAAAATGGATCGCTAAATGTATTACTTTTTGACAGTTAAGCGATTCAGTTTAGGTCGTTTCAGAGGGACATGGTACGAAAATGAACGAACAATAATACTTGACGAACCAAATTTCATTCAATTCTTAAACTGAATTGTTACAAAGCAGTTGAGCCTATACTGAACCGCTTTATAGATGTCATGGTACGAAATAACGATTCAGTTCAGTTTAGGTCGTAAAATGAATCGCAATAAGAGTTGATGGTAGCCCTACTGCACACCTAAAAAGTTCTTAGGAATCTCTTAGGTGTGTAGTCCGCCAATCCGCACTAGGATAGCGTGGTGGACTAAGACCCTCTCAGTTGCAGAGGCCCGTGCCCAGCAGTGGGACGTGGGGTGACGAAGGGGTGACGATGATAACAGATAATATTAATTACACTAAAGCTTACAAACTCTGAATTGTTATTTACCTTCCGTATCCTATACCCATGACTTAGGACGCCATTAACCTCTGAATAGAATTACTCACAGAATAAATTAACGCTATCTATCACCTCACAAACAATACTAATTACGATGAGGGCTGTAAGAGATGGAATTGAACTGGCGTCCTTCCATTGAGGGCTATCCGTCAAGCGATACGCATCAACAACTGTGGCACTAATTATCAAAGCTAAGAGATTTGTTAAGGCGCAGAATAGTGCTGTCTGTTTCTTATAGAACATATATTAGGATATGGTCAGGGCCGCCGTAAGCGGGCGTGCAAAGCGTGCACCGCACGCGGGCGGCACGTCCATGAGGGCGGCAAATTTGTTTCGGTCCCCTTTTTTTTCTTAGACAAAACTCAGACTAAGTAGTTGTAGGGCGGTATAATGGGGTTTGCACGCGGGTGACACGTCCAGGGGGGCTGCAAATTAGTTTAGGTGGCCTTTTTTTCTTTAGGCAAAACTCAGAGTAAGTAGTATTTTTTTATTTTTTATTTGTTAATGGCTTCGCACTTCTTAAAGAGTAAGTAGTTGTAGGGCGGTATAATGGGGTTTGCACGCGGGCGGCGAAACAGCTAGCGGCGGGCCTGGATATATCTTATTTTTACTTTTTTTGCCTACTATTTTTCGTAAGGCGAATGAATGAATGAATGAAACAATCTTTATTGATTGGTTTATTGTGAACGTACGCCAGCATGGACATAATCAAATCTGTATACACACTACAGTATAAATGACTCCTCACATAACGCAGACGCAGTGAGACATGACTTAGAATTGCTAAGGCATTAGGAAACGATGGCCGAAAAACTTGCCGCTATATGACTACGACAACTGCCAAGAATGTACGGCTAAGTAGAAGATGACGTCAGTCATGGAAGTTGTAACTCTTGCCTTTAATGTATTACTGTACCACGAATTATATGCTTGATTTCGCTTTTGTCTTTTGTAAAAACATCATCTGATGTTTGAAAACTGATAAAGACCGCCACACGATAGATTAAACTAGCTGAATTTAATTTAAAGTATGCAAAAACAGCGGCAGTAATTTGAATTATTGGTAATGGGCCGGGCACATAGCGCGGAGAACCGATGGCCGATGGGGCCAAAAGGTTCTCGAGTGGAGGCCGCGTACCGGAAAGCGCACGTCTACCCACAAGATGGTCCGACGACCTGGTGAAGGTCGCAGGTCGTCGCTGGATGCAGGCTGCCTCCAACAGGTCACTATGGAAGTCATTGGGGGAGGCCTATGTTCAGCAGTGGACTTCCTTAGGCTGATAATGATGATGATGATGAAAAACAGCGGTGTTTTATTTCTTAATATATTTCTATACAACTGCAAGACACATAATATAAAATCAGAAAACAGAATAAAATGGCGGTCCAAGATTCTAATTTGCAAGATTGTGATCAAATGCCCGCCCTTAAATTGGCTTGTTGCCAAATTAGCCTGATACCAAAGGCTTTCCGGCTTAAAGTACCTGAGTTTCTAGCCTACTGGAGCAGTAACTTGACATGCGATTCTCCACTTTAACCCCATCACGACAGGGGCTGTTATCGCCTGCGAAAACCACTAAAGGGCAAGCAACTGCCATAAATTCCGAGCGACATTCCTAGTGCGGCGAATTCATTGGAGATTTACTCATAATTAGCATTTACATTTGATAAATCGTGTCGATATATTTATCGGTGGCAATTGATCTATGTGTATAGATTTCTAGTGGAGTGTGTCTCTGAAGGTATATCACGCCGTTTATTACCTAGAGCTTTTCAATCGATAGCTGGATAGACATGAAAATACACTTCGTATGTGAGGTATAAAATCAACCACTTTAAACCGATGATTAGTAAGAAAAATTGCTGTTAAAAAAATCAAAGTAAATTTTTTGCCGTAAGTACTTCAGGCTTTCCAAACTAATTTAAGCCTCACTCAATATAAGTATTATTACATCATCATCATCATCATTATCAGCCCATATACGTCCCACTGCTGGGCACGGGCCTCCTCTACCATTGAGAGGGTTTAGGCCTTAGTCCACCACGCTGGCCTAGTGCGGGTTGGCGGACTACACACCTAAGAAAATTCCTAAGAACTTTTAGGTGTGCAGGTTTTATCACGATGTTTTCCTTCACCCTTAAAGCAAGTGATAATTCATTGTGAATACACACATAACTTCGAAAAGTCAGAGGTGTGTGCCTGGGATTTGAACCTGCGACCGCCGAAATTCTCAACCGCGCGCCTAAACCTCGAGGCCATCACTGCAATGGCTATATACTTATACCATAAAACAAACAACGCAGTCAACTAAATAAGCGCACGCATTACTGAATCAAACGTTTAATAAAGTGCATACATAAATCTCGTTGTATGTTAAATATTATTAATAACTTTGCCTCGTGGTCTCGCGGTACAAGTATGTGCCGTGCGATCTAGAGGTCCTGGGTTCGATTCCCGGGTCGGGCAAAGTGTTATTGGGATTTTCCATTAGGAAATTCTCGGTAACAGCACGGAGTCTGGAAATGTGCCCGAAAAACGGCAATAGGCTCGCCCCCTATTACGTGGGACTAATACATACTTGGCGAAATGTGGGTGCAGAAATGCACCTTTGCCTACCCCTTTGGGGAATACAGGCGTGAGTATGTATGTATTATTAATTAAATATATTAGCGAGCGTGCTCCCGGAGGCTAGCTAGTTGCAGTAGATGGGTGTCCGCGCGCCACCTACCAACTACTGGGGGTTGAAAACGGACAATTAATGGGCCCGGCTCTTGTTCATATTTTATAGCCGAAATGGCGCAGACGGCCGAATATATGGGGTTTATGTTTGGGCCCTGAGGCACTATGTGTTTTAAACATAATTAACGGTTTATATTAAACAACTGTGAATGGGTGAACTTCTGAATAAGGTTCAAAGATAAATTGAAATTTTGTGAATAGTAAGTGTAGAACTCGTGGTGGCCACGAGGTTCAGGCGGTCGAGAATATCAGCGGTCGCAGGTTGAAACCCCAGGCACACACCTTTAACTTTTCAAAGCTATGTGTGTATTCTCAATGAATTATCACGTACTTTTACGGCGAAGGAAAACATCGTGAGGAAACCTGTACCTAAAAGTTCTTAGGAATTTCTTACGTGTGTAGTCCGCCAACCCGCACTAGCCCAACATGGTGGACTGAGGCCTAAACCCTCCCAGTTTTAGAGGAGGTCCTTGCCCAGCAGTGGGACGTACATATATGGACTGATGATGAATGAATGAATGATAAGTGAATTATCCTTTTGAATTGCACAGATACAAATTCAAAATATACTATTGTATTTAAATACGAAATAACATACAAATTATTTCAGTTGTTAACGCTCATGCAAACTTTCACACTTATTTTTATAAGTAGCAAAACAAAACACAGTTAGATGTGTTGGTACATAAAAGGGTTAAAAAAAAATAGAGAAATGTCCAACAAGACAATAACTTTTTATTAAACCGTCTGTCAATTTATTTGTTCGCATATACAACTAATCACTTTGTTTAGTTAGTTATTGACCAAATTAGTCAAAATAAGCCAAAAAGCACGTAATCTCAATGCCATAATGTGGTCATGAATAAAATTAAGATTAATGTTTGGTAAAGCATACAAATATGACCAATAATTTCGTTTCACGTTAAATATTCCCGTTGCGTTTGGAATATCCCGAAGGAAATAAGTGGGTTTAGCCGCATCCGACCGGAAGCGGAAGTATGTTAATGTGCTACCGCTCCGGAAGTGGCCGCCTAGCCAGTATCCAAGGATCTCTAACTGCATGGTATTTTGATACGTCTGTAAACATAAATGAAATGAAGTATCTGTTAATGTCGAAATAAAACGTTCTTACTAATATAATAAAAAAATATTATGTTTTTTTATGAATTTGTCTGTCTCTTTCTCTATCTATTTCGCTAATTCCCAAAAAAAGTAGGACAATTTTGATGTTTTACATTCTAGTCTTTATATACAGGGTGTATTCAGACCGTGATCGGATTCGAGGGCAGGTAATAGCTAAGGTGATTACAAACCCCCTGGCGTTAAAGAAAATCCCGACAAAAAATAAAAAATTTGAAGTTTTCCTAACAATCATAGGTATAAAATGTATGTGGTTGTTAGGAAAACGTAAAAAAATATATTTTGTCGGGATTTTCTTTAACGCCAGGGGGTTTGTAATCACCTTAGCTATTACCTGCCTCAGTTTCCGATCACGGTCTGAATACACCCTGTATAATTTAATAAGCCATTAAATTTATAAACTCGATGATCACAAAAAGTCTTAGGACAGAGGATTCCTAGTTATCATTTTCACTGTTACCCTATAAAATTCACGGATTGTTTCAAGCTTCCATTTCAGTATAATTAATCATACTTATAGGTACTGCCTGACGCTGTATTAATTGGTAGTCACGTTTTAGCAAAATGGCTTAAAGAACATCACATACATACATACATAAACTCACGCCTGTATTCCCCGAAGGGGTAGGCAGAGGTGCATCTCTGCACCCACATTTAGCCAGGTATGTATCAGTCCCACGTAATAGGGGGCGAGCCTATTGCCGTTTTTCGGGCACATTTCCAGACTCCGTGCTGTTACTGAGAATTTCCTAATGGAAAAACACAATAACACTGCCTGAACCGGGAATTGAACCCAGGACCTCTTGAACCCACGGCACATACTTGTACCGCGAGACCACGAATGGAACGAAAGAACACTTATGGAACATTTGTCAGGAACGAAACAGGTGCCACCGAAATTGAAATAAAACTCTCCTAACCTATAGAAGTATAGCTATTTCGGAAGCAAACTGTAATTTATGAGTTATAGATAATAGCAATATTTTTTAATTGACACTATATTTAAACCATAATGCACTTACCATCCTAACACATACATATTCTCACGCCTGTGTACCATAGGCGTAGACAGAGACTATGGACCTCCATTTTGCTCCTGGAATACTACTTTCGTGTACCATTGGAAGTCGTGATGGCCTCGAGGCACGCGGTCGAGAATCACGACGGTCACAGGTTCAAACCCCAGGCACACACCTCTGACTTTTCGAAAGTAACTGTGTATTTACATAATTATCGCGTACTTTAACGGTGAAGGAAAACACAGCACACCTAAAAAGTTCTTAGCAATTTCTTAGGTGTGTAGTCCGCCAACCCACACTAGGTCAGCGTGGTGGACTAACGCCTAATCCCTCTCAGCTGTAGAGAAAGCTCGTGAGTCGTGTCCAGCAGTGGGGCGCTGATGATGATACTACTTTCGCATCATCCACGTTCATCAATCAATAATTTAATCAATCCATATTCTACTCTAAGAACCAACAAAAGGTATAACCAAAATGAAATAAGCAATTATCCCAAGGTCAGGGCGTTTGTTCAAAATGTCAACGGGGATGTTTCTTTTTACGGCATTATTATATCTAGATGCGAGTTGCGGCATTAGGGTCTAACAACCGTGCCCCTCCTTAATAGAACGCACATGAAGTACGAATCGTTGGAGATGATACAATTTTTGTGTATATCAGGAGGATTTTGCTGAATTTCCAAAAAAATTAGACTGCCTCGTGGTCTCGCGGTACAGGTATGTGCCGTGCGATCTAGAGGTCCTGGGTTCGATTCCCGGGTCGGGCAGAGTGTTATTGGGTTTTTCTATTAGGAAATTCTCGGTAACAGCACGGAGTCTGGAATTGTGCCCGAAAAACGGCAATAGGCTCGCCCCCTATTACGTGGGACTGATAAATACTTGGCGAAATGTGGGTGCAGAAGGCTCTGCCTACCCCTTCGGGGATTATAGGCGTGAGGTTATGTATGTATGTACCAAAAAATTTGTGGCGGGAAGCTGGACAAAGCATTGTGTTATTCTTTTACAAAATTTACGGAAGTAACACGGAGTCTGGAAAATGTGTTCTATAGACAGCAATAACCTCGGCCTAATGACGTGGCGTGTTTTTTTCGACCGCTCTTTTAGTGCTTGGTCCGATAGTTAGCCATCAGATGTGTATTTATCACTTCACCGAATTAGTACATAAAACCTAGATAATTTTAAAAACTGTCATAATACTCCATTAGGTAATTCAGGCAGCACGGAGCCCAGAAATATGCCCGAAAAACGGCAATAGGTAGCAATGCTGGCGAAACGCAAATGTAAAAATATGCATCCGTCTACCCTTTTCAGATAACCAGCGTGACTATTAGTAGGGTATGGTTGCTTAAGTCGTACCCCCTAAGGAAATTCCACTGTAATATTCACTGCAATTGAAATAAAACAAAATCTTCTACATTTACTGAATCTTTATTTAATTGGATTTAAGTAACAATCATAGAAACTTGAATATCTTTAATGAAAATAGGTATTTTAACGTTTTTGAAAAACATACCTTCGGTACGACTAAGGTACCTAGAGTCGACTAATTCATACCACCTATAACCTTAGTCGTACTTAGAAAACAATAATGTTAGTAAACATATTAATTTTTTTAAAGAAAAATACTTCAATATTCAAAGATCACATGCACAACTAAAAACTACAAAAAAATTAGTTTGAGATAAAAAAAAATTGGTTGTTGGGTATAAAGTTGAAGCTAAAAATACTAAATTATACTTAACAGAAAATAAAAAAAATGTTTCTGATCACTTTTTTTCTAATCTTGTACATTTGATGAAATGTTGGAGCCATTGAACAAAAAGTTCTGATGTGATCCATCCATTTTTTGAGCAACCGATTGGTGTTCCACCAGAATTCCCCGATAAACAATAACGTTAATTGTAAAACAATTTTCTTAATAGGTACCTAAGTCGTACCGTTACGAGTAAGGAATTTTGTACAGGTACGATGTAAGCAGTGGAGACGTGCAAGTTTAAAACTAAATTATAGACATAACCTCATAAAGTTCGACCGTTTGAATACGCCTAAACGATTGCCAAATAAGTATTACAAATTGATGTAAATAAAGAAAAAAGATCGATATCGCAGTCTTGCCATAAAAAAACTTACAAATGAATCAAAAAATTTAATGAAAACTGTATAAAAAACTTACTTTTTCAATATTTTTGCTTTACGGAGGCAATGAACGGTGTATTTGTTAACGTTTGCTCACTCGACTGAAATGTTTATTTTAACAATACTAGCTGACGCTACTTATAAGTATCAGACGAGATATTGCCGGGGTACGACTTAAGCAACCTTAGCCTATGTATAAAAAACTCAAAGGGATTTACGTAAAAGTTGGTCAGCGTCATAAACTGGAACAGTACGTCATCCATGTTAATATAAATCCCTAGAGAAATAAACATTACACGGGTATAACTCTTCTCTCTCCGCTGTTTGCGGAGTTAACAATTAACGGACAAACAGGAAAATATTTTATTTAAATAAACAAACGGCTATCCCACAGCTAACTACGGTTCTTTTTAATGATTGATACGAATAACCTGCAATTTATTTAAACTTTGTCATTGGAAGGATATTGAACGACGATTCCCTAAAGATTTTCTTTGTAATATTGAACTACACCTAAAAGTATAAGTTATTTCTTTATTTAGTTCGCAAAATCTTCTAACATTATCATGTTAATATGCCACCATACAAGGACTTCTATTGCTCTTACCAGTTAGTTCACACCTATTGCTGCATTCGTCAGCTGGAGATACTTCGAATATTTATGAGCCATTTCGTCTCATATCATTATCTTAGGTACGAATGCTACCAATAAATATCCCACCGCTATTAATCTACAAGAACCTACAAGACAAACATAAGAGTGAAATAATATATGGTCATCATCATTAGCCCATATACGTCCCACTGCTGGGCACGGGCCTCTACAACTGAGAGGGCCTTAGTCCACCACGCTGGCCTAGTGCGGGTTGGCGGACTACACACCTAAGAAATTCTTAAGAACTTTTAGGTGTGCAGGTTTTATCACGATGTTTTCCTTCACCGTTAAAGCAAGTGATGATTCATTGTGAATACACACATAACTTCGAAAAGTCGCCGAAATTCTCGACCGCGCGCCTAAACCTCGAGGCCATCACTGCTTAATAATATATGGTATTAAATAATATATGGTACGTGCACAATTTTCTAACAACGGTCGAGAACATTCTAAGCTCCGATAGATTCCACCTGTTGAGCGTATTGTAGCAGCGACTTTGCTTTAGAACTGTTTAATGAAATTTCATTACGGTTATTCTAGGAACATTTATCAGGTGTTTAATCGCGTCGTCACTCATGTTAATATTTTTGTTTTTATACTATGCCTTTACTTTTATTCATCCTTAAAATAAATCAATTTCGTATTTTTTATGTAAAATAAGAATAGGAATTTATACTCATCATCATCAGTCCATATACGTCCCACTGCTGGGCACGGGCCTCCTCTACCATGGAGAGGGTTTAGGCCTTAGTCCACCACGCTGGCCTAGTGCGGGTTTGTCGGACTACACACCTAAGAAATTCCTAAGAACTTTTAGGTGTGCAGGTTTCATCACGATGTTTTCCTTCACCGTTAAAGTACGTGATTATTCATTGTGAATACACACATAACTTCGAAAAGTCAGAGGTGTGTGCCTGGGGTTTGAACCCGCGACCATCGAGATTCTCGACCGCGTGCCTAAACCTCGAGGCCATCACGACTTATAGAAATAAAATTAATTGCCGTGATATAATCAGGAGATACTGGTTTCTATTCTAAATTAAAACGAAGATTAACCATTTAAGTAAAGGTTTTATCTATGATTTTAATTTATGTTTTCATTTTTATTCTTTCATATGATAGTTTTTAATAATAAATGTAATTAAAAATTGTAATTTCCTAGTTGTAATTCCGAATGTGGTTTTATTTATTTATAATTTTATTTTTATTTTTTTGTATCGTCACACTATTTTTTAATTTTGTTTTTTTTTATTTTTTTATATAATTAATATTATTATAATAGCATATTTATTATTAAATATAATTTCCAATAGTAATATAAATAATTAATGTGTCTGAGCAATAATATCAAGAATGTTGTATTCACCTATAATGATGGTACGCAATGTCCAATGCTATTTATTCAACTGTATTTTAAAGTGTATGTGTAACTGTCGATGGTGTCTCTAAATAAATAAATAAATAAATTTAAGTAAAGTTATTGGGACCTCAGCTTAGTATTGTAATTCTATAGTATCTACACAACCATTACATCATATGCACCATACAGTAATATGGAAACACATCTGCCTCTTCATTGACAAAATTATCTCACATACCATTGTTGGTCATAAGTCCCTAAATAAACTTAGAAAAAAAATATAACTCAGCTGGCTTCTTTCACTTCTTCCCTTTAACTGCATTCATTCTCATATAATTGTGTTAACAATATGATATTTCTAACTTACCTAATTACCTTAAAGTCCGCAAAATTCTCATTACTCTCAAATATCTTAATGTGTATAAAAGGCGACATTTCCCCCTAATCTTACTTGCCCGTTTGTAAATTACATTTATTACGTGGCTATTTCGGTTAATTCCCAAGGCGGTCCCATTAAAATTCTGCCTCCACCAAATATAACGTTTTTAATTATATAAAGATGCCTCGTAGTCTCGCGGCAGCAGTATTTGCGTGCGATTTAGAGATCCTGGTTTCGATTTTTGGGTCGGGAAAGTGTTATCGGGTTTTTCCATTAGGAAATTTTTAATAGCAGGACTCTAAAAACGGCAACAGGCTCGCCCTTTATTATGTGGGACTGATGACCTGGCGAAATGTGGGTGCAGAATTGCACTTCTGTCTACCCCTTACGGGAATACAGGCATGATTATGATTAGATGTATTATATGTATTATTGTATACTATTATATTATATAATGTATGTATGCTGTCAAACGTAATTAATACATAGATGGCGCTAAACGAAACATTTAATTCAGATTATAATACAATATAATACATAACCTCACGCCTGTATTCCCCTAAGGGGTAGGCAGAGGTGCATTTCATATTATAATATTTACTATGAATTACAAAAAATATAAGTAACAAACCAGTTAGTTCTACTCATGGTAGAACTAGTTTCGCAGCAAGACGCGCAACTGGATTTAGGATAGGACTAGTAAGCGCCGTGTTATAATTTACTACGCGTATTCAGGTTATTTTTAAGAGATATGATTTAAGTAAAGTTTATACATTGTTATAGACTTTCATCATCAGCCCACATACGTCCCACCGCTGGGCACGGACTTCCTCTACAACTGAGAAAGTTTAGGCCTTAGTCCACCACGCTGGCCTAGTGCGGGTTGTAGTGTTAGACTTAGCTAGTTTTATATTGCTTGGTAATTTATTGTTACATTCATCCATACTATATATATACTATATCCTTACTAATATTATAAATGCGAAAGTAACTCTGTCTGTCTGTCCGTCTGTCTGTCTGTCTGTCTCGCTTTCCTGCTAAAACTACTGAACCGATTTAAATGAGGTACACAGATAGTTCAGACCCTGAGAAAGGACATAGGCTACTTTTTATCCCGGAAAAGGGGTTTTAAGCGGTTGAAAGGGGGGATGAAAGGTTGTATGGAAGTATTGTCATTTTCAGAGCTAGAAGATTGAAACTTATTTTTTAGGATTTTGATTAGATATAATTAAATATGACATTAAAAGTTTGTAAAAAAATGTACCTTTAAGGGGGTAAAATAAAAATAGGGGTGAAAGTTTGTGTGGAAATTCGTCATTTTTGAAGCTAGAATGATGAAACGACGCGTAGACGACTGTAACTATGTATATGTAACTATATTATGTCTGTTATGCTTTCACGCCTAAATCATTTGACCGATGTAAACGATTTTTGATATGGACATAAATGGGACTCTGGGGAGTAAAATAGACTACAATATATTTTCTTTCTGAACCCAACCCTGTAGTCTACGCGGACGGAGTCGCGGGCAAAAGCTAGTTAACTATATATTTATGTACCATGTATTGGTATCTGTCGTCAGTTCTTCGTACATCAATGGTACCAAGCTCAGCTCGTTACGTGTCTGTGGGTGCCCTTTAGGCGACATTTGTATCGGAAGCGACTCCAGGGGACCTTGACTGCACTCCCGCGGGATCTTAACCTTCATGCCTTAATGGCTCGAATCGTGGTTTAATAGATTCGTTTTTATATTGATGCTAAAAATTTAAATAATCACAATATCACGCATATATTCCCTGAATGGGTAGGCAGAGGTGCATATGTACACCCACATTTTGCCTGGTATGTATCAGGGCCACGTAAAAGGGTGCGAGTCTATTGCCGTTTTTCGGGCACATTTACAGGCTCCGAGCTGCTACCGAGAATTACATAATGGAAAACCCAATAACAATTTTACCGACCCTGGAATCGAAACCGGGGCCTCTAGATCGTACAGCACAATCATGTTCCACGAAACCACGAGACAATTAAACAAAATATACACCCTTCATATTTTCCATAATCGTTATTAGTGGTCCACAGACGTCTTCATCTCCCAAAAGAAAGGTACCTTTATTATAAGTCATATGTACTAGACTGAACATATTACCGTTAACACATCCAATTTCAAACAGTGCCAATATAAGTTTCCTTATAAAACTCACAACAATACTGGACTAACCCGACAATCGACTTCAGGACCTCGCGATAAAATAAAAGTATGCTTCGACATTATCATTGTATTATTAACAGTTATGTTTTTTATAAAAGTGACAAATTATATTATAGGTAGGTATGAGTAAAAAAAAACACCTATTACCAAAAAACAATACGTTGAAAATGCCTTTACAACAGAGACCAATCCTAATATAATATAAATGGTTTTAAGTTGAAGCTGAAAGACTTTATAATTAACCATCAAATATCTCAGGGACCTCTTAAGCATGACCCTAGTGCTATATGAAGTAGGTAATGTTTGGTTTATATATATTACATTACTATATACTATCACACTTGCTCCTACTTACGCTCAACTTATGCTCCCTGGACAATGTGGATACAGATGTCTATGCAACTGCCCTTGCCTGTGTATATGTGATTTTTGTGTAAATTTTAATCGGATGGAATGTTTTGTTTTGTTTTATTTATTTGTACAAGGAGTTTCTCTTTGTCTTCCGTGAGATCATCCTTTTTATTCCAAAACAACGGCCCAACGGAAGACCAGCGTTGGCTGTATTGCCAGCATATTGCTGAGTTGGTGCCTTTATGTTACAAACATAGTTTTTAAGTGATTTATGTCTATTTTATTTTATTTTTTGTTTTTGTCAACAAATAAACTTTTTTCTTTCTTTCTTTCTTTCTTTCTAAAGGTTCTTCGACAAGCAATGTCTTCGAAGCATTCCATACTGCTTGATTACCTCCTGCCATGAGTGACTATTTACTCAAACGAGAAATAATATTTTTAATAAATCTCGAACAGAGGCGACCGTGAGGTATTACGGGGACTTTTATGTTTCTTTTTTCATAATCCCCCCATGAATTGGTGTTGCGGAAGAAAACGCGTGATTGGGCCCGACCGCTCGGGTGCGTAGCTTCGATAAGGGATGAACAGTATGCTGTGTCAAATATTTACTAAAGACTTTAACAAATATATTTATAAAAATTCACGCTTGTATCCTCATACGTACATACGAGAACATAAATTAAATTAAATTAATAAATTAATACGCCCAACAGTCACATACATAGTTCTGATCCCACACTAAGATACAAGTCTTGTGTCGTGGATATCAGAAACTACGAGAGACTTTTCGGATTTCGGACTTTGTGGATCGCACAAACATTTGTCTCGGTACGGGGATCGAACCCGCGGCCTCTCGTTTCGCAAGCTGGTGTCTAGCCAACTGCGCCACGGGGCTGTCATAACCATACATAACCTCACGCCTGTATTCCCAAAAGGGGAAGGCAGAAGTGCATGTGTCCCACGTAATCGGAGGCGAGCCTTTTTTGGGTGTGCAGGTTTCCTCACGATGTTTTCCTTAGCCGTTAAAGTACGTGATAATTTATTGTCAATACACACATAACTTCGAAAAGTCAGAGGTGTGTTCCTAGGGTTGGAACCTAGCTGAGATTCTCGCGTGCCCAAACCTCAAAGCCATCACAACGACATTTTTGAAGTTATACTTCTTTTGGCGCGTTATTACGATGCGCGCGCACACCGACACCAAAAAGTTATTCACAAAAAGTTTTAATTTATTTTAATTTAATCTGATTTTACTTTTAAAATTCTGCTCACGTCACGTGCCCCCCCCCCCTCCCCCTTAGAAATTCTACCTCACTCCCCCTCTGTCTAACTCCCTCAATTTTAATCGTAGGATACCCGAGTTTGGCCCCATTGGAATCGGGAATTTCGTTCATCCTAATTTTAAGATTAAGTAAAAAACTTATTGAAGTTATTACGATGCGCGCGCACACTGTCATGAAAAACCGACACCATGAAGTTATTAAAATATTATTTTATAATATATTATTTTTTAATTTGTCCCTTTCAAAAACTGTATTAAACACATAAAATACTAATATAAAATGAACCATACTATTCCTACTAACACTGTGTAGTTGGAGGCCAATAACGGCGGTACATACGGAGATCACAAGTACGTTCGGTTTGGCGGTTTCACTCCCCCGCCCGCCTTCTGCGTCTGTTCGAACAACAACCAAACCTAAGCCCTAAACAACGACAAGTTATAAGGTATCATCAGCTTTCTTTGGACCTGTTTATTTTCAAAAGTACAACAGTTCAATAAATTATATAAAATTTTGTAGTGGTCTCCCTTTACCTTCCTAGCTATGTGTTTCTTCACTGATAGTACAGTAAGAATAAATAAATAAATAAATAAATACACCCAACAGTCACATACATAGTTCTGACCCCACACTAGGATACAAGTCCTGTGTCGTGGGTATCAGAAACTACGAGAGACTTTTCGGTCTCACAAACACCCAGACCCGAAACAAATATTTGTGGATCACACAAACATTTGTCTCGGTGCGGGGATCGAACCCGCAGCCTCTCGTTTCGCAAGCTGGTGTCTAGCCAACTGCGCCACGGGGCTGACTATACTTGAAAGCCCTGGTACCGTCTATTAAGTTTCGTCTCTTATAACACGGGATTCAAATTAGGGATGTTATGGATATTATATTTCGGATCTGGATATGGATATGGATATAGGAATAAAATTATATCGGTTTCGGTTACGAATATTACATTAAAGTAAAATATAACTGTTTTCGACAGTTTTGTAAAGGTGTCAGCTGTTTGTATGTTTTTGGTTTTTGGTTGTATATTTTGTTTCAACAATAAGTGTTATTTGTATGCAGTGTTTTGATTTGAGATGAAGTTTCAGTGAAGTAGTGCTACTTAACACAAAACTTTTTTAAATTAAGTATCTACTCCTAAATAAGAAACTAATTAGTTATAAGACCTCAAGTGCCCTTATGTGTCGCCTGTTAAGACTGACAGGGGATACCATTGTGGGATTGTAACGCCCCCTTGACCAGAGCACTGGGCATACCATACACAATACTCTGTAATATTAAGTTGCAAATTATTTCACAACAAAAACAACAAATATTATACACTAAAGTCAATGAACTCAAGCCACGTCATATTTATCCATGTCATTAGCGCAGGCTGTGCCGGTCCAATGAAAGTATAAATAACACAACAAAACACTTACTTTCATCTCTGCGGTACTGAGAACTGACACTTTCACTCGGTGAATCACCGTGGACTGACGAGGACACGCTTATTGATATAAAAACGTTTCTTTAAGTTTGAAGCAGTGGCGGTACTTCCATAGAAGCCCAAGAGTCCAGATTGCCTTTCGAAATTCCGAATAATAATCTTTTAGCTTTAAATCTTTACTTAACAAAAGCAATTTGACATTTAAATGGGAATATCCTGACCCCACAACAAACAATTATAAACTAGACATTACATTTAACGTGTAACGCTTTTGGGCTTTTATCGAAGTACAGCCACTGGTTTGAAGTCGATGTTCGGGGTTCCTATCTGAGGTATAGCATCCTTCTACTAACGACAAACAATGTAGTTTATACTCAATACTCAAAAAAGCTGGCCTCTGCCTACCTTTTTGCATGTAAGGGTAAGAATATTCATGTTAGTAAATCAATCAGTAAACATTATTATCAAAACTGTTTTTTTAACCGCTGCGGGTCAAAGGTGCTCAAATGTAATATTAACCTGAACTTTAATAAAATAAAAAAGAAGAAGATATAAATAAATAAATAAATACACCCAACAGTCACATACATAGTTCTGACCCCACACTAGGGTACAAGTCCTGTGTCGTGGGTATCAGAGACTACGAGAGACTTTTCGGTCTCACAAACACCCAGACCCGAAACAAATATTTGTGGAACACACAAACATTTGTCTCGGTGCGGGGATCGAACCCGCGGCCTCTCGTTTCGCAAGCTGGTGTCTAACCATCTGCGCCACGGGGCTGCCGCCCCTATATGGGCGCCCACATCAGAAATAAGAAAAACAGCCAAATAGACTACATAAAAATACGTTACTAGCGACAACAATGAATATAACACTTTTATTAGATTACCTTTTAATTTGGTAGAGCAAAAACTGTTCTATACACTAACAAATAAAACTCAAATAAATAAGGAAATAATATATAATATTACCATAATATGTGTTATAAAGCAAAATGCACATGTACGTAATTATTAATTTTGCTACACAGGGGCTTCCTAATTGTGTTCTATGACGAGAAGTAGCAAGAAGGTGTGAAAGCTGATATAATTCGCGGAACGCTTGCTAACAATTCTCACTAAGGAAACACACGACGGCGTAGTTCATTGTAAAATGAATTTATTATGAATAGAGCCTTTTGTACTCCATGTTTTCATACATCGGAATTATTAGCAACCCGCCCAGACTCTGTTAGGTAAATTGAGGATGAAAAAGTAGTCTATGTCTTTTTATGAAGTCCCATTTAAGTGAGTCTACACCAAATCGATCAAATAAAAAGAACATCTTGTAGTTGACTTCAAGTTAAAATAACACTTTTGTCTAGTTAACACTAAATAATAAAACCCACATAACAGTAGTCGTGAGTTGCCGGTTTCCTAGACATTTCCAGACTTCGAACCCGGAACCTCTAGATCGCATGACCCGCTCATGCGCAGCGAGACCATAAGGCAGTAATAGATAATAATTTTCTATAATAATTTGTTTGTATCTTTATCTTCTCCCAGCGACTTACTTCATAAGGTATTTAGAATACAACTTACAAAAGTTATAATTATATACGAATACAGACGAGTAAAAAACAGATATTATTCTCAGCCTATCGCCGTCCACTGCTGAACGAAGGCCTCCCAAAGTAGGCACCAACCATCCTGGTGTTGAGCAGCCCTCATTCATCGGCTACCCGCCACCTTTCTCAAGTCGTCGGACCATCGTGCTGCAGGACGTCCTACACAACGAAAACAAACAACACTATTAAAAACAGATATACATACGAGTATATCTATAGATATTTCTATGCTGTAATGATTAATGACTGCTCCACGCGCCAGTACAATAATTTCCTCTTTCTCTAACCACTAGGTTTCGCAAATGCAATCAGTCTCATAACAGATTACGGCTTATTTGTGGGCAAACAATTGTCTGTTCCCTCAAATAATAACTTCTAAATAAATAAATAAAAGTGTATGTGTACTTATGTACACGCGTTAGAAGTTAAAGCACATAAAACTTATAAATACGCCCAACAGTCACATACATAGTTCTTAGTTTACACAACATATTACATTTCTGAACGCACTCATAAAAATTTGACAACTAATAAATATCAATCCCTTTTTATTACTGTCACTATTCTACATTTTATTAAATCTAAAACATATAATTTTTTTTGAAAAATATTCGATCCATTTAACATAGGCAGCTTCAATCTGTCAATTATATTGGAGCACATAGGCAGCTTCAACGTCTTACTTTTGTGTTACAGTGATGCGCGTGTGTCTTAAAATTTCACTCTCATAATTTTTTCATAACGCGACTAAAGAAGTATAACTCAAAAAACTTAACTTTATACATACATACGCACCCACACCTGTATTCCCCCAAAGGGTAAGTGAGGTGCATATCTGCACCTACATTTCGCTAACGGTATTTTAGTCCCACGTAATATGGAGCGAGCCTATTTCCGTTTTTCGGTCACATTTCCAGAGTCCGAGCTTCTACTGAGATACCTACTTATAATGGAAAACCCATTAACACTTTTCCTGAGGCAGGAATCGAACCCAGAACCTCTAGATAGCACGGCACATACTTGTACTGCGAGACCCCGAGGCAGTAATACTTTCTACAGCTTTATTCATTTTTATGGCTATCTAAAATATTATTTTTTGTTAAAAGCAACTCGTATAAACGTATTTTTCTTTTTTATCGCAAAATTAAACTCTCTCGTTAAAAAATATTTTGTCCAGCAATTCGCTAACAATCGCTATAAAAATACCACAATCGTTTTTACTGAATGTTAAAATTGAGAGAAATTGAAAGGCGCCAATCGGTTTGTTTCCAATACGAACAAAAATAAAAAAGTCAGTGCATACGATATATTTATTAATATATAGGCAATTACTGCTCATTATTATTATCTTCGACGTGTAGGAATCCACTAAAAATCATATGTTTTTACAATCTGAACAAAATATTAAAAACTGCTCAAATAATGACATAATCATCACTGTCATCAAACAATAAATTGTTGTAGATCCCCAGCTTCGACTGGAGTATTAAGGTGGTGGACTAAGGCCTAAACCCTCTCAGATGTAGAGGAGGCTCGTGCCCAGCAGTGGGACGTATATGGGCTGATGATGATGATTATATTCAGTTACACCCCTATCATAATTCCATCAACTCTTAAGACTGACTGCCTCGTGGTCTCGCGGTACAAGTATGTGCCGAGCGATCTAGAGGTCCTGGGTTCGATTCCCGGGTCGGGCAAAGTGTTATTGGGTTTTTCCATTAGGAAATTCTCAGTAGCAGCACGGAGTCTGGAATTGTGCCCGAAAAACGGCAATGGGCTCGCCCCCTATTACGTGGGACTGATACATACCTCGCGAAATGTGGGTGCAGAAATGCACCTCTGCCTACCCCTTCGGGGAATACAGGCGTGAGTTTATGTATGCAACTCTTAAGAGACAATATTAGCCACTGACGGGAGCCAACTTGGTTGCCTTGCCTTAGCATTATACAAAAAAGAACACTCCATATATCATACTGGTGTGTCAGGTCAAGTTGAACAGTCGAGAAATCAAGGTTAGAATAAATGATGGACGTCCCTGTCTCCCCTATATACGGAGGTAGCAATTTCTAGATACATTATGTAGTTACAAACAGCAATTTGTAGCCAGCAATCATTCAATTCAAAGTAACTGTGGTCCCCGTTACGGTACATTGGGGATCTTTGAATGTAAGCTTATAAATTATAATAAAATGAAATAGTACCTATGATAATGCAGTCAGCAGACACACAAATGACCCACTATTTATATACTATATTTGTGCATATATTCATATTTATTCATTTTTTATATTGTGATGTAAATGTATATAAATAAGAATTAATTTATGTTTTATATATATTTAAATAATTTTAGTTATACTTATTTTTATTAATACTTATAGTTATTTCTCTATACACTTAATCCAACCCTCAGTATTTTTCCTCTTCTACGATCCATCCAAAAGTTGTCTGTAAGAAAGGGCCTAGACCGCCAGTTATATTTTTTTTCTAGTTTCATTTATTTATTTTTAAATATACAAGAAATAGTAAATAATTAATAAATGTGCCTTTTTGGAATAATAAAAAACGTGTTAGACTTCTCTTTTCTTGTACATGGGAATAAGAGGGAGATCAGTGCTGCCACACATTGGGGAAGGTCAATTTTCTTGAATAACTTGGAAAATATTTATTTTAAAATTACAAAAAAATACATTTAAGATCTTCACAACAAGACCTTCCATTTGATATGTCACACGATGCAGTAACAATTTCTTTTTGTTACTTCTCCACCTTTCCCCCAAAAATGACTTCCGATATACAGATTTCGTCTATTCAAGTCGCACCTCTGCGTTTGGGTCACAGAAATTGATATGTTTACCAAACTCAACTTAATCGGTCTAGTAGATTCGAACGAAGGACGTACAGAACGGACACACGAGTGATCGTATAAGGGTTCCGTATTTTTGTTCGGACGTACGGAAACCTAAAAAACATTAGTCATACTATTGACAAAGATTCTAGAGACTGCCTCATGGTCTCGCGCGATCTAGAGGTTCTGGGTTCGATTCCCTGGTCGGGCAAAGTGTTATTGAGTTTTTCCATTAGGAAATTCCCAGTAGCAGCACGGAGTCTAGAATTGTGCCCGAAAAACGTCAATAGGCTCGCCGCCTATTACGTGGGACTGATACATACCTGGCGAAATGTTGGTGCAGAAATGCACCTCTGCCTACCGCATCGGGGAATACAGGCGTGAGGTTATGTATGTATGTATTCTAGTGAGAAAAGTACTAAATCTTGTAGATAATTCATAGTCTAAACTACTCACTAATTTATCAATGTTTTGGGCATGTCGTGGCTTTTTCGATCTCTTGAAACCAAAACTTCTAATTTGTTTTTTGTTTTGAGGTATCTTTATGTGTTTTTTTTTTATTATTTTACTTATTTATTACACAAAACAGGTGACAGTCGATTAACAGCAAAAGAGCTACATTAAAAAAAAAACATAATTTAATTCTTCCATTTCAAAAGATTCTTATAAACAAAGCCATCCAATATACCTACATAAATATAAATTCTGTAGCTTCCAAGTAGAGAAACAAAATGATTGAGACAAAATGATTAAAGGCCTTACCTACATTAAATCGTTTAAGTATTACGTCTCAACTAAATAATGTTGGTTCTCGATTTATTTAACGCCATGAACCCAATAAATAAGATATAGCTCTGTTAAGCTTAAATTGAAGGCCTTAAATCATAATAAAACACATAACATATTACCAAAACAACAAATTACGAAACTTTACAAAGCATAAAATTATTTGGAACAGAAAACAGGGAAAATAATTAAAGGTTCATGATCCGGGTAAGTCGACGTTCCCTCAGGAACTGTATAAACAAAATGTAAAATTAAATATAAAAGTTGTCAGCGGTACGCGATGTCCCGAACATCCCCATCCACATCCCCGCGCTCCCCTCTCCTACAACCTACCTGTTGCTCTGTTTGTTTACATTTATTACGCGAAACCGGTGGATTGTTCCAGAGCAAACACATTAAATCATTATAGTGACATTCCAAATTGAATTTTAATCCTTTGACATAAAATTCAAAGACGCTTGTGATTAATAAGTAACTTAGACCGTTTTGTAATGCAAAATGATGCTACCCGTACGTTCTACACATCATTTTTCACTGTAATTTAAACCTAATGCAAAGGAGTTATTGTTTAATTTTGCTCGACGTTAATAAATGATATAAGACACCAATGTCGAAAACGAGTTGCGTTCACGCTAGGATGTAACGTCAGAATGTGGAATGAGTGAAGTTATATTATCCGGTTTGGAACTGCCTTTTATTGGGCAAAAGCATAAATATAAATTGATTACTTGGTTTTCTTTTCCATTATTGATTTTGGACACAAAATTTATCAAGCACCTTTAACAATAAATAAATAAATAAATAAATACACCCCCAACAGTCACATGCATAGTTCTGATCCCACACTAAGATACAAGTCTTGTGTCGTGGGTATCAGAAACTACGAGAGACTTTTCGGTCTCACATACACCCAGGCCCGAAACAATTTGTGGAACACACAAACATTTGTCTCGGTGCGGGGATCGAACCCGCGGCCTCTCGTTTCGCAAGCTGGTGTCTAGCCAACACAATGATGACAGGACTTCTATTTCGTATCACCAGCCCCGCAAGTTCGTGTCTGTGAACCGTGGATGGCCTTCAAGCATAGTACAAGAAAGCTTTTCATCACGTATTATAATTGTATTCAGCGATAAAGACGGACGGCTACTCCCACTTATTCCTAATTAAATCATTTATGTATATCCTCGTTTGCCGTCAGCTCTGCCCTTTTTCCATTACCTAATAAAAAGGACAGCCCCGTGGCGCAGTTGGCTAGATCCCAGCTTGTGGAACGAGAGGCCGCGGGGTCGATCCCAGCCCCGAGACAAATGTTTGTGTGATCCACAAATACCAAACCGACACAAACACCCACGACACAGGATTTGTATCCTAGTGCGGGGTCAGAACTATGTACGTGACTGTTGGGTGTATTTATTTATATGTTTGTCTGGAAAAAATGTTCATGTGTCATGAACTAGCACTCCTTCCCATCTTTTCATGGATTTTATAATCTACGTCTCTGCCTAAGTGTGTGCCTTCACAATGAGTGTGAAAGATTGTTATAACTCCTCAAGACTTAAAACAGTGACAAGCAATTTTTTCAATTCGCATTTATTTGGCTTGCCACATCCTTCAACGATAAAGGAAAACGCCGATAGAAAATGTTCATTCTTAAGAATTTTCCTAACCCAACTAAAAATTAACTTATTAGCTCGCTATGAAGTACAAGATTCACGCAATTTTAGCAAAATTTTGACGAACCACAAAGAAATTACAGTCAACATAACAATAGCAATTTTGAAGCAACAATTAACTCTAAACTTTGAGGTACAACAAAGAGCTCTCACCATCAAATTTATTGCCACTAAAAACCCACTTTCGATTACATACAATGGTGACCTGAAAAGTCTGAAGTCTTCACACTAATTCGCCATTAAAGTAATGAGCAAAAAGGCATAGAGATCTCCACTGACCTAGTGAATGCGCCATCCGCTTTTGCTGCTAACGGTACCTGCTCCAGGTTCAACGGCCGCTGTGTGTGTGCGTCCAAAACAAGCAGCGCAGGAGTCGACAACTTTGGTGCATTTACTTCATGATCGGGGAATGGTATTTTTGTAGGCAAATTATGAAAATAATCTATTTATTGTGTTTTCTGTAGTGATGGCTCATCTTAACCATAATATTTCTATTAATAGTTGAAAGTTATAGTTAGTTAAAAAAAATCGTTCCTATTTATATAAGTAGCTCACATATTAAAATTATTTTACGCTGGCCCTTGAAGTCTCCTTTAATGGTGACAAAGGGCTAAAGCTAGCTTATGGATATGGAAACAAAAAATTAAAGAATTTATTAAACAATATTTATATGTTTCTTTTTTACCGTATTTTTTTTTTGCTTTTAAACCTGAGAAAGGAATCAGATTTTTTTAAACTCGAATCTATTCGTCTTAAGCATCTACAATACAAATTCTTATTTCATCATCATCATCATCATCATCAGCCCACAGACGTCCACTGCTGAACATAGGCCTCCCCCAATGATCTCCACAATGGCCTGTTGGAGGCAGCCTGCATCCAGCGACGACCCACGACCTTTACCAGGTCATCGGACCTTATAATTATAATTCTTATTTATTATAATTACTTTATAACTCTTATTTACCACCTAGCAAGTTAGCAACCTATAAGAAAAATCTAGAAACTTATTTAAATAAAAATAGTTAAAATATAATAAAATTTTGTACGAGCTAAATTCTCAAGCTATTAATTCACCAATGAAAATGGTGATTAAGTAGAATATGATCGAATATTAGATAACAACCTGACTCACCTACACAGAACAAACAACACCTGTGTAAACGAAACATTCACAAATAAATGTTCAAAACAACTGAACTCAAACCGCTGCGGTTATCATGAATGGTACAGCGGAGTACATTCTCGAACACCCAAGCCTATATAAGCGGCGAGGCGGATCGAGCTGCGCAGATTGTAAACTCGCGCGATACAGAATGCTCAAAAAATTCTTACTCCTTGCCGTATTGGTGAACGCAGTGGTGTGCCAGAGCAGAAGGCACAAGGTGGAAGATCCGTTCTCGGCTATAGACCGGCACCTGACCCACAGCCTTGCCTACCACTACCTCTGGCCATGGAGACAGCTCATCCGAGCGGCAGCAGCTTTAGAAGCCGAAGAAACCTTCGGAGAACCTCAAATCCACGTCACTGCTAAGAAATATACCCTCAATCTTAACATGAAGAGGTTCCAACCCGATGAGCTGAAGGTCAAAATCAAGGACAGGCGAGTGATCATCGAAGGAAAGCACAAGGAAGACGACAAGCAAATATACTCCAACCACTTCGTCCAGGTATTCGAGCTGCCCGATACCAGCAAGCCGGAGGAAGTTACAGCTGTTTACAATAAAAATGGACTTCTGACCATCACCGCTCCAAAGCATCCTGTTCCTCCGCCAGCTGACAGAGAAGTTCCCATACAAGTTCTACTACCAGAAGACAAAACAGAGAAGAACGACTCCTCCGACGCCTCTACTGAGAAAACCGACAACCAAACGTCACCAACTCCAGTAGAACAGCTAGATCTCGTTGAAGCAACAACCCATGCTGGCAAAATAAGGAAGAAGGAACTAAAAACAACAACAAAAACAGCAAAGGATAACGAAGTGACAAAAGGTGTCGACAGCAATGGATTAGACTACGCATTAGTGGATTCAGAAGTGGAGTGATCTTCCAAGACTGTACTGGGAGTTAAGACTGAATAGCTAAGCTTTAAGACCGCGAATAAAAAACGAGTTGTGTAACCAGTGAATCGATTAGGTTACTATTATCGAATAAATCGAATGTATCGGTCGACCAAGTGAGTTGTTTACTATATAATTTTGTTTTAATAAATCGTTATTTATTGTGAAAGATATTTTTTCATTTCATTCATTCCGCAGTCTTTATGATTACAATATATAGCGTTAATGTCGCGGTACGTTACGTTAATGTCTGGAATAAATCAGGTTTATACAGTCGATTGGACGCCTGAGAGCACAAGATGGCGACCTTTGCGTGTACCGCAGGGTTTTGTGTTGACACAGGGGAAAACATTCTCGAAATATTATTTACCGTCATTGCTCTTAGTAAGATAAATTGAGCCATCAGCATTGTCGAGTTACATCATTACACATTTTTACATACTAACCTCCGCATTATTAACGCTCTAAATCCGCCATAATTATATAGGTAGCATTTTTTAGAGATTATAAATAATTAATACACCCAAAAGTTACATACATAGTTCTGACCCCACACTAGGATACAAGTCCTGTGTCGTGGGTATCAGAAACTACGAGAGACTTTTCGGTCTCACAAACACCCAGACCAGAAACAAATATTTGTGGATCACACAAACATTTGTCTTGGTGCGGGGATCGAACCCGCGGCCTCTCGTTTCGCAAGCTGGTGTCTAGCCAACTGCGCCACGGGGCTGTCAATTATTCTAGATAAAACCTTTTTATAGTAAGTTTATAAAAAATATTTGAATAAGGATCTAGTATTTAGTTATTATTAAAAGTGTCACACACTGCCTGTAGGAATAAAAATATTTTTACGCCAAAATGACACAGACACACAGTAAATGCAGTGCCGTCTAAAAGTATGTCAGGCATCTTAAATGCGTCATTAAACGCCCCTTAAAGATGTTGATAAAGCACAGGGCAATTTGGATTTAATTATAATTAAATTAGTTTATACACTTCTTTTGCCAGTCCATTTACGTGTAATGTTTTGAGCAAACGAGCAAAATATTATTAGGTTTTTTCATTAGAAATTTCTCAGGCATAATAAAGAGTTTATTCCTTCACTGTTAAAGTATGAGATAATTTATTATGATATACATACATACTCATATACATACATACATATGATATACATATACACTCACGCCTATATTCCCTTAAGGGGTAGGCAGAGGTGCATTTCTGCACTCACATTTCGCCAGGCATGTATCAGTCCCACGTAATAGGGGGCGAGCCTATTGCCGAGAATTTCCTAATGGAAAAACCCGGGAATCGAACCAAGGACCTCTATGCACTTACTTGTACCGAGAGACCACGAGGCAGTCAATTTATTATGAATAACTTATATTATATATATCATAACTTCAATCTGTCAGGGGTTTGAACCAGCGGCCGCCGAGATTTGATTTGACCGCGCGCCTAAGCCTCGAAGCCATCACTACCTTAATGCAAGATATACATAACTAGAAATAAGATTTTGCATAGAGATTAATGCCAGTTAAGAAAGTGAAAGATGTGTTTGGACCGCAGCGTTCTATAGTCTCTACCTGAACCAGTGGGGGCCAAGCATGAAGATAGGTTTGAGTACGTATGAATTAATTTTCAATAAATAGCAATAATGTATTCAATAAAATCGTCCCTGTCGCCGCATACAACAATAAATTCAGATTATCGAGTAATATTTCATAATCCAGTGCTTTGTTCGAATTCATATTTGCGGTTACAATTTGGCATAGCTGTTGTAACATTGCGTCCAGATTAAAATCTGTGATAATATTAATGGCCACTTGTAACGACGGTTTAATGAGCTGCTATTCAATATTTGGTGTTATGAACACAGAAAAGCTGAATTAGATTAGAAGGGAAATAGACGCTCCGACGGCCGATGGAGCAGACAAGTGTTGGAGTGGAGACCGCGCTTAGGCAAACGTAGTGTAGGACGACCTGCAGCACGATGGTCCGACGACTTGAGAAAGGTGGCGGGTAGCGGATGGATGAGGGCTGCTCAAGACCGGGATGGTTGGCGCTTTCTTGGGGAGGCCTACGTTCAGCAGTATATAGACGGTATTTTGTATGGGAACGAGTGTCGCCGCTTGTCTGTCACCTGTTCATTCTACTACGATCACACGACCAATGATAAAAAAATCAATCAAAAATGAATGGCTGCTATTGGTTGTCATACATTTATACAAGTGTTGATATTACACGCAACCCGAATTACTAAGAAGCGGCCGTGTCAAACATATGATAGTGTAATCGTAGGTTCGGCACGCTCGGCATGCTGACATTTCCTTCGAGTCTAATTTAACTGTTCTGTGGTTATAAACATGAAAAAATTTAATAATAATGGTGTTTTATTTAAGATTTTTTTTAATAAGAAATCTTTATACCTAGGATATTTTTTTTAAAGGAAACTTTGAGGTAATTGAGAATTTCATTAATCTTTTACCAGGTCCTGAAGTCGACCCGATATTTGTTCTTTGCACATGCCTATAATGTTGCTTCCTATTTTAACAAAATACCAATATTTAACGGATGTATTTTACTGTATGCAAAATGGAGACAATGCAGTAGATAACTAGTTCGTAAAACTGAAGTTTTATTGCAAAACCAAGCTTGTAATACAAATGTTCTTTACAACAAAATCACGACTCAATGTTGGCGCTTATTCGTAGCCAGGAATCGTCATCCATAAAGACGATATTGGTAGGATATTCGTATCCGCCCGGATAGCGACCACCGTACACAGGGCGTAAAACCCGCCATAGTGGCACATGCAAGTGTGCCGCGTTCCGGGATCAGCCAGTGTATATCCGGTTTTCGGGGGGGCTTCAATTATGGTGAAAGGTGGCCGGTTTGTCGCGGTCGGTCCTTTGATCACCATGGTATTAGTCCCCCAAACTTCTTCACAAGTAAGGTGAAGAGGTTTTCGGCCGGCATGATTGTGTCGACCAACGGGAGATCATCATCTCTCGCTGGTGGGCACTTTTTCTGGACTCAATTACACTTACCATCAGGTGCAATGGGGTCACTTTGCCGTGCCAGTATAAAAAAAATAAAAAAAAAGACGACTGGATTCCCCGAACGAGTAGGCAAAGGTGCTTTTCTGCATCCAAAACAATAACACTTTGCATGACTGGGGAAACGAACCCGGGTCCTCTTGATTGCACATTATACTTATGCCGCGAGACCATAAAGCAGTTAAAAAGAATGGTGTGGTGTTATAAATATTTTTTGTGAGCCTATTATAGGCAACGTTTGGGACCCATCGTGTGACACACACAAGTACGTCGCATTTCGGAAACAGCCTTTGTAATAAATAAAATAAAATAAAAGAATTAAAAAAAAAACGTATTCCTGAGTCTTTTTTTACCAATCCACATTTGGGCCCGCAATGTCGTACGCTGTCTTGAAAACAGGTTTCTTACTCGTCCACACTCTTATGAGACATGCAGGATTGTATGCTGCCAAGAGAAAGAAAGAAAGAAAAAAAGTTTTATTGTTGGCTATACGAAAAACAGATACAAAAAACAAACAATTAGTAAATACAATTTACATAGCCAACAATGATCCCTTCATTCAGATGTATGTTGCAATTCCGCTTACACGGTATTGCAGCGCTGGTTTAAGAGGCAGTCGGAACTCCAAATCAACTGTGTCACCACGCAGGTGTTTTCTAATTAAAATAATACATTATATATTTCTCGAGTAAATATTAAACAACACGCGTCAATTAATGCCAAAGGATACAGCGTTAATTAATTGTATCAACGAACGTGTTTCGGTAACAAGCGACGGCAATTATTACCTGTACAAAAATAACAAATTTATAATTATCCATGTTTATTAACTGGAAAGCCACAGGACTACTGTTTGCCTCGTGGTGTCGCACCATTTTGCAAATAATTGAAACGTCCGGGGTTTGATTACCGAGTGAGGCAGAATTTGAAACATGGATTCTGAAAGTGTTTTCTGTAATCCAATTAAACAATCCAATCCATCAGCCAATGGAAGTCCACTGCTGGACATAGACCTCTCCCAATGACTTCCACAGGGACCTGTTGGAAGCAGCCTGCATCCAGCGACGTCCCGCGACCTTTACTAGTTCGTCTGACCACCTTGTCGGAGAATGTCCTACGCTGCGCTTTCCGTACGTTTTCTGTAAACGGCAATAAATGTTATTTTACCTAAAACATAAAAACTAGCGACATGTGTACAATTACATATCTGCCTGTCCCTTTGGGAGTAATATTTATAATATGATTTTTATACTAAGTTGGCAAATTGAACGCACTCCCCGATTACAACTATCTTTAAGTAAATTTATTTATTTATAGCTTTATATACTTGACAGAATAAAGGCGGACTTAATGCCATAGGCATTCTCTGAAAGTCTACCTTTGCAGAGATGAATCGTGGTAGGAGTAGTGTGTTATTGAATTTCTTAGGTGTGCAGTCCTCCAACCCGCACTAGGCCAGCGCGGCGTGGTGGACTAAGGCCCAAACCCTCTCAGTTGTCAGCAGTGGGATGTATTTGGACTGATGATGATGATGATTATGATGATAACCTCCTCGTTTTTTTATAAGTTGTTAAATAACAATAATTAATTCTTATCCAAGTTACAAACACCAAAAGATGTAGAACTTCAGAAGTGCTATTAACCCTTGATACGTACAAGTACTTCTAACTAATTTCCTTCGGTCAAAACTTTTGACAGCTCGAGTTCCGTAACGTTATTATAAATGGCGCGCCTGCGGTGTTTCGGTGGTCACATTTATTTCGTGACGCCAGAAACAGCTTGGATTTCTGCGTTGACGTGTTTAAAACCTTTGCTTTACTTTTTTGAACAGGCGTTAAAAGTGTTTCTTGTTAATGTTTTGAATTTAGAGTAGTGATGCCCTCGAGGTTTAGGCGCGCGGTCGAATATATATCGCCGATCACAGGTTCAAACTCCAGGAACATACCTATGACTTTTCGAAGTTACGTGAGTATTCACAATGAATTATCGCAAACTTTAAGGGTGAAGGAAAATATTGTAAAGAAACCCGCAAACCTAAAAAAATCTTAGGAATTTCTCAGATATTAAGTCCGCTTACTTGCACTAGGCCAGCGTGGTGGACTAAGGCCTCTGAGTAGTAGAGAGAGAACGTGCTCAATAGTGGGACATATCTATATGGGCTTACGGCGATTTCAAATTAGCTCGATTTTCCGTGGTTGCCTTGTGATCTTGAGGGCCCTTTTTCGAATATCGAGAAGTTCTCAGTAGCAGGAAGAAGTCTGGTAATGTGCTTTTTAAACAGAAAAAGACTCGCCTCGTATTCATCATCAGCCGAAAGACTGCTGGACAAAGGCCTCCCCCAAAGACTTCCAAAGCACTCAGCAGCGGCTTCCCGCGATCTTCGTTAGATCATCAGTCCACCTTGGGTGGACGTCCAACGCTGCGCTTGCCGGTACGCAGCCTCCACCAGAGAACCTTTCTGCCCCACCGGCCGTCAGCTCTACGAGCTATGTGCCCTGCCCATTGCCACTTCATTTTAATGTCCTCAAGTAACAGTCTAACCTGGCCTTCTCACTAGGCAAGCTCGTATCGAATGGGATACAATCGAAATAATCCCATTAAAAATATCAAAATCCAAAACCGCACTATAAATTCGATCGTGTATTGTACAAAAGAGATCGTTTAAAACCAAGCTTGTGGGTAAAATTACAATGTTCGCTTTCCAACGTCTGTTACTCACTTTACGGCAGTTCTTAGTACATTTTTATATACTGTTTTTATTGTACAGTTTATCGCTAATATGGCACTAATATTATTCACAGTTAGTCACATTTTATAATTTTATGGTTAATTCAAAGTGACTTATAACGTGAGGAAACCTGTGCAGGAAAAGTTCTTAGGAATTTCTTAGGTGTGAAGTCCGCCAACCCGCACTAGGCCAGCGTGGTGGACTCAGGCCTAATTCCGTGGCCCGTGTCCAACAGTGGGAGTATATGGGCTGATGATGATGATGATGACTTTCATATATGCATGTAGCTTTTGTATTAGTTTGACGAAAATACAATATAAATACAGATTATATTTTTAGGAGCTACTGGGATCTGAAAAAATATTATTAGATGTTGTAGTCTACATATTGATTTATATATAGGGCACCTAATATCCTCTATTACGTAAAGAAAATCAGAAACGATGAGTCATTTTTCAGTTGATGCGGGAATCGAACCAATGACTTCTTATTGCACAAACTAACATATAACCAACAACAAAAAAATAATGCATAATACAAATCATACTAAGTTGGTACATACATGCCCAGCTTCCCCTCAAGAAAGTCCCCCTACCCAATTGAGATAATGAATTCGACCTTATCGGAGTCAGCCCCGGTCTCCCCTCATCCGGTCTCTTGACGAGATGATTGTCCACAATGCTCTAATGGGTCGTTTTTATTTTTACTTTTGAAGGTCTGGCAAAGATCGTGTGATTATGCCAACAAGATCATTTTTATTTTATTTTATTATAGATTCTGCAAGCGATAGCAATCTGCTTATAGTATGGTTCAGGATATTCTAGGTAAAGACTAATGTCTATCAATTACTGTACATTTTTGGATTGAAAAATTTGAAATTTGAATAAACCTCTGCTTATCTCTCTGGGTGTTTACATTTACATGAAATCGGGATAAAAATGCCAATGCGAGAGTTTTAAGTCGATATTCCCGTGGTGCAGTTGTCTAGACACCAGCTTGCGATACGAGAGGTCGCGGCTTCGATCCCCGCATCGAGGCAAATGTACATACATACATACATAAACTCACGCCTGTATTCCCTGATGGGGTAGGCAGAAATAATAATATTAATTCTGGATGTTTGTGACACTGAAAAGTGTCTCGTAGTTTCAGATACCCACAACACACGCCTCGTATCTAAGTGTGGGGTCAGAGCTATGTATGTGACTGTTGGATGTATTTATTAATTTAATTGAGGTTTATCAACGAAGATTTATCGTGGTAGTTAATGTAGTTACTCCTCCTTACTATAGACTTACTTACTTAGAGGAGACCCGTTCCCAGCAGTGGGACTTAAACTAATATCTTCATAAGCTGCTTTTTTACACATCCATATATTTTCCTTTGCATTGTATCTCTTATAGATACAAAAAGTCATAGATTAAAATAAAAAGAACCTGCATTAAATTTCCCAATACATATCCATTTCCGATTACTGCATTTTGTATGAGACATAAAAGTATGCATTATTTTGTACAATAACACAAAAGGAACGAATTAAAATGTCCGATTCAAAATGAAACAATTACAATAAATGAAAACATTTATGTAGAAACATTTTAACTACATACTACATTTAAATAAATTAATTAAAATAATAATTAGGTACTCAATAAACAGACAATAATTTAAATAAAAAAATATGGAGGTATTCATGGCACTGATTACTTAAAGCTAGTAATAAATTTTTAGTTCATCTACTTTTCACTGAATACGAACCATCGGCGTCGTACATTGGGCTACCATATGCATCCGGAGGGCTACCAGGACCGTAACTACCAGATCCGTGATTGCTACCAAAGCCTTGACTGCTACCAGGGCCGTAACTACTTCCATAACTTGGCTTCGACGGAGCTGCTTCATAAATCCTTTTCTTATGCCCATATTTTTCATAAGCATATGGACCATATGAGTCATGGTCGAAGCTGTCGTGATGATGGTAAGGCTCATGGTCGTGTTCTATGTACTCGTAGTGCTCATGTTTCTTCTCCTTTAAGTAGTGGATGAACCACAGAGCAAAGTGCCATGCCTTGATCGCTATCACGTAGAACAATGCGCCGTAGATCAGCTTCAGTACGAAGAGCTTCGTCGCTGCTACGTAGAAGAAGTGAACTGTGGACAAAAAATTACTATAATTTTGTGCCGTGACGTTTATAAAACAATAATCCTAAGCAAAAATATATTAATTCGTACCCAACTGTAGGGTTTGTGCTTCCTTTTATGTTAGTTATCAGGCGTTGTAAAATATAATATGGATTATGTTTGACCTGTTTCTGAAGTAATAACCAATAATATTCTAATTATTAATAAACTAGTTTGCTAACAATTTCCGTTTGGTAATTACTGTTATTTAAAAGTATATTAAAGTGGACCAAAAACGAATTTGCGCACAAAATCAATATGTGTAAATGATACATCTCAACGGTCGTGTTCGATCTATATACAGGGTGTATTCAGACCGTGATCGGAAACGAAGGCAGGTAATAGCTAAGATGATTACAAACCCCCTGGCGTTAAAGAAAATTCTGACAAAAAATAAAAAAAAATACGTTTTCCATACAAACCGCGTACATTTAATACCGATGGTTGTATGGAAAAAGTCATTTTTTTTATTTTTTGTCAGAATTTTTTTTAACGCCAGGGGGTTTGTAATCACCTTAGCTATTACCTGCCTTCGTTTCCGATCACGGTCTGAATACACCCTGTATAATATATGTATCATTATTTTTTGGTTCAAGATGTTTTTAAGGATGAAATTTATTTATTTATTTTATTTATTAATGCTTTTTACACATTGTGTATAAAGGCGAATTTAATGCCTAAGGCATTCTAACAGTCAACCTTTGGGTGATGCAGAGATAAATGGTAGGTGCATAAACAGTGAAATGTCTTTTGATGAACACGAAATATGGCAATTATAACATTTTAGTGCCGTATTTTAAAGGTTTTAATCTGGTAACTGCCTCGTGGTCTCGCTGTTCAAGTATGTGCCGTGCGATCTAGAGGTCCTGGGTTCAATTCCCGGGTCGGGCAAAGTGTTATTGGGTTTTTCTATTAGGAGATTCTCAGTAACAGCACGGAGTCTGGAAATGTGCCCGAAAAACGGCAATAGGCTCGCCCCCTATTACGTGGGACTGATACATACGTGGCGAAATGTGGGTGCAGAAATGCACCTCTGCCTACACTTTTTTTTTTATACTGGCACGGCAAAGTGAATACAGGCGTGAGTTTATGTATGTTTTAATCTGGTTTGTTCATTTTGGCTACAAATAAGGTCATTTATATTATAAAACATTTAGACATTTATTTTATTTATAAAATTCACAATTTACCTTAACTACTGACTAGCGTAGTTGACAAAGAAATCCAACGCGTCCTTCCCAATATCGTGTTTCTGTGTATAGGGATCGAAATGTCCGTGTCCGAAGGGATTGTAGCCATGTTGAGGCTTGTAGTCTGTTTTGTAGTAAATGTACGGATCGGGGACGTATTTGAAAATGGCTAGAGCCCAAGCCATGAAGACAAAGAGTTTTACGCCGGCTATAACGACGGCTATGCCTAGGAATATCTTGTACAGTCCAACTTTAGCTGCCAACAATGTAGCGAGGTTGACTGCAACAGAAGAAAAACCACCGTCATTTACTTTGGAAACGACTGAAGTTTAATCAAGGAAAGAGAATGTAGTGATTTAACCAAAATTTTAATAAATAAAACTTCGTCATCAGCCCAAATACGTCCTACTGCTGGGCACGGGCCTCCTCTACAACTGAGAGGGTTTAGGCCATAGTCCACCACGCTGGCCTAGTGCGGGTTCACGGGAAATTCCTAAGAACTTTTAGGTGTGCAGGTTTAATTACGATGTTTTCCTTCACCATTAAAGTACATAATTCTTTGTAAATACACACATATCTTCGAAAAGTCAGAGGTGTGTGCCTGGGATTTGAACCCGCGACCATCGAGATTCTCGACCGCGTGCCTAAACATCGAGGCCATCACGACTTCTAAATAAATTACCACAAAATCAGTTGCAGAATATTGTACACAATTATGCATCGATTCACAAGAACCCGCCCACAGGAACCCCGAACTTCCATGGTTGAATACCCATAATCAAAGATGTTACTCCCCTGGATTTCACATAAACAACTTTGCGAGACCTTGCAATAACAAAAACTTATTAGAAAATTAGCAATTATAATGCGAAATTTTCTTCGACGAAAATATTACAAATATTGGAGGTGAATATATTAATATCATTTTCGTAATGGTCTTTATACAAGATCTTCTTCGGGATCCGGTCAATTTCTGATTCTCGATAAATTAAATCATTTCACTTTCTCTTTAGGATTCGAGGAGGCTTGCATAATTGTGATGAGCTTAGTCCTCTTACCCATTTGTGAATACATGTCCTGTTCATATTAACATCAAGTAACAAGACACCTTAGGTGTCAGGTCGTAAAGGTCGCGGGACGTCGCTGGATGCAAGCTGCTTCCAATAGGTGCCTGTGGAAGTCATTAGGAGACGCCTATGTCCAGCAGTGGACCTCCATTGGCTGATGGATAAGACACCTTCACCTTTTCACACTCATGAAGGCCTGCTGAGATGCTGTTTACCGCTACGATTAATGGTCTCGGGGCTTAAAGACGGCACATCATGATATGGTAAATATCCGAAAATTTGGTTCTAGAAGAGATAGAAGCGAGTAGCGACTCAAGATGTGGATCGGCAAGCTTAAACGCGTGGTTTTAATAGAGAAAGAAAGAAGAGGTTGGAATAAAATTATACAACTTTTCTTTGATAGATGTGGTGGAACTACCTCAAAAAAAAATATAGACTTGCCAAGATAAAATTTATCGTAATTACATATTTTTGAATAAATTTTAAGTCTTTTATATAGCAATAAATTTCTGCGTAATAATTTAAATTTCATTACCATAGGTAAATACATTTTGTAAAAGTTCAAAAATGGCAATCAACCAGCGCCTCGTTAATAATGCAAATTTTTTTCACGGTCAAAATCTCCCTAATTTATTTTATAATAAAGAAAAAATACTAGTAATCTGTGAGAAATCGTGAACAGTTTTGCTACAGGCTGACTCAAATGCACAGCCCCCCGCTTCTGGCAGGGTTCCAAGGGAGATGAATCATCATCAGCCCAAATACGTCCCACTGCTGGGCACGGGCCTCCTCTACAACTGAGAGGGTTTAGGCCTTAGTCTGGCCTAGTGCAGGTTGGCGGACTACACACCTAAGAAATTTCTAAGAACTTTTAGGTGTGCATGTTTTATCACGATGTTTTCCTTCACCGTTAAAGCAAGTGATAATTCATTGTGAATACACACATATCTTCGAAAAGTCAGAGGTGTGTGCCTGGGGTTTGAACCTGCGACCGTCGAAATTCACGACCGCGCGCCTAAACCTCGAGGCCATCACTGCTTATCCAAGGGAGATGAATAAAACCTAATAATAAAATAAGTTTAATAAAGTAAATAACTATAATTTAATAAATCCAAAAGTCGTGATGGCCTCGAGATCAAGCCACGTGGTCGAGAACTCCGACGGTCGCGGGTTCAAACCCTAGGCGCACGCTTCTGAATTCTCAAAGTTATGTGTGTATTCACAAAGAATTATCACGTACTTTAATGGTGTAGGAACACATTGTGATGAAACCTGCACACCTAAAAGTTCTTAGGAATTTCTTAGGTGTGTAGTCTGCCAAACCGCACTAGGCGAGCGTGGTGGACTAAGGCCTAAACCCTCTTAATTGTAGAGGAGGCCAGCAGTGGATGATGATGATGATGAATAAATCCAAAAAAAATCACAAAGATTACAGACATTCAGATTTGGTCTGAATAAAAACTAATTAATTAATGTTTTATCTCATTTCTTTTATATCAGTTTCTTGATCAATTAAAATAGTAAACCCAGGACACGAACACACATAATCCGGACCCCACACTAAAAGTCTAGTGTCGCATTTTTTTTTATACTGTCACGGCAAAGTGCAATTGCACCTGATGGTAAGTGTAATGGAGTCCAGAAAAAGTGCCGACCAGCGAGAGATGATGATCAGCATGTATCAAAAAGTACGAAAACTTTTCAGTCCCACATTTCGGCACGATGCAAATATTGTATTTATCTCGGTGCACGAATCCGTTTCCCTAATCCTCCATAGAGACTGGTATCACGAATTTGCAATCCTTTCAGTTCGTGCCGGCATTATGAAAGCGAGATGATGCGATAACGTACTCTACAGAGGATTCGACGGAACCCTAGGTATACGATTTTTTCATGAGATTTTCATTTTAACATTGTAAAATCGACACCTTGAATGAAGAGTGTGTTAAAACAAATTTCCACACCAACTTCTTATGTTATTTCATGTATCAATTTAATACAGCTCCGAGTGTTGGTGTATGATCGTATTTCGATTCAAAATATAAAAAAATATTTAACAACTTGTATCAGAAACTCTAAAGATAAGGATTTAAAACATGGAAGTTAGTTTGATTGATTACAGGATAATCGTTTCCGCCTGATTCTGCTATTAATTGTAACCATCAACCAAAAAACCTGCAGTATTGACCCACGCTATCGTATCGCACTGGGGGATCCTGTATATTACAGAAGTTACAAAAAAATATAATATGACAGAGAATATAATAAAAATACCCCACCAACAGTCACATACATAGATCTGACCTCATACTAGGATTCAAGTCCTGTGTCGTGGGGATCAGAAACTACGAGAGATTTTTTTGGTTTCACAAACACCCACACCCGAAGCAAATATTTGTGGATCACACATTCAAAAGAACTTGTAGAAGTCTATTTGAATAAAGATAATTTGACTTTGACTTTAAAACATTTGTCTCGGTGCGGGGATCGAACCCGCGGCCTCTCGTTACGCAAGCTGTTATCTAGCCAACTGCGCCACGGGGCTGCCTGGGGATATGTGTACATTAAATTCAATTTGGAAATTTTCAGTAGGAACGTAATGTGAAAAACATCCTAAAAACCGGCAATGCGCCCCTATTAATTTAAAAAGTACTGACTACTCTCTTAAGAATGCGGGCATATAAGAACATGTGTATAAAAAAATATACTTACTTAACAACGCATATTTCCCTTTCCCTCTCGCTTCCACTTCATTGCCATCTTCTCCCTGCACCAAACAAACAAACACCATCAAAACTAGTAATATAGATTTCATTTTTAATTTTTTGGGTTTTTCGTTCCCAATTTTTTTGGGGTTTTTCTTTCAAACACCAACTCAGTGCAAAGGCGTATGTAATAATGACATTTTCGTGTCCATCCGACACCTTGTGATAATGAAAAGTTAAATATTAGACAGGCAGTGGCTTAAGGAGTGGGAGGTGTGGGGCCCAATATGCTTAAGATTTATGGCACGACCCAAAGCGATATTTTTGTCATGAATTTTTTCGTAATGATGTTTCTACTTGCTTGCATAAAAAAACCGCCTTTCTAAAAAAACAAATTATTATCCAATGAAAAGTAAAAAAATAATTGCGTATTCTTCTATAACTTAATAATAATCAACTTACTTTTTCTCTTTAACAATATGTAGGTACGATCTATGTGTTTACCACGCAAGAAGGCCAGTAGGTACCCATCCACTTCAAATATAACTCAACACATACCTATAAATAACGATTTAGAAACAAGTTTATAAATTTTTGTGCTGGGGTTATAAAATTACCATTTTACACACACACACACGTCACAAAAGAGGGTTAAATAATCATACTTCTTATATTTCCCATACTGTTGTTAATTAAATTACAGAGCCTTTATTTACACCTATATTGATTCTATTTTACTTTGTCGTGTCCGTGGGTGCCCACATAGCCACACACTTGCCTTGAATACAGACCTGTGGCGAAAGTTTTCACTGTTAAGTGAAGCATTATATGTTACGTTAGCATATATTTCACGTAATGTAAACTACAAAAGGGAGAGTTGTCGTGTAATACTTTTTTGTTGCATAAACATTATTCATGTGAAAAAAATATGATTTCATAATTCTACATCGTGTAATAGCTAAATATGTTTCGCGTATTTTGGAAATAGATTCTGCTTTAGACATGGAATTATTTATTGTCTTGTTTGTTCCGCGGTTCAAATTAGCGCCTGTACTTGTAAAGTTCCGAGTTCGATGGCTGGATTAAACGACGTGGTAATAGTTAACATAATGGTGATGGCCTCGAGGTTTAGGCGCGTGTTCGAGAATCTCAGCGAATGCGGGTTCAAACCCCAGACTTGCTTTTATATAACTTTGACTTTTCGAAGTTAAGTGTGTATTTACAATGTATTATCACGTACTTTAACGGTGAATGAAAACATCGTGACAAAACCTGCAACCTTAAACAAAATTCTTACGAATTTCTTAGGTATATAGTCCGCGAATCCGAACAAGGCCAGCGTGATGGGCTAAAGCCTTACCCCTTTCAGTTGTAAAAGAGGCCCCTGCCCAGCATTGGAACGTAGGTATTAGAGTTTGCAATTCCGCATTCCTGCATTTTTTTGACTCGACAAGGTAATTCAGCTTTTACTGAAGGCCTATTAGCTCCATCACAACAGCGCGGGCTCGTCAGTCAGATCGATCAACCGATCGAGCGAAGTAAAGGATTAAAATTGGTTTATTTGTTTGTTTAAGTAAGATAAGTCCATATTAACACGCAGGAAACCCTATTGATTGCAAACCCCCTACCTAACCTCATAAGAACTATTAAAAAGTACTTTTTCTATTAGATATTGTATGAATGTTTCTATTATTATTATTTTTTTAATATAGTGTAACTAAACTACAGGTAATAAAGAATTATTATTTATGCATATTTTTGCATTTTTAAATTTTACTGCGGGAAAAAATTACAGCGGGATTGCAAACCCTAGTAGGTATATAGGCTGATGATCATGAGGATTTTCCTGTTAGAAAATTCACCGTGCAGCTACCAAGAAGAGTGACAGAAAGTAAAATTTTGATAATTCTAAATATACTTGGATTTTTATGCTTGATATCCCTTCCCATTACTTGACCAGTGCAAAATTTCAAAGAACCCATAGGCCCCCCTTAAAGGCGTCGCCGCGGAAGGAATTTTTCCACCCTCATAGACAACCCCGTCGGGACTAATATAGCGAAATAGCCCGGAACGTGTGCGCAATCATCGTTAAATTTGGAAATAATGAGCAGTTCGCGTTTACGAGTCAGACGATATGACTGTCGTGGTGATGTTACTCCAACATATCGACCAATCAGAATTCTAACTATATCAGTTTTTGAAACAAGACGTGAAAGCCTCGAGGTTTAGCACGATCGAGTCTTAAATCTCGGCGGTCGCGGATTCAAACCCCAGGCACACACCTCTGACTTTTCGAAGTTATGTGTATTCACAATGAATTACGTACTTTAACGGTGAAGGAAAACGTTGTGAGAAAACCTGCATATCTAAAAAGTTTTTAGGAATTTCTGAGGTGTGTAGTCCGCTAACCTGCACTAGGCCAGTGTGGTGGATTAAGGCCTAATCCTAATTTCAGGCACATTTTCAGACTCCATGCAGCTACTGAGAATTTCCCAATGGAAAACCTAATAACTGCTCGACCAGGGAATCGAACCCGGGACCTCTAGATCCTACGGCACAAACTTGTGCCGCAAGACCACGAGGCAAATAACTTCAATTATGTATTTTAAGGTATGAAAATAATAATTGGTTTTAACATAAAGATTTATTCGACCACGGATCGTAACGAACATAAATTGACATGACATTTAACATGAATTTGAAATAACAAAATGTTAACATTAATGAGGGTGAATTTAAAACACAAGACAAGCGTTGACGTTCGGACAGAGCTTCCGCACTGTAAGCCGGCCGATGAGTCAGTGCCTGATGCTCAGCAGCGCCTGTTATATAGGCAGCCGACGTGATGTCATCGTGGGGTCGTCCTCAGCTACCGCCGAATTGATTTTATTCCTAACAGTATATTTTAGAAAACAGAATGTCACTTTACAAGACTACTAACAGCTAATTAGTGATTTTTAAGTCGATTACATCTTTAGCAACCATGAGTAACCTTTGTTATCGATAAGAAACCACTCCCGCATCCCTACAGATGTCCGTTAGAACTGTAATGTGTCCCATTTTGATGGCCTCTCAACTTATTCCCCTGAACGTGTGATTAAGAAAATTAATTTCAATAATGTAGTTGCTCGGAGTGGAGCAAACAATATTAGCGCGCCATTTGCACGAGCCGAGTTTATGGCCTGTTAAAGGGTTGTTATTTTTAATTTTATACACCTTAATGACGTCAACCACGCCGGCGGCGCTTAAACAGTACACAGAATTTTTATTAAACTGTTACAGCCCCGTGGCGCAGTTGGCTAGACACCAGCTTGCGAAACGAGAGGCCGCGGGTTCGATCCCCGCACCGAGACAAATGTTTGTGTGATCCACAAATATTTGTTTCGGGTCTGGGTGTATGTGAGACCGAAAAGTCTCTCGTAGTTTCTGATACCCACGACACAAGACTTGTATCTTAGTGTGGGATCAGAACTATGTATGTGACTGTTGGGTGTATTTATTTGTATTTATTTTATTTACTAGTCACTGGAATTGTGGAATCTGGTTGGGTTTTTTAAGAGTAGTTTACTTTCGACTGTCTGTTTAGTTCGACAATGTAAGTATGCAGGATATATGTAAGACTAGCTGTGCCCGCGACTTCGTCCACGCGGAAAATTTATTTTTAATAAGAAAATTTATAAACTAAAATTTACTCCTTATTAAATCAGCTATCTGCCAGTGAAAGTCCCGTAAAAATTGGTCCACCCGTTTCAGAGATTAGCCGGAACAAACAGACAGACAGACAGACAAAACAGACACTCCAATTTTATTTATTAGTATAGATAAAGGTGCTCGGTTATGTTTTTGTTTTGTTTTTCGGTTGTGTTGTTTTGTTGTTTCGGTTAGTAAATCCTTGATAGTGGCGCAGAGTTGAATATGCGTCTGGTAAATGACAATAAACCCCTTTTTTCACATGGGATGTTGGCTGGCGAAATATTTATCCGGCTACCCAGTTAGGAATGCCAGCGTAAAAGCACACTAGTCAGTTTTAGGAGTGTTACAAAAGTTATCAAAATAAAATATCTTATCAAGTGCCGGCATTGTGTCAACTGAGTTGTTATGACCTCAAGGTCTAGGCACGCGGTCGAGAATCTCGACGGTCGCGGGTTCAAACCACAAGCACACACCTCTGACTTTACAAAGTGTGTATTCACAAAGAATTATCACGTACTTTAAAGGTGAAGGAAAACATCGTGATAAAAACCTGCATACCTAAAATTTCTTAGGTATTTCTTAGATGTGTAGACCGCTAACCCGCACTAGGCCAGCGTGGTGGACCCAAACCCTCTCAAATGTAGAGGAGGTCCGTGCTCAGCAGTGGGGCGTATTTGGGCTGATGATGATGATGATGATGATGATGAATTTAATTATTATTTTTTTGTTTAAGTATAAAACCGGAGAACATTTGTTTCGGTTAAAATTAACAGATTATAAAAATTATTAAGCTGAAACATAAAGATTCGTAAAAAATAGGCGTTTGATAGGTTTCGCACACAGGCGCTGTATGGGGTCGGCGCGCCCCTGGCTAAACCGCACTAGGCCAGCGTGGTGGACTAAGGCCCAAACCCTCTCAATTGTAGAGGAGGTCCGTGCTCAGCAGTGGGTCGTATATGGGCTGATGATGATGATGATGACTGTGTCAACTGGTAGAAATTAATGCAATTGTTGATATTAGTTAATGTATTTAGATCCCATCGCATTCAAGATAGCCCATATAACTTTTTTAATATTATTCAAAAACATTACTTAAACTTAAGTCCTCGCGATTCTACGTTATAAACCAAAACTTAAGTCCGAAACCAAGTCCTAACTTGATTGCAGCTGAGGCGTGGTCATGCACCAATTTTGCGGGGGCAACTTTCAACTTTGCGGGGCAAGTTTAAAAGTAACTTGAATGAAGTCGAGTTCTCGACAACTTGTAATAGTTTTTCAGTTACAAAAATATAACTTGAAATACTTAATCTTATGTGAAACTTTGACGAAAAACTAACCAAAGTATTAGGTTTTTATTGACATTAAAACATAGAAAATATCATCATCAGCCCATATACGTCCCACTGCTGGGCACGGGCCTCGTCTACAACTGAGAGGGTTTTTAAGTCCATTCCCAGCTAATTATGGCGTAGCTACGTATGTTAAAATTAATATTACAGTCATCATCAGCCCATATACGTCCCACTACTGGGCACGGGCGTCCTCTACAACTGAGAGAGTTTAGGCCTTAGTCGCTAGCCTAGTGCGGTTTAGCGAACTACGCACCTAAGAAATTTTAGGTTTCCAGGTTTCATCACGATGTTTTCCTTCACCGTTAAAGTACGTGATAATTCTTTGTGAATACACACATAACTTTGAAAAGTCAGAAGTGTGTGCCTGGGGTTCGAACCCGCGACCGTCGAGTTTCTCCGCGTGCCCAAACTTCGAGGCCATAACGACTTCAATTCAATTCAATTTTGAATATTTATTATAAATATGTTCCATATATTTACTGACGTAAATAATATATGAATCCAATCGGATAAGCCCCTTTAGACGTTCTGAGAACACTTTCCCGCGCACGGCACTTTGATCCGACGCCACTCACAAACCAAAACCCATAAATAATATTTTCAGAAGGGCGAGAAATAACCTAGGCTTGGGAGAGAGAATTAGATTATCTTAAGGACATACTATGTGCACACCAAGTGACGACACATATTTTAAATTTGAAATCACATTTAGGCATTTTTTATTCTTTCATCGTAACATACAATTACTAGATTCGCCTAAGGGGTAAGCAGAAGTAACTCTAAATGTTCGCGTTACACCTTTTGTATTCTAACTTCTCCACAAAAAGGAAGACATTGTTGTTTAAAAGCCACATTTATCCACTTTGTGCTTCTAAAATTTTTAACGATTCGTCCCAACCCGGAAATTAAACCCATGACCTTACTTATGACGCGCGGACAACAATACAGCGTTTAAAAAGCCAATATAAGATACCTACATGGTAAACGCATTTACTTTGCCTCATTGATATCTGGTGTGTCAAACCCAGGTCGAACCTAAAATAATATTCGTACGTTCAAATAATTATCTTAAGATTCTACCTGAAGTTAAGGAAAACCTGCAGCAGAGCGGTAACAATACACTTCCTTGACGTGAACGGAAAACTGTATTGCTTCATACTAATAATATTCGTAATCTTATATGGAAACCCGCAATGTATAGCGAACATGTAATGAGCGCACGTATTCATTGCACTCTAGGTATTTGTGTTATATATGTCGTTCGTGACTTTGCAAGTAGAATTGGGTCTAGGGGAAACGAAAAACTAACTCATATAAATTGTTCCATTTCCGTGAACGTGCATATGTTTTATTATTACTCCTTGAGGAAACTAAAAATCGGGAATAAGTAGACTATACTATATTTCCTTACAAAAATTCATCAAAATATGTTTAAATTTTTCTTTGTTCGATTATTTAAAAAAAAAAACATTAGTATACATACATTGTTCTGATACTAAGATACAAGTCCTCTGTCGTAAGTATAAGAAACTACGAGAGACTTTTCGGTCTCACAAACACCCAGGCCCGAAACAATACATATGTATGTGGATCACACAAACATTTGTCTCGGTGCGAGGATCGACACCGCGGCCTCTCGTTTCGTAAGCTAGTGTCTAGCCAACTGCGCCACGGGTCTGTCATTTAAGATTATAATATAGAACTGAAACAACCTCTGCCTCGTGGTCTCGCGGTACAAGTATGTGCCGTGCGACCTAGAGGTCCTGGGTTCGATTCCCGGGTCGGGCAGTGTTATTGGGTTTTTCCATTAAGAAATTCACAGTAACAGCACGGAGTCTAGAATTGTGCCCGAAAAACGGCAATAGGCTCGCCCCCTATTACGTGGGACTGATATGTATGCCAGGTATGTACCTGGCGAAATGTGGGTGCAGAACTGCACCTCTGCCTACCCCTTCGGAGAATACAGGCGTGAGTTTATGTATATATGTATGAAACAAACATGATATTTGAACAACTTCGTGATTCGAGGTATAACGTTGTATGTGTCATGTTTGCTTCAGTCCTTACATGACGTAATCTGTCAGTGTAAATGGTCACGTCGCGTCGCCCGTCGAATTTAGAGTGCCGGCGAGCGATCTCGTATTATCATAATGTCGCCGATGTCCCACACAATTTTATTCACCAATGACTGACAGGTGCTATCGAACTATTGTCTCATGATATTGAAAATAAAATTTTAAAATTATATTTTATTAGAGAGCTTTTGACGATTATATGAGTGCTTTTAAGCTGTCATAAGTAATTTTCAAATATTTTATTTATAGCTTAAGAAATTTTGAGTCTTCGTAAAGGGATTTATTGTAAATAAAAACCGAAAATATTTAAGCAGGTACTCAGATAAGTTTTAAAGAAAAACAATGACTGAAATAGAATGAATGGAATTCCACTTTAACTTCAATAATTATCAAAATGTCCAACTATTCAATTGTCAAAATCATATCATTTTACGTAATCAATTGGTCGAAAATTCATGTTACTTACATTGTAACAGAGGCAAAAAATTATGAAATAAGGAAAAGTCACTTATACTTGAATTTATTATTTACCCATAATATTAGAGAACCCACACTTTAAGAACACACACGTAACTTGTATACTATACTACTGTGACAGGATTGTCAAATTTACTGCCAGTTTGTGTCACAGGACTCCATTGGTGGGAGGGACTATAAATACAAGTCATAACCTTTAAATAAAGTCATTGGAAGCGCTCAGCGGTTTTACTAAAAGTTTTTCAAATGCCGTTTCAACAAGCCCTGCGTGTTTCCTTTGACACTCGCAGAAATATTTAAACACTTTCAACTGTAAAAAATGTTTTAAAAACGAAATAAATAAAGCTATGTTTATAGTATATATTAACAGTTACCGCAATTGCATTTCTAACGAGAACACAACAGAATTCTGGAATTCTAAGTATTTCCTAAGCAAATTAATATGAACCAAAGCGCTACGTAGTTATTCGTACAAACCCCTTTAAGCTTCTTGAAATGCCTCGACCTAGAGACCCCAGTTCGAATCCTGGGTCAAGCTAACTTTAACTAAAATATAACATTACTAAATTTTACGTAACAGCGTTGAGTGAAATGGGTGAATAAACGCTTAACTAAAATTAAGTGGGACTTAAAACCACACCTGGTAAAACGTGTACACATCTGTGTAGAAACGCAACTTTGTCTACACCTTGAAGGATATAGGTAATATTATATGCATGCGATTTTCAGCTCTGAACTTTAACAAATTTAACATATGTATGTTAAAGAACAATCTAAATTATTCATGGCCGAATACGACTTATATTTATGTGGCTGTTATAATTTAAGAGGTATATATTTAGTAAATGACATGTAAAAGAACTTTTTGTGGTAATGTTGCCATTTATGGAAATTTAAGTGAGCATTAATTAATTAAGGACGACCTGCAGCACGGTGGTCCGACGACTTGAGAAAGGTGGCGGGTAATGGATGGATGAGGGCTGCTCAAGACCGGGATGGTTGGCGCTTTCTTGGGGAGGCCTACGTTCAGCAGTGGACGGCGATAGGCTGAGTATATATATATATTAATTATATTAATTTGTAATAACAAACGACTTATTACAAATACACTAGCTGATGATCTAAGTGTTGACGCCTCATAATTTTATGTAGTCTTATAATTTTACTTTAGTAATATTTTGTTGTTTAATTTTAGTAGCATTTAATTTTATTTATATTTAAGTTATTTTGATTAATAATTATTTGATATCATTTGTTTCTCTATTGTCCGTTATTACATTATTTTAATTATATCCACGATCTTTTTAAAATGTTATGTTTTGTTATGATTTTAAGTTTGTATTGTATGTTCTTTTTTTTCTATTCTTAAATTTTATATCTGATTATATTTCCTGTAAATTGTGCAAGCTGTGTCGTCCTATTATAAGATGCACAAAGTTTTCTTTTTAATATTTTAGTTTAAGCATGTCATGTGTAATCTTAGTTTGGAGACCAATTTTAATAAAATAAAATTAATCACAGTCTTTAAACCGATAAATGATGTTTCAGTATACCGCTTAAATTATAACAGCCACTCAAAATATAAGTCGTCCTCAGATTAAGTAGCGTTTCAGTATTCGGCCAATAAATCCCCAGCGAGTTCAGAGCTGAGAATCGCACTACTATTAGATAAATTGTTAGACCTCAAACATACAGGCATTAGTTCCGTACTGTACATTCACCAATAAGACGTGTTCTTACGCCATAAATAAATGTGGTAAGGCCAATTGCACATGGCATGCAATCACGCCAGATACACATCTAATAAACGAGCTAGCCGCCCCGTTGTTTAACACGCTCTCTACAAACATACACTATACTGCACTGAATTCATGTACATAACATCGTGCAATTGGCCTATTAATATTATGTTATGTGTGTATTATTGAAGGGAGGTAAAGGTTAGGCTGAAAGCAGTGATGGCCTCGAGGTTTAGGCGCGCGGTCGAGAATCTCGGCGCTCGCGGGTTCAAACCCCAGGCACACACCTCTGACTTTTCGGAGTTATGTGTGTATTCACAATGAATTATCACTTGCTTTAACGGTGTAGGAAAACATCGTGATGAAACCTGCACACCTAAAAAAGTTCTTAGGAATTTCTTAGGTGTGTAGTCCGCCAACCCGCACTAGGCCAGCGTGGTGGACTAAGGCCTAAACCCTCTCAGTTGTAGAGGAGGCCCGTGCCCAGCAGTGGGACGTATATGGGCTGATGATGAAAAGGTTAGGCTATCTGTATTTGCTGTTGGCGAATATCACATACTATTTGTTGTCCGCGACTCCATATTCTAAACTTAAGACTACAAAAGGATTATCCTTTCCCTATCTTTGCTACATTTTTCATTGCTGCTCTTCTATTAGTCGTAACGTGATAATATATAGCCTATAGCCTTCCTCGATAAATGGGCTATCTAAAACTGAAATAATTTTACAAATCGGACGAGTGGTTCCTGAGATTAGCGCGTTTAAGCAAACAAACAAACATTTTAGTTATTTGATAATTTTTTATAGATAACTAGAATCCTAATAGAAAAATAACATACATAACCTCACGCCTGTATTCCCCGAAAGGGTAGGTAGAGGAGCATTTCTGCACCCACATTTGGCCAGGTATGTATCAGTCCCACGTAATTGGGGGCGATTTTCGGGCACATTTCCAGACTCCGTGCTGCTACTGAGAATTTCCTAATGGAAAAACCCAATAACACTTTGCCCGACCCGGGAATCGAACCCAGGACCTCTAGGTTGCACGACACATACTTGTGCCGCGAGACAACGAAGCAGTCGAGGCAGTAAAAAAATCAATAACACCTTAATTTGGCCTTACTTACCCCTAAGATATGTTGCATTCTATTGCCTATACACTTGAACTTACCAAAAATGTTTATTGCCACGTCACGCATAAACAATTGAAAGGTCTAAAACGAAATATAAACGGATAATTAGTAACTAGTTTATTAATTCATTTTAACGATAATTGAAAATATTTGATTAAGACGTTGCCAAAGTATTGGCGTAGTAAATTTGAAACTCTAGATTCGTGGACCCGCATAGGTAGAACTAACTTGCACCGAGTACAGTTACAAACTAATGTTTATGAACACCTGCAAAACTTAGTCCAAATTTGATGCTATTAAAATAATTTATGTATACACTCACATGTATTAAAAATAGTTCTCTCGTACTTCAACTGCAAAGATCTCGAAGAAACCCATATGTCGAAGCGTCGACGCATCCCCACTGTGCATCCAACGTAGGGTATAAATATAGCCGCTCGATCGAGAATGATTCATTCTCGCTCGGAACGCCGGACCGAACGGAGCTCTGTACTAAGTTTTTGAAATTACCTCCAGAAGTTTTACTGTCACTATTTAAAAAAAACAATAACGCCCAAGACCCTCCGACACATATATTAGTCTAGATTTTCTTTAATTTTCAGATGAACATGGCCATGTAGTGCCCGTGGCGTAGTTGACTTAACGTGGGGCCTCGAGTTCAATCCCCGCACTCAGACATTTGTCTGAGTGATTTGGGTGATCCACAAATAGTAGTGTTGGCCTCGAGGCTTAGGCTTGCGGTCGAGAATCTCGGCGGTCGCTATTTCAAACCCCAGGCACAAACCTCTGACTTTTCGAAGTTATGTGCGTATTCACAATGAATTATCGAGTACTTTAACGGTGAGGAAAAACATCGTGAGGAAATGTGCACACCTAAAAGTTCTTAGGGATTTCTTAGGTGTGTAGTCCGCCAACCCGCACTAGGTTAGTAGCGCGGTGGACTAAAGCCTAAACCCTCGCAGTTACAGAGGAGGCCCTTGCCCAGCAGTGGGACGTATATGGGTTGATGATGATCCACAAATATTTGCTTCGAGCCTGGGTGTTTAAGAGACCGTAAAGTCTCACGTAGTTTGTGATATACACGAGACAGTATGTATAATATATATAAAATAGATTATGTATATGTAGGTATATCAGAAACTATAACTACATATGTATATACTATTTGGTGTATTTTATTTATTTATTTGTATGAAGGACCTTACTTCATATGAAGATTAATATAGATTTAAAGTTTTAAACTCTCTCCGGTCTTGATTTTACTGTGTAAGTGTTCGGCAAGACTCACAATTTGTATCATTATTGTATGGTAATACTGGTTAGTTGAGCTCATATTGAAGAAGAACAGAATAAATAAATATTCCTTACATCTGTTGTCGACTCGCAAGACCGAAATGACAGTTTTATCGCTGAAACTTGCCGACCAGCGCGGTGCGACGCCCTCGCATCTGTTCCTGCAATAACTATTTAAATTGTTTTCAAATTGTTGAGTTTTATTGTCCAGACGAAAATTCATATCTGCCGTTGGTTGGTGACAGTCCGTTCCTTCCAATATAAAAGTCATTTACCTATTCCGTGAAGTCACTAAAGTATTGTATTTTCAAGTTATTTCGCCTGGGTACTTTAGTTAAACATTTCTCATTATATATATGTACATAATATATAAAATTAACGAAACAGAATGTGGCTTTGTTACAGTGGAAAATTTATTTAAATCAATATTTGAGTACATACATAAATCTATACATTCTTTTAATTAGTTACAAGCTTTTTTATAAATAATTATGTACGATATGGAATTATTTTCCAGTATAAGAAAATCAGTGCGTCTGGGCCAAGGAGAGCCTCATTGTTCGTAAGCTTTAAACACATCAAGACTACAATTATTGCAGATTTATACAACGTTTATGAACAAGGCATTGAGCCAATATCCCAAAACAATTTGCATTGCTTATACAAAAGAAAACATACATACATAGCTTCACGCCTGTATTCCCCGAAGGGGTAGGCAGAGGTACTTTTCTGCACCCACATTTCGCCAGGTACGTATCAGCCCCACGTAATAGGGGGCGAGCCTATTGCCGTTTTTCGGACATATTTCCAGACTCCGTGCTGCTACTGAGAATTTCCTAATGGAAAAAAACAATAACACTGCCTGAACCGGGAATAGAATCCAAAATCTCTAGATCGCACGCCACAAGCTTGTGCCGCGAGACCACGAGGCAGTCACAAAGGAAAATTAATTTAAAAAATGATGGTCCATCATTGTGCTGAATAAATCGAGTGTGAATGCGCTTCACGTGGATTACCATCAGCATTCTGTGAACAACCATCAATTCGAGCAAACAATAGACTTGTCCAATGTAACTGTCGCGATATGAAATGAAATGTGTTAATATTTTGTACAATTTCCTAGCATAATATAAGGTTTTATTGATGAATTAATTTATTCATTCACACTTTATACAGTGATTGTGAAGGTGGACTTAACGCCTAAGAACATTTCACTGCCAGTCGAACTTAGGGTGATGCATAGATGATACACAGCAGATCGTGTGCAAACAAAATAACTCATAAACATACACAAATACATACATATCTACACATTAGGGTGGACTAAAAAAACAATTCTTAGCCTGGTGGTCGAATTTGTAGATTAATTATAAGAAACAAAACTTTCAAGAAAAAAATCCTTCTCAACATCTTGAGGCGGCCCACTCACTTAAAATTAATTACGAGTCAAAATGTTTGGTTGCAAATTTATTTTTTAGTATAAATTTTTGGTCTTCTTGTACTCTCGGAATATAACGGTGATCCTAGAGTTCAAAGCCACAACGAACTCTTCAGGTTAGTATATGTAATGTGATCTGTAGAAAATAGACTTTTATTTTTAAACTTTACAAAAGTCACGTTTGGCTTCAATAGGACAATTCATTAAGTTTATATTTCAACCAGTAATTCTTTGAACAACAAAAACATCTTCAAAATAACATATTAATTTACATCTGGATCGCCAAAGACCCCAAAGCGACATAAGGACCTCTCGATCGCACTTGATATTTCATACAAATAATTTAAAGTAGAAAGGCCTTTATTTTATTATTGATGATCAAATACATTTTTACAAAAGCAAGACATTAACAATTTGAAATACAAGTTCTTTGTGCAAAAGTAGCTAGTACACAAAACATAATTTTACTTTTAAAATTCCTCGAAATAAGCCCTTTTGTGGTAAACGAATCGAATTAGACTTATTTTTTTCTTTAAATATAAGACGGTGGGTTGAAAATGTATGAGACGTCTGCGGTTTTAGAGATCCTTCAGCTTCACATTTTGTAAAAAGACCTTTTATATTTATTCACGATGAATTATCGCGTACTTTTACGGTAATAAAACATCACGAGGAAACCTGCACATTTAAAAAGTTCTTAGGAATTTCTTAGATGTGTAATCTGCCAACCCGCACTAGACCAGCGTGGTGGACTAAGACTAACGATTTATTCAGCCACTGTTTTTGGATTTAATATTGTCAAGGATTATAATAATGTGCTGTCGAGGTCCAATTTTTTATTTCTGACTTGTCGAAGCAATAACAATAAATAGCAATCATTAGGAATTTTGAGGATGTATGAATAACCTATAAATACATACAACCACGCTTAGATACATAGATATACGAGTAGATGTATGAAATGCTGTTTTAAGACCTAAGACATAGGAGCGAAGCTATTGTTATATTTTGGCCATATTTCTAGACTAGACTTGCTGCTACTGAGAATTTATTTCCGGGGAATAATCCTTATCCTTACTAATATTATAAATGCGAAAGTAACTCTGTCTGTCTGTCCGTCTGTTTGTCTGTCTCGCTTTCCTGCTAAAACTACTGAACCAATTTAAATTAAATTTGGTACACAGATAGTTTAGACCCTGAGAAAGGACATAGGCTACTTTTTATCCCGGAAAAGGGGTTTTAAGGGGTTTAAAGGGGGGATAAAAGGTTGTATGTTGTGTAGACAACTAAAATTATGTATATGTGTGTGTTATGCTTTCACGCCTAAATCATTTGACCGATATAAAAGATTTTTGATATGGACATAAATGGGACTCTGTGGAGTAAAATAGACTACATCTTATTTTCTTTCTGAACCCAACCCTGTAGTCTACGCGGACGGAGTCGCGGGCAAAAGCTAGTATTAAATAAACACTAAGTTGTATAAACTTTGAGTTTCGTGGCCACAAATTTATGTTTTCGTGAATTCAGTTTATAAAGTAATATACGCCCATGTCGCCGACATGAAGGACCAACTACTACTACGCCAAGCATTAAAACATCACGTACATTAAATTATTCACAACTGTCGTAACTAGAGATTGTAACAACAAACAGATTAATTCGGGTCACGTTTTATTATAATTATTATTTTTAACATAAAATCAATTTAAAAAATTACCTTTTATAATCACAAAATGCAATATTATTTTTAAAAAGAAGATCCCTTAAGACCCCCTTCTGGGATATTAATGGGAGTTCTATAAGGGTGTTTCAGGTGTCCCGTCTTCCAACTCAATGTTCAGCACGAAGTCCTTCCAGCAGAGAAGTTACGGTCGACCTAAGTCCCTATCATTAACCTTGAAAACTTGAGATACGCCTACTTATATCTGTGTTGGACGTTCAACCAGATTGAGCGTCTGAAACGTCACGAGTCTACAGACACGGTTGTCTTTCGGGATCATCTATCATCAGTTATATCATCATCATCATCAGCCCAAATACGTCCCACTGCTGGGCACGGGCCTCCTCTACAACTGAGAGGGGTTTTAGGCCTTAGTCCACCACGCTGGCCTAGTGCGGGTTGGCGGACTACACACCTAAGAAATTCCTAAGAACTTTTTAGGTATGCAGGTTTTATCACGATGTTTTCCTTCACCGTTAAAGCAAGTGATAATTCATTGTGAATACATACATAACTTCGAAAAGTCAGAGGTGTGTGCCTGGGGTTTGAACCTGCGATCGCCGAAATTCTCGACCGCCCGCCTAAACCTCGAGGCCATCACTGCATCAGTTATATCAGGTAATCCATATCTCTTAGTAAAGTGCCTAGTGTCTAATTTGCTAGTTCAAACACATCCAACTTAGATATAAAATATATAAAAAAAAAACAATATTATAATTTCACAACATAAGCCGTTCGTTCTAACTGTGACAGCACTAAAACCCAGCGTGAATATTTTACAACGCAGGTGAGTAGTTTGTAGTTGGCAAAACATTTAGCCGTAAAATTATAAAATTATTAAAACTTGATGGGCACCTGGACGGACCCTTTTACACTCGTAAAACTATTTTCGGCGCGATTTACTGGTGGAGTTAACGTATTTTTTGAGTGGAACTTATTTGAATTAGAATTTTGGCATAAATTAATTAAAACTTTTTAAAAGCATCGTGAAATGGCTTAAAATAGCACCTTAATATGAATCAGCGTTAAAATTATGCCCGTTTTTAATACAGATGTACAAAGACTGAACCCGAATCGTACCTACTATGTTGGCATTTATCCTTCATGTACAGTGGTCAGTGATGGCCTCGAGGTTTAGGCGCGCGGTCGAGAATTTCGGCGGTCGCAGGTTCAAACCCCAGGCACACACCTCTGACTTTTCGAAGTTATGTGTGTATTCACAATGAATCATCACTTGCTTTAACGGTGAAGGAAAACATCGTGATAAAACCTGCACACCTAAAAGTTCTTAGGAATTTCTTAGGTATGTAGTCCGCCAACCCGCACTAGGCCAGCGTGGTGGACTAAGGCCTAAACCCTCTCATTTGTAGAGGAGGCCCGTGCCCAGCAGTGGGACGCATATGGGCTGATGATGATGATGATGTACAGTGGTCATTATCGGGCCGGATATGACTAGGGCTAACCAGAGGTGCATTCTGGCACCAACCCTTTTAACCAGCAGTTTCAAGTCCTTCGTAATACGGAACGACCTTATTGCCTTTCGGGTACCTACGTTTCTACATTACATCCTGTTACTGGACGTTTCCTAATAAATAAACTCAATTTATTCATTGACTGACTCTTGGTCTCGCGGTACATGTGCCGTGCTCGGGCAAAGTGTTATCGGGTTTTTGTATTAGGAAATTAGTGGCGCGGAGTCTAGAAATGAGCTCGAACATTGGCAATAGGCTCGCCCCCTATTACGTGGGACGAAAACAGAATTGGCAAACATTTGCAATAATGCACCTCTGCCTGCCCCTTAGGGTACTACAGGCATGAGGTTATGTATGTATTTAAACTCATTAACTGCTCAAACCGGACTCAAAACCGAGACTTCTAAATCGCACGCTAGATAAACATGCCATGAGACTGATAGGCAGACTTATAAAATATAGTAAGAAATAGTTTTAAAAATATATATCTCAAAATTCAAGAGTGCAAATCGAAATATATGGAACCCTCAACAAAATTCTCTTTAAAAAATTTCTAGCATGTAATTGGATAAATTTTTATGAAAGGCGCAAGCGAGTGTTGCTTCGTAGAAAGGATGCAATCGCGGCCACAAAGCACCCCTTAGCTTTTACATTTTAATTTATTCCGATATTTTTTATTACTCCAGACAGACTATTGACGACATTGAAGCCGTAATAAGTTCAAACAATTTGTATTCTAAAAGCATTGTTTGTACGCTATAGCAATTCATTGAAAGGTTTCCATATCATCTTTTAGAATAATTTATTTACATTTAAATAAATTTGATCAATCAAACAAACTGTTGAGGTTAGTTCTGTTACATCGGTAGCAACTAAGATACACAATTGTAATAAAGTATTCACAATGGAAAGCAGTGATGGCCTCGAGGTTTAGGCGCGCGGTCGAGAATTTCGGCGGTCACAGGTTCAAACCCCAGGCACACACCTCTGACTTTTCGAAGTTATGTGTGTATTCACAATGAATTATCACTTGCTTTAACGGTGAAGGAAAACATCGTGATAAAACCTGCACACCTAAAAGTTCTTAGGAATTTCTTCTTTCTTTTCGTGTAGTCCGCCAACCCGCACTAGGCCAGCGTGGTGGACTAAGGCCTAAACCCTCTCAGTTGTAGAGGAGGCCCGTGCTCAGCAGTGGGACGTATTTGGGCTGATGACGACGATTCACAATGAATTATCACGTACTTGAACGGTGAAAACATCGCGAAGAAACCTACACACCTAAGAGTTCTTAGGAATAACTTAGGTGTGGAGTCCAACAACCAAGCCATGGTGACAACATGGTGGACATACATACACACATAACCTCACGCCTGTATTCCCCGAAGGGGTAGACAGAGGTGCATTTCTACTCGTATATAACATAAAAGTTTCCTAGGAACCTGCAACACCAGGCCGCAGAGAGGGATCGTGAAAAAGCCGATCCTGCTCGAAGACGAAGAAACCGATAAATCACCGCTGGAACCTCTAATCGGTATCGGCGGTATCAAGGCTTAGGTGAATGATTATTCAAAACCTATGAAGAGCTTAAACGCAAACCGCAAGAAGGATTACCGGTGTGTGTTCTTTTTGAGATCCCGGTGTCCTTTGCACGTGGTAACCGTGAACCATGGGGTTTTTAGTCGGTAAAAGTCCGACATAACCTGCTTGTTATAAGTAGGAATCCAAGAGGATTTTCCCCATGCCAAAAAAAAAAAAAAAAAAAAAAGGAACCTGCAACACCACCATATAAATAAATAAAAACCGCAGACCATGTGTCATTCTAAAGAAAACAAAGACACAGAAACCCTGGCATTGTATAACTATAGATAAAACAGCAATTAAAAAGAAAAACAATGAGCGCGAAATGGTTAAAATCTGACTGTTTTTATCATACAATAAAGTTTGTCCAACAACTGGGGCGCGAGCTGAAAATTATTCACGAAACTTTAGCCTATCATTTAGTTGAGTTTAATAACAAAATCTTTGTATCACGTTAACATAAACCGAGCGCCAAGTTACGAATTAACTTAACCGACTCACTGTGAAAGCTCCGAGCTTAAGTTTCCAAACTTAACCGAGCATTCGTTTGAAGCTTAATAAAATACTTTGTCGGGAAATAGTTTTTCGAGTCATCCGACCTGGTAATGGAAGTTTGTAATTTATTCCTGGAAATTTCTGAGTAGAGACAGTGTCTTGGCATGAATGAGAAAATCTGCAGTTGAAGTTTGTCAGGCATTAAATACACGAGATATTTGCCGTTAAAATTGAAACGTACGGTGACAGCCTCGTTGGTGCTGGTGCATTTATTTGTGCTGTGTTCTAGAGCTCCCAGGTTTGATCACTAAGTCGGGCAAAGTGTTATTAGGATTGTTAGTTTGAAAAGATGCCTGAAGTACGACAACAGGCTCGCCATTAACATAAATGTGTCGTCTAGAGATAATTTTTTCTCCAAATTCATCACTAAAGTTACACCACTCTAAACTTAGATGTAAAGTAGTGATGATAACCTCGAGGTTTAGGCGCGCGGTCGAGAATCTCGACGGTCGCAGATTGAAACCCAGGCACACCTCTGACTTTTGGAAGTTATGTGTGTATTCACAATGAATTATCCCTTACTTAACGGTGAAAGAAAACATCGTGAGGAAACCTGCACATCTAAAAAAAGTTCTTAGCAATTTCTTAGGTGTGTAGTCCGCCAACCCGCACTCAGCCAGCGTGGTGGACTAAGGCCTAAGTCCCCTCAGTATAGAGGAAGCCGGTGCCCAGCAGTGGATATGCGGGCTGATGATGATGAAACTTACAATCAGGTCACGAATGCATGAATCGTACAATAAATATTTTCCTCTTTCATTTTTAATAAAACTAAGACAGTATGTAGGTCAATCTACTTACGGAAACAATATAAAAGTCAATAACAATGCTTTAACAACAGCACCGCAATCTATTCCGATTGCCCTCTATTCCTAATTACTATTTTTCTATATATCTAATTATCGTATCGAGATAGAAGCTTAACTACTTACGATGCACCTAGTCCTGTTTTCCCACTTCTGATTAAAACATACGGAAATAAATTCTGGATTGAAACGCCGCGTTCCCACATTTCAATATATTTTATTCTTTATTTTTTATTACTTAAACAAAAAATAGGTTCTACATTATTTGCCCTATCATAGTTGCTTTTAAAATTATTATAGTTAAATTATTATAAGATAATACATGTGTTCCAGAAATTCAATTTGTGTCATAAATATTTAACAATAAATAATAATATAAAACTTATAAGTTACTAACTAAACAAACTATTCAACTATTAGTTGATTTCTGTTACAACCAAAACAATTGAAAGGTCAGGAGTGATTCAACCGGTAATCTTAATACAACCGTGCAATCATTTCATCATCATCAACCTGCATAGTCTGTCTGCCTTAAATGTGTAGCCCGCCAACCCGCACGAGGCCAGCGTGGTGGACTAAGATCAAAATCCTCTCAGTTGTAGAGGAGGCTCGTACCCAGAAGTGAGACGTATAAAGTCTAATGATGATGATGATGATGATGATCTCTTACAGGCAACCAAGGACGGAGATGTAGGTAGAGAAATTAAAGGTTAAAAAATGAATAAAAATAAAACAGACATCGTATAATATAAACAAACAATATCGGTTGTAACAACGTCCCGTATGTTTAGTAGTTAAGTAGCAGATTTGTATTGCTTTACAGCGGGTGCTACACCGGCCGTACAACTTATTTATTGCCTCATTTGTACTTAGTCTTCACTGCGACCACAATTCATGGAATTTTTCTGACATTTTTTTTGTACCAAGCTGAGATTGACTGGCGTGTTGGTTCTGCGGTTTTTTTTTTCTTTATTTTATAAGAAAGGAGGCAAACGAGCCAGTGAGCCACCTGATGTTAAGTGTTCAACAATACCAAACGAAATATCAGTGCGTTTGTTTGTTTGTGCGATCCAGAGCACCTAGGAAGGTGAGCACGTATTTTGCAAATGGATCTGGTAAACTGCAATAGAATTGTTCTCTTTGTTGACAAGACTTGTTCAATTGATCTAATGTAATATTTTTTTTTTATTTAATAATTCAAAATTGTTTTTTGTAAAAATATACTTATTTTAACAACCCCATAGCGTAGTTAGCTAGACACCAGCTTGTGAAACGAGAGATCGCGGGTTCAATCCCCGCAACGATTCAAATGTTTGTGTGATCTACAGATATTTGTTTCGGGTCTGGGTGTATGTGAGACCGATAGTCTCTCGTAGTTTCTGATATATATGTGACTATTCGGTGTACTTATTTGTTTATTTTATCTATAAGTTCAGAAATTTATTTCACAAACACTATATTTGAATAGAAAAGCATCAATTTTTTAATTTAAACCCTTGAAAAAACCATATGGCAATCGATAGCCGCACTGATGCAAACATCCTACCAACAATCTTCAAAAACTTCAGTAGTTCACACTTAAAAGGACATCTTATCGTGTTTATCTCTCAAGCCGGTTGCCGTGTACTCACCCTACGATATACATAATGTAGACAGTATCGCTCAGGCTATTCTTCCTTGCGGCGCCAGATACTGTCCTAGTAACGGCTAAATGATACAAGCCCCTCACTCAATGTGACCTACCTGCTTTGAACAAAAGTAGGAGTGGAAATCACTTCGATTAGTACTTAAATAAGTATTTTTTAGACAGCCCCGTGGCGCAGTTTTGGTTAGACTCCAGCTTGCGAAACGATATCGCGGGTTCGATACCCGCACCGAGACAATTGTCTGTGTGATCAACAGATATTTGTTTCGGGTATGGGTGTTTGTGAGAACGATAGTCTCTCGTAGTTTCTGATACCCACGACTTGTATCCTAGTGAGGGATCAGAACTATGTATATGTGACTGTTGGGTGTATTTATTTATTTAAAATTACTCTTTTGCCTTTGTATTCGCGAATAAGGTAGGCATAAGTTTCTCTATCCAAGATCTACTGGCTATTTAAATTCCCACGTAATTGAAGCAACATTTGACGGTGTACACACACACAAACTTATCTCCCAAAGATAAGTAGTATTTCTGTATCCACTTGTCGCCAGCTGTTTAAAATCTTATGTGTAAAATAAAATCATCAGCCCATATACTATTAAAAAAGAAAAGACTTTTACACATAAAAGTCTGACTGCCTAGTGGTCTCGCGGTACAAGTATGTCAAAGTCAAAGTCAAAGTCAAAATATCTTTATTCAAATAGACTTTTACAAGTTCTTTTGAATCGTCAATTTTACACATCTTAATTTTTTAAACTATTGCCGCTTCGAAACGTGTTATAGCTGTGGAGAAGAAACGGCAAGAAACTCCCTCAGCAACACGACATGTCATTTTTTCTTTAAAAAACAGCAATATAATTATGTCTTTTTTTCATTACATTATTTAAGTTTTACATTATAAATGTCATAACGATACAAACTGTAGCAACAAAACAAAACTCCGATCAATTTACTTACTCCCAGGGCTTATTATCTTCAATAAAATCTGAAACTTTATAGTATGCTTTTTTGTAAAGCTTATCTTTAATTGATTTCTTAAACATTGTCAAGGGAAGCTCTCTAATAGCCTTCGGAAGTTTGTTATAGAAGCGTATACATTGCCCCATAAAAGAGTTATTAACTTTCCGGAGACGAGTTACGTGTTGAACGAGATTACATTTGTTCCTAGTATTTTTATTGTGTACATTACAAATTTTATTAAATTTATCAAGATTCTTTTGGACGTACATTAAGTTTTCGTATATAAACTGACAAGTGAGGGTAAGAATATTTATTTCCTTTAATGTGCCGTGCGATCTAGAGGTCCTGGGTTCGATTCCCGGGTCGGGCAAAGTGTTATTGGGTTTTTCTATAAGGAAATTCTCTGTAACAGCACGGAGTCTGGAAATGTGCCCGAAAAACGGCAATAGGCTCGCCCCCTATTACGTGGGACTGATACATACTTGGCGAAATGTGGGTGCAGAAATGCACCTCTGCCTATCCCTTCGGGGAATACAGGCGTGAGTTTATGTATGTACATAAAAGTCTGGAAATATGCCTGAAAAACGGCACTAGGCTCGCACTCTATTACGTGGGACTGATACATACTTGGCGAAATGTGGATACAGAAATGCACCTCTGCCTACCCCTTCAGGTTATACAAGCGTGTGGTTTTGTTTGTATGTAGTATATTAGACAAACAAGCGCATGGTCCACACCATACAGTATTAGCATTGTTAAGTAAAGCCTTTGTTTCAACTCACTGCTTTGAGTTATTTTAACCCGTTCTGTAACAATAGCGTGCATTAGCACATATGAATACTAATAGTGCATGAAGCATTAGTTTACGCGGCGCTTTATATTCGAAGTAGTGTATTTAGTCTTTTTTAATGAATTCCTTATCAAGTAGTTAATTCTACATTATACATGCACATTACATTTTGAAATAATAGTTAATTTATGTGCCTATAAGACAAATAACACGTACGAGAAACAATAATCTAAGTATATATCTACATAATATGTATATAGGCAGGTACATTCAAATAGCAAGGCTTCCTTGGGCCTTACGGCATAATTTGGTAATAGAAAGATCCCGAATTAATTTTCCGAATCTAAAAGATTAAAAATATCTTTTCTAAAATCTACAATAGCACCACAATGCATAAAAACGTGGGAGTTTAAACATTTAAATATCCTCCTTAACCCTTCGTATACTAGGTGACTAATCTCACCCTGCTATACTAGGTGGGGTTTGCTATACCCCAATTATAAAAGGTAGTAAAATCCGCAAAATTGTTCCTTTTGATTGTTAAATAATAATAAATATATTTTTATATGTAATAACGTACGGTGTAGGTAAAAAAAAAACTATTTTTACATTAGAATAGACTTTTATTAATAAAAGTACAAAAACTTAACTTTTTCTTCAAACTATAAACTATTAAGTCTTTTCTTAAGTACTTAAATCAAATGGCACATATTACAATCACAGTCCTCTCAATTTATAAAACTACAGTGTATCTAGTTTTAAACTATTAACAATTTAAATAAAAACAAACAATAATAAATCAAATCTTATTCACTTAAGTTTCCGCAGTTTTGACAATAAAAATCTGCATGTTCCATACATATGGGCGCATTACATTTTTTACAAATGTGCCTAGTCTTCCTATCTTTATGTCTAGGACAAAGTGAGCATCTTTGCATTGTATTAAACCTTTTTGCCAGCGGCACTTGTAAGTTTTCAAGGGGTTTTTGAAAATACTTTCCAATTCTTTGGCGCAGTTCCCTAGGAAGTCTTTGGTTCTGCCTTCTTGTTTCTAGATGGGGTCTTACCAAAGATAAACCTAATTCCCGAATGAATTTTCCTCTCAAATTAGTTTTATTTTTCTCGATGCCATTGTTGAACATGTGTATAATCATACTATTTATACCAGCATGATTGAGTAAAGCGAAAAATATCGTCAGAGGCCAGCGCTTAGAATTACGTGAAACATCGTAAGTTCTTGATAATTTATCAACAACATCAACGCCACCTTTAGTCTGATTGTAGAACGTAATAATAGCCGGTTTTTGCTGACTTCCTGTTTCAAGATCGATTTCTTTATCATGATGCAATGACGACATCATATAAACCATTTTACGTGGCTTTGGTACGTAGGATAAGATTGTAATATCTTTTTGGAATCCAAATTTTGTAGTATTTACTTCACGATTTGTTTTGAACACAGGTGGTATACAAGTTTTATTAGCGCGTAAAGTTCCGACTACAGTCAGTTTATAATCTTTCAATAAATGATTAGTGCTCTCGTAACTTGTAAAAAAATTATCCATAGTAATATTTCGTGAAGTTTTTGAAACACATTGTACCAGTCGATCAACTACGTCGTAGGATTTATTGCTAATAGAATAAGGACTATTTTCAGGTTGCTTGCCGCAATATATTTCCATATTTAGCGTGTAATAGGTTTTATTGTCCACCAAAGCATAAATTTTTATGCCGTATTTTGCCGGTTTGGATGGTATATATTGGCGGAAACCGCAACGTCCTTTAAGTTATTTAATACATCAATTTCAAAACCAACCAATCAACACTACAGAATCGCAACGCAAACGCACAATGGTGGCGAGTGCGTAAATAAAAGGCTTTAATTAAAACTGAAGAGCGTGTGAAAACCGCGGAAACACCATTAAAAGCCCATGTTTATACATATCCCGAAGCCGAAAGTGTAATGTTCACACAAATGTATGTATATTTGACTCGGGCAGTTAAAAACTGTGGTTTTACATGTTAGGATTAGCACTCACGATATTGTTAATATTTTATTTGTAATTCGAGATTCCAAATAGATATAAAGAAAATCATATTTATTAGAGTAGTGAAGTAGTGATCTCGACAAGAATCTCGGCGGTCGCGGGTTCAAATCCCAGGCACAAACCCCAAACTTTACGAAGTTATGTGTGTATTCACAATAAATAATCGCATACTTTAACGGTAAAGGAAAACATCGTGAGGAAACCTGCACACTTAAAAGTTCTCAGGAATTTCTTAGGTGTGTCTTCCACCGACCCGCATCAGGCCAGCGTGTTGGACTAAGACCTAACCCCTCTCAGTTGTATAGGAGGCCTGTGACCAACAGTAGGAAATATATGGGTTGATGATGATGACATTTTTATTATCCTGACTCGCAATGTGACCTCTTGCACATGTAGTACACACAGTAGACGACATGCCAGCCGATAGCAAACGAAAGTACTCGATAACATAGAACCCGAAACCTCTCAATTTACATTTAACTTTTTTTAACTCAACTTCACCACGAAAGCTGTACATACACATTTATGTAAAACTGGCTTTAGTTAACAATCCACTAACTTTTAGTAGGATATAAGGTAACTACCCGTACCCTAGTGCCCTTAATGGCCATAACTTTAACAATTGTCTAATGATCATTCCTTCAGTGTTATTACTAACTGGAATTTAATACAGGATAATAATCCTCAAAGGCCAGCAACACACCGATGATTCATACATACATAAACTGACGCCTGTATTCCCCGAAGAGGTAGGCAGAGGTGCATTTCTGCACCCACATTTCGCCAGGTATGTATCAGTCCCACGTAATAGGGGGCGAGCCTATTGCCGTTTTTCGGGCACATTTCCAGACTCCGTGGTGCTACTGAGAATTTCCTAATGGAAAAACCCAATAACACTTTGCCCGACCCGGGAATCGAACCCAGGACCTCTAGATCGCACGGCACATACTTGTACCGCGAGACCACGAGGCAGTCCGATGATTCCTCTCGTATTGTGGGTGTCCATGGGCGGTGTTGACCACTTAACATAAGATGGCTCACTTGCTCGTTTGCCTCCTTATTCCATTAAAAAAAACGATTTTATAACTTTATTGAAAAATATGTCTAAATAAAGCTAGATTGTTTTATAAGTTTTCTCAGTTGTCATCTTAGAGGTGTGAAGAACTAGGAGATACACCTAAATAAATAAATGAAAAATACACCCAACAGTCATATACATAGTTAATTACAGTTCGAAAATTACTTCATAAATTTTGGAATAAAAGAGCATAATAAATGAAAAATAAATAATTTATTGATATTAACTTACACGACAATCCTCTTATTTTTCAACATTATTTTACCCCATTATAAACCGAATCGCTAAAAATTAAGGTTTTAACCAATTATTGAACTTTTTACCAAACTCCGCTATAGTCGGTAGGGCTGAATCTTGATTGAAGACCTCGTGATCAGGGGGTCCATAACTATACCCCAATGTGTTGTATTCTTGAGGCGGTCCGTATGTCTGTTGAGGGGCCTGGGAGGAAATCGATGGTGTCTGATTCCTCATGAAATACCCCAAAACTAGTCCAGCCACGGAAAATAGCTTCTGAAAGACAGCCATGAACATGAAGAACGAAGCCACTTTGAAGATCGCCACTTTTGACATCACGAAGAGGAGAATCATGGCTGTAACAAGCAAATGTATTATTTATCAACTCACATACGGTTCACTGCTGGAAACGAGCCTCTTCTAAAGTTGAGATTCTTCTAAGATTCTCAGTTCTTCTAAGGTCTCAGTGAATTACTCTTGCTTAGTGTATTTTAAAATTAAAATGGAAATAACGAGAGGTGAAACGTGTGAACGACTGTAGGTACTGGGGATAAAAAAAATGGTACTTTATAACATTGATATTTAATATTTAGGTTTATTCTTTAATATAAATATCAATAAATACACCCAACAAAACAATCACATACATAATTCCGATCCAACACTAGAATAAAAGTCCTATGTCGTGGGTATCAGAAACTACGAGAGAATTTTCGGTCTCAAACACCCAGACACGGAACAAATACTTGTGGATCACACAGACATTATGTCTCGGTGTGGGGATCGAACCCGCGGCCTCTCGTTTCGCAAGCTGGTATCTAGCCAACTGCGCCACGGGGCTCTCAAAATTTAGTGGATGAATACGTTGATTACAAGCACCCGGCTAGGATTTCGAATCTGCAACCCCAGTCTTGGCGTTCGGCTTAGCTTTCATTTACTTCAGACATAATGTATAAGAATCAATAGAATATAAATAGAATTGGCTTTTAGGCTAATTTGGTGAAGAACCCCTAACTTTTGCAACTTGCTTAAGTTAATTATAAATGTAGGTGTAACTGTGGAGAAATCTTAAGGAAACCTGGCTCTGTAACTAAGAATTATTGGCCAAAATTTGTTAGGAAAGCTAAGTAGCCTAACTCGTCTTGTATCAAATTGGCGAAGTAAAGTTTGTTGTCGCTCTATCTACCATCCTCATATAACTTAATCTATTATATAAAGTTGCACTCTTAAGCTGCCTGACTAAAATGACAGGTTAAACATTTTATAAGTTTACAGAGTTTTTAAACTGTACTTTATAGTCTATCAAATAATAAAAAAATCAGATATGTATGAAGATTTTTCTCATTTCTCATATATGGACCAGACAGTACTTGAAATAAAACTAACGTTACTTAATAAAATATTAAAAAAAAATACTCTAAATTGAGGATAAAATATGTTGTGACTCTTCTGGTCAAGATAAGATATACCATGATTATTTAAAGTTGTCCAAAATCTAATCAAGATTTTTTTTAGTATATTTATTATACAGGGTGTATAAAGACCGTAATCGATAAGACAGGCAATAGCCACGGTGATTACAAACACCGCGACATAAAAAAAATCCGATAAAAAATAAAAATAAAACGTTTTCCTTACAATCACGAGTATTAAATCTATGTAGTTGTTAGGAAAACGTAAATATATATATATTTTGTCGGGATTTTTTTTATTGTCACGATGTTTCTAATCACCGTGGCTATTGCCTGTCTTAGTTTTCGATCACGGCATTATACATCCTGTTTATTTATATTATGAACCATGTTTATTATAACACAACTGACGTCACAACTTGTCTCACTGTATTTAAGAATAAAAAACTTACCCAAAAGTCTAATAGGGCGCCTCTTCCTTTTCGCTCTAGATTCCTCTTTGACCATATCAGTACTTTCCAAACAGTAGCAGCAGGCAACTAGCATCAAAATAACTGTTATTCCCTTCAACATTGTAACTTTTTATGGTATTTTACTAAGAAATTTAGCAGCAGAAGTTATACACAATCAGCTGTAAATTGCAATTTTGTCTTTATTAACACTTTTTAATATAAATGAAGTTAGAAAAAATAATTTAAAAATAAGTTGAAAAGTTTTAGTGGAAATGGATCGTCCAACACGAGTTTCCGTTAATAAATAACAATATATTGGTTTTGTCCGTTCCTAAATCACCAAAAGAAAGCGGGGCTCATTGTTTTCAGAATACGCTTTCCAGTTTCCATACGTGTGACTGATTTGAACCGTTTGAAAATGCATACTTTTGTAATACTTTCTCGAGTAAATTTCACTTTACTAGAGTTTTTTGAATACCAATACATATTCATGAACGTGGAAATTTAACATATTTCGGTTGTTGGAGCGAATTGTACTTGTTTTGGGACTCTTTTGTTTGCGACTGGCCCAACTTACTTATAATTGTGATCAAGCACTTAATCTTGTCTTGTTTTGTGGTCATTAGTAATAACGAGAGATTTTTGAGTTTTACAAACTCTCAAACGTGAGGTGCATTTTTGTTATGATTCAAACATTAATCTCGGTACGAAGATCAGACGAATATCACACTAATGTTAAATTACTTCGCTTTGAAAGCTATCAAATTATTATATTATTGAAATTTCGTTACAGGTAGAATAAATCTCGGAAAACATCGTGATAAAACCTGCACACCTAAAAAAGTTCTTAGGAATTTCTAAGGTGTGTAGTCCGCCAACCCGCACTAGGCCAGCGTGGTGGACTAAGGCCTAAACCCTCTCTCAGTTGTAGAGGAGGCCCGTGCCCAGCAGTGGGACGTATTTGGGCTGATGAAGAAGAATAAATCTTCATTCTTAAAAAAAACGAGTAGACTTAACCTCGTCGTCCCTTCATTAAGTTTCAAAATAAGATTTAAAATATCATAAATTTCGTCGGAATGAACGCTGTGAGCGAAGTGAGCGAATAACTAGCTGGAATTGAACAAAAATCTGGAGGAAAGCCCTCCGTGACGAGCGGCTATTACCTAACAACAACTGGCAATTTGAAAACAAACTTAAAATTTAATATAAGTATAGAGTTTATAAAATTTGTAATCAATGAAATAGATATGTATACTACCATACATTGCCGGCATATTGGATACGCCGTATACCCCAAATAGAATTTGGAAAATGGCAAGAGAATGATGATGATAAGCCCCCCAAAGTGGAAATCAGATAATCGGTGGAGAAGCACTTGTATTGGAGTGAAGACCGCGCTCCAGGAGAGCGCGTCGACGTCCTATAAATACACCCAAGTTAAAATCAAGTCTATATTCTTCCGTCAAAATATCAGCTTTTTTTAAAAAGTCGGTGGCATTTTTGTTCGTTAAAATTTCTACTGACTGATGGTGCAAAAAAATAATACATTTCTATGGTGAATGATTTCAGACATTTTTTAAAAAGCTGATATTTTGACGCAAGAATTTACGATTGAATATTAGGGTGGTTTTTACGATATTAAGTCAAAATAAGGTGAAAAAATAAATATTTCAAATCAAATAAATTACAGTGTGTTTGGTATATGAAAAGGTAAGTTTTCACCAAATTTCGAGAAAAACAAATTATTTTTGTAAAATATATAGTAAATTTAAAACCAAAATCATGGTTATTTGAATTTTTCACATTAAGTTTCAGGTTATGTGGAAAAAGTGTAAGCAAAAAAGTTGAAATCTTTTTATTACCTACAACTTTGCCATTTAACTTGTATGCATAGGAATTGTAGTTTAGCCGGAAATCGAGATAAACCGTTTTTTCCCTTAAAATCTCCCCCCGGTATCACAAACACCCAGACCCGAAACAAATATTTGTGGATCACACAAACATTTGTCTCGGTGCGGGGATCGAACCCGCAGCCTCTCGTTTTGCAACCTGGTGTCTAGCCAACTGCGCCACGGGGCTGTCAATATGGTTACAAAAAATATTGTTTTACCTAATATCATCATCATCAGCCCCTATGCGTCACACTGCTGAGCAGGGACTTCCTCTACAACTAAGAGTGTTTAGGCCTTAGTCCACCACGCTGGCCTAGTGCGGGTTGGAGGACTACACATGTAAGGAATTCCTAAGAACTTTTAGGTGTGCACGTTTCCTCACGATGTTTTCTTTCACCGTTAAAGTATGTAACAATTCATTGTGAATACACACATAGCTTTTAAAAGTCACAGGTGTGTGCCTGAGGTTTGAACCGACGGTCGCCGCGATTCTCGATAGCGCTAAAACTTCAAGGCTCTGATACATACATACATACATAAACTCACGCCTGTATTCCCCGAAGAGGTAGGCAGAGGTGCATTTCTGCACCCACATTTCGCCAAGTATGTATCAGTCCCACGTAATAGGGGGCGAGCCTATTGCCGTTTTTCGGGCACATTTCCAGACTCCGTGCTGTTACCGAGAATTTCCTAATGGAAAAACCCAATAACACTTTGCCCGACCCGGGAATCGAACCCAGGACCTCTAGATCGCACGGCACATACTTGTACCGCGAGACCACGAGGCTCTGATACTTGGAATAAAAAACAATTAGCATACAAACCGGTTACGGCCGGTTGCCTGTTACATAGTAACCGTGCGCCGGTAACCGGCGAAGTCCTGGCAAGCGGTTGCATAATTTATACTCGCTGTTAGCTGTAGGAAACATTAAATGTAGCTGCACTTTGGCCCGGATTAATGGGGTTCGCCATTTTTGTTACTTAACAGATTATATGTCACACGGTTTGGGGAAGCGTGGTGCAACAACTGACATAAACTTACAGACTTAAATGCCTTATAAATATAATATAAGTAGATACTTTGTGTGTTTGTATAGGCGTGCACTCACGACTGTTTCTTTCAATACGTAGGCAGATGTATTCTTACCTAGTTTTACTTTAGGAAAAACATAATGATACTTTGCCCAACCTGGGAATCGGGTTCAATTCGATCAATCGCTATTTGAAAACTTATGACGCGAAACCAATGAGGCAGTAAACACGGAATGTGTTTTCTAACATCGTTAATAAACCATGTATAATTTAAAGATTAATTTATTTATATACACTTTATACTATACCAATAAATAGATTATGTCATAATACAGAGGGTGATTGGATGTTAACATGGCCATTTACCGGATTCATTTTCAGACTTCATGCTTATTAAGTACCTATTGAAATTACCTTTCATGTATACAGATTCCATCTATGTTTTCTTTTGTCGTCAAAATGCGTAATTATATATTAAAAATACACACATGAAGTCGAACTTACGGTCTCTTAGCCTTCTACTTATTAATGACAATCAAAATAAAACTTTAAAATGTACATCATCATCATCAACAGCCCAAATACGTCCCACTGCTGGCCACGGGCCTCCTCTACAACTGAGAGGGTTTAAGCCTTAGTCCACAACGCTGGCCTAGTGCGGGTTGGCGGACTACACACCTAAGAAATTCCTAAGAACTTTTTTAGGTGTGCAGGTTTTTATCACGATGTTTTCCTTCACCGTTAAAGCAAGTGATAATTCATTGTGAATACACACATAACTCCGAAAAGTCAGAGGTGTGTGCCTGGGGTTTGAACCCGCGACCGTAGATATTCTCGACCGCGTGCCCAAACCTCGAAGCCATCATGCCTATACCTATTAATGACAATCAAAATAAAACTTTAAAATGTACACTAGTGCAAACAGTTATCAGAGTAAATCGTTCTGCAGATAGTATCGACAGTGCAAGATCGGCGCCAATATTTTCCTCTCAACTCCCAGCTCGAGTTGGGATAGTTTCCGGGACCATTCGTCGTGCGGGAAACTTCTGGAATCGTTGCATTTAGCAGCGCAGCGGTTCCAAGTTTCCGTTTTTAATAATCGACCGCTATTGGGGATTTCCTTTAGTCTCTCGCGGAATTTATAGCAATTGATAGAATCTGTTTTATATTGTACAAGTAAAATGAAGTTTCAAAACTTTGATTATTTCTTAAATGAACTTCATAGTCAATTTTTTCTATAACCACACTATATATCCATAATTATAGACTGCCTCGTAGTCTCGCGGTACATGTATGTGCCGTGCGATCTAGAGGTCCTGGGTTCGATTCCCGGGTCGGGCAAAGTGTTATTGGGTTTTTCCATAAGGAAATTCTCAATAGCAGCACGGAGTCTGGAAATGTGCCTGTAGTGTTTGTGAGTAGTGGGGAATATCGTATCTGTATAATTGTCTCGGGGACACGGGTAGTGGGGGCAGTCTCGTGAGAGCCGTTGGCGAGAGCGGACGTGTTACCCTGAGTGCTGGTGACGTAACGAGCCAATACTTTACCCTTGTGAAGGCACGAGTAATACAGTGCCCGAAAATCGGCAATAGGCTCGCCTCCTATTACGTGGGACCGATACATACTTGGCGAAATGTGAGTGTAGAAATGCATCTCTGCCTACCCCATCAGGGAATGCAGGCGTGAGTTTATGTATGTATATCCATAATTTCGTCGAAATTAGTATTTATATGTACATATATTTAGGAAAATGGTGAAGGGTTAAAATAGTTTAAGATAGTACTGTAATTATTACCTGTTTTACCTAGCGATCACGGTCGGTTAACAGCCTGTACAACATTACAAAACATTAACACAAATTGATGCAAATAGACTACGATAGAAAACTGAGATATTTAATATTTTGTTTTCGGGATTTTTCTCGAAGTTTAGAAGACAGTCGCGGGTTCAAACCATAGGCACACACCTCTGACTTTTCAAAGTTATATGCGTATTCACAATAAATTATCAAAGTCAAAGTCAAAATCACTTTTATTCAAATAGACTTTTACAAGTGCTTTTGAATCGTCAATTAAGTTTTTTTTAAACTATTGCCGCTTCGAAACGTGTTATCGCTGTGGAGAAGAAACGGCAAGAAACTCCCCTCAGCAACACGAAATGTCATTTTTTTTATATGATAATTTTTTATTATAATTACATTTTTATTTATTATATTTTATTTAACCTCATACATGTCATAACGATACAAATTGCAGCAACCTCCGATCAGTTTATTACTTATTTTGACGGTGAAGGAAAACGTCGCGATGAAACCTACACACCTAAAAGTTCTTAGGTATTTCTTAGGTAAGTAGGCCGCCAACCCGCACTAGACCATCGTGGTGGACTAAGGACTAAACCCTCGCAGTTGTAGAGGAGGCCCGTGCCCAGCATTGGGACGTATATGGGCTGATGATGAAAGTGTTTCTAATCACCATACCTATTACCTGTCTTAGTTTTTAATCACGACCTGTTTACATCTATACAAATAAATAAAATTGGAGTGTCTGTTTGTGATATTCAAATAACCGCTTTTTAATAAAAATGTATTATGGATGTATACACGGTACATATTATACCAAATCAACGTTTTTTAAAATTTTTGTCTGTCTGTCTGTTTGTTCCGGCTAATCTTTGAAACGTGTGGACCAATTTTAACGGGACTTTTACTGGCAGATAGCTGATGTAATAAGGAGTAACTTATGTAGGCTACTTTTTGTTTATAAATTTTCTTATAAAAATTAATTTTCCGCGCGGACGAAGTCGCGGGCACAGCTAGTTCTGTAATATGTGTGCATAATTCTTTTTCCAACTACATTTTTAGGTGAGTAGGCGTAAAGCAGTGATGGCCTCGAGGTTTAGGCGCGCGGTCGAGAATTTCGGCGGTCGCAGGTTCAAACCCCAGGCACACACCTCTGACTTTTCGAAGTTATGTGTGTATTCACAATGAATCATCACTTGCTTTAACGGTGAAGGAAAAACATCGTGATAAAACCTGCACACCTAAAAGTTCCTAGGAATTTCTTAGGTGTGTAGTCCGCCAACCCGCACTAGGCCAGCGTGGTGGACTAAGGTCTAAACCCTCTCAGTTGTAGAGGAGGCCCGTGCCCAGCAGTGGGACGTATATGGGCTGATGATGATGATGATGAGGCGTAAAACATGATTTTTGCTTTAATAATATAATTTGCAATATGTAATGTTTTAATCCGTGGATATAGCAGTAATGGTGTTGCAATATAATCGGGAGCTCGGCTAACACAAGCCATTAAAATGGCTGGGAAATGTTCACACAATCATCGTTAAATTAAACCCGTGACATGTATAAAAAAACAGAACAGACGAGTTGTTTTGTTATTAACTAACAGGGAACAATTTAACATTTCTTTCACTATTAATCCTTGTTCTTTTTAGTTTGTCAATGGAGGTGAAAAGTCTAATTAAAAACATATAATCCTAATTCATAATCAGCATTGCCAAAATAGCTAAGCAAAATTACCAAAACATAAAAATCGTCTTAAGCATTCCTGAGTTTTTAAAATAATGCAAAAATATGATTCATCTATTAGTTGTTCGTGCGGGCATTATTTTTCACTGACCTAATGTTGATAAGTTTTAGTGTAAAGATAGGTTAGGTCTAGGGTATAAACTTTTTTTGTAGCAAAATCGATATTGCAGAGTCGCTGCCAAAAGCTGTTTAAAATAAATGTTAAGTACATTGATAAATATTTTCTCCATACATTTTACATCCTGTTGTTAGTTCACTACACCGGTAAACTATTAAAATCGCCTTTATTTCAAGTCATGTTCAGTAAAACCCATGTTATTAAGTTAATAACACTACCCAATATCCTTTTTCTATGCCGACTTATTAACATACAAGCAGGGGCGGTAGTTCCATAGAAGCCCAAAAGCGTTACCCGTTAATTGTGTAATGTACGTACATACATAAATAACCTCACGCCTGTATTCCCCGAAGGGGTAGGCAGAGGTGCATTTCTGCACCCACATTTCGCCAGGTATGTATCAGTCCCACGTAATAGGGGGCGAGCCTATTGCCGGTTTTCGGGCACAATTCCAGACTCCGTGCTGCTACTGAGAATTTCCTAATGGAAAAAACCCAATAACACTTTGCCCGACCCGGGAATCGAACCCAGGACCTCTAGATCGCACGGCACATACTTGTGCCGCGAGACCACGAGGCAGTCTGTCAGTTGTGTAATGTGTAGTTTATAATTGTTTATTGTGGGGTCTCTGTATTGGGCTTCTATGAAAGTACCGCCACTGCATAAAAGTAGATTACTATCATCCCCCTGCGATTTCTCCACATACTCTATGGCACGAGAGTGATTTTATAAGGCGCGTAAAATGTACACGATCGCTCAGCCGGACGTCGATTTATGACAATTCACACGAGCGCGGCGGCGAGAACGATTGCATTTAGTACCTATTGTTAACTGGGCAGTCGCGATTTGGATTATCGGGGGTTTTATTACATGTACAATTGAAATTTGGTACTTGGTGGTTGAGTAAGTGCATTATTGAAATTAATTCATCGTTTATTTATCATGTAGGTAATACTATAGCACATGTAACACGTCAAACTCAATACATGTTTATAAAAAAAGACAAAACAGAATTAATTCAAATAGACTGGTCAATAAGATTTGTTTTTATTAAAACTAAACATCATCAGCCCATATACATCACACTGCTGGGCACGGACCTCCTCTGCAACTGCAAGTCCTAAGTCCACCACGATGGTCTAGTGCGGGTTGGCGGACTACACACCTAAGAAATTCCTAAGAATTTTTACGTGTGCTGGTGTCATCACGATGTTTTCTTTCACCGTTAAAGTACCTACGTGATAATTCTTTGTGAATACACACATAACTTCGAAAAGTCAGAGGTGTGTGCCTGGGGTTTGAACCCGCGACCGTCGAGATTCTCGACCGCGTGCCTTAACCTCAAGGCCATCACGACTTTTACCAAAGCTCTAAATACCACGGTCCAAACACACTTCTTTCGCTTCCTCAACTGACATTATCCTCTTCATGCATGCACGTCGCTTTCGAGGACTCTTTATGTTACCCTTTTATACATGTCGGAGGATCTTGTGCGTTATTGTTTTTTAAATAGTGACAGTAAAACCTTCTGGAGGTAATTTCAAAAACTTAGTACAGAGTTCCGTTCGGTGCGGCGCTCCGAGCGAGAATGAATCATTCTCGATCGAGCGGCTATATTTATACCCTACGTTGGATGCACAGTGGGGATGCGTCGACGCCTCGACACACATATAAATCACCGTGCGATCTAGAGGTCCTGGGTTCGATTCCCGGGTCGGGCAAAGTGTTATTGGGTTTAGTAGCAGCACGGAGTCTGGAATTGTGCCCGAAAAACGGCAATAGGCTCGCCCCCTATTACGTGGGACTGATACATACCTGGCGAAATGTGGGTGCAGAAATGCACCTCTGCCTACCCCTTCAGGGAATACAGGCGTGAGTTTATGTATGTATGTATGTTATATAAATCACCTGTGAGATATTTATAGGTGCGAAAAAAATCCTTTATGAAAAAATAGGAGGTTTTGTGTAAAAATATTAGACCAATAGCAATTTGTTTAAACAATCGCCACTGGCATATTGCACATCGCCGCACCCATTGCTTTGAATGGATTAATAATAGTTTGTCATCGTTTTATTCGGTATTGTTGTGGATAAAACTGCAATACACACTGCGGCCCGTTTATCGCTATTTCACACATTTTCAACGGAACAGGCGCGGAGTGAGGAATATTTGGAAGTTTTAAAATATTTACTATTATATACGTCGTGTGAGTCACTGACATTGCCCGCAAGATTAGCACGCTAAAGTGGATGTGGGCCGGCCATGTCTGCCGACGGTCGGACGGCCGATGGAGCAGACAAGTGTTGGAGTGGAGACCGCGCTTAGGCAAACGTAGTGTAGGACGACCTGCAGCACGGTGGTCCGACGACTTGAGAAAGGTGGTGGGTAACGGATGGATGAGGGCTGCTCAAGACCGGGATGGTTGGCGCTTTCTTGGGGAGGCCTACGTTCAGCAGTGGACGGCGATAGGCTGAGTATATATATATATATATATATATATATATATATATATGTACTTCGTGTTGAGGGATCAGCCTGGGCAACTGACCTTTCGAAAAATGCTTTTATTTTTATTTTGAAATTGACAACAAAAAGTTTTATAAAAATAAACATGCGTGTCCACGTTTAGACCTTTAACATGTGTTGAGTATTCTTCAGTCGAATATCAACGAATTTCATACCCTCGCTTTTTTGCTGTCCGCTTCATGTGCAAATGCAACAATATCTCCGGAAAAATTGTCCAAAGTTTTTTTATTAACACTTTCTTGTATACTATGTACCTATACAAAATAATATAAAGAAAATTAGCTATTAAAAGAAAGCAACAGGTGGTTATTATTAGTTAATTGTCTTTGTGAGTAAAATACACAGACATAACAATTGACGTGCAAGCCGTCTAGTACAAAACTTATCATCTAATATTTCTAAATATATCCTTTCGTTCTACATTTACTATGTCAAACTGACGAAATCTTACAATCGCAAAACAGTTGAATAAAAGAGAAAGAAAATGTCAGCATTCCGAGCGTGCTGAATCCGATTATACTATCATATGTTTGACACAGCTGATTCTTAGTTATTCGGGTAGTGTGTAATATCAAGACTTTTATTAACGTGTGCCAACTGCCAACCAATAGCAGCCCTTTATTTTTGTTTGAAATTCTTATCATTGGACGTGACAGAATAAACGGCGACACTCTTCTCCATACAAAATACTGTCTATTTCCCCTCTAATCTCATTCAGCTGTTCTGTGCTTACTAAGTATCAAATAATTTCAATAATAGCCATAATTGTAGGGTACACCCACGCAAACACGAGCAAACCCGCCCACGGTATTCAGCAAACAGCAATCACGGCAATTTCAGTGTCGAATTATAGTTATTAATACAGATGAGCGTTGAACGGGGCTCATGTAATAAATTAACGTGAACTTTTTTTTTTTTTGGCCCTATCCCACCACACACCCGCCACTGTAACGTGAACTATTGCAGATAACTGTGCACCGATTCTAATATTATTAATGTAATTATAATATTTGTCACAAATTCTAGAACTAATGTCATCATCAGCCCATATACGTCCCACTGCTGGGCACGGGCCTCCTATACAGCTGAGAGGCCTTAGTCCACCACGTTGGCCTAGTGCGGGTTGGCGGACTACACACCTAGGAAATTCCTAAGAACTTTTAGGCGTGCAGGTTTCCTCACGATGTTTTCCTTCACGGTTAAAGTACCTACGTGATAATTCATTCTGAATACACTATATAATAGATGATATAATACTTAGAACTAATGTAGTCAATATTATTAAATTTTATATACATGTTGACAAGGGTGGATGAGGGTAACAAAAAATTATTGCTAGAGTGCCTTAAACACTTGCTTGAAGAACGATCGAAAAATAAGTGTTTGTGATAAATCGCACTTTGTAAACAATTGTAATATAAAGGCTATAAAGGATATGATATGAAATGATGATCGACAGCCCCGTGGCGCAGTTGGCTAGACACCAGCTTGCGAAACGAGAGGCCGCGGGTTCGATCCCCGCACCGAGACAAATGTTTGTGTGATCCACAAATATTTGTTTCGGGTCTGGGTGTATGTGAGACCGAAAAGTCTCTCGTAGTTTCTGATACCCACGACACAAGACTTGTATCTTGGTGTGGGATCAGAACTATGTATGTGACTGTTGGGTGTATTTATTTATTTAAATGAATGATTATAATTATCAACAAAAATGTGGTTACAGATAAAAGTGGTAACTTATTACAGAGAATCATACAAATTGTCATTATTGACGTGCAAATGTTTTTTTTTGTTTTATTATAAGATTAGATAGAATAAATTTAAAGGTAATACAAATTTTATGTCACAATCAATCCATTAATATTTATATAGCATTTTAATGTAAATATTGCGCTTTTGTAATCATACATGCCCATTATCCTTCATACATTTAAGCATTATGAACGGATTATGACTTTTCATTTAAAATGAAAGTAATGAAGTCCACACGGACGAAACTATGGTCAAAAGCCAATAAGATTAATTGCCAGTTAGCACAAAGCCATTGTCAAACCATTTTCATTAGTACGCTTGATTTGATAACATTGACGCAGTTTCAGTGAATCGAGATGATCCGATTTCGAATGGAGAGGATCTAGTTCATTGGTCACGTGGTCCGCCATACTCACTCTGCAGTCGCAAGTTTTACGCTCCCATCGTTTTTGACCGAATGCTCATGACATTTTTGATGATATTTAAGTGTACAAACACACTATGTTTGCTCGACTTTAACTTCTTCGCGCTCATACAGTTGGACAATATTACATACATACATACATAAACTCACGCCTGTATTCCCCGAAGGGGTAGGCAGAGGTGCATTGCTGCACCCACATTTCGCCAGGTATGTATCAGTCCCACGTAATAGGGGGCGAGCCTATTGCCGTTTTTCGGGCACATTCCCAGACTCCGTGCTGTTACTGAGAATTTTCTAATGGAAAAACCCAATAACACTTTTGGACAATATTAATTGGTAAAATTTGGTATAGAAGTAACTGTCATTCTGGATTAACACAGAGGCTAATTTTAATAGCAGAAAATATAAATTGATACTTGTGATATTGCATCTTTAGTTAATAATAAAACGTCAAAAAATATAAGGCAACTACATATCTATGTCCTGCTATGTCACGTCCTGTACTATAAAAAATAAAATATTCTAAAATAATAAATCAATAATCAAAACGTCTACAGCACTTGCTAATTCTGTAGAACCACGCTGTCAACCTATACCATAACTTACTTTACCCACTATCGAAGACCTCAAATGTAGGCAACACTCAAGTTTTGCCAAGCTACGTATGTCAGCATACTTCGATGCACATTGGCTCGGCGCAAGGCGGTAGGCCGAACCAACCAAATATATGAATTTACTCAAGATTCGGACACGTTACGATCTAGAAACGCTTGCCAAACGTCACCAGGCTCAAACTGGACCGTGAATATCAGCCCAGGTAATTAAAGTGCCACAAATGCGTGCGCGTTGATAGAAGGATATTGGTTGGCTAGGCAAGAAATAGTATTTAACTGTCTCATCTTTACCAATATGTACAATTATTTTTGTCTTCAAAGGTTAAGGAAGGAAGGTTAAGGAATCTTGAAAAACTCAGCTTGTATTTGAATTTATTGAAAAAGTTTGTCATAAAATGTTGAGATTTAAGTTAGGTAACTTTTGTTTCCAAGATAACTAAATATAAATGATAAGAACCTTTTTCGTCTGTCCGTATTTTTAACCGACTTCAAAAAAAGGAGGAGGTTATCAAGTCGTCTGTATTTTTTTTTTTTGTTACCTTAGAACTTTTGACTGTGTGGACCGATTTTGATGATTCTTTTTTTAATTGAAAGCTGGTGCTTCCAGATTGGTCCCATCCCAAATTTGGTCCAGTTGTGATAATAGCTTCCATGAGAAAACCACAAAAATCTTAAATTTTCAGCTAAGGAAACACTACAATATACATACCAAGCATCACAGTTGTAGAGGAGGCCCGTGCCCAGCAGTGGGACGTATATGGGCTGATGATGATGAATAATAATACGAGAATCCTACCTTGGCTGACACCGCCTCCAAGAATAACAATAATTAAAACTACATTATATTGTCGTAATTAGATTGACTTTTAAGTAGTCTAGTCCAGGGGTCGGCAACCTGCGGCTCGCGAGCCACATGCGGCTCTTTGGATGTGAAGCTGCGGCTCTTTAGTTCCATGCGAAAATATTATTTAGTTTATATTTAAATCATTGAAAAATCGTTCTGAATCGCTTAACGAGGATTAGGCACCATTTCTATCTCTTAGACACTTGTACTCGCTCTTCACCGTACCCCTTCCCCGTGACACGTGTCGTCATGTCGTCAGTCCGTCGGAAGCTTCGAATGATGCCGTCGTTGGATGTTTCTATGTAGGTTTTGATTCGCTTTCGACGAAGGAAAGTTTGGCGTCTTCACCAGTGCTTTGGCTGTGACAGGAAAAAATAAAGGGACAACAAATAATCTTCAGAACAAAATTAACCACGAAATTCTTACGTTTCACTGCATAATACACGAAGAAGCGTTTTGTGCCCAAACGTTTCCGGCCGAAATAGTTGAGATTATGAATTTGGTAATCTAGATTGTTACAGCATCTTGTTAAAAACACTCTACCAACGTCAGTTTAAAGAATTTTTAAACCAAATGGAGACTCAGTATTCCGACCTCCTTCATCACAATAAAGTGCGATGGCTTTCCAAAGGTAAGGTGTTGAAACGTTTTTCTTTGTGTTTGAATGAAATAAATACAATGAAAAAGGCATTAATCACCGTGAGTTAGAGAAGGCAAATGGTTGCAAAATTTTTACTTTATGGTGGATATCACGGAGAAATTAAATGCGCTGATACTTGTAAAACTGCAAGGGAAGGGAAACCCAGCCTATGTTTTGGTAGAAGAATTGGTTTGTTTCGAAGAAAAATTTATTATTTTTGCAGAAGATATTCAGGGCGATAAATTACTTCGTTTCAATTTTTTAAGCTATATCGCAATAAAACCAGTGCAACTGCTGACATGAATGACTTCAGCACAGTTATAAAAAATAAATAAAGATGAATTTGCTGAGAGATTTCAGCAATTCAAAACCACTCTAACGATAATGTGATAGTAAATCATCTTAAAACAAATAGTAACGAAATCCACATTGAGCCATTCGGAGCTGATACTGGATCTCTAGAAATGCAATTGATCGATTCAAAAAAGTAAAGCTTTGTGGAGTGGAAAATTTATAGAGTTGAATATCAAGTGGAAGAGTTGGAGGTCCAGAAATGTGTGTACGTAACGCAACAAAAGTGGACAACTTTAAAAGAAATGCCGCGGGTTGAGGCACTTATATTCAATGCATGGAATAGTCTTCCAGATTGCTACAGTGAGGTGAAGAAGTTGACATCTGGAGTGCTGACTATCTTCAGATCGACATATTCGTGCGAGCAAGCGATCTCTTGCATGAGTATAATTAAAAGTAAAGTAAGAAGCCAACTAATAAATGACAATTTAGGGTCATGTTTGAAACTTAAAACAACAAATTATGATCCAAAATCTAAACTTTCTAAAACCATGCTAAGCCAACGCTCCCATTGCATTTGTTTGCTGAAATGTGTGTTATTGTTATTATTTTTAAATACAAGTTACATTGTTAAAATTTTCTACTTGAATAACCAACGCAAAAGCCATCGCTCCTATTGAATGTGTTTTCTCAATTGTTTGTTATTGATGTACAAGTTAGTGTTGTAAGTAAATGTTTAATTGTTTTAAGTTTTTAATTAAATAAAAAGTGATTATCTAATTTGATGTGGAAATACACTACTTATATATATGAATAAATAGATATTTTTCCTATGAATTAGTTAAAGATTAGTTTTTTATTTTGTATTAATTTGTGGTCACAACAACCGCGGCTCGAACTAAAAAGTTCGCCAATTCCTACTTTTGTCGCACCATGAAGCTGTGGAATTGTTTGCCGGCTCACGTGTTCCCTCCTTCCTATGATCCTGGATCCTTTAAGCGAAGCGTGAAGAAGCATTTGTGCAGGCCGGCATGATTGTGTCGACCAGCGGGTGACCATATCGTTTCTCGCTGGTCGGTATTATTTTCTTGGACTCCACTGTGCTTACCATCAGGTACAGTGGAATCACTTTGCCGTGTCAGTATAAAAAAAAAATATTCAAGTACTTAGGTCTATTAATTGTCGACAAGAATTTTTTTGCGGCTCTTTAAAAACTTTGAAATTTTGTAAATTGTAATTTTTGGCTCTTCTGACACAAAAGGTTGCCGACCCCTGGTCTAGTCTAATCTATGATCGTACCTAGGTATATATCGATGAAGAGAAATAGTAAGTTGATTAAGTTATAGGAGAATACGCAATTATTTTTTTACTTTTTAGTGCATTTTAATTTGTTTTGGAATAGTTTTTTTTTAAGGCGGTTTTTCGTGTGACAGTTTATACCGAACAATAGTAAAATTTTCAGTGTATAAGTTATGGATGCTTCAAATCGGAATTGGTTCAAGAGTGGTTCAAGAGACTTCAATATAAATATTTATTTAGCTATAATTTGTAATAAGTTGCCATCAAACGTGCACATGACTAAAACATAAGGATTTAGGACATAAAGTTATTATTGTTTGATTGTCTCTTTGGACTGCCTCGTAGTCTCACGGTAGAAGTATGTGCCGTGGGATCTAGAGGTCCTGGGTTCGATTCCCGGGTCGGGCAAAGTGTTATTGGGTTTTTCCATTAGGAAATTCTCAGTAACAGCCCGGAGTCTGGAAATGTGTCCGAAAAATGGCAATAGGCTCGCCCCCTATTACGTGGGACTGATACATACCTGGCGAAATGTGGGTGCAGAAATGCACCTCTGCCTATCCCTTCGGGGAATACAGGCGTCAGTTTATGTATGTATGTATGTATGTGTGTCTTTGGTATTAGATTCGAAATTTACGCAGTAGTTTTCAAAAGGGCTCCAGGAAATGTCACATTGAATTTAATGGAAAATTACTAATATCAAAATAATATTGCTGTTAGCAGGGAAGGCTATATCCGACCAGAGGACGTCTGCCTTCTCGTTTAGTAAAGTTAATCGTACCCGAGATATAACTTTAACAACATTTTCGCATCGTCAGACCACTAAAGTCCGCAGTTAAACCCCGACAGCCATTGGCTTTAGCTTAAACAGCAAGCAGCTTGCAAGTGATCCACAAGCGACGCTGTGCAGCCACTTTGTTTCTGTCTAATCGGCTTGTAATGTACCTACTTACTTGGGCTCAATTTTGCCCTTTTACATAACCTCACACCTGTTTTCCCCGAAGGGATAGGCAGAAGTACATTTCTTCACACACATTTCACTAGCTATCAGTCGCACATAAAAGGCCTATTGACGTGAACGACTCAATAACATTAAGCCTCACCCGGGAATCGAACTCGGGACTTCTAGACAGCACAGCAAATACATGTGCCCAAGACAACGAGACAGTGCAGATTTTGCACTTTTATTTAGGAAATCATATTCGTAAATAGAGAGGGTATAAACCTTAGTCCACCACGCTGACTGGACCACGCTAGACTAAGGCCTAAACCCACTCAGTTGTAGAGGAGGTCCGTGTCTAGCAGTGGGACGTATATGGGCTGATGATGATTCATAAATAGAAATTGTTGTTTTACAAAACTATTGTCTGTTTATAAATACATTGTCTATTATATATGGTATAGCCACGGTAAAGGCAGCTGGGAATGCACTAAAAAAATATCGTGAATATTGTAATCCCTATGCAATTGACGCGACGTTTCGTCCTGTGATTTATTGCCGCATTATTTGCTAGTTGCACCATATTCGTATAAGACTTGATCATAATTAAGACGTGCATTACATTAACATAAATTTACTCATCCAATTATAATAATAACGGTTTATTTAAAATAGATTAAAAATAAAATGTCACACAAGACACTTAAATTTAGAATACAGAACTTAAAAAACTTAAATGTGTCAAATATATTTATAATATATCCCACCACATACCCGCCACTGTAACTCCTGCGCTCCAGGATCAACAGCGGCAAGTACAGTATTGACGCTGAGCAATGAAGCTCAGCGAATCTAAGGGGACCTAATTTGCCCATATCCCGCAACGGAGCTAATCAAAAATACAAATAAAGGAGGAGTTGGAAAACAAAGAGTTGTCCACTTCTCTCCACAGCAAAGCGGGTGACAAAACATTGAACTATGAGGTTTTATCCTCACATACAAAAGTAAGACAATTACAATTAGTGAAATTAGACGCAGATTTACAGAGTTGATACGACAGATGGGCATTAAATTACACTACGTATACTATACGTCCTTAGTACTAATTCGACACGGCACAAAAATTAATTATACCAAAAATTTGATGTTTTTTGGTTTCAAACAAACTAAATAGCTTACAAATAAGAGTAATACGCAACTACCCTTTTTAATAAATAATTTCACAAACCTGTACAAATTGGCAACGTCGCGCGCGGCGTGTGTTATCGTGGTGTCGTTGTACAGAGCGGCAACAACGCGTAGTTTTTTTTTTTTTTTTTTGTTTCTTTATTTGAAGAAGAGGGTTTAATCACAAAGTGATTATGTCACCCCCATTGTTAACTACAATTCCAATCACGATCTAAAGCCTTTTTTTGCAATTTTATATAGCAACATCGCTTCCTTTGATGTTGGCAAAGCAAGAATACTGTTGCATTTACCAGCATCAAAAGATTTGTTTAATAATGTAAATCTTTCGGCTTCATTCCTGACACACTCCAATAATATATGGTAAACGTCTTCAACTTTATTGCAATCTGGACAGTTAGGTGACAAGGCTTTTGACATAAGATGACGAAAGTGGTTTAATGGAATGTGTCCGGAACGAAGCCGAACCGCAGTGATGATGTCGGAGCGGGACATGTTGGCCTGGTCTAGCCAACAGTTACGCGAAAGATGAGGTTGTATAGTCTGGTACCATATACCCTTGGTCAACGATCTCAGATTAAAATACTCCTGCCACAATTTATTACATTGATCTTTGATTACCCACAGGAAATCATTGAAGTTTGCTTTGTACGAACACCTAACGCCCATATCGTATGCTTCTTTCGCTAGACGGTCCACTACCTCATTGCCTTCCAAGCCAACATGACTCGGTATCCACTGTAATATTATATTTTTGTTTTTAGAGTTAAGTTCACCGATGGATCTAATTACATCATATGCAACAGGAGTGCCCCTAAAGCCTGTCGTACATCTAATCAGATGTTGAAGAGCACTTTTCGAATCGGTCAAAATAACAAAATTCTTATAATCAATCGATTGAATGTACGACAAAGCTTCTTCAATTGCTATTAATTCCGAGCACATAATGTTTATATTAGGATCTAAATGTAATTGAAGTTGAGCATTGGTTTGTGGGTCATAAAAGGCCGCACCACAACTGGACTTTTCCTTAGATCCGTCTGTGAAAATCTTATAAAAATCAGCGTAGCTTACGTTTAAATAAGTTGTACATAGTTCTTTAAGGGCGGTGCCTTTATAACATTTCTTAGGCTTAAACAAGTTGTCTATGTTAAGAAAAATGACCTTTGCTAAATCTAGTCTGTGTACCCAAGTAGACAATGAAAATATCTCTAATTGTGGGCTAACGTGAATTGGTAGCATTTCAAGGGAATTTTGAATTTTTACCAATAATGGAATCTTATTATTTCTCGAAAGTTGCGGCCTGCAGGATGATTTTAATTCTTCTAGTAGAACAATTACATTGTTATTTGTATAGGATTTCAATCTAAGACAATATTTTCCTGCCAAGTAATGTCTTCGATATTGCAATGGTTGAAGATATAACTCATTTTCCATTACGTGAATGGGAGTAGTTTTAATGAAGCCGCCAATTATTCTCATGCAAAGATTTTGAACCTTGTCTAACTTGGTCAAATGGGTTTTACTGCTGCTATCAAATAGAAAACACGCGTAATCCATCCGGCTTCGAACTGACGAAATGTATAGACGTCTTAAATGTTTAGGGTGCATTCCCCAACCTGAACCAGAAAGTGCTTTGAAAACATTTACAAATTTTAAAGTTTTATCTCGGATGACGTCAATGTGCTTAGACCATCTCAGAGAGCGATCAAGCCAAACACCTAAATATTTGACAGTGCTTAACAGGGGGATTGGTACGCCTCTAATTTGTAAATTTATTGATTCTCTTAATACACCTCGTTTAAAAATGCAGACGTTTGTTTTGGAAGTTGAAATTTCGAGCCCTAGTTGTAGAAATATTTCATCAATTTTGTCTATTGCCGGTTGTAGAATTTGCTGGGCTCGTCGTAAGTAATAAGTCGTAGGAAGATGTATATACTACGAAATCATCGGCGTACTGCGAAACATGAACGCCGCTAACACTCTGACAAATATGCATTGTTGCGATATTAAATAAAAGGGGTGACAATGGGTCACCCTGTGCCAGTCCCCGAGAACAAACACGCTTGATCACATGATTGCCTACTTGGATCTGAAGATTTCTGTGCTTTAAGAAGTTAGAAATATAATTGCAAATCTTCGCCCCCACTCTGATTTTGTCCATAATCTTTAACAGAGCTCCAATATCTAGATTATCGTAAGCACTATTAATATCGAGAAAACAAGAGGTAGTTAAAAGCTTTTTTGAAAATCCGATTTGGATGTACGATACTAAACTAGTAAGATTGTCTATGCTTGACCGACATTTTCTGAACCCCGTCGTATTTATAGATAAGAAACCATGTTTTTCTATAAACCATTCTAATCTATTCATTAGAATGTTATGAAAAACTTTGCATAGGCACGAAATCAAAGATATTGGGCGAAAAGACGAGATGTTGTGAGAAATGCGTCCTGGTTTGGGGATTGGAACTATCTTAATATCGCGCCATTGTTCAGGAACAAAGCCTTTAGTAAGGAATTTCGTATAAAGTTGAGAGAGAATCACTTTTGCTGTTACGGGTAAATTTTCTATCATGGAATAAGAAATATGGTCGCAGCCAGGAGCATTGTTCTTAGATTTTATACATTTCTGTAGTTCTGTTATGTTAATAGCAACTTCTAAAACAGGATTACTAGAAGAGAACGAAGGTTGAGAATTTGGTACGAAATCTGGCGTTAAATTCCGAAGAAAAGATGTAGCTTCATTCTCATTTATATGGTCCGTTGTTGATTTACAGCCTTTGAACCACTTCATTTTCTTCCAAATTTGGGTCTGTGTTGAGGTATGGTCCATTGAAGAGCAAAAATTATACCAAGCCTGATTTTTTGCTGCACGAATCATCTTTTGGGCCAAGTGAATTTTATTTTTAAGGGTGTCGTAATTTTGAGGAGTGGGATTTCTTCTAAATTTTGCCAACGCTAACCGACGTTCAGCTACATACTTTGAAAGCTCACTGCTCCAGTAAGGCTTCGGTGAAAACTTACTTATAGGTTTTTGAATGATTTTGACTGAAGGAATACATGTATCAGCAGCCAGATATACATTATTAATGAAGTTATTGTAATCTTTTTGGAGGTCAGAAGAAAATGTGAAAGTACGGAAAAGATTTGTAAGTAGTTTACGATATGAATCCCAATCAGCATTTTTGAAATTAAAGCTAGAGTTTTGGCTATAACGAGTGTTTTGACAATTGACAGAGAGCTTAATTAAACAATGATCACTGCCCAAAGTTTCGTTAGTAACAGACCAATCAATGAATGTGGCTATATCGGATGATGCAAGAGATAAATCTGGGGAGGATTTTTGATATTTATTGTCTACTAATTTCAAGCGAGTGGGACTGCCGTCATTTAAAATTATAAAGTTGCTATCCGTCAATGCCTCAAATATTTGGTTACCCCGGCTGTTCAGTTTATGAGACCAACTGACATGATGGCCGTTGAAATCTCCAAGTATTAATGTTTTCTTAGGAGCCATTGATAGCAAGGAATCCCAGTCATTCTGTGAAGTCCTTATTGATGGGGGACAATAAATAGAAATTAAATTTTCAATTAAATTGCAATTAAAAAATTTTACATGTATTAATTCGATACCTACATTGCTTAGATACGTTACAATAAGTTGAGATTTAACAGACTTATGAATGAGGACTGCCACTCCTCCGTAGCCGTCTGATCTATCCTTACGATATACTTTATAACTGTTTATCTTCAAAGCACTTTCTGGTTCTAACCACGTTTCACTAATGGCTGCTATGTGGATATGCTCTTGGATTAATAAATTCTCTAGCGTGATGCGCTTAAGCTTTAAACTTTGTGCATTCCATTGCAGAATGTTTAGCTTTAAGGCAGGTTCTGAGCTATCCATTAATAAAATCTAATATTTTTTTTAACAAAGGCCAATCTGAGACGTTATCAACAACAACTAAAATCAACCATTGCACACAGCACTGAATAACACTCTTAAATTTTTCAGACCAAGTTCCACTTTTTAGAAAGATAATCTCACGCAGTCTGTATAAAAGTTCATCAAAGTGTACTTCTCTTTTCGGGGACGGCTCAGGACTTGCCGATTTCTCAATGAAGTCCTGAGGTTTCTGAGTAGTTTTCTTGACCTGATGTTTACTTGAAGAAGGCGGGGCTGTCTTGGACTTTTCATTGTGAACTACTACTTTTGATTTGACGACCTCAGCATATGGTTTAGTCAGATAACTTGAGTAGGTTGATTCCAGATTGAAGCCATGAACAGGTGACGTATCAAGAATCTCATTTACTTCAATGTAGGTATTTCTGGCCACGTTTGATGGAGGAGATGGTGCTACATATAGCGTCAGAGCCTTTCTATATGTGCAATTAAATTCTGCCATGAGTTCTTTGAGCTTCTTCTCCTTCAGAAATTTTGGGCATGTTTTAGATAAAGCCATGTGCTTCCCACCACAGTTCAAACAACTAAAAAGGCTGGTCTCGCAGTTGTGGTGGTCACCACCACATTTAGGGCATAAAATCTTTTTGTACGGACATTGTTTCGCTGCATGACCGAACTTCCAGCAACGAGAGCACTGGGTTACCGGAAAAACGAAAGGATCTACTTTAATTTTCAGCCCCTCGGTATATATAAAATCTGGTAAAAGATCTCCTTTAAAGCACAGTCGAACGGCCTCGCTTGGTATCCATCGGTCGATGTGACAAGTATCCGGGTTACGTCTCTTGAGCCTTTGCACAGAAATAAGTTCAAACAACTCTGGGCATGTGATACTAGCCTTGATATCATCTTCCGCCATATCGAGGTCTACATCTCTGATGACGCCATATGAGAAATTCTTTACCATTGGTCTTTGGAATCTCCATCCGCTATCTATAAAATCCTTACACTTTTCGAGCTTAATTGCATTTGGCTCATTGCTGAAGTCCACTCGAACTTTGTAGGGATTAAGATATTTCACTTTAGTAATATCTTTAATGCCTTTTTCTTTGAATAATCTCGCCAACGCAAACTGTCTGGGTAATTTTTCTTTGGATGTTATGAAGATCTCAATTGAGCACTTGTCTTCTTTTATCTTTTTCTCTTTAGTTTTTATTGTAGTCCATTCCTCTTCATTTTCTTCCCTTCTGCGTTTTATCGGTCTCGACTGTGACGTATCTCTGGTCCTGTCCTCTAACTCATCTGCGTCTGCATCTAACATACTCCTTTCGGATAAAGAACTATTGCTCTGGAACATGATTGGTAGGTCTGCATAACAATGATTTTCGTTAATATGTTTGTTGTCATCCTCCATTGTAAAGCATTACAAATAACATATTCGCAATTAATAACTCGATGTACCCGACGAACTCACTTAACAAAGGACGGTCGAGAACGATAGCTCATTAGTTAATGAGTTGCGATAAGCGTTTATTGTTGCACCGCGCGCGTCTATTCGGGACGAATGCCGCCACGATACTCAACGCATAGATTTGAGTAGGATTTACCGTTAGACGTAATCAGCTGTTAGAAAAGCTACATCGTGTTCAAATGGAGCGAAATCTTAAAATATGATTTATGACTAAACTACTGCTCCTATTTAATTGATTTTTAGTACAGAACTTGAAAATGGTACCCAGTATAATGCAGTTTAAAAAAATGCCCTTCGGTCGTATCAACTCTGTATATGAATATGTCGAATAGAGCAACATTTTTAAGAAGGTCACAGTCTATTTCGTCTATCTTGTACATACAAGTCTCATTACTTCAATCCATACATACATACTCCCGCTGTATCCCATAGGATAGACAGAGACGATTAAGTGCCTCAAGCCACGGCTCTGATACCCCATTTATGCTTCTTCAACATTCGCACAAGACGTCTGCTATTAAAAAGTAAGTCAATAAACAAACCGCAAGTCCTTAAGTTTTAAAAGGTTTCGCTTAAAATAAAAATATAAACGTATAAAGTTAATTTCCGCGATGCAGCGTCAAGTATTTACGGACGCCGGGAGCGAGCTCGGTTTAAAATTCAATGGCAGATTTTTGCCAACTCCTTGATAAGGACTCATTTGCATAACGCAGTGTAATTATGTCAAAATGAAGCCGAAAATATATGGGCGATACTGGCTTTTAAAATGCATATGTTTATTTATTTAAATAATGGAATTGGCAATATTTGTCCCGCAGAATTATTCCGTACGGTTGGCAATTTAAAATAAAAAATAAAAATAAATACACCCAACAGTCACATACATAGTTCTGATCCCACACTAAGATACAAGTCTTGTGTCGTGGGTATCAGAAACTACGAGAGACTTTTCGGTCTCACATACACCCAGACCCGAAACAAATATTTGTGGATCACACAAACATTTGTTTCGGTGCGGGGATCGAACCCGCGGCCTCTCGTTTCGCAAGCTGGTGTCTAGCCAACTGCGCCACGGGGCTGTCAATTGAGTTGCAGGATCAATTCGTGTTTAATACTGCTTGTAATTCAGTAAATTATTGTCAGTGATGGCTTATTATTCCCGTTGCATAAGTGTTTCGTGTGCGTTTGAGAAGTTCTAGGTTTGTTTCTAGGTTGAGCGTAGTGTGTTTGGGTTTTTCCTTAGTAAATTTTAAGTACGGAGTCTACGTATTTAGTTTTTTTTTAAATCACTTTAACACTCCAATCCGCACTAGGCCAGGGCGGTGGACTAAGGCCTCTAAACCCTTTTAGATGTAGAGGATGCCCGTGCCCAGCAGTGGGACTTAATCAGCTAGTGATGGTGATGACGATGAACGATAAAATTGGTAGTATATAACAAAATAATTTACTACGATTGTATATACAACTTTATTTAAAGCGAAAAATAAATTAAATTAATGAGAATACTCTTATAAGATAAAATAAATAGCTTAATAAATAATAATAAATACATTTAACAGTCACTCACATAATATTAATTAACATATTGCATTTTGAGTATCAAAGCTAGAGTATACTCAGGACACCCAGACTCGATACAAATGCTCATGCAGTTAAATTGAAAAGACAATGAAATGCACGACTGCCTCGTGGTCTCGCGGTACAAGTATGTGCCGTGCGATCTAGGGGTCCTGGGTTCGATTCCCGGGTCGGGCAAAATGTTATTGAGTTTTTCCATTAGGAAATTCTCAGTAACAGCACGGAGTCTGGAAGTGTGCCCGAAAAGCGGCAATAGGCTCGCCCCCTATTACGTGGGACTGATACATACCGGGCGAAATGTGGGTGCAGAAATGCACCTCTGCCTACCCCTTCGGGGAATACAGGCGTGAGTTTATGTATGTATGTATGTATGTACAATGAAATGCTTTTTACATGATATTTATATGACGAGGCATCAAATTCAATCTATCCTTGATTCTGTCTTCGATACGGTCCGTAGCCCCAGCTGTGGCTGGGTCCGTAATCGTGATGGGGGCCGTGATGATCATGGTAATCGTGATACTCGTGATAATCATGTTTCTGCTCCTTCAAGTAGGTGGCGAACCACGTCAGGAAGTAGCCGGCTTTGTGCAGCACCACCCAGAAGATGAACGCATATATCAGTTTCAAGATGAAGATCTTCTTCAGAACCAGGTCGGCGAAGAATACTGAAAAACAAATAAGAACATAGACAGTAATTACTAATAGGGTGCAAAATGTTCGTCCTACTATGAGATGGTGGAACGAAAATTGCTTTTTTAGGAGAGCTTACATGTACAATATGTATATTTTTTTCTTTCGCGTCTTTCGTCTTCTATGATGACTAATGAAACGGGTTCAAAATAAACTCAACATCGGCCAAGTACTCATATAAAAAAAAAAAAGAGATTATGGGAATCTGGTAGATGTACTATAGCTCGTTACAGCTACCACATAACAGTATCAGTTATTTGAAAAATCTAATTAATCTGTACTACTGCGCTACGAACAAAACTCTTGCTTATCTTTTGATGACATCTAAGTTTAAAAGAATAACAAGATATGAACAATTTTTTAACATGGATAAAAAATTACTCAAATTTGCCGGCGAGTTGAACTGAACAAAAACGTTTTCTCGATACAATGCATATCAAAATGTACGAGAACATTCTCATTCATGACCAAACCGTGAAATACTCGATGGAATAGAATGCATATTATTAAAAACGCGAGACGAGAACCAAGCGCAATTCCGAATACGAAGCTGTATCCGATAATGGCTTTTAAATTGTCGCCACTGTTCCAATTCCTTCCATTACTACTGGAGGTTTTTATTTTTCATTCGAACCTTACATTATATGTATCTTGGAACATGCTATTAAGTCTATTTTCATTCACGTATTCATCATTATCAGCCCAAATACGTCCCACTGCTGTGCACGGGCCTCCTCTACAAATGAGGGGGTTTAGGCCTTAATCCACCACGCTGGCCTAGTGCGGGTTGGCGGACTACACACCTAAGAAATTCCTAAGAACTTTTAGGTGTGCAGGTTTTATCACGATGTTTTCCTTCACCGTTAAAGCAAGTGATAATTCATTGTGAATACACAAATAACTTCGAAAAGTCAGAGGTGTGTGCCTGGGGTTTGAACCTGCGACCGCCGAAATTCTCGACCGCGCGCCTAAACCTCGAGGCCATCACTGCTTTACTATTAATTCGTTGACCCACAAATCAAACCTCAATTATTTACTAATAGCTCATGTCAGCTCTAAGGAATATACTAATAGAAACTTAAATATGTATTCTCAGTCCCTTGTATGCCCCTTTCCAAACGATAATAATTAGCAATACTTTATCTTCGTATCCGCACCGGAAAGTTGCGAACTCGAAATGTAAACCTTGGTTAGCACCATGTTTTACCCTGGCGATCCCTCGATCAATCTATCTGTTAAAGCCGTCAAAGTTCTAGCCGAAACGAAACAATGACTGCAATTAATGAAAGGACGGGAACGCATAGATATTGATATTTAATTTCGAAATACGCAACACACTAATCATTTTCAATTTACGTTAGATAAATCTCATGACAGGCTTCCAAAGTCTACGTGAAACTTTATGAAACCCTCTTTTTTCAAAAAGTTCTTTAAAAAAACTGGCAGTTCATATGACAGATATAAAAAGGTCTTCACGTTGAGATTCTTTAATTTTTCTGTGTTTTTTATTTCTTTACGGAAATTGCAAGACTTTATACACTAAACTAAGTCAAACCCTTAAATAAAACTTACCGAATAACGCAATTTTCTTCTTCTTTCCCCTTGCTTCTATTTCTCCATTAGATGCATCACACACAGCTACACATGCTAGTGTTAACAATATTAATATTGATGTGAACCGCATTATAATACCAATTCCACAAACTGTCAAGAAAATTTGGCAATATTCCCTAAACAAACATAACAGAAAATACTACACACTTTAATATATATTTTTTTCCTCACAATATTTTATGAGTTTTATTTCGTCTTTTCTTAAATTATTATGTCAAGTGTCTTTGTTTTTACTCTGTGCTCTCCGAGCGATAATGTCACAATGAACATCCGCCATTTTGTTCTCACGTCAAAGGTTTGTGTTAACAGCTAAATATTCAGTGCTAATTAAAGAAAGCCATTGGAAAACTTGCTAAACATAATATAATAGTGTTGTTGAACTTGACAGTTGTGATAATTTGCCTAAAAATGCGAGGTTATGTTGTTAACATACCGTGCGGTTGCATAAACATCCATTTATGAAATATTTCATAAAATGTATTACGTAAATTGCTTTCGATTTCGGGAAATTTTTGACTCAACTTCAGTGTAACACGCGGGAAATTGTATTAAAATGGATTCTAATTATTTAAAGTTAAATTATGCTTTGAAATGAAAACCGTTTTGTGTACTCGTAATATGTCATGTTTACGTTTAATTAATTGCAGGTAAATACAAATAATAAGCCAATTTCAGATGTTATTAATTTTGGCAATAGAGATACTTTGTTATAGATATGATGCTTGATTAATAGATGCTTGTTACTACACTTTATGAAATCATTATTTATTTTTGATATAATATTCTGATTGGATTCAAAAGTGCTGCTATAATAATATTAAATTAAGATTATATTGACTTAAATTTTACTTTCACTTTGTAACAAAAGCTTTTATGTACCCAAACTACATTGAATTTCTCTTCTTCCATTTTCTATAAAATAATTCTAAGAACGATTACATCACCGTTTTTACCGGCCTCTCTTTTCCCTGCCGTCTTTCTAAGTGTTCAGTATACTGTAACTGTATATATACAGTTAATTATAAATATAAATTACAAATAAAACAAATATAAATTTACTGAAAAAGGGCAATATAAAGAGTCCTCGAAACCGACGTGCATGCATGAAGAGGATAATGTCAGTGGAGGAAGCGAAAGAGGTGTGTTTGGACCGTGGCATTTGGCGCTCTATAGTCTCTGCCTACCCTAACGGGAGACAGGCGTGAGTTTATGTATGTATGTATGTTATAAATATAATCAACTAAAAACTAACATTAGTCTTAAAATTCAAGACCTACCACACTCTTGTAAACTAATTTTATTTTTATCGCTAATGAAAATATCTCACAGTTGGTCAATTCTGTGACTATTCCTCTCACTCTCCAATGACAGGTCATAAAAAAATAACGGGTAATAACCGGCGAGCCCAATATGGCCATCTATTAATCACTAGAAAAGCCGTGTAATAAATAAGTACATAGTAATTATAGGCCATTATTATAAGAAAACGGCCCTCGTAATCCGAGCGTAATAAAGTATAAACATTATTCCCTCGGCGAGTGTCCGATAACGTTGTAACGAACTCCTTGATTCAGCGCCTCTCAAACTTCCGTCATCACACTTAACTTTTTCCTTTTTGAAAAAGAATAGCCCATGGTGTGAATTTCTTTTAGTTTGCGATGTTGGATCAGTCAATATGCTTTAGTAATGAACACGATTCTTGAGAAGACCGCCTATTGTGCCTATATCTTATTGTCATAGTTGTTTCTCGAAGATGTTGTATATATATTGTATAGTGTACAAAAAAGTGTATAAGATAAATAAAAAACATAAAATAAACTGTCATAAAAAAAATAAGGGCTTATCCACTACAGACATGGCGGGCTTGATTGTGTAGATTAGTGAGATTTGGGATGATGAATGTTGATGGGAAAGAAGACTAAGTTATGCAAGTTTCTTCATGTAAAAGATTTCGTTCCTGAGGTGTGCCTAGGAATCGAACTCGCGACCGCTAAGATGGTCTCTTAGTAGTTCAAGGGAATAATTCTCGATATTGTAATGGACACCAAAACGCTTAGGCATAAAAGGAAATTCAGATCTCTAAACAAAACCTAAATCTCTTATAAAACTTAAAACAAACAATATAGAAACATAACAAATGAAAATGATATTGCACAACACTTCCATTGACAATTTACTTATATTACTTGTAAACTTACATAAAATTACACGTCACTTAAGTGCACACTTTAAAACTATGTAGGAACAAAGACAAGAGGCCCCCAGGTCCCAAATCCATCGGCGATAACTTGCTTTATGAAGTTTCGTATCTCGGAAACTAAGTTCCCCGTAGTAAACTGATCTCTCAAATGCACTGCCGCACTCCACTGCGGCGCTAAATATTTTCTTAACTACCCTAACTTATACTTGAGTGGAGATTTAGGACTGAAATTATGTTCGCTGAAAATACATTTTGAACATACCCGGAATACTGCCAGAGGCATTGATTTTCATTGCCTCTTTGTTCCTGCGACATAAGTGGCGTCCAATCAAGAAGTCAGGATTCTTGAATAAGATTTACAAGCATGTAAATCATTGCAATGTGTTAATTATTTTTTTCATTAGAAAACTCTTAAATTGCCACTATTTTTAGAAGTCAGGAAACACTCTTGCAATTGTTTCTAAGGTATTTTAGTTAGGTTATAAATTTTTCTAAGGCCTAAATCCTCTCAGTTATAGATGGCCCGTGCCCAGTAGTGCGACGTATGTATATGTATGTGCTGACGATGATGATGATAAAATTTTCAAGTGCTTAATGAACCTATTCCTGAAAAAAATAAAAAGAAATGGCTTGCAGAAGTCATTTAAAAAATACTACTTATTTATTTTATTTTGATTATCATGAAAAACCAAACGTTTTTGAAATGTTGAGAACCGGTGTCCACCGAGTCGGTCCCAATTAATTTCTATCAGTTTTATGACCATTCCTTATTCACGGGCTGCCATCGGAGTGATCATTAGGTATGGATGTCCTTAATCGCCGGATTCGGCGGAAAAATAATGGCTTTAGAACCTCCGCTTACCGGCGCCATGGCCATTTTTTGTCCTTGTTTTCAAAGCGGTCGCGGGTTCAAACCCCAGGCACATGATTTATCACTTACTTAAAAGTTCTTAGGAGTGCAGTCCACCATCCCGCACTATGCCAGCGTAGTGGACTAAGGCCTGAACCGTTTCAGTTGTAGAGGAGGCCCGTGCCCATCAGTGGGACGTATATGGGCTGATGATGATGACAATCCAAGTTTTCACCGGTGAAGTAATACGTAAGTGACCATTTTTAAATTATTATCCACATATACATATGTTTACACACGAATATAGTCCTCGGAGGATAAACTGAGGTGATGTACAACCACGTTCTACCAATTACATATTATGTTTATTTTTCCCCCACGTAACAGGGACAGCTTTTTGCCATTCCGGTATGACTAACGTGACCATTTATTTTTTTACTCAAAACGGGACATTGGTTTATTTGGGTCAATTAACAAGTATTTAATGGAAAAAAAACTAAACAGTACTTTTTTAAACTTGTACTTAAATTGTGTGTGTACTAAAAGTGTAACTTATTCGGAAAAGTTAGTTTGAAAGTTACGATATAAAAAACATCATCATCATCATCAGCCCATATACGTCCCACTGCTGGGCACGGGCCTCCTCATCCATTGAGAGGGTCGTGATGCAATTGTTTCTAAGTCGTGATGGCCTTGGAAGTCGTGATGGCCTTTAGGTACGCGGTCGAGAATTTCGACGGTCGCGGGTTCAAACCCCAGGCACACACCTCTGACTTTTCGAAGTTATGTGTGTATTCACAATGAATTATCACGTACTTTAACGGTGAAGGAAAAACATCGTGATGAAACCTGCACACCTAAAAAGTTCTTAGGAATTTCTTAGGTGTGTAGTCCGCCAACCCGCACTAGGCCAGCGTGGTGGACTAAGGCCTAAACCCTCTCAATGGATATAAAAAACATACAAGATGTTTAGTTATATTTCTATTTATTAGAGGAACAAACTTGCTTTTAGCTGGTGATGATTTTAAGTAAGTATGAAACTCTTGGCAGGTTTTTTTTTATATTCACTTTAGTTATCAACATCGCCTTTAGAACTGAAGTTTGTAACTGGGTTTTCTCACATGTCCACAAATTGTTCATCATAGAAAATACTCATTCTACTGGTGCATTTGTAGCAGACAAACATAAAATATATTTAATTAAAATAGAAAAGTTTTTATGCTGAATATTGTTCTCGTGAAAATGTTTAAATATCTCCACCCCGGCCGGCCAAAGCAATCGCGTTCGGCAGAAAACGGGACAATTTTGCGTTCCAGAGTTCATTTCGGGGACACCGGGACACGTATTTATAAAAAGGGACAGTCCCGTTCAAAACGGGACGTATGGTCACGTTAGGTATGACCTACTTGCATTTTTATGGTCATAATATTTTGTTGATTGCACCTTCCCAGGAAACTACGCACACTGCCTTTACATATTACATACATAACCTCACACCTGTATTCTCCGATTGTGTAGGGATGGGTGCATTACTTCATTCACATTTCGCCAAGTATCAGCCCCATGTAATAGAGGGTGAAAAAATCATAATATAAGCGCTGTTCCCCACTCAAACCGGTTCACTACTACCTCTGATATCGGACCGAGTGGACGTGTCAGACGCTATTGAAACCAAGCTTTAGTAGTTTTATTTATACAAACCAAACCTGAAACATCTGGACCTAACAAATAACACAATAACTGTTGCCCGACACAGGCATCTCACCCGGGACCACTAGATCGCAAGGCACATACTTGTATTACTCTCAGAAATTGGTTATGAAGCAAAAGAGAAAAAATATTAATGAAACTGCTTTACATTAACGTGATTATAATGATCTTTAAGTCTTAATTAAGCTTTAATTTAACTGTTATGTACAAAGACTGAAAATTCAAGGTAATAATTTTTACCCAGTATCAAGTAGCGCAAGACCCAAATTTTATCTGTCAACCTGTAACCTCCATGACACTCCACTTAAACCGCGCAACAAAGAAAACAAGAGAACATTCGCGAAGGAATTAAAATATCATAACATGGAGTCCCGGGCCGACAGAGCACAACAATAAATGGCATCGCAGAATGCAGCTTACTGTGTCATGCCTAATGCAGAACACAACTCAGATTAAGGAGAGGGACTCATTTAAATATTGCTGAATAAAAATGTTACATGATTAGATAAGGACCACATCCTGCAAGACTGTTTAGAAGTCTTTGAGACGGTCCTACGTGATACCAGAGCACTACACTACAGCATTAATATAATATGAATAATCTAGGTGTCTTGTGCCAGAAAAAAACAATAAAAAGGCCTTGATTCACGAGACAAAGGTAAATATCATTCAAGATCCTTTTAGGGTAAAGGACTTTCTAAAACTCTTTCAGAAATCAACAGAAATTTAAAGAAACTTTAGCAATATTTGGACAAGAAAATTAATAAATCAATTTAAGTCAAAATAATAAAGACTGATATTTTTTTAAATTCATATATCTGTATAAGTTTTGCGCATATCAGATCTCGTAGATATAACCAATTATTCTTATCTCATTGTCACAGCCATACATTATTCAATTACAACAATCTATTGCATTGGGAGGCCATTTCCCGGACAGTTTCCTGGATTCGAACCTGGCACAGTCGTCAGGGCACAGCTGCATTTCGCAACGCAGTTCGGCCTCAGAGTTGTCTTAAATTTCATAACGCGAATATGTAATTTCCGCTCTTGAAAACTTGCTCATCCTTTTTAAAAACTTGACGTTATTCTGTGATGTTTTACAAAGACCGGATGCGATTTGAGTTAAGAACTTCCGCCAGTGTACTCGTATATTCAAATAGCGTAAATATTTTGATATCGGGTTAATAATTTCTTACTTTATTATAACTCATATTATTTCCACCTAGTAATAAAAAAAATACCAAATGAAACCAGTCTTGAATTATTGGGTCATTATCTAGTTCTTGTCCAGGTTTGAAAAAATATATAATATTTTCTTTTGATTAGGAAACCTACGCCATATAGACCTTTTGTTTGTCCTATGTAGTATATAATATAGTTTTCGTCTTCTATTATATTTTCACCTAGCCGGCGCACCTCGCACAGGCCCAGTATATCGTGTTTTATGTTACTGAGAGCTGTCTTCAATTCTAGCAGTTTTTCAGGTGTTGATAATGATCTTACGTTGAGGGTACAAATATTTATTGAAATTTTGTTTCTTGGACGAATATTCTTTGGAGGGTTGTGGTCTGTCTCTACCGCGGTGACCAGCCGTGGTGGTAGGTTATGGGACCCCTCGATACAGGCTTGCCTAGTGAGGGGACCATTTTAGACTGTTACTTGTGGGTCAATAATTAATTGCATACGTTATCATTGTATACTTTTTACTACTTGTATGTCCTGTACGTGTGTAATTTGTATTAAATAAAATAAATAAATAAAAAATAAATAAATAAGGTGAGTGGGGAGTAGGGGGGCCGTCTGTCGTTGCTATGCTAAATTGGTCTGTATTGTATGTGTTTGTTTTTGCGGGGTGTCGGTTTGATTGTAGGTCATTTTCCGGTTTTGAAGTATATACTCTCGCATATTGGAAGCTTTATTTTTATGCTGTGGTTGTTTGTTGTTGTGGTGAGCTTTTTGGCTACCGGAGTGCGGTGGTATTATCTCCGGAGATTCAGACAGGTTCCTCTTACTTATTGGCTGGCGGTAGTTGCTCTTATTTTTAGTCAATACTATAAGTTTATCGTACCTTATAAAAGCAGTGTTGCCTGCTTCTTTTTCCTCTTGTAGTTGAGCTTGTAATTCCTTGCGTTTGTTCAGAACTTCTATGGGGTAGTCTTCTTTTATACAGTATGACGTATTCTGCAGGCACGACCTGTTTTTCAGAACCTTAAGTTTGAAGCCCATTGTAGCAAATGTTATTATAATCGGTCTGATTTTTTCACCTTTTTTTCCTAGTCTTCTGATTGCTTCTATATGAGATCTATTGTATGGGAGCTTAAAGTACTTGTTCAGTATATCGATCAGCATATCTTCTAATTCGTGGTACGATTTTTCACATTCTTCCACCCCAAACATGACCAGGTTTTTGCATCAATTTTGTCTTTCTAGGTTGCTTATTTTTGTGCTTAGTTCTTCTATTTTTTTCTCCAAAATAGCATTTTTTAGATCTAGAGTGTTAAATTTCTCGTTTATGTTATTGTTTATTGTGTTTTTTATATCCTCCTTCATATCTATAATATCTTGTTTTTGTTGTGCCATATCTTGTTGCATTTTTATTAACATTTGTTTTATTTCATCCATGGTAGTAAAAAAATGTGATGTCCAGCGACCTCTATGAGAATAGTAATGTATTACAGAAGTAGATGTATGCTCGGTCTCGAATAACAAATAGTCGCGCGTTGCGCGGCGCCGGCGCCAGCTTTGCTATGCTTGCTACCTTGATGTGTTACAAGTTACAACTAGCAATGATAGATGGCGCTGCTGGTTATTTTCTTATTGAATCGCGCACACTTAAAGTAGGTAGTCAAATCGCAAATCACTATTTTTTTGTTTATTTGCACTTTTGAACTTATAGTTTATTGTTGCTTCTTATATGGGCACTTTTGCGTATTTATGTCGTAGTCTTTTTATAATATTTCACACTTAAAAATAGTATTTTGCACTGGATAAGTCTAATTAATTGTATTTAAACGGATTTCAAAGTCATTATTGTTGTAACGTATTTTTACGTTTGTCACGCCGTTTTACAGTTTTTTCACTCAGTATTTTATATGATCCTAGTGATTTTAAGCACTGTTTATAATTTTCTTACACTGTTTACACTTTTTAGCCACTTATTTATTTTTTAAAAAATTATGAATACGAGTACGTTGTGAACCGTGGCACTGTAGCGCCCTCTGTCGAACAATATTTTAAAAAGCCATTAAAAGCAATCACTTAACTGAGAGATCCTTTGGACAAAAAGGTTCCCAACATTTGCAGGTAGCCTCTCAACTTTCGAAAGTCAATGAAACACACTGGAATCAAATGATTAAAAACCTTTTTTGAGGCCTATGTCAATAAATTTACCCAAGTAAGTTATAATGATGTGAATAGGTCATCTCTTCCTTTAGCCTTTAATAGGTGTTACTTTGTTTCATGTTATGCCTTTTAGTATTGTAGCCTATTTCAATTTCCCCCGAACTCAATTGTATAAAATGCCAATTAATTTTCTCAAGGTATGCCATAGCAAAATTAATTAAAAAGTTTTTGTGATTTAGGAAAAAAAGACGCAGAAGCTACCTTCAGGAATATTAATGAAAATAAAATATTTGCAATAAGTTCATTAGTATTGGAGCCACTGAATTTCTTAGAGTAATGTTTTACGAACACTCCAGGCTCTATCCATCATTTTAAGTATCGGATCTTATAACTATACCTATCGTGTTGTTCCCTGGGGCCATGGAAATATTTGTAAGGTGAGTTATTATAAATTCGTCTCTTGATTAGATTTTATAAGGAATCTCTTCAAAATCCTCTACCATTGTTGCAGCCGTAACAAACTCACCCAAATTTTTGAAGAAATCATTTCTAAGCTATGTAGGTAAGGGAAAAATACATTCAGTTATGAAGTTTGGATTAAATTTACAAGCCAGCTAACACAAACATAATGAAATCATTAATGATAAATTATTAAATAACGAAAAAAACTAAGTCTTCTAGAACTAAGTCTTCTAGAAAATGTCAGAATTAAGGTACAAATCTTGTGACTAGGATACCAGAACCTATAAGAGACTTTACATTGTCCCACTCACAAACAACTCAGACTCGAGGCTAATATTTGTTTTTGATTTTAAACAATAGATAAAACGGAGAATCAAAAGCGCCAAAAGAAAGCAGGTTCTATTCGTAACTCACGTTCTTACTTTGATCAAATCTATGACATTTCAAAACGATAGAGATGAGTTTGGACTGAACGTTAATCGCTTTATGATTTGTGTTGATCTGAAACTTGCATTACTGTTTTCGCGTTGTACAGTCGAGTTACCTTGGTTATCACAAAATGTGCAACGCACGTAAACGAATCATTCCCCAGTACCCCAAGGAATCCAGCGAGGAACTCCATTCCAACTTGAGATGAGTTACTCAAGGATATTTGCGCCGCCAAAATTACAGTAATTTTATACATCGCTTTGAGTTCACACTTGCCTTTGAAGCTAGTCAGAGGCATTTAGACATGAACGTTACACATATGACAGTGGTATTTTAATTATGTATTTGGAAAACCACAAAAAGACAAAATACCTAATTAATTTAAATAAAAAATAAAAACCGACTCTTGAGAAATTAATAAAGTAAAAATAAATTTTAAAAAACCCTTTAAAAACGTACTATTTTTTTTTTATATATATAATATGTATATAAGATATGTTATTGAGGGTTTTTCTTCTTTTTCTAAGTAAACCACAAATTGTTTCTCTGAGAGTACAAAGAAACGAAATTTAAAGTTCACTAATACTGCACGTCATCCGCCATTGAATGACGCGTCCTCTGGCCAACTTCCACAGATCATATTAAACGCGCGAAGCGCGGCAAATTTAAATTAATGAAATGTCATTTCTTTACATCTCCCCCCCTCAAGATCGAAAATCCTAAATAACATATCCCTATAAGTTATCTTCATATTCGTTTTCTTCTACTTCGTGTACTTCAGCTTCCGTTGTGACCGGTTGTAATTTTGTTATGTGGAATAAAGTTGATTCTGTCTTTCTGCCGCCAGTGTCAATCCTATAAATGGACTTCGATATTTTTTCTACTATCTTGAAAGGGCCTATTTTTAATTCGTCTAATTTTTTCCTATTTAGTCTATTTCCATTTTCTACATATACACTATCTCCTATCTCTAACTCCTGCATTTTTCTATTTCTATCAAATATTTTCTTGTTGTACTTGTGGGATTTTATTGTATTCTCTAATGCTAATCTTCTATCAGCAATCCACTTGTCTTCTTTTTCTATCATTTTAATTTCATTTGGTAGAATACTGACGTTTGTACCATCCAGTAAATATTTTGGTGCAAAACCTGTAACAGAGTGTTCCGTTTCATTATATTTCTGTATACATTCTCTTGCTACTGTTGTCCATGTTCTCTTATTATTTTTCTCATTTATTTTACATCTTATTTTATTTACTATTGTTTGATTTAATCTTTCGTTCAAACCATTTGAGAATGGTGTATTCACAGCTGTAAAAATTAGTTTAATGTTATTCTCCTGCAAATATTGCTTAAATTCTCTTGAATTGATGCCTGGATATTGATCCGTCAGAATTATTCCAATCTCATCTGTCTCTAGTACTTTCTTTGTTAGTTTTATAAAGTCACTTGCATTCTGTGTTTTTGAAGTTGCAATAAAAGCATATCTTGTGTAGTGGTCAACTAAAACGTGTAGGTATTTTTTTGTTGACCTAGATCCTCCAAAGCCACCGATAGTATCCATTGACATTATCTCGAATGGTTTTGTTGCTGGTCCCAGTTGTGACAATAATCCAAATTTTCCTTGACATCTTGATTTATTTTTTATGCATATTTCACATGTTTTACAAATATTTATGATATTTTTTGTTAGGTTTTTAGCTGTATATATTGGACTTATTTTTTTCTGCAATTGTCTGATCCCAATATGGCATAAATCTTCATGCACCTTTTTTATAAATTTTTTGCTGAATTCTTCTGTGAGTATTATCTTTTCATGTTTCTTTATTCTTTTATAATAGATTTTATTTTTGTGTATTAGATTTAATTTCTTTTCTTTTATTGTTTCATTTTTCTCTTGGTCTTCAACTATATCTTTTATTTGAATTAAATTAACTACTTTCAATAGTTCCTCTTTGTTATCTTCTGATTCCAATACAGGGTTTCGGCTCAAACAATCTGCTTCTACATTTTCTTTACCGGGTATATATTTTACTGTAAAGTCATATTGAGATAGGTAATATGTGAGGTCACCCAAATCTTCATCTGTCCTACATTTAATATTCATGTTCTGTAGAGGTTTGTGGTCTGAGTAAATAGTAAATTGTTTTCCGATGAGCCAGTGTTGCCAATATTTAACTGCTTCTTTCATAGCCAAACATTCCAAATATATAGCCTTTTTCCGTTTTTGAGATTCATTCAGTTTTTTTGAGAAATATGCCACTGATTTGTCTTTACCGTCCAGTTGTGTCTGTTTTAATACTGCCCCAATACCCTCTAAAGATGCATCTGTAAAGATTTTTATTGGTAAGTCTTTGTCAAATATTTCCAACACAGGTTGAGAACATAAATATCCTTTTATTTGATTGAATGATTCTTCACACTTCTCCGACCACACAAATTTTTCATTTTTTCTTAATAAATTATGTAATGGGTCTAAGATAATTGCGATTCTTGGTATGTATTCATGGTAGAAGTTGATTTTTCCCAAAAATTGTCTAATATTCTTTTGCGTCTTAGGAGTTGGAAAATGTCTTATTGAGATCAAATTGTCTTTTAGTGGTCTTACTGAATTGTTCTGAATAATATGGCCAAGGTACTTTACTGAGTCTGCAGCAAAGGTACATTTCTTAAACTTCAATCTAAGGCCTTCTTTTATTATTGCCTCTAATACATTTCTTATGTGTTTTATATGTTCTTCAAAGGTGGACGAGTATATCAAGATATCATCAATGTAGTTTACGGAGTATCCTGTGAGATTGTGCTTTCTTAGAATATTGCTTAAAATTCTCTGGAAAATTGCTGGTGATGTTTTCAAACCAAAAGGGAGACAGGTCCACTGGAAGTGGCCATCTTGTGTGACAAATCCTGTTTTATTTCTATCTTCCACCCGTAGTGGTATTGCCCAAAATGCTGAATTTATATCCAGAGTAGTAAAATACTTACAATTTCTAGTTTTTACAATCAAATCATCTATTAACGGGAAAGGTTGAGCTTGTGGTACAACAATTTTGTTTAGTTCTCTGAAATCAACACATAAGCGGGATTTTCTATTTTCACCTTTTTTAAATGCTAATGTTACTGGAGCTGCAAAAGGACTGTAAGATTCTTCTATTAAATTATTCTTTAGTAACATGGATATTTGCTCTTCAATTTCTAATCTATCTTCTATTGTACATCTGTATGGTCTTTTACTACAGTATTTATTTACTAGTAAATCTATGTGAGCTTCATAATCTCTAACTGATCCTATATCATACTTGTCCTTAGCAAAAATTGTTTTATATTCCTCTATAATTTTCTCTATCTCAATTTTCTTTTCATTGTCTAAATGGTCTGTCCTACTTACAAATTCCTCTGTTTCTATGTGCTCATTGAAATTTACTGCAAATGTTTTTATATTCTTTTTTTCATTTCTGTCTATTTTATTTGTTGTTTTCTTTTGTTCTATCTGCAAGTCTTCATTTTGGGTTAATTTAAATTTCTTTATCATATCCAATCCGATTATAAAATCATCAAAATCTTCATTTTCTACTATATATACATCCACCTCTTCTTCTAAATCAAATATTTTTATTTTTATTGTTATCAAGCCATCTGTCTTTTTCACACCATTAACCGTTTTCATATATGCTATATTCAAATTGTCTTTTTTTTCTTTTACTTTAATCAGTCTTGAATTTATTAAAGAGATCTGTGAGCCTGAATCATAAATGCCGCTCACTTCTAATTTATTTTCTAATAAAAGCTTGATTTTGATTAATGGTGTACTTACTCGTTTTTTTTCTCAGTATTTATATCTACTTCAATAATGGAGTTATTATTTACATTTCTTGCTTTAAAAACCTTTTCAGGTTCATTTTTATTTTTCTTAAACCAACATGACTCCTCCGGATGATATCTAATTCCTTTGTCCAATGATTCACAAGTTTTACATGGCTTCTTCTCATTAGATTTATTTTTAGAAAGAAATGTACCACTCTTTATTATAGTTGAGTTTTTCTTGTACATCATACCTTCATATTTTCTTATTTCATTGAACAAATCAGTAGTGTCGTTGAGTTCATCTCTGCTTAACTTATTTAGGATAAACCTAGGTAAACCTGTTGCAATAAGATCTATCATTGTTTTGGAGTCTATCGATTTGTTTATATCTAGTATAAGCCGTTCTTTTTTTATAGCATAATCAATTAAAAGTCCTTCTTTATACTTGAATGTAAGAGCATTTGTGACTATGTCCCATCCTTGGTTTTTAAAAGTTTCTAAAAATTTGTCTTTCCATTCATTCCATTCAGAATTTAGTGTTAGTTTTATGGCCATCGAGCTATACCAATCCAAACAAGATTTTTCTAAAAATAATCTCAATATGTCTATTTTTGTTTCATCTTTTATTATATTAAAGCGCTCACACTCTTTTTCAAAATTCTCTATCCATTGCATTGCATTAGGGTTCTTGCTTGTGAATTTTTCAATAATAAATTTCTCTGAAATATTTTTAAGGTTGTGTTGATTTTCTTTCTTTGTTGTAGTCTCTATTAATTTTTCCAAGATATGTTGCAAATTGTTATCTTTGTCTCTTGGTTGTTTTGTGCTCGTTTCTTCTAAATATTGATCTAAAAATTGTATATTACCTTCCTCATCTATATATGTTTTCTTTTGATCTTCATCCAATTTTATCCATATTTTTCTACTTTGATGCCTTTTCTTTATGCTATTTTTTATTTTTGAGAAAGTGTTCATTTTGACAATATGGTTATGATGAATCACTGGTTTCAGCTCATCAGGTAAAATATAACATTTTCCTTCTTCTGTAGCTATTGAGGTTATGGCTAATACATTAGATTTGCCATCATTTGAAGCTATCATCGTAAACTCAAATTGCAGCCGGTCCATCTTCTTTAAGTTAACGAAAATGTCGTTTTATAAGATATATTATTGAGGGTTTTTCTTCTTTTTCTAAGTAAACCACAAATTGTTTCTCTGAGAGTACAAAGAAACGACATTTAAAGTTCACTAATACTGCACGTCATCCGCCATTGAATGACGCGTCCTCTGGCCAACTTCCACAGATCATATTAAACGCGCGAAGCGCGGCAAATTTAAATTAATGAAATGTCATTTCTTTACATGTATAATTTCCTTCTTAAACCGACATCAAAAGTTGTATAAAATTAAAGAAATTGTATATTACAATGTATTATCATTTGATGGGTAGGTACTCGTAAATACCTATTTCTTTAATTAACTAAACTAATTTTTAGTTGATTTTTGTCTTGGTCTTTTAATTATTTTTTTTATCGGTTTGGGTTGGAAATCCTATGTAAACACAACAAATTATTACGGAATCAAATTTTTGTACCGTTGATATTGATCTTTTTAGATGCGAATTCTTCTTATAGATCATTAGAATATTAAATGTAGGTAAATTTTCGTCCTGCAGCACGATGGTCTGACGACTTGAGAAAGGTGGCGGGTAGCGGATGGATGAGGGCTGCTCAAGACCGGGATGGTTGGCGCCTACTTGGGGAGGCCTTCGTTCAGCAGTGGACGGCGATAGGGTGAGTATATAAATTTTTAATACGTTTATTTTTTTTTATCAACTTTTATTGCTCAATAGCAAAAAGGGCTGAATAGAACTGAATGAATTGACACACAGATAATTTCATTCTTAGGTAAAAAATACCATACCCATAACCAACATAGAACCATTAAGTAAGCAATTTCTCTGTATTATTAACTAAGTTCTATCCTTCTTTTGGCAATCAATTTGTTATCAATTAAGACTTCAAGGTGGTCAGACGACCTGGTAAAGGTCACGAGACGTCGCTGAATATAGGCTGCCTGCGACAGGTCCCTGTGGAAGTCATTGGGAAAGACCTATGTTCAGCAGTGGAGTTCCTATGGCTAATGGATGGATGATGATGATGATGATAAGGCTTCGAAATCAGCATTTTGCCAAATAACACCCCCGTCATCATTTTAACTTCACGATGATTTTTTTCTGATTTGTGTGTCTATGATATTAATATTACGCAGATTTTGATACCCACAATTCAATTTATGCTAAGAACTAAATGCTCGATAAACGTAGCAATTTTTAAGCCTGATCTTATATTATACGGATTAAGTATTATTTAAATTTAATCAAATAATTAATGACCCAACAGTCGCATACGTAGATCTAATCCCAAAATTAGACACAAGTATTTTCAAAGAGAGTTTTCGGTCACAACAGCACACAGACCCGAAACAAATATTTGTAGATCACACAAACATGTCTCGATGTGGAAACGTACACTCCGTACGCCTTGAAAGCTTTCATAATATGTTTGCAAAAAGGATGGAAACACTGCATGCTTTGCAATGTAGTCTCTATTTTCTCGAATGCGAGGGAGACTCGCAGTATCATTAGGCGGTTCATACAGTGGGTTGTGTAGAGAAAAACGCACGGGTCAGCGGCGCATGTGGGAATTAATTTAATTAAATTTTAGAGTAGCCATCTGACTGCAGAGACGCTCAGAGCTACATACATGGCTCACATTTTGTTATCTGGCGCGAGTTGTAGGGCCAAGCGATTGATATTGAACTAATCATTGGAATAAAATTAAAAATTATACCTATATTTATATTTTTTTAATTATAAGTAATGGTCTAGGAGCGTGAAATTTTGCACAAGGGCTCAGTATGTGAATTAAGTGATGAATGAGAAGGATTTTTTTGAAATTATACACTCGAATAAGGTGGAACTTACAAATTTGAATAGGGTGAAACTGCGGGGCATAACTAGCAGTTCATATGAGAGCAGGGGACGGTTGTATCTCCGGTTATCTCACTTGATGGACTGAATGAAAAAGGAAGAGATTGATTAAAAATTCATAACCCCATACTAGATTCTCTAAAGTCTAGAACGGTTGACCATTACACACAGACGCCTGTCGCTCGCGACACCCACAAGGCGTTGATTACGTACCGCAGTGTTGCCAGCGACCGCGACTACCAACACCGCATCTGTCTTACAATTAATTAAAAATATTTCTTCCGCCGTGTGTTGTATTGTCCGTCCAACCTGCAGTCCTGCGACGCAATTTTTAATTCTTTAGTAATTGCGTCCTTGAGTCCCGCCTTCCTCGATGAATCCGTTAATTTCAAAAACGTAGTTTTAATACCGCAAATGTTTTGTTGTTTTTTATATCTATACAAAAAATATAACACAATTCAAAAACATTGTCGAGGAAGATCGAAAAATGACGGATTTTTTCTATGTGAGAAAAACACACACATAGCCCGCAGCTGCCATGAAACGTAGGCCCAGTTGCACCTATTTAACATTTTTTAGGAGTGAAGCAGCTGCACCACATATTGTGGTTCATTGTTCAAAAGTTCCTTCAAAAATAGTTTCATGTACTTTTCTGTAGTAAATTTTGAAAGAAATAGATCATAAAGGTACGTAGGAGCAGATCTATTTATCAACTTACCCTGAAAATATACATAATTCATACAACATTATAATAAATCGTCTGTCTCACTACAAAACAGCATTCCTTCCTGCCAGCTCAGAACGAGCATGTTCTGTGACAGTGGCAGATATCAGCTTACAGCGGTATAATCATGGTGGCATTTTGTTATCAAAACTGGCAACGTTGACAGTAATCTTATAATTAATTAAATCCCGAGTCGGTTTGCCCCGTGAATAATAACAAGGCACGCTTCACGTTCGCGAAACTGCGGCCTCACTGGCAGCGAGAAGCGATGCTGATCGACTACACAAGTTTCCAAATATTTTACATAAATTAGTATTAATTAATTCGTAAACGTAACACTACAAGAAACAAACTCCTGAAATTTCGAAGTTCTTGCATGTAAATTAATTATTATCTAGTATTTCAACGATGAAACAAAATAAGGAACCATGCGTGCTTAAGTGTAATTGTAAATTAGAATTTATAGCCTAACCGCTTTCAATCTTTTAGTAAGACAACTAAGAAATTCCAAAGTTTTTTTTTAAGTGTGTAAGTGTCCACATGGTGTTTTCTTTTATTATTAGAGTACGTGATAATTTATTATGAGTATTTTATGCTTTCCCGAAAATCGCTACTCGTTCCGCTTATAATTAGTACGACCAAAAGTTTACTTCGCCGCCGTCGCGCGAACTACGCCTAATTTTAATAATACCTTCTATACCTAATTCCTACATTATGAAGCATTCTTGTGTGCTACAGTTCTACTTGCTTGGAACAATGCCACGTTACTTCTAAGGTAGGCGGAGAATTAATCCGGATATTATTCCAGTGCCTTAGTTCGGAATTTTAATGTAAGCGTCGATTTAAATCGAGGAAGCTGGAAGGCGATTTAATCACTGAATGTACCAAATACTCGAGCAATGATGCTAACTCTGGCCAGCGACGATCTCGCCCTCAGAAAGAAATGAAACGTAGTTGCTTGTAATCAAATATTTTAAATAAATATTACCACAATTTACGTTATTAGCAGACTACGTGGACGAACGAGCTAAAATTTCTCGCCAAGAAATTTCTTATGTAAGTATATATGGAATCAATCAACCAACCTGATTGAAATAAGGCCTTCTCAACTGATTTGTTCTGTGCTAAATTTTAATAAACTTAGGTATAAACACAGGTCAGCCCCAAAACATTTACCTATATAGTTTTTGAGCTAGATCATTCTGATTTTTTTTTCTGAAAAAGTTTATGTAGGTATAACATAAACAGCTCTAAATTCAATTTTACAAAAAATGACAACGTTAATCCAGATTCAGACAAAGCCAAAGAAAAGATGGATGGAGTGCGTGAGAGAAGATATGAAAGAAAAAGGAGTGACTGAAGACATGACATACTTAAGCAGTGATGGCCTCGAGGTTTAGGCGCGCGGTCGAGATTTTCGGCGGTCGCAGGTTCAAACCCCAGGCACACACCTCTGACTTTGCGAAGTTATGTGTGTATTCACAATGAATTATCACTTGCTTTAACGGTGAAGGAAAACATCGTGATAAAACCTGAACACCTAAAAGTTCTTAGGAATTTCTTAGGTGTGTAGTCCGCCAACCCGCACTAGGCCAGCGTGGTGGACTAAGGCCTCAACCTAGTTGTAGACGAGGCCCATGCCCAGCAGTGGGACATGTTTGGGCTGATGATGAAGACATGACGGCTGATAGGGATGTTTGGAAGGATAAAACATACTGCGCCGACCCCAAATAAAATTGGGAACAGGGCAAGAGAATGATGATGATGTTAATCCAGATTCAGACATTACTGAAAACAAATTCAAAGATAACCAATCCGATTGTAGATAGGCAGTGTTGACATGGACAGGTCATCGGTGCGTCGGGTTCCGAATAATTCCCAGCCGGCGCAACTAGCATAATTGGCAATTTGCATATTTAGCACGGTAACGCGGTGACGATTTGGGAACACTGCCCATGCAAAGTGGGCTATTTAACACTGAAACTTAGTGCCCTTGTTAATTATCTTTTTACGTGCATACAGTCGTTTACAACACATTGTATACTGTTATTTGTGTTTAAAATTGATATGCTTAAATAGGTTTTGCTACTTTGCACGATATACAATCTGTATATCGAACTAACAAAAAAACGATTTTTTGTGATCAATACTTTTTCGTTATACGCTATCCTGTGTGCTAAGAATTGCTTTAATACGGCAATTTACCAAATTTCCTTCTTCATCGAAATTGTAAAACATCTACCTAGATATATTTTCATAGCGATTTTCATTTTATCGCCTTTATTTTCAGTCGCCACCAGATGCCACTGCAGTTAATAAAGCTGAAATCTGATGAAGCTGTATTAACTTAAACAACTCCAAATGGCCACTGCCTCGTGGTCTCGCGGCACAAGTATGTGCCGTGCGATCTAGAGGTCCTGGGTTCGATTCCCGGGTCGGGCAAAGTGTTATTGGGTTTTTCCTTTAGGAAATTCTCAGTAACAGCACGGAGTCTGGAATTGTGCCCGAAAAACGGCAATAGGCTCGCCCCCTATTACGTGGAACTGATACAAAACCTGGCGAAATGTGGGTGCAGAAATGCACCTCTGCCTACCCTTTCGGGGAATACAGGCGTGAGTTTATGTATGTATGTACTCCAAATGGCCATAGGGAGCATTAAGTGCTATTACAGTCACGTTACGCAGCTGGTATAAAAATTGTCGGGTAAACCTTAGAGAAATATGTGGGTCAATTTTGCGAATGAACAGGCTAAAATAAGTTAGAACAAATAAACGCGGGCTATTCGTATTCGCGCGTACATCCATTATCCTATTATGGCTTAGCAACATTACGTGGGGCGGCCATTAGGCCAACTCATAAATATTAACAGCTAATGTAACGCGCGAACTCGTTCCCTGCTTTCATTCGCACGAGCATGCCATTTTAAGGGAAAAAACTATGCTCCTCCATGATATATGTATGTTAAGAGTAAAATATTGTTACGACGTGGTTTAGAGTCGTAAATTAACGTTGAAATTGATGTGTTTAAATGCTAACTGTCGAGAATCTCGACGGTCGCGGGTTCAAACCCCAGGCACACATCTCTGACTTTTCGAAGTTATGCTTGTATTCACAAAGAATTATCACGTACTTTAACGGTGAAGGAAAACATCGTGAGATAACCTACACAACTAAAAGGTCTTAGGAATTTCATACGTATGTAGTCCGCCAACCCGCACTAGGCCAGCGTGGTGGACTATAGCCTAAACCCTCTCAGTTGCAGAGGACGTACATGGGCTGATGATGACATTAACAGTAACTGAATATAATGTAATGATAACGACAATAATAAATACAAATAATAATAAAAAAATCGGTTGTATTACAACTTGTTATAGATATATTCAGTGACTATCATGTTTCCTTAGAACTTTTGTGTTTATTTTTAATTTAGACACGCAGGAAAAGAAAAAAAAACAATTCATCAATTATTTATTTATTTGTCATCATTATAAACAAATGCTTTAAAAAACATTGCTTATCGGCTAAACTCGCTAGTGCCGAGCTCGCTGCAGCCCGCGGCGCCGCCCGAACTAACAACTACTCCACATGCATATCCACTACTAACTCCTTACATGGTCAAACACCACTGGGCTACCAATCGCCTCTGTATCGATTTAAAATACGTTAATGCACGCCCGCAATTCAACAATCAATAGTCGATAAAACTTGGCGCGTCACTATTCACCCTACTTATATTACTTATTCATTTAAACTTGGAACAACAATATAACAAGTTACCAATCATTAGATGTTTTTTTTTTATAAAGATAATTATTTGTTCATTTTTGTTTTAATGAATATGGTTTTAAAATCGAAAATCTGAGATATTTAAGCCCAGTATCATCTTCCATATTAAGTTATAATTAATAATTAATAATGACCTCGCAACTGAAGTATCCGCATATACAAGCCCGGGACAGTTAACAGGGACAACAACAAAGCCTTCATTTGAAACATCACTATTACATAATAAATGTACTTTCTCAGTTCTTAGCAATTTTATCTACCTAATTTTAGCTATAAGTTGGTTCTCTACAAGCGCTAGATTTAAACTAGGAGCTGCGGAGTATAGAATAGATTTCATGAAATAACTGTTCATAGAGCGAAGAGAATACTTCTATTTCCATAGGAACTAAATGCAAACTGCCTATAGTAGGTATAAAATGCAGTATAGCTGGGATAAAGACTTACAGCTCTACGAATAATTGGTGTTTAAGTACTGCCACTGCAAATTACAGTTTGGAACAGTTAAACTGGGAATTAGGCTAACTATAGCACCGACTTGACAACGATTCCCGCAAAACAAACGCAATTTAAATATCTTGATTATATTCTTTTGACACGGAATCGATACGTTTCAATCTATTGGACTATAAACCGACCAATTTTATTGTGAATTCAATTTTCTTTTACTGAGGATGATTTAAACAATTAAATTCGTAAGTATTGAAAATCATTCCTGACAAAGCTGTCGTATGCGAATTTTAATTGGTCACATTACATAATTCCATCAGATTTGGTTCGCTACTTATCCTAATTTTTTTAGCCCCGACCAATATCGGGATCGGCGCAAAGCTTCTTGTTATAAAAAATACCGAACATTCTATTTCTTTCTATGAAGCATCACTTAGTAACAGGGCACACAGCCCAATCATACAACAATTATATTTTAGTAAAAAACCACACATTTTACAGAATCTTGCGTCGAACACACTGTAAAAACATCGAATTATCTAGCAGAATTGACTTAAAACATCATGACTTTGAGGCCACGTTCACGAGCGAGTGAGCAAGTAATATTACAAAAATTGATGCTTTTAAAAGACAATCGATACTTTTTTTACTGCAACCAATAAAGCATTGATGAACAAAGCAAATTATTAATTTACCACTTTCAATGAATACAAATATGCCGATATTGAACGAGACACAATTGTTGTCTAGTTGTGATTGGCTAGTCACGTTGAAGATTCTCTGCATTAAAACTGTGGCAACTTTTCACAAGTCAATACTGCACACTGGCTCGTCAACATGTCTTAATATTATCGATAACATTCCATACATCACTGCAAAATAAGTCATAATTTCTCTTAAATCGATATTAATTAAAATACTATAAATCCTTGTTATATTTGCCATACAGAATGTTTTAACAAAAAGATTTTACGTATACGTACGTTGAGGAATTTTTATGTATTAACTCGATAATATTTCTCATTAAAACACTCTGTATTAAAAAAAAATTGAAAAAAACCTAACATCTCCCACGAAGCAAAGCATTGAACTATTTTTTTTTATCGTAAAATTAATATTTAAACACAACTGAATAGCACCTTATCACTGAAATATGCACAAGCTATCTCCCGTAACAGATATCTAATACTATTTTAATTATGTCGCGCAGCAAACACAGTCGAACGACAGACGTAAGAATCCCAGTCTAGTTCTTTTGTCCTTGTTTTCGTCGGATACGCTAGATATAAACTCATCGATATAAAAAACAGCGTTTCACTTTATCAATTTAAAATCAATAGCCCCTCTATACATGCCATTTCATTCCAGAAATAAATTTAAAACTATCATTATGTTTCAGTTAACAAATCAAAATATCGAACACTTTTTATTTTACGGTTAGAACAACATTAAATATTATAGTTCGTTGCTTTTATAACGGCTACGACTTTATGCCTAAAAATTCCAAGCTTGTTAATCGACAAACAAATTTAGATATTATCTTTGTTTTACCTTATTATTTGACAATATTTTCTCGTGGATTTTCATGCCGTTCGTGTGTTTGCTGCGCGTATTGAACACAAGTACATCCGACAACTTTCACCATGTGCGACTGACAAACTCATTCTATATTATGTTACACAAACTTTATCATTGAAACAGAAAATTATGGGGCCAGTTTTACTTTTTTAAATTTATTGCAGCGCCGCCTGTCGGACGGAAAAAGAACTCTTTCAATTGAATTAATCGATTATAAATTCATGTCATTCTGACAAGATTTGCTTGATTAGACATAGCCAATGGAGTAACACTGTTGACATAAAATTATTGTACTAAAACATTCCGATTCACTGTTACTTTACAAACCAATATATTTTGTATGAGTCCTTTAATTACATGTTCCTGGTTTTAGCTATGTGGTTACAATGGTAATCTGAATCGCTCCCGAAATCGAATAGATAACTAATAACATACAAGAAAAAAATAGGTTTAATTCTATTATACAACGCAATGTTTTTGAAGAACCATATAAGATTAGTACGATCTTGTATACCCGAACCCTCTCAATTTTATGCAGAACAGTGCCAGGTAGAGAGATATTTATACAGAATATTATATTTTAATTACTTACAATTCAACGTTAATGGTTTACCCTGATGGCGCCTATTTTTGTTATACATTGCGTTTTTAAAAACATAATAAATTTACTAAACATATGGACGCATTTTTTGTTTCCAGGAACGTCCACAAAACTGTACTGGCAATAGTTAGTTTAAAACAGCGGTCGGCAACGCGCGGCCCGCGGACATCTTACTTGCGGCCCGTGAATGTTGGCACTAGTTAGCATTTTCATTTTTTCTATGGGATTTGACCAATTATACATAGGTATTACGTAGAATCTAGGGAAACTATCACAAGTGCGTCCCGCCTTTAGTTTATTTTGCCACATTGTCCTTGCCTGGCAAAAGGTTGCCGACCACTGGTTTAAAACATGAGTGCGGTTAGTGTGTAGTGTAACAATGAGTATGAGCTATGTAGAATGAAGCAGCGCGCTGGTTGCTCAGAAGGGCCGGTAGGTGGCGGGGTACTTGAGCGGCAGCGCGGCGCGGGCGGCGCGCGCCAGGTGCGGCCAGCCCGCCTGCGAGTACGCCTCCGCCAGCCGCTCCTCCACCTCGCGAGAGGGGCGCTCCTCCAGGATCTTGGTGAGCAGCTTCGCGCCGCGGCCCCACTGCTGCAGCGTGAACCAGTGCCACACGCCGTAGTTGATCGCCTGGTATCGAAATTATTATCAAACATGCACTTTTATACTGTTCATTTTTTTCTGTAACATCAATATCAGCCCATATACAGAGTGTATAGGGACTGTGATCGAAAACTTGGACAGGTGATATTTATGGTGATTACGACACGTTGACGATAAAAACGTCCCGAAAGGAAACAACATTTATTTTATTTATTTTAGCGCTAGTTGATATTCGCATACTATTGCGTTGTTCAAAAAGAGGGAAGAAATGTTTAATTTCCACGTATTACCGTATCCGAATATGATGATTTATAAAAAAATAAAAATAAATGTATTTTTTTTCAGGATTTTTTTAGCGCCGTAATCACCATAAATATTACCTGTTCATGTTTTGGATCATAGTCTATATATACGCTGTATGTTAAACTATTGTTCACTAGCCTTCTCTAAATCTTAGGCTTTAGTCAATCACGCTGGGGTAATATGATTAACGGATTTAAAAATACAAAAAAACTTAAATTAAGATTAAACAAAGGAAGAAAGCTTGTATAAGAAACCAATAAGTTCTCAAGATATGAAAATATAAATTAATGCGTATAGGGCTGATTAAAGAGTCGAATACATTTAAAAAAAGACTCCTAGGAAAAGCCACACCGGTAATAGTTAATAGAGACAAAAAAAATAAACAGACAACAAGGATAAGTAATTTTTTTAACTCACAACTTCCTGCAGTATTGCATTTCTGTTACAGACCTGGTTACATTCAGGAGTTACAGTTACTGTGGTCGGTAAGTACGTAGTGCTTTTTAGTAAAACTTCTTTACGCACGCTTGACATGGGGAGTATGTTGGTGAATGCGTGACGAGAGCGTTACGAAAAGTGTGATCGGGTGAGGCGAACGGAAGTTGAGAGGAAGAAATGAGTTAGTGAGGATAGAAAGAAGGACTGTTACATTTCGTATATTACTGTAGGAGCAAAAGAGAGGTGCGAGCACACATTTACATTATGAATATCTAGGACACAGTGCAGGCCTTTTATCAATGGAAATCCTTAATAAATTTAAATATGTATAGAAAAGTAATTATCTATTTATATAAAAATGAATGTTTGTCTATATGACATCGAACTCCTCTTAAACGGCTGGACCGATTGGGATGACATTTTCTATGTATATTCCAATGGGTCCCTGGATGATTTCAAAACACTATTGGCCCCGGCAGGTGGCGCTGCTGTCGGAATATCGCTTAAAGCTTTTCCGGGCAGGACGACGTTTGTCAGGACCACTACTAGTATACATATAAATGGAGCTAAAGAAGTTTTACTTCAATCGTGTGGTCTAAAGCACACTCTTTTTTTTCTATGAGAGGTGCAAAAAATCGACCTATGTACGTGGTGTTACCTTGGCGTCGCTGAGGTCGGTGAACTTGAGCAGGTCGTTGAGGTTGTGTTGCAGCGCGTCGCGCAGCTTGTCGCGCGCGGCGCCGGCGTGCGCCAGCGCGTGCAGGCGACACAGCGCCGTGCCGCGCCGCGACAGCGCCTCCACCACGTGCCCGCGCTGCTTCTCCTGCTCCCTGCACACGGGGCGCTTCACATTCACGGACGAAACATGCAGGGTGTATTCAGACCATGATCGGCAACTAAGGCAGGTAATAGCCACGGTGATTACAAACCCATTGGCGTTAACAAAAATCTCATATCAAAAGATATAAATTTTGACGTTTTCCTAACAACCATACGACATTAAATGGATGTGGTTGTAAGGAAAATGTATTTTTTTAAATGTCAGAGTGTTTGTAATCACAGCAGCTATTCTGCTTTAGTTTCGTACGCGGTCTGAATACACCCTGTATATGTAATCTGATTTTATTCCCATGTTGTAATTGCTATCAAAATTAACATTACTATTAATAAACAAGCTCTTTGAGGCGCTTATGTGCTCAGTATAACAAGTCCCATACCTCTATTTAAAAAAAACTTGAAACAAAAAAACTCACTGTTTTATTTTATTCGCGTCTGTTCTTGTATCATTCTTCATTCCTAGATACGCCAACAGTTTTTCTTGATCTATCGCCTTAATTACCTGCAATTATTGATTACACTTCACTTAATATTTTTCATGTGTGTTCCCTAAAAAAAATTTTTGTCAGCATCATACCATTTGTTTTTTCTGATTTTTTTTAAATTTGTATAGAGTCGGGTCTAGCTATCTTGCAAAGGTTTATTTATTAGTATTTTAATGACTAAATAAATACGACTTTGTTTCATTGTACCTAAGCAAAAACTAGACTAACCGCATAAATATAAGTAAAAAATTATAAATAATGTTTACCTTATCTGCAATAGCAATTAATTGTTCGCACCACGCCGTTGTGACGTCGGGCTCTTCGTTTGCATGAGGTAGTCTGCAAAAATATGTGTTGTTAGAAATAAATATGTGTCGCGGATAGCAGTAGACGTCATCACATCGGCTGCCTATATAAAGAGCGCTGCTGAGCGTCACAGGCGTATTCACTCATCGGCCGTTGTACAGTGCGGTAGCTCTGTCCGAACATCTACGCGTGTTTTGTGTTTCAATTTATCCTCAGTAATGTTAATTATTCGGTAATTTCAAGTTGATCTTTGTTTGTAACGGCCCTGGCCGAATAAATCTTTAATCTTTAAATGTTGAGTTAAGTGTCTTAAGATTCCTTGGCCAATCTCATTCACCAACATATAATCGCACCTTTAGAACTATAATGAACTTATTTATAAAAAAAAACCTATGCAATCCACACATGATAGAAGTGAAACCTTCAAAAATTTTGGCTTTAAGATAAAATCAAATGTTATGGCTGCGTTCTTTACAATATTATGTAGTGGACAAGTATATTAACGATAAAACCTTTACAAAAATGTGTCTGTCTCACAACGACGCTAAAGAAGTTTTCACTTACAAAAAAAAACAATTTTAAGGTAAATGGCAAATAAATCATAGGTCCAACATTTAGTAAGTGATATAAAATTAAAAATATGTGTATTTAAATAGTTTACTCAAACCATACTTGATAAAAAAGTAAATAAAATAAAAAAAATCGAATTAGGTCACTATGTTTTTAAACGTGCGTGAGGTAACATAAGTGAGTGAGACAAAGAAAGTTTTTTTTTTAATCTTACTTTTTGGGGTCTGTAGGCGAGTCCAAGGCCTGTAAGTAGGCGACGTGGGCGCCGAGGTAACCAGGGAATTTCTCCACTAACTCTTCATACACCTGCTCTAGCTTCTCTCCTTCTGTAAGCCACATTAAAAAATCATTATTATTATACGTTGATTATTAAGAATGTTTATTTAATGTCATGTTTCATGCCCTTATATTTTTTTTTTCTGAATGTGTTCAGAATGAAATGAAAATGCAGAACAATGCAAAAGAATATTTTAATCTCGGTTTTATTTGGATGTGACGTGCAAGGAGAAGTAGGTGTAGGGAGGTTTCCATTTAAAAGGTAGAAAATGAAAGGCTTGATGATTTCAGCAGTGTTCCCAACTTGGGGGTTTTCCCCCTAAATTTGGAGGGAAAAAATGTGGACTGGGATTTTTTTAGGGCTTTATATTTTTAGGGATTAATCCATCCCCTAAATGCTAAATTTCTTTAATGTCAACATGTATGATTTTAAATAGTCAGAACCAGAATAAAATGAAATAATATTTGACGTATGAAATAATTTGTAAATAAAGACTATTAAACAATATTGCAGAATATTATTTATTGTTAAAAATTTTTCCAAATTTTATTTAGATAATTATTAGAAAAATGCAAACAGTCGAAAAATTATGATACGAGTGAGATTCGAACCTACGACCTCGGCTTTACGCACCGCGCTCACATCCAGTTTTTCTAATTAGAATTGGAATGCCTAACATGAATTTGTGGTATAAAAAATATTACATTTTTTTTAGGGGGTTTTCAAATAATTGTGGCGATTTTAGGGGATTTTGACTTTACATTTAGGGATAAATATTTTTGGAAGTTGGTAACACTGGATTTGAGTAAGATAAATAAAGCCGAATGGTGTGAAGTCTCATTGCATTAAACCAGAGGTTCCCAAACTCTTTGGTTTCATAGACCACTTTTAATATTTCAATGGATCTGGTGGACCCCCTGCAGCTACATTACTAACAGTTTTCAAATCTCCAAAAAAAAGACGCGTTGCACTAATTATGGAATATGCAAGTTTTTACAACAGTCGCTGAACTTCTTAAAATATTATCTGCCTATGTTGATAGAAGTCAAGCCAACATTTTAGTTTAAAACCAAATTAATTTTCATGGACCCCATTTAAGATCATGGACCCCCATTTTTCGTCACGCCCAACGTAGACCCCCTTCGAGTGTCCCCCACCCCTGGGGGTCCATCTGGACCACTTTGGGAACTGCTGCATTAAACCAAAGCTTTTGCGAATGTTATTCTTCTCATGAATATCGTAAAGAAAGTTTTCTGTGTGAACTGTTTCTAAACATCCAAGACTAGGTGTGTGGATGCTGAATAAAGCAGTAGCGGTACTTCCATAGAAGCCTAAAAGCGCTACTCGTTAATTGTGTAATATCTAGTTTATATTTGTTGTGGGGTCAGGATATTCTCATTTATATGTCAAATTGTTTTTGTTAAATAAAGATTTAAAGCTCAAAGATTATTATTCGGAATTTTATCAGGCAAACTGGGCTTTTGGGCTTCTATGGAAGTACCGGCACTGGGATAAAGACGTGACTGACCGAGCTTGGCGAGCCAGGAGGCGGAGAAGTCGGCGAGCGCGTCCGAGTAGTCCTCGCTGCGCTTGTGCGGCGCGGCGCGGCGCGGGGCCTCGCACGGCACGAACACCAGCGCCGCCGACCCCGCGCGCCGCGCGCTCTCCTCGCGACACAGCGACACGCACCCGCTCAGCGACCCGCCCGCGCACAGCGCCGACCGACTCACCCTGCGACACACGCCACGTCACACCACCTCACATACACCACGCACACCGGCGCCCGCGCTCTCCTCGCGACACAGCGACACGCACCCGCTCAGCGACCCGCCCGCGCACAGCGCCGACCGACTCACCCTGCGACACACGCCACGTCACACCACCTCACATACACCACGCACACCGGCGCCCGCGCTCTCCTCGCGACACAGCGACACGCACCCGCTCAGCGACCCGCCCGCGCACAGCGCCGACCGACTCACCCTGCGACACACGCCACGTCACACCACCTCACATACACCACGCACACCGGCGCCCGCGCTCTCCTCGCGACACAGCGACACGCACCCGCTCAGCGACCCGCCCGCGCACAGCGCCGACCGACTCACCCTGCGACACACGCCACGTCACACCACCTCACATACACCACGCACACCGGCGCCCGCGCTCTCCTCGCGACACAGCGACACGCACCCGCTCAGCGACCCGCCCGCGCACAGCGCCGACCGACTCACCCTGCGACACACGCCACGTCACACCACCTCACATACACCACGCACACCGGCGCCCGCGCTCTCCTCGCGACACAGCGACACGCACCCGCTCAGCGACCCGCCCGCGCACAGCGCCGACCGACTCACCCTGCGACACACGCCACGTCACACCACCTCACATACACCACGCACACCGGCGCCCGCGCTCTCCTCGCGACACAGCGACACGCACCCGCTCAGCGACCCGCCCGCGCACAGCGCCGACCGACTCACCCTGCGACACACGCCACGTCACACCACCTCACATACACCACGCACACCGGCGCCCGCGCTCTCCTCGCGACACAGCGACACGCACCCGCTCAGCGACCCGCCCGCGCACAGCGCCGACCGACTCACCCTGCGACACACGCCACGTCACACCACCTCACATACACCACGCACACCGGCGCCCGCGCTCTCCTCGCGACACAGCGACACGCACCCGCTCAGCGACCCGCCCGCGCACAGCGCCGACCGACTCACCCTGCGACACACGCCACGTCACACCACCTCACATACACCACGCACACCGGCGCCCGCGCTCTCCTCGCGACACAGCGACACGCACCCGCTCAGCGACCCGCCCGCGCACAGCGCCGACCGACTCACCCTGCGACACACGCCACGTCACACCACCTCACATACACCACGCACACCGGCGCCCGCGCTCTCCTCGCGACACAGCGACACGCACCCGCTCAGCGACCCGCCCGCGCACAGCGCCGACCGACTCACCCTGCGACACACGCCACGTCACACCACCTCACATACACCACGCACACCGGCGCCCGCGCTCTCCTCGCGACACAGCGACACGCACCCGCTCAGCGACCCGCCCGCGCACAGCGCCGACCGACTCACCCTGCGACACACGCCACGTCACACCACCTCACATACACCACGCACACCGGCGCCCGCGCTCTCCTCGCGACACAGCGACACGCACCCGCTCAGCGACCCGCCCGCGCACAGCGCCGACCGACTCACCCTGCGACACACGCCACGTCACACCACCTCACATACACCACGCACACCGGCGCCCGCGCTCTCCTCGCGACACAGCGACACGCACCCGCTCAGCGACCCGCCCGCGCACAGCGCCGACCGACTCACCCTGCGACACACGCCACGTCACACCACCTCACATACACCACGCACACCGGCGCCCGCGCTCTCCTCGCGACACAGCGACACGCACCCGCTCAGCGACCCGCCCGCGCACAGCGCCGACCGACTCACCCTGCGACACACGCCACGTCACACCACCTCACATACACCACGCACACCGGCGCCCGCGCTCTCCTCGCGACACAGCGACACGCACCCGCTCAGCGACCCGCCCGCGCACAGCGCCGACCGACTCACCCTGCGACACACGCCACGTCACACCACCTCACATACACCACGCACACCGGCGCCCGCGCTCTCCTCGCGACACAGCGACACGCACCCGCTCAGCGACCCGCCCGCGCACAGCGCCGACCGACTCACCCTGCGACACACGCCACGTCACACCACCTCACATACACCACGCACACCGGCGCCCGCGCTCTCCTCGCGACACAGCGACACGCACCCGCTCAGCGACCCGCCCGCGCACAGCGCCGACCGACTCACCCTGCGACACACGCCACGTCACACCACCTCACATACACCACGCACACCGGCGCCCGCGCTCTCCTCGCGACACAGCGACACGCACCCGCTCAGCGACCCGCCCGCGCACAGCGCCGACCGACTCACCCTGCGACACACGCCACGTCACACCACCTCACATACACCACGCACACCGGCGCCCGCGCTCTCCTCGCGACACAGCGACACGCACCCGCTCAGCGACCCGCCCGCGCACAGCGCCGACCGACTCACCCTGCGACACACGCCACGTCACACCACCTCACATACACCACGCACACCGGCGCCCGCGCTCTCCTCGCGACACAGCGACACGCACCCGCTCAGCGACCCGCCCGCGCACAGCGCCGACCGACTCACCCTGCGACACACGCCACGTCACACCACCTCACATACACCACGCACACCGGCGCCCGCGCTCTCCTCGCGACACAGCGACACGCACCCGCTCAGCGACCCGCCCGCGCACAGCGCCGACCGACTCACCCTGCGACACACGCCACGTCACACCACCTCACATACACCACGCACACCGGCGCCCGCGCTCTCCTCGCGACACAGCGACACGCACCCGCTCAGCGACCCGCCCGCGCACAGCGCCGACCGACTCACCCTGCGACACACGCCACGTCACACCACCTCACATACACCACGCACACCGGCGCCCGCGCTCTCCTCGCGACACAGCGACACGCACCCGCTCAGCGACCCGCCCGCGCACAGCGCCGACCGACTCACCCTGCGACACACGCCACGTCACACCACCTCACATACACCACGCACACCGGCGCCCGCGCTCTCCTCGCGACACAGCGACACGCACCCGCTCAGCGACCCGCCCGCGCACAGCGCCGACCGACTCACCCTGCGACACACGCCACGTCACACCACCTCACATACACCACGCACACCGGCGCCCGCGCTCTCCTCGCGACACAGCGACACGCACCCGCTCAGCGACCCGCCCGCGCACAGCGCCGACCGACTCACCCTGCGACACACGCCACGTCACACCACCTCACATACACCACGCACACCGGCGCCCGCGCTCTCCTCGCGACACAGCGACACGCACCCGCTCAGCGACCCGCCCGCGCACAGCGCCGACCGACTCACCCTGCGACACACGCCACGTCACACCACCTCACATACACCACGCACACCGGCGCCCGCGCTCTCCTCGCGACACAGCGACACGCACCCGCTCAGCGACCCGCCCGCGCACAGCGCCGACCGACTCACCCTGCGACACACGCCACGTCACACCACCTCACATACACCACGCACACCGGCGCCCGCGCTCTCCTCGCGACACAGCGACACGCACCCGCTCAGCGACCCGCCCGCGCACAGCGCCGACCGACTCACCCTGCGACACACGCCACGTCACACCACCTCACATACACCACGCACACCGGCGCCCGCGCTCTCCTCGCGACACAGCGACACGCACCCGCTCAGCGACCCGCCCGCGCACAGCGCCGACCGACTCACCCTGCGACACACGCCACGTCACACCACCTCACATACACCACGCACACCGGCGCCCGCGCTCTCCTCGCGACACAGCGACACGCACCCGCTCAGCGACCCGCCCGCGCACAGCGCCGACCGACTCACCCTGCGACACACGCCACGTCACACCACCTCACATACACCACGCACACCGGCGCCCGCGCTCTCCTCGCGACACAGCGACACGCACCCGCTCAGCGACCCGCCCGCGCACAGCGCCGACCGACTCACCCTGCGACACACGCCACGTCACACCACCTCACATACACCACGCACACCGGCGCCCGCGCTCTCCTCGCGACACAGCGACACGCACCCGCTCAGCGACCCGCCCGCGCACAGCGCCGACCGACTCACCCTGCGACACACGCCACGTCACACCACCTCACATACACCACGCACACCGGCGCCCGCGCTCTCCTCGCGACACAGCGACACGCACCCGCTCAGCGACCCGCCCGCGCACAGCGCCGACCGACTCACCCTGCGACACACGCCACGTCACACCACCTCACATACACCACGCACACCGGCGCCCGCGCTCTCCTCGCGACACAGCGACACGCACCCGCTCAGCGACCCGCCCGCGCACAGCGCCGACCGACTCACCCTGCGACACACGCCACGTCACACCACCTCACATACACCACGCACACCGGCGCCCGCGCTCTCCTCGCGACACAGCGACACGCACCCGCTCAGCGACCCGCCCGCGCACAGCGCCGACCGACTCACCCTGCGACACACGCCACGTCACACCACCTCACATACGCCACATACTGCTCGCCATGCCTACACACCTATACACGCACGCGACCTACTCACCCTACAACACCATGCATTACGTCACACAAGGTCTCCTCCACACGCACACTTGCAAACACGTAAATAAACACGTATACTTGCACGTTCTCACGCACATGGGCTGTTATCAGCTACGTCACTTCTTCAAGACAATATGCCATTTTATATTTCTTCATGTGCAATATTACATACATAGATATCTTACACCTGTATTCCCCGGAGGTGTAGGTAGAGGTGCATTTCTGTACCCGCATATCGCCAAATATGTATCAGTCCCACGAAATAGGGAGCGAGCCTATTGCCGTGTTTCGGGCACATTTCCAGAATCCTTGCAACTACAGAGAATTTTCCAATTGATAAACCCGATAACACTGCTGAACCCGGGAATCGAACCAGGGGCCTCTATATGGCACTGCACATACTTTTACTACGAGACCACGAAGCTGAAGCTTTTGAAATATTAATATCATAATTACTGTACTTAATACATAGAATGTCCAAACCGCCAAGTACTTTCGAATGAAACTTACTTGTCTGAAGGCACAGCAGTGAAATACAAAGGTAACAATCCACCGCTAGGTATTGATCCCGAACTGAACTTCTTGCCACCAACCAGCGCCTGAAAACATAAATAAGTAACGTAGTGGAAATAAACAAAATACGAATAAACGTATCAAACATAACACAAAATGAATAGAACTAGTACCTGCGCCCTGGAGCAGTAGGCGTCGAGCGTGATGGGTTGCTGCAACCGTTGCTGTATCACGACGGGCAGCTCCTGCAACTTCTCCAGCAACGCGCGGTTGTCGTGCCGCACGTTCAGCCGCAACACGTACTCGCCCTTCTCTAGCTTCACTGAATACTGGACATGACAAAAAAATTACAATTTACAAAAAATAATAAAATTGTCTGTTGAAGAAAATAAGATTTTTATTTCAAAAGAAATATCTGACTGCCTCGTGGTTTCGCGGCATAAGTATGTGCCTATCTATCTAGAGGTCCTGGGTTCGATTCCCGGGTCGTGCAGTGTTATTGGGTTTTTCTATTAGGAAATTCTCAGTAGCAGCACGGAGTCTGGAATTGTGGCCGAAAAACGCCAATAGGCTCGCCCCCTATTACGTGGGACTGATACATACCTGGCGAAACGTGGGTACAGAAATGCACCTCTGGCTACCCCTTCGGGGAATATAGGCGTGAGTTTATGTATGTATGTAGAAATATCTTTTTAATATTAATGTCATGGGTTAGCTTGTTTCTCGAGTAAATTTTAGAAGTAATTTGGAAAATTTTAACCTTTATTCTGACTCGGTATCAAGCCGATTTCTGTATTTAGTTTTTATCATGACCACGTGTGAAACCCACTCTCACATAAATATGTTGTAGCCACTACGTGTGGTTGTGTGCCGCACGTGGCTGCTAGGCATCAAGTCGCCATTACGTAAATGTTGTCGCGAACCCCCTGCCGTCGAATGGCGAACCCCACTTTGAGAAACCCTGATCTAGTATATAGTAATTACTTATACATCATCATATAGGTATTCACAATGAATTGATCACTTATTTTAAGGGTTAAGGAAAACTACGTGAGGAAACCTGCACAGTTCTAAGGAATTTCTTAGGTGTCTAGTTCGCCAACACGCATTAGGCCAACGTGGTGAACGGAGGTCTGAACACTCTCGATTGTAGAGAAGGCCTGTACCCAGCTTTGAGACATATACCAGCTGATGATATATATAATAGACCATCATGATGCTGATGACAATGTGACTACAGCACATATAACAACAATGAATATTTTACAATCAATGATAAATAGACTCTTATGTTCCAGTGACTCCAAAAAAATTGACAAAATCTCTTCAAACAAATTTACATTGTAAAATTTTGAACAGAACTCACTTTGGACGGATAAGCATCACCAACTGCCATGAGCTGCTTGCAACTATTGTACAACATCCACATCTGAGACTCGAACTCCGACTCGTACAGCATGTCGCACAGCAACGAAACTATTGGTGAAACCTGTAAATGAGACGCATACTTAATCGCAATATCCATTTTACATATCAAGACAAAAACAATTTAATTAACATAAATATGCCTTGACAGGACTAAACAATACTAAATACACCCGTCAGGCACAAACATAGTTCTAACCCTACTTGTATCTGAGTCTTGTTTTGTGAGTATCAGAAACTATGAGAGACTTTTCGGTCTCACAAACACCCACAGACCCACCCCTCTCACAGACCCGAAACAAATGAAAAATGTGGACCATACAAACATTGACTCACTTGAGACTGCCTTTTAATTAGGAAAGTGACTGTAAAAAAATTATCCACAAGTCGACAAAACAAATAACAATATTAAATGAAGAATATAAGTTTTACTCACATCTGTAGCCTTCGCTATGTGGAAGTTGTAGGTGTTGATGAGCTGGTAGATCTGCCGGCTGGGCGGGATCACGTCCCGTGACGTCAGCGGCGTCAGCTTCGACTCCGACGGCCTGCACATACAACACAATGTAATGAATACAACATAATATATTGTTAGACTATATAGGAGTAACCCTATATAGGCCGGTGTCGAGTGTTGGCGGACCTCCTTTGGTTGCGCTCCGTCCGTCGCGTCAGTTTGACACAATTGTCGTTGGTTGGGATAATGGTCGTTCTGTTTGTTTTTGCTCTATTATTGTAAATTGTCATCATCATCAGCCCAAATACGTCCCACTGCTGGGCACGGGCCTCCTCTACAACTGAGAGGGTTTAGGCCTTAGTCCACCACGCTGGCCTAGTGCGGGTTGGCGGACTACACACCTAAGAAATTCCTAAGAACTTTTAGGTGTGCAGGTTTTATCACGATGTTTTCCTTCACCGTTAAAGCAAGTGATAATTCATTGTGAATACACACATAACTTCGAAAATTGTAACTTGGATTATTTAGCGTAAGTTTTGTGTCGGAATTGTTGAATGTTAAGCTACTTTGATTTTGAGTAAATATAATTAATGAAATTGTAAAAACGTGTAAAGTATTTTCCTTTAAAAAAGTCACTTCTGATCGAATTTCCTTAGAATATTGTTGTTATTATACATTTTTAAATAAACAAAAGATAGTGGTAGAGAAGACACAGTGTAATAAACTTCAAATGAAACACACTTTTTTCAAGTACAGACTAAGCATGGAAATATGTATTTTGTAGACTGATAACAGATAGTTATAATAAAAAAAAAAATTGGACAAATCACATTAGTTTCTGGATAGCCGGCAATATTTGGACCACAATGCACTTACTCAGTGGCACTGGCCATGTAAAAAATAATATTTCACTACTGCTACATCCATATTATTTTCAACACTGTCTTTAACCCTTTCACGCCTAGACTGCTGAACCAAATGCAATGATTTTTGGTATTGTGATAAATAAGACTTTGGGAAAGGACCTAAATAACTTTTTATATAAAACTAGCTTTTGCCCGCGACTCCGTCTGCGTAGACTTCAGGGTTGGGTGCAGAAACTAACTAAGTGAATCTATAAATCAAAAATTACGCTAATTGTTGCAGTAGTTCACCACCGGAGGTCATTTCTATCTTTGAGAATCGTCTCAAGTGACATTATGACATTTTTCATAACCTCAGATCGTCTCATAAATTTATCGCAAAAATGTATCTAATGTCATCTAGGTGCGTATAATGGCACTTAACATCGCATAATGACACCGAGCCCCATAAAAATGCACATGATAACATTTTACTGTACCGGTACCAGTCACCACTACTCCACAGTGCTAAATGGCATTTAACGTGAATTCAAGTCATCCAGGATACTGACTTCAAATAATGGTGCCTTTCGCAATTTCAGTTCCAAAAATGGCACCTAAATTCATAAAACGGAAAAATAGCTCTTCTATTCCTTAAGTTCCACTAAAATTCTTCTAAAATTGCCATAAGTGCCAATTATGGCACCTGTCGTCGCGTGATTTCCAATAACGGCACTTGTAGCCTTATGGATTCGACTAATGGAATCTGATTCATCCGATAATGGCACCTGACGTCACTCACCATCCACTAATAGCACCTAACGTCACTTAACATACACCAATAAAACTTATCGTCACTTAATTGTACATACATACATACATACATAAACTCACGCCTGTATTCCCCGAAGGGGTAGGCAGAGGTGCATTTCTGCACCCACATTTCGCCAGGTATGTATCAGTCCCACGTAATAGGGGGCGAGCCTATTGCCGTTTTTCGGGCACAATTGATTGTACATAACCGCACATAATCTTCCTTAAAGTTACTTATGGGTAAGCTCTTCAAAATCACATATCATTTTTTTTCGGCGGTAGGTGTAAATAAAAAACGGACGCGTGCAAAAATTCGTATATTCAATTTTTATAGTTATATTATTATTTAACGTCTAAATATTAGTGAATATTGTGCAAATCTTTGAAAAAAGGCACTACAATTGTTTTACATACTCTATGTAACGTAAGAAGGCTTCAAACACCACCTGCCAGTTTACCACCTACACAACTACTTTGACAAGTAAAGGTGACTCACAATTCATTGAAGTTCCCGCAATGGTTCAGCTCAGCGACATCCAAGACTCTCAAATTCAGCTTGAGGAATGCTTTTCCAAAAGAATGGCCGAACTTGAAGCAAAGTTGCAGCAGGGAGGCACATCTAAGGACACTGTTGCACGAGTTGCCGAGGAATTCCGGGACTTCAGGGAGCTAATGTTTAACATCCTTAGGCTTCTGAGACAACAGATAAGTGAATGTGCTCGCATGGTGGACACAATTGAGACTAGACATCGGCGGAAGACACTTATCTTTTTTGGAATTACTGAGAATACTCGAGAGGACTGCACAAGCACTGTTCTTGGTGTAATAAACAATACAATGGCAGTAAAAGATATGTCTTCGTCAAACATCATACAGTGTCACAGAATTGGTAGTCACAGCAAGGAGCATCATCGGCCAATTCTCGTGCGGTTTTCAAGAGTTGAACACAGGTCTTCAGTCTGGACGTCCAAATCAAAGCTTAAGGGTTCCTCCATTACGGTTAAGGAATTTTTAACCAAATCCCGGCAGCTGGTTTTCACTAAAGCCCGGCATCATTTTGGCGTGAGGTCGTGTTGGACCCAAGATGGCACAATTGTAGTTAAGATCCCAGATGGTAGCCGTGTCAAGTTCACTACGATGGATGAATTAAATCCTTTAATGGCGAAATATCCCAAGACTTCAGGATCTTCTACATCGGCGGTTAAAGCAGTAAAGTAGCGGGATAAGTAAGCAGACCTAGTTAGGATATTCTTAAAATCTGTCACTGGTGCTTACGCGCTATAAATCTGGTTGTATTTGTTGCCTAGCATCTATTTACTTATACTTTTTGTTTTGTTCAGTATAATATCTTGGTGTGCGTTGTTGTTATTGTTATTTCCACTAGACTACCTTCAGTTCAGTTCTTATTTTGGTTATTGTTATTGTAAATTGTTTTCATTAATGTCAACTTGACGTTGACAGCCAACGAACGTCACATCAATTTTCGTTCGGAAACCAAATGCTGTATGTTTTATAGCATAGTGTTAGTGTTATAACAACGTGTTTAGTTTAGTTAGTATTGGCTCTATTTGTTTTTGTTTTATTATTATTATTATTTTTTTATTTTTTCTATTATGTATTTAGTTTTAACTTGTGTAGTGTGTAGTTTGCTGGCGGGTGGTGCAGAGATCCATTGAATTGACCCATAATTATTATATTACTTATTTTTATATTTTAGTATTGTTATTTATTACTTATAATATTTTATCTATATATTTATACTCACATATCACATATATATATGTCTTCTGATAATGATTCATTTCATTCTGCCAATCTTTCAAATTCTTTTTCCAGTAATGATAGTTTTTGTTCTGTGACAGAGGGGCTTGGTGACTTGGTGCGGCAAACATTTGACCCAAAGTGTACTCAGAGCTTAAATGTGTGTCACATTAACGCACAGAGTATACCAAGTCATTACACAGACTTGCTTGACACTTTTGCCGATGCGAATGTTCATGCCGTCCTGATTTCGGAGAGCTGGCTCAAACCTCATTTACTTTCAGCTACCTACTCTCTCCCTGGTTTTATTCTTATTCGGAACGATCGAGTCGGGAAAAGAGGTGGCGGCGTTGCTGTCTACTTACGTAGCAACCTCGCTCATAAAATTATTGCTCTTTCCTCTCCTTCTTCTTCACCCTCTACTGAATATCTCTTTCTCGAGGTTTGGGTCAGGGGAGTCAAATCTTTGCTAGGAGTGGTTTACTGTCCTCCCTCTGTTGATTACTTCTCCAGTGTCGAAACGATACTGGAATCTTTAGGATCGGATTATGCTCATCACATCATCATGGGAGATTTCAACACTGATCTCCTTTCCCAAACGTCCTCTCGTTCCCGTAAACTCCTCGAAATCCTAAAGTCAGCCAGTTTACATGTTCTACCTCTGCAACCCACACATCACAATCTTGACGGTAATGATACCTGGCTGGACTTGATCCTTACCTCAGACCCATCACTTGTTACACGTCATGGGCAGTATTTAGCTCCTTGTTTTTCTCACCATGACCTCATCTTCCTGTCCTACGCCCTTAATCCCAACAAAATTCCTTCGAAGTTTCTTCGCATGCGTTGTTTTGGTCGTTTGGACGTAGAAAACTTGCGCAGAGATGCTGCTCGCGTTGAGTGGGATGCACTGTGGGCCACTCCATCGATTGATGATAAGGTGGAACATTTTAATGCTTGCCTACTTGCTCTGTACGACGTACATGCGCCCGTGAGGAATTTCAAGATGAAGCGCCCTCCAGCACCCTGGATGACCGACGATGTTAGAAAGGCAATGAAGTGTAGAGACTGCGCCTACCGTAAATTCAAGAAGCACCGGTCAGACACTAATTGGTGTAAATTTAAAACCGCGAGAAATCGGTGTAACCAGGTGGTTCGTAATGCAAAACGCCGACATATCCTAGACAATATTTCTAATTCCTCCCCGGCTAATATCTGGAAGTTTCTTGGAACCCTAGGCATTGGCAAATCAAAAAATTTGGAATTTCCAAGGTGCATTGATTTGGACGATATTAATACTCATTTTACGAATTCTCCTAATTTAAATCTCCAAATCAAACACCGAACTCTGGAAATTTTAAGCAATCTACCTCGTCCCAATATTAACCCTTTCAGTTTTTCTCCAGTGGCTGCTGGCGATATCAAAAAGATAATCCTTTCCATTAAATCAAATGCTACGGGCTGTGATAAAATCAGTCGTCGCATGATTGTCCCCTTACTTGACCTCCTTCTTCCCGCTATTACCCACATCATCAACGCTTCTCTTGAATCCGGCATTTTTCCGTCCTTATGGCGGAATGCACATGTTATACCTCTCCCTAAAATCCCAAATCCCTCTACTCCTAACCATTTCCGTCCTATATCTATATTACCTTTCCTTTCCAAAGTGCTTGAGGCCTGTGTCCACAAGCAGCTGTCCCGTTTTATTTACCTTAATAACTTTCTTAGTCCCTTGCAGTCCGGATTCAGGCCTCAACATAGCACTGTTTCCGCTCTTCTCAAAGTGACTGGCGATATTAGGGCTGGCATGGAGAAGTCCATGGTTACTGTTTTGGCTTTAATAGACTTTTCCAATGCCTTTAATACTGTCAGTCACGACATCCTCTTAGCTATCCTTTCCCATCTTATGATATCGCCTGAGGCACTGGAATGGTTCTCTTCCTATCTTCAGGGACGTCAGCAATCAGTGCGCCTTGACGATTTATCGTCAAATTGGCGCAATCTGGATTCAGGCGTTCCTCAAGGCGGTATACTCTCTCCCTTGTTATTTTCTATCTTTATTAATCTCATTACCCAAAATCTTCAATGTGCGTACCACCTGTATGCCGATGACTTGCAGATTTACTCCCAGGCAAGTGTTGACTGTGTGTCTTCTGCTATTGATGCGGTTAACGGAGACCTGGCTCGCATTAAGGAATGGTCTGACAATTTTGGCTTGACCGTCAATCCAACTAAATGTCAAGTCATAATTGTTGGCAGCCCAAGGATGATATCTAGACTGGACAAAAATACACTACCACCTGTCGTTTTTAATAGCTGTATCATCGACTGGTGCCCAGCCGTTAAGAATCTAGGCTTACACATCGACTCGACCCTCAGCTGGTAAGTCCAGGTAACTGCGGTTTGCCAAAAAGTCACGAGCACCCTTCGCGCCTTATATCGCCTAAAGAACTTTCTACCGTTCAAAACCAAAACAATGCTTGTGCAGACTTTGATTTTCCCTATAATTGACTATGGTGATGTGTGCTATTTCGATCTGAATGCAGAATATCTCAATAAACTTGACCGTCTTCTTAATAACTGCATTCGATTCATTTTTAACCTTCGTAAATATGATCATGTGTCCTCCTACCGCTCCCATTTAAAATGGTTGCCTATCCATCAACGTCGTTCTCTGCGTGCCCTCACTACCCTATTTTCTATTCTTAACTCTCCTTCCTCGCCCTCCTACTTAACTCCGCATTTTCAATACCTCGGTAGCACCCATTCTAGGGATCTCCGCTCCTCAAGCAATCTTCTCCTTAAGTGCCCTCCCCACACCTCTGATTTTGTCCACTCTTCCTTTTCCATACAATCTATTCTCTTATGGAATGCACTCCCCCTCGAAATCAGGTCGGTTACATCTCGTTTAGCATTTAAAATGAAAGTCCGGCAGCTTTTCTTCAATGAAATTACTGAATAATATGTGTGATGTCTGATTATCTTTTATCTCTCTTTTATGTATCTATGTATGTATATGTATTTATATGTGTCTATAATTATTTATTTATCTGTGTATATATGTTAGTATATATAAATTTTGATTCTATTTACATATGTATATATACATATGTATGTATGTATATTTTATATATTATTTTAACCATTTAACTATTTATGCACCTACCTTTTTTATCTCTGCATCACCCAGAGGTTGACTGTTAGAGAATGCCTTTGGCATTAAGTCCGCCTCTATACTTAATGTATAAAAAGTGTAAATAAATAAATAAATATCACATAAGAGAACTTAAAACCACCCAGTAGCAATACCAATCTAATAATGGCAAGTAAGTAACCTAAGTGCGTTTAACGTCACCTAAGTAAACTTAAGACCACCTTATGACACTTAACCGCACTTAACTATATTCAACGTAACTTAATGAATCCTTAGAATCTTAAATGGTCTAATGCCACCTATCGTCTTCTTAGTGCCCGAAATGGCACTTATTGAATTATTTTAAAAAATAGCCTATGTCCCTTAAAGGTCTCATTTATGTCCATACCAAAATTCATTCAAATCGGACAAATGGTTTAGGCGTGAAAGCATAACACAGGCAGTGTTACTTTCGCATTACAATATATGCTCATCCCACGGGAACCCTACATATTCCCGGGATAAAATGTAGCTTATGTTACTTCATAGTGTCCCATTTGTATTCAAACCAAAAATCATATAAATCGGGCGAATAGTATAGGCGTGATAGCCCATTCTCACGGGAATACTACATTTTCCGGGATAAATAATATTCTACGTTGCGTCGGTGGGTCCTATCTAGTCCCATACTAAAAATCATCTAAATCAGTCAAATGGTTTAGGCCAGAAAGTATAACACAGGCAGCGTTACATTCGCATTTCAATATATGCTTATCCCACGGGAACCCTACATATTCCCGGTATAAAATGTAGCTTATGTTACTTTATAGTGTCCCATTTGTATTCAAACCAAAAATCATATAAATCGGGTGAATAGTATAGGCGTGAAAGCCCATTCCCACGGGAATACTACATTTTCCGGGATAAAAAATATCCTATGTTGCGTCGGTGGGTCCTATCTAGCCCCATATTAAAATTCATCTAAATCAGTCCAATGGTTTAGGCCAGAAAGTATAACACAGGCAGCGTTACATTCGCATTACAATATATGCGCATCCCACGGGAACCCTACATACTCCCGGGATAAAATATAGTCTATGTTACTTCATAGGGTTCCATTTATATCCATACCAAAATTCATTCACGTCGGTCAAACGGTTTAGGCGTAAAAGCAGAATATTGACAGAGCTACTTATACCCATTCCCACGGGAATACTACATTTTCCGGGATAAAAAGTATCCTATGTTGCTTTGGTGAGTTCCATCTACTCCCATACTAAAAATCATCGAAATCGGTCAAATGATTTAGGCGAGAAAGCATAACACAGGCAGTTACTTTCGCATTACATTATATGCTCATCCCTCGGGAACCCTACATATTCCCGGGATAAAATGTATTTTATGTTACTTTATAGGATCACATTTATGTCTGTAAAAGAATTCATTCATATCGGTCAAATGGTTTAGGCGTAAAAGCAGAATATTGACAGAGCTACTTATTCCCATTCCCACGGGAATACTACATTTCCGGGATAAAAAGTATCCTATGTTTTTTCCCAGGCTCCAACCTATCTGTGTACCAAATTTCATTTAAATCGGTTCAGTAGTTTTAGCAGGAAAGCGAGACAGACAGACAGACAGACAGACAGACAGACAGACAGACAGAGTTACAATCGCATTTATAATATTAGTAAGGAAGTAAGGATTTAATATGTTGTAAACTAAAAAAGGGTGCATGCATGAAGAGGATAATGTCAGTTGAGGAAGCAAAAGAGGTGGAATTTGGCGCTCTATAGTCTCTGGCTACCCCGGTAGCAGTACTTCCAAAAAAGTCCAAAAGCGTTATATATTAATTCTATAATGTCTAGTTTATAATTGTTTATTGTGGGGTCAGGATATTCTCATTTATATGTCAAATAGCTTATGTTTAATAATAATTTAAAGCTTAAAGGTTATTATTCGGAATTTTGAAAGACTGGGCTTTTAGGCTTCTATGGCAGTACCGCCACTGGTATGTATGTATGTCGCAGTGACCTGTAGACGGGCTCGGAGTACTTGAGCTGCGCGTTGGGCTGCACGTCCTCCTGGCGCAGTGACGTCACGAGCACGGAGCGTACGCCCTCGCCCGCGAACATCACCAGCTGCGACCCGAAGTCTGCCTTCAGGCCGTGGAACTCCACGCTGTACTCCACCTCCAGGTCGCCCACGTTCGCCCAGTACTTGGCCAGCACGATCTCCACCATCACGCTGCCCTGGAACAGTCCACATATTGCTTAAACATTTGTTAGTTTGTACCTCTCCTTGGCAAAAGGGTGTGATGGTTTAAGTAGGTTAAGTAACAAAATATTATTAACTAGCTTTTGCCCGCGACTCCGTCCGCGTAGACTACAGGGTTGGGTTCAGAAAGAAAATAGGTTGTAGTCTATTTTACTCCACAGTGTCCCATTTATGTCCACATCAAAAATCGTTTACATCGGTCAAATGATTTAGGCGTGAAAGCATAACAGACATATAGTAACATATTCATAATTAAAGTCGTCTACACATCGTTCCATCATTCTAACTTCAAAAATGACGAATTTCCACACAAACTTTCACCCCTTTTTTTATTTTACCCCCTTAAAGGTACATTTTTTTTACAAACTTTTAATGTCATATTTATTTATATCTAATCAACAGCCTAAAAAATAAGTTTCAAGCTTCTAGCTTTAAAAATGACAACACTTTCATACAACCTTTCAACCCCTTAAAGCCCCCTTTTCCGGGATAAAAAGTAGCCTATGTCCTTTCTCAGGGTCTATACTATCTGTGTACCAAATTTCATTTAACTCGGTTCAGTAGTTTCAGCAGGAAAGCGAGACAGACAGACAGAGTTACTTTCGCATTTATAATATTAGTAAGGATAACTGAAAATTTTCTTTGCAGTTTTGAAATATTGTTTGTGATTTAAATTTATATATTCTGACTGTTTTTGCTTAAACTATCTGAATAACATATGACTTTCATTCTCTTCTAGGGTAATGTACGCTATTGTGTTGCTTGATCGCTGTACCACTCAGCATTTACCATCAGATATAGAGGATTAAATAAATGGTTTCTGATTATGGTGGGTGGAATATTTTTTTTATAAAGAATAGCACTAACATTTGGCTTAGAGTATCCGCAACTGTAAGACATTACATTTTACTCACCACTAATGGAAAATGAAGTACTGTGGGCGCCTCTGACGTCACATTGACCATTTTCTGCATTTCATGACTCCTGCAGCTCTTTCGCGGCAGTATCTGCATTGTGTGGACCAGGAACCTGCCCACTTTCTCTTTGTCTTCTGTAGAGATCTTCAGAACGCCCCATGTGGCTTCAGGCGGAGCTGTGGGAGAAATAGAAGCAAGATGAATTTACGATTAGAGTAGGATTTATATATATCAGATGTAACAGAAAACTTAACAAAAAATTATGTGTGAATAAAAATATTATTATTATGACTGATAATTACTTTTTAATATCACAGAGGTAATGTCTGCATTCTGTTTCAAACAGACTAGAATAATTAGATTTAATGCATATGTTAAACACATTGACTGACAGATAAAATTTGTTAGTATTTTTTTTTCTATTTATTACAGGTGTGTAATGTGACTGTGACGTCATTCCATGCTTTTCATGACAATATTCTTTGACATAACTAAATATTCTGATCTACCATACAGACCAAGCATCAAGTGAAGTCCTTGAACTCACACACAGACTCCAAGTAAATTTGTGTATACAAGAATACTGGTATCTTAGTCCGTACAACCAGTGAGTGAATAAAAGGCCAGTACGGTGCCACCGGTGCCCAGGCAGAGTATTATTTTTTCTTTCCCAACACATGCACCTACATGCTCGTCTGCTTGTTTGCCCACATCAGTTTTATCTAGCATATATCTAGGTAGGGTAAATAAAAAATAAAATAAAACGGGTGCGTGTTCTTTGTACACTCGTGAGAAGTTATACTTTTTTGGCATCATTAAATAAATATTAAAAGTTAATATTTTCATTTGATGCTCGATTTTATTTTTATCACTATTTTTTTTATTAAATAACACATACGGATAGATAACTTCAATTATATTGGAGCACATAGGCAGCTTCCACCTGTTATTGGAGCATATAGGCAGCTTCAACCTCTTACTTTTGTGTTACAGTGAGCGCATCGTAAAATTTCACTCTCATCATTTTCTCATAACTTCAACAAGGGCGCACTTATAGAAGTTCGCACAGGGCACAAAAATCCTATTTACGGCACTGCGTACTACAGTCGACACAGTGTCATAGTGTGTTCGGTAATGTAAAGTACTGACGTATGAGGAAGTGCCTGCGAATGTCTGCGGACTGGAAGAGTTGCGCGGAGAGTTTGAGCGCGGGCGCCGCGGGGTCTGTGGGCAGCGCCTGCGCCTGCAGCACCGAGATCGGTACTCGGAACACCGGACCCTTCTCCACGCAGGATACGTCGTACGCGTTTATACTGCAACAGGACAATCCATCAACATTTATACTCCACTAGCTTTTGCCCGCGACTCCGTTCGCGTGGACTACAGGGTTGGGTTCAGAAAGAAAATAAGTTATAGTCTATCTTACTCCACAGAGTCCCATTTATGTCCATATCAAAAATCGTTCACATCGGTCAAATGATTTAGGCGTGAAAGCGTAACAGACATATAGTTACAGTTGTCTACACGTCGTTTCATCATTTTAGCTTCAAAACTGACATTTTTTTTACAAACTTTTAATACCATATTTATTTATATCTAATCAACAGCCTAAAAAAATAAGTTTCAAGCTTCTAGCTTTAAAAATGACAATACTTCCATACAACCTTCTTTCAACCCCTTTCCCGGGATAAAAAGTAGCCTATGTCCTTTCTCAGGGTCTAAACTATCTGTGTACCAAATTTCATTTAAATCGGTTCAGTAGTTTTAGCAGAAAAGTGAGACAGACGGACAGACAGACAGAGTTACTTTCGCATTTATTATATTAGTATGGATTATAAGTAGGTAAGTAGTGGTGGCCTTGAGGCTTAGAGTAAACCCACGGTACACACCTCTGATTTTTCCAAGTTGTGTGTGTGTGTTCACAATTAATTATGTATTACGTGCTTTAACGGTCAAGAAAAGTAAGTTGTAGAGAAGGACTGTGCCCTGTAGTGGGCTGATGATAATGATGATGACGCTTTTGTATTAAGTCATTGAGTTTAAGAACAGAACATCGATTAACCGAAATACTTCATAACTGAAATGCTATTGGGCCAGATTTGTTATCTACTTTGTTTGTCTCTCACTAGTTTTAATAACTTGAAGCATAGATTACATACTGATATACTGAACGCCATGTACAATTATAATTAAAAAATTAACTTCCCAACGCTTGAAAGAATTAATAAATAAAAAAAATCCAACCATACTAACAGTTCTTATTTCAGTATTTAACATTCGGATAAATATAAATAAGTAAAATAAATAAATAAACCCAACAGTGACCTACATAGTTCTGACCCCACACTGAGATCAAGTCCTGTGTCGTGGTATTAGAAACTACGAGAGGCTATTCGGCTTCACAAACACCCAGACACAGAACAAATATTAGTGGGTGAATAAAAACAATGTTATGAGGAGGGATGAATCGTACGTAGGTAAAAAGGTGATGGATATGAAAGTTGATGGATGGGCGAGCAGAGGAAGGCCAAAGAAAAGATAGATGGAGTGCGTGACTGAAAATATGAAAGAAAAAGGAGTGAATGAAGACATGACGGCTGATAGGGATGTGTGGAAGGATAAAACATACTGCGCCGACCCCAAATGAAATTGGGAACAGGGCAAGGAGATGATGATGACGATGATGAATAAAAACAAATAGCAACGCGTTACCTGGTGAAGTGTGCGCCGGGCGGCAGCATGGTGGGGTCGACCCTGATGGAGAAGGGTCGGGGCGCGTTCATGAGGTCGAGGTGCTGCGGCGCGCACACCCAGCCCGCGCCACAGCTCAGCGCCAGCCGCACGCCGAACTGCAGCTGCCGAGACATCACCGCCGCGTCTGCACACACACACACACTGTAACACGCTCCTCACACTGGGGCACGGACTTTTATTATTTTCTCGGGGGGAGGGGGTTTACAGGCTTAAGGGGTTCGCTGTGACCTGGAAACTTTATTAAGGGTTCATGAAATGAAAAGTTTGAGAAACCCTGCTCTATAACAATATACTTTACACTTACAATGCTGAAAATACTCCGCAACTGAGGTTTATACAGACTGAAATCTCTCTAATTCTATAATCAGGCTGGCAAATATTACATATACCTAATTACATGATTTAAAACAATAAAAAAAAAGTATTTTACATGTAACCAAATACTCAATACTTAAAAAGTTACATATCCCTATTCACGCTATATGAATATAATGCTTTTATCCATAATCCTAACAACTTAATTGTAATTATGCAGGAACTATGCAAGTATGTCAAAATGACTTCAATTGTGTATTTGTGTGTTTTGATTTCAATATCAAATATCTATATCGATTTTTTCTTACTAATTACAAATAAAAGTCTAAATACACGGTAAACATTAAAAATACAACATACCCGAGTTAGTAAACGAAAACTTTATCATATTAATTTCTTCGAAGTCGCACTTTTTCGTGCCTAAGGAACGTAACACAAATTATCGGAGTATTTCTTTCTTTGTTGATGAAGATTGTATTTCAAAAGAATTTACCAGCACGACTTTTATTTAAGGATATGGGCTAGAAATATAAATAGTGATGTAACACACTACCAACTGTAAGAAAATTACCATTAGAGATCAACTTTATTGTCCCTTTTTGTTGACATATTTTTCAATGGTCTGTCAAATAAACCAGCCATTGAAATCATGATAATTTTAGTTCCAACATTAAGTTAACTCTCTTTATCCTACCTCATATAGTTTATAATCATCTTATAACTTGTTAAAACTTCTATATCCTTTTTCACATGTAAGAAAATCATCAAAATAAAATCCTGTTACGGGTATTAAAAAATGCGAGAGACTTCTCAATCTCACAAACACCCCAGACCCGAAACAAATATTTGTGGATCAGACAAACATTTTTCTCAGTGCAGGGATCGAACCCGCGGCCTCTCATTTCGCAAGCTAGTGTCTAGCCAACTGCTCCACGGGGCTGTCAGAATGAACACTTACTATCAGTGTCTTCATGTTCATGCACGAACTGTGGCTCCACTGTAATGCTGATATCCTTGGCCACATCATTGAGTTTGGGCCTGAGGAAGATGCCCTTGCCGTTTGAGGGACCGCACTGTATACTGAACGTCACGTCACGTTCAGGCTGGGCGTGGTAACTCGACAGGATTTCAAAGGCCTGCAAGAGACAAAATGATAAATAAATATATCCGACTATATGCTTGTAAACTTGTAATATTGTTTGCTTGAAGAATATGTTCACTATTGTTTTTTTGGCATTTTATACACTGTATCGACATGAAAAGTACATTATACTAAGGTCATTAAGTAGGAAAAAACCTATTTTTAAGTAAATTAAAATAATTGATTTGTATAGTTTACTAGCAGTGATGGCCTCGAGGTTTAGGCGCGCGGTCGAGAATTTCGGCGGTCGCAGGTTCAAACCCCAGGCACACACCTCTGACTTTTTCGAAGTTATGTGTGTATTCACTTGCTTTAACGGTGAAGGAAAACATCGTGATAAAACCTGCACACCTAAAAAGTTCTTAGGAATTTCTTAGGTGTGTAGTCCGCCAACCCGCACTAGGCCAGCGTGGTGGACTAAGGCCTAAACCCTCTCAGATGTAGAGGAGGCCCGTGCCCAGCAGTGGGACGTATTTGGGCTGATGACGATGACGATAGTTTACTAATACGTTAAAAGCGAAAAAGAACATTATCACATTTTATATAGCGAGAGTGAGCATAGGAAGATATGTAATTAATATAATTTCTATTCATACCTTTTCAATGTTGAGTAGTCCGCAGCCCTGCGCCCAGGGCTCCACGTGCGGCAACACCGTGGCGGAGTTCTCCAGTGCACGTTTCAGGGAGAATGGAGAATATGGCAGCGACTTCGCCTTCAGACCAGATATAAGAGCACCTGAAATGTAATAATTGATTAAAATTTCAAATTAAAAAGTAAGGTTTTTAAGTAATGAGTATGTAAAAAAATTCACCTAAAGCGCCGGCCACATGGGGCGCCGCCATTGAAGTACCATTCATTAGCTGACAATTTCTAAGTGTAAATCTGGAAATATAAAATTATTACTTTAGTAACATTGTTTTGTTTCATCATCAGCAGCCGAGTGGGTTTAGGCCTTATTCCTTGTTTTGTTTAAATAGATATATTGTAATGCTATGATACCGAAAAAATATGCAGATTGGATTTCTAACGCTCATTATTTAGTTTAGTTAAAAAAAATACATTCTTTTTGCCAAGAATCAGTCCAGATAATTGACACTACTTCACCTAATACCATACTGTATTTTTAAAGATTGTATTGATTACAATCATTCTAGTGACCATTGACATTATCTTAAATAAATAAATAAATACACCCAACAGTCACATACATAGTTCTGACCCCACACTAAGATACAAGTCTTGTTTTGTGGGTATCAGAAACTACGAGAGACTTTTCGGTCTCACATACACCTAGACCCGAATCAAATATTTGTGGATCACAAAAACATTTGTCTCGGTGCGGGGATCGAACCCGCGGCCTCTCGTTTCGCAAGCTGGTGTCTAGCCAACTGCGCCACGGGGCTGTCATGGGCTTATCCATAACTATTCCACGTTTCCCTTATTTGCAATACATTGCGGGTTTTGTTCTGTCCGCCCTACTCGGGCCGTGAGGTAGGCAGCAATGTATGTAGTACCTGGCGACGGGCGCGACGGCCCCGCCGGGCGCGCACACGCTGATGGCGAGCGCTCCGTCGGCGGCGGGCCCGCGCGAGCTCCAGCTGAAGGCGCCGCTGCGAGCCTTGGCGCGGAGAGAGTACGCCGCGCTGGACATCTCCGCAGACACGAACGCACCCACGCCTGCCCAACATCTCGCATCAATTCATTGAACGGGTGCTATTTGTGTGGACTGGTCTGAATATTTTTGCTTATTTGTATTTATGAACTTATCCCATCTTAAATTTATAATTTAACCTAGTTAAATGTCAGTTTCTCTATTCAAGATGACTATGTTATTCTCATATTCAATACAACAGTCTGGAATTGTATTAATGAACTGCTCTAATTTGGGAAATTCATTCTTTGTATAAATATTGTAAACTATCTCTTGATTGGAAAAGAGTAACACTAGAGTTTCTTGCCCGTTCTTCTATAGTGATGACTGCCTTCCGAACAGGGTGGTACACCAAATTTTGAAATGACTGAACCTAAGTGATGTACCTATTTGACATTTTATGGATTCAATAAATATAATTTAATTTCATTGAATTATGAGAAGTTACCCTTAACTTCTCGTTTGTTGATAAAATCCGGTTGCACATTGCCAATACAATTATCATATTGCAGTATGTTGATATTATATTTAAATTAATAATATTATTGCGAAAGTATCTCATTCTCATAGCTGAACTACTGAATATTTTATTGATATTAAAAAAAACTATTGCTATATTAAAAAAAGATCAGCATAAATAAAGGACTTAAAATAGACAAATGATAAAACCATATTTATGCATGAATCCCCAAACCATGCATGTTTTTGATTATAAATGATGTTTCAAAGCTAATGTGTGACAATTGTCCGTCGGTATGTGTACCTATGAGTACCGGGTGCGCGATGTCCGGGGGAGCCCCCACGGTGCAGAGCGCGGGCCCGTGGTTGCCGCCAGACACCACCCACGCCACGCCGTACCGCTGCACCACCTCGCGCATTATCTCACCCACACGACTGGAAATACACAATTACATTCATACATACATCACATACACACATACACAAACTCACGCCTGCATTCCCCGAAGGGGTAGGCAGAGGTGCATTTCTGCACCCACATTTCGCCAAGTATGTATCAGTCCCACGTAATAGGGGGCGAGCCTATTGCCGTTTTTCGGCCACAATTCCAGACTCCGTGCTGTTACCGAGAATTTCCTAATGAAAAAACCCAATAACACTTTGCCCGACCCGGGAATCGAACCCAGGACCTCTAGATCGCACGGCACATACTTGTACCGCGAGACCACGAGGCAGTCATACATACATGTTTCAAGGTATGCCAATATAAAACATACTATTCATAATCATCAGCTCATATACGTCCTACTGCTGGGCACGGGCCTCCTCTACAACTGAGAGGGTTTAGACCTTAATCCACCACGCTGGCCTAGTGTTGGCGGACTACACACCTAAGAACCTCCTAATAACTTTTAGGTGTGCAGGTTACATCACGATGTTTTCCATCGCCGTTAAAGTACGTGTTAATTCGTTGCAAATACACACATAACTTCGAAAAATCAAAGGTGTGTGCCTGGGATTTGAACCCGCGACCGTCGAGTTTCTCGACCGCGTGCCTAAACCTGAGGCCATGACGACTCTAGTATTCATAAGGTGTAATTGTTTCTGAATCAACTGGTGTCTGCCATGTGTCAACTGGCAAAAGACGGCATAGTTTTTGTAGCCAGTTTTCACTTTATTGGCAGCGCATTGCAACTTTACTACCAATATCACTTTGGTGTGTCAGCATAAAAATGTATACTCTATGTTCCTGTCTCATTCTTCCCACCTGCATTGTTTTTCTAAGAAAGTAACAATCGCTTCCTTTTCTAAACCATCAATGATTTAGAAAAAAAATCAACTGACTGCCTCGTGGTCTCGCAGTACAAGTATGTGCCGTGTGATCTAGAGGTCCTGGGTTCGATTCCCGGGTCGGGCAAAGTGTTATTGGGTTTTTCTATTAGGAAATTCTCAGTAGCAGCACGGAGTCTGGAAATATGCCCGAAAAACGGCAATAGGCTCGCCCCCTATTACGTGGGACTGATACATACCTGGCAAAATGTGGGTGCCGAAGTGCATCTCTGCCTACCCCTTCAGGGAATACAGGCGTGAGTTTATGTATGTGTATGTATGTAAAAAAAATCTATGATAAAAATGTATGATCTTACAATGACCTTGACAGTAACCTTGAGGTTAAATTACGCCAAAATTACCCACCCAGCATTGGACCAGTGCGCGTGCTCGCCGTAGCTCATGTTGATGACGTCGATGCGCGTGGCGCGGGCCAGCTGCATGACCTTGAGGCAGGCGCGCACGAGCGCCGTGCCCGTCTCCATGGAGCCGAGGCGACTGTCGCCGATGGTGAGCGACACGAGGCGCGCGCCCGGCGCCACGCCGTTGCGCTCCGGCTCGTCCGCGAAGTACCCCGCCGCGATGGCCGCCACGTGGGTGCCGTGGGTTGCTGTCGACATGCCAGTACATACATGTTATAGCCTACACTCTTCTGATTCTCATACAGCTGACTATCACTAATATGTAAAATAGTAAAAAAAAAAAAAAAGTTTATTTATACGAGGTGTACAAATAAAAGATGTTATACTGTCATTGCTTTATTATGAGTTACGCGAACGCGACGGTGTCCAAACGCTAACTAACTCGTACCTAATTCACGAACTATATAAAATTGCAAGATATGCGGAAATCCGTACACATATGTTTATAGCCAAACACTTTCCTGACAGCACTGGCAGTACTTCCATAGAAGCACAATAGCGTTACATATTAATTGTGCAATGTCTAGTTTATAATAGTTTTTTTTTTATGGAGTCTTGATTCAACAAATTACTTTTGTTAAATAAAAATTTAAAGCTTAAAGATTTATTATTCGGAAATTTGAGAGGCAAACTGGGATTTTGGGCTTCAATAGAAGTATCGCCACGGCCTGAAAGCTCCAGAGACTCTTACAAAAAGTATTTAAAAAAGAGCATTATAGAATAATAGATGACTAAAAAAACAGCAACAAAAAATTAGACGATTTTTTTTATTGTTTTTTGCCAGTGATAAATTTCATATACTTAAAAAATTTAATTTGGATAATGTATTGTATAAAAGTAGAGTAGCCATAGAGAGGCCGGAATGAAGACGACTGGAGGAGGCCTTTGCCACGTGGCAAGCGGACACACAAAAGTGGAAAAAAGTGGAGATATATGAATGATTATGGAAACATAAACATGAATGTGTCCGAAGAAAAGGCTTAATCCATACTAATATTATAAATGCGATTGTAACTCTGTCTGTCTGTCTGTCTGTCTCGCTTTCCTGCTAAAACTACTGAACCGATTTAAATGAAATTTGGTACACAGATAGGTTGGAGCCTGGGAAAGAACATAGGATACTTTTTATCCCGGAAAATGTAGTATTCCCGTGGGAATGGGTATAAGTAGCTCTGTCAATATTCTGCTTTTACGCCTAAACCGTTTGACCGATATGAATGAAGTCTTTTACATATATAAATGTGATCCTATGAAGTAACATAGACTATATTTTATCCCAAGAATATGTAGGGTTCCCGTGGGATAAGCATATAATGTAATGCAAAAGTAACACTGCCTATGCTATGCTTTCACGCCTAAACCATTTGACCGATTTAGATGATTTTTAGTATGGGGGTAGATGGGACCCACCCAAGAAACATAGGATACTTTATATACCGGAAAATGTAGTATTCCCGTGGGAATGGACTTTCACGCCTAAAATATTCACCCGATTTATATGAATTTTGCTATGGACTTAAATAGAACCCTATGAAGTAACATAGACTATATTCTATCCCGGGAATATGTAGGGTTCCCGTGGGATGAGCATATAATGTAATGCAAAAGTAACGCTGCCTGTGTTATGCTTTCTCGCCTAAACCATTTGACGATTTAGATGAGTTTTAGTCTGAGGGTAGATAGGACCCACTGAAGCAACATAGGATACTTTTTATCCCGGAAAATGTAGTATTCCCGTGGGAATGGGCTTTCACGTCTATACTATTCGTCCGGTTTATATGATTTTTGGTGTGAATATAAATGTGACACTATGAAGTAACATAACCTACGTTTTATCCCGGGAATATGAAGGGTTCCCGTGGGATGAGCATATATTGTAATACGAAAGTAACAATGCCTGTGTTATGCTTTCACACCTAAACCATTTTGACTGATTTGGATGATTTTTTGGTATGGACAAAAATGAGACCTTAAAAAAGGACATAGGCTATTTTTTTTAAATCCTTATCCTTACTTAATATTATAAATGCGAAAGTAACTCTGTCTGTCTGTCTGTCTGTCTCGCTTTCCTGCTAAAATTTCTGAACCGATTTAAATGAAATTTGGTACACAGATAGTTTAGACTCTGAGAAAGGACTTTTTATCAAGGAAAAGGGGTTTTAAGGGGGGATGAAAAGTTGTATGTAAGTATTGTCATTTTTAAAGCTAGAAGCTTGAAACTTATTTTTGTTGATTAGATATAAATAAATATGACATTCAAAGTTTGTAAAAAAATGTACCTTTAAGGGGGTAAAATAAAAATAGGGGTGAAAGTTTGTGTGGAAATTCGTCATTTTTGAAGCTAGAATGATGAAACGACGTGTAGACGACTGTAACTATACGAGTATTTCTGTTACGCTTTCACGATTAAATCATTTGACCGATGTAAACGATTTTTAATATGGACATAAATGGGACTCTGTGGAGTAAAATAGACTACAACTTATTTTCATTCTGAAACCAACCCTGTAGTCTACGCGGACGGAGTCGCGGGCAAAAGCTAGTAATAATAATAAAAATTGTATAAAATGTACTGACAGCACATGCCGACGACCTCGAGCGTGTTTCCGTCGTCGTGCACGTTGATGCTGACGGTCATCTCGTCGAGCGGCGTGAGGTGCGAGTGCTGGTGCGTGGCGCTGTACTCGCCCAGGCACGGACCCGCCGACAGCTCGCCGCACTCCGACGTGTCGATGCACGCTCTGGAAACATGCACAACAATCCCTATTGAACACTCTCAATTTTCTTATCCTACAAATATTAAGGAAATTTTTGAAAAAAGGCTACACAATGAGTTTATAATACTAAAAAAAAAAACATCTGTCCTTGCTACCTTATAACTTCAAGATTGGAATGCTATCAGTCTGAAATTAGTCTACAGTTCAACATAAAAAATTAAAGTCGTGATGGCCTCGAGGTTTGGGCACGCGGTCGAGAATCTCGACGGTCGCGGGTTCAAACCCCAGGCACACACCTCTGACTTTTCGAAGCTATGTGTGTATTCACAATGAATTATCACGTACTTTAACGGTGAAGGAAAACATCGTGATGAAACCTGCACACCTAAAAGTTCTTAGAAATTTATTAGGGGTGTAGTCTGCCAACCCGCACTAGGCCAGCGTGGTGGACTAAGGCCTAAACCCTCTCAATGGTAGAGGAGGCCCGTGCCCAGCAGTGGGACGTATATGGGCTGATGATGATGATGATGAGTTCAACATTAAATGACTTAATGAAGTAAATAGAAATTTAAGCACATTATAGCTTGTAGTAATGTATTTTCTCTTCTAAAAAATGATTCCAAAATGCAAGGTGCATTTTCAATTTAAATTATTTGATTTATAAAAAAAAACATTGTAAGTCAAACCTCCAAACTTCTCCATCGTGGAACAATACACAATCATATGTAGGTCCAAGGTCTGTGTACTTCTTCTCAGCAGCTTGAAGCACCTCAACTCTTGCTTCAAGCTCTTCCTTTATTTGCTTCTCTTCAGCAGTTAATGTGGAATTCTTTGATACTGCAAAGAAAAATTAAATGTTCTGTTTCATATCCCAGTGAACACATGACCTTAAAATGATGTCATACGTAGATCATACAGAAATCATCAAATTTTATGACGTAGTGACGTAAACATGACGTAATGGTGACTTTATTTATGACCTCAATATGAAGTCATATTGGATTACATCATTATGACATGGTACTGACATTAAATTTGACTTTAATATGACGTCATCTTCATGAATCCAATGCTACGTACATGATACGTCATATACCGTCATTCGGGTGACGTCATGTCGAAGTCATGTTCTGACGTAAAAGTTACATAAGAATTTCATCATATTCTTACATAAAATATGAATCAATATTTTGATATAAAATTTACGTAAAAATTCCATCACATTCCCGACTAGAAAAACATAAGGCGCAACCAGATCATGTATCTGGACCCGATCAGGATAGAATGAGGCATGCCAGATCCGGCAAGCCCTATCAGGACCAGATCTGGTCCAGATAAGGATAGCCTGATGTTAAATATAATCAAGTAATGGTAAGGCATACTGGATCAGGACCAGGTCTGGTCCAGATAAGGATAGCCTGATGTTAAATGTAATCAAGTATGGTAAGGCATACTGGATCAGGGCCAGGTCTGGTCCAGATAAGGATAGCCTGATGTAAAAAAAATTCAAGTATGGTAAGGCATACTGGATCAGGACCAGGTCTGGTCCAGATAAGGATAGCCTGATGTTAAATGTAATCAAGTATGGTAAGGCATACTGGATCAGGACCAGGTCTGGTCCAGAAATGTAATTTAATATACAAATGTAGGCTTATCAAAAAAAATAATAAACTAAAGAGTTATTAAAATATTTTGTGTAGGTATAATACCTATAACAAAAATATGTGTATCAAACATAAATAAATATCCTGATATCTAAGTGTGTTGTGCATTAAATATAAAATTACATTGAATTGTATTCAATAAATAAAAAATTACAAAAATATTAATATAAACATGAAGGGTAACACTCGTTGAGAAACAAGTACGTCTTCAACTTTTATATTTCTAACAACTTTTATATTTTAAAATATCAATCCGTCTTGCAACTGACAATTCCAACAACTGAGCTCGACTCGAACTGCTCAGCGACACCATTTTTATACACATCAATTGACGGTCTTATTTTTAAATATTTTTATAAAGTCCAATAATTAATTTATATTAATCAAGATTATATTCTCATTAAAGTTATTGACAATTTTAATTATACTTATAAGTAATAAAATCATCAATATGCAATTTTACTATTACTACAATATTTTAGTAAAAGGTCTGTACGCATAAGCTTTTAATAATGTAAATATATAATATTGTAAGGTATTATAATGAAATACATTTATAATTACTAAATATTACTATTTAGGCTAACAAACACAACATTAGCAACGCATGGGGTGTATAATATAAATTGCGTGACGTCATGAAGCAACATGTCGGAACTTGTTCACCGTGTAGTTGAAGTGTTTATCATTTAAAGACTTTTGTGTCATAAAAAAGCATTATTGAATGTATCACTAATTATACTTTTTATATTATTTAAAATTGTATATCGATTAGTATATTAATGTAAAATATAATGTAGGTGAAGATTAAATAAGTTCAATACAAAAACCTAATCACCTTAACAGTACATAGTTAAGAATAATTAATATATATTGTATGTTAAACAAAAAAAAGTGTATCAAGTACTATAAACCTATATCTAGACATTTACTCAGTGTGTATGTGTAAAAAATACGAACTTGTGGACTAAACTAACTAAATACAAATTTATGTGTTGTGTGTAAAGCTTCGTTTTTAAGTTTAATTACCTACGTAAAACATTCAAGGTTAGTAAAAAATCATTGAAAAAATACATTACAATTCTTTGCTATTTTTAAAATAATTTTATATTTCAATAATCCGTTTTTTTTTCAGATGACTTATACTTATGCATTAGTTTTATTTGTAAATGATTCATCCAATAAAGAAATTGATATACTACCAAGTTCTTGGTTAGATCATTACAAAGAATATGGTGGTGGTAAATATATGCCTGAATCATTGTTAAAAAGTGCTAAGTATTGTAAATTATTACAAACAATGGTGAAACATTGTGATGAGCCTGATCCGACATGGCCAACGTTTCATGTTCAAATATGTGGCACAGCAGGTAATTTATTGTTATTTGAATTATAGATTTGTGAGAATTGATATCTTATTGTCAGAATAATAAGAAAGTAATGCATAATTACAATTAATGTTATCAGAAACAATGGAAGAGGCAGAGGAAAAAATAATAAGATTGGACAAAGAACCCTATGCTTTCTCTACTGATAATGAGCAGTCTAAAGCAAAAGCAGCTGCTGTAGAAAAAACTTCCAAATTAAAAGCATTATCAAAGGATTGATTAAAAATATATAATATATTTAGCCAAACAGCGGTAGAGTTGACTGACAAACCCGCTGAAATTGCAGGTAATATTTATTGTTTAAAATGTAAATATTGTTCAATAATTAATAATAATTTTTTTACTAATAACTATAACTTAAAATAAAAATCAACTCAAATTTGAGGGACATAAATATGGGTATAGAAATAGCACATAAAGATGTACATTAACAACAATTATGAAGATATAAGATACATTAATTAAGATAATTAAAATACATTAATGCTATAAAGCAAGAAAGATAAAAAAAATAAAATTAAAATACATATATGAAAGATCTAATATAATATGTAGTTGCTCTATCTGACAATGTTGAAATTTATACTTTTCTCTTTATGGGAAAAATACTACATAATATGCAATGAAATAATATTTATTTAATCTATAAAATGTTAAATACATCACTTAGATTCAGTCATTTCAAAATTTTGTGTATCACCCTGTTCGGAAGGCAGTCATCACAAGAATAATTATAAAGAAGAAATATTGATACATATTAAAGACTGAATTTCTCAAATTAAAGCAGTTCATTAATACATACATACATACATAGCATACATGCATACATACATACATACATAACCACACGCCTGTATTCCCGGAAGGGGTAGGCAGAGATGCATTTCTGCACCATTTTTTTTATTATTACTTATTTAATTAAATACATAATTAATTCAAATTTTGTATTTTAGATGCAAGAAGACATAAATACCAAAATAACCAAGAAATTATTGCAATAAATTGCATCAAGCATTGTCTTCAGTATTGAATAATGCTAAAGATTGGGATGGCTATGGGATGGGTAGCCAGGATCAAAAAACAAACATCTAATGAAGATAAATCACAAGCAAATAATAGCTTTTATTTTATTTACTTTAAAGAAAAAAAACTGTGTAACCAAAACAAAAATAAAAATGATATTTAAATTAAAAACAAAAAAAAATTGGAAAAATTAAATGTAAATAAATATAATAATATGTTAAGTAAAATATTTATAATATCAATTCATAAATAGTTTTTTTTTTTATTAAACATATTTTTCAAGGCTATACATTCATGTTTTTTTTAAAGGACCGGACCGGGCATACTCTATTTGGATCAGGCAAGGTTTTATAACGCAGATGATTGATTTGAATAATGAAAAAATGGAATACAACCCGACTATAAATTTTTTCGTGTTCCTTAGAAGGACCGGACCGGGCATGCCCGATCTGGACCAGATAAGGTATGTAACGCAGAAGATTGGTCTGGACCCGATCACCACCACCACCACTAGGCCAGCGTGGTGGTCTAAGGCCTAAACCCCCTCAATTGTAGAGGAGGCCCGTGCCCAGCAGTGGGACGTATATGGGATGGGATCATACGTACGTCATGTTTATTACGTAAAAGTCTTACGTCAAGAAGTGTGAAATAATGATTCACAGGTGACTCAAATCTGACCTATATCTTACGTAAATCCTGACATAGCGCAATATCATATTGACGTCACTTTGACGTAATCGTGTTTACTGAGATATATGACACCTCTATGACATCATTGTTATATCAGCTTAAGGTCAGTTAGGTAATAATGATGTCAACTGGACATCATACGTACGTCATGTTTATTACGTCAAAGTCTTACGTCAAAAAGTGTGAAATAATGATTCACAGGTGACTCAAATCTGACGTATATCTTACGTAAATCCTGACATAGCGCAATATCATATTGACGTCACTTTGACGTAATCGTGTTTACTGGGATGTTAATTTTAGAAATAACAATCTTTACCTTTGAAATAAAAATATGTCAGAATTATTACTTTCAAGACAAGAATTCATAGTTAATCAATACTGAAAAGGATATAAAGAATGACATTGATTTATTCCATATTTACATTGAGGTAACATTGGACATACATAATGGGAGTATATTACTCATGAGTATCATATAGGTACTTAAATTATAAATCATCATCAATAGTTTAAAAAATATTAAAAAGTGTAAAATTGATGATTCAAAAGAACTTGTAGAAGTCTATTTGAATAAAGAAAATTTAACTTTGACTTTGACATCATCATCAGCCCGAATACGTCCCACTCTCTCTTCTACAACTGAGAGGGTGTAGGCCTTTGTCCACCACGCTGGCCTAGTGCAGGTTGGCGGACAAAAAAAATATAAATAACGAAGAGAAAAATATGATGTTGAACTACCATAATTTACAATGAATATCACATAATGTTTAACAAAATACTGATCAAAAGTTTATGAAAAAGAACAGCAAAGTTGTATAATATAATTTAACTAAAAAGTGATTGGAAAAACTGCCAGAACTAATATTATATGTAATAACTAACCAACATCATTTTCAAATTCCTGTAATTTTTTATTAGCTTCCGCAAAAGCTGGCTTGTGTCCTTTGTCCCAAAGATGCTCTTTCCGATGCTCCTGTATTCTTTCCTTCAGTTTTGTTGGATATAGACTGAAGGGATGCATTACACCTATGCGCCATTCTCCTGATGGATTTTTCCATGTTTCTGGTATCTGAAAAGAGAAATTAATGATATCAAGTAAAGGCATATGTACATGGAGATTAAAATAAAAATGGGGGAAAACATAAGTTAGCAAATAAATTTTAGAACAAGTCAAATTCAAGCACTTTTATCATTCAAATTAAGGATCAAGAGGTCAATAATTTTTCAAGGTCAACAATGATATTTTGGTATTTAAGGCAAATAATGATCCTCTGAACATATTACTTGTCTATCAATTTTGTGGTTATTATTTATTTATTTAAGCCTTTTCTTCGGACACATTAATGTACAATCACTCATATATATCCATTTTCTTCCACCTCTGTGTGTCCGTTTGCCACTTGGCAAAGGCCTCCTCCAGTCGTCTCCATTCCGGCCTCTCTATGGCCACTCTACCCCATGCCACACCTGCAACCCGTCTGATATCGTCGTCCCATCTTTTTTGGGGCCTACCCCTCCTTCTTTTTCCTTCTCTTGGGTACCATTGCGTGGTTATTTTGCTCCATTTGTCTTTCCCTCTGATCGTGTGGCCTGCCCATTTCCACTTTTGTCTCCTTATTTTTAGAGTTATGTCTGAAACTTTAGTTTTGCTTCTAATGTTGCTGTTCTTGACTTTATCCTTTCTTTGTATGCCAATCATACTCCTTTCCATGGCATGTTGACATACGGAGAGTTTGTTTGTTACATGTTTTGTTAAAGCCCATGTTTCGCTCCCGTATGTGAGCACAGGTAGGATGCATGTGTTAAATAATTTGCTTTTCATTGAGATGTGTAGATTTTTATCCTTCATTACTTCTTTTAGGCCCCAATATTTCTTCCAGCTGTTTGCAACTCTTCTTTCTGCTTCTTTATTTTCATTGTCCTCAGGAGACATCAGTTGGCCAAGGTATATGTATTCTGTAACATAAGAGATTTGATTCTGGTCCACTGTTACAGGGTCTTTGTTACCGTTGGTCATGATTTTCGTTTTCTGTGGGTTTAGTTTCAATCCAGCCTTTTCACTTTCCGAAGCTATATCGCTTAACATCTTGTTAAGATCTGCTGATGATGTTGCAAGTAACACAATGTCATCAGCGAATCGTAGGTGTGATAGCGTGCGGCCATTAATGGTTATACCCATGTCTCTCCATTCCATGTTCCTGAAGATCATCTCTAGTACGGCTAGAAAGAGTGTTGGTGAAAGGGGGTCACCCTGTCTCACGCCTTTTTGTATTTCAAACTTATTTCCTTCTTTTTCTAGTCTGATGCGACTAGAAAAAGAATTTTGTGGTTAATTACTCTAAAATATATTATTTCTAGAATTACAATATATTATCAGGCCGTGAAAGTCTGAAATTTTGTCCTACACTTACTCTTTATTTCATACCTACTTCTCAGTGTATTGTGAATCCACTAAACTTGGATAACTTTTTGTCTTGACGTTTTTTTTTATTTAAAAGTACTAAGAATATCCTCATTTGTTTTTTGAACACAGGATAATACAAAGTTTATTTAATATATAAAAATTATAACATTATAACATATTTTGAATACTGCATTTACCTGTAACCACTAAACCAAACTATGTACTTTAGGGAAAATATGCCTTCAATTTCATGAGCCGTAGGTATTCAGGCAATAGCTCTACCTATAAAATATTATCTTTGTATATGATGATTTTAGTTCATTGTGTTTTTTGGAAGTTAAAACAAAGCCTTACTTACAAAATTCCTCCTTTTATAAATAGGAAAAGATGAAAGATGTTTACTATAATTATTTATGAATAATCAACATCTAAGTCTCCTTATTATTTGGCAACAACTCTTCATGTAATAGCCCTTTTGCATAGAGCATATATAACCCTCTCAGTTGTAGAGGAGGCCCATGCCCAGCAGTGAGACGTGTTTGGGCCGATGATGATAGAGCATAGTAATACTATTAGGCTTAATACTCAGTACTGGATTTACCAATATGTATGTATCAAGGTGCATGATTATCAATGACCAATCAAAATAATTAGATTGTCCTCATAATATACATATAAGGTTGCCATGACTATGTAAATAACTGGTTTGCATAATTGTCAAAGGCAAATAAAAGTCTACAGCGTTTTAAAATGTATTTAAAGTAGCTTATCAGGAAAATTGTATCATTTATTATTATCCATTTAAATTTGTGTATGTTATAAATAGTAAATTCTAACTTTAGGAAAATTGTTTAATGAGGAAAAAGACAGTTAATTTCTTAATAAAATAACATTAAATACATTTATTTCGAGGATCCCAATCTGAATTCTACTGATGGTGGTTGAACTCGTGAAGAGTTACCAAAAATTGCACAAGGGTAAATGAACTAAAACAACACCTATAAAAACACAACAATGATGAATCAAAATTGTACTTCATTATTAAAACACTATTTTGTTTATTAATTTTATCGTTGTCCACTTAGAAAATGCCAAATTACCTTTAATTTTCTTCCAGTAATGCCTGTGATACAACCATCCACAACTTTTTTTACAATAGTGGTGGTATCAACATCCCCGCAGCCGCTACAGTCAAACCTCTCTATGACCTTCGTCTGACCCGTACTCGTGACCTGCAACCCCAAGAAAATTAATTATTAAAAGAAAAACAAAAAAACTTTAACCAAACAATCGTGACAAGACAGAAAAAAATACCTTTAGTCCTTCAGCTGCAGGATCGACGCCAGAATCAAAAATTGCTATAATTGTATCCCGACCGTCATATTCTGGATATTTGTTTAAAAATGAGACGACCCCTGTCTCTTTTTTCGGCATTAATCCCCATACGGGGAAGTCACAGTCGATAGGGACGTCTGCCATTTTTGATGATTCTAAGTCAAGTGTTGGAAGAAAAAAAAAAATTTGCAAAATGATTTATAATGTTGCAAATTAACGAAACTGTGTCAGATAAATAATTATAATAAATTACTTGACGATTAAACAATAGAAACTATTATTTTTTATGTATTGAAAAGAAAAGTAACATTTCTATTTCTAAACATATTTTACGATCTAGGTTATCTACTAAAACTTTTTTTTTTTTAATAAAAATAATAAAATGACATTGGCTGCATATAAAAAATAAATATATTAGTTGGCTGACGTACGCGTAGGTACACAAAAATGTGGTTTAATATTTTGCCCTCATTTGCTATTATTACAGCCAGTGTAGGGTTACCTGGTCTTGGCCTGTGGTGGATACATTATCTCGTATTAGGAAATGTAAGTTATCTTTGTAATGATTCTTAGTTCAGTTTATTCCCCTTTTAGTAACTGCTAGTAGGATTTGATGGTCGCCACCAGTTAAGAATATCGCCACGATGTCTTTTACCATCGCAAGGGGCGATAGGGTCTATCGAGATAGGCTGGCCGTACGGCAGCACTGGCGTAGTCTAACCAAAAGTCATATCAACAGTGGGAGCAGAGCGTGTCTATTCGATCGTAGAAGCACATTTTAATATGAGCATTCATGAATGCTTCGTGGCATTTTATCTTTGGTATATTGCGCACAGTTCTATAAACTAGTGATCGCTACTGAACAGTTGTTTGTTTAGCATCCTGGATCCAGCCAGACCGTAACTCAATGACTGTGACGACAAAATTCAAAAGCTTAACGTAACAACTTAAACAAACACAAAAATAAAAGGCGATTAGAGTAATTAGGCCGGCCGTGATAACCGTTATTATTTTTATGATAGTAAATAATAAATACACCCAACAGTCACATACATAGTTCTGACCCCACATTAAGATACGAGTCTTGTGTCGTGGGTATCAGTAATTACGAGAGACTTTTCATTCTCACAAACACCCAGACCCGAAACAAATACTTGTGGGTCACACAAACATTTATCTCGGTGCGGGGATTGAACCCGCGGCCTCTTATTTCAAAAATATATCCTATACCTAAGTATTGTACGCTTTATTTCAATATCAGTGAACATAGGCTTGCCCGCACATTTGTATTCTAATATACATAAATTTTGGGCTTTCCAAACACATATAAAATCAATAACGAACAACAAATTTTGACTAGAGACCATTTTTTTTATCGAACGGAAATTAAATTAATTAATTTAATGAAAGATTACCTCTTGTTTTATGATCACGAATTTCTTGGTCACATTGAGTGCTAATATATGACCGATGATGGATTTCTGGCAATACACAGTTAACTGTCACTTTGTGTACCGATACACTTGTGTAATATTTTGTACGAAAACTCGATAAAATGTGGTACGAAATTCTGCCTAGTTTCTTCATTATCACAGCCGCGTTGGGTCTACCAGGATGGGGCTTATATCACATTCACAATTTGAGCCTTGGCAATGTAAGTATCTGTATAATAAGTATTAGGTAACACTGTATACCTTGAAGATTTAATTTTACTCATCACAGATAAAAAATCTCATTCAAGATATCATCACATTAAATTTTAATATGTTCACTCAATACCAATAGGCTGGAAAATGTTGCATGGGCTTAGTTATAAACGTGAGAACAAAATTTATGTTTTAAAAAATTGTCTTTGTCATTGTTGTTATGGTTCAATATAATCAAGTGAAGTATGTATTGTTTAAACCTACTTATATGGGTATAGTCTTCGTCTGCAGTAGTATAATGTAATAACAAAATTTATTAATTTGTTAAAGTAAATAGTATCCCTGTTATTTGAAGTGGTAAATGCTAGGATGTTGTTTCAACAAATGCTCCAAAAAGTATTTGTAACATACAATTTTAAAAGGGATTATGTTAACACAATACTTGTTTCTATTTTACAGCATTACAGACGTAGCTTGTTGGACAGATGGGACCGGCACTTGTACCAGAGGGACACTAGGATCAATGGAAATCCATACAAAGTCAATGTATGCATCTTTCATTATTACATAAATTACAGAATTGATCCGTGAGATAAAGTAAACACAAAGTAGACACATTTACAGTTATGAATTTTTTTTACTGACAGTAATTTGTCATGTATCTTGAAGTATTTGTACAGTTTTAATCACATTAAAGAGATGTCCTGAATTGAATCTGCATCTCCTGAAATGAATTGTTTGTGTAATTTCATAATTATAAGGTCAGATTATTCTCTTGAAATACAAAGAAATATCTGTTTTAACATGTTAAAGAATAGGTAACAAATTTGACATTAGATGAATTGGACTAGTCAGTTTAGCTTTACAAATATATTTTGCATATTTTTTTCAGGGACTGGAGACCATCCCGGACAATTAAAACATGAAGAGCATAGTTAATTTAAAATAAAATTAGATTGCATTATGTTAATAAAAATTTAAATCTGTTGTAAGATTTTTTTTATTGACTCCATAAATTTCACCTTGAAGGATTTTTTGCTGAAATCCATAGGAATTTAATTAACAAGCGACAGAGGTAGGGCGCAAGAGGTCAGGATTATCATTATCATCGGTGAGTCCGACACACCCTCGCCCCTCCGGGGCGGGATGGTCCGTAAATGGATTTTCCCCGCGTGAAAAAAAAAAAAAAAAAAACAAAGGATTATCATTATCATCAGCCCATATATCTTTTTCCGATTTAAAGTGCAAGTATCAGCACTAGGGAATGCAATCTCGGATGAGATCTCGGCCTTTTTAGCGAGATTGATCTCGAACAAAAAAAGGGCGAGATTAACGAGATTGCACTCAAGCATAAAAAAGTCTTATTCAAAGCGCGGACTGACACGGACGGCGTTGCGATAGTCGGTTTCATTCGGTGCGCGTGAGGCGGTAGCTAATTAATCTGTAACGTCGAATGGGTCTACTGAGAATTTTATTTTATTTTTTTACTTCTCGTTGTTTAGTTTGTTATAAAAGAACTGTTTTATTAATAAAAAATATTTTTGTTGTTTTTTCATTTGTTATTTTATAGATACGTACGTCAAGGTTTACTTCTTAGAAGTTTATTAACAAATTATAGACAGATGTCAAACAATGTCAAAAATGCGTGCAAATCTATTGAAAAATTATAATTATTTTTTCCTCATAAATTTATTCGAATATTGATATTATGCAAAAAAAAAAACAATACTACATATCTCGCGACATTGTTATTCATAAACTCGCGAGATCTCGCTTGAGCCCCAATCTCGCGAGATTTGCATTCCGTAATCAACACGAAATCTATTGGTGTAACCAATCCAACTCGGTTGGGCAGCGTTCGGGAAACTACGCGACGTCTTCTGGTCCAAAATACCTCAGTGCCGGAATACGAAAGTCTTCGATAGTTGTGTGTTACCAGTGATGACATACGGCACTGAGACGTGGCCTCTCAATATGGGCCTCATTAGACGACTCCAGAGTCACTCAACGAGCTATGGAGAGGGCTATGCGCTATGAGGGTTTCCCTACGAGATCGAATCAGAAACTAAAGTAACCGATATAGCCCAGAGGATTAGCAAGTTGAAGTGGCAATGGGCCGGGCTCATAGCGCGGAGAACCGATGGCCGATGGGGCCAAAAAGTTCTCGAGTGGAGACCACGTACCTACCGGAAAGCGCAGCGTAGGACGTCCACCTAGTAGGACTGTTGATAAATTATCGAAATATCGATATTTTTGTTTAGAAATATCGATATTTATTAACGATATTTTTTTGGACGATATATCGATAGTTCGATATTAATATGTAGATATCGACATTCGATATTTTTTTAAATAAGTTTTTATTTTATGTCAGCGTTAACAGCTTTATCATCTCTTCTATAATTAAGATTTGGATTTTTTGAGTTTCTGAACGAACGAAACAAGATGGCGTTAGTGTGCTATATAAGGCAGCGTTACGCGAGAGGGAAGCCCCCTTTTCTCCATTGACAAAATACTGAAAATACTGTCTTGTTATACGAGTAGTGTATAGTGGAAAAGAGGTTTATTCATATTTCATATGGAAATAGTGAAGTACTATAAAATGTCCTCATCGAAAAATTATATTGTGTGGGCGTATTTTCAGAAATTGTTTATATTGCTAAAGATTTTTTTATTGTTAAATTTAATTTGTTTAATAAAAATGTTGAATCAAAAACTGTAAATTATTTTTGAACTGACTTACGATTATTCTTTTTTAAACATAATCGGAAAAATATCGATATATCGAAATATCGATATATTTTTTCGATATATCGAACTCCGATATTGATATATTTAAAAGTATCGATATATCGAAAATCCGATATTTAAAAAAATATCAACAGCCCTACCACCTAGGGATGAAAGTGATGAAACGATACCGTTAAGGTATCGATACTTCTACTCGATACTGTATCGGTCGGCAAGTTTCGATACTTACTCGTATCGAATCGTTTTTGAAAAATTTAGAATAAAAAACTTAACGTGTATTGGTATTTTTTATTAAAAGTACAAAATCATAGGATTTTCAGCCCCGTGGCGCAGTTGGCTATTCACCAGCTTGCGAAACGAGAGGCCGCGGGTGCGACCCCCGCACCGAGACAAATGTTTGTGTGATCCACAAATATTTGATTCGGATCTGGGTGTTTGTGAGACCGAAAAGTATCTCGTAGTCACTGATAACCACGTCACAGGACTTGTATCTCATTATGGGATCAGAACTATGCATGTGACTGTTGAGTGTATTTATTTATTTATAGGAATTTAGGAAAAAAAGCTGTTTTTGCAGTGCTTTCCAAAAATATTAAATTTGCAAATGTTTGCTGGTTAGGCGATATTTGGAAGCAATGACTGTTGCTGCTTGGGAAAAGAGCCTTTCGCAAGGTACAGAGGTACCTACCAAGTTTAAAAATATACGTGCTTGTATGCCAACTACTGTTAAACTGTTAAAATAAATAGGATTAAGTACATATATTCAAAAATAATTTAGATTACATAGAAACTAACCTTAGTTTAAAGTAGTGACCTCACTACTTTACTTTTTTTTTAATTTTAATTTGTTTTCCTCATATTATTAACTAGATATTAAGATAGATATAAGTTATATTGTACTACAGTTTACTGGAAATAAAAGGCTTTTTTATTTTATTTTTTATTTATTTTATGCCAACTACACAAAATTAAGACTAGGATGCGTTAAAAAAGTTCAATTTAGGATATGGATTTCTTTTATCGATGTTAAAATGAAATAGTGACATTGGTATACTACTATATTACTGATATGAGTACTTTTTACCGATACCTACTCGATACTTCATTTCAAAGTATCGATACTAAAAGTACTTGCTATCGGAGAAAAGTATCGAGTATGTACTTGTATTTACTCGTATCGTTTCATCCCTACGTCCACCCACCAGGTTGTCAGACGACCTGGTGAAGGTCGCGGGTCGTCGCTGGATGCAGGCTGCCTCCAACAGGTCACTATGGAAGTCATTGGGGGAGGCCTGTTCAGCAGTGGACTTCGTTAGGCTGATGATGATGAATCAACACGAAGCCAATAAAGACGATTTAAAGCAAAACAGTCACACACAAACACTCACATACAATTGAAAAAGCGATTAAGTTACTAGCCATCGGTTATAATAAATGTCAACGAACATACGTCTAAGTTAATCAATTACGAGTAGTATTCACCATGTGGCCAATGACGTACTGCGTGTTCTCTATCACATTAAGGGGGCGTCCATAAATTACGTGAGGTGTTTAAGGGGGGGAGGGGGTCGAGTCAAATCTCATCTAATCTTACGTTGGAGAAAGGGGGGGTCTCGGCAAATATCACGCAATTTTTTTTCTGATTGAAACAAAAAACAATTATACTATTTTGGTCCATTTAATCCAGATTGTACATGCTTAAGATTTTATCTTAAGCGTAATCGTAATACGATTAAGATCATTTATTAATTCGTTCGAAAGAAAATAATTTCATTCATACTTCGACGTTATACATTTACTCACTGTCAAACCACCATATTTGTTTAATACCAAATAGCCCAATTTAATCTGAATTTACGGTACAGTGTAACCCGTCTTTTGTTTTCGCGCCACTGTCAGCTGAACGCGCGACTCGACGAACGAGAGCGTACGAGGTGAGTGGCAGCGACACACGGACAGGTTCCAACCTGCTTTGTTTATTCTTGTAAACTTTCTTTTTACAATAACAATCCAACGCGTTTACGTAAGAAACTCACATTTTGAAAAATCTCACGTGAGATTGGGGGATGGGGGAGGGGGTTGAATAAAATCTCACATCTCACCTGCAGAAAATTTAAAAAAACACCTCACGTAATTTATGGACGCCCCTAAGCCTCAGTCAACGAGCCCGTAGCGCCTATGAAATTTTAATCGTGGGGCACTTGTATGCCGGGGTATTTGGAGTATTGCATTAGTAAACGCCTGAATACAAGTTACCTGAAACGTGTATGAATAGCCTTCGAATGTGATGTGAAAGGTGTATTGTAGTATCAATGGCTATTATTTTTACGAATACATTCTAGGAACATTAAGCATGAATTTCGATTGGTTAAAACGTTACAGGTGTTGTATTTGATTATATGAAGTAATGATTTTAACAATAAGCAAGAAATATTATTTACACAAACTTGTCAAATATTATATATATTCAGCCTATCGCCGTCCACTGCTGAACAAAGGCCTCTCCAAGTAGGCGCCAACCATCCCGGTCTTGAGCAGCCCTTATCCATCCGCTACCCGCCACCTTTCTCAAGTCGTCGGACATGATACAAATGAGAGTACTAATACCTATAATCTAATATTATATACGTCTCACAGCTGGGCACGGGCCTCTACAACTGAGAGGGTTTAGGCCTTAGTCCGCTTTTAAATAAAGTTATAAATAGGTAGTATCCGAGAACCACTACACATGTTTGTGTGAAAGTTTAATTAAGAGATAATTTTGTAATAATAATTTAAGTTTAAATAAACACACATATTTATAATATGGAATTTTATTTCATATCTGCTATCACTAAAAGACTTCATTCCTTGAGCATGATCGCTGAGTTCACAAGTTCCTGAAATGGAAAGAGAAATGTTACTGATGTTTCACTCACTCATCTTCATGAGTGCATTAGCCATTATTTGCCTTATTTGACTCAATGGACTTTGAATGCAACACCAACTATTAAATGCGTAGTGATCTCTTCAAATATATTTGTATCTGTGTTAGTTTTTTTTACAATTTTTTTATTCTTGTAACACCATGACCAAATTTTTTTTTAATAAAAACTATTCTCTGGGTTGCCTGAAAGAGATCGCTAATAGCGATAAGACCGCCCTTTGTTGCCCACATAGTATTTAAGAATTGTTTTATTTTTTTTATTTCTGCTCTAGTGGTATCCAATAAAGCATATTAAATAAAAAAATCCTATGGAGGTAATAAAGAGTTAACTCACCTCATGTGCGTCCAAGTAGCTCAAGTCCACTTCGTTGCCGAGTATCTGTACAGCTGTGACGATGACGTCAGCAGCCTTCTGCACGTTCTTCGAGAACATCGCCATCACTTCGCTCACCGACACCTGCAAATACATATAAAACCCTTATAACCGTAGCCATTTCCAGACTCCGTGCTGCTAATAAGAATTTAATAATGGAAAAACCCAGTGACACTTGGTCCGAACAATCGAACCCGGGACCACTGAATTTGCTTAGTGCTGTGAGACAACGAGGCACAGAAACACGTAATTGAGAAAAATGCAAAAGAATCAAATGAGAAAATCATAGCAACTTTAAACACGATTATCATCAGCCCATATACCTACGTCTTAGTCCACCACGCTGGCCTAGTGCGGGTTGGCGGACTACACACCTAAGTAATATAAGCTGCATAATTATTACAAATTGATACAAAGACTTAAAGACCGACCGATCCTTCGTGCTCCCTCCAGCAATCGTAGTCAGTGACGAGCGCCACGGCCGCGTAACTCAGACCCGCTTCTTTCGCCAACACCACCTTATAATCAAAATGCGCCTTTTTTTAAAAGACCATCAAGGTAGAGGTACTATAATTTGTTTTTTTTTTGGAGACTACAGACTAAACTATAGAAATCGAACAAAAATGAGTAGTAGAAGTTAGACACTTTTTTTTTTTTAGATATTTTAATGTTTGTGGTAGACTTATTCTACTAACACTAAGTTCTCTAATATAGATTAAAAGGTAAAAGAAAATTAACAAATAAATGAAATTGTGTTGCCACACGAGAAAGTAAAAATAAAATAAAAATACACCCAACAGTCACATACATAGTTCTGACCCCACACTAGGATACAAGTCCTGTGTCTTGGGTATCAGAAACTACGAGAGACTTTTCGGTCTCACAAGCACCCAGACCCAAAAAATATATTTGAGGATCACACAAACATTTTTCTCGGTGCGGGGATCGAACCCGCGGCCTCTCGTTTCGCAAGCTGGTATCTAGCTAACTACGCCACGGGGCTGTCTATAAAGTACTGATCAATTATGTCGGCTATTAGTTACCTGATACATTCCGATATCAGAATGCGACAAAAAAATGGACATTTTATTGTACTTACTTCGGGTACAGTGGTCATGTTGACGAGATGGCCGCCCCACTGTCGATGCATGAGACTCTCAGCACGGCTAGAGAATCTGAAACAAGTACATTCATGCTACATTCTTCTACACTTACGAATTTACACTAAAACATCTCTACAAAGGTTTTGGGCATATTTTTAACTCGGATAATGTCGACCCTTGCTCATCTACACTAATATTATAAATGGAAATTATATTATAAAGAGGATTTGACTGTTTGTTTGTTTGCATTGAATGCTGAACACAGGCCTCCCCCAATGATCTCCACTTTGACCTGTTGGAGGCAGCCTGAATCCAGCGATGTCCCGCGACCGTTGCCAGGTCATCGTCCATGTTGTTGGTGGACGTCCTACGCTGCGCTTCTCGTTACGTGGCCTCCACTCGAGAACTTTTTGGCTCCATCGGCCATCAGTTCTCCGCGCTATGTGCCCGGCCCATTGCCACTTCAACTTAGTTGTTAGTTCTCCTACGGATCTAATCATTTCTGTTTCGATCTCGTAGGGAAACCCCGAGCATAGCCCGCCGGTAGCTCGTTGAGTGACTTGAGCCGCCTAATGAGGCCCGTAGTGTCTCGGTGCCGTGTCATCACACAACTATCGAAGAAAATTATATACATAAACAATTAAAGTTTACAAAATTTTCACTTCAACAGGCCCTTTTGTATCCTATATTTAGGTAATTTTTCCAGATAGATTTGTTGTGTTAAATTAATTTATTAATTCGGCAGTACACAAATGGTTGGTACACAAGTGGAAGAATTGATTGTAATTTTTTGTTACGGATAAACCCAAAAGCTACTGAACCGTTTGGGACAATTTTTTGGCAAGTACTAAAATGCGACCTCGGGAAACTCACAGGTTACTATTTTTTCAAAAGTGGTGAAAGTTACATACCTAGGCCCCTGTATGACGACGGCGGTGCCAGTTTCATGGCACGTGTATCCTTTGGAAGTGGCAGCGGCGATGAGAGCGTGCCTGCCTCGCTCGCAGAACGCCGGCCGCATGGGCAGGTGGCACACGCCGCGAGGTCCACCTTCCGTACGGTCGTAGAAAGTGTTTTGGCGACCCCATGTTCTAGAAACAGTTAAAGTACCGTCTCTTTTTTATAGTAGCATGGAAAAGTGAAAGGAACAGTATACTCCGTGCAGACTACTATAAAATATCGAGAGATGACCATATCTCCTCTTTTGACGATATCATGCCAGGCATTTAAGAAGTTTTATAGATTCAAGTTTAAAAGGGAAGGGGAACCGGAGAGCGGAGAAATATTGCAAGGATATTTTTTATACTAGAAATTAATGCACGAAAAATTCAAAACTTGAAACATGCATTTTAAACTAACTGATGATATAAAATTTACCGACCGTTAAAAATATATACCTAAATACATACCTAGTTTGTTTTATTTAGTTATGTCCAGTATTTAATTTACACTACACAGACCAAACTATGAATTTGTCTGTTCCTTCTATTATGAACCATATAGCAATTAAGACTGTTATCTCTGTGAGCATGAAATCCAGGGGACTACATGTATGACGTCATTTCAGTAGTGTGAGAACTGGCGTTTGGTAAGGTGCTCTCAGTGCTTTGATCACATGCTTAATTGCCTACAGAAATGATATGACATGGCTGTCAGACGACAATAACCAGTATAGCCAACTATGACAAAACGCTTTCGCGGTGTACTGAATTGACGTCACATTCTAGCATTCAAGTTAATAATAAAGTTACTTGTCCAAAACTAGTATACAATCCATAAATAATATTACCTCGTGGTCTCGCGGTACAAGTATGTGCCGTGGGATCTAGAGGTCCTGGGTTCAATTCCCGGGTCGGGTAAAGTGTTATTGGGTTTTTCCATTAGGAAATTCTCAGTAACAGCACGGAGTCTGGAAATGTGCCCGAAAAACGGCAATAGGCTCGCCCCCTATTACGTGGGACTGATACATACCTGGCGAAATGTGGGTGTAGAAATGCACCTCTGCCTACCCCTTCGGAGAATACAGGCGTGAGTTTATGTATGTATATAAATAATATTAAAGTGACCTGTCAATAAAGTCGTCTAACACAACGAGATCCCCCGGCCTGTAGTGCTCCACCAGCGAGCCCGTGGCGGTGGTGGCCAGGATGTGCGTGCAGCCCGCCTGCTTCAGAGCCCAGATATTCGCGCGGTAGTTCACATCGCTGGGAATATAATGAAAATCTTTTAATTGTATTTAAACCAGTGGCGGTACTTCCATAGAAGCCCAAAATCCCAGCTCGCCTTACAAAATTCCGAATAATAAGCTTTAAGCTTTGAATCTTTATTTAACAAACGAGGACGTAGCGAGCTTGCGCAGGCGCACGACGGGCACGATCGACCCCGAGGCGCGACTCTAAAGTAAAGTTGACAAAACGTAACAGTAGATTTACCTTATTTATAACTTTATATACTTGACAGTATAAAGGCGGACTTAATACCATAATAGGCATTCTCTGACAGTCTACCTTTGGGGAGTGCAGAGATGAACCTTGGTAGGTGTATTGTGATGAGTGTTATTACATACACATATAGGTACTTAATAATATTCATAATATGTATGTAATATACATGTACACTACAAACTGCTCCTTAGAACGTATCGGAATAGTATGCGTATAACATGTGTGTTATTCTCCCTGTGAGTAGAACTGTAGAATGTACCTCATTTACCTGGGTTGGTACTGGTGTTTACGTCCATGCCTTGCCAGCAACACACATGGCACTCCTTTAATACTCCCCTCTATAAGGACATCGGAGGGCTTTCCGAACGGGGTGGTAACGTCTCTCTCCGTACGATTCTCGAATAGTTTCGGGTCATCGAACCCCGAGCCGCCGATGATTCCGATCTGTTGCGAGAGTTCAAAATACATCAATCTAATTAGAAATCTTATGAATTGTCAGTCATCATCATCATCAGCCCAAATACGTCCCACTGCTGGGTACGGGCCTCCTCTACAATTGAGAGAGTTTAGGCCTTAGTCCACCACGCTGGCCTAGTGCGGGTTGGCGGACTACACACCTAAGAAATTCCTAAGAACTTGTTTTTTTTTAGGTGTGCAGGTTTCATCACGATGTTTTCCTTCACCGTTAAAGTAAGTGATAATTCATTGTGAATACACACATAACTTCGAAAAGTCAGAGGTATGTGCCTGGGGTTTGAACTTGCGACCGTCGAGATTCTCGACCGCGCGCCTAAACCTCGAGGCCATCACTGCTGAATTGTCAGTACGAGTACATAATGCTACTGTTATGGTGGTATGGCTATGATAAATGTCACTAGTCTTATGACTAGAGAGAATAAGTGCTTTGAAAGGCTTGGGTCGTATTATCATAGGCAGACATAGATCTAATTCTGCTAATTCATAGGTCTTATATTACGACATAAGACTTGTGGCCCTAATATTTATTTACCAAGTTCATGCACGAAACCTGTGACGAGATTATGCTTCTCTTCAGAGTTTTACATTGCAAACATTTCGCGAATAGTGTAGTTAGTAATAGTAGTTCAGGCTGTTTTAAGTATTTAGCTTGAAACCTACTGTTTTATGTTTGGTGTATATTCTGTTGCTGTTTTCTCACAAGGAGTTCTTCGGTATGTGATCGATCACCATACATAATCTCTGACTAACTAAAGCCCTATCTCATTAAAACTATAAAAAAGATGCGTAGCGGGATGTTTAAATTACATAATTACATGTACATACATACCTCACGCCTGTATTCCCCGAAGGGGTAGGCAGAGGTGCATATCTGCACCAGCATTTCCCCAGGTATGTATCAGTCCCACATAATAGGGGGCGAGCCTATATATATTATATTGTATGTCTAACTATATGTATGTCCAAAAGATTTAAAATCAGTTTCAGTACATACTGAATCAAATAAGATAATCATAGTATTTCTAATACAACAGTTACAATACCTATGCTTTATATTAGACTTGTATTTGTAGAGTTTGATCATAATTGATTGAGTAACATTGAAGCCCTATCTATGTGTTCAGTGTAATTTAATCAGTATCTCACAATCTTACTTGAAAACCATAATTTTAACATGTATAAAAACATCATATTGTTATTGTCATTCAATGGGTATGTGACTCAAATTACTTAAAAAAATAAACACCAAAGCTTTAGCAGCTCATATATGTCCCATCGCTTTATTGAGCAGTCTGCTTAGCCCTTAATTCACCAGGTTTTTACAAATAATATTTTTTATGAAGATTTCCTTAAGAAAAAAAAAATTGTAGTCAATAAACTATTTGAATAGGTTGGAAAATAAAACCCGTAATTAGGTAACAATAATATAATTATTAATTAAAATTAATCCTTGGCTACTAAAACTACATGCATACTGATGATCATGCTAATAAATGCCTTATAAATTGCTTTAACCATTATTTACCATCTAAAGCTTCTTGAAATTTGACTTCTTTTGTGGTTTCATGAACCTTTTGTAGATGTTGCACAATTCCAAAGTATTGTTTTGATTCTTGATTGAAAAAAGCAAGAAATGACTGAATTGAAGTGATGTATTTGACATTTTATAGATTCAATAGATATTATTTCATATCATTTCTTCCTGATTCTTTTCAACTCCATTCCCTTTTTTGTACATCATACCAAATTACCAAATTCATATGCTCTCTGAGCATAAAATAATGCTTCTTTCATATCTGATTTTATGAGGTGTTCTATTTCTTTGTTCTTGTCAGGTCTATGAGGGTTGAAATCAGCTACATTTGTTGGTATTCCTGTCATTTACAGCCCTGAGGGTTAGTGGCATGCCATATCATCATTGCTGTCACAACTTTTTTTCAAGTAATTGTATCCTACAAGAAAAATAATTAGGAATTATACAATTTCATACTTACACAATCTTATTAAGTTGTTTGTAAAAAATAGTTTTTAAAAAGACTGTAGAACATTATTATTTAGATATTAGTAAATTCATGGAAGCTTAAAATAAAGGAAAAAAGTACAACACAATGTTTTAGGAAAAAAGTTGTTAAAATCATTATAAGTGTGATTGTATTTACAACAATTTATAAGTTAAACCATTTCTCAGCTCTATTAAAGTTTATTTGTCTTTAAGTATTCTATTAATCTCCTTTGCTATCTTGTATCTTTATAGTTTGATTTTTATTGCTTAATTTAGCTACCATAAAAATTTGCATCATGTGTTAACCATAAAAAATAATCTAGCACATTAAATGTTTCTATTGATATGACTTGTGTATAATTTGCATAAATAGTACTCAAGTACATCATTTATGGCAATAATTAGTTTAAAGCCAAAACTTTTTGATACAATTTTGTATAATCATAATTTCTGGATAAACAGAAAGAAAATTTATTTTGTGACTGAGTTTGCTGCCATCTTATTTTCCATGATTAAAACCAGTTTCCATTTGAAATAAGATTAAAATCAAGGAGATATTTTACTTACAAACTCCACTTCTTTTCTTACTCATATAAATTGACTATAGTTACAAGACCTGGAGGGATGGCTTGGTAGTAAATGAATTGATAGATAATTTATCATTAAAAAATAATATCTTAATTATTATTTGATGTGTTCAGGTTTGAATGGGGCATGATAATATAATATATATGCAATGTTGGTTAATGAACAATAATCTTGCTGCACTAATTTGAACAAGTGGATGCAATACCACACTAGGTAATCTATTCAATTATGAAATGAACATGTAACAATATTATGCTTACCTCGAGGATTATCCTTTGATGTTCAAGCCAGGTCCAATGGTGGTGGGGAGCATACCAGCATGCAAACACGCACCCGGCTCATTAATTAACAAACCCATTTCGAAATAGATTAGTTCTACCGCGGGATCACTTATCCTCGCCCAACCAAAGTATAGTTTCTGATCTTCATGACTTTCCGAATGTATAGTTCAAATGCTCTTAAACACATTCGCTGCCTTGTCAAAATCCTTTTTTATTGCTTCGAGATAATCTCCCTTAATAAACCTTCGAAATATTCCTTTAGAGTTCAGGCTTCTTTTCTTTGTACCAATTAAAACGGTACTCAATGCCAAAGTTCTCAATGTACTTCTTGACTTCTTGTTCTTGTTTTAAGTCATAAGCCATGGTCGAATCGTAACTTTAGGTTCCATAGGTAGGGGTGAATTTAGATAAATAACAAACGTCAAACAATGTCAATTGATAAATTGTTATCAATTGTAAACACAGTCGTTAACACACTTTTTATGATATCTAATACGAATTAGTCGCTAAAAGTACGGGAATATAAATAAAAAAATTAAACACATGTATTTTATATGAGTGATCTGTCGAGATTAATCTACAATCAATTCAAAACACGATTATTTGCTAAATATTTTTTCTTTCTTACCTTTACTTTACTATCGTCATCCATTGTTTCCTTGAAAATATGTAGCTAGAAGATTTTTTAATCACTTTATTATACTTTGCAGCAAAATAGTGTATTTTATTTTATAAATAATGACAACATAAACTATGATAACCGGCAAGCTCAATTGGAACTTCAACTGAGCAAAATGCAAATAAATTGCAAAATACTAACAAATAACAGTGGTCAGTGACAGTCGACAGTTCGAAATCGACACTGACTTTTTGACACTTGTTTATGTTTAACGTCAATCCAAAGATAGTTATCGTAATTCGTAATGTTCTATCGATAATTTGTTTTATATCGTACAAATATATCGATATTCTCAATATATTGATATTTTCGATATATCGAAGTAATAAGCAGTGATAGCCTCTAGGTTTAGGCGCGCGGTCGAGAATTTCGGCGGTCGCAGGTTCAAACCCCAGGCACACACCTCTTTTCGAAGTTATGTGTGTATTCACAATGAATTATCACTTGCTTTAACGGTGAAGGAAAACATCGTGACACTGCACACCTAAAAGTTCTTAGGAATTTCTTAGGTATGTAGTCCGCCAACCTGCACTAGGCCAGCGTGGTGGACTAAGGCCTAAACCCTCTCAGTTGTAGAGGAGGCCCGTGCCCAGCAGTGGGACGTATTTGGGCTGATGATGATGATCGAAATAATATGTTTGTATAGATATTATTTCGATTATATAGGTGGGGATCAGATCAGGTATATGAGCAAAAACAGCTAGAGTGAATATACCTACGATTTTTTTATATTAAAATCCCAAAAAAAATCCCTAGACCTACAAAAACATTTTTGAAGTTTTACTTCTTTAGGCGCATTATGAAAAAATGATGAGATAGAAATTTTAAGATGCGCGCGCATCACTGTAACACAAAAGTAAGACGCCGAAGTTGCCTATGTTAAATGTAAGTGTCAAATGGATCAGAAAGGTTTTAAAATTGTACGCAACAGCTAAGAAATGATAAATTTCATGAAAGATACTGCAAATACAATTTAAGACAAGAGGAAGAAGAAGAAATAACTAGCGATATAAAAATATATTTTCCGACGAATAAATCAGCTAGATATTATATTTTTTGTTTCATTTTTGTTGTCTTACAACCTTAAGTAGATACATAAGAGCATAACGTAAACAAAAGTATACATTTTGATGAGAATTAAATGCATTTTGAAAAAAATATATGAAAAAAGGCAATTTCTCAATTTTTTCTACAAAACACGGCAATTCAACATCCAAAACACGGCAGTCAATTTTTATTTTATGGCAACCCTGTAGTATTCTATGCTATTGCTAATTGCTATCAATAAGACAGATTCAACAGATTGTTTTGGCAGCATGGTCTTCGACCTTAGCCGCTTCCTAATCCTTGCGTATAGGGATGAAACGATACCATTAAGGTATCGATACTTCTACTCGATACCGTATCGGTCGTCAAGTATCGATACTGACTCGGTATCGGTCGTCAAGTATCGATACTTACTCGTATCGAATCGTTTTTGGTAAATTTAGAATAAAAATCTTAACATGTATTGGTATTTTTTTATTAATAAGTACAAAATTATATGATTTTCAGCCCAGTGGCGCAGTTAATTGGCTAGAGACCAGCTTGCGAAACGAGAGCCGCGGGTTCGATCCCCGCACCGAGACAAATGTTTGTGTGATCCACAAATATTTGATTCGGATCTGGGTGTTTGTGAAAGTGAAAAGTCTCTCGTAGTTACTGATACCCACGACATAGGAGTCGTATCTCATTGTGGAATCAGAACTATGCATGTGACTGTTGGGTGTATTTATTTATTTATTTATAGGAATTTATGAAAAAAAGTCTATTTTTGCAGTGCTTTCCAAAAGTATAAATTTTGCAAAATTTTGGAAGCAGTGACTGTTGCGACTGCTTTGGAAAAGAGCCTTTCGCAAGGTACAGAGGTACCTATCACATTCAAATATATGCGTGCTTGTATGCCAACTAAACAAAATTAAGACTAGGATGCGTTAAAAACCTTCAATTTAGGATTCATCGATGTTGAAATGAAATAGTGTCATTTTTATACTGATTACTGATATGAGTACTTTTGACCGATACCTACTCGATACTTCATTTCAAAGTATCGATACTAAAAGTACTTGCTATCGGAGGAAAGTATCGAGTATGTACTTGTATTTACTCGTATCGTTTCATCCCTACTTGCGGAACAAAAAAAAATTTAACAGATTATTTACATTTGATTGCATCGATTTAATATTTATATTTGTATTTAGATTACTAATTTTGATACAAAAAAATTGCTCTTCTACTTACTAGACACCATTTATATTTTTGCTATAAACTTGTTGCAGCCACCGGCTGGACGGGTTTCACCCAATACTATAATACACACAAAACTTTCGGAATAAATTATAAGAACTTAGCAGAGCAGAGTAAAAGTAAGAGGCAGTCAGTAGCTTACTTTTATACTATATAGAGATAATGGATACTTGCTTCGTAGACTTGACAGTAGAGTTCTTGGCCGTGGCTTTCCATAGTATTTTGTACTACACTGCAGTTTATCCAGCCGGCATCTTCGAAACCAGACGAAAATACAATGTCGTGGTTTATCGGTCTATTCACCCAGAAGTTAATCAGTACATAGATTTATGTTTGAAAAGCATTGCAGAATGTTTAAGCAATGGTTGCCTAAGCCGTATAGAATTTGCTTTAACAGATTCAAATTATAAATCACTTTTCAAATTCATTTTTGATATTGAGAAAATTGATCAGTTTGATGAGACGAAGGATGCATATTTAATTGAAGTTGAGCAGAATTTACGTGCATTCTGCTTGAAACTGCCATCATTAAGTGAGAGAGTGAAGGATTTGCCGGAGGATTGCAGTTTTAGCATTTACATACACACAGATGAATCAACAGCTGTTAATATGGCTTGTAATGTTGATTTAGAAGGGTTTCCAATGGTAGACAAAGAAGACCAACAGGAGGAATCTGATAAGATTATTCCCTTAAGAAGATTTTCAATTAGAAGTTTCAATTTGGATACATATATTGAGATTTCATAGCCAAATATTAAATATATTATTCAGACCGTGATCGGAAACTGAGGCAGATAATAGCTGCAGTGATTACAAATACCATGACATTAAAAAAAACCTGCCAAAAAAAATATGTTTTCCTTACAACCATATCCATTTTGTCTACTTATGTATGTTAGGAAAATGTCAAAAATTTTATTTTTTATGGGGATTTTTTTAATGCCAATGGGCTTGTGATTACCAATGCTATTAGATTTAACACTTAATTTGACAGACTATTTTTAAAATTTTATTCATAAAATCAACACAAATATTGTTACTTAGCTTGTGAGTGGTCTCTGGTGGTGGTGAGAAAAAATACTCTAAACAATCCACTATTTCAGTATCGTTAAAAATGCACATTATAATGGACATTTTTAAGGCCAAATTCTTGTTATTTTGACAAGAAGCATACTGCATGGTGTCTAATTAAGTGTTAAAGAATTTTGTACTTATGTGAATAATAGGCTCAGATTATTTTATGTCTTAGACCTTGCTTTAATAACTTTCATAGCCTAAGTTGATAATGTATAGTGGGACTTATCTCTTGTAACAAGAAAATAATGCAATATATAATAATGCAATTAATATCATTTTTCAGAAAAAAAGTGATCTATTACTGTCAGTCTTATTGATGTCTATTCATTTGTAAAGTACTTTTAAAAAATATTTTCCATTACAAGTATTTTTGCTCGGTATGTACTTTCTCTAATATTTAATTAAAAGTATAATATTGTTCACCCCTATCACATTATTTAGATTGTTAATTGTACATAATAATTAACTTGTTAAAGTGTGATGAATAGAATATTATTTCATTCAAATAGTACCATTTTTTTAAACCCATATTTTATATGCATCATGGTCTCACACCACAAGTATGTTTGGTGTGACCTAGAAGTCCCAGGTTAGGCATAATGTTATTGGGTTTAAAGAGGAAATTCTCAGTAGCAGTATGGAGTCTGGAATTATGCCCAAACAATGGCAATTGCCCCATGTTACATGGGACAGAAACACTATTGGCAAAATCTGGGTGCAGAAATCTATGGGGGAAACAAGCATAAGTCTTTGTATGTAAATATGTATTTTATACTTAATATGCAACAAAAATAGTTATTAAAATTTCAATGAGTAATAATCTAATTTAACAAAGTTTAATTTGAATAAATATTTTTTTTCAGTAGCATTTTTCTGAGTTCTCAGAATGTTGACACGATATAGGAGGAACTCAAATTCATATCAAAGAATTTTTAAATTGATGTAAAATGATTATTTCATAACAAAACATTCTAACAGTTTATTTATTAGTACTAATTTAATTATCTGTGAAAATGTTTATATTGGGATTTTATTCTATTTAGTGATCTTCAGATTGACATTTACATTACATAGTCAACAAATCCCTTTCTCATGTCTTAATTTAACTTTTAAACATCTCAGACGAGAGTAAATTTCATCCCAATCCAAATAGGCTCCTATAATTTTCCTTACATTATTCGCGTTATCTTCATACGCATTTCTTCCGTGTAGCAATCTTATGTTATCAAAGGCGAGTATATCACCTGGTTCCGTTTTAAATTTCGCGGTAAATTGTTGATTTAAATTTAAAAACAAACTGTGCGCCTTATACCATGGTACAACTTTCTCAATGGGCCCTGGGAAGTGGCTTCCTCTTTGCGGTATGGAGAAGTTTATCCTGATTACTTCTCCATGTTGATCCAGGCATATAACAGGAGAGCGGTAAAGCTTGAAGAATTCGTTGCCGTGTTCCACTCCGACGTCGCTCCATTCTATTTCTGTATCAGTTAGAAGGGAATATTCTTCTGGACAATTCTCTTTCATATATTGAGCTACGTAGTGACAATCTGAGAGAAGATTTTCGCCTCCATCGCTTTCTGTTTGAACGAGACAGTGGAGAAGATTTGATCCAGGACAGTATTCATAGTAGGGCAAATCTGTGTGCATTTGCAAATTACTCGATAAATATGCAACATTGCTGGTGTTTGGGACGTGTTGTACGACAAATTTGACACCATAGTGTGTTCTTTTCGTAAATCCGACTTTTTCGACTATCTGGTCTACTGCTGTGTCGGAGTGAGGTGTGTTTTTAATTAATGCAACTCCATAAACAGAGAAGTTGTACAGCCAGTTATACAAGGCTTCGTCTGAGCGTATAATTTCGTTGTAATCGTGTTTAGTAAACACTGTCTGAAAGTCTTTCCCGTGCCATGTTATTTTCTTTGGCTTATAAATGGTGTCACTGTACCTTTTCTGATTATCTGGGGTGAAACTTCTGAATTTCAGCCATTCAAGATTATACAAAGATTGATGGCCGTCCGTCCAAGTGACCCGCAGAGATTTTTCCTCCCGAGAGATTTGTTTTGGCTGGACATTCACATCGAATTTGCTCCAGTCAAGAATCCGGCTTTTGGCGGATTTGTGAAAGCATTCTTCACATTGGCAGTTATCCCTCAGCCACACGTAAGGGAACTTTAATGACTGTCCTTTTATTTCTATATTAAGATGTTCTGTGTTTTTTATCAACGCAACCGAGCTATGGATTTGGCAAGATAATTTGGGTACTATACGATTGAACTTTGCACTTCGTATCCGTCTTATTACGAACATTGTAGGCGTGTTCGTCTAGAGCCGGGATGCGATAAACTGAGATAAAGTTGGTTGACTCGTTAAGCGAGATCGTATAACCGGCTTGAGTTCATTATCATTGCAATTTTTTTTTTTGCAAATGAGATAATACCAAACAATGTTAACAAGTCACGTGTAGACAGTTTGCGTGATTTAAATACAGGTAGGTACTTATGTACTATTTTTTTCAGAATAGTCTTTATTAGTAAGGTTAAACAGCGCTTATCCACATACCACATAAACCGTTACGCCCAAAATGACAGGCAAAAGTATATTTTTACGCTAACGATTCGTTAGCTATGTTTCAAATGGCCATTTCGTGTTGCTGAGGGAGTTTCTTGCCGTTTCTTCTCCACAGCTATAACACGTTTCGAAGCGGCAATAGTTTCATAGTTTAAAAAAATATTAAAAAGTGTAAAATTGACGATTCAAAAGAACTTGTAAAAGTCTATTTGAATAAAGATAATTTGACTTTGACTTTGTACTTATCCGTGATATCGTGGCGAAAATACTCAGTATTTTTTTCCGATTACAGAATCGAATTCGGGAACTCAATGCGCCAATTTATGCCGAGACAAGCAAAGAGGCAGTTGTGTCTGGTGTAGTCGCTAGAACTCTTTCGAAAGTATTATGGAAACATAAATATTAGGTATAATTTAATATTCATTTCATTTTCTGTTTTATATTTCTTTTTGATAAAAAATAATAAATGGATACTAAGACAAAAAATATCGTATCTACCGTGTTACAAATAATCTTTGACACAAGTTGATTTCAATTAATTGTTATGTGATGTCTGTTTATAAATTTAAACACGCCGCGATAACTAGGCTTTTCAAACAATAGTTATATTGTGTTATCGTCTAGATATGAGCACCGTGGAGTATTGCTCCTTATCTTGACAAACGTAAGAATTAATGATCGTATAATGTATAATATTAGATAACTTAGTTTTTTTAGATTTTCTTAATAACCAAAATTATAATTGATAATTATAATTATTCATAACTAAAAAGTTTATTAAGTAAGTTCTAAGAAACTTACAAACTTATAGATAAATCAATACACCAAACACATACATAGTTCTGACCTCACCCTAAGATACGAGTCTTGTGTATCAGAAACTACGAGTCACTTTTCCAGCTCACAAATTTGCCTCGGGGATCGAACCCGCGTCCTCCTGCTTCATAAGTTGGTGGCTAGTCGACTGTGTCACGGGGCTATCAGAATGAGAAAGATTCGTAAAAGGAGTCTGTCAAGAAGCCGAGTTAGTAGGTCTAGTAATCATGTTTACGGCCAATGTACATTTATGTTCATTACTCAGGTGTTTTTTTTTTGTCTTAGCGAAGAATCAACCAAACAAACCACAAGCATCTAATGGTTACTGCAATACGGTTAAAATAGAGTTAACGAATAGCAAGAAATGACATTAAATGTGTCGGACCTAAATACGACGAAAATCGTACTCAGTATTCTAAATTTTGCATAATACAATTGAGGCAAAAATCAAAACATTTTCCATTCTACCGATTTATTATAACAAAATATACAATAATTTCACTTAATAAATAAACAACCTGTTATAATCTCCTTTGCCGACCTATTTCATAATAATTGCTAATAGCTGTACTTTCAATAGTAAAATATAAAAATGACTAATCTAGGTAATAAACATAAAAAATCTAGTATATTAGCCTTTAATGTGTCCTTAGTCTTTTGTTTCTTGACACATTCTTCATTCTTCTCCTAAATCATAAAAAATAGGATTTTTAACATTTTTCCAAATTAAGACTAGTAAGCTTTAGCCAATATTTATTAGATATCCAACCTATTATGACTAAGACCTTAACCCGTGGAAGCCCGTGCCTAGCAGTGCAATGTACATATATGGGCTGATGATGATGATGATAAATATTTATTAGATTTCAAACATTTCTAAATAGAATAATAAATAGTCAGATTCCTATTTACTGTGCAAAGCTTGATATAACATGTAAATTATTCGTCAGTTATAACTTAAAAATATTAAACCAAACAGCAATTAGAGTCCTCTTAATATGTAGAAATTTTAATTATATTAAAAACTAGTAACCCTTGCTAGCATCCAATTCAGGTTGTAAACGAAATCATTGCCCACAACTAAGAATCCATTCATTAACTAAAATTATGCTATTTAGTCCGCCAACCAACAGGCCAGCGTGGTGGACTAAGGCTTAAATCCTCTCAGTTGTAGAGGAGGCCCGTGCCAAGCAGTGGGACGTGTATGGGCTGATGATGAATGCTATTTAACCAATTTATAACTCAGTAACTTTTTATAAGGCAACTTTACAAATAATTCATAAGAAAAAACAAAAACTCTTAATATTAAATGAGTACTTTTGCATAGCACCTTATTTGTTGTGATGAAGTCTTACATTACTTAACCATCACCTGTGTTTGTTTCATTGAGTTGAGTCAAATAAAATATATATTAAAGTTATCATTAATCAAGTAGCCCGCAGGTGAAATTTAACAAGCCAGACTGGAAATATTTTGGAAGTCTTTATATAGGAATTAACTAATGGTTATGAAAATGTACTATTTTCCGCATGACAATCGATCACATTCGAGAGAGTGATAATGATCTGAAATATAGCCTCAATAAAATTTATATGAAGATGAAATAACTTGCATGATTTTTTTTCTATTTTTAACTAAATCAGTGCAAAAAAGTGACATTTCTCGTGAAAGTACCGTCCAGATGGTATCTGGAGTATCTTTTGTACTAAATTGGAAGTGGACCAATTTTTGCCCTTGATACCTTTATCACACTTACTTTTTGCATCACCTGTACCTTTTCTATAAAATATTCTTATTAATTAAAAGTAGTTTTTTTTGACAATTTAAGATTTCTAAGAACTATTAGTGAGAAATCAATATTAAATTGTTGACAATTAGTAAATTGTCATATACAATAAATCATAAAATTAATTCATCATTTGAAAAATCTCATGAGTGTTTGATATAATATTTTCCTAACCATTAATTTTACACATCATAACAATTTATCTATTATTTTTGGTCATATTTGAGATACAACAAAAAAAAATTATGCTTTTTTTTGAAAATAAATATTAGAATATCACATTTTTAAAAACATCACTAACATGAGATAAATCTTGATTGTAAGATAGTTTTATTAATAAATTAAATTAGTTATTTTGTTCCTCAATGTTGAAGTTTGATCTTGATTTTATGATAAGCATTGCTGAGAATGCCTCTTATATTCCATATGTCGTCAAATTTCTCCGGCTGTGTGTTGAAGTTACTGTCTGTTGCCTTTGCCCACAGCTCCAACTACAATCAAATGAAAATAATACTTATATTGAATAAATAACTTCATAAATTTTACATCACCAGATGATGATGATGTATCATATACGTAATTATCATCATCAGCCCATACACGTCCCACTGCTTGGCACGGGCCTCCTCTACAACTGAGAGGATTTAAGCCTTAGTCCACCACGTTTGCCTAGTGCGGGTCTCCGGACTAAGAAATTCCTAAGAACTTTCGGGTGTGCAAGTTGCCTCACTATAATTTCCATGTCTGTCAAACCACACTAGGCCAATGTTGTGGACTAAGACATAAATCCTTTCAGTTGTAGAAGAGGCCCGTGCCCAGCAGTGGAGCGTATACGGGCTGATGATGATAGACATGTGTATACATACAGTAACGGTACCTCCATAGAAGCCCAAAAGCCCAGCTTGCCTTACAAAATGCTGAATAATAATTTTTAAGCTTTAAGTCTTTATTTAACAAAAGCAATTCGACATATAAATGAGAATATCCTGACCCCACAATAAACCATTATAAACTAGACATTACACGGTGTAATTTACACAATTGACGTGTGACACTTTGGGGCTTCTATGTAAGTGCCGCACTGCATAGTATTTCCTTGGATATGTTACCTCAGCCTGTCCGTGGCGCACGGGTATCCTGGCGGCCCAGAGCGTCCAGGCGTAGTGCATGTTGGGCGGCGCGTCGTCGCTAGTGAGGTCGCGCGCCTCCTGCCAGGTGGCGCCGCGGTCGGCGCTCACGTCCACGCGCATTATCTTCGCGCCCCCGCCTGAGTACGCGTAGCCTGCGGGAAACCACGATCAGATACTTCGATGCTTGGAGGAACTTGAACGAGGACTGATGTAAATAAACTAGCGGTGGTAACTTTTGCTTTATTTTGACAGCCCCGTGACGCAGTTTGCTAGACCAGCTTGCGAAACGAGAGGCTGTTACGACCGCCTGACGGCGGGAACAATAAAAAAAACAATTACAAAATAATCAATTTATAAAAAAAAAAAAAAAAAAAAAAAAAAATTCTATATTTATGACTACACCCAGGGGGGTGGATTCTTGGCACAGGAAAGCTTTCTGGTCCCAATAAAACCCTATGTGCACTGGGGACTTAACTTCGGTCTTTCGATCCCGTGACGCGTGGAGGGGTCTTCGGTGATATATCGGAAGGCCCTCAGCCGCAGGGGTCTGCTGGAGTCGGTGGGCAGAAGCGTTGCCCGTTGGTACAGTCCGTACTAGTACGTGCAGCTGTCGTTCACAAACGTACTGTGGACTTGCAGCTCGTAGTTCTCAATCCGAGTCGTGAACGTGCAGCTCGTATTTCTCAACCCGAACGGAGAACCCCCAGTTTCCTGGAACGCGTCGAAACGACACTTGTAGCGCGAAAGATCCGACACCCAGGCACTAGACGAGACCAGGAATGGGCGTCGGCATCTTTCGTGAAGCAATTAAAAAATAGCGGAATGGAGTGGCGACATTTAGGTCCGGTTGTAAAAACAAAATAAAAAAAAAATAAATAAAAAAAAATAATTAAACGAAACATAGTTAAATGTCAAATGCCAATATAATTAATAATTATTATTTAAATTACCCAACCCAGGATCAAACCCCAACTGTTTATATGCCGGACGATCACCATTCCATTACGCGATGAGTACAAAAGAAATAGTTACACTTAAACACAAGTACAGGTAGCTACACATGAATACTACGAGTGAAACAATGACCTTCGATATTTATTTCGCCGGTACATCGAGAAATTTCTCTTATCTTAACATCACGCTAATCTAGAAAATAAATCTCACAGCTATGTGTGTGTATTACATTATTTGAACTAATAGGAGGAAATATAGTTTATATATAACTTTACACAATTATAAAAATTTAACTGGCTTTAAAGTCTAAGCAAACTAATACAATTATTCGGTGGCAATTTTTAATAGAATACTTATATTTAGATTTGGAAATATATTTTAAGATAATAAAGTTCTTATTAAGATAATACACCAGCCACCGATATTAACAACATACGCGTGGAACACAGTGGGAATTAATTATCGCGGCCATATTGATTTGGACTAAATTAATATTAGGTATAATAGAATGTTAATGAAGAAAATTACCGCGGCGAAACATATTTGAAACTCATCGGAAAAATAAAAAGGTAAGTTATATTTTACCAATTTTAAGATACTCACAGTCGCATTACGTTACGTTGTTATACCACTATCAAGAAATATATATATAGCCATAGCAATTTTTGCACTATTAAAAGGTTGAAGAAATCACTTGTTGAATAGTAATCAAATTAATCCAGACACGAAAAACTAGTTAACAGCAACCAAGCCAATATTGGAATTAAATATATTAAACTTACCAAGGGGGTTGAAATGATGCGATCCGCTTTTAATTTCTTTTTCGTTTTAGTATAGCACTGATTTTATTACTGTTTAAAAAATGCGAACTAATCACAACTCTCTGGCGTCGGAATTTCTGATTCTCTCTCCGCGAATTCGTCCTTATATAGGTACATATCGGTTCGGTGGTGGGCCTATTTCCTTCCTGAGGCGACAATGCGTACTGTCAGATTCTAGATTGTTCCGTATGACATGAGACAGAGATATGGAAAGAACGGTACAACCGAAGCAAGACACGTCACGACTACCCTCTATATTTTTGTAAATCCCTGTGGGACTGAGATAGTAATTATAGAATCGAGCGAGATGGAATAGTTCGTAGGAAGTTGAACCGTCGATCGCTATTGTATTTTTTCTCGAAATTTCTGGCTGTGGCGTTTACTATCCGATGTTCTAGAAATAATTTGATTTCCGGCACCGACGAATACCTTATATGGTCGTTGTGATGATATCGCTAGTTAAAGCGCGCGGTTTGCATTCAATTGTAACAACGGGTTATTTGTTTGTTTGTATGTAGTTATTATTTGTATTTATTTTATGTTTATAAACTTGTTACAACGTAACAATACCCCCTCTCCCAGAGAAAGGATTTTACGTAGTAAAATCCGCTGCGGCAAGCGCCTAAGAAGGATAGAACCGCCCAGTAACTGTCTCACTTTCATACATCCACTAACAAATACCTACCATGCGACCTTGCATACGACCTGTCACATTTGTCTGAAGAATTCTATAATTATCAACAGACTACCATACAACTAGAGTACAAATCTATTATAAGATTGGACTCAAGAACAGCACTGCATGACAAAGAGCATCTAAGAGGGAAAATACTGTAACATGAAACATTCGGACGAAATCGGCACTGTGGAATACATTTGGTCTTTGATGAATTTGTTACAGTCACGACCCGCTGTAACGAGAAAATTAGTGTAGGCTTATTTAAAGAGTCACAACCCGCTCTAACGAGAAAATTAGTGTAGGCTTATTTAAAGAGTCACAACCCGCTCTATACGCGCAGAACGCAAAACAACAAAACGAATCAGACCTATACAAGAGGTCGCAACCCGCCATAAATGCGCAAAACGCAAAAAAATAAAAAAATATCTCCCAACTAAACATCAAACTCCGTGTAGGCTTATTTTAATTCATCAAAGACAAACGTAGACAGAGACCGAAACGCAATAACTTTTTAATAAAAAAAATATTGTAAAAAAAAAAAGGAAAAAAATTAACCAATGTTCCGAAACACTAGGTACGTATCAAGGTAAACAAGTATTGAACTGTTAACGGTGACGACTATGATAATATATGAACAATTAATAAAAACAAAATTAAATAAACTAAGCGGCATTGTGAGTATGTCTAGTCTTTAGCGAATTTGTTACAGTCACGACCCGCTGTAACGAAAAAAAAACAGCAGACGAGTAGACCTATACCAAGAAACTGTCATACTCCGCTAAAAAAAAATTGCAAAACGCAATTAAAATGTTTGTAGACCTATAAAGAAGTCATACAACACTAAAACAAAACTCCCAATCAAAACATCAAAATTCGTGTAGGCTTATTTTAATCCGCTAAAGACAAACATAATCGATTAACGAACAGACTAATATTGAATTAATTATTTGCCGATACATTATAAAATAAACGAATGCTAATATAATCATCATACTATTGATTAACAACTATAAATAAAATAAAAAAAAATATATGAGTCGAACCCGCGAAACATAACACAAATGATAAAATAAATCCAACGTGTATAATCCGCGTGAATATAACATAACAAGTAACTTTATAGACACTATAAAAGTGTGATATCATACAAAAAAAAATTACGAAGGAGAGGAGTGTAGCTTAAAATCCTTGATGTGCCAGTTTCCTAAATTATTCCCAGACATATCTTCGACGGTGTAGACTAATGGGGAGCGCTTGGCTACTATTTTGCATTTCAAGAATTTCGGAGCTAGTTTTTTCGCGAAGTGAGCATCCTTATCGCTTTGGAAATAGCACCGTTTCCATACTATGTCTCCTACGTTAAAGTCTACGGGTTTTCTGCGTAAGTTATAATGTCGCGAGCTTTTGACATGGCTGTTATACAGAGACAGTTGGACTTTGTCGAATATTTTTGCCAAACACCCGAGGTTTCCCGCGTATTCGTCGCGTGGCGAGAGCACCAGATCACTTGGGTCTACATCTGTAGAATAATGCGACCCGCATGGTACAAGTTCTCTGCCGTACACTAGAAACGCCGGTGTGAATTTGGTTACCTCGTTAACGGCACTATTCATAGCAAACTGTATCTTTGGTAAATTTACATCCCAAGTTCTGTGATCATCTTTTACAAAAGTTGATATGGAGGTGATTAATGTTCTATTATAACGTTCCACAGTGTTTACTTGGGGCGTGTATTTAGGCGTGAATTGCACTTTTGGAATTTTATAATATTCGTATAGTTTAGCTAATTCACGACTAATGAATTGCACTCCATTGTCCTGCAAAACCAACTGTGGAATGCCATGCACTAGGAAAACGCCTTCTTCTAAACATTTGACGACATTTGCTGCCGTAGCTCTCCTTAGGGGGAATAGTAAACAATATTTAGAAAAACAACAACAAACTACTAATATATAAGCGTTCTGCTTACGGGAAACTGGTAGAGGACCTACTAGATCTACAGAGATCATTTGAAATGGCCTGCTACACTCCTTAGGCCTACCTAGTGGACCAAGGGTAGTATGGGTAGGAGATTTATATGCAGTACATGTATCGCAAGCTGTCACAAATTTAGCAGTATCGCCGTACATACCAGGCCAATAATAGCGTAACTTAAGTCTTTGGTAAGTTTTAAAAATTCCCATATGTCCCGCAGTGGGGTCAGAATGGTTGTTTTTAAGTATCGTTTCACGATGTTCTTTAGGAACAACTTCCTTCCATTCGAATTCGGATGTAAGTGGGCTGTTACCCTTCGAGAAACGATACAATTTCCCATTCGTCACCACGTAGTTCGGGAAACTAGTAGGCGAACTTACGCAACCGTTTAAGATGTTAAGATACCAATCGTCCTTGGTAATGTAACTGCGATGACTCGTGGCACTAATTTCTGCTACTGGTACTGCTCTAGATAATGCATCTGGAATTACATTATCTTTACCTTTACGGTGTTTGATAAAGAAATTAAAGGCAGAAAGCCTCAGACCCCAGCGGGCGAGACGACCCGTAGGGTTGGACAAGGTTAAAAACCATTTTAATGCTGAATGGTCAGTGTAAACCGTAAAACACTTACCATTCTCTAAATAACAGCGCCAGTGCTCGAGAGCGTCCAGCACAGCCAGAGTTTCCCTCTCTGTAACGCTATAGTTACGTTCAGGACCCGTTAAAGAGCGGCTCCTGAATGCTATAGGGCGGTCAACGCCATCTATATTTTGGGTGAGCATAGCGCCTAACCCAAAATTACTGGCGTCTGTGTGAACTTCGAAAGGAAGGTCGTAATTAGGGCAGCATAAAACCGGTGCTGTGACCAAACATGATTTGAGTGTTGTGAATGCCGCTTCCGCTTCCGCTGACCATCTGAAGGGTGGAGCACACTTCTTAGTTGATGTTAGAGAGTTCAGAGGGCCCGCAATGGTGCTGAAATTTGGTATAAAACGTCTGTACCAAGACGCGGTTCCTAAGAATCTCTTCACATCTTTTTTCGTGGTTGGTGTTGGGAAGTTGAGAATGGCTTCCACCTTCAGTGGGTCTGTACGGAGACCTTCAGCGTCAACCACATAGCCCAAATACTTTAAGCTATCCCTAAAAAGTTGACATTTTTCGAAGTTAACTGATAAATTAGCTTTTTTAAGTTTTTCCAATACGCGCAGCAGTAGGGACACGTGATCCTGGAACGATTCGCTAATTACTATAACGTCATCTAAGTAACAGAAGACTTTGTGCTCGAACTCCGGTCCAAATAAGGTATCCACTAATCTTTGTTGTGTAGCTGGCGCATTGGTCAACCCAAAAGGCATTACATTAAACATGAAAGTACCACGACCCGGAACGTAAAAACTAGTCTTCTCTCTGTCCTTTTTATCTAATGGAATCTGCCAAAAAGATTTTGACAGGTCAATCGAAGACAGGAAACGAGCGTCTCTAAGATTGTCTAAGATCTCGGATATATACGGTAGGCTATAGGCGTCTTTTTTGGTGACTGAGTTAAGTTTCCTACTGTCTAGGCATACCCGAGGTTTACCCTCTTTTTTCTCTACTACTATGACAGGGGAAGACCACGGACTCTCGCCTGGCGAAATTACGCCGAGTTTCAACATTTCGTCTACCTGCTCTGATACGATTTTTTGTTTTTCCGGCGACAACCTATACGAGCGCTGCCTAATAGGAAGTGCGTCTCCTGTATCGATCCTATGGGTAATTAGGGATGTTCTGCCTAAACCTATACGTTCAAAAGAGATATTTTTAAATTGTTCAATTACGCTGTTCGCGATTATTTTTTCTGATGGCTCTAACGTGTCGTAGGAATGAAGACCTAGTAAGGAAGTAGAAGACGTTGTAATATTATAAACTTTAGGGTCTGTGTGACTGATAAAATCTAAGTTAGGTAAATATTTTGGACAAATATTAAATTTTTTCCAAAAATCAATGCCAAGAATTAAATACGAATCAATTTCTGGTATGACGTGAACGTTTAAATTTTTAACTATATTTTCGAAAACTATAGGTAACAAAATATTTCCAATTGAACGATAAGACTGACCGCCTGCAGTCGTAACTGTTAATATATCAGCAGAGTTCAACATGAACCCTGCTTTTAAAAGTTGTAAATGGGAATTATTCCCTAAAATGGTAATAGCTGAACCCGAATCTAAGAGACCTAAATATTTGAAGTTAGGATAATTAGCAATTGAAACTGTAACATAAGGACGAGGATCTTTGAAAGGTAATTTATTAAAAATAGTAGCGACCTTGAATGTGCGAAAGAAATTTTTTATAGTTGTCAGCCAGTTGGCCCAGTCTTTCTGGTCGGAGTTAAACTGACTGCAACTTTCTATAGCTAGTTTTTTGGGTTATTTATATTTTTATTATTACTATTAGTTTTTGTCTGAAGGACTTTAGAAGGTGGGCTATACTTATCCTTACATTTGGGGCAATCTGTAACTTTATAACCGCGTTCGCCGCATCTGTAACACTGGAAAGGACTCACGAACGGTTTTTTCTTGGGATTGCACCTAGGGCAAGTAAAAGTAGTGTGGTCCCGAAGGCCACATTTAAAACAATATTTTTTATTTGAATTTAACGAAGCTAACCTATTTGGATTATATTTATTTTTGTTTGTTCGAATTGAAAGATAATTAAATTCTGGTGCTAATGAACAACCAGGGTTACAAGAAGGTTCTTTGAAGTTGGAATACCGAGCGTTAATTCTTTCATAGTTTCTGCAGACTTCTCGTAATTCGGAAATGCTAGAAATGTTCGGATTCGTAGCCAAAACTCCCGCGTAACATGGCCTAATATTGTGAAGAATTATTTCTAGTTTATCCGCCTCTGGCACCGGTCCGGAAAGTCGTGAAAACATACCGTGAATAATTGCTAAGTAAATAGTTATGTTTTCCTCTTCGCCTTGGCTTCGCGAACGGATCTCGTCCATCATTTTATAATCGAAGTCAAAAGTGTCGAAGTCCGTTCTCAGCAATGATAGCAGTTCATGCCACGAACCTATGCCATCCCTTACGCTTCTAAGCCAATGCAAGGCTTCCCCGGTGAAAATTTCTGGCGCTAAACGCATCATTCGCTCGTCCGAAATATTTCGTGCTAACTTGAGCTCTTCTAAGCGAGCAATAAAAGCGCGTACGCAGGATTTGCCGTCATATTTTGTCTTCAGAATTTCTGAAAGCGAAGTCCTATCGCAACCTACTTCCGTGTTTGTAAGAGTTGTTTCCCTGCTCTCGTACGGACTATTTGGTACATTTAAACTATCCTGAACAGAAGTTTTTACTACTAACGGTTTGTTTTTTAATTTATTAAATCTAATTTGGAGGTCATTAAACTGTTTAACGGTATCTTCAAAAAGTGTTAATAAATTTTCTTTTGTTGGTTTTTCTATTCTTTTTAAACGGAAGTAAATGTGATTAATTAACGAGCGAGTACGATCTAAAACTGGTTTATTATCCGGGTTATTATCTAAAGTATCTAAGTTTGTTAATATTTTGCTAATAGTTGCGTTAACTTCTTTAATGTCTGTTTCTATGTCATAGCATGAGTCAAAAACCGCGTCCGCAGGATATTCCGAAACAATTTTATTAATTTGCACTCTAAGATCCTCAACCTTTTCTTTAGGTTCTAAACCGCGTATGGCTACTTCATACGTGAGCTCCGATTTAGTTAAATGTAAATATTTAATGTTACGGTCCATTTTAAAGGAAAATTATTTTTAGAGAATTGACTAAGTTCAAAAATGAAGTTAAAATATCTTAATATATTGTGGGACAGCTATATGTATGAAAGTTAATTAATTAATATTTTGTGAGACGATGTATTTAAATTAAAATAGTGAACTGAAACAATACGCGACGGAATGTGACACGATTGTGGGCAATGTTATGTTAAAAAAATATATATTAAGAACGATGTAAAATAATGTACGTAACCGCTATTATCTATTCAGAGCAAAAAAGAATTAAAATTACAAAACAATAAAGATATGCAACAATAAAAAATGAATGCAATAAATGCACAAATAAAAAAAATCTCTGAAAAGAAATGTGAATTACGCACAAACACAAATGCAAAATACAAATGCTAACATAAAATGTAAATGCACAGAATGTATCAGAATGGAATGTTATAATAAAAAAATGACACAATGTTGTAGAAAAAAAAAATACTTGATGTTGCCCGACTGTGCAAAACAAAAATGTCGGAGTCAATAATTTGTATAATGCCCACTGTGAAACACACGCGTATGTGTGGGTAATCTGAGATGGTATTTGATTACCCGGCGGAGCCAGAAGACAAGAATCGGCTACCCGTTCCTCTTTAAGGAGAAACGGGTCGGTGGTACCTCCCCGTTCAGCCTCGTCCGCAAAGGCTTACCACCTGGAATTGAAAAATACCGACACCAAAAGAGTACAAAAAAACTTCCCTGTGCCTTGCCTTTTATATAGTGGGCGCCACTTGTTACGACCGCCTGACGGCGGGAACAATAAAAAAAACAATTACAAAATAATCAATTTATTAAAAAAAAAAAAAAAAAAAAAAAAAATTCTATATTTATGACTACACCCAGGGGGGTGGATTCTTGGCACAGGAAAGCTTTCTGGTCCCAATAAAACCCTATGTGCACTGGGGACTTAACTTCGGTCTTTCGATCCCGTGACGCGTGGAGGGGTCTTCGGTGATATATCGGAAGGCCCTCAGCCGCAGGGGTCTGCTGGAGTCGGTGGGCAGAAGCGTTGCCCGTTGGTACAGTCCGTACTAGTACGTGCAGCTGTCGTTCACAAACGTACTGTGGACTTGCAGCTCGTAGTTCTCAATCCGAGTCGTGAACGTGCAGCTCGTATTTCTCAACCCGAACGGAGAACCCCCAGTTTCCTGGAACGCGTCGAAACGACACTTGTAGCGCGAAAGATCCGACACCCAGGCACTAGACGAGACCAGGAATGGGCGTCGGCATCTTTCGTGAAGCAATTAAAAAATAGCGGAATGGAGTGGCGACATTTAGGTCCGGTTGTAAAAACAAAATAAAAAAAAAATAAATAAAAAAAAATAATTAAACGAAACATAGTTAAATGTCAAATGCCAATATAATTAATAATTATTATTTAAATTACCCAACCCAGGATCAAACCCCAACTGTTTATATGCCGGACGATCACCATTCCATTACGCGATGAGTACAAAAGAAATAGTTACACTTAAACACAAGTACAGGTAGCTACACATGAATACTACGAGTGAAACAATGACCTTCGATATTTATTTCGCCGGTACATCGAGAAATTTCTCTTATCTTAACATCACGCTAATCTAGAAAATAAATCTCACAGCTATGTGTGTGTATTACATTATTTGAACTAATAGGAGGAAATATAGTTTATATATAACTTTACACAATTATAAAAATTTAACTGGCTTTAAAGTCTAAGCAAACTAATACAATTATTCGGTGGCAATTTTTAATAGAATACTTATATTTAGATTTGGAAATATATTTTAAGATAATAAAGTTCTTATTAAGATAATACACCAGCCACCGATATTAACAACATACGCGTGGAACACAGTGGGAATTAATTATCGCGGCCATATTGATTTGGACTAAATTAATATTAGGTATAATAGAATGTTAATGAAGAAAATTACCGCGGCGAAACATATTTGAAACTCATCGGAAAAATAAAAAGGTAAGTTATATTTTACCAATTTTAAGATACTCACAGTCGCATTACGTTACGTTGTTATACCACTATCAAGAAATATATATATAGCCATAGCAATTTTTGCACTATTAAAAGGTTGAAGAAATCACTTGTTGAATAGTAATCAAATTAATCCAGACACGAAAAACTAGTTAACAGCAACCAAGCCAATATTGGAATTAAATATATTAAACTTACCAAGGGGGTTGAAATGATGCGATCCGCTTTTAATTTCTTTTTCGTTTTAGTATAGCACTGATTTTATTACTGTTTAAAAAATGCGAACTAATCACAACTCTCTGGCGTCGGAATTTCTGATTCTCTCTCCGCGAATTCGTCCTTATATAGGTACATATCGGTTCGGTGGTGGGCCTATTTCCTTCCTGAGGCGACAATGCGTACTGTCAGATTCTAGATTGTTCCGTATGACATGAGACAGAGATATGGAAAGAACGGTACAACCGAAGCAAGACACGTCACGACTACCCTCTATATTTTTGTAAATCCCTGTGGGACTGAGATAGTAATTATAGAATCGAGCGAGATGGAATAGTTCGTAGGAAGTTGAACCGTCGATCGCTATTGTATTTTTTCTCGAAATTTCTGGCTGTGGCGTTTACTATCCGATGTTCTAGAAATAATTTGATTTCCGGCACCGACGAATACCTTATATGGTCGTTGTGATGATATCGCTAGTTAAAGCGCGCGGTTTGCATTCAATTGTAACAACGGGTTATTTGTTTGTTTGTATGTAGTTATTATTTGTATTTATTTTATGTTTATAAACTTGTTACAACGTAACAAGGCCGCGGGTTCGATCCGAGAAAAATGTTTGGGTGATCCAAAAATATTTGTTTCGGGTCTGGGTGTTTGTGAGACCGAAAAGTGTCTCGTAGTTTCTGATACCCACGACACAAGACTCTTATCTTAATGTGGGGTCAGTCAGACCTATGTTTGAAACTGGTGAGTGTATTTATATTTATTTCTTTATTTATATTTGTCATCCATGGGTAATATTGGTGTTCAAATGGCATCCCTTGCTGGCCAAGTGGCCACGATTTGCTTATTTGTAACTCACGTTGACTATTACTGGTATCGAACCAGGAATTTCGCAAGGCACTTACTGGTGCTTGGAGACCACGAGGGTGTTTTTTTGTATGTATGTATTGAACTAAAATTACCATGAAATCAAAATGTTTATGTGACTATTTTCACCTCTAACTTCAATGAATCCATTCACGACTTTAACTGTTTCGCCATCTCCAGGGTCGCATATGGAGGAAGTAACAGGAAGACTGTACACAGGAGGAGCGGTTGCGAAGTCCGCTGTCTCCCATGTCTTGGACGGGTTGAATGCGCGATAGTCTTTCTGGTGCCAGTGCGACGGACTCTCTTCATCTGATACTGTTATTGATTCTGAGGAAAATAGCATACGTACACTCACGCCTGTCTCCCATTAGGATACGCAGAGACTATAGTGCGCCAATTGCTGCAGTCCAAACACGTTTCTTTCGCTTAATAATGAAATATTTAAGTCTATACTGATAAAGGGGGTAGAAAAAATGAAATGATAATATTTTACCTCAATAGATGTGAAAGTAAGGAAGTGGTTGTTATGTAGAGCAATAGGGATAGATACCTACGGAATTAAGGAGGAAGAGATTTAGGGGAAAGTGGAAGGGATTTGCAGAGAGTCGAATACAGTGGAAATACACAATAATTTTCTCAGGCCAAACTATGAACCATGGGACAGCAAGAAAACGGAATAATAATATTATTATATAGGTACGTATCATCAAGTTTAAGAGGAGAGAACATCGACAAAGTTGATGATGATGACGACGACTATGATGATGATGATGACGATGATAATGATAACAAAGGAAGGCCTATACTAAGCACTTGCTGTAGGATGGTGTTGATGAAGAATAGTGTGAGTGTTTGGTGATGCGTTGTATTGTCGCCGTGTTACCGAGCCACTTGACGCTGCGCACGGCGGGCGCGCCCGGCACGACGGCCCGCAGCGGCGCGCCGTGGTCGGGCGGCAGCGCGGCGCCGTTCATGTATGTATGTATGTATGTATGTATGTAGAGTGAGTGTGTGGTGATGCGTTGTATTGTCGCCGTGTTACCGAGCCACTTGACGCTGCGCACGGCGGGCGCGCCCGGCACGACGGCCCGCAGCGGCGCGCCGTGGTCGGGCGGCAGCGCGGCGCCGTTCATGTATGTATGTATGTATGTATGTATGTAGAGTGAGTGTGTGGTGATGCGTTGTATTGTCGCCGTGTTACCGAGCCACTTGACGCTGCGCACGGCGGGCGCGCCCGGCACGACGGCCCGCAGCGGCGCGCCGTGGTCGGGCGGCAGCGCGGCGCCGTTCATGTATGTATGTATGTATGTATGTATGTAGAGTGAGTGTGTGGTGATGCGTTGTATTGTCGCCGTGTTACCGAGCCACTTGACGCTGCGCACGGCGGGCGCGCCCGGCACGACGGCCCGCAGCGGCGCGCCGTGGTCGGGCGGCAGCGCGGCGCCGTTCATGTATGTATGTATGTATGTATGTATGTAGAGTGAGTGTGTGGTGATGCGTTGTATTGTCGCCGTGTTACCGAGCCACTTGACGCTGCGCACGGCGGGCGCGCCCGGCACGACGGCCCGCAGCGGCGCGCCGTGGTCGGGCGGCAGCGCGGCGCCGTTCATGTATGTATGTATGTATGTATGTATGTAGAGTGAGTGTGTGGTGATGCGTTGTATTGTCGCCGTGTTACCGAGCCACTTGACGCTGCGCACGGCGGGCGCGCCCGGCACGACGGCCCGCAGCGGCGCGCCGTGGTCGGGCGGCAGCGCGGCGCCGTTCATGTATGTATGTATGTATGTATGTATGTAGAGTGAGTGTGTGGTGATGCGTTGTATTGTCGCCGTGTTACCGAGCCACTTGACGCTGCGCACGGCGGGCGCGCCCGGCACGACGGCCCGCAGCGGCGCGCCGTGGTCGGGCGGCAGCGCGGCGCCGTTCATGTATGTATGTATGTATGTATGTATGTATGTATGTAGAGTGAGTGTGTGGTGATGCGTTGTATTGTCGCCGTGTTACCGAGCCACTTGACGCTGCGCACGGCGGGCGCGCCCGGCACGACGGCCCGCAGCGGCGCGCCGTGGTCGGGCGGCAGCGCGGCGCCGTTCATGTATGTATGTATGTATGTATGTATGTATGTATGTAGAGTGAGTGTGTGGTGATGCGTTGTATTGTCGCCGTGTTACCGAGCCACTTGACGCTGCGCACGGCGGGCGCGCCCGGCACGACGGCCCGCAGCGGCGCGCCGTGGTCGGGCGGCAGCGCGGCGCCGTTCATGTATGTATGTATGTATGTATGTAGAGTGAGTGTGTGGTGATGCGTTGTATTGTCGCCGTGTTACCGAGCCACTTGACGCTGCGCACGGCGGGCGCGCCCGGCACGACGGCCCGCAGCGGCGCGCCGTGGTCGGGCGGCAGCGCGGCGCCGTTCATGTATGTATGTATGTATGTATGTATGTATGTATGTAGAGTGAGTGTGTGGTGATGCGTTGTATTGTCGCCGTGTTACCGAGCCACTTGACGCTGCGCACGGCGGGCGCGCCCGGCACGACGGCCCGCAGCGGCGCGCAGTGGTCGGGCGGCAGCGCGGCGCCGTTCATGTATGTATGTATGTATGTATGTATGTATGTATGTAGAGTGAGTGTGTGGTGATGCGTTGTATTGTCGCCGTGTTACCGAGCCACTTGACGCTGCGCACGGCGGGCGCGCCCGGCACGACGGCCCGCAGCGGCGCGCCGTGGTCGGGCGGCAGCGCGGCGCCGTTCATGTATGTATGTATGTATGTATGTAGAGTGAGTGTGTGGTGATGCGTTGTATTGTCGCCGTGTTACCGAGCCACTTGACGCTGCGCACGGCGGGCGCGCCCGGCACGACGGCCCGCAGCGGCGCGCCGTGGTCGGGCGGCAGCGCGGCGCCGTTCATGTATGTATGTATGTATGTATGTATGTATGTATGTAGAGTGAGTGTGTGGTGATGCGTTGTATTGTCGCCGTGTTACCGAGCCACTTGACGCTGCGCACGGCGGGCGCGCCCGGCACGACGGCCCGCAGCGGCGCGCCGTGGTCGGGCGGCAGCGCGGCGCCGTTCATGTATGTATGTATGTATGTATGTATGTATGTATGTAGAGTGAGTGTGTGGTGATGCGTTGTATTGTCGCCGTGTTACCGAGCCACTTGACGCTGCGCACGGCGGGCGCGCCCGGCACGACGGCCCGCAGCGGCGCGCCGTGGTCGGGCGGCAGCGCGGCGCCGTTCATGTATGTATGTATGTATGTATGTATGTATGTATGTAGAGTGAGTGTGTGGTGATGCGTTGTATTGTCGCCGTGTTACCGAGCCACTTGACGCTGCGCACGGCGGGCGCGCCCGGCACGACGGCCCGCAGCGGCGCGCCGTGGTCGGGCGGCAGCGCGGCGCCGTTCATGTATGTATGTATGTATGTATGTATGTATGTAGAGTGAGTGTGTGGTGATGCGTTGTATTGTCGCCGTGTTACCGAGCCACTTGACGCTGCGCACGGCGGGCGCGCCCGGCACGACGGCCCGCAGCGGCGCGCCGTGGTCGGGCGGCAGCGCGGCGCCGTTCATGTATGTATGTATGTATGTATGTAGAGTGAGTGTGTGGTGATGCGTTGTATTGTCGCCGTGTTACCGAGCCACTTGACGCTGCGCACGGCGGGCGCGCCCGGCACGACGGCCCGCAGCGGCGCGCCGTGGTCGGGCGGCAGCGCGGCGCCGTTCATGTATGTATGTATGTATGTATGTATGTAGAGTGAGTGTGTGGTGATGCGTTGTATTGTCGCCGTGTTACCGAGCCACTTGACGCTGCGCACGGCGGGCGCGCCCGGCACGACGGCCCGCAGCGGCGCGCCGTGGTCGGGCGGCAGCGCGGCGCCGTTCATGTATGTATGTATGTATGTATGTAGAGTGAGTGTGTGGTGATGCGTTGTATTGTCGCCGTGTTACCGAGCCACTTGACGCTGCGCACGGCGGGCGCGCCCGGCACGACGGCCCGCAGCGGCGCGCCGTGGTCGGGCGGCAGCGCGGCGCCGTTCATGTATGTATGTATGTATGTATGTATGTAGAGTGAGTGTGTGGTGATGCGTTGTATTGTCGCCGTGTTACCGAGCCACTTGACGCTGCGCACGGCGGGCGCGCCCGGCACGACGGCCCGCAGCGGCGCGCCGTGGTCGGGCGGCAGCGCGGCGCCGTTCATGTATGTATGTATGTATGTATGTATGTAGAGTGAGTGTGTGGTGATGCGTTGTATTGTCGCCGTGTTACCGAGCCACTTGACGCTGCGCACGGCGGGCGCGCCCGGCACGACGGCCCGCAGCGGCGCGCCGTGGTCGGGCGGCAGCGCGGCGCCGTTCATGTATGTATGTATGTATGTATGTATGTAGAGTGAGTGTGTGGTGATGCGTTGTATTGTCGCCGTGTTACCGAGCCACTTGACGCTGCGCACGGCGGGCGCGCCCGGCACGACGGCCCGCAGCGGCGCGCCGTGGTCGGGCGGCAGCGCGGCGCCGTTCATGTATGTATGTATGTATGTATGTATGTATGTAGAGTGAGTGTGTGGTGATGCGTTGTATTGTCGCCGTGTTACCGAGCCACTTGACGCTGCGCACGGCGGGCGCGCCCGGCACGACGGCCCGCAGCGGCGCGCCGTGGTCGGGCGGCAGCGCGGCGCCGTTCATGTATGTATGTATGTATGTATGTATGTATGTATGTATGTAGAGTGAGTGTGTGGTGATGCGTTGTATTGTCGCCGTGTTACCGAGCCACTTGACGCTGCGCACGGCGGGCGCGCCCGGCACGACGGCCCGCAGCGGCGCGCCGTGGTCGGGCGGCAGCGCGGCGCCGTTCATGTATGTATGTATGTATGTATGTATGTATGTATGTATGTAGAGTGAGTGTGTGGTGATGCGTTGTATTGTCGCCGTGTTACCGAGCCACTTGACGCTGCGCACGGCGGGCGCGCCCGGCACGACGGCCCGCAGCGGCGCGCCGTGGTCGGGCGGCAGCGCGGCGCCGTTCATGTATGTATGTATGTATGTATGTATGTATGTATGTATGTAGAGTGAGTGTGTGGTGATGCGTTGTATTGTCGCCGTGTTACCGAGCCACTTGACGCTGCGCACGGCGGGCGCGCCCGGCACGACGGCCCGCAGCGGCGCGCCGTGGTCGGGCGGCAGCGCGGCGCCGTTCATGTATGTATGTATGTATGTATGTATGTAGAGTGAGTGTGTGGTGATGCGTTGTATTGTCGCCGTGTTACCGAGCCACTTGACGCTGCGCACGGCGGGCGCGCCCGGCACGACGGCCCGCAGCGGCGCGCCGTGGTCGGGCGGCAGCGCGGCGCCGTTCATGTATGTATGTATGTATGTATGTATGTAGAGTGAGTGTGTGGTGATGCGTTGTATTGTCGCCGTGTTACCGAGCCACTTGACGCTGCGCACGGCGGGCGCGCCCGGCACGACGGCCCGCAGCGGCGCGCCGTGGTCGGGCGGCAGCGCGGCGCCGTTCATGTATGTATGTATGTATGTATGTATGTAGAGTGAGTGTGTGGTGATGCGTTGTATTGTCGCCGTGTTACCGAGCCACTTGACGCTGCGCACGGCGGGCGCGCCCGGCACGACGGCCCGCAGCGGCGCGCCGTGGTCGGGCGGCAGCGCGGCGCCGTTTATGTATGTATGTATGTATGTATGTAGAGTGAGTGTGTGGTGATGCGTTGTATTGTCGCCGTGTTACCGAGCCACTTGACGCTGCGCACGGCGGGCGCGCCCGGCACGACGGCCCGCAGCGGCGCGCCGTGGTCGGGCGGCAGCGCGGCGCCGTTCATGTATGTATGTATGTATGTATGTAGAGTGAGTGTGTGGTGATGCGTTGTATTGTCGCCGTGTTACCGAGCCACTTGACGCTGCGCACGGCGGGCGCGCCCGGCACGACGGCCCGCAGCGGCGCGCCGTGGTCGGGCGGCAGCGCGGCGCCGTTCATGTATGTATGTATGTATGTATGTAGAGTGAGTGTGTGGTGATGCGTTGTATTGTCGCCGTGTTACCGAGCCACTTGACGCTGCGCACGGCGGGCGCGCCCGGCACGACGGCCCGCAGCGGCGCGCCGTGGTCGGGCGGCAGCGCGGCGCCGTTCATGTATGTATGTATGTATGTATGTATGTAGAGTGAGTGTGTGGTGATGCGTTGTATTGTCGCCGTGTTACCGAGCCACTTGACGCTGCGCACGGCGGGCGCGCCCGGCACGACGGCCCGCAGCGGCGCGCCGTGGTCGGGCGGCAGCGCGGCGCCGTTCATGTGCGTCGCCAGTAGAACGCAGCGCTCTGAACTTAGCGCCGTGTCGAGCGGGATCGACGTGCTGAAGTTCACGCCCGTCGCGTCCACGTCCGCGCCTTGCAACTGAAACTCATCAACACCACGGTAAGACTATCATACAGTAGTTTAACTCGGCCGCATTTTTGAAATAAATACCTACAGCCGCGCGGTACGTAAACATGCGATAGGGCTGCGAACCTGCAGAATTTTAATTCAATCCTCCTACTTTGACTTTCTATCTATTTTTGTGATTGTTTTATTTTTTATTTTTATTTAAACAAATAAAATATTTTGTGAATGGAATAGGAAGTGTTCAAAAATGCATTTTATTTTTTGATTGGAAGATTTCATGCAACCAAAAACAGCACAATATATACTTGTCATATTAAATAGGCACTTGCACTTATTTTGTATAAAAATCGCGCGATTACTGCTTAAAAAAGAACACCGCCCGTTTGTCCCCCCGAAGTTAAACTACTGTATGATAGTATTACTGTGTCAACACTGTGCTGTATTTATTCATTTTGTTTACATCCAGCCTTATTATTAATTGTACGGAATTTGTTTATGACGAGGGAGTTGTAAAAAAATGTTTTCCGCCATTTTGTAGCAGCGGTCGTCTTGAACCGATTCTCTTGAAGCATAGGTAGGAACAGAGAGTTCCTAGTCGGAAAATTAATTCACTTTTCATAGAAATAAAAAAAAACAAAAAAATTGGTTCATCCGTTACGTCATGCACGCACGCACACACACATCAAACTTATAACACCCCATCGTTTTGGCGCGGGAAGTTAAGAATATTTTTTGCCACTTTTACCTCATTATAACAATTTTCGGGCGCTTTCGCTTTTTTCATTTCGACCTATAAATTCCCTTCGAATTAAAATTGTATCAATATCTATTTATTTTATACTTAAATATTAAGAACTCAATATAAAGTATACATAAACGTTATGCTTCTAAGTAGCTCGTTTATTGTGGGCCGCTTCAGCAATACGATTTGTTACTTTAAGTAGAGTTGCATAAAGTGCATTATACAATAGCAAGAATAGACTCACGATAACATGTTTCCCCCGCGTGTTCTGTGCGTCTACCCCGCAGTGCAGCAACACGTCGCGCAGCCGCACGCCGCTCCACACGGCGCTGCTGATGGCGCCGCCCTTCCAATCCAGCCCTTTCACCGGCTTCACCTGCTTCACATCGTTGTAACACACTGTCATATCATCATCATCATCAGTCCATATACGTCCCACTGCAGGGCACGAACCTCCTCTACAACTGAGAGGGTTTAGGCCTTAGTCCACCACGCTGGCCTTGTGCGGGTTGGCAGACTACACACCTAAGAACTTTTAGGTGTGCAGGTTTTATCACGATGTTTTCCTTCAACGTTAAAGCAGGTGATAATTCATTGTGAATACACACATAACTTCGAAAAGTCAGATGTGTGCCTGGGGTTTGAACCTGCGACCGCCGAAATTCTCGACCGCGCACCTAAATCTCAAGGCCATCACTGCTTAATATTACGTAAGCATAAGTACATATATTTTGAATATGTTGAGCAATCAGAACTGCAATAGTAGAAAATCCGGGGAAAAAACCACCCACCCATTAGTGCTTACGTGGTTTTTTTTCTCTAGGGGAAAGCTAGTTATGGCTCTACTTCCCACCAACCCTGACCGAGGGGGCGGGAAGCGTATGTTGGGATCACCGACCTTCCAGCCCGGCGCGCGGCGACGTCACCAGCATACCGACCAAAACCCCTATGCCGGCATACCGACCAAAACCCCCCGGTGGCCATTTTCGCTCCGAATAGGGCGACCACGGTTTGCGGGCAAAAAGCACCCACAATGATGACGCAGCCGCCCGATGCGCCTCCGAGACAAATAGTCTCGGTCTTCTCGGAGCTGTGGGGGTCGCAGTTGCACCCCCACTAGCTCGGTTCGGGCGCCCGGTTGTGGGTGGGCGCCCGCGACGGACACACGCCACGGTGTCGCCGCCCCTCTCGGGGACACTTACAGTGAGGAGCAGCGCGTCCAGCGACCCCAAGGGCCCCTTTTAGACGTATTTTACGACAGACAGGGGATACTTTACTTTATGATTACTGTAATAGTATTAGTTGTTACTACTAATGTTTTAATGAGATTGTGTGATCTACGATTGGTATGTGAGATAAGGTATAGCTATCACGATTGCAAGTAAAAAACACACACAATTCAGATTTAATAATTATAATATTAATAATTTAATACGGCTTCCGCCGTAACCGGTCAACGGGTGATCTTCTAGCGTTTGCCTTGCATCATTGGGGGGAGGCGATTGATCGGCATGGCGAGGCTCTTGCCGTGAGTCTCGACATAGCCAAGGCATTTGATAGGGTCTGGCACCGTGGCCTTCTCTCCAAGCTTCCGGCATACGGTCTTCCCGGCAACTTGTGTTTGTGGATCTCGAGCTTTCTGCATGGGCGTAGAATGCGTGTCCTCGTCGACGGGCACGCTTCACAGCTCATGTCAGTTAGTGCCGGGGTTCCACAAGGCTCTGTGCTATCGCCCACCCTGTTTCTTCTGCATATCAATGATATGTTGCCGCTTGGCAACATTCATTGCTATGCAGATGACAGCACGGTCCATGGGCGGTACTGCAGTAAGCCACCAGGTTGCCGGGCGGATACTGAGAGTAGACGCGAGGAGCTTGTCATTGAGCTCAATCGGACCCTGGAGCTCATTTCTACATGGGGTACCCGGAATCTGGTTGAGTTCAATGCCAAGAAAACCCAGGTCTGTGCGTTTTCGTGCAAAAAATCCCCGTTTTCCCCCTCTCCCCAATTTTCAGGGCATTCCACTCGCAATGCGGAACGGCCTTAATATCCTAGGCGTGGATATCCGCTGCGATCTTAATCCAAGGACCCACATCGAGGGCATTATATCCGCCACTTCACGCAGGGTCGGAATCCTGAACAGGGTGCGCCGGTTTTTCACGCCCGGTCAACTTTTCCGCTTATACAAAGCGCAGGTTCGGCCGGGCATGGAATACTGCTCGCACCTCTGGGACGGTTCCGCCAAATACCTTCTCGATGCCTTGGATGGATTGCAGCGGCGTGCCATCCGCATTGTGAATGATGCAGACGTTTCAGCCAACCTGGAGCCGCTACAGTTGCGCAGGGACATTGCCGCACTTAGCGTGTTCTACCGTCTGTATCATGGTGAATGCTCTGAAGAATTGTTTAAGCTTGTCCCATCCTCTCCTTTCCTTACCAGAACCACGCGTGCTGGCATGCGAAGCCACAGCTTTGTGGTTACAACATCCGCGGCTCGAACCAAAAAGTTCGCCAACTCTTACCTTTGCCGCACCATCAAGCTGTGGAATAGTTTGCCAGCTCACGTGTTCCCTCCTTCCTATGATCCTGGATCCTTTAAGCGAAGCGTGAAGAAGCATTTGTGCAGGCCGGCATGATTGTGTCGACCAGCGGGTGACCATATCGTTTCTCGCTGGTCGGTAGTAATTTTTTGGACTCCACTGTGCTTACCATCAGGTACAGTGGAGTCACTTTGCCGTGCCAGAATAAAAAAAAAAAAAAAAAAAGAAAAAAAAAAAGATGGAAGATATCATTTAAAGATAAAGGTTTTTACAATTAGAAGAGAGAAGGAAGTGAGAAACGAAGACAATAATGAGACGTTAGAAACGCGAGGTGAAGAAATAAATGCGATGCGCGAGCAAACTATAGAGGTAGGTATCAGTCGGACGACCGCGGACAGAATGCTCACTGGCTGCGCCGGCGATCACGCCGGAGCGGGGTGCGGCCGCGGCGTGTAGGTAAGGCGTAGCCGGCGGTCCCAATTTATGAGCGGGCGGATAAGCGGTAGCGGATTGCCCCTACAATTACTTTTAATGGTACGAATTCTATTTTATGCCGCGATTGAGGACGGGGTACATGTCAACTTGTTGCATTTAAAAACCATGTAATTTATATTTAGAAAATAAGGGGACTTCTTGTTATATTCTGGTTTCTGGGTATTGAGGTAAAATCTAGTATTAAATATAAAATTGCGTGTGTATAGGCACTTGGTTCATCTCGCTCCTCCTGTTGCCGGCGCACATGAGCGCGGCCCGCAGCGACACGCGCGGGAACTGGTGCAGCTGCTGCAGCGACAACTCTGTGGAGGCGCCGTCGATGCGCACGCGCAGGCGGTGCGCGCCCGCGTCCAGCTCTGGAACAGGCATGTGTTGGCGGACGTAAAATAACTCGCTGCAAACAAAAACATCGCTTACTGCATTTCTGTTACGTGACAAAAATGGGGGTTTTTTTTTAATGTTATTCCGGTCCCTATGGATAAAAGTTCGTTTTAACATTACAGGCAAAATAATTATGACAGATCTTATATCAAGACAAGTGAAATCAATAAATTGACTAACTACACACTACCATTTTCCACTATGCAACACAATTATAGCTTGTATAGTCTTCATTCTTAGCTCAAATGTTGCCAGGGACGTATTAAGGAAAATAATTGCTTAATTTTTTCTCATCATCATCAGCCCAAATACGTCCCACTGCTGGGCACGGGCCTCCTCTACAACTGAGAGGGTTTAGGCCTTAGTCCACCACGCTGGCCTAGTGCGGGTTGGCGGACTACACACCTAAGAAATTCCTAAGAACTTTTAGGTGTGCAGGTTTTATCACGATGTTTTCCTTCACCGTTTAAGCAAGTGATAATTCATTGTGAATACACAGATAACTTCGAAAAGTCAGAGGTGTGTGCCTGGGGTTTGAACCTGTGACCGCTGAAATTCTCGACCGCGCGCCTAAACCTCGAGGCCATCACTGCTAATTTTTTCTCATCTTGATTTTAAGGCAAATATAAAAATTTGCGGATTATATGCTTCGGGCGGAAATAATATATAATAGAAGAAATTATTAAGTTACAGAAAAGCAAAGCAAACTTAAGTGGAATCGTATGTCACTGGTTCGGAAGGGAAGCGATAGGCTGCTGTTAGAATAACTGAGAACGGTCACAAATATGTTAAAATCGGATTATTTTATAAACTGCTCAAGTAAAATTATAATTAATACTACAATCCTTTAACATACTTGGGTGTATCGAAGTATTCCACTTGTAGTTTGGCGGGTATCTCAGCGTTGAACGGTCTCGCCGTCTTCACGAGCAGCCGTTTGTCTCTCACCGGCTCCTTCGCCCACAACTCCTCGTCCGTGTGGTCCACCACGTCGTCATCGTGCAGATTGCCTGCCAATAATGTGTTACCGTGTACGATGAAGCATTTGGTACTGTTTGCTTTTAGGATATTTGATGGGATACAACCCAGCTGAAAGACTCCAAATTTCTCAAATCTACGACAGTTGTAACAGTCGCTAACTTTTATCGAGATCGTGAATCTTTATAACTAAGGTCTATGTATATTAAACATAGGTATTAAACAGGCACTTTTTTTAATATAGCAAATTTTTGCAGTGCAAAGCCGTGGTTTTAACTTAAAGTTTTCAATATTTTTTTAGTCGAGGGCAAAAGAAATAGATTTCAACGATCAAAACAAAATAATATTATATAACTCCAGGTTTCGGAGGAGGGGTGGCAGGGAACGTATTTCGAGGTCAGACCTGTGTAAATTAAACAGATATTTACTGGGTCAACTTACCAATTCTATAGGACTCGAGCAGGGTGAAGACCTCCGGCGTTTTGTGCATGCCGTACACGTTCCAGAAGGGCTCGATGCTGAGTCCCGCCGCGTTCATGATCTGCTCCCCTCCAGGATGAGATGGCAGGAACTTTGTCACGTCATACACGCCATGCTTGTATGTCACCCAGAAACTCTTTCTGTGATTATAATGAAACAATTATAAGTTAATCTATGGACAAACACTAAAAATATTTGTTGTAGACTTGGGAATGTTCGCAATGCAAACGCCAATCAATGCGGATGTTCCGCATATGCGGATGCGAATTTTCGCAACATCCCTAGTTTGCATGGAATAATGTGAAAAATTTAATAAAAGTACTATTGAAATAGGTAAAGTTTGAATTTAACGGCTTTTTATGTGATTAAACAATGTGATTTCTGAAACTTTTTGTGTCTACGTGTTATATCACGTATATAGTATTAAAAATGAAGAGGAAAGTAAGAATAAAAATATGTACCAATTCATATAGATTCTTACTTATTATCATGTTTGCTGACTTCCTCGGCTCTGTAAGTGGGTAAGTCTGGCCGCTTGAGTCCAGCTTCCAGTACAAGACCTTCACGCACATTTTTATTCTTTACTTGATCTGGAAAAACAATACTTGTGTTATAGATATTCTACAGTCATAGATGTCGAAAATGAACGCAATTGGGTACGATGTAATTTTTGTCGTGCTCGAACTAAAAATGTCACAGTGACGCTAATTTATACTATTATGTTTTAATTTAACTGCCTTAGGTTGCATATAAATTCTGATTTTGAATCAAAACATTGTTAATGCTAATACATCCAGATATATTATGGAATATAGAGTAAGTCGTGATGGCCTCGAGGTTTGGGCACGCCGAGACTCTCGACGGTCGCGGGTTCAAACCCCAGGCACACACCTCTGACTTTTCGAAGTTATGTGTGTATTCACAATGAATTATCACGTACTTTAACGGTGAAGGAAAACATCGTGATGAAACCTGCACACCTAAAAGTTCTTAGAAATTTATTAGGTGTGTAGTCTGCCAACCCGCACTAGGCCAGCGTGGTGGACTAAGGCCTAAACCCTCTCAATGGTAGAGGGGACCCGTGCCCAGCAGTGGGACGTATATGGGCTGATGATGATAGAGTGCCTTTGATCTTCGGCAAACTTTAGGACCCGACTTTGTCGTTTTGTCAAAGTCCAAGATTGCGTATGGTATGTTAGTATAAGGATTTTTTTCTATTCTATTGTAAAAAATGAAAGATGTGTGAGAAACAAAAACAGCTAGTTCCAACAAAAAATTATATGTATTCTAAAGCAGTAATGGCGGGATATATAGTAGATATCAATGTTATAAGCTATTTATGCGATAAGATTATTGATTTAATTACTAAAAACTCATGCAGACTTACGGCCGTATACTGAAACGCTACTTAATCTGAGGGCGGCTTATATTTCAGTGGCTGTTATAATTTAAACACATCATTTATCGGTTTTAAGACTGTGATTAACTAATGCCCACTTAAATTTCCATAAATGGCAACATTAAATGTAAAAGTTCTTTTACATGACATTTTTTAAATATATACCGCGTAAATTATAACAGCCACTTAAATATAAGTCGCCCTTAGATTAAGTAGCGTTTCAGTATTCGGCCATTAGACTCCAAACATTAACATAAGAATAGGCTAAAGTGAACACTATCGCCATTTTTAAAATGCGTCACAAATAACAAAAAATAATTTAAATTTCAGCGTTATCTAAATGAATACGTCATAAACAAGGAAAAAAAAATACATACATTTCCTTTTATCCAAAAAACATTTTATTACTGTAACAATAGATATTAAATTACTTTGAAATCATTCGCTTGTCGTGGAAACATTATCATAACAACTTAACTGTTTATTTTGATGATATAATAATATATTGTTATTGCGACATACTGACGGCAGATTTATTGCAGTATGCTTGTTTGTATCAGATATGGTTACAAAATAAATACTAAAATGACAAATATAACGCCGTCTTGGTGTATTTAGTTTAGAACTACTGTAGCACAGCTGGTTATAACCTAGCCTGTAAAACAAGGGGCCTGGCATTTGATCCCCTCACCACGACAAATATTTTGGTTCTAAGTGTGCCCAAAAAGTCACTTGTAGAATTCAATACACAACACAAGCTATGCATCCTAGCGTAGGGTGTAACTATGTTGTTTAATGTATATATTCACTGCCTCGTGGTTCCGCGGTACAAATATGTGCCATGCGATCGACGTCCTGGGGTCGATTCCCGCGTCGGGCAAAGTGTTATTGGATTTTTCCATTAGGTAATTCTCAGTAACAGCAAGTAGTCTGGAAATGTGCTCGAAAAAACGGCAATAGGCTAGAAATGCACCTTTGCATACTCCTTTTTTTACAACATTTTTCTAGGACTCAAGAATATATCTCCCATGGGTAAGGCGGTGTTCGTAAAAAACGTTATTAGACCGTTTTTTCTCCGACCTACATCGCAAATCTGGCAATGACGAAAAAGTCTTACCATTATTCAGGCTAATATACACCCTATGTCACTCACAAATAGCATAGCTTGCTACTGGTAAAAGAATTTTCACAATCGGTTCAGTAGATCCAGAGATTACTCGCTACAACGTCACAAACTCACAAACTTTTCTAATATTAGTATAGATATACATCTTAATTAGTATAATTTTTTTACCTGCTACAGCTGATCCAATAACCACAGAGCCCACTACAGCTCCTGTAATGGCTCTCCTGTAGCCTTTCTTTTGTTCATCTTTGTTCTGCTTCCATTGGTTGTTCTCATTATGAGTTGCTATGGAAGCAAACTTGATAAATTTGTTCTTTTTTATTATTGTTCTGAAACAAATATATATATTTTCATTGTAATATAGGAACAGTTATATGAATGAACAAAGATTGCATCCATAATTGTTTTCAGATTTAAAAAGTCTTATTTAATAAGGATATTGGTAATACATAGTACTTAATTCTCTTTAAGCTTCTAAATATGTTTTTTAATCTGACTTATTGAGTTTTAACCAGAAATTTAATGTATACTAGCTGTGCCCGCGACTTCGTCCGCGCAGAAAATTAATTTTTAATAAGAAAATTTATAAACTAAAAGTAGCCTAAGTTACTCCTTATTACATCAGCTATCTGCCAGTGAAAGTCCCGTTAAAATCGGTCCACCCGTTTCAGAGATTAGCGGGAACAAACAGACAGACAGACAGACAAAAATTGTAAAAAACATTGTTTTGGTATTTGTACCATGTATACATCCATATACATTTATTAAAAAGCGGTTATTTCAATATCACAAACAGACACTCCAATTTTATTTATTTGTATAGATTGACTTATAATACCATTAATATATATGTCATCATCATCATCTTCATCAATATATGGGATATTACCCACTGATGCCCAGCAGGGGGCATCCTCTACAACTGAGAGGGTTTAGGCTTTTATGTTTTTTCAAAACATTGGTGTACTACATCTTGAACGGTGTATGTGGCTAATCTGAACATTTTAAAAGCATGAATTCACTTAAAGACTTGTAACAAAACTCTTCATTTAGATTTAAAACATTGTGCAATTTATTCTTCCAGAAACAATCATTATTAAAATACAAATTATATTCAGACAACTAAAACATGTTTTTACTTCAAAGGATGTAAACGGAATCAACATATATGTCACAATTTCTATCTTACCAAATAATACATTCCAAATTCAAACTAACTTAAATATATTACAAAAACCAACCAGATCCATTATTAACATCAAAAGAGTATGTATCATCAGAGATTACCAATCAACACTACACACCTAAGAAATTCCTAAGAACTTATAAGGTCTGCAGGTTTCCTTACAATGTTTTCCTTTACTGTTAAAGTAAGTGATAATTAATTGAGAATGCCATGCCAAAGCCTAGGGTTTGAACTGGTGACCACTGATATACTATCACTACTCTGCATGTATGTAACTACTTTTTTTAAATCAAATCTTGGCTTTTATAATCCTTGTCGTCCAAGTTCAAGTTCTATAAATTATATGTTTTAACTTAAATTTTAGTTCTCTACTACCAAATACAAAGAATATATTATCATAATTTAGTGTTCTATATGGTCATGTATGCAATGCTATATCTTAGAATGAAAAGGGGAACACATGAAGTGGAAGAGGTTGGTTGAGTTGATGAACTCTGACACGATGGCGTAACAAATGGCAGGCTTACCAATTAGCCCATACTAAATTACCATACTATCATTTTAATTTTTATATCACAATTTCATCTCAAATACAAAAAAATAATCCGGTTTTAATATTTATGTAAGAAAGAAATGCAGGGAAAGTACCGTATAACTCATTTCGTAAATGTTCATTTAATCGTTATCTAGTCAAACACATAATTTAACGGGTAATGGTTTTTTGCCACCGTAACAGTCTGAGACAGAAAACATATGCGTATTTTATCTTTTTCCAGTACATAATTAATACGTATTTACATAAGTATATGTGAAACCGAGTTTTTAACTAGACAAATTACCTACCTTAATGACAGGGTTCTTAAAGACATTTTTTAATCTTCAGCATAACACGCCACACATAAAATATGATAAACAATGATTACCGAATCACTGTTATCCATAATAAAATTATTTTGACATGTTTACTCTATCGCTGACCCGTTATCAATTTATCAAACATCGCACGGGAACGAAGCCATAAATTGCGAACAACAACAAATGGAACGACTTTTTGCCAGTCTATTTACCCGTATTTGTCAAAGTCAGTAACAGTTGTCTAATTATTCGCGGTTAAGCAAAGGACTGCAAACTACACAGCTTTGACAACCAGAAGATGCGGTTTCATAAATTAACTGCGTTGTTGCTTCACTTAAAAATGTTTGTTAGGTAATGTAATGCTTACTTTCAAAATAAATAAAAATAACATGTTAAGTTATACAATTTGACTAATATAAAACGATAGGTATTTATAGAAAGTTTCATTATCTATTTATAAATTTTAATAAATCTAGGATGTATGAGAATTGTTAAATGTTATTTTTTCTGTATGTACGTAATGTTTTTTAATGGTACATACATATGTATATATTCCCCGAAGAGGTAGGCAGAGGTGCACCTCGCATCCACATTTCGCCAGGTATTTATCAGTCTCACGTAATAGGGGACGAGCCTATTGTTGTTTTTCGGGTACGTGTCCTGACTCCGTGCCGCTACTGAGAATTTCCTATTGGAAAAACCCAATAACACTTTGCCCGACCCGAGAATCGAACCCAAGACCTCTAGATCGCATGGCATATACTTGTGCCCCGAGACCATGAGGCAGTCACGAGGCAATTTTTTAAGGGTGAGATATTTTAATGATATAGAATAGTACAAGCATGACCTTGTTTTTTTTCCAAAATCCTATTTACGGACCATCCCACCCCCAGATGGGCGAGGGTGTGTCGGACTCACCGGCGCCTTCCGACCCAGCATGGATGTCACCGCCCGTGGATGTGTCGGGCGGCCGCTGGGCCGGGTCCCTACTAAAATCAATGCGCCGCAATACCGACTAAAAACCCCGCGAGGTGGCCGCATTCAACGAGACGGCCCCGGTATACTCTTAAGCAAAAGCTATGGATTGGACCGGGACCGCCTCTGCGCGGTGCTAAAAGGCACACCGAAAAGACGTGTGTTGCGTCACCTTCTCGGGGGCCGCCAAGGTAGGGGCGGCGGCCCCGCGTGGCCTCTGGGCGCCGGGCTAGGTGTTGTCCCGGCGCCTCCTACGTCGCCTGTTGCGACGAGCGGGATCGGTCTGCATCCGATCCCGCTCCGCGCTCTCCTTCTGCGAACGTGTCATTTGGCAGAAGGAGAGCATAGCTTTCCATGACCTCCGACTGCCGACCATGGCGGCGACCACACTGCGCTGGGATATCATTAGCATCAAAGCTACAGTCAGATAAAAATAATAATATTGGAGCGTCGCAGTGTATTCAAAAACAATGTAGCAAGGTATTTAAGATCTAAAGACTAAAAATCTGTATCCACTCCTATAAATTCTTGGAAGGCAGTTCTAAGTGACTTATGTCGTAAGACAAGTATTAAACTTTTTATTAAATTATAGATATCTATTTAACTTCGGGAGTATGAGTTTGACAATGGATCAATTACGTAACACATTTTAAATATCTCCACATTTTTTAATTATTACAGTCGGTGGAATGTTGGTGGTATTTATAAAAGAATAAATGTGAACATGATTGACGAAGACATCTACTATATTGCTACTTTGCTACTGCCTCGTGGTCTCGCGGTACAAGTATGTGCCGTGCGATCTAGAGGTCCTGGGTTCGATTCCCGGGTCGGGCAAAGTGTTATTGGGTTTTTCCATTAGGAAATTCTCGGTAACAGCACGGAGTCTGGAAATGTGCCCGAAAAACGGCAATAAGCTGTAGACTATTTATATATGCATATATATGTGTATATTTATGTATGTATGTATTTATTTATATATGAATGTGTATGTATGTATGTATGTATTTATGCGTGTATATATATGTATATTATTTATATGTATTTCTGAAGACAGCTGCCACAACTAAAACTTTTCATTCCAGTGGGTTGTCTGGAAGAAATCGCAGCTAGCGATAAGACCGCCTTTTGTAACTATATATCTTTTAAGTTGTATGTTATTTATGTTATTTTTCCTTGTATAGTGTACAATAAAGTATATTAAATAAATAAATAAATATTAAATAAATAAATAAGCTCGCCCCCTATTACGTGGGACTGATACATACCCACTTGGCGAAATGTGGGTGCAGAAATGCACCTCTGCCTACCCCTTCGGGGAATACAGGCGTGAGTTTATGTATGTATGTAGAATTCTGACAACGTAGCAATTTGCAATTTTGTTATTACGTTACTGTAACTTGCAAAAGAGAGATTTGATAAATAAACACAAAAAAATAACAAGATATATTTATTTTATTCCTTTGTTATTTTAAATAAAATATATTTAACCTCACTGTTGTATTTGTAAACTAAACTACTAAACTATTTTCGCCGTCACCCCTTTTTCTGGCGCTAATGAGATTTTAAAGACTTCAGGCATTAGTTGTACTGGTATTAACTTTTTTTATGTATACGGTTGAATTAAATTGTAGTGTGATATTACGCGAACATAGTTCAAGCACACAATTCAGAGGAACAGATTGATTGAATCACAGACATTCGTAAGACCTGCTATTTAACATAGATAGTACTACAGGTGTTATATATTTGGGTATATTCTTGCTGAAAAGAAAATCTAAATGGGTAAATGTTTTATCGGAAATGACACATTTAGAAGAATTCGACAAATGAGACATAAGTGTGTCTAAATCTCTTAAATCCGATACATTGTCGTTCTCACTCCCCAAAAACACCCATTGCATGGTAACGTTTTGCATATCAATGGACGGAGGCGATGATTGTCCATATTTTTCTTGGTTTTTTTTTGTTCCATAATCGTATTCAGTGAATCCATTGCTCTTTATCTGTCCCCAGCGGTTAAAATTCTTCAAGGACGTGCCACAAGGATCATGACCTACCGCATCAATTAATACATCATCGGTAATTTGAAATCCATTGTAGCCGAATGCTGCAAAAATTGCCGCAGAGCATAACAAATAGGACAAAGAATTACCACAAACTGTTTGGGCAGTTTTTTGCACAAGTCCACCTCTAGGAAACACCTCTACATTGGCACCGATGGAGCTTGCAAATGTCATTATTGGAGACAATGCGTCTTCTAAGGCAATCACTGAGAAGCTAGCGTTATCAAGCCACGCCGTAGTAGAAAGACCGACTCCGAAGCTAATTTTTGCATTATACTCGGGTTTTTTAGCGCATAAAATGAGCAGTATAGCAGCTCCTTGGGCGTGTGCCACGTATCCTACTTCAGTAGATTCGGTCACGTTTAAGATGTAATCAATAATGACAGGCAAATCCTCGAGCGCCATTTCGTCTATGTCGAAATCCCAAAACTCATTGTCTTCGTCGGCATTGTATGTTTCATGTCCTCTACTGTAAACGTTACCTCGAGAGTTTGGCGCCCATACATCAGTACAGTTGTCAGCGTAGATGTAGCAGTGTCCCACACCAGGGCCTGGAACCAGGCAGTCGTCACTGCTTTCATAGAGACCGTGCATGAAGATGATAGGTACCTTCTTCTGCTCACTAGAACAACTTGATTTCAAAGGCAGACGATGTAAGGTGAGAATATATCCGTCTTGCGTTGTAACTTCATGAGTTTCAGCGATGTAGCCATCATGAGCAGCCAGCTCCATGAAGTTTAGGTTGCTTCTTGATGATCCATCGCAGTATGGTATTGACAAAAAGGCACATAGCCAAATAAAATAGGTTTTATTCATGTTTACCTTGTTTCAAGAGTCGTCATTAATTCACTCGAAGAAAGCTGGTTTACAGAATTTTTCTGCTGTCATGCGTAGTACCGGTTCTCTTAGTCGTGGAAATACGAATAAATTTTATCTGAAATGTTGAATTTATATATGTTCTCAACAACTAATGATATGTATTCTTTTAATCCCAAATGTACACTTGTTACTACACGAAGTGCAAATATTATGTAAAACTCGAGCTCGAAATAGCCACTTTTACATAATTATTGGATTAAATTCTAACAATTTCACAATAGTATGTGTTGCGTATTTAATTCCGTCGGGTTTTGATGAATAGGCTTAGTCGATGCTATTTATATCAACTGGTTTTTTTGTTTCTTTTACGTACAGGAAGTTAGTTAAAGTTTTTGCTCTTTGATCGCATATTTTTTATGTTACAGAACCAGTAAAATATGTAGTAGTTATAGGTATATCATATTGAGTTGATGAATTGTTTAAAAGTCAGAGAAGATGGGTAGATAACAAACTAGCTTTTGTTGGAAAACTAACGAGACGAAAAATACAAAGTATCTTATATGTGACTTATAGGTACATACTATTAATATAGTGAATTAAAAAGTTTGTATATTGCTGTTCACCTGGTTTGTTACATCAAAATAATTGTCTATATAACCGTCGCTAGTTAACTTAAAGGCATTGAGGAGGTATTTTACGGCACCATTCACGAAATGCGCACAGTATTCCTTCCCGGGGCGCTCTGCGCTTTGTAAAACGGTGAAATACCGGCGCTACCTGTTCACGACACTGACTGCGCGAGAAAAAGAAATCGCGCCCTCTACTTGGATTGACATCGCAGATCCGAAACTTATATTTGTGGATCACACCATACTCGTATTTGTCTCGGTGCGGGGATCGAAAAGGGGGCTTCTCGTTTAAAAACCTTGTCGAGCCAACTGTGCTACGAAGGCTGTTGAAAACAATCTGAATAACTACTAGCATTTTAGTATGAAAAGCAATCATTTTTATATTTGAAATCTTTGTGTACTCCAAGGCGACTGCCGTCTATAGAGTTATTTTTCTTCCAAGTGAGGAGATAGTTTCAACGGCTCATAAAACTTTTGCAATTTAACGTAATGACACTTTTTCTTGTGGCCACAGTTACATTAAAAAGATTGATAGAGACGCAAATGGGATAATTTTGAGGTTGATCTCTAGTTTATTTAGACAGTAGCCATTTGAGTAAGTAGAAAATAAGAAGCTAAGGCTCCAAAAAGACCTAATGTGTGATCCATAAATATTTGTTTCATTGCTCCTGCCACAGCAGTAAACGCACTGGCTTGCCATGGTCCTCAATCTGACTTTATCGCACTATTTAAGAAAATCGTGCTAACTTATTCATGGCTAGACATTGAAATGACTGAATCTAAGGTACCTATTTATTTAACATTTTATAGATTCAAGAACTGCCTCGTGTTCTCGTGATCTAGAGGTCCTGGGTTCGAGTCCTGGGTGGGGCAAAGTGTTATTAGGTTTTGCCATTGGGAAATTCTCAATAGCAGCACGGAGTCTGGAATTGTGCCCGAAAAACGGCAATAGGCTCGCCCCCTATTACGTGAGTCTGATGCATACCTGGCGAAATGTGGTTGCAGAAATGCACCTCTGCCTACCCCTTCGGGGAATGCAGGCGTAAGGTTATGTATGTATGTATGTGTATACTATAGATTCAATAAATAATATTTAATTCCATTTTATAAATAGTCTGAATCTTGTCGCATATCACTTAAGTGCTTGACTTAGGTGTAATACTTATGAGCGGTAGTCGAAATCCACTTACGAGTAAAAAACAAATAATACGCCAGCCCAATCTTATAAAATTTCCATTTGACTTTCATTCCACCTTAATTCCGTGTACTCTGTGTCATATTTCAACACTTGAATCAACTTTGCACTTACATAAGAAGTTAAAACTCCTTACGATAACAATTTTAAATGAGCGATCTATTTCACATCATGTGTATTTGGTTTGTGTTCAGAGACCGAGAAATATGAAAAATTCATACGAAGCAGAATATAAAGCCGTCATGCCGGTAACGTTTAGGTGTGTAGTAAAATTTTACGACGCGCTTAATTTTTGCCTTTATGGCCGCCATTAAGGGTTAATGGATTTCGCCTTTTGAATTATATTGTACAAAAAATATTTCGATAACACTTAATATATAATAAAATTGTGGCTGATGCGTCGTAGTTATTGAATTTGTTGTTTGGTAGAAGGGAATAAAAGTTTATTTATTATTTGCATTAATCTGGCAAATGAGAAAGCTGAAATACAACAAACACTAGAGGTCGTAGGTGATTTGCTAGGTTTCTATTCATTTTGCCTCTAGATTCAAGGCGGTTTGCTGTAAATCATCCTGAACCTGTTATTCATAGCTATAAATAACAGAAGATTGAAGAAGTTTAAGAAAGTCAAAATACGACATTTGAAGACCTATTGAAGTTGCTATAAGCAACCGGTGCCTTCTCTCCTCGATGCAATATGTTTTTTCCTCTTTCGTTCTACTGGACAGTTAGTTGTTCGTTCTTGTCTTGTGCCACTTCTTTTTCCGCTTTCTGTTACGTGTTTCTTCCCGATAAATAAGATTTGGTATATACCTGTGATGGCCTCGAGGTTTAGGCGCGCGGTCGAGAATTTCGGCGGTCGCAGGTTCAAACCCCAGGCACACACCTCTGACTCAGCAGTGGGACGTATTTGGGCTGATGATGATATACCTGTGTAAATTAATATGGAAACTCGTTTAGAAATAATTGTAGGTGGTGACCTGCCTACAAATAGTAGCAGTATAAAAGCCTTTTCCGAAAGAAGCTCGGTATAATTTTTTCTATAATAAATTCCTATCTGTTGATTTTCGTCTAAGGTGATTATTAATTACATCTTCATAGAAAAATCATCAGCCCATATACGTCCCACTGCTGGGCACGGGCCTCCCCTACAACTGAGAGGGTTTAGGCCTTAGTCTACCACGTTGGCCTAATCCGAATTGGCGGACTACACACCTAAGATATTCCTAAGAACTTTTAGCTGTGCAGGTTTCATCACGATGTTTTCCTTCACGGTTAAAGTACGAGATAATTCTTTGTGAAAGTTAGTTATTATGTGAAAATGCACACGGAGATTCTTCAGCCCTGGAGTTTAACGAAAACACATGAACAAACATGCGCTTTATATAGACGATCGTTTTCTTTATACATACAGATGTGCAAACAATAACATGTAGGTACCTATTCATAGTTCGTTCGCTTGATCAGCTGACGGAAACAAAAGCATGAATTTAGTTGGTCAAAACAATTTGTCCCCATGGATTACGTCATACACTGTATATATCTATTTTAAAATATGTAAGGTGATCCTAATAAAATAAATAAATACACTGTATATACTTATTTTAAAATAAATGCACCTAACAGTCACATACATAGTTCTGACCCCACACTAGGATACAAGTCCTGTGTCGTGAGTATCAGAGACTACGAGAGACTTTTCGGTCTCACAAACACCCAGACCCGAAACAAATATTTGTGGATCCCGCGGCCTCTCGTTTCGCAAGCTGGTGTCTAGCCAACAGCACCACACAATATGTAAGGTGATCCTAGTATTGTATATTTAATCGAATCTAACTCACGCTTTTTTTTTCATTCACTTTCATCAATATTAAGGCATTCTCATCGGTACTCATTCAAAGCACGAATTTGTATGTGATGAGATGAATGTATCTTACAAAACGACTTAAGACATTTTCCGACTGACTGGCCTAGTACTCGTTGATTAAATTTACATACCTACTTAAGAAATTCCTTAGAGAAACAGAATCTTTTACGACGCCCATTATCATTGTCAAAATGATTATTAAGAATCATCATCATCATCAGCCCAAATACGTCCACTGCTGGGCACGGGCCTCCTCTACAACTGAGAGGGTTTAGGCCTTAGTCCACCACGCTGGCCTAGTGCGGGTTGGCGGACTTCACACCGAAGAAATTCCTAACAACTTTTAGGTGTGCAGGTTTTATCACGATATTTTCCTTCACCGTTAAAGCAAATGATAATTCATTGTGAATACACACATAACTTCGAAAAGTCAGAGGTGTGTGCCTGGGGTTTGAACCTGCGACCGCCGAAATTCTCGACCGCACCTTAACCTCGAGGCCATCACTGCTTTTGATTATTAAGAATACAGCTTTACTTTTTAATAGTTCTTAATTTGTGCCTTGGACTCGAACCGTGATCGCCGAGATCCTAATTCGGTAAAGCAAGCTCTACATTCCCAAGCTAATACCATAACACTTGAATTCCATCTTAACTGCCGCGATGCCCTGTGCACTACAGCATGTCTATGCAATAATGTAGATTAACACATATTGGGTACCAGAAAATATTGAGAGATCCTGGAAGCAGACCTACTTGCGTAGGGGCTCAAGCTATGATATGATTTTTTCTATCGGCCGTGCCAGAATCTACCTTCCAACTTAATCTTCTCCAATTTGGCTGAAATTCAGCATTCTCATTGATACAAACAGTTCTTATATTTTTCCTGAAGAAGTTATATCAGCAGTTTCTTTCTATTGAAAAGTATGGGCTCTGCAAATCAAGGTTTAGGCATCTAGAATATATCTTCCTTAAAACATGAACATTAAAATAACACTGCCGTTACATATTCACGTTTTGTAAGTCTTCCAATATATTCAGAAAACCGAAAACAGCGAACTAATGTAACAAGCTGCGTATTGAAAGGCGAAAAAACTCCAAAATCACAATCACACGCGATTGTCAAAGAAAATGTAAGCATTGGCAAGTTTTCTATATCCTCGTAGGTTAGGGCTCGCGGCGTAACGAGCTCTTATTTATTAGGCGGGGCGCAGGCGTGGTGCCAATAGCCGCGGGACAAACATCAATGAATTTACAATTGTGGGGATTGTTAGCGCTATTTCATAGTATCGGGTTAAACAAAACCGTGTAACCAAAGTAAGTGTTTGGTACTTATTTTATAATCAATACTATTCAATATTAAAAACTTTCTTCTATCGTACATTTTTTTTATTATTTGAAAATTACGCATTATGTAGATTTTAACTATGGTAGGACACCGGATCAACAGAGACAATTAGACTCGGCGCCCTGCTCTGTGTCAAGGGGACGTTAGAATCTTATCATGGTATTCCCTGCCTGTCGTAGAAGGCGACTAAAAGGGGTCCTTCGGCTCGCTGGGCGCAATGCGGGAGCAGTCGAAGCTGAAAGTGACCCCGAGAGGGGTGGTGGCACTGTGAACTGTGTCCGTCGCGGGAGCCCACCTACAACCTACCGGGGCGCCCGAAACAAGCTAGTGGGGGTGCAAATGCGCCCCTACAACTCAGAGAGGGCCAAGACATTTTCGTCTCGGAGGCGCATCAAGCGGCTGCGGAAGAATGGTGTGCGCTTTTTCGCGCACGCACCGTGGTCGTACCACTTGGTCGGTATGCTGGTATAGGGATTTTTGTTAGGGACCCAGCCCGGCATTAACATCTACGCGGACGTGACGTCGTTCGATGTCGCCAAAATAAATTTGAATTAAAAATAGTGTAAAAAATATATTTTTATTGTAAAAAAGCGTGGGGTGCATGGTGTCAATAGTTATAAATATTTTATTGGTCTTGAAACAGATACTCCGGGTCTCAGGTAAAGAAAATATTGCTAATCCTGATTATCCCAGTAAGGATAACGGGTCAAACTATTTAAAATATTGAATTGTCATCGTTCCTTAATAAGTATGCCAAATTTCGAGTTAATCCGATGTTTTGAAGGGGGTCAAAAATCATGTTCAAAGATTCCGTTACATACTAACATACGTGCACTCTCGCCTCGCACTCACACTCATGATCGCTAAATGAAGGCTAAATGTATTTTAATAAATGTATTTTGAAGCCTCGAGTATTTGAAATACTAATTACAAAATACTTCGACTTCACGTATTTGAAATACAAATTACAAATTACATTTTAAGAAAGTAATTGAAATACAAATACAAAATACGTATTTGTATAAGTAATTCAAATACTGCCCAACCCTGCGTATAAAGCATACATACAGCTCCCTCTCGCTCTGGCGCCACGCACAAATCCCGAGGTCCGTGGTGCCCGGGCCTCGAGTTCCCGGGGGACTGTTATTGAAAAAGTTTAGAAGCGCCGCCGACGACTGGTCGTGAATTAATGCCTGATAAATACCTACCCAGTTTCCGTACCTTCACAATTCCGCTAATGGCATTATGTTCGTCGCGGTGGCGCGCAACAAAGAGTTGTTTTAACCTTGTTTTGGTTTTAACTGGCCAGGATTTTGTGGCTGTGACTAAGTGATGTGATTTGTTAAAGGTTCTTATAATTCGATAGGTTAGAAAGGTGTAGGTGAATAGAAACGTTCTTATTATTAGTTGTTATTATTCGATGAATGTTAAGACGTGATGTTCAATTGTTTAAAGAACGCAGTGTTGTGGTTCTCTGTATCTGTAAGTACACACCAACAATTACTTATATTAATGCTATTGCTTAACTGAATTTGTGCTATTAATTGCCTCGCGTCCTCGCAGTATAAGTCTGCCGTGCGATACAGAAGGTCATGGGTTCAATTCCCGGGTAGGGCAAAGTGTTATTGGGTTTTTTCCATTAAGAAATTTTCAGTAGCAGCACGGAGTCTGGAATTGTGGCCGAAAAACAGCAAAAGGCTCGCCCTTACGTGGGACTGATACATACCTGGCGAAATGTGGGTGCAGAAGTGCACTCCTTCCTACCCCTTCGGGGAATACAGGCGTGAGGTTATGTATGTATGTATGTAATTTTTCGTCCTGGTTTCGATTCCCGGGTAGGACAAAGTGTTATTGAGTGTGGGAGTCTGGAAATATGCCTGAAAAGCAGCAATTGGCAAGCGAATCAGAAATAATTGACATCGCGGCAGACCGTAAGTCAAATTTTGTAGGCTATCACGCACTTAATAATATATAGTAATAAACATTATAAGATATTACGCCGTCTAGAACGTCATATCATAATCAAAGTGAGTAATGAAAAAATGAGTGATCGGATGTGGCAATAACACTGTTTGCGCAGAATGATGGATAACAGCGACCCGCAGTAACCAGATATTCGGATACACCGCCCGAGATTATTGATTGGCTCACTTCCTTAGATATTGCAACTCTTTTCGTTTGTTTAATGCCGAAGCTATGAATGTATTAACTTGACATATTATTTTATAAACCATTAATGGAACAGACATGATGAATATACAACTAAGGTGGCCAACTATTTACCTACAGCCTGACTGACGCTCCGCGCGGCTAGTCGAATTTCGGTAAATATGACACGCATAAATATGAGCGTCGATAGATAATGATATGCAATGAAAATGAATGAAACAATGTTTATTGAGTCTATAAAATGTCAAATACATCACTTATATCATCATTGTTCGGAAGGCAGTCAGATAACCGCGAAAACATCAACGATCCAACGATCAGAGCGATACGTTCTCTCTCTGAAAGGCCTTGCGGCGGAGTGATTGTGGTTTGCACCGGGCGGGCTGTGCGCAGCGTTTTATAGTACATTTTAATATATTATAGAAATAAGTGAAATTTCTTCAAAACAAAAATTGTATGTATGTTTTCAAGTACACGTTCTTAAATTGTATTATAAAAAGTTGTTGTTTTATAAAATTAAGTATCATATATCAGTAAAAAAAAATACTGTATTGACAGCAATTTCTCTATATTTCGCATGCCTTAGATTTTTTATTACTTGAATAAGGGATCTATAACTTAAAATGTTTTTCACTAAATATTTTCTTGGGTATATTTCCAATTGAACAACAGTTTATTTTGATTAAATATGTTATAAATTAACCCGAATTTTGAGCCTAGAAAATGACTCTAAAATTGAATTTATGACATCCTTAGTTCAGTTATCTTGTTATTTATCAAAATTTTCATAAAAATCTTAAAATGTTTTTCAGTAACTATTTAGATGACAATATTCCCTAAAATATTTTTTAGGTAACATTTTTGTACGATGAGTCTTTCATAAATTTTAAGGGGTTCGAAAAGTACTGTTTTTGCTCAAATTACGCTAAAACCGCGTAAACGCTCTTAAGTGTAGCCATGTATCTATCAGTAAGGTGATTGTTATTCCCCCTAGAGCAAGTTTCTTGCAAGCACTTTCACAATGTCGATACGGTTGCAAAGTTCACGACAAATATATATACGTATACGCGGACTACAGTCGGACTTCGTAGTAATGTAGTGTAGTGGTGTAGTACACGGCAAACACGGGAATGTTTCGTGGTGGATGCGATATTGTGTACGCTGCGCTCGGAAGCTATTTGGACGAGGTATGTTTAATCGGTCTTGGTTGAAAGTATAAAATGAAAAATATGTACATTGACCCCATTATTATTATTATGCTGGATGCAGGCCGCTTCTGACAGAGCGCTTTGGAAATCTTTGGATGAGGCCTATGTCCAACTGCGGACGTCTTTCGGCTGATGACGATGATGATGATTATTATATTAGTCCTACACTCGCTTTTAGGCAGTAATAATGTCCCACTTAATAATGAGCGAGTCTTTGTTGTCCCTATCCCACCACACACCCGCCACTGTAACTCCTGTGCTCCAGGATCAACAGCGGCACGCACAGTATTGACGCTGAGCACTGAAGCTCAGCGAATCTAAGGGGATCTAATTTGTCATGATCCCGCAATAAATCAGAAATACTATACAGGAGGAGTTGGAAAACAAAGAGTTGTCCACTTCCCTCCACAGCAAAGCGGGAGACAAAATATTGAACTCTCAGTTTCACGTTCACGTAAAAAAGACAAGCGAGTCTGTACCATTTATCGGGTGTGTTTTCCAGCCTCCTTACCGCTGCTGAGAAGTTCCCTAACGAAAAACATACTAGCAGCGTTTCCGTCCCGAGATAAAATCTAGTATCTTTTAACCGCATACCGATACTCGTTTGTTTTTGTAGTCTGGTCGCGACCAAAATGCTAATTATACTGACAATTTATAGGTACTATTCTTACAATAACCCTAAAATATTGTATACTAATTGTTGCGCAAAACTCCGTTTGCGAAATATTAGAATTCAAAAGGAGTGGTCTTTTCCCATTTTTGACACATTTTCTATTGCTTTTGTATTCTCTCTTGTTCGTGGCATGATGATATATGTATAGCCTATAGCCATCGACGAGAAATGGGCTATCTAACACTATTTAAAAAAAAATCGGGATAGAATTCCTGAGATTAGCGCATTTAAGCAAACAAACTTTTCAGCTTTATGATATCAGTATAGTTTCAAAATCATTTCAACTAGGCACTTCTAAAGTGAGTGAAGAGTGAAGTAAAAAGCAGTGATGGCCTCGAGGTTTAGGCGCGCGGTCGAGAATTTCGGCGGTCGCAGGTTCAAACCCCAGGCACACACCTCTGAATTTTCAAAGTTATGTGTGTATTCGGAATGAATTATCACTTGCTTTAACGGCGAAGGAAAACATCGTGATAAAACCTGCACACCTAAAAAGTTCTTAGGAATTTCTTAGATGTGTAGTCCGCCAACCCGCAATAGGCCAGCGTGGTGGACTAAGGCCTAAACCCTCTCAGTTGTAGAGGAGGCCCGTAGCCCAGCAGTGGGACGTATATGGGCTGATGATGATGATGATGAGGCACTTCTACTTAAGAAGAAGTAATATATGCACATACCGCATCCATTTATAAATACAGTAGGTAAGCTGAACGGAATCGATAGTATGCTCAGAATGTTGGAAATGAAAGCGGCCACCGATATTGGCTAAATTAACCATTCTTGCATACTTGGGATGCATTCGATTGTGGTCTGCAATATTGCGAATAATAGAATATTAAGATAAGTTCCTTATAGCTAGTTTATTTGACTTCGATGTTTAGTGTTGTGTAAATTGTATTTAGTGTTCATGTTATTTTTGGGGGAGGATGCCCTCTAGTTCAATTTGAGATCAGAGCACATACAAGGAGACACGCACGCAGATGATATCGTGGCGGAAGTGTTTTATAGTTATGTATTTATTTTACAACGTATTAGTAAATTTATTGAACTAGTTTAAGGTACTGCTTTTATTTATTTATTTTATGCTTCATCATCATCATCATCAACCCAAATACGTCCCACTGCTGGGCACGGGCCTCCTCTACAACTGAGAGGGTTTAGGCCTTAGTCCTCCACGCTGGCCTAGTGCGGGTTAGCGGACTAAACATCTAAGAAATTCCTAAGAACTTTTTAGGTGTGCAGGTTTTATCACGATGTTTTCCTTCGCCGTTAAAGCAAGTGATAATTCATTGTGAAATACACACATAACTTCGAAAAGTCAGAGGTGTGTGCCTGGGGTTTGAACCTGCGACCGCCGAAATTCTCGACCGCGGGCTTAGGGTGAAGCAGAGATAAAATGTAGGTGCATAAATAACAATATGGTTAAAATAATATACCTAAATAAAAACAATATTAAGTAGTCCACTAACAAAATGCATGTATACTCACAAATTTACACAGACAAATAAATAGATATACACACTTTTGTCATTTTAAAATATTCTATAAGAGTATAATATGATCATTTGTTGCAAAGTTAAGTTATTAATTTAATATTTAAGTTTTATGTTATAATAAAATATTCTGCCTCTGACTGCCTCGTGGTCTAGCGGTACAAGTATGTGCCGTGCGATCTAGAGGTCCTGGGTTCGATTCCCGGGTCGGGCAAAGTGTTATTGGGTTTTTCCATTAGGAAATTCTCGGTAACAGCACGGAGTCTGGAAATGTGCCCGAAAAACGGCAATAGGTTCGCCCCCTATTACGTGGGACTGATACATACTTGGCGAAATGTGGGTGCAGAAATGCACCTCTGCCTACCCCTTCGGGGAATACAGGCGTGAGTTTATGTATGTATGTAAAATATTCGATGTCTAGAAAGTAGCAAAACACATTATTTGCAGCTGAGTAGAGCTATTACTATACTTACTTGGTAATACTTACCTCGTTTAGTTTCTTCGAGGCCACTGAGTACTACTGGGGACGCTTGCTGTATTTGCTACTCTCTCTTTAACTATTTCCCTTTTTGGTATCAAAGTTAAGGAATTTATGCTTAAAGCAGACTAAATTAACACAAATATTGAATATCAGTAGATACTATAATTGTATAATTGAAATATAAACAATGTGTTTTTGCTTATTTATTGATTGCAAAAGATATTAAAAATCTCGCAAAACCGCCATTTGTTTCCTATCTATGTGAGATCGTAAAATGGCTGAATTTATGCAGGTTAATACACTGTTTCGCACTAAGGCTACTGCTTGTAAAAGTAGTGTGTACTGTTTTTATGCCTCATTATTTTTTATTGAAAACGCTATAAAATTATATTGTTGGATTTATGGAGCGAGTAAATTCGGTGGCTATTACGCGCGATACCGTCCGAGAAATTGCGTCGATTATCTTTGGTGTTCTGCCTTTCAAGGATGGAACGTGTGGGCTTTAGGTTTAAATAAATAAATACATCCAACAGTCACATACATAGTTCTGACCCCACACTAGGTTAGCCATGTGTAGTGAGTATCAGAAACTACGAAAGACTTTTCGGTCCCACAAACACCCAGACCCGGAACAAATATTTGTGGATCACACAAACATTTGTCTCGGTGCGGGGATCGAACCCGCGACCTCTCGTTTCGCAAGCTGGTGTCTAGCCAACTGCGCCACGGGGCTGTCTGTTTGTTAGTAGATCTTGATCTACTAATCTACTACTAGTGTTATTACTACGAGTACTAGTAGTAACACGCATGAGTAGCTCTAGCTAGTTGTAGAGGTAATGTATAATGTTTGGGCAAAGTGATTGAAAAAATATCCGTTGAAATTATAATAATTTACTTTGATTTAGTAGTTCACCATGTGTTCAGAACGCCAGGGAATTATGAAAAGTTTCCCAGTTTATTTAGAAACATTTCCAGACGTTATTTTTTAATTGAAAAAAAATAATTACTGGCTTTTTTAACAACGGAGGTTGAACCAAAAATACCAAGTTTCACTGTCTGATCTCCTATTAAACCACATAGGCTTTCAAACTGGGATGAACAGAGAGTTCTACCTCGTTATGAAAATGTTCAATATGCAATTTCGTAAAGTGATAGAGAAAGGTTCCCAGCGCCAAGCTTAATTTCATGGACATGTACATCACTCATCGCCTATCCGCGTTTTAACCGCTCAAATTTGATTGGCTTATAGCAGAATGAAGTGGCCATAGATATAGCGTTTGATTAACTGGTTATTACTTATTAACATATGTAATTAGAGTATATGTGTAATAATAATAAATATAATAAATACACCCAACAGTCACATAGATAGTTCTGACCCCACACTAAGATACGAGTCTTGTGTCGTGGGTATCAGAAACTACGTGAGACTTTTCGGTCTCACAAACACCCAGACCCTAAACAAATATTTGTGGATCACACAAACATTTGTCTCGTTGCGGGGATCGAACCCGCGGCCTCTCGTTTCGCAAGCTGGTTACTAGCCAACTGCGCCACGGGGCTGAAATAAAAAATATAAATGAAAATAATTTTTTCTTATAATTTTGGTTTAGTACATTCCACAGGCTTTCTTAAATGACATTGGAATATACATATGTGCGGTATATGCAGGGAGATTCAAATAGAGTAGGTAGACGGGCAAGAAATGATTACAATTTTTTTCAAAGTCAAAGTCAAATTATCTTTATCCAAAGTTTCAATAGAACTCGTCTTTTGAATCGTCAATTTTAAACTATTGCCGCTTCGAAACATGTCATCGCTGTGGAGAAGAAACTGCAAGAAACTCCCTCAGCAACACGAAATGTATTTTTATTTTTATTTTTTAGAAAATAGCAACATAGGTATTTCTTTTTTCTAAAAATGACATTGTTTCAATTTAACATTATAAATGTCATAACGCTACAAACTATAGCAACACAACAAAACTCGGATCAATTTAATTACTCCCAGAGCATATTATTATCTTCAATAAAATCTGTTTTTTTTTTTCGGAAGTTTGTTATAGAAGTGTATGCATTGCCCCATAAAAGAGTTATTAATTTTCCGGAGACGAGTTACGTGTTGAACGAGATTACATTTGTTCCTAGTATTTTTATTGTGTACATTACAAATTTTATTAAATTGATCAAGAACTGACAAGTGACGGGAAGAATATTTATTTTCTTCAATTTTTCCCTAAGTGAAGCCCTGGTACATAAATTATAAATATCCCTAATGGCTCTTTTATCACGAAACTTAGAAAAGTCAGGGATGAGCCTGGGGTTTGAACTCACGACTGTTGAGCTTTGACTCGCCCGTGCGGCTCAACCTCGAGGGTATCACGACTTAGGTACGTTTTTCTTTACAGTTAAAGTATATAATACATAATTTCCAAAATGCATCTTTGAGATTAGAATTTGCGAAGGCCCAGGTGGTGTTTAGACCATCACGTACATTGTTATACACTTTATATAACATACCTATACGAATAATTATTAGTTTATATTCCGAACAGTATACTATTGTCGAAGCCACGGTTATTATTTGACCAACGTTTTAGTTTCTGTATCAAGACGTCGTGGAGACCTCTCATTTTTAGCCCCACACCCTGCGCCCAGTTAAGGATAAACGGGAGTGAAAGCAGGTCGCTTATACGGGACCTATAAACGTACTTTTAACTGCTACATCGGTCCGGTGGTATAAATGTGCGATCGAAAGGTCTCGGATTCAAATTATGAGTCGAGCCAAATTGTGGGTATCAAATCGAAAAAATCCTTATAGCAATTCGAAGTCTGAGAAACTTGGGTTCGATGCTCACATCTTGAATATTTGTACCACACTCAGACATTTGTTTTGGGATCTTTGTATCTTATTTATTACAGCGTGGTGGACTAAGGCCTAAACCCTCTCAGTTGTAGAGGAGGCCCGTGCCCAGCATTGGGACGTATATGGACTGATGATGATTATGATCATGATGATGATGTTATTGTGGGATCAGGAAACAGTGTGTGAGAGTATTTTTTATTATATGGGGATGGCATAAAAACTGTTAACTTAGGGATACTAGCTGGAGCTATTATCTTGGAAAAGATGATGGGGAAAGGATAAGAAAAGCCGGACCCGGTAGCCAAAGTATTATTATTTAAGGTAAATAAATATATTACATACTAGTTCTTTTTTCTTTGTTTCAAGTTCCTAGCGTTATGACAGTGTCATATTTTCCTGAATCTGTACCTGTATTTCTCGTCCATCATATCGAAAACCATAGGGTGTCGCTGTGGCCTTTCGTGTAAAAACCTCTTCGCTCTTGATGGGGCGCGATGGCACAAAAACTGTCGCTTTCTTGCTTCCAATGCCGGAACAGATTCATTGAACCTGACAGGGCTCGCATATGTGGTTCATGATTAATTTAAAGGGTTAAGGTCAGTTAAATAAATTTTATATCACCCTCACTTGAAACTCTTAACTTGTTCATGTCTTAGGTCATGTACTTTTTTAATATATTCAGCCCATATACGTCCTACAACTGAGATGAGGGTAAAGCCCCAGTCCACCACCCTGGCCCAGTGCGGATTGGCGGAAAACACACTTAAGAAATTCCTGAGACTTTTTAAGATGTGCAGGTTTCTTCGCGGTGTGCTCCTTCACCGTTAAAATATGCGATAATTAATTAATACATTAATGAGTCTAATATTATCCATTCTAACGCTCTCGGTTGTGGAGGAGGCTCGTTCCCAGGAGTGGGACGTATAAGGGCTGATGGTGATTATGATGAGTCCAATATTGTATAAATTGCGAAGAACAGCTTAAATTACTAAATCATTGCCACAATGTTACCAAAAAAATACAACAATATTTTGTTGACACGAGCCACTGAGGAATCCACTCAGCGGAGGCAATGTGCCATTTCACAGCCATTGGCCACCCTCAATACACCTTATTTTCGGTTAAAAATCCACCTCGGCGTTTCTAAGAAGCTATTATGTTTCATACTTCCTCGGCTTGTGTATGAATTACAAGAATTTTATGTTCGCGTCACGTAGCTGAGTTTTGATTTTTACGTGACAAATTGAAGGGTGTAAGACGGGTTAATAATGACGTCATTGAATGCTTGGAACGTAACCAAATGCCTTAATATATGTCAATCCATGTAGGTATACATGTTTTGTATCCTTAATTATGCGTAATACTAGTCTTCATATTTCACAAAACATATCGAGATATAGGCCGAATAGGAGCGAATAAGATTGTACATGTATACGTCCGCCAACTCGCCCTTGGCCAGCGTGGTGGACTACAGCCTAACACACTAGGCCAGCGTGATAAACTAAGGCCTAAAACCTCTCAGATGTCGAGGAGGCCCGTGCCCAACAGTGGGACGAATAATATGGGCTAATGTCAAAAATTATTTCGTTCCCTATAGATTCTTAGGCTGCAGCAAACTGTGCACCACGTGCCACGATTGTGTCCTTTTGAAAATGGCAGGATAATCCACATTCAATGAAATCCTGTGGCAAGCAGTCTTTCGTTCATCCTCTCTGCGTGGTTGGTTTTCATGCCGAGCCAGATCATGTACGTTACCATTTCTTATATTTCGTGAATCATACATCAAAATTGTTTTTTAAGCAAAAGAAATAGAAATTCCACAAAATATATCATTTGATATAAAAAGTAATATAGCGTCACTTAGAATCCCATGCCTAATGGACAGCTACTTTTGTGTGTCCACGGAACACGCGGCTGGCTGCTGGATATATTTTAATCAGAATCTTTATCGTGTACTAATCTGGTTATTCGTGAATTTTGTTAATACGCAATTTTAACACTCGACTGCCTCGTGGTCTCGCGGCACAAGTATGTGCCGTGCGATCTAGAGGTCCTGGGCTCGATTCCCGGGTCGGGCAAAGTGTTATTGGGTTTTTCCATCAGCAGCAGTCTCAGTAGCAGCATGGAGTTTGGAATTGTACCCGAAAAACGGCAATAGGCTCGCTCTCCATTACGTGGGACTGATACATACATACCTGGCGAAATGTGGGTGCAGAAAGGCACTCCTTTTAGGAATACAGGCGTGAGGCTATGTATGTATGTATGCAATTTCAACAGTCATTGATTACTCTACGATAAAACGTACTTTCCAATATTCTGCGTGTATTTAAAGGGATTTAAAGTTCTATATATGCAATTGTTTGTGATAGATAACAAATTTAATAAGTCTATTTATATTATGAAATAGTTTATCAAACGTTAAGAAATAAATTTATTTGCTTAGTAACAAATTAATTGCATGCTGATTAAATACTGTAATCTGTATAGACACAAACATTACAATTATTAGCAACAGGTTTTCACAAATTATAAGAAAACTAAATAGCGCGACTTTATTTTAACATATCATCATCATCAGCCCATATACGTACCACTGCTGGGTGTACCCAGCCTGTAGGCCTCCTCTACAACTGAGAGGGTTTAGGCCTCAGTCCACCGCGCTGGCCTAGTGTCGGATGGCGGACTACATACCTAAGAAAATCCTAAGAACTTTTAGGTGTGCGTGTGTATTTTTACATATAAATATATACATAGATTATATTTTATCATCAAACACGAAACAGGATTGAAAATAAAAATGAGATGAAAATCGCTGAAAAGGAATGCGTAAAATAATAATAAAGATTACAGTAAGTGTTACAATAGTTTTATTTGTTTAAACAATTGTTAAGTGTAACAATTTGCGTGTCGTTTCAGGTAAGACGCGGTTATTGTGTTTAAAAAGAATTGAAGTAACACCCGCCGTTCTCGTGGCCTGGTGTCGGCGCCCTCCTCGATTCCTCTCACGTAGAGGCTCGGGCCTCTCATATTTTTATTGACCGCAGCTCAAGAAAACGGCTGGCTCACGAAACAAAAGTGTTTTAATGTGTCCTTCGCGAAAACAACTTGACTTATTGAGGGTTTGTTTTCAAGCCTGGCTGAACCCTCAACTTTCTATAATGTCTTTTTAGATTTTTTCAAAGTGTATCCATTTTTAACAAATCTATATGGCAGGGGCTGTTACGATTAAGATTATAAATAAATATCTTTAACTTAAATAAGATGAACAGTTTAACTGTGACACAATGTTATGAAAAATAGATCAATATCTATCTCCAAGATTTCCATATTATATCTTAATAATATGTCATTCAAATCGGTTCAGCGGCTAGGCATTAAAACGTTTCAATCAACTTCACTTTTGTATTTATAATATTACCATAGACTAGGATCTGAGGTTTGACTACTTCCAAAATCACCTTGATTTTACAAGTCTGTTTAACACGACTACCCTCAGCATTTCTTATTAAAGAAAAACGGGTGGCAATCCGGGAGTGTCGGCAGAAGTGAAAACTTCAACATTAACGTTGTGCATTTTTGAATGGTTAGGGAATAATTTCGCACGAATTGCTTTATTTATCAGTATAAAAGTATACGTGGTAAAATACAATATTTATTGCGCTATCGTACACAAACATGAAAACGCGACAACGTCTTACGCATTTTCGATCAGGGTCACGTGATCTGACGCGAATTCAAAATTTTTAACCATCCCAAAAAAGTACACAGCGCCGCTAAAGAAGTTTTCACTTAAAAAAAAAACACCACAGTAAAACTAAAATAATATTCACACCACAAACTGTGTACCGTCTGAACCGGTAAAGCTTTAAAAGCTAAAAAACACGTCGGGCTTAGTGCGAGAGTTACCGGTGAGTTATTAGCCGGTACGTGCCGCATGCAGCTGCGATCTCAGCTAAGCTTATTAGGACCAGGAGTTGCGGCAGTTTTGACTCATTTGATTTGGTGGTGATTCGTAGGATCGCATAGCTGTGGGGAGTTGGTGGTTTATAGTTTAAATTGTGGTTTTTATTTTTTTTTACTTACTTTTTATTTTTATCATATTTGCGTTGACAATATTTAATTAACTCATCCACAAAATTTTAAAAAGCAAGGAAGTGATCTTATTTATCTTATGTGACATTTATTTTAAAAATATCCATTAATTTTAACTCTAGATGAACACCTAGTAATTGAAATAAATGACTGAACCGTTAAAGTATAATAAACTTTTAAGAAACTTAGTGCACACAGGAAGGTGTCATTGAGTTCTAGTTGGCGCCGCGGGAGGGAGTGTGTGGGCACAAGTCACGGATCTCGAGGGACTCACCCGTCGTCTGTAATTGAGTGTCAGGAGGCAGCACATGACGCCATATCTCTTGATTTAGCACCGGCTTGCGGCTGCGAGCGAGTGAAACTAAACTATCATACCGTCCGCATAAATATAAACGAATTTCTTTAAATTCTATCTTGCAATTCAGTTTACAATTTATTTCTTGAAAGCGATTTATTTAATTGGAATCTCGGAATCGGCTCCAACGATTTTCATAAAATTTAGTATATAGGGGGTTTCGGGGGCGATAAATCGATCTAGCTAGGAATCATTTTTAGAAAATGTCATTTGGAAGAAAAATAACAAAAAGGAGGCGTTTGAGTATGACATCTATTGGCGAATAATAATACAATTTTTTGTGAGCAACTAATTGCTTTAACGACACAACAGCAGATGGCGTTGTTAAGTAACATTATTCATATTTCATCATTTTATTAGTAATTCGTACTTAAATAAAATTTCCAAAAAACACAATTAAAAAAAAAATCCGAGCAAAGCTCGGTCATCCGGGTACTGTATATTAATATGACCAAAGTAGTTAATACACTAACTACCCAATGACGCTCCTATAAACTTCATCTTTATGCATAGATATTGCATGGATCCATAATTTATATATTTTTTTTAACATTTTTTGATACTTGGTCGTAAAAAGACTGCTACGAAAAACATATTAAAAAAAAGTCATTTACAGTAATTCAAATAAGTCACAGCCAAATTTTTGGAACAATCTTTCCTTTCCTCGAATTCGGAGATGTTAAATTGAATTCACTAGTAACATAAAGAACGTAGATCCATTTCACAAAGGTTTCACAAAGTAAACACGGGCCAAATCCACGGTTTGGGAACATTAACATCTGGCGCCAGGCTCTAATGAACGCCATTTCGTGCTAGACCTTTTGTACACCGATATAACTGTCTATTGCCTGTTTTGTAATTTATTTCACATTTGATATATTGGTTTTTGGTTCGTGGTATTGTTATGCACGATTTTGACGATGAAAGATGAAGCATAGGTAGGTAAAAAAGTAATAAGTATGAAAGTTGAAGGATGGACAAGTAGAGGAAGGTCAAAAAAGAGATTGATGAAGTACATACATACATAAACTCACGCCTGTATTCCCCGAAGAGGTAGGCAGAGGTGCATTTCTGCACCCACATTTCGCCAAGTATGTATCAGTCCCACGTAATAGGGGGCGAACCTATTGCCGTTTTTCGGGCACATTTCCAGACTCCGTGCTGTTACCGAGAATTTCCTAATGGAAAAACCCAATATCACTTTGCCCGACCCGGGAATCGAACCCAGGACCTTTAGATCGCACGGCACATACTTGTACCGCGAGACCACGAGGCAGTCAACGATTGATGAAGTGTATGAGGGAAGATATGGAAGACAAAGGGGTGAATAAAGAGATGACAGCTGATAGGGATATTAGGAAGGATAAAACATACTGCACCGACCCCAGATAGAATTGGGACATGGGCAAGAAAGTGATGATGTATGACTGGCTCCTCAACGGAACGCTATGACTAGAAGATGAAAACAAAATAAATTTTGTGGCGTTTGAAGAAGAACACGTAGAAGCCTGAGGCTAAGTAAAGCTATTAAAGCAAGTAAGGTTGGTGAAAGACTAGTCTAGAATTAATATTACCCACTGACGCGACGTTTCGGCAGCTGTGTTTTAAATTTCAAGCTGTAGTGGGCAAGTATGGATGATTTTTGGGAGCATTTCCTGGCTCCATGCTGTTACCGACAATTTCACAAGATAAAACCCCGATAACTCTGACAATTAGCCAGGGAATTGAAAGGGAACGCCCTCTATTAGAAGAACTTGAAACGCAGTCTGTGAAACGTTAAAATAAACTTCTATGAATGGAACAGTAAATCTAAACCATTGATATTTATTCTATCAATGAAACATGCATATGATATGAATGTGATTGAAACAAAATAATACAAATATTAAGACACGTACGCGAGGGGTTCAAAGGTAGCTGATTGTACCCCAGTTGCACTGAAGCAACGTTGATTACATCTAGACTAAGTGTTTAAAGGTATTACGATACTAGTTTGCCAATAAGGAATAAAGAATTAATGTGTTCATTAATTATATTCTTTTAAGTTTATCCACCTTAAACATAATTCAATTCCCACGGCATTCAATAACTTCGCAATGCTCTTCGTTTTCCGTCAGTCTCGATCTAACCGACATTATTGTGTCGACCATTAAGATATAATTATTGTTTGTTGCCATGTCTTATACTCTTATTAGATTCGGTTGGCACTTTTAGATATATTGCATGAGTATACTATAAAATAAATCTGTAAAATATTATACACTCACAATTGTGTATGTGGTAATTTTTTGCTCTATATCATCACACACAGGGCGTAAAACCCGCCATAGTGGCACATGCAAGTGTGCCGCGTTCCGGGATCAGCCAGTGTATATCCGGTTTTCGGGGGGGCTTCAATCATGGTGAAAGGATGACCGTGCCGGCAATTTTTTTGGCCGGTTTGTCGCGGTCGGTCCTTTGATCGCCATGATTGATAGTCCCCCAAACTTCTTCACAATAAGGTGAAGAGGTATTCGGCCGGCATGATTGTGTCGACCAACGGGAGACCATCATCTCTCGCTGGTCGGCACTTTTTCTGGACTCCATTGCGCTTACCATCAGGTGCAATGGGGTCACTTTGCCGTGCCAGAATAAAAAAAAAAAAAAAAAAAAAAAAAAAAAAAAAACACACCCACCACTGTAACTCTTGTGATCCAGGATCAACATCGGCACGCACAGTATTCAACTCAGCGAATCTAAGGAAACCTAATTGTCATGATCCCGCAACGAAATTAATCAGAAATCAGAATGTGTATACACAAACACAAACTTTATAAACAAAAAAGTACTATTACGCTCTCCACAGTTCTTACACGAGAAAATATAATTAAAACGATCTTATTAAAATGTTCCTAAGTATTAAAATGACATCTGTATTTATTAAGCGAGACAAAAAGCTAATTAACTCTGATGAGTTTTTCCTATTACGTTTGTTGGAACAGTGAATAAATTTGAAATATTTAAGGCTCTGTTGGCTTAGAGGATTCCGCGCCCGATCTAAAGAGATGCCATCTAGGTGGTCGCAATAATAATCCCAGTCACATATCATTTAAATATAAAAAAAAGCCTATGTATCTTCGAGAAGAAGATAGAGGTATTTCGAATTACACTAGCAATATTTTTAATTTCCCCGACTATACCCGGGAATCAACTACGGTCCCAAGTTTTACATCGCGTAAAGAAATGGTCATGTACACTAAAATTCAACGTATTAGTCGGTAAGGTATCATAAAGGCGCGCAGTATCGCTTAGTGCGATCCATTACACGATTTTAATCACAAATAGTTGCTATTCCGTGGCCTGTGGAGAGTGGGAGATGGGTTTCCGATACGGCAATCGAGAGCTTTGTTGGAAATATTCCGCCGCCGGACCATTGTCTACTGCCGACCTTTCAAATGTCACAATTAATAATAATTTATCGGTTGTTGTGCTTGCTTAACAACTGTTCGTGTTTGTTTTGCAGCAGATTTTGTGGGTTCAAGTTGACTTTATTGCATACATACATACATAAACTCACGCCTGTATTCCCCGAAGGGGTTGGCAGAGGTGCATTTCTGCACCAACATTTCGCCAAGTATGTATAAAAATTTTTTCTGGGTTAGAAAGCCTATTTATCGAGGAAGGCTATAGGCTATATAACATCACGCTACGACCAATAGGAGCGGAGCACCAATAAATAATGTTTCAAATCGGGGGTATTTTTTTCCTTTTCAGAACTTCCGCTGCGTGCGCTGGGGAAACGGTTAAAGTTTCGCTAAAATAATGTATGACAGAATTGTTCCCCTTTAAAAGTTCTAAAAAAAAGTCCGCGACAGCACATATCTATCTTTTAAGGTTGGCTCACTATAACCTTTTTTATGCTAACCAAATTTGTTCTAAAATAAAGCATTATTTGTGAAGGTGTTTTCATAAAGATGATATTAATCCTTATCCAAATAAATACGTTCTTCATCACAAGTATTTAATTTAAAAGAAATTTGCCCTTTGCATCATTTGATTTCAATGAGTATCTTAGAAGATATCGCAGTTTTAAAATAACACCGCAGCGAAATAATTATCAAGCGCGCAATTATGATGTACGAATACAAGGCGCCGCGCCGGTCTGTTTTTCTTCTATATACAGATGATAAAAGTGTACATCCATATATCGCCAATAATGTTTAAAGTTCCATTTGATAGTTAGTCTAATGCGGTTTAGTGGCACTATTTCAGACTCTGTGCTGTTACTGATAATTATCCTAAAAGCCAATAACCACACGCGCAGGAATATAATATAACGAGGGGTAAACAATTAATAATAAACAAGTTGTATGCCACAAAATAAAAGGCTCATTATGAAGACCGATACCGAGCAAGGTATAAGACGAATTTATATGCTGTAGATGTTAATTACATTTGGTGGCAATGATGTCTCGGCACCAATCTCATTAACTCGCGTGCGTCGTCACTTATCTCGTAATGGCGTGTTGTACTCGCGTATTGTTCATATGCTGTATTACACGTGGTATTCATTTATTCCTTAAATGAGATGTCTCATCTCTTCGCGAATTGATGTTTGAACCGATTTTGCACGATCATTATAGAATTGAAACATAATATTAATAACTGTGATGAAATTATTTTGCTTTACCAGGTTTTATAGTACCTAACCTTTCTCATTATTTTCTGGACTCCATTCTGATGCCCTGGTAGAATACCTACTTAGTCGTCATCATCATCAACCCATATACGTCCCACTCCTCTACAACTAAGGAGGTTTTGGCCTTCGTCCACCACGCTGGCCTAGTGCTGGTTGGCGGATTACACACCTCAGAGACTACTACGAACATTTTAGGTGTGCAGGTTTCGTCATGATGTTTTTCTTCGCCGTTAAAGTAAGTGATAATTCTTTGTGAATACGCACATAACTTCGCAATTTCGTGTCTGGGGTTTGAACCCGCGACCGCCGAGATTCTCGACCGCGCACCTAAAACTCGAGGCCATCCCGACTTAACTACTTAGTATCACTATATTATAGAACATAGTATTTTGCTGGTGGTAGGATATTCGTATCCGCCCGGATAGCGACCACCGTACACAGGGCGTAAAACCCGCCATAGTGGCACATGCAAGTGTGCCGCGTTCCGGGATCAGCCAGTGTATATCCGGTTTTCGGGGGGGATTTCAATCATGGTGAAAGGATGACCGTGCCGGCATTTTTTGGCCGGTTTGTCGCGGTCGGTCCTTTGATCACCATGGCATTAGTCCCCTATACTTCTTCACAAGAATGGTGAAAAGAGATCATCATCTCTCGCTGGTCGGCACTTTTAATGGACTCCATTACGCTTACCATCAGGTGCAAAGGGGACACTTTGCCGTGCCAGTATATAAAAAAAAAAAACTGCCGCATATTATAAATAAATAAATACACCCAACAGTCACATACATAGTTCTGATTCCACACTAAGATACAAGTCTTGTGTCGTGGGTATCAGAAACTACGAGAGACTTTTCGGTCTCACATACACCCAGACCCAAAACAAATATTTGTGGATCACACAAACATTTGTCTCGGTGCGGGGATCGAACCCGCGGCCTCTCGTTTCGCAAGCTGGTGTCTAGCCAACTGCGCCACGGGGCTGTCAAATGATGTTAATTATGAATGTCAGTGTGTTCGATAACCTGAATAACTACAGACAAAGTGATTCACGAAGAATGAGATTTTAGGTATCTAGTTGAGGGTTTGTGTAAATTGGTTTATATACAACGGCAGATTTATCGTTGTGGACACGATGGGCATACCCACAGGCCACAAGCCTAATAGATTAATAACATCATTTTCACGGTCTAATGTGTTCGAAAGAATGGTCGTATTCTATACCATATGACAAAACAGGTTCAATTTCAGAGTTTCGTCGTCTCGCGGTATAAGTATGTGCCGTGCGATCTAGAGGTCCAGGGTTCGATTCCCGGGTCGGGCAAAGTGTTATTGGGTTCTTCCATTAAGAAATTCTCGGTAACAGCACGGAGTCTGGAAATGTTCCAGTTAAGCGGCAATAGGCTCGCCCCCTATTACGTGGGACTGATACATACTTGGCGAAATGTGGGTGCAGAAATGCACCTCTGCCTACCCCTTCGGGGAATAAAGGCGGGAGTTTATGTATGTATGTATGAATTTATCTGTTCATACTACAGTTGAATAGATTTCAATAAAATACACTGCACACAGACAAAATATAGACTGGTTGTTATAGGTATCAGACTAAAATTTGTGAATTCATGAAGATTTACTTTACAATTTCGGTATCAATTATTTACTCGGCTATAATGGAAAGTGTTTATTGTTTTGATGCTTTTGTAAATAGAGTGACGCTAAGGTCGTCTGAAAGACATTGCTAGAAGCGATAATTTCCTACATTTTTACTTTTTACGATATTTTATTATAGAATTTTATATTCGGATTCGTGGTCTTGCGCCATAGGCATGTGCCGTACGATATAGAGGTCCCGGGTTCGATTCCTGGGTCAAGCAAAGTTTTTCCATTAGGAGTCTGTATAAGAGCTCGAACACGCTTCCCATTACGTGGGACTGAAGCTTACCTGGTGAAATGTGAGAGCAGAAATGCTCCTCTGCCTACCCCTTCGCGAAATACAGGCGTGAGGTTATGTATGTATGTATGATTTTATATTAATATCATATTTTTAGCATCCGTAGTGTTGTTGGTAATACATCAGTAAATGAGACGGGTGGTTCAATTTATTTAATTTATTAATTAATTTCATCTTTATAGTATAGATTTTCAGCCAGTTAACAAAATGTTGAAAAAAAAAAAACAAAAAAAAACATTCAAATAACTCAACCAATATAAGCTATACAAAAGCGACCAAAGAAGTGTCAAATAAGCGGAGACATCCACGAAATGTTTCGTAAGCAAAAACAATATTAACCGGTGGCGGGCCGGCTTAATTTCCATAAGAAAATAAAAATGGCCCCTATTTGTCTACGGCGGGGCGGTGCGGGGCGCGGGGAGGGACCTCTCTGCCTGGAGACGGCTACTATTTGCTTTTTGAGAAGAGAGTTTACTGTAGAATTGTTTTTTTTATATATGTACATAAAAAACTCTCTTGCGAGTTTCGAGTGAGTTTCTTTCAATTTTTATATATCTTGTGTGGGCGAGAAGCGCCCATCATTATTCTCTTACGACACGCAGGGGATACCGTGGTGGGATTCGCACTTACCGTGTAGTCCCAATATTTATTTTGTCATGGTGTTATAAAATAATTGTTATATTTTATTAAAAACTGACTGAAGTTGACGTGAAATCGTAGTAACATAATTACTACGGGGTGTAGAGTCCATAATCTCAACTGAGTCAAACTTGTTATTTCTCATTTGCATTCGGCGAGAGCGTGATCTCAGCAACATTTTAGACGAATTGTAGGTGTACCATTTTAAGTTGGGGATAAATTTTATCATTGAAGTAGTCTTCAAAACCTATTTTTTATTCCTTTCTTAATTTCGTTTCATGTAACACATGAAACGTTTACATATATATTTTTTGTAGAAGGAAGTTGCTTAATAGAGGTCGGAACTCGTAGGTACACATACTCGGACGCTACTCGGACCTTATTTAATCAAGCCTTTAGAAGGTGTTTGAACTACTGGCATGCACTAATAACTTTTAAAATCATCTGTTTGTTTTCAATGGATTCTCGAATTGAAACTTGCATATCGAAAAGTCCTTAAAAGTATGTCACAGGAACTTATAGTCCACATCCATCTCATCATCCCGCATTTAGTCGGCATATTAGGCTAACTCACAGGAGTGGCATTAGTATGTTATATTACTTTGCAGTGATGCAAAAAGCAAGCAAGTGAGCAGTGATGGCCTCGAGGTTTAGACGCGCGGTCGAGAATTTCGGCGGTCGCAAGTTCAAACCCCAGGCACACACCTCTTGACTTTTCGAAGTTATGTGTGTATTCACAATGAATTATCACTTGCTTTAACGGTGAAGGAAAACATCGTGATAAAACCTGCACACCTAAAAGTTCTTAGGAATTTCTTAGGTGTGTAGTCCGCCAACCCGCACTAGGCCAGCGTGGTGGACTAAGGCCTAAACCCTCTCAGTTGTAGAGGAGGCCCGTGCCCAGCAGTGGGACGTATTTGGGCTGATGGTGATGATGATTACTTTTATACCAGGATGCACTTTGTTTTTGTATGTGTTTGAGTGCTAGGATCTGTTTCAATTATAATCAATCGGATTTAAATTATTTTTTGCCAAATTCTGCCTATTTACTAAAGTAACATGTGGGCTATCTATCGTTACGCTATTGCTCTACTGGTGCCTTAAATTTAAGAGTAAATAGACGCTATTGAATTATACGGAAATTTTTGTTTGATTAACGTATAGAGGAGATGAGAAGAAAAGTAATTGTATACTTCGAATTGTATGGACAAAAATGTAATATTGTATGAGCTTAGCCAATAAATAGAGTTCCATCTAAACATTTCAACTCGAAAAATATATCAGACTAGCTGTGCCCGCGACTTCGTCCGCGCGGAAATTTAATTTTTAATAAGAAAAATTATAAACTAAAAGTAGCCTGAGTTACTCCTTATTACATCAGCTACCTGCCAATAAAAGTCTCGTCAAAATCGGTCCAGCCATTTCAGTGATTAGCCGGAACAAACAGACATACAAAAATTGTAAGAAATGTTATTTTGGTGTATGCACCGTATATACATAATATTCATATATACATGTTGTAAAAAATGGTTATTTCAATATTACAAACAGACACTTAAATTTTATTTATATGTACGTAGCCTAAGTTACTTCTTATTACATCAGCTGTCTGCCAGTGAAACTGAAAGTCCCGTTAAAGTCGGTCCACCGGTTTCAGAGATTAGCGGGAACAAACAGACAGACAGACAAAAATTGAAAAAAACGTTATTTTGGTACATGTACCGTGAATATATCCATATACATTTATTAAAAAGCGGTTATTTCAATGTCACAAACAGACACTCCAATTTTATTTATTTGTATGTATAGATGACAAACCCCTATCAGCACCTTCCAAGAAATTGGAATAAAACTTGTGTTGTTGAAGCACCGTAATCATTTTAATGTGAGCTCCTTCCACGAAACCCGCTGCGAGTCAGCGTTTAATTATTTGTTTAGGCGGTTTAATATTGCGCTTAGTTAGGACTCTAAAAACATTGAGTTTATGTCAGCTTCGCGTCTCCACGCTTAAGTCTTTTAAATTGCTTTCTTCAAAAAAAAAATAGACATCTAAACTTCAACATCAACGGACTTATAATTTTTTTCTGTTTTGCGACGAAAAGTCGTTGCTACGATTTCTTCAGATGTGGGGAAAAATGTTATTGTATTTTTTCATTTAGACAATCTTCTTCCGTCGCAGCACGCAGCAGAAGCAGACCACGGAGTCTTTAACTTACGATCGCGTCGATAAGAGAAAAGTAAGGTCACTTATTAAGGTAATTACAAAGCGGTGTTCGATATTTTTCTTTACACATTTATTTAAACTGTAGTAGTAGTTGTAGGATCGATAATTTTCTTTGAAATGTGGATGAGAAAATTTGTTAGGGTGATTTGGTAGACTTGATACAAATTATTTATTTATTATTTTGACTGCCTCTTGGTCTCGCGGTACAAGTATGTGCCGTGCGATCTAGAGGTCCTGGGTTCGATTCCCGGGTCGGGCAAAGTGTTATTGGATTTTTCCATTAGGAAATTCTCGGTAACAGCACGGAGTCTGGAAATATGCCCGAAAAACGGCAATAGGCTCGCCCCCTATTACGTGGGAGCGATACATACTTGGCGAAATGTGGGTGCAGAAATGCACCTCTGCCTACCCCTTCGGGGAATACAGGCGTGAGTTTATGTATGTATGTATGTGATACAAATTATACCGAGATGAAAGATCTAAAAAATAGATATAAGTAGCTAAATGCTCTTATTCAAATTTTGACGGATTTTTGCTTAAAGTTTCTGAAGTATGATAAAATTATTTCTTAAAGTAATATCCGTTCCACGAATCGTCATCTTTCAAGTTTTCATGATGTTCTTCCTTATTTTCTTCGTGAGCACATTTCGGATCTGTCCATTTGGTGAGATCTATGCCTGGGATCTCTTTACATGGGACTAATTCATTTCTGTAAAAAGAAATACAAATAGTTAGGTCTTCGATCAAATATAAATTGAAGTTAACGAGAACGTGTGAGTTTGGCAATATTGTTCCTGGTTGAAGGGATTTCTCAAAGACTTTCAAGTGTTTTGGTAGAGGCGGCCTGAATACAGTCGCATTTGCAGTCTTCACCAGGTCAACTAGTAATTCAAAACGGATAATTTATTCAGGGCGTTTCACCCTGGAATGTCACTGGTAATATTACTGCTTTAATATTATTGGAACTAACTACTTTTGCCGTGGAAAAATGATTGTTACCCTTTGCCAATATTGAGTAGTGCCCGGGGCTGTATCATGTCGACCCTGTCTCCACTGTCGCAGAGGACTCGCGCGATGCTCGTCGAACGCACCTCGTGTAGTTGATCTGAAAGCATATGTACATGCAATTATTTGAAACATATTCGCATGTATGGTATAAATTGACGCTTGCGATCATGGGAAGTGAGGAATTATTTGTAAGCAGGACGGAATCTAGCAATGGCCTTGGTAAATGGCAATAAACTTGTTCTTTTTGAGTGGGGTTTCATCGATATTAATAGATAATGTAAGTTTAAAAAAATTCTAGCACTACAAGGTCACTGGAATCAAGAAGAAATGAAATGAATTTGAGTTGCATCAATTTTGACGATTTTTGTTTGAGACGGAGCTGATACGCTGCATTAACACATAGGTTACTTTATATATAATTTGGTGCGTATGAAACCGAGAGGCAAAGCTGGTATTTCATAGATCATAGCAAGATAAAACACGGTTTGAACATTCCGTGTCTAATTGTTCAATTGCGCTGAGACAAAGTCTATGTTTTCAAAGATATTAGAGGCAAATACTCGTAGTTTGAACGTTTTAATTTTAATGAAAAAGATTTTATAGAGAGCTTAATTTTCCTCGTTTTTTTGCATTTGTATGTTTAAAAACATGTGCCCTAGGTTTTAAATTTAATATTTTTCTCCTGCTATCCGAAACCTAAACCTTCTCAATAGTAGCGAAGGTCCGATCCTGTCCAATATGGTGGATTTGGATTGCCAAAAGTGTGAGGCGTTCGGAGACATATTGGGTTCTGTACCCGGGTCGAGCAGTGTTATTAGGGTTTGCTTGCTTTTTATTACATGATGCTTAAAACACTGGTGACCAAGTATGCCTAACTGCAAGCATAAGTGGGTGCATTTAGACTTACCAAGGGTTAAAGAGGTAGGTAAATCTCCGTGCTCAAAGAAGAACCTGTCTGATTTCCTCCATTCGAGCAGGTTCCGCGCCATGATGCAGAAGAGCGTGGGTCCCACCCAGCCGCCCTGTATCAGCTTCTCGCTGTAGATCCCTACCATCAGTTCCACGTCGTCAATGGTTTCGTCATATATGCGACGTAACTGTTCCAGTCTCTAAAACCAAAAGTTGTTGGGGATGAAATGACGATTGATGAGAATGTTTCTAGAGGCCGCGTAATTGATGACCATTCTCAGCTTTGCTCTATCTTGTAAGTACTAAAGTATCATAGAAGTAGGTTGATGGTATGGTACGAATCATAAATGTGCAGTCAGACCCTTAATATAGGTTAGACAGATTTATACTTCATCACGATAAAAAAGTTCAGTGTTTTGATGAGCTAATAAGGAAAATTAAATGGCTGCTCTGTTATTGGTAAGGTTGCGTTGTAGATTCTATTGTATCCGTTTTTTAAGAATTTAAACGTAAATTTTGATCTGCTGCATTAATACAATACTTACTAGTGGTTTTTTTATTTTGTTTATTAATTTATAGCTCGCTGTGACTGCGAGGATTAGGTGTTTGAAACCAACATGTCAGCAATCATTTGTTATTTCGAACATACGAGTAGTTTAACTCTGGAACGTCTTGTAATTATCCAATAATAAAAGTGGAAGGGATACAAAAAAGAAGTATTTTGGAGCTATAATCTTCAAATATTATAATCTTACGTCTGGGTATATGGTGTCTTTGAGATCGGAGAACTTATGTGCGTAGTGCATGCCGCATAATTTCCGGTACTCGTTGTAGGGCGCTAGTCCCTCGTCGCGGCCTCGCATTATGTCAATAGCTGGAAGGTCTGAAGCTGACTGTAGCTCTCCGAATACACGTTCTGTCAACTGTAAGGAAAAAACACTAGTAATATCCATTTTTTGTTTAAACATTAAACAGCTCTTTTAAAAAGTCACTACAAAAAATCTAACTAAAGATTTTTTGTTATCAATTTCCCAAACAAGGTATCATAAATATAATTTTAATTAGCAATTTTTTTATTAATTTAATCTTATTAATTTACTCACATCGGGATTCATGACGTAATCTACTTTAGCGGCGCGCTGTCGGAACGAACCCTGGGTCAGATCTGCCTCTGTATTGTTCACCTCCAGAATACCACTCCTGAACTCATCGTCTACGCCTGTCCGCGTACCCAGATATCTTCCGTCTCTGCTGTACAAACTGAAATACAAAGTAAGACGAGTAAATATGAGATAGAATGTTAACGTTAGAAAATTAACTTTTATCCCGGGTCCTTCAAGCGTAGCGCAGGCTGGAAATACATTATTGATTGACGGGAGATGAGAGTCTCAGGCTACTTGATATTCTATTTGTCATCAGGTATGTTTTCGTTGCTTTCCTTCGTTCCTAGTATGCTGCAGGACAAAGGAGTCCATATTAGCAAACATCAAGCATAGAATAAAGCCACTCACTCGTTCCTCTCGTCCTGTAAGGTGTGGAACCATCGCGTGCCGACTATGTACTCGTGGTAAGTTCCCGGCTTGTACCGCGAGTCGAAGTCATTCACATGTCCGTCCGTGTCGTATATAATACCGGCGTGTAAGGCGTTTTCTCTCCCTGGAAATAATTGATAAATAAGCCTAATAATCCTGTGATAGATAAGCTGAAAGGAAACCGTCTGTTGTTGTATGTGTATGTTATGAAAAGGGTTGAAGCATATGTAAATAAAAAAGGAGGTAATGAGTATGAAAGTTGATGGCTGGACAAACAGAGAAAGCCAAAAAAAGATGGATAGAGTGCGTGAGAGAAGATATGAAATACCCCAAATAGAATTGGGAACAGGGCAAGAGAATGATAATGATGAAATAATTGATTAAATATCCACTGTATTTAATGCGCTGTTTCGTTTAGTATCAGGTATATTATCGATTCTTCAACTTTGTGAATGTTGGGCATGACTACCATATTTTGTCTCGTGTTCGTTCGTGTTATTGTGTGTGTGTAATATAATATAGAAAGACGAAAATTATATACTTATTTCAGTAGACTTACACAATGTTTATGAATAAGTTGTTTTGCCTTTTATGTATATGCAACTTATAGTTTTTCTAATGTTAGAATTCTGGACAGGCTTATAAAGTTGCATTGAAAATCCATGTGGGGCCCCCACTCAAAATGCTCAAAAACCAACCCGTTTGTTGTTTCATTATATTACTTCCTATTAGTATTCACCTTGTCATCGCTTTGTGTGACGTGTGTGTGTGTGAGTGGGAAAGAGTAAAGTCGAACGTATTTTTTGTTTCACTTTCTCTTAAAGCTAAAACATTCAAAAGAAGTAGAGTGTATAGTTACCTAATACTTCAGCCATGGTTTCATAGTAAAGTATGTATTGCCACTGCGCGATGTTGATCTGTCGAGCTACATCGAATAGCCTCTGATCATCCCAGCACGGGTTGATGTCCGCCAGCTTTCGAGCGATGCGGTTGTGCTCCCGGAAGAACCACATCGCAGGCATGTACACACCAGACACCAAGTTACCTCCAAAAGAGTCACCTGAAAAGAACGGGGGATTGTGTTTAAGCCATATTCTTCATGGTCCTGCTTGGCCTTTCTTTAAACGTTGAAAGCCGTTAGGCCTAAGTCCGTTAAGCAGCTCTTGTGCAGGTTGGTATGCTTCACATAATGAGGAATTCTGAAGAGCTCTCTGATATCCAAGTTTTCTTGCGATGTTGGCTATAACTTTAAGTTCTGTGGAAATACTTAATAATAATGTATGGTGTATTAAAACTGTATTTTTCAATGACGCCGTAAGATATTATTAGCACTCGACAGCAAAAGCAAATTCATTTCATTAATTAGGGCGCGAAACATATTACACACGCGTAAATTGTACTTTTAACTTTGTCAACTGTTAGATGAAAATATGTGGGTTAATTAAAAAATATATTTCGAATAGTATTTTAGTAACAACTTACCAAATTCATAGCAGTTATTTTCTATCGGTCTCCTATTTTTGATACAGAAGACCGCTGACCCTGGGGGATACTCCAGGCCGTTCCTGAACTCGGACCTTAGCAAGCCTCCCTGGAACGATCGTATTAATCGTTCCCTATCGCTGGATGAGCCGTATACAGTTGATAGGTCTTGTAACGGAGTTTGAATGACGTACTGTGCAAAAGAAAACATGGGATCATCAAACATGGACGTACAGAGAAACTACAAAAAAATCTTATATCCGTGAAACAAGATGGCACAAGTTTGATCGCCGAACTGAGAAAAATATTTGTGTTATTATTATACGTTTTTGTGAGAGATTGTGTGTTGGATGTATCATTGTTTATTAAAAAAAACTACTGCCTTTTTTCGTATGAAACAGAATTTGGTTGTTTTTGCGATCTTCATTTACTTCTAACACGTTATATCTATAACATACTGGTACAACACCGGCCGAGATAATTCATTTATACTATAGTATAATCTAATATGTATGCTTTACCAATGCTAAAAACATATGTATATGTACATTGTTAAAACTCACTCTTTCAGCAGGCAATGTGTTGGGAGCGCATCCCAAATCCTGGAAGGTAGGGAATCTGGTGAGGTTCATGCATCGTATCCCAGTGCGGCGGAGGTACGGGTCGTCCTGTGGGACCGGGATCGGGATACACGCGGGGTTCGCGCGGTTGGGAGTGTTGCCTAGACAGCAGTCGCTCTCTATCGCGTAGGTCACTGGGGCAAACAAATCCATTTAGGGCATCGAATCCTTGATGGTTTAATCATTGTAGAGTAGTAAATAATTACATCCGTTAATTAATTGAACGTATTGTTATTGAACAAGGATATACAGTACTAATTTATTAGCATGTATACACGCATATTAGTAGTTCGTACATCGCATTGGGTATTGCTACACCCCCATTTTACAAGCTATAATAAATAATAATAATAATAAATACACCCAACAGTCACATACATAGTTCTGATCCCACACTAAGATACAAGTCTTGTGTCGTTGGTATCAGAAACTACGAGAGACTTTTCGGTCTCACATACACCCAGACCCGAAACAAATAATTGTGGATCACACAAACATTTGTCTCGGTGCGGGGATCGAACCCGCGGCCTCTCGTTTCGCAAGCTGGTGTCAAGCCAACTGCGCCACGGGGCTGTCAAAGCTATGGACGTCGTCGTGGACGTCCGTGTATGGGGTCACGTAAGTGAAGCTGTTGTTTTAACTAAATCCAAGAACACTGTGTCTGACCCTTGTTGGCCCTATCCCACCACACACCCGCCACTGTAGCCGACAACAAAAAAAAAAACGATTTTTTTAAAGTGTCACACTGGTATAGCCCCTTAAGTCGTGATGGCTTTGAGGTTTAGGCACGCGGTCGAGAATCTCCACGGTCACGGGTTCAAACCCCAGGCACACACCTCTGACTTTTCGAAGTTAAGTGTGTATTCACAATGAATTATCACGTACTTCAACGGTGAAGGAAAACATCGTGATGAAACCTGCACACCTAAAAGTTCTTAGAAATTTCTTAGGTGTGTAGTCCGTCAACACTCACTAGGCCAGCGTGGTGGACTAAGGCCTAAACACTCTCTGATGTAGAGAAGACCCGTGCCCAGCAGTGGGCCGTATATGGGCTGATGTTGATGATGAAATTAATACTCACGCATCACCCTTAAATCAGCAATGTCTGCGCTAGAAAACACCAACAAGTCAGAAATTAAGTAGGTAAATGTGTGGTCTTCGGGGAAGCCTTCGCTCAGGATCTTGGTGCGGAGTAGCCGAGCTGACGGCAGCATTGACCCGTTCATGGCGGGCCTAATTGTATTACCTAAGAATAATAAAAATGGAGCTATCGATAGGAATTATTTCTTAACATTAAGACTTATTTTATATAAATAAATATACAAAAAAAAAACATTTATCGACGTCCTCTAGTTGTCACTTGAGTTCAATAATCGTAATCGTTCTTAGCCAACTGCTAGCATATGATTAAAGATCGTCTGTCCACCTTCATCGTCATTCTCTCCCTATTCATCATCATCATCAACAGCCTTTCTTTCCCTATAATTAATTACATTTGGGGCTGGCTCGGTATTTTGTTATCTCCCACACATAAAAAACAGTCGCTCTATCCCCCATCTCTTTTTTGCCCTTCCCTTGTTCGTCCATTCATCAACTTAACACTTTTTATTTCTCTTATTTCCTTTTTTCTGCTAACATATGCGTACCTAGTCCATATCTACCAGGCCTCATTCTAAGGAATCGGGTAGGCGCTCCTCCCAGCGAGGGGTACTTGGGGTTGGTGCAAGTTCCGTCCACCCGCCGGTAATCTTCGTGTCTGCATGGCGTTACGTTTATCGTGCATGGTCTGTGTACAAGAAATGATGATTAGTATTTATTAGTATTATTCTTGGAACTTCTTCAATGTTTTTAACAAGTAGGAGAAGTGAAATTAGTTGAAAAATGATTTTTAACGTGAAAGTCTGTAGGTATGTGGAGTTTTGACATGTAAGCCGATCAATCAGTTTTTTTTATGGGCAGGAAAGGGATGAAAATTTGTTAGAGAGCCATTAATTTTTCAAGTTATTGAAACAAAAAATAATTTTAACAATTATTAATATTAAAATATGTAACAATATAATTTACAAAATTGCAAAGAAAATTAACGTCAGATTTTGTGACAAGAAATAGAATGAGATCATACCCTGTCAAATTCAAGGCTGCGAGTTCATTTCTCCTGTCATCAGTGATGCGTTTCCCGGAGAATGCGTCGTATATCTCCTGTGTGGTGACGAGAGTCGGCAGCAGCAGTACCAGTCTCCACATCGTGCCAATGTGTGATCCTCGCGTGAATCCGTATTATTGATTGTGCTGCGTTTTTATGTTAGGTCGTTCGTGATGAATTTTAGTGCCTATAATTGTTATTTAAAGATGCTTGAGTGGCGTATCCGTTAGGTCATAATTTATCATGAATACTGATGATTACAAGCTCTTTGTCTTGTATTATAATTGATTTGGATGTTATTATTATTTCCCTCATTCTGTACATATTAAAACATAGCGCGGGCGTAATGAAAATGGATTATAGATTTATGTTAGCCTCTAACATGGTTTTAGCAGATTTTTTGACATCTTTGTGAAGTTGGTATCTTTGAAGGGTAACGATTGACTAGATTACGATAAATCTCTCGCTAGTAAAGATAAGTTACACAATCGTCTTTTAAATATACTTAGATATGATAGTATTCAGATAATTGTTTAAATATTGTAAATGCCAGTCACTTTGTCCGGATGTCCGAGTGGTGAATAGAACCCGGGACTTTTTGATTTTGACTACGACAGGAAAAATAAATTAATGTAGGTATCTCAAAACTTGGTATAGGCGTATCAAATACTTCTACGCCTGATCATTTTTCAGCTTATGTAAAAGAAAGCACATGCAGGCAGTTCTATCGAAAAAATATAAGATTAAGTCTGAGTCTGAGAATAACGAAGTTTAATTAAAATTGCTCTTATTTTTATGTTTTATAAATATTTACTAGTACTTTGCTCCATTATAGTGTAGTATTTATGTCGGCCCATCTTATACTTTCCATTGTGGGACACGGGCCTCTTCTATACCGAAGAGGAGTAAGGTCCTTAGTTCACCGCACATAGTACGAGTTGGTTTACTACATACATACATACATAAACTCACGCCTGTATTCCCCGAAGGGGTAGGCAGAGGTGCATTTCTGCACCCACATTTCGCTAAGTATGTATCAGTCCCACGTAATAGGGGGCGAGCCTATTGCCGTTTTTCGGGCACATTTCCAGACTCCGTGCTGTTACCGAGAATTTCCTAATGGAAAAACCCAATAACACTTTGCCCGACCCGGGAATCGAACCCAGGACCTCTAGATCGCACGGCACATACTTGTACCGCGAGACCACGAGGCAGTCTCTGGTTTACTACACATCTTTTTCTTAGGGCTGCAGGTTTCCTCACGATGTTTCCCTTTAGCGTTTAAGTTAAAGCTGCTACCACGTGCGATTTAGAAGTCCCGTGTTCGATTCCCATGTCGGGAAAAATGTTATTGGGATTTCCACCAGGAAATTCTTAGTAGCAGCAGTAGGCTCGCCCCCTATTTACATCATCAGCCCAAATACGTCCCACTGCTGGGCACGGGCCTCCTCTACAACTGAGAGGGTTTAGGCCTTAGTCCACCACGCTGGCCTAGTGCGGGTTGGCGGACTACACACCTAAGAAATTCCTAAGAACTTTTTTTTTAGGTGTGCAGGTTTTATCACGATGTTTTCCTTCACCGTTAAAGCAAGTGATATCATTGTGAATACACACATAACTCCGAAAAGTCAGAGGTGTGTGCCTGGGATTTGAACCTGCGACCTCCGAAATTCTCGACCGCGCCCCTAAACCTCGAGGCCATCACCGCCTCCTATTACGTAGGACTTATACATACCAGGCGAAATGTGGGTGCAGAAATGCACCTGTTCCTACTCTCGGGGAATATAGGAGTGAGGTTATGTATGTAATGTATAATGTAGATACACTATGCTTGTTCGAGTACTGTCAAAAATGGATTTTAAAATAAAACATCTCATTTAACAATACCATCAAGTGCAGCAGCTCTTTTCCGTTGCAGTCTATTATTAGTATCGTTGTATATTTTAATAAATTAATTTCTACGATTAATAATTTAATTAGTATTATGCAACTAATTACTAATGATCGCATAGTCCAATTATTCCGTGCATTGATCCGATCCAGTGCTAAAACAATTATCATGTTTGTTTATATTGATGTGTCTGATTTCTTGTTTGTTTATTGTTTAAATAACCTTTAATACATCCAGAAAAATATCACTGCCTATCGACTGATTGATTCAGTCGCGGTAAAAGTGTGTTACATGCGATATAGAGGACCCCGGTTCGATTCTCGGGTCGCTTAAAATGTGATTGGATTTTGTGATGTCAGAATACAAGAATAAAATTGAACACATCATATATATAGCTACTTTATTTCTAAATTTCTCATATACGTTCTATATTATCACATAATCGAAAATAGCAATACTAATAACGCAATATTTAATCATCATCATCATCAGCCCATATACGTCCCACTGCTGGGCACGGGCCTCCTCTACCATTGAGAGGGTTTAGGCCTTAGTCCACCACGCTGGCCTAGTGCGGGTTGGCGGACTACCCACCTAAGAAATTCCTAAGAACTTTTAGATGTGCAGGTTTCATCACGATGTTTTCCTTCACCGTTAAAGTACGGTGTAAATATTTAATAGCAGGTATTAAATTCGCTGTCCAACTAAAAGCTTTGAAATGTCTAGCAGAAACGTTTTGATGAAAGAAATAAAAAAGAGCCTGTTTAAAATGCAACCCATATTTCTCACAGCTCGGTGATTGTCTGTCGGTGTGAAGCATTTAATATATTTTTCATGATGGCGCCAGGACACTCTCGGCCGTGGCACTTGGACTTGGGCTGCCTCGTGCACAGGTATGTGCCGAGCGAGCTAAAGGTCCCGAGTACATTTTCCAGTCGGGCAGTTTTATTGGGATTTTCCATTAGGAAATTCTCAGTAGCAGCACGGAGAATGGAATGTAAACGTATAGAAACGGCAATAGATTCATGTGCGAGACTGCGTTTAATCCTCGGAGAAACCAGAGGTATGTTTTGCATAGTCTCACTATGCAAGTAACCCTCGAAGAGATAGCAATTTCAAAATAGTTAATAATTTCATCATGCTTAGAGTTACAGTTAGACATTTCAATGTCTAACTTATTTAAGGTATAAAGCGGAGTCGTAATGTTTGGCTAGACACCACCTTGTGAAACGAGAGCGCGCGGGTTCGATGCCCGCACCGAGACAAATGTTTATGTGATGCAAAAATATTTGTTGTGGGTCTGGGTGTTTCTGAGACCGAGAAGTCTCGTTTATTCTGATACCCACGACACAGGACTTGTATCTGAGCGTGGGGTCAGAACTACATACATATTTATGTAAGTGTTGTGTGTATATTTATTACTTATTTATCCTCTTTATTTAAGCATAACACATACAATTTTTCGCATCAGAAACAATTAATGAAGTAAAAGTCAATGCTTTAAAATGGTTAAGGGTAGATTTATTTTAATGAGAGATATAATAAAAGTTAACATGTTTGTATAGAAAAAAATACCTAAATTAAATAAGAAAAAAAAAAAGTAATAATATTAAAAATCTAAGTCAAGCAGCGTCGTCCATTAAATTGTGGGATCACGTCCGATATGGCCCGGTTCCAAGTCTTCGGAAATCATTGGGTGAGGCTTATTGCGCATATCGTCTGGCGATTTGAACCTCATTCATGGTTCATGATGGTGCACCGGCCAGTCCCCACCGCTGTGCCACACGTCGTTGTGAGCCTCTTTATTATCATGGTATTGGCACTTCGAGTCTTGCCATTTTGTGAGGTCTATCCCGGGGATTTTCTTGCATGACACCATCTCATTTCTGTAAAATTGAGCAAAATTTTAATTTGTTTGACATACTCATCATTAAAGTTTGAATGACACATAAGTTGGCGATGGAAAGGTTATGAGTTCAATTCCCAGGCGAGGCAAAATGATTTTGGGGTTACCCATTTCAAAATTTTATGTAGCGGCACAAAAAATGTGCTCGCAAAGCTATGATTAAAGGTATATGTATTAATGCACTTCTCAACCTATCGCTGCAGTATTTTTTTAATTCTAAAAATGCTTGTTTTATAAAAAGTACCTGGATGAATGGAAATTATATTTAAGTACGAATTACTAATAAAATGATGAAATATGAATAATGTTACTTAACAACGCCATCTGCTGTTGTGTCGTTAAAGCAATTAGTTGCTCACAAAAAATAGTATTATTATTCGCCGATAGATGTCAGGAAGAGTCAAATTTTTCAGTTGATTTTTGTTATTTTTCTTCCAAATGACATTTTCTAAAAATGATTCCTAGCTAGATCGATTTATCGCCCCCGAAGGCCCCTATATATTAAATTATATGAGCCGATTTCGAGATTCCAATTATATATATATACAAGAATTGCTCATTTAAAGATATAAGAATAAGATTAAGCCAATTACTGCAAAAAAACAATAATTGTATTTGCATGCGATTATCGTATGAAATAATTATATTGTGCATCTTCTTACCCTTTGCCCACGTTGAGTAGAGCTCTGGGTTGTATCATCTCGACTCTGTCGCCGTTATCGCACAGGAGTCTTGCGACACTGGTCGACCTCACTTCGTTCAGTTGAGCTATGAAATATTTCCCAGAAAGAAATATCAACATTATTTACGAATTTAAACGGTTTAAGCTTCTGGATGGAAATTTTATCATTTTAAGTATTTATGATTTACATATAATATTCTACGAAGATATTTATACCAATAGTATTTTTGGATTTCTGAAATCATTTAGTGAGATTATGGACTTAAGTAATACTTTATTGAAATCTATGTTGGAATCTTGAAGACTGTTTAGAACATTTTTAAGTGATGTTGTTTTACGACTTTCAGTATACACTGCAGAACATAGGCCTCCGCTAAAAAAATCTCGTTATCTTTGCATCGTCCGTTCATCTATAGGATAAACATCGCTGCACTTGCATTGTTTAAGCTTATCCCATCCTCTCCTTTCCTCACCAGAACAACGCGTGCTGGCATGCGAAGCCACAGCTTTGTGGTTACAACATCCGCGGCTCGAACCAAAAAGTTCGCCAACTCTTACCTTTGCCGCACCATCAAGCTGTGGAATAGTTTGCCGGCTCACGTGTTCCCTCCTTCCTATGATCCTGGATCATTTAAGCGAAGCGTGAAGAAGCATTTGTGCAGGCCGGCATGATTGTGTCGACCAGCTGGTGACCATATCGTTTCTCGCTGGTCGGTATTAATTTTTTGGACTCCACTGTGTTTACCATCAGGTACAGTGGAGTCACTTTGCCGTGCCAGTATAAAAAAAAAAAAACAATGCGTGGCTTCCATTCAAAAACCTATCTTAGACAAAATATTATTCTTTCACCTCAACTTAATCCCAAAACGAATTGTTAATTACTTAAATATGTTCCCTCGTTTAAGTCTGGTGTCTAACCAAAATCACTAAAGAATCTCCTTAAGTATAATTAAATTTATGAAACATCCAACTTTTTCATTGCGTGAGAATTAAATAATTTCGTAAGAATCAAAATCAGAATTCTTGCTGAAAGTTGCAAAATAATTTCGATGGTTAGAAAACCAGCGAAGGTCGCAGGATAAAGCTAAATATAGATCGATATTATGTTGTGCTTGAAGCCTTTGTCTTGCAGCAAAAGTCTTGATTTATTAATCTAGAATTTCAATCATCTTTTTTCAAGTTCTTCATGTTCGTAAACTTACGTAGAGTAAGAGAAGCGTGCATATCCCCTTGTTCGAAAAAGAACCTGTCCGATTTCCTCCACTGCATGAGGTTCCTCTCCATGATGCAGAAGAGCGTGGGTCCCACCCAGCCGCCCTGTATCAGCTTCTCGCTGAAAATTGCCACCATCAGCTCCACGTCGTCCACTTCGTCGTCGTATATCCGACGTAACTGCTCCACTTTCTGTATATTTAAAAAAAGAAAAAAAATGACACGAAGAAAAAAAAAAACACACAAATTTGAAAAGTCAGAATTGAGCGCATAGGTTTTGAATCCACCTTCGAAAATTTGACTCGTTTAACCGCGTGCCCAATCCTTGAATCCATCCCATATTATGTTAAAGTACTAACTATTAAAAAATAGAGTTAGCAAGTTAGTGAAACGAAACAAGAAGTCCAGCAGTGGACGTAAGAAAGGCTGCTGATGATGATGATGGTGATGATGATGATGATGATGACACTTGGTATGGTAACATAAGTGGTTGTACGCAAAAGATAAAATATTACGTCAGAGGTTATGGTGTCCTTCAGGTCTGAGAATTTGTGCGCCACCGGCAGTCCGCAGATGTTTCGGTACTCGTTGTAGGGCGGCAGGCCCTCATCCCGCCCTCGCATCATGTCGGTGACGCCGATGTCCGAAACCCGCATCTCGCCAACCACACGCTCTACCAACTATCACAAACATATTTAAAACTTTTGTCTTTTTAAGATTAAAAGTAACTTACGGGTTAATCCAATCCACATTTCATCCAAAACGATTCAGATCTTGGGTAAAAAAATTAACAAATTTCCATTGACAAACTTCCACCTTTATAATATTTGAACGATTGCGCTTGCATAATTCTAGTTATTATAAGGCGTAGTGATTTTTTTTAAATAATTGATAATAAACATTAATGATCGGTGATGTTTAACTTGGTATAAATACACTTAAACTGGATTTTTTAGACTACCTTCAATTGCCAGACCAATGTATTTAATATGTTCTCTGTTTATATTATAATTTCCTTACATCAGGATCTATGATGTAGTCAATCTTGGCTGCCGGCTGTCGGATTGCTCCCTGAGTCAAGTCTGACTCAGTGTTGTTCACTTCTAATATTCCACTTCTGAATTCATAGTCGACGGAAGGTCGAGTGCCTAGGTAGTCGCCGTTTCTGCTGTATAGACTGAAACATATGTAAGATCATTTAACCTCCTGGGTCACAGGTGGAAGATTAGTAACATGATTAGTAAACCTCGAGGCTTATGAGGCAGACATAATGAACATAAATTTTATACTAAGATATAACAAAATATCTGGAAAGTTTAATAAATTTAATAATGTGTAATTTTAAATACCTTAATCATCATCATCAGCCCATAATACGTCCCACTGCTGGGCACGGCCTCTATAACTGAGAGGGTTTAGGCCTTAGTCCACCACGCTAGCCTAATGCGGGTTGGCGGAATACACTCCTAAGAAATTCCTTAGAACTTTTTGGTGTGCAGGTTTCATCACGATGTTTTCCTTCACCGTTAAAATACGTGATAATTCTTTGTGAATACACTCATAACTTCGAAAAGTCAAAGGTGTGTGCCTGGGGTTTGAATCCGCGACTGTCGAGATTCTCCACCGCGTGCCTAAACCTTGAGGCCATCACGACCTCAAAATACCTTAATACTATTTATTTTAATGTTAAGTTTGTGCATAGTTTGAACCAACAACATGTATTTCTTGTGAAGTAATATTAATACCTGCATTGACAGTGACTACTGTGATTCCCAAATATCGCTTAAAATTTTTAGCCTTAAATTTCATTTTTTTTACATTCAAATAAAATTCTGGCAGTTTCTAGGTCTTAAAAATATTACGCGGATTTTATGTACTCTTTCCGATCTTTAAAACAACAAAATAGGCATTCACATTTTGACAATTTCAAGATGTTTAAAGCTGGCCATCAAACACGAAGATAATTATATACATACTCATATCTCCCATGCTGGAATGTTCGGATCCACCTAGTTCCGACCAGGTATTCGTGATAAACACCAGGCTTGTATCGCTCGTCGAAGCCATTCACGTGGCCATCGGTTTCATATATAATGCCTGCTGCTAAGGCGTTCCTTCTACCTGTTTGAACGAAAAAAACATGCATACATAACCTCACGCCTGTATTCCCCGAAGGGGTAGGCAGAACATTTCTACACCCACATTTCGCCAGTACGTATCAGTCTCACGTAATAAGGGGCGAGCCTATTGCCGTTTTTCGGGCAGGATTCCAGACTCCGTGCTGCTACTGAGAATTTCCTAATGGAAAAACCCCATACACTTTGCCTGACCCGGGAACTCAAGACCTATAGATCGCACGGACTTACATAGTTCTGATTTCAGCATAAGATACAAGGTGTTTTGTCGTCATTATCATCATCATTATCAGCCCAGATACGACCCTCTGCTGGGCACGGGCCTCCTATACAACTGAGAGGGTTTAGGCCTTAGTCCACCACGCTGGCCTAGTGCGGGTTGGCGGACTACACACCTAAGAAATTCCTAAGAACTTTTTAGGTGTGCAGGTTTTATCACGATCGTGGTTAGTAGTAACTACCAGAGGCTTTTTCGCATCCTAGACACTAAGATTTGAAATAAATATTTGGTGAGCATAAAAAATATTCCGGTGCGGGAATAGGATTCGCGTTTCTCATTTCACAAACTATTACTAATCAGCAGTGCAGCAAAGGTTGCCTGTATTTTATATTAATATAGAGTTAAGAAACATTCACGAATCATATTCAGAAAACATTTTTTTGTAATAGATTTGCGGTTATAATGTTAATTTGGCCTCGTGCTAACAACTAACGCCTACTAAAGTTATGCACATATAACCCCCGAAGAGGTAGACAGACGTGCAAATAATAGAGGGCTGTTTTTCGAGTACGATTTCAGACTTCGTGTTGCTACTGAGTACTTCCTAGTAGTCACATAAAGTTATGAATCAAATATTTTTATTTAAATGGACAGATTTTATTTTACTTCTTGATGAAATCGCTTCGAAAATACATCAAATTATATTTGTTGTACAGGATGTATTCAGACCGTGATCGGAAACTAAGGCAGATATTACAAAAAACCGTGACATAAAAAAAAAACCGACAAAAAATAATACGTTTTCCTTACAACCACATCCATTTAATCTATTATTGTTAGGAAAACATAAATTTTTATTGTCGGGACTTTTTTTTAACGCCAATGGGTTTGTAATCACCGTAGCTATTACCTGCCTTAGTTTCCGATCACGGTCTGAATACACCCTGCATTTGATACCTTACCTAATATCTCAGCCATGAGTTCATAATATAGCATGTACTGCCACTGGGCTATGTTTATGTGCCGAGCAGTCTCGAACAGTTTCTGGTCGTCCCAGCACGGGTTGATATGAGAAAGTCTGCGGGCGAGCCGATTGTGTTCCCGATAGAACCAGGTACCAGTCAAATAGTTTGCTGGCATGGTGTTGCCGTCAACGAAGTCACCTATAATACACACAAAAATATAACATACATACGTACATACATAAACTCACGCCTGTATTTCCGGAAGGGGTAGGCAGAGGTGCATTTCTGCACCCACATTTCGCCAGGTATGTATCAGTCCTACGTAATAGGGGGCGAGCCTATTGCCGTTTTTCGGGCACAATTCCAGACTCCGTGCTGTTACTGAGAATTTCTTAATGGGCAAACCCAATAACACTTTGCCCGACCCGGGAATCGAACCCAGGACCTTTAGATCGCACGGCACATACTTGTACCGCGAGACCACGAGGCAGACAAAAATATATATCGAATTATAATAGCAACAAGAAACAGTCCCGACAGCCCCGTGGCGCAGTTGGCTAGACACCAGCTTGCGAAACGAGAGGCTGCGGGTTCGATCCCCGCACCGAGACAAATGTTTGTGTGATCCACAAATATTTGTTTCGGGTCTGGGTGTTCGTGAGACCGAAAAAGTAGTAGTAGTTTCTGATACCCACGACACAGGACTTGTATCCTAGTGTGGGGTCAGAACTATGTATGTGACTGTTGGGTGTATTTATTTAGTCTTGCGAAGATCATTAAGTTTTAATTTTTAAAGAATGTTATAACGTAATTATACTTCTGTTTTGTTCACTTGAAAGAAAACAGCCTTGAATTAAGGAAACAAACTTAGTAATCGTAGGTTTAACTACTACGATTTTTCATATTTATAATGGTTTACCTTTACATGTAGAGGCGAATGCTAGATATTGAAATAAAACTTATAATAATATATGATTTGACGTCAGCCAAGTTTAGGTTTTATAGTTAAAATTTACGGTTTTTTGAAAAGAAGATGAATACAACACGTTCTTTAGATAATTTACTTGACAATATCTTACCAAACTCATAGCATGGGTTTTCCATAGGTGTGTTGTTGGCACAGTTGAGTGCTGTGCCTGGAGGTCGCTCCAGACCATTTATGAACACTGAACGCAGCAGGCCGCCTTGGTAGGTCCTGATCTGTCGTTCTCTGTTTGTTGTGTAGCCGTACACAACGGATAGATCTTGCAGAGGCGTGGGAAGTGTGTACTATAATAGAAAAATAGGTCAAACGCTAGTAAAAATACCAGTTTTGAGGTAGATTATTTGCGTGCTTTAGTCACAATCGCTAGTTTGTTCAACGAAACGGAAAACCTTCAAGTGTCAGTTAAAAACAACACGGAATTTAATAATTCCTATGGATAGTTTTTAAAGTCTCATAAAAATATTATAATAAGAGTTATGATAAAAAGTCTTACGGCCGACTACTGAAACGCTACTTAATCTGAGGGCGACTTATATTTAAGTAGCTGTTATAATTTAAGCGGTGTACTGACACATAATCTATCGGTTTTAAGACTGTGATTAACTAATGCCCACTAAAATTTCCATAAATTGCAACATTACTGCAAACAGTTCTTTTACATGACTTTTTTTTTTAATATATACTTAGCGCTTAAATTATAACAGCCACATAAATATAAGTCGCCCTCAGATTAAGTAGCGTTTCAGTATTCGGCTATTAAAGTCTTAAATAATAATTCATAGATTTCGGCCTGATAAAGTTTGATAAACCTGTTTGAGTTACTCACACGTTCAGCTGGCAGACTAGGAGGAATGCATCCTAGGTCCTGATAGGTGTTGAATCTGGTGAAGGTCATGCATCGTATCCCGGTGCGGCCGAGGTACGGATCGTCCTGTGGGACCGGGATCGGGATGCACTTGGGAGATACAAGGTTAGGATTGTTGCTCAGACAGCAGTCGCTTTCCACGGTGTATTGTTCTGTAATCGGATTTTTGCTGTGTTATCTGCAATTTACTCTACAGGATTTCTCACTTATAGTTTTAAATATTATCTGTACATCCATCATTATCATCATCATCAGCCCATATACGTCCCACTGCTGGGCACGGGCCTCCTCTACCATTTAGGCCTTAGTCCACCACGCTGGCCTAGTGCGGGTTGGCGGACTACACACCTAAGAAATTCCTAAGAACTTTAAGTTGTGCAGGTTTCATCACGATGTTTGCCTTCACCGTTAAAGTACGTGATAATTCATTGTGAATACACACATAACTTCGAAAAGTCAGAGGTGTGTGCCTGGCGTTTGAACCCGCGACCGTCGAGATTCTCGGCCGCATGCCTAAACCTCAAGGCCATCACGACTTAACTTAATTTTTCACAGTAGCATTAAAAAAATACATTTCTCGTCTTTTTACTTACGCTGCACAGTCAAGTCCATGGAGTCAGCAATAGAAAACACAAACATGTAAGTGGCTAGTGTGTTGAAGTTGTGGTCTTCTGCGAACCCCTCGCTGAGGATCTTGGTTCGAATCAGCCGCGCAGACGGCAGCTCGGATCCGTTCATAGCAGGTCGCAGTGAATTGCCTGCGACAACATGACAGATGACACTTTATTTGAAAGAAAATATTTTCTGGTAATTGGACAACGGCTGACGATCATTAAATTTGATATAAAAATCCAATAGTGAGGGCATTAACTGGCATCTGGTTAAAAAAAAAAATTTAACAGTATGTTGACTTGAAGTCAAAGTCAAAATAACCTTTTATCAAGTAGACTTTTACAAGTTCTTTTGAATTGTCAGCTTAAAAATGCCATCGCTACTTCGGAAAATGTTATCGTTGTGGAGAAGAATAGTCGCACAAACTCCCTCAGCTACAAGTAATGTCATATTTCTTAATTTTAAAAATGTGTGTAACAATAACTGCTATCTTATTGTTAATTATTTTTATGTCAATTCACAATATACAACATACATACATAACCTCACGCCTGTATTCCCCAAAAGGGTAGGCAGAGGTGCATTACTGCACCCACATTTCGCCAGGTACGTATCAGTCCTACGTAGTAGGGGGCGAGCCTATTGAGAATTTCCTAATAGAAAAGCCCAATAACACTTTGCCCGACCCGGGAATCGAACCCAGGATCTCTAGTTCGCACGGCACTTACTTGTGCCGCGAGACCACAAGGTAGTCAGCAGAATATACAAATATATTGTAAATATACAAGATACAAATTGTAGCAACGAAATTTTATGGTACGCTTCCATAAAGTTGTTTTATTTTATTTCTTAAACCTTTTCAAGGGAATTTCTCCAATAATATTTAGAAGTTTGTCACAATAGCCTAAAACTTCTCTATTTAAAGTTCCAACTCTCTCAGCTGTAGAGGAGGCCCGTGCCTAGTAGTGGGACGTACATACCAGTGGCGGTACTTCCATAGAAGCCCAAAAGCGTTACACGTTAATCGTGTAATGTCTAGTTCATAATTATTTATTATGGGGTCAGGATTCTCTCATTGATATGTCAAATTACTTTTGTAAAATAAAGATTTAAAGCTTAAAGATTATTATTCAGAATTTTGAATTGAAAACTAGGCTTTTCGGTTTCTATGCAAGTACCGCCACTGGTACATACATATATTGTCTGATTATGAAAGTAAATTTCTATCTGTTTTGAAGAACACAGTACCTAGCCCAAATCTAGCCGGCAGCATCCTAAGCAGGGGTGTTGGGGATCCATTCCTCGACGGGTACTTGGGGTTCACGCATGTTCCGTCCAGTCGACGACCTTCGTATTTTCTGCATGGCTCCACTCGTGTAGTACATGATCTAAAAAATCAAATATTATATTAAAAACTTCCTTATAAAGAATACAATGATAAATACTATCTTTATAGGTGCAGTGAAGTAGGTAAACATCCGCAAGTTACCCGCATTTCAGAGCATTATTCACAAGGAATTTGTATAAAGTCCGGGAACTCGGTCTAGGCCAATCAACCCATTTTTTTTTTTTTGATCAGTAAAAACTAAAAAGGTTTGCCTAACATACAGAAGCAAGGGTCAACATAAAATGCCACTAAAGATCTGACTTCTAAATTTAAAATTTGGAGGTTCTTTTAATCAATAAAATATTTTCGTTTGTATATACTATGTATTGTGCACTGTGACAGCGTAGATCTTTGTTAGAGAGCATCCTCGAAAAATAACTTGTGTGAATGTACCGTTTGAATCCATTCTTGCAGCCACCCTAGCGACTGGCAGGACAGAAATCTAAAGTCAAACTTTTCCCTCGATAAAAGTACTCACTCAGTTATATTCAATGCGCTGAAGATATTGCTCCTCTCGTCGGTGACGGGTCTGCCGAAGTACGCGTCGTACAGCACCTGTCCGAAAGCGAGGTGTGGCAGCAACAGCACCAGTCGCCACATGTTGCCACGCTCGAGTGCCCAACCCGACCGCGTACCGCCTTTATGTACGCGTCAATCTTCGTGTAATAAATGATTGATTTTGTTTGCATGATCTTTGATGTAAACATTTGTTTTTGACTTTTATTTTATAATTGTAATGTGTTTTTAACTGCCCCCGCGACCTAGAGGTGCCTGATTCAATGTATCTGTCCCTCTTGCTTCTAAATTTAATTTTGGAACAGGAAACCTATTTTAAACACGTATTATAATAAAAGTGATTATGGATTACCATTCATCATCATTATTAGTCCATATCAGTTCCACTGCTAGGCACGGGCTTCCTCTACAACTGAGAGGGTTTTAAGCCTTATTTCACCAGCCTGGCTTAGTGCGGGCTATCTCTTTTTTGTGTGCAGGTTTCGTCATGATGTCTACTTTCACCGTTATGTTGGTTACTATTAACTGCAACAAAGTTGACACGAAATTATACTTTTTTCAATATTTTTTGTGGCTATTCTTAGAAGAATGTTACATAATTTTAAAATCCTACGTTTATAGTGTAATATAAAAAAATAAAAAATAAAAACTATAGTGGTCTTAAAACCCGTCGTTGCTAGGTACCTACACGCCTCCTCTACGGGTCAAGCCTTAATTCAAAACGCAATTGCACTCTTAGGTGTTCTTGTTACCCCTAAGAAGCTCTTTTGGACGGCCTCGTGGTCTCGCGGTACAAGTATGTGCCGTGCGATCTAGACGTCCTGGGTTTGATTCCCGGGTCGGGCAAAGTGTTATTGGGTTTTTATATTAGAAAAATCTCGGTAACATCTCGGAGTCTGGAAATGTGCCCGAAAAACGACAATAGGCTCGCCCCCTATTACGTGGGACTGATACATACTTGGTAAAATATGGGTGCAGAAATGCACCTCTGCCTACCCCTTCGGGGAATACAGGCGCGAGTTTATGTATGTATTTATGTATGCAATGTACGAGAATCAGAATCAAGGCGAATGAAACTGCGGTCTCGCCCTACTTTGTCAAATATTAAATCAATCATTTGTAATGAGTATTTCAATACCTGATCATGATTGTTGTAATTATTATGTAGTTTATCGTTGCGTGTTGTGTGTGCGTGTGTGGCGCAACGGATAGGAAATGAGGTGTGAAATCTATCTGATTTTTGATACGACAATTATTTTATTAAAGGAGGATTTAGTTTGTCACGTATGATGCGCGTTGGTGGGGCTTAAAGTTGAAAGTGTACACTCCAGTTGCCAACCCGTGCAGAATTTATCACGATGTTTTTCTTTAACGCATTAGTAAGAGATAATTCAATATTTACATGTAACTTGTGTCTTTACTAATGTGAATGTTCATTTTCTTTGACGGTAAAGGTAATCGTGACGAAACCTGCATACCAAAAAAAGTCCTTATGAATTTCTTAGGTGTGTAGTCCTACTAGGCCAGGGTAGTAGACTAAGGCCTTTATCCTCTCATCTGTAGAGGGGGCCCATGCCCAGCAATGGGACGCATAGGGGTTGACGATGATTGTGACGTCGGTAAAAAAATCGTACCACGATTTCAACAGACTCGATCATTACTTATCTATATAACTATGAAATTCAATATTCCAAAGGTCATTTCTGTGAGAACTATTAAAGTATGAAAACTTGTCTGAAAAATATTCAAGGAATCCTATCAAAGCGATATGAATCTCTTTATTAAATTGAGAAACGTCTGCGCGACGGATAGTTATAAAAATGCAGGGTGTGAATGATATTTACGTACTGTGGGTTCAGTACATGAGTAGTACTACATACATACATACATAAACTCACGCCTGTATTCCCCGAAGGGGTAGGCAGAGGTGCATTTCTGCACCCACATTTCGCCAAGTATTTATCAGTCCCACGTAATAGGGGGCGAGCCTATTACCGTTTTTCCGGCACATTTCCAGACTCCGTGCTGTTACCGAGAATTCCCTAATAGAAAAACCCAATAACCCTTTGCCCGACCCGAGAATCGAACCCAGGACCTCTAGATCGCAAGGCACATACTTGTACCGTGAGACCACGAGGCAGTACTAAATAAATAAATAAATACACCCAACAGTCACATACATAGTTCTGACCCCACACTAGGATACAAGTCCTGTGTCGTGGGTATCAGAAACTACGAGAGACTTTTCGGTCTCACAAACACCCAGACCCGAAACAAATATTTGTGGATCACACAAACATTTGTCTCGGTGCGGGGATCGAACCCGCAGCCTCTCGTTTCGCAAGCTGGTGTCTAGCCAACTGCGCCACGGGGCTGTCTACTCTTTACTTTTTCTACTTTAATACTACTTGGTTGTTAAAATATTGAGTTAACTTATAAAAAAATGGTATGCAGGATGTAAAGATACCGTGATCGAAAACTAAGACATCACTTTACGGTGATTACAAACACATTGACGCTAAAAAAAGTGTGTGTGTACTTAGGGCTGGGCAAAATACATGCTTTGCTTTAATTGAAATACAAATTACAAAATACTGTATCGCAAGTAATTAAAATACGAAATACAAAATACATTTAAGTAAGGTATTTGAAATACAAAATACAGTATTTTAACTATTTTTAATTGAAATACAAAATAATGCATATTTATTTGTTTTGGAATAGTTATTTTTTGAAGGCGGTTTTTGTTTTGTTATTGCAGGTCCTGATGAGCACAAACTTAATACTAAATGAAGGCTTAATGTATTTTAATAAATGTATTTTGAAGCCTCGAGTTTTTGAAATACAAATTACAAAATACTTCGGCTTCACGTATTTGAAATACAAATTACAAATTACATTTTAAGAAAGTAATTAAAATACAAATACAAAATACGTATTTGTATTTCAATTACGTATTTCAATTACAAGTAATTCAAATACTGCCCAACCCTGTGTGTACTTATGTACACGCGTTAGAAGTTATGCTTCTTTGGCGTAACAAGATAAAAATCTTTTTTTTTTCTCCTTATTCTACGTTTGTAGAAATAATATTTGACAACTAATAAATATGTCAACCTCTTTTTATTACTGTCACTATTCTACATTTTTAAAATCTAAAACATATAAACTTTTTTTGAAATAACTTCATGGTGTCGGTTTTTCGTGACGGTGTGCGTGCGCATCGTAAAAAAACTCTCATCATTTTTCCCTAACGCGCCGTAAGAAGTATAACTTTAATTTTTTTTTTACGTTTTTCTCACCTCCATAAGTATTCAATATATATGGTGATAAGGAAAACGTAAATATTTTTTTCGGGAATTTTATAGCGTCAAAGTTTTTGATCACGGTCTTTTTACACCCTATATAAGCGAATTAAGAAAACAGGTAATGAGCTGTAGCTATAGTTTGTGATACAAAATGCATGGATAATATAAAGTAGGATCTGCTACGACCGGTCGCTGTTTTATAAAAAAAAATAGCCACCAAAGGAGACACCATATATGTCGATATCAAAAATCATTTAAATCGGTTAACGTTTTATTGGTTACAAACATACATTTAACATTATAATCATAGTATAGATAAAACACAAAGGATAGATTATAAGTAAACTTTCAATTGAACCAAGCATTTATAACACTATGAAGTGAAATACTCGTAATTGTGTTAACACAATTTAATACATTGTACAATTATTTGAAATTAAATAATCGTTTATGCAATGAAGCGTTTCCATTATATGAGTTATAGGTACTGAAATATAAAAGAAATAAACAATCTTAGAATTGTGTATTATTTAAGTAATATTTGTAGATAATGAGAGATGTTGGTGATGGGTATTTATGAGATTGAAATGTAAGGTTTATTAATTTGATTATAGGGAAATATTTGTGACAAAATTAAATATAATAAAGTAATTGTTGCCATATTTAAGGAAAATTACGATATACGAATTTAGTTAAATATTATTATTGGTATGGACTGCTTCGTGGTCTCGCGGTACAAGTATGTGCCGTGCGATCTAGAGGACCTGGGTTCGACTCCCGGGTCGGGCAAAGTAGCACGGGTCAGGAAATGTGCCCGGAAAACGGCAATAGGCTCGCCCCCTTTTACGTGGGACTCATACACACTTCAATTCAAAGTCCAAATGTGGGTACAGAACTGCACTTCTGCCTTCAATACAGGTGTGAGGTTAAGTATGTATATATGTAGTTGTTAAAAGGTTAACATAACTATAAACTAACGTCTTATCATGAATTCTTGGACAACAGAACCCTGATAAAACAGTGTCTCCATCAGATCGGAAAGAAATCTTATAAAACGTTATAATGACAACCACTGAAGAGCGAAGAGGCCACGGCTTCGTCGTCACACTCCACTGCACTGGCTGCATAGTTGAATTGTTTGCAATATTTCCAACGTGTTGCATCTTATAATACAAGATTTTTAGAAAAAGTCAACGACACCTTACCGAGAGATTTGAGTATTGTAGTGCGTAATGTTTGTGTTCATATTCAAAGTCAAAGTCAAAATCATCTTTATTCAAATAGTTTTTTTTTGAATCGTCAATATTTAACAATTTTTTAAAACTATAGCTGAAACGTGTTATCGCTGTGGAGAAGAAACGGCAAGAAACTCCCTCAGCAACACGAAATGTCATACTTTTTTTAAATAGTAAATTAAAATTATATTTACAATTTTTAATTGTCATTATATAAAAATTAACCTGTAAGTATAGCATAACGATATAAATTGTAGCAACAAAACTTCTGATCATTTTACTTAATCCCAGGGCTTATCCTCACTATAATCTGAAAATTTATAGCAAGCTATTTTATATAGTTTATCTTTAATTGATTCTTTAAACTTTTTAAGGGAAGCTCCCTAATACCCTTCGGGAGTTTGTTATAGAAAACTATTGGCCTATATTGGCCTCGAAGCCTGAAAATACTGATGCTTTCTATTAGATCTTTTTCTCTCGTTTGGTAAACATGGTGGCTTGCATCGTGAATTCCTTTAGTGATGCCGACGTCCTCTTAAGTTACGAATCACAGCGGGCAGGGGTTACGGTGGCGAAAATCTTACACTCCGTAATTTTACTAAGAATTTCCTGATGGAAGAACCTACTAATATTTCTTCGGAACCAAAAATTAAAATCTTACAGCACACACGTAGACCGCAAAGAAGACTAGCACATTATTGTCATAAGCTCATAAACTGAACAGGATACTCGGATATTCTATCGCACAAGTTATTACCAACTGTCTGTCAATATTATCTTAGGATCTACTAAACTGGTTTCAGTTAGAAGTAATTGTTTGGTAATAAGGTTTAATTGACTACTGCTTTCTGTAATAAAATTAAAAAAAAAAAACAAAACACAGAATCCAAATATCCAAGTCTTGTGTCGTGACTTTCGTGAATCAAAAAATTTGAGAGCCTTCATCTGAAACTTTTGTTTTTTCCATATATTCGTCACGCTTATATTATTATTATTAATGATTATTTCTATACCCTGGTGCCGCAAGTTTAAGTACCAGAACATAGAAGGAGCGTTTCTTGCCATTTTCTAACCACATCTTCATGCTGACAGACAATTTTACAAACGGGTATCGAAGCCTGGACTGCTCAATTACACGACTCATTGCCAATTACCTTCTTATTAGTTGTAGAGTTAGCTCAGTTGTAGAAAAGGCCCGTGCCCAGCAGTGGTTCGTAAATGGGCTGGTGATGATGACCTCCTTGTTACAAGGTGATCTTAATATCCTATTAAAAAAGGCAATTACTCGCTCTAATATGTTAAGCGACGCTAGGTAGTGTAAGTTTCCAAGTTGTGAAATAAATATTAAGTTAGGCGACGTGGAGACGGCTGCCACTTAAACTCCCATCCGATGTTAGTGGCACACATCCATCAAACGAAATAAGGCTGGGTGTCGCACGAAGCCGACGGTTCTCAATTATTACTGCATTATAGTTATGAGTGGACACCTTTCTTTAATATGTTTAAAAGACACGTCATGTGGATCACTAATTACCTTATTTATTTATTTATATACTTTTATGTACACTCTACAAAAATATATACAACATCATCGAAAAACAACTAAGACAACAAGTATAGGCATAATACAATACCTTATTGTTTTTTGAAATTTTATGCATGATTCTAGCAACTTGTTTTATTTTTTGTCGTATTGTAGATTTTATTTGTATTGTTTTCATTATTGTTTATATATTATAGACACATAATATAACCATGTTATTAAATTATGTTTTTTTTTTGATTTTGTACATTTTATAAAACTAAGAAACTCTTGTCAGTTTATATACGAAAACTTAATGTACGTCCAAAAGAATCTTGATAAATTTAATAAAATTTGTAATGTACACAATAAAAATACTAGGAACAAATGTAATCTCGTTCAACACGTAACTCGTCTCCGGAAAGTTAATAACTCTTTTATGGGGCAATGTATACGCTTCTATAACAAACTTCCGAAGGCTATTAGAGAGCTTCCCTTGACAATGTTTAAGAAATCAATTAAAGATAAGCTTTACAAAAAAGCATACTATAAAGTTTCAGATTTTATTGAAGATAATAAGCCCTGGGAGTAAGTAAATTGATCGGAGTTTTGTTTTGTTGCTACAGTTTGTATCGTTATGACATTTATAATGTAAAATTTAAATAATGTAATGAAAAAAAGACATAATTATATTGCTGTTTTTTAAAGAAAAAATGACATGTCGTGTTGCTGAGGGAGTTTCTTGCCGTTTCTTCTCCACAGCTATAACACGTTTCGAAGCGGCAATAGTTTAAAAAAATTAAGATGTGTAAAATTGACGATTCAAAAGAACTTGTAAAAGTCTATTTGAATAAAGATATTTTGACTTTAAGAAACACGTTCCCGAAATGATAGTTTTCTGCAAAATATCCACTTAAAAGAAATGTTACAAAAATTCTGTGCGCTGCCCTGTCAAAGTTTACTTATAAAGTACAAATGCGACAGTAAACTAAGGGTCATCATTATAGTTCGCATTTTTTTGACATAAAACCAATTTCTAAATTTTGGAATCTTGGTGATTTTGAGCCAGCCTCGTGGTCTCGCGGTACAAGTATGTGCCGTGGGATCTAGAGGTCCTGGGTTCGATTCCCGGGTCGGGCAAAGTGTTATTGGGTTTTTTAATTAGGAAATTCTCAGTAACAGCACGGAGTCTGGAAATGTGCCCGAAAAACGGCAATAGGCTCGCCCCCTATTACGTGGGGCTGATACATACCTGGCGAAATGTGGGTGCAGAAATGCACCTCTGCCTACCCCTTCGGGGAATACAGGCTTGAGTTTATGTATGTATGTTATTGAAAGTTTGGAACTGAGAAGTAACATTGTATAATGAAACAATTTATTTAGTTAATTAAGGCTATCTCAAGATCTGCGCACTGAAGGGTCCCGATGGGATATAATCGCGAACCTTTGGTGATAAATTCCTTTGTTAAAATTGAAATTGAAGAAAACAATCTTATGGGCGGTTTATGTTCAGCAGTGGACGTCTTTCGGCTGCTGATGATGATGATGGATTTTATCGGATCCTTAAAACAGAATACACGGCCTGATTCTTTGTACCATACTTACTAATATTATATATGCGGAAGTAACTCTGTATGACTGTCTTTTACGTTTAACGCCTAAAGTTAAAGTTATAGATCGATTTGAATGTGATGATGCAGTGAAAAATGTTCCCAGGGAACAAGTAAGATATTTCAAATTGTGCCTGTACGAAGTCCGGCCCCACAGCTTGTAGGCATATAACTCGAAAAGATCACCTCGTTTATTGAAATGAAATGAAATGAAATTATTTATTGAATCTGTAAAATGTCAAATACATCACTTAGATTCAGTCATTTCAAAATTTGGTTTACCACCCTGTTCGGAAGGCAGTCATCACTAGAGAAGAACGGGCAAGAAACTCTAGTGTTGCTCTTTTCCATTTATTATTATTTCCATTTATTGAAGATGATAAGCACTGGGAGTAAGTAAATTGATCAGAAGTTTTGTTTTGTTGCTACAGTTTGTATCGTTATGACATACATATAGGATGTAAGGTTTAAATAATGACAATTTTAAAATGTTTAATTACCTATATATTTCTAATTTATTATTTGAAGATATAATTAAGATGGGCGATATGCAGACCCGGAGTGTGAATGACTGTTGGACGGAAATGAGTAATTGCGTGAGAAAAGTGGGAAGAGAAGTGTTAGGAGAGTCGAAAGGCAAATATATGAGAGAGAAGGATACATGGTGGTGGACGAATGATGTACAGAGTGTGTTAAAGGAGAAAAAACAAAAATTTAAGGAATGGCAGCGTGAAGAAGTAGGAAATGTCAGTGTGAAAGAACGAAAGAAAATGGACTATGATGAGTGTAAGAAAAAAGCTAAGAAAGCCGTGGCTGTCGCCAGGGCAAAGGCACAAGACATATTATACGAGTCTCTGGAAAGCCCTGAGGGACTGAAACATATTTACCGGCTGGCTAAAGCTAGAGAACGAAAGGCGAAGGATGTTACACATATGAAGTGTATAAGGGACGAAGTGGGAGGAATAATAACAGACGATGAAAAAATCAAAACTAGGTGGAGAACCTATTTTGAAAGACTAATGAATGAAGAGAATGATTGGAATAGACTGCTTGAGGATATACCGGTTAACGTGGGATTAGTGAGAGAAATTAAGGTTGATGAAGTGAAGAAAGCTGTGAGTGGAATGAAGAATGGAAAGGCGGTTGGACCAGATGGAATACCAGTAGAAGTATGGAAGGTCTTACAAGAAGTTGGGTGGAAGTGGCTGACTCTGTTCTTCAATAAGTTGTTGCAAGACGACACGATACCGGACGAATGGTGCAACAGTTATCTGGTGCCCATTTTTAAAAACAAGGGGGACGTGCAAGATTGTAACAATTATCGGGGAATAAAGTTAATGTCACACACTATGAAAGCATGGGAGAGAATAATTGAGCGACGGCTGCGAGAGGAGTGTGAGGTCTCACGGAACCAGTTCGGTTTTATGCCTGGCCGTAGGACAATGGATGCCATTTTTGCAATTCGCCAGTTGTGCGAGAAATACAGAAGAGCACACAAGAACTTGCATATGGCATTCATTGACCTCGAAAAGGCTTATGATCGGGTTCCACGTGAAGTTGTATGGTGGGCCCTTAAGAAGAAATGTGTGCCAGAGAAGTACCTGTAGATGATTCGCGCCATGTATTGCAAATGCAGTACTCAAGTCCGGACAGCAGCTGGTCTTACAGCCAGTTTCGATGTCGCTGTTGGTGTGCACCAAGGGTCGGCTCTTAGCCCTTACCTCTTCCTGTTGATTATGGATGCTGTTACGGCAGGTATACAGGAAGAGGCACCTTGGTGCATGCTCTTTGCTGACGACATTGTGCTGGTGTCAGAAAGTGTCCACGAGGTGCAGAACAGACTGGAGGTGTGGCGGCATAGACTTGGTAATGTTGGCCTTAAAGTCAGCAAAACAAAAACACAATATATGTTTTGCGACTATGGCGGTCTATCAAGTTCTGTGTCCGTCACACTCGATGGAATTTCGATACCAGGTTTGTTCCGAATTTCGCTACCTTGGGTCACTTTTGCAAAGCGACGGAGACATAGACCGGGACGTAAGGCAGAGAATCAACTCAGGATGGATGAAATGGCGACAGGTCTCATCCACAATATGTGACCCTAGAATGCCCCTCAAATTGAAGGGCAGAATATAGAAGTCCATAATAAGACCTGTCGTACTGTATGGATCGGAGTGTTGGGCTACGAAGAAGACGGACGAAAGACGACTGCATGCAGCGGAAATGCGAATGTTGCGATGGATGTGTGGTGTAACACGGTTTGACAGAGTGAGGAATGAATATGTTAGAGGAAGCCTGAAAGTAGCTCCTCTGATAGAAAAGCTGAAAGGAAACCGTCTGTCGTGGTATGGGCATGTTATGAGGAGGGATGAATCATATGTAGGAAAAAAGGTGATGGATATGAAAGTTGATGGATGGGCGAGCAGAGGAAGGCCAAAGAAAAGATGGATGGAGTGCGTGACTGAAGATATGAAAGAAAAAGGGGTGAATGAAGACATGACGGCTGACAGGGATGTTTGGAAGGATAAAACATACTGCGCCGACCCCAAATGAAATTGGGAGCAGGGCAAGGCAATGATGATGATATTTCTAATTTATTATTTAAAAAAAACAGTTTCGTATTGCTGAGGGAGTTTCTTGCAGTTTCTTCTCCATAGCGAAAACATGTCACAAAGCGGCAATATTTTTAAATTGACGATTCATAAGAACTTGTAAAAGTCTATTTGAATAAAGATAATTTTGACTTTGACCTTGTGTGATAACACCGCCATTTGTACATTCATTATAATGTCATTTGTACTATTAAGTGTCCTAAATAAACAAATAACTTGCGTATTGTGGTCGTTATGTAGGGTAATAAAAACTTACTTTTAATAGCAACTGATTATAGATACCTAATGTTTATTGTATCTCACTCACTAGTCAATAGCATATACACCACACTAGATATAGGTACAAATTTTAGCAAAATATACATCATCATCATCATCAGCCCATATACGTCCGCTGGTAACGGGCCTCCTCTACAGCTGAGAGGGTTTAGGTCTTAGACTACCTCGCTGGCCTAGTGCGGGTTGGCGGACTACACACCTAAGAAATTCCTAAGAACTTTAGGTGTGCATGTTTCAACACGACGTTTTCCTTCACCGTTAAAGTAAGTGATAATTTATTGTGAATACTCACATAACGTCTAAAACTCAGAGGTGTGTGCCTAGGGTTTGAACCCACGACCGCCGAGATTCTTCACCGCGCGTCTAAACCTCAAGGTCATCAATACTTCTTACTTTTAATAGCAATTGATTATTAATCTTAATAAAATCTCGCTAGTCGATAGCATATAGAATACACTAGACTTACTCGTACAATTAGATTTAGTGTTGATATTTAGTAGCATGAAGCTGTTCTGCAGAATTTCCGTAAATCACTAAGGGTCTGCAATCAATGCGTGTTAACAGACCTATAGAATGCTCCTGAAAATATTCCATGGCAGCCCGTAGCAACAGCCGGACCGCAGCCATGTAATACTATGCTGAGCGGGTCAAGGGCGGGGCTTTTACAATGGCGGTACAAGTTGTACGCTTTGGCGAGTTACAGAGTTTTGGCATCTAGTCTCGGAATGGATAAAGTGTTATTGGGTTTTCCATTAAGAAACTAGCAGTAGTAGCACGGAGTCTGGAAGCGCGCCCGAAAAACGACGGTAGGGTTTTTTTTTTCTGAAGTATGGTCTCTTCTTTTGCCTATCCTTATCACATTTTAATTGGGGTCGGCTCTCCTCGTCATTCTTCGCCAGTCAGTTCTGTTCTGGGTCGTCGAGATATTGATTTGGGCTTTCTTTAGGTCTTTGTTGATGACGGACATCCAAGTTTGGCGGGTCTACCGCGCTTCCTCGGCGGTGTTCATAGCCAGTATATAGTCAATTTTCTTGTGTGTAGCTAAAAATAAAATCGCCAGTATCTCATTTCTTGTACCGCATAGCCATAAGCTGGCCAATTTGTAATGGTTTCCTGTTGCCTCCCCTGGCACGGCTCGCGAGCGCCGTCACTTGAATTTAAATCCGAAGTACTGCCGCACTCGTTCTGCGCAATGTTTCCAACAACTTCTAGAAGGAATCAATAATTTACGATCGTGACGCAATTGGTTGCATCGACTGTGAAATTGGAGGCTGCGGTTTTGATTTCCGTTCGAAACTAAGGATATTTTAGACGTTGCTAAGAGATTTTAGTTTGTTTCAGTGATTATGCGGAATGACGGAATATTCTAGACCAAGTAATATGCAATAGTTGTTATAAATTATTTGATTGTAAGATATAAGAGAATGTGACATGTAATGAGCAAATGAACTTCGTTAAATCTAATAAAGTTAGAATCTAGTATGTTATTCTGCTTGAAAAGAAACACTAGATTTGATGATGATATCCAGTTATAATTTCGCATAATAGGTATGACTGAGATACAGTGGAAATCCTTTCTTGTCAGTCGAAATTTTAGACAATACAGTAGGTACATATAACATATTACTTACCCATATATTTTGTGTATATTTTGCCATGCCAGTTTAAAAAAAGGCCGATCGATAAAAACTGATGTTTCAGCTTTAAAGAGATTAATGGCTGAATACTGAAACGCTACTTAATCTGAGGGTGACTTATATTTAAGTGGCTGTTATAATTTAAGCGGTATACACTACCGACAAAAAGTTTGGAAGCACCTATAATTTTTGTAAAAACAAATAGCAAATTGTTAATAACAAATTATATCGATTTTGTAATAAAATATAATATTATTTTAGTAATAAGAATATGGTTTTGTTTCATAGTTTAATTGCTGGTTTAATTAAGTACCTAATCATTCTTAATTAAATAATACTATATCTTATATTATTTCTAAAGTAATTAAGAGTATTAAAAGTGCTTCCAAACTTTTTGTCGGTAGTGTATACTTAAAAAATTTCATGTAAAAGAACTTTTTGTGGTAATGTTGCCATTTATGGAAATTTAAGTAGGCATTAGTTATTCACAGTCTTAAAACCGATAAATGATGTTTCAGTATACCGCTTAAATTATAACAGCCACTTAAATATAAGTCGCCCTCAGATTAAGTAGCGTTTCAGTATTCGGCCATAAGCCTATGAATAAATACGCGGGCTGTTATGTAGCAGAAAACACAAAAATTAAAGCTTGCGTTGATCACATGGATTCCGGGCGTCCCATACGCTGTGTACGTCTATTCCACATGCCGAGTGGAAAGTTACCATATGTGAGTTTTCAGCTCATTGTCCCAAACCATCGAACGTGCAGAAGGTCGTAAAAGAATTACTTTCACTATGATATTGCGCTAAAAAATTCTATAAACATTCCAGACAGTACTGCTCTGATTGAGTGAATGATTCCTCTGTGATAAATGAAAATGGTGTCTAAGTCAAAATAATCTTCATTCGATAAGTCTTTTGAATCGGAAGTTTAAAGCTATCGCCGTTTCGGAACATGTTATCGCCTTGCAGAAGAAACGGCAAGAGACTCCCTCGGCAATACGTTATGTATTTTTTTAAATCAAAAATAAAGCTATATTATTTTAATAGAACAAAATAGCTCGAATCGTCATTCATGATAAAAGATTCAACAGAGTTCTTTAATATATTTTTTTACTTAAGAGAGTTGTATTTTTTTTTAATTGTGGCTATCACGGCTGAGAAAGAATTAGTGAAAAAAACATCACAGACATTTTATTAACATTATTAATGTTGTAGGGACGAGAGTAATGAAACGCATGAGTTACGAATAAGTCATAAGCAGATTTTAGACTTTCTATGACACTTCTGTCTATTCTTTGGTGTAACTTTCAGCGTCGGGAACTCGCCGCGTCATCACCTCTGATTGGAGGCACGTGCTTCCCCTTACGGTTTGTTTGTATACTCCTACAGGACACGAAGGGCCCTTTATAACATCAAAAAGGGATGACTTGCAGGCCGTCCGAAACCTGCAGCGCATTAATTCCAAAAGCTAAGTTCAACTTTAATATTCATACGGAAAAGTTGAAATGAGAATATTATTCAGTTTGTATGCAATTAATTTGGATACTAATATTTGTGTTTCGAATATATTAGGGAAGTTTGTTGCAGTGCTAGGTTTGATAGTTTTTGGAAAAAGGGGAATTTGGGAATATACTCGTACTTTTTGGAAACGGTTAAAATTTAATAGAGTAGTAATGAACGACCATGACTGGAGTTTTTTTAATGTTATCGTAAATCACATAACAAATGTTAATTGTTTGAACATCGACAGTCTCCGTGATACAGTTGGCTAGACACCAGTTTATGAAAAGCGAGACCATAGGTTCACAAATATTTGTTTCGGGTCTAGGTGTTTGTAAAACTGAAAAGTCTCTCGTTGTTTCTGATACCCACGACAAATGACTTGCATCTGTCTTGTATACTGTGGGGTCAGAACTATGTATGTTACTGTTGGATGAATTATTTTTTAATTCTTGATGGAGAGTCATATGTCATATTTGTAAATCAATTCTGTTGTGTGGAACGTGTCTAAGTTATTAGTTTTCTAAGATACGACAAGTTTATACATTTTCCAAAAAATACGTTACAAACTAGAGTTATCAATAGGAACGTTAGTTTGAAAGTACATGAATGCGCTGATGTGTTATAAACTATTTTTGAAAAAAACAACATCAGACTTTCCTGTCCGTACTTCTCAAGCGAAGAAGGCTTTCGATCTGGGTGGTAGCCTATTGTAATATGATTGAAGAAATATGGTATAGGTATGTTTTCAGACTTACAGTATTAGTTAAATTTGCGAATGGAGTGTGCGTAGAGGTAGTCTCACGTGGGCTCTTCGGTACATTTGGGAGGATCGCGGCTCGCGTGATAACGAGGGGTTGACGGCTTCAGCGATGTTGCTCCTTGGAGGACACAGTGTATGACAGTTAGTAGATCCAGTTATTTATTTATTCGTTTCGTTATATAGTCGTATTTATTCCTTTTTTGATAGAAATACTACAAAAAAATATTATAACGTAAGTAAACAAGTTCAAATGACTGTCTTATTGCAATAGGCAATATTTTACAGACAACCATAGGATAGATATAAAAAGACAAAATACGTCCACTGCTGGACATAGGCCTCCCCCAAAGACTTCCAAACCGCTCTTAAAGATTATTATTAGAAATTTTGTAAGGATAGCTAGGCTTTTGAACCTCTATGGAAGTACCGCCACTGGTATGTACCTACTGCGTGTGTTGTACTGTGTGTAATTAACACGCGTCGGCGGCTCGATCTGTCTGTCAGGGCGCAGTGCCCCTCTCCTCCGCGCCCCTCCCCTCCGCCCAGTACATCCTCATTACGGAATTGGAAGGATTACACACTTGTCTTACCCGACTGGCCGTCCGCACACACTTTATCTCGAGCTGACTGGGATGTTTATATCTCACTACGTTTTCATAGCTGGGTTAATCTGTGTATGTTGAGCTGAAATACTGTATTTAAAAATAAAAATACACCTAAGAGTCATACATAGTTCTGACCTCATACTAAAGTATAGATCTTGTATTGATACTAAAGTATTAGAAACTACGAGAGGGTTTTCTGTCACACAAACAACTAGACCTGTAACAAATATTTGTGGAACATATAAAAACATTTGTCTCGGTGCGGGAATCGAACTCGCGGCCTTTCGTTTTGTAAGGGGGTGGTGATTGGTGAACCAACTGCGCCACGAGGCTGTCACATTTATATGTTCGTGTTTTTGTAGATTTCTAACAGTCAGTCACAGGCTGGGCACGGGCCTCCTCTACAACTGAGAGGGTTTAGGCCTTAGTCCACCACGTTGGCCTAGTGCGGGTTGACGGACTACACACCAAAGAAATTCCTAAGAACTTTTAGGTGTGCAGGTTTCATCACGATGTTTTCCTTCACCGTTGTACGTGATAATTCTCTGTGAATACACACATAACTTCGAAAAGTCAGAGGTGTGTGCCTGGGGTTTGAACCCGCGACCGTCGGGATTCTCGATCGCGTGTCTAAACCTCGAGGCCATCACGTCTTCATCCTCAAACTATCGAGGCATAATCTAATATAGAGCAATACAATGTGATTTTTTGTATATGAAGGCGTTTTTAATATTTACGTGTTATAAGAATTTGTGCGAAAATGCTAAGGCACCAAAGCATCACCTGAGTGGAAGAACAATTAAATTTAAATAGCCTAATCGTGAACCTAACGATTCCTACTACGTGTAAATAATCTCTAAAGCAATACGATTTCAAAGAGTGAAGAGTGTAACACAAAAAATCAAGGGCAGTCGCGAAGAAATAAAATTGAGAGCGATTTGTTTCCAAGTCGGCCCCAAGCGTGGGATATTAGGAAACTTGACCGATAAAAAATGTAGGTTACGCATTCCCAACGGGTATCGGAAGTGGCTAAGTTATTGGCTCAATATAAAATGGCGGGAAGTTTTAATTAAGGCAGTGCTAGCTGGCGCCACCTGGCGCGTAATTACAAAAATCTATTTTGCATAGATTAAAGACGGCTGCGTTGGAAACGGCAGATCTTTTGCCGGTATAAGGAATAGTTTCTGTAACTGATGTCCTGTGCCTCTGTTGATATTTTTATTGATGTTTGTGACTAATTACGTTGTAGTATAAGAGTTCATTATTATGATGTTATAGCGACATTGTTTAGGTGTAGCAGAAAATCATCATAGCCTTAGTATAAGCTGCAAGCTCTAGTCGGAGTCTCGGCGGTCGTTGGTTAAAACTTTAGACACTAATAAATAAATACCAGGGATGTTATGGAGCTCCGTAACCGTAACCGAAACTATCGGATATCCGAAATAAAAAAATATCCGTAACCGTAACCGTATTCGTTTCAGAAGTTTGAATAGTTTCGGATAGTTTTGTATAAGGGTGGAGTCTAAAAAACGACATGTTTCGACTTTCGACAGGTTTTTGTTTCACCGTTCACGCGCCACGTGAATCTTGCAGTTTGTTTGTTATTTCTAGTCATAACATAACCTCTTTCATAACTAATTAGTTTCTTATTTAAGAGTCGATACTTATTTTAAGAAAGTCTTGTGTTAAGTAGCACTACTTCACTGAAACTTCATCTTAAATGAAAACACTGTGATAAGTACAAAAGACAGTTATTGTTGAAACAAAATATACAACAAAACCAAAAACATCCAAACAGCTGACACCTTTATAAAACAGTTATATTTTACTTTAATCTAATATCCGTAACCGAAACTATCCGAAAATTACGGATAATCCGAAATAATTACATATCCGTAACCGTATCCGAAACCGATATAATTTTATTCCTATATCCATATCCGTATCCAGATCCGAAATATCATATCCATAACATCCCTAATAAATACCTAAATAATAAATAAATAAATACACCCAACAGTCACATACATAGTTCTGATCCCACACTAGGATACAAGTCTTGTGTCGTGGGTATCAGAAACTATGAGAGACTTTTCGGTCTCACATACACCCAGACCCGAAACAAATATTTGTGGATCACACATACATTTGTCTCGGTGCGGGGATCGAACCCGCGGCCTCTCGTTTCGCAAGCTGGTGTCTAGCCAACTGCGCCACGGGGCTGCCAAGACACACCTGACTTTTCGAAGTTGTGTTTGTATATTTGAATTGTCACGCTCATAATAGTGAAGGACAAAATTGTGAGGAAACATGCACACCTAAAGGTTTTTAACAAGTAATTTCTAAAGTGTGTGTGATCCACCAACCCGCACTAGTCCGGCGTGGTAGACTAAGGCCTTACTCTGCTCAGTAGACCTGTGCCCAGAAGTGGGATTTACATAGCATGATATACATAGATATTCGTATACACTACGACCACAAACTTAGTCCTGACTGCACTACAAAGACTTTTTGAGTGGCACATATATTTTGAATCGAAAAATTGCAAAAATGTTTTCGTCGATCACTTTCCTTTGTGAAGCTGGCTTCAAGCCAACTTAGTCTAACCCCTATTAACCGTAGACGAGGCCCGGTCCGGTCTGGTAATGGGACCGTCTGATATGAGTCTACTCGGAGGTAGACAAAATTCTAAAATACTGATTGAAAAGAAATAAGTCAGTTAAACAATACAACAAAAAAATACTTCTAAGAATCATAAGGACTTCAGTGACGACATCTAAACTAAAGTTTGTCGCCCTAATCTTATCCTTAAATGGTTATTGTGTCAGTTCTCATCTCTTTAATAAATAAATACACCCAACAGTCACATACATAGTTCTGAACCCACATTAAGATACAAGTCTTGTGTCGTAGGTATCAGAAACTACATGAGACTTTTCGGTCTCACAAACACCCAGACCCGAAACAAATACTTGTGGATCACACAAGCATTTGTCTCGGTGCGGGGATCGAACACGCGGCCTCTCGTTTCGCAAGCTGGTATCTAGCCAACTGCGCCACGGGGCTGCTTTGAAACGTGGGACAAGAGAAAACCAAAAAATCTTACTTATATAAAAGTATGAATCTGTACTGTTGTTAGTTATTTAGTAAATTCCCTAGAAACTACAAAATTTTCGGGATGAAAAGTTGCTTATAATAGCCTATAGGGCACATTTTGACTCTGTGCTAAATTTCATCAAAATCGTTTGAGCAGTTTAGACGTGAAAGCGTAATATTTTTTTGCATTTATAAGACTAAGAAATAGAATAGGATGAACAAAGATTTTATTTTTCAAATAAAATAATAACTCTATTAAGGGTAGAAGCGGTTGTTAAATTGATTTTCTAATGGCGTACCCGATAAATTGATGGGATTATTGTGAACAGCGGGCGGTATCCTACCGAGGAATTTAATGAAGTGTCTCATAAAAAATATTTTTTCGCCTTAACGTAATATTTTAGCTTCACAAATTGTACTGATGCCTTTGCGGAGTTGGCAATCTTTACGCTTGTTTCATGGGTATAGAGATTGTATAAATTTTAATTGTAAACCTGGTCATGTCTTGTGAACGGTGGGACGGCAAAAAAATGTCGTTTTGAGACCATACTTACACACTCTCACTCACAATGGAACAACGACTTGAAAGATTTTGCGGAAGAAGCCGGCCTGGGGGCTGCTCGTGTATAATATTTGTTTAAAAACTTCAAAGTATTTGAAAATGATTGATGAATTCCACTTTTGTTTATATCTTTGTCGGCGTGTAGGTACATCAGACTAGCTATTATAGATGAAATGAAATAATATTTATTGAACCTATAAAATGAAAAATACATCACATAGATTCAGTCTTTTCAAAATTTAGTTTACCACCCTGTTCGCAAGGCAGTCATCACTAGAGAAGAGAGGGCAAGAAAATCTAGTGATGCTCTTTTCCAATCAAGATTGGACGTGAAATGTACCTCCCTTACACATTTAAAATAGTTGGTATAGCAAGAGTAACCGAGTTTACCTATATTACAGAGGTATATCCCGGGTAGATAAAGATTCTTTATTTTATGAAAGTAAGCTAATTATTTTCGTAACAGATGCCATCGTGTCATCGCTACAGGATTATTGCCTTTAATTATAAATTCATTTGGTGTACATACAGCGCTTTGATGAGGCCTTCATCAAATCAAATTTCCAATTTTCTTTTTTACGGTCACTTTACGGCGCTCTAGGAAATTAGATGTTATACTTTAAGATAGTAGATTCTCGTCGCTACTCGTCATTTGACAGTTTATTTGGATCGCATTGCACGTACCATTAGTAGTCTAGTCAACAAGTTCAAAAACGTGTTAAATAGAAATAAAGCTCCTAAAAATATGTGCCATACCTCATTCGATTCGGAATGACGTCTAGAAAAATGTTTTTTAAGGGCATATTAGCACATAAAAAATTGCAATAGTTATTAACAAAATAAGAAAAAAAAAAAAAAAAAAGGTATTTAGTTTTTCGTTAATAACTTTTAAAATAATGATATTTAAGGAATTATGAAAAAAGATCCTGAAAGAGGAGGAAATTTCCAATAAAAAAGTCCTTACTCCCGGAACTCTATCTATATTATTTATAACTTTTATTTAACGCTGGAAATAGCGCTCCGCGAGGGCGTTACGACATAGGCGCGTCGTCTAAAAAGCCGGTATATCACCTAAAATAATTTATTTCTAATATTAAATAACAATTTAAAAATTTGAATAAATTATGGTGTAATCTAGACACTTGAACGAAAATAACCACGGCGAAAAATATTTTTTTTGACAACTTTTCAAAAAGTTACACCATTGTTAATTAACTAATGTTTTTCCAATCTCTGTTTTTATAAATTACGGCATAAAAGTTTCAAAAATTAGTCTAAAAATATTTCGCTTCGTGGAGCTCTTCTTACTTAGGTACTTAATAAAGTTATGCAAAAAAAATTTATTAAAGTTTATTATTTTGTTAATTATATTTTTTTTAAATAGACTAAAAACGAAATTTCTAAAAAATGTTATCAAAAAATTTTTTTTTTGGTAATATCTTATTATTGCTGTTTTTGCATCTAATATAGGTAGTAATTAACATTGGAAAATAAAATTGTTACGTCATTTGTTAAGAAATTGTTTATAAACAAATAGACAATTTTGCGATTTAAAAAAAAAAAAAATTTACTATCTTATTGCAAAGGTAAAATGATGATTTAAAAAAGAAAAAAAAAATTAAATATTTCTTTTTATTGTTTATAATCGTTTTTTTTATATTTCAATTGTTTAAATAATTAGTTAAGAAATTATTTTATTCTTAATAATCATCATTGACCCTTTTCAATGGAATAACAGAGAAATAATTTTTTTTTTATAAATAATTTAATTGTTTATTAACTTAACAATTTGTTATAAACAAATAATATTAACCGTTATATTTTTTTTTCGAAAACTTCAAAAAATTACAAAAACAACCATGTATAACAAAGTTAAGAAAATTTATTTTTTTAAAAATTAAGAAAAAAAAATTTTTTTTTAAGAAAATTTATTTTTTTAAAAATTAAGAAAAAAAAAATTTTTTTTTTAATTTTCTTAAGTTTGTTATACATGGTTGTTTTTGTAATTTTTTGAAGTTTTCGAAAAAAAATATAACGGTTAATATTATTTGTTTATAACAAATTGTTAAGTTAATAAACAATTAAATTATTTATAAAAAAAATTTATTTCTCTGTTATTCCATTGAAAAGGGTCAATGATGATTATTAAGAATAAAATAATTTCTTAACTAATTATTTAAACAATTGAAATATAAAAAAAACGATTATAAACAATAAAAAGAAATATTTAATTTTTTTTTTCTTTTTTAAATCATCATTTTACCTTTGCAATAAGATAGTAAATTTTTTTTTTTTTAAATCGCAAAATAGTCTATTTGTTTATAAACAATTTCTTAACAAATGACGTAACAATTTTATTTTCCAATGTTAATTACTACCTATATTAGATGCAAAAACAGCAATAATAAGATATTACCAAAAAAAAAATTTTTTGATAACATTTTTTAGAAATTTCGTTTTTAGTCTATTTAAAAAAAATATAATTAACAAAATAATAAACTTTAATAAATTTTTTTTGCATAACTTTATTAAGTACCTAAGTAAGAAGAGCTCCACGAAGCGAAATATTTTTAGACTAATTTTTGAAACTTTTATGCCGTAATTTATAAAAACAGAGATTGGAAAAACATTAGTTAATTAACAATGGTGTAACTTTTTGAAAAGTTGTCAAAAAAATATTTTTCGCCGTGGTTATTTTCGTTCAAGTGTCTAGATTACACCATAATTTATTCAAATTTTTTAATTGTTATTTAATATAAGAAATAAATTATTTTAGGTGATATACCGGCTTTTTAGACGACGCGCCTATGTCGTAACGCCCTCGCGGAGCGCTATTTCCAGCGTTAAATAAAAGTTATAAATAATATAGATAGAGTTCCGGGAGTAAGGACTTTTTTATTGGAAATTTCCTCCTCTTTCAGGATCTTTTTTCATAATTCCTTAAATATCATTATTTTAAAAGTTATTAACGAAAAACTAAATACCTTGTTTTTTTTTTTCTTATTTTGTTAATAACTATTGCAATTTTTTATGTGCTAATATGCCCTTAAAAAACATTTTTCTAGACGTCATTCCGAATCGAATGAGGTATGGCACATATTTTTAGGAGCTTTATTTCTATTTAACACGTTTTTGAACTTGTTGACTAGACTATAGGTGACAGAACTATAAATTTGCGTGTGCCATTCATGTCGGAACCGTTTTCAACTTTTCTTATAAATCAGTTTTTACTGTATGGCAATTTTAGAATGATCTCCAAAAAGTACTACCAACATACAAAAATACATTGCTGCTGCACTTAAGCTTAAGCTTAGCCAGTAAATTTTGAGGAATTAGCAATAGGTTTTATCATATTGTCTTGGCACTCAAATCATTTAACGAAATGTTGAAAACTGTCTGACCTTCGGAAGTAACGGTATACTATACTACATACACACTAATGTATGCATCATTAGTGCTATCTTAGCTGATGATTCACAACTTCATCGCGCCAACGTACTTATAAATATAATCTAGCTTTAAATTTATATTACTAACTTTTAAGATATCACAAAAAATCATTTAAACGCTATATGTTCTCAGCCTATTGCCGTCCACTTCTGCACGGAGGCCTCCCCAAGTGGTCGCCAACCATCCCGATCTTGAGCAGCCTTTATCCATCCGCTATCCGCCACCTCTCTCACGTCATCGGACCATCGTGCTGCAGGACATCCTACACTACGTGTACCTAAGCGCGGTCTCCACTCCAACACTTATCTGCTCCAACGGCAAACGCTATATGATTTTAATTAATCCAACACATAACGTAGTTATGGATAGACGTAACACCTGGTGTTCCTGTACAAAGGGGCCGTGTGCATCCGTATTATGGTTTCAGTACCGGTTCAAGGTTGCTCTTGACTGTAAAACGTCTTACGACATCGAAATTAATATTCTAGTGCTTAGTAGTAAAATTACGCCTCGGGACTAACTAGGCAATCATCATCAGCCCATATACGTCAAACTACTGGCACGGGCCTCCTCTACAACCGAGAGGGTTTAGGCTTTAGTCTACCATAACCAGTAAATAACCAGCAATAAAGTAACCAGGTAATATCACTGAGTAACTTCTACTTGGAACGTGGCCTCTAATGTCCCTCGCAAGAAAGCTCTAGGTCACTCAGCGAGCTATGGAGAGGGCTAAGCTTAGTATTCCCCTACGCGATCGAATCAGGAATGAGGAGATCCGTAGGAGAACGACAGTTTCGCGAGTGGAGGCCGCTCACCGGCAAGCGCAGCGATGGAGGTCCACCTACAACGTGGACTGAAGATCTATCGAAAATCGCGGGGAGCCGCTGGATGCAGGCTGCTTCCGACAGAGCGCTTTGGAAGTCTTTGGGGGAAGCCTATGTCCAGCAGTGGACGTCTTTCGGTTGATGATGATGGTGATTATGGACTTCTACAGATTGTTGACCACATAAAGACAGACAAACCTGCTCCTTTTTAGTAGTAAAGGATAAAGCGGCCACAAAATGATGGCTGAAATAGAAAAATCAAACAGAGATTATCTGAAACATGTGTTTTGTGTTAGGGAAAAGGAATTTTGGAGTAATCTTGTTAACTTAGGACACGTTTGGCGAAATTCTAAAGATTGACCCTTTTATGTTTCTTTGACAGCGGCGAGAAAGGGGTGCTTTAAAAACTGTCTTTTTCTATGGGATTTATTTTTAGTTATCAACTTCTATGAATTGGTATTGTTAATATATTGGGATTGGGATTGTTATATTCTTTTATTTATAGAAGTGTTGTAAAGTGGCTTGCTATTAACTGTCAGTGGGTTTTTGTTGTAGAGCCGTTAGGTTATCGAAAGAGTGGGCAGTGGTTTATCTCTAAATCAACGTTTCGCTATGTTTCATACATGTTTTGGGTACATTTCCAGGCTTTTATATTACTATTCAGAATATAAATAATTAAAAACTGCCTGTCCAGATAATAAGATCCACTCCATTAGATGAGACTCGCAAACTTAAACCAAGGAGGCTGTAATTTGCATTGAATCTGGCCAAAATGTTAGTAAAAGTTTGCATTGATCCAATGAGACTTCCAGAATAATCCGTGTTGGATCTCAGAGACATGACTACGAATAATATTATCCGAATAATATAAAACGCACAGACTAGATCGTTCGGTAAATAGTCCGCAGAATCTACTGCACACACTATCAACGATGGAGCTCGAGAAGACGGCCGCGCGGTGCAAACTTACGTAACTCATATTGATTTTTATTAGTTCCACACTATTCTGTGTTTGAAAGTTTCAATTGCGTTTTGGATGTTGGTGTGTTGCAGTGACCTTCATACTAGAAATGGAGATGCTGATAGACGGAATATTGTAATATTCGGAAAGGGTTATAATGATTTTGAGTAAAATGGTACGGGCGGTGTAGAGGTGTCAGTCGCAACATACTCCTTTTAACACATTTTTGACTAAAACTTCACCGTCATCATTAAAGTTATTTAGATTATTTTCATTTAAACTGTTATACAACACTAAATTCCACGCGGAAGAAATCACGTGCAGCCGAAAATACACTATAATTTTCTAATCTCATTAGAGAGCATTAAGCAAAACGTGACAAATAATCCCTTTCCACGAACCACAAACAGACGTAGCAAAAAAAAAATTCTAGAAGAACTCTTTTGAATGAAGCGGAACCTTAGCCACTCACCAGCCTTTTTTTATTTTACTAGAATTTAGACTTTTTGATTACGTTATTACAAGTAGGGTGCGTTGTTGCTAAGATCAAAGTGTGTTTAATAAACAGGAGAGTGAGAAAAGAAACCTTCTGTCGTGGTATGGACATGTGAGAAGAAAGGTAACATAATATAAGAGAGTGGTGGATGTCAAAGTTCATGGATGAAAGAGTAGCGGAAAACCAAGGAAGAAATTTATGAAATTTTGGAAGAATAATATATCAGAAAGAAGGATGAGTGACGACATGACGACTGATGCAGTGACTCTGAATAGAAAGTCCCAACTCTGAGATATCTTGGAAGTTCCAGCATCTCTACCTATCCGGCTAATAGCAAATTTACGAGTATACCTACTACTAGAAATATTACCCGTAGAACTGAAAATACCAAGAAACTAAACGTGAAAAGCCCAGCGTTTCAGAGTTACACGATTTGCTCGGCCCGCGTCGGAGATTTCCAATGTTGAGTGGGAATTTGCGGCGGCGTGTAGGTGTGAAGAGCTTTGATAGCTTAACTCAAAGATCATCTTTTAAAAGCAACTGTTCGATCGCTTCACACTTTGTACTGCACACTTTAAATCTCTCGCCGGGTTTTGTGGAATTGCGTTTGAACGCTTTGTAAATTTTTGTAGGTTAAGTTTGTATTGTAAGCAGATTTATTGTTTTCACCTATTTTGCAACATGTTTCCTCACGATGTTTTCCTTCACCGTTAATTTATTTTGAATACACACATAACTTAGATAAATTAGAGGTTCATTCGTTCGTGCCTGGGGTTTGAATCCCTGACTAAATCTCGCGGCCAACACGAAGTAGGCCTAACGAGTACGTTAGGGTGGCTTTAGGTAACAACGCTGGCCTAGTGAGAGTCGCTACATTTTTAGTACTTACGAAAAAATTTAATAACATTTAGATTTAGAAATTTCTTCAACAACTTAGTTTTCGGCAGTGGCGGTACTTCCATAGAAGCCCAAAAGCCCAGCTAGCCTTACAAAATTCCGAATAATAATCTGTAAGCTTTAAGTCTTTATTTAACAAAAGGAATTTGACACAATAAGAATATACTGACATACAATAAAAATATAAACTATACATTACACAATTAACGTGTAACGCTTTTAACGCCACTGGTTTTCGGTTACAGTCTGTTTACAGTCTGTAAATAATTACAAAATAATAACATAAATTTATTCCTTAGGCTTTATACAGGTGTGAACAGACAGTGATCAAAAACAAAGACAGGTAATACTTATGGTAATTATGAAAACCTCAATATTTTTTTCTTTTTCGAGAATGTGTTATCACCTTAACCTTTACCTGCCTTGGTTGTCGATGACTGTTTACACCCTGTCTTTCACTTGAGCAAAACCGGCTGTGCTAACAGTCTAGACTCTAGCATAAAGCTGCTAAGGAGTTGGTGAAAGTTGCCGCTTGCCGATTGCCAATATATTAAACAAGTTTGTTTTTCACTTCGAGCTAATCTCGAGAACTGGCTGTAGTTTTAAAGTTATTTTCACTCATGTTTTTTTTACGATAGTTTAGTTGGACTTAACTTCTGAGACGGGATCGCTCGAGTACCTGAGACAACATTTTTGATTTTCGAAGCTATTATGGAGTATTGATTTATTTTTTGTCGTAGTTGTTCACTACACTACCTCGCTGTACGAAGAACTTTTCAGGCTCTCTTAATTCATTGACTGCCTCTTTGGTTTTGCGTATTTGGTTTGTAAGGTGCACAAATGATATAGGCCTAATTCTTTATATCCACGTTAACATTTGTAAACTCATTATTTATTATTTAGTATAAAGCTGTGTATAAAATTCTTGAGGATGAATTATCGCTTGAATTGCGAACAGGAATGTTAAACGGTTGTAGCATAAAGTTCTCTGTAATATTATGTCGCTTGGCCACAAATCTGTTGTTTTCATTTTGTTATGCCTCGGCTCATTTAAGAGGATCTTTGTTTACCTACTGACGATATAAGGTAGAAGTATAGAGTGTTGAGACAAGACTTGTAATCATTATTGGCCTTACGGCCCACTGGTGCACATACACCTTATCTATAAATAAATAAATACACCCAACAGTCACATACATAGTTCTGACCCCACATTAAGATACAAGTCTTGTGTGGTGGGTATCAGAAACTACGAGAGACTTTTCGGTCTCACAAACACCCAGACCCGAAACAAATACTTGTGGATCACACAAACATTTGTCTCGGGTCGGGGATCGAACCCGCGGCCTCTCGTTTCGCAAGCTGGTATCTAGCCAACTGCGCCACGGGGCTGTCAAATCTATCCTTGACATTATATAGGTCACACCTACCTAGTGGGGATTAATACTTCAAATTTACTACATAAGTTTCCATCATCAGATCATCATCATCAGCCCATATACTTCCCACTGCTGGGCACGGGCTTGCCCTACAACTGAGACGGTTTAGGTCTTAGTCCACCACTATTAATTATCCTAAGTAGGTACTCATAATTCGTAGGAAGATTTACGCGCAGGCATAGGATCATATTATAAACTAAATACTTACAGAATTGTAAACGGTTACATAAAATTACCTACATTTACTCCATCTTACTCGCCCCTAGAGGATAGACATAAAAAAGTTTCGCTAATGTGATCTGGGAATGTTTTTAAAAGGAATTCAATGTTCTTAGGCCTTTCGAAATACATAGTAAATCTAACTCTTTCATGTCATTCAAAGTTTTTAACTTGTATCATTCTTGGATAGGGTCATAGTAAAATAGTAATCAGCATTATTATCTTGCATTTACTTGTGCGTCACGGCTTCAATATATTCCCAGTTTGATTTATCACCACTACTTACCCCTTCAGAGGTACTGTCGTGAGTGGATGTATCATCAACATCAGCTGTTGGTTTATCCTAGGGCAGGGGTCGGCAACCTTTTGAGTCAGAAGAGCCAAAAATTACAATTTACAAAATTACAAAGTTTTTAAAGAGCCGCAAAAAATTTTCTTGTTAACAATAAATAGTACGTTAATAAATTAAAAAAAAATAATCTTTATATATGATATTTTTCATATGAACAATATGTATTAATTCATATATAAGTAGTGCTTTTCCACAACAAATTAGATAATCACTTTTTATTTAAGTAAAAACTTAAGGCATCCATTTCTAGACTTTAATCTTTCCTATAGCTATAAAACTATGATTAGAGACATCTTTTGTCATTTTAATAGAAGCTACTGACATTTATCTATAAAATATCTCGTTTGTATTTTTGTTTATAACGCACTCCATGTGAAATTTGAATGAATGTGATACGTTAGTCATTTGTCTGAGTTCAAAAATAAAAATAAAATTGAATGAATGTTATTGAACAATTTTGACTCAGAAAAAATCTACAATTGAGCAAACACAATCAATAGGAGCGATGGCTTTTGCGTTGGTTATTCAAGTAAAAAGTTTTAACTTTAATAAACAATGTAATTTGTATTAAAAAATAAAAACAATAATATACATTTCAGCAAACAAATGCAATCGGAGCTTTGGCTTAGCATGGTTTTAGAAAGTTTAGATAAATTTGGCTCATAATTTTTTGTTTTAAGTTTCAAACACGACTCTAAATTGTAATTTGTTAGTTGGCTTCTTACTTTAATTTTAAGTGAGTTTACGCTCCGCGCGACTAGTCGAATTTCGGTAAATATGACGCACACTAATGTCAGCGTCGTCGGTAGTTAATGACATGAAATTAAATTAAATAAAGTTTATTGAATGTATAAAATTTCAAATACATCACTGTCCACTGATCATAATCATTGTTCGGACGGCAGTCAGATAACCGCGAAAACATCGACGAAACTAAAAATCCACAGAGCGCTGAGCGATACATCCACTGGGCTGTGCGCAGCGTTTTATGTACATCTTAAAATATTAATAAAAAAATAAATAAGTGAAATTTCTTCAAAACAAAAATTGTACGTTTTCAAGTACACGTACTTCTATTATAAAAAGTTGTTGTTTTTTAAATTAAGTATTATATATGGGTCAAAAAATACTGTATTGACAGTAATTTCTCAATATTTCGAATGCCTTAGATTTTTTTATTACTTGAATAAGGGATCTAAATCTTAAAATGTTTTTCACTAACTATTTGCTTGGGGCTATTTCCAATTCAACAACATTTTATTTTGATTAAATATGTTATAAAATAACCCGAATTTTGAGCCTCAAAAATGACTAAAATTGAATTTATGAAAACCTTCGTTCAGTTATCTTATTATTTATCAAAATTTACACAAAAATCTTAAAATGTTCTTCACTACCTATTTAGATGACAATATTCCCTAAAATAATTGGTAATTAACATGTTTGTACGATCAGTCTTTCCTCTATTTTAAGGGGTTCGAAAAGTACTGTTTTTAGTGAAATTACGCTAAAACGTCGAATTTGCGGATTTCGTTACTATTTGTTTTGAGTGAATTTACTAAGAATTTTAGAGTGGTTTTGTTGCTTTTGAATTGCTGAAATCTGTCAGCAAATTCATCTTTATTTTGTTTTTATAACTTTGCTGAAGTAATTCGTGTTAACAGTTGCACTGGTTTTATTGCGATATAGCTTTAAAAAATTTAAATGAAGTAATTTATCGCTCTGAATATCTTCTTCAAAAATAATATTTTTTTCTTCGAAACAAACCAATTCTTCTACCAAAACATATGCTAGATTTCCCTTTCCTTGCAGTTTTAGAAGTATCAGCTCATTTAATTTCTCCGTGATATCCACCATAAAGTAAAGATTTTGCAACCATTTGCCGTTCTCTAATTCAGGGTGATTAATGCCTTTTTCATTGAGGAATATATTTATTTCCTTCAAACACAGAGCAAAACGTTTCAACACCTTACCTTTGGAAAGCCATCGCACTTTAGAAGAAGAAGGAGAAGAAGAAGAAGTGAAGAAGGAGGTCAGAATACTGAGTCTCCATTTCGTTTAAAAATTCTTTAAACTGACGATGGTAGAATGTTTTTGACAAGATGCTGTAACAATCTTGATTGTCAAATTCATGACCTCAACTATTTCGGCCGGAAATGTTTGGGCACAAAACGATTCTTCGTGTATTACGATGTTTATTTTGTTCTGAATATTCGTTGTGGTCCCTTTATTTTTTCCTGTCACAGACAGTTTTTTTTTATATATAAAGTAAATAATATTTGCGCATGGAACTAAAGAGCCGCAGCTTCACATCCAAAGAGCCGCATGTGGCTCGCGAGCCGCAGGTTGCCGACCCCTGTCCTAGGGCGATGCATTAAAAAATATATTTATGGTAAGTTTGTGTTTGTGGATTACACACCTAAGAAATTCCTAAGAACTTTTAGGTGTGCAGGTTTTATCACGATGTTTTCCTTCACCGTTAAAGCAAGTGATAATTCATTGTGAATACACACATAACTCCGAAAAGTCAGAGGTGTGTGCATGGGGTTTGAACCTGCGACCGCCGAAATTCTCGACCGCGCGCCTAAACCTCGAGGCCATCACTGCTTTGGTATGTATCAGTCCCACGTAATAGGGGGCGAGCCTATTGCCGTTTTTCGGGCATAATTCCAGACTCCGTGCTGCTATCGAGAATTTCCTAATGGAAAAACCCAATAACACTTTGCCCGACCCGGGAATCGAACCCAGGATCTCTTGATCGCTCGGCACATACTTGTACCGCGAGACCACGAGGCAGTCGTAAACATACATGATTGTAAAATGTTATAGAGTACACTAAGTTAAGTTCAGAAACAAAAATAGAAGAAGATAAATCGGATTGTAATAGGTACTACTTGTGCGTACTTGTCCTTCTACATTTCCATTTACTAGTCGCGAACGAGATTCAATCCATTAAGGGGAAAGGGCTCGGTCGCGAGGTTTCCATTTGTTGAAGCCGATGTGCCCACCACAACATCCAATTTCCTCACCAGTAGTTACGTGGACTTGCGTGGCTTACCTATTCGACTTGTCGTTTTATACTTCTTTTAAACCTACAGTAATTTACAATTAAAATTATCTAGACTGATTACGTTGGCTACATTAGGGCGCATTTAAATTATGTTTCAAAAAAGAAATTGTGTATTTCTTATTCGTTTATTGGGCTAACAAATAGAATAATACACAACCTCACGCGTGTATTACCGGAAGGGGTAGGCACATATATATCTCTGCACCTACATATCGCCAGGTATGTGTCAATACCATTTAAAAAGGCGCGAGCTGAGTGCCGTATTTCGTGCAAAATTCCAAACTCCATGTGGCTATTGAGAATTTCCTTATGGAAAAGACCAATAACACATTGCCCGACCGGGAATCAAACCCAGGTCCTCTAGATCACACGGCACATGCTTGTGACGCGAGACCACTAGGCAGGAGATATCGATAGGTCGATACAAAAACAAACATGAAGAACCTAATTGTAAATTAAAATAGAATGGAATATAAGCACAAACTGAAAGTCACCTATGTAAGTCTTCCAAATTGTATTTAATGGGCGAATAGTTGCGGACGGCATTGTGACCGCTAATATTGCAATTGTATGAAACAATGGCTGGACCATAATAGGCTGCTATTATTAGAGTTGAATGAGTAACGCCTTTCACTTTAAGTTGCCCATGGGAGATTCTATGATATTACTGGTATTTTGGGATTTTTGGATTTGACAGCACCGTGGCGCAGTTGGCTAAATACCAACTTGTGAAACGAGAGGCCGCGGGTTCGATCCCAGCACTGAGACTCGTTTTTGTGTGATCCACAAATATGCGGGTCTGGGTGTTTGTGAGACCGAAAAGTCTCTCATAGTTTCTGATACCCATGACACAGGACTTGTAGTCTAGTGTGGGGTCAGAACTATATATATGACCTTTGGGTGTATTCATTTTAAGAGTTTACTTTTTTATATACATACATACATACATAAACTCACGCCTGTATACCCCGAAGGGGGCAGAGGTGCATTTCTGCACCCACATTTCGCCAGGTATGTATCAGTCCCACGTAATACGGGGCGAGCCTATTGCCGCTTTTCGGGCACATTTCCAGACTCCGTGCTGTTACCGAGAATTTCCTAATGGAAAAACCCAATAACACTTTGCCCGACCCGGGAATCGAAACCAGGACCTCTAGATCGCACGGCGCATACTTGTACCGCGAGACCACGAGGCAGTCTTCTTTCTTTTATATATGGAATATCAACGAAATGTATGAGGTATTTAGATGTACGAGATCACGTTCCGATAAACACACAATAGGACGCTCTGGAAGCAGTTGGACTAATGATCTTCGTAGTGGCCAATTTGGGATGGATGAGAGGTAGTATCGTGATGAGTGGTAACTACCTCTATTTCCAGCAATGATGGTGATGATGAAGTTAATCATCAGTATTTCGTGTATAAAATTGTAGTAAACAGCTTTAAAAACCCTTTTATTCGCCAATGTGTCCGTCTACGCTAGCAAATTTATCCGCAAGTTTAACGTGAAAAACTACATGAGCGTATTCTGTTCGCGTTTAAATCGGCGGCCATCCTTTGAGAATAAAGTTCTTTCCGGGATAAAACTGTCCTAATGCGTGGCTAAGCGTACCCGCCATTTATAACTGACACTGTTAGAATCACTCGGGATTTTTGAAAAGCTTTTTGTAGTAGTTTTTTGCAGAAATATAGAATTGTACGTGAATTTTTCTCGTTCACTCATATGAAGAGATCTTAATAAATAAATTATTTATTTACATATTGTACATTATGCACATATTATATGTGTATTCACAATGAATTATCACATACGAGTACTTTAACGGTGAAGAAAAACATCGTGAGAAAACCTGCACACCCAAAAGTTCTTAGGCTATTTTCAGGAGTGTAGTCTGCCAACCCGCGTTAGGCCAGTGGGGCGGACTCAGTTGTAGAGGAGGCCCGTGCCCAACAGTGGGACGTATATGGGCTAATGATGATGATAAACGCACATATTTTCCTCCTAAGTCCATTTTCCGAAAAGGGATAGTTGGTGGGATTTCTAGATAAAATTTTCGCCAATTATGCAAAAGGAGCGAGATTATAACCATTTTAGCACATTAGCATATTCCGTATTAGAACTAAGAATTTCCTAATTTAAAAAAACAAAAAACCTACTGCCCAACTCAGAAATTTTATCTTGGATATTTCGAGCCCTCTTACGTTGCCGGGCTAAAACATTATACATTAGTTAATTGTATTTTAGAATAGGCCAACATTTGTTCAAATCAATTGAATAGGTATATTGTTTGTTGTTAGTTGTTCGGTCAATTGTTATGAGTTAGGGCGACGGCCTGAGGATTCCAGTTGCCCTCCACATAATTTATAGAAGCTTACTATAACAATGGCTTGGTTGTTAGTACAGGGAAACTTAAAGTTTATAAAGAAAACCACGTCTGTAGTTACATGAAAATGCGCTACAAAGTTAGCTTAACCAGGGAAACAATGTCATTAATAACGAAATTTTACTTGAAGAATTACTATTCCGATTCATTCAATAGATGACTTCAAGAGCCTGGCTCTGCCCGGGTGCAATTTTGTATCTTTTACTCGCCCCACTTTAACAAAAATACAAAACGCCTGTCATGACTTTCTGAGCAGTATGTTTCATAAATATGTTTTATTGGATAGGGCAATCTACTATATAAAAATAAGTCGGGTTTTCCTCCCTGACGCTATAACTCCAGAACGCGCGAACCGATTTCCACGGTTTTGCATTCGTTGGAAAGGTCTCGGGCTCCGTGAGGTTTATAGCAAAGAAAATTTGGGAAAAATTTCAACAGAAAAGCGGGAAAATCTTTTTTCACACATTTTTCTCATATAAACTGTTCTACCTAATATCCTGTCAGACATTTTATGTTTATCCCATCAATACGGTTAATGGTCCCCTCAAATTAAAGAACGTATTTAAATAAAGGTTTGGAATCGACAACATATATCCACAATATTCGAATAATTGCGTATTTTGGATTTTAAACATGTAGAATAGTGTCAGTAATAAAAAGGGATTGACATATTTATCGGTTGTCAAATATTTATACGTGCGTTCAGAAATTTATTTTTAAACTCCTTGGTTTACAATTTACAAACGAAGGCGGGCTCGGTAGTCATCACGCTTTGAAATCTAAAACACTCAATGCAATGGAATGCACTTGGTGTTAAGAAAATTGTTGAGTAATGTTATTCACGTGACGATACTGAAAAGGCAAGTTAGAGATGAATAATTGGTGCTTGAGAATTCATCAATTAGATTGATCTAAAGATTTCATTGATCCCAACGGGTATGACCATTGAGTTTAATTTTTGTACTTTTTTATTTCTGTATTTTTATCTCAATAAAGAGCTGAACTTAATATTTATTTCCATTCAATCAAAAATAAAATTCAGGTAATATGTAACATGGCATTTAATGACTGTTAGGCGGTACGAAGTTTGCCGGGTCAGCTATTTATATTATAGATGTGAATGTAAATTTGTTTGTTAGGTACGCTTTCACGCCAAAACTACTTAACCGATTAATCATTAAAATTTGTACACATAGTCTTCGAGGTATTAAAAAGGAGATAGGATAGGTACTTCTTATTAAAAAAAACGGAGGGTAAATAATTGGACAATGATTGAAAAAATATTTAAATGACTTTTGGTATGCAGATAGGTGGGACCCACCGATACATCGGTACATAGGATACTTTTATACCGGAAAATTTAGTGTTCCCGTGGGAATGGTTATCCTTACTATTATATAAATGTGAATGTAATGTAATGTTTGTTACGCTCTCACGCAATAACAATTTTTTTTGTATGAACATAAATAAGACCCTGTGAAGTAACATAGGCTATGTTTCATCCCGGGAAAATGTAATGTTCCAATGGGATAAACATATTGTTAGAAGACTCACTAATAAAATTCAAGAGGAGGGGTATTTTCGAAAAGAGCTATATAAGCGGGTGCGAGCACAACGACGAGTGATTATTATTCGTGACTTTGTGCGGAGCGGACCTCTTGTCAGTATACGTCGGGATTTCATTATTATGTTGAATCTTTGCTTGTAATTACTTTATATGTGTAAAATTAAATCGAGTATAATAGTTTAGTGGTGGTTACCGCCACCACGTGTATATTTTTTTTAAATAAAACCGCTTCTGATAGCTTATATCAGAAGTGGGATTCGAACACTGCTCACTTTAAACGTTAGTTATCGTAAAAATTGTTTTGTTTATCCCTGTTCAAGTGTCCGTGAAGTGCAAGGTTACGATTTAGGTTATTTCTGGTAAGATCGTTTTGTGTTTTTGTGTGTGTGAATTGTTGTCTCGTGTGTCTTAAAATAGTAAGGAAATGGGTCGATCACGATCTCGTGAACGGCGCCACACCTCTAGAACCCGCCGCTCACGTGTCGAGCGCTCTGCGAGTCATCGTTCACGCAGTTCAATTAGGGGGTATACCCCTCCGGTAAGAGAACGGCACCTCACTAGGAGCCGCAGCTGTAGCCGGAGCCGTAGCCGCAGCCATGGTCGCGGTGAACGCCATCATGTACGTCATACGCACCGTGACCATTATCGCAGCTTTAGCCGTAATAGTAGCCAGACTGATGACCAACGTCGTAGTCGTAGCCGCGACCATCACCGCCGTGATCAAAGCCAGTGGAACGACAACCGTGAGTTTATCAGCCATGGGTCATGGCACACTATTATGTCACGTCTTCAGGCTTTGGAATCGCAGGCGTTTGCTCCACATTTATCAGACCAATTACTCTCTGCTGGTCCATCCTATGCGAATGGGACTGAACAGATTGTCGAAGCGATTCAATCACTGAAATCGGTAAGTACACATGGCTACTATGTGTCTAATTTTGATCCTAACGTACACGACGTTGACTCCTGGTTTGAGGAAGTTGATAGGGCCAAACTTGCCAATCGGTGGGACGAACGGGAGTGTCTCGCCCGCGTTGGTAAGTGTTTAAAAGGTGACGCGAGGTCATGGTTGGACGAGTGGGTTACCAATGACCGATCATGGTCTAATTTTAAAAGAGATTTTAAATGTTTATGCGCTAGGAAGGTAGATAGAGCAAACATTTTGTATGAGGTAATGTCCACTAATTCTAATGGTTTTCGTACCTATGCTGAATATGCACGCAAATCATTACTTCGGTTACGAATCGTTAAGGGCCTTAGTGATGATCTGATCATTGATATTGTGCTGCGAGGAGTTACGGATCCCCAGGTTAAGGCGGCGGCTACAAACGCGAATTTAGCCCCACAAGATCTGGTAGGTTATCTGGCTACTTTTTCGAAACCAGAAAATGTAGATCGTGCATTGCGCCGTCCGGTCACACAAAATAGCAGCTATAAAGCATCAATTATCAAGCGACCGACTCAGGGCCCTGGAAATAGTGCAAAATGTTATTTATGTGGTGATCCGGGACACAAGCAGTTGCAGTGCCCCAAAAAGCAGAAACCCGCTGCTACCGATTCCGCACCAGAGCCAGCTCGGAAACCGATCGCAACTAAGGTTGATCGTTCTATTCCGTGTGCGTATTGCAAAAAAATAGGCCATCACATACGTGAATGCTTTGCAAAGCAACGAGCGGATTCAAGCAAGGTAAGCTTCTGTTCAGGCATTCCAGCTCAAAAGCAGAATGACGTCATTGTTGGTGTCATCAACGGGATCCCAGTTGACATTCTTATAGATAGTGGTGCCATAGATGTGTCACTTATCTCCTCAGTAGTAGTGGATCACCTTTCCTGTACCAGGAAACCCACCACTCAACAAATAAAAGGAGTAGGTAAGTCAATTACGCACATTAATTCTTACGTGTCTCTCGTTGTTCAGCTGGAAGACATTTCGTTAGACATAGACTTCTTGGTTGTTCCTGGCGAGTGTATGAATGCTCCTGTCATAATCGGCACCGATGTACTCAATCGACAGGGTGTGATTTACGTACGAACAAAAGACCGGCAGCGGATTATACGATCTACTGATCGTGTTGTTTCATCTGTGAGCGGTAACATTAAAAAACAACAACGCACCTGTAATACCTCTTTAGACGGTCCCCTTTTGGCTGACCTCAATAAGATCCTGGACGAGTTTGCTGAACACATGATTTCAGGCACGGCTACTTCAACCGTCACAACAGGCACCATGCGTATTCGTCTGAAGGACAATACCCCAGTTCATTACAGACCATACAAGATGTCCCACGACGAAAAACTGAAGGTACGTAGCATCACTCAAGATTTACTTTCAAAAGGCATCATCCGCGAATCAGAGTCGCCTTATGCGAGCCCAGTGTTGCTTGTTAAGAAGAAGGATGGCTCTGACCGGCTGTGTGTGGACTTCCGTGCATTAAATGCACGAACAGTGAAAGATCGATTCCCACTACCTCTTATTGATGACCACATCGACCGCCTGGGTAAGAGCACTTATTTTACGACCCTAGACATGGCAACTGGTTTTCACCAGATAAAACTTGATGAAGAATCCATGCCACTTACTGGCTTCGTAACCCCAGAGGCCCATTATGAGTATGTAAAAATGCCATATGGGTTAGCAAATGCACCAATCGTCTACCAGCGCATTATTAGTAAAACTTTACAGAAATTCATCACTGTAGGGAAGGTTCTGGTATATATTGATGACTGTTTGATTTTGTCTTCCTCTATTAAAGAGGGACTGCAAACCCTCCGGGAAGTGCTAAAAACACTAACGGAAGCTGGGTTCTCATTAAATTTAAATAAATGTTCTTTTTTATGCACAGAAGTAGAGTACCTGGGGCGGGTGATTTGTAATGGGGAAGTCCGACCTGCTACGGGCAAGATTCAGGCTCTTGCAAGTTCCGTAGCACCAAAGAATGTCAAACAAGTTAGACAATTTCTCGGACTAGCGGGGTATTTTCGAAAATACATCCCCGAATACTCCACCAGGACTGCTTGCATTGCGCGCCTAACTTGTAAAGACGTACAGTTTCACTGGACCACGGACCATGAAAATGTACGTCAAGAAATTATTAAGATTTTAATTAGTGCACCAGTGCTTGCAATATTTGACCCTAGTTTGCCTACCGAAGTGCACACCGATGCAAGCAGCCTTGGATTCGGCGCGATCTTACAACAGGTTCATAAGGATGGTAGTCGGCGTGTGGTGGCCTATTATAGTCAGGTTACAAAAGGTGCCGAACCTAAATATCATTCTTATGAGCTGGAGACTCTTGCGGTAGTGAAAGCACTGAAACATTTCAGGCACTACTTAATTGGTATACAGTTCCAGGTGGTAACCGATTGTAATGCCCTAAAATCCACCCAAAGCAAAAAGGATTTGTTACCGCGTGTGGCAAGATGGTGGATTTACTTACAAGATTTTAATTTCACTATTCTTTACCGAAAGGGTGCCATGATGCCGCACGCGGATTATTTTAGTAGAAACCCGTGTAATGTGAATAATATTGAACGCCCACGTAATTGGGCTCAAATTGCTCAAGCCGGTGACGAGGAGGTTCAAACTATGATCCGTTCTCTTGAACAAGGTCAATTAGATGCATCAAGGTATGAAAAACACAACGACATACTGTATTATCGATATACACCGACAGGTAAAGAGCCGAGGCTTCTTTGTTATATACCTAAGGGTCACCGTTTGAGTCTCCTCCGCATCTTTCATGATGAGCATAGCCATATTGGTGCAGATAAAGTAGTAGACCTAATTTTGAGACATTTTTGGTTCCCGGGTCTTAGGAAGTTTGTTTCTAAATACACCTCCCATTGTTTAACATGTATCGCCCACAAGCGTGTACCTCGAGCACCCTTACAGCCTATCACATCCTGGGACAAATCCGAAGTACCCTTTGAAACTTTACATGTAGATGTTCTGGGGCCTCTCCCCGTGTCAAAGGGTTACAAGTTTGTCATGATCGTGGTCGATGCATTTACAAAATATTGTTTGATGACACCCATATGTCGCCAAGATTTTGAGGAACTGAAACGGGTATTTAAACATGTAATGTCGTTGTTCAGTACTCCTAAGTTAGTTGTATCAGATAGGGGACGCATGTTTGAGTCAACAGGCTTCACTTCGTGGATGAAGATACTTGGCATACAGCTCCATTTCATAACTCCTGAAATGCACCACGCAAACGGTCAGGTGGAACGATATATCCGCACAGTTCTGAATATGCTCCGCATTGCAGTGAACCATCGGAAGGCCGAATGGTCCGAAGAGTTGTGGCAATTACAATTGATTTTAAACCTGACAAAGCAGAAAACCACGCAGACTTCTGCTTTAAATCTCTTAATTGGCCACGAAAGTGCCACCCCTGCAATCCGAATGTTGATGCGAGATGTTGCATCAAACCCTACTCCAGGAAACCGAGAAGCGAGACGTGAAATGCTGAGACAAAGGACGGCCGAACGGTTGAGAAAGAACCAGATTCATCAAGACACTGTGGTCAATGAGCACCGAAGGCCTCCTCGTGTTTTCCATAATGATGACCTGGTGTTTGTTATCAAGTTTGCTCAGTCTCAGGGTAAACTGGATCCTGGCATGAGAGGGCCCTATAGGGTGGTAAAGACCCTCCCTAACCACCGGTACGAGCTGAAGTTACTTGCCGGGTCATATGGGAAGTCTACTTACGCGGCTGCCCAGTACATGGTCCCATGGAATGGCGAATGGACCCCTGAAACATGTGAAATGTTTTTTGAAGGTGCGTGTTCACCCTTTTAGTACCTATTCATAGATAGATGCTGGTACCTTAATGAATCCCTTGTGAAAGCTTTTCGCTTTGCGAAGAGTCATCGAGGGAGTACAAACTCTTTTTCCCTCGATGTGAAAGCTTTTCGCTTTGCGAAGAGTCGTCGAGGGAGTACAAACTCTTTTTCCCTCGACGTGAAAGCTTTTCGGTTTGCGAAAAGTCATCGGGGAAGTACAAACTCTTTGTCCCCGGTGTGAAAGCTTTCCATGATACGGAGAGTCACTGGGGGCGGGTTATATGCGCCTTTCCCCCTGGTGTAAAGTTATTTCCTCGGTAGGGGCCCATACCGAGGAACCTGTTTGTTTAATTTATTTGTTTCCTTTACTTGCTTCTTATAACAATAACTAACAAACTAACTTTGTTTATTTGTGACATTGGACCCTTGTATAATTTAATCTCTTGCTTTAGATATCGATGGCGATGTTGAGGAAGACTCCAATGTGGCCAGGCCATCTTCGGCGCCTGATGGAACGGCTGGTCCTTCCTCGGCGCCTGATGTAACGGTTGGGCCTTTGCCGCAACTGGTTCCAACGTTCTTGGAGGAAGAGGAATCCAACGAGGACGTCGTTGGAGCAGCAGCCTCACCACTGCGATCACTACCTCGGTTAATCCCTACATCATCAGATGAAGATGACTAAGCCTGTCGAGACGCCAGGGTGTCAGGAAAGGCCGTGTTAGAAGACTCACTAATAAAATTCAAGAGGAGGGGTATTTTCGAAAAGAGCTATATAAGCGGGTGCGAGCACAACGACGAGTGATTATTATTCGTGACTTTGTGCGGAGCGGACCTCTTGTCAGTATACGTCGGGATTTCATTATTATGTTGAATCTTTGCTTGTAATTACTTTATATGTGTAAAATTAAATCGAGTATAATAGTTTAGTGGTGGTTACCGCCACCACGTGTATATTTTTTTTAAATAAAACCGCTTCTGATAGCTTATAATATTATAAATACGAAAATAACTTTCAGAGTTTTACTTTTACGCCTTAACCATTTGATCGATTTGGGTGATTTGATGTGATGGATAAAAACGGGACCTTAAAAAAGGACATAGGCACTGTTTTTTTAATTCAGTAAGTGCCATTTTGGGCACTTGAGGAACGATTTATAGATTCACTTATTAATTATCTTTCTGCACCCAACCCTGTAGTCTACGCGGACGGGGTCGCGGGCAAAAGCTATAAAAATATAAAAATTGCGATTACAAAACAGGTGTTGTTCGTAGTAGTGTGAAAATTTGGGGTTGTATGTATTTTTCAATGCTGAATCATAAAAAAATAAAAACTTAAAAATGTCCACAAAATAAAAAAATAACTTTTGGGTTGGACCCCCCTTAACACCTAAGGGTATAAAAAATAGATAACAACCTATTCTCAGACTTACTGAATATACATATAAAATTTTACTCTATACAGATTTTGGCCATATTTTTTTGTTTCAAAATTAGAATGGCCATTAAAAAAATAGAGGTTCATCATAGAAGGGTGAAAATGATTATAATAATTTATCAATGCTGAATCATAAAACATAAAAACGTTAGGTCAATAGAATACAGGGCCAGTTTCCATTGAGATGGAAAACTGGGAAGCTGGTCCTGCTGAAGAAAGGCAATCGACCCGCTGAGTCGCCATCGGCCTACCGGCCCATCGTGCTGCTCGACGAGGTCGCCAAGCTCTTCGAACGCATCGTCCATGTGCGCCTCGTCGAGCATCTCGAGAGGGTCGGCCCGGACCTGGCCGATTGCCAATTCGGGTTCCGGCGGGGCCGATCTACCATCTCGGCGATTCTGCGGGTCAAGGCAATAGCGGAGGAAACGGTGGCCCGGGGCAAATGCGTCGTGGCGGTGTCCTTGGACATCGCCAATGCTTTTAACACCCTGCCCTGGGCCTGTATCGAGGAAGCACTGCAGTACCACGTGGTGCCACCCTATCTCAGGCGCCTGGTGCACTCGTACCTCTCAAACAGGGACGTGGTGTATCCGGGCGCTAACGGATGGCACCGAAGAGCGGTGTCGTGCGGTGTTCCACAGGGGTCGGTTCTTGGGCCCCTTCTGTGGAACATCGGCTACGACTGGGTGCTCCGTGGTGCCAACCCCCGGGGCGTCGGCGTATTCTGTTACGCCGACGACACGCTCGTCGCTGCGACGGGCGGGACCTTCCAGGAGGCCGCCGACCTCGCCGCGGTTGGAACTGGCAACGTGGCGAGGAGAATTTGGCGGCTGGGCCTCACGGCGGCCCTCCACAAATCCGAGGCCATTTGCTTTCACCGGCCTCGGATGGGACCACCTGCTGGGGCCCACATTGAGGTACAGGGCGTGCGAATTCCCATCGGCAAGCAGCTCAAATATTTAGGGCTGCTGCTGGACAGTCGGTGGGAATTCCGCGCCCATTTTGAGGCGCTGCAGCCGAAGCTGCTGCGGGTAGCAGGCGCTCTGTCCGGCCTGCTGCCCAACCTGGAAGGTCCAGGCATCCCTTGCCGAAGGATGTACATGGGAGTCGTGCGGTCTATGGCGTTGTATGGGAGCCCAGTATGGGCCGAGTCCCTGAGCAGGCGCTGCGTCGCTCTTCTGCGCAGGCCTCAGCGTGCGCTGGCGCAGCGACTGATCAGGGGCTACCGCACGATCTCCTACGAGGCGGCCTGCGTTTTGGCCGGGTCCCTGCCGTGGGACCTTGACGCCAAATTCCTCTCGCGTCTATACCATCAGCGGGAGGAGGCGTCAAGTCGCGGGGACAGACTGGCCCCGAGAGAGGTAGAGGCTATAAAAGCCTCCCTCCGTACGGCCGCCGTGGAGGAATGGCGTACCAGGCTGGAGGATCCCAGTGCTGGTGCTAGGACCGTCGAGGCAGTGCGTCCTGTCCTCGACCAGTGGGTGGACAGGCGCCACGGTGCGGCGACGTTCCGCCTGACGCAGGTGTTGTCGGGGCACGGATGCTTCGGCCACTACCTGTGTCGGGTGGCTCAGAAGGAGGAGTCGGCCGTGTGTCACCACTGTGACAACTGCCCGGACGACACAGCCCAGCACACACTACAAGAGTGTCCAGCCTGGGAGATGGAGCGCAGCGCTCTCCGCGCTATTGTTGGTGGTGACCTCTCGCTCCCGGCCGTCGTCTCTTCGATGGTCGAGAGTCCGAGGTCGTGGCGAGCGGTGCTCTCCTTCTGCGAGCACGTCATGTCGCAGAAGGAGAGCGCGGAGCGGGATCGAGAGAGAAACGATCCCGCCCGCCAAAGACGTCAGAGAAGGAGGCGCCGGGTCAACAGAGATAATTAGACCCGGCGCCCTGCCCTGTGGCAAGGGGGCGTTAGAATCCCACCACGGTATCCCCTGCCTGTCGTAAAAGACGACTCAAAGGGGCCCTTGGGGTCGCTGGGCGCGCTGCGGGGGCGGCGCGTCCTCACTGAAAGTGACCCCGAGAGGGGCGGCGGCACTGTGGCCTGTGTACGTCGCGGGCGCCCATCCACAACCGGGGCGCCCGAACCAAGCTAGTGGGGGTTCAACTGCCCCCCCTACACACTCCGAGACGGCCGAGACAAATACGTCTCGGAGGCGCACCGGGCGGCTGCGGCATTACGGTTGGCGCTTCTCGCTAACGTACCGTGGTCGCCCCACTCGGCGCGGAGATGGCCACCGGGGGGTTTTGGTCGGTATGCCGGTTTAGGGATATTGTTAGGGACCCAGCCCGGCACTAACACCTGCGCGGACATGACGTCGCCGCGCGCCGGGCTGGAAGACCGGTGACCCCGACATACGCTTCCCGTCCCCCTCCCCCGGGGTTGGCGCGGGAAGTAGAGCCATAAACAGCTTTCCCCTCGAGAACAAAAAAAAAAAAAAAAAAAAAAAAAAAAAACAAAAAAAAAAAGGTCAATAGAATAAAAATAATCATACCCCTAAATGTTAAACCCTTAAATGTTGGCCGATTCTCAGACCTACCTACGATATACACATAATATTTCATAAAAATCAGTCGGGCCGTTTCGGAGGAGTTTGCAAAAAAACACCGCGACACGAGAATTTTATATGTATGGCAAAACAACGTTTGCCGGGTCCGCTAGTGTTTCAATAAAAACTAGTTAGCATTCTATTTTACGAACAAAATTTACTTTCTAATCAAGTGACATTACAATTACAGTGACATAGGTATACAGAAGAAGAAGAAGAAGGTAGCATATATTTTCCTCAAAGGCCGGCAACACACTGATGATTCCTTTGGTTTTATGGGTGTTCATGGGTGGTGTTGACCACTTAACATCAGGTGGCTCACTTGCTCTTTTGCCTTCTTTTTCCATAAAAAAGAAAAAAAATACAGCTGGCAGAAAAAGAGAAGTTACGCATTTATGAAGACAGTTTGCAAGAAAACGTTTACAGAGATAATTACGAAAATTTATGAATTTATATAACACTCAACATGTATCATTAGTGGTGTTTTGTTTTGTTGATTTTTATTTTGTTTCATGTTATTTTGTTAACGTATTTTTAAGATGATTAACTGTCTCACTTTTAATTGGATTGTCATTAGCTAATGTATATGTATGTACTTAATTCTCGGTAATGTAAATAAACAGGTACCCAAGACACGGGCTTGCCTATATTGGGACCTGTCGATACTCAAAAATGTACATGTACTACGAAATAAATGTCATTTCATTTCATCATATCATTTTGGGCCCCGCTCCGCCTGGGCGTATTTTTATAAAAAACAAAGTAGCCTCTGTTACTTTGGAAGTTCCCATATATATTCAAATCCGTCAATACAAAAACAAACCTTTCCTCTTTATATTTATTTTTTTATAGATTAAATTGCGTGGGCAAGTGTGTCGGTAACTGTTACCCACACGCCGGCATAATTGTACCAACTGATATACCCCTCTTTGATTATTCGATTGGAAAGATTCAAAAGAGTTTGTAAAAGTCTATTTCAATTAAGATAATTTTGACTTTGACTTTGAATTTATATATTCACTGCATTGCATCGTGTTAGTGCGGCCACTTTGCTAGATGAAGAGCAACAAAACTGAATTGCTTCACATCGATTCATCATGAGTGATAATGGTACTTCGAACCAGTTAGCCTTTATAAAGAACAATAACGTAATTATAATGAAAATTATTTCAAGTTCCAAATATTTCCCTCGCCGTCGTAAATATTTTCCGCAATGACAAACAATTGCTGTGGAATAGTTTGGTAAGTTCCGCTTTGGCATCGTCTTCCGTTTCAATACAGTGCAGTTTATTGATTTTACACTTCACGACACGACCACGACACAATTTTATTTAGACGATATATCGGATTTGTTTTGACGAGAAAGTTAGGGTTGCAGTTAATCGTAGTATGCAGAAATTATTTGAAATTAACGTGCATGTAGTGATTGCCTCGAGGTTTAGGCGCGCGGTCGAGAATCCCGGCGGTCGCAGGTTCAAACCCCAGGCACACATCGCTGACTTTTCGAAATTAGGTGTGTATTCATGAATCATCACTTAATTTGAAAGTAAAATTTGTGAAGGAAAACATCGTGTGGAAACCTGCACACCTAAAGTTCTTAGTAATTTCTTAAGTGTGTAGTCCACCGACCCGCACTAGGTCAGCGTGGTGGACTAAAGCCTAAACCTTCTCAGTTTAGGCGATGTTTTCCTTCACAAATTTTACTTTCAAATTAAGTGATGATTCATGAATACACACCTAATTTCGAAAAATCAGCGATCCTTGCCCAGCAGTGGGACGTATATGGCCAGGTAAAAAGTAGTGCATTGTAAATACATAGGTTAGGCGAGGTTTATATCGGCCGGTTGGATTAAGTTTTAATCGATTGCAGTTGTTCCGCCAATCGGGGCCGTTTAACTTGCGCCCGGGTCCATAACAGTTGGAATATAAACTTCCATTCTTTGAGTTTATTTTTTAACTCTTTTTTTCAAACAGAGTTTTGTTTTGTAGCAAACGCTAAGCAGAGGTGCATTTCTGCACCCACATTTTGCCGATTCTGTTTTCGTCGCTCGTAATAGGGTCAGTCGTAATTTTGCAATAGAAAAACCCAATAACACTTTTGCCTCGAATGAATTTATGCAATGCAATTTAGTGTTCAGTATAAAGTTATGTACCTATGTATACCTACGCGTTCATTAATCATATACTCATTTATACGATTAGTTGGTACCTCCTCCACTAAAACTCCTAACTCCCTGAGAGTAGGGGAAGAACCGGGAATTAAATTATGCAGCCGTTTCGGAATATAAATGCATATTTCCAAAGCTTTTGTTTGCAGTAATTAGACAATAAGGAATGTTCGCGCAAACTTTAACTGAAGTTTTGTGAGTTATGGTAAAAAAAGTCGAATCTTCTTTAGCTGTTTAAGTATAAAAAAAATGCTCGGTAGGTCTTACAGCATAAAAACCGAATTGGATTGCGAGGTTCCGGGTTTGATTCGTAGGGTGGGGAAAAATTGCTAGGTATTTCTATTATCATCATCAGACCATATACATCCCACTGCTGGGAACGGGCCTCCTATACAGCTGGAAGTGGATAGGCCGTAGTTCACCACGCTGGCCTAGTGTGGGTTGGCGGACTACATCGTAATTGTCTTGCCCTGCTCCCAATTTCATTTAGGATCGGCGCAGTATGTTTTATCCTTCCAAACATCCCTATCAGCCGTCATGTCTTCATTCACCCCTTTTTCTTTCATATCTTCAGTCACGCACTCCATCCATGTTTTCTTTGGCGTTCCTCTGCTTGTCCATCCTTCAACTTTCATATTCATCACCTACTACATACCTAGAAAAACTTTTTGGGTGTGCAGGTTTCCTCCCTTTTTGACGTTATTCTTGATTGTAAAAAAAAATACTGAAGGTCGTTTCTCATCCTGTTGCGAGTAAATATTAATAAACATCACCGGAGGCGGAACACTAGTCGTTTGAATAAGCGGGCGTGCGCCAGCGGAAAATAACATATTTGCCGGTTCCTTTACGCAGTCGGAATAAAATTTCACATGGATAGGAATAGACCGATGTGACAATCAAATATCTACTCTATTACTTTTTACTTAAGGTCTGTATTCCCTGAAAAGGCATTCCAGTAGTGGAAGAGTTCAAATTGCGTCCTATATGTATTTACTTAAAGTATGTCTATATTGTTCAGTTGGTTTATCCACGTGTAAGGGTTTTTCTAGATTCTAGTTGTAGGAGAGTTATTAGATACGACGGCTGTTCGGAATTCGATGTGTGTAAAGGAAAATAAGGCTAACTGGCGATGGTTTTTGCCCTTTCTTAGAAATGGAATTTAGGTGAATGTTGGCTTGTTCAGTGTACGGGTTAATGATCTGTCTGAATACAGTAGAATCCGTTTATTATGACTCCGTTTCATCATCATCATCATCATATCACCATCATCATCAGCCCATATGCGTCCCACTACTGGGCACGGGCCTCCTCTACAGCTGAGAGGGTTTAGGCCATAGTCCATCACGCTGGCCTAGTGCGGGTTGGCGGACTACATACCTAAGAAATTCCTCAGAACTTTTAGGTGTGCAGGTTTCATCACGATGATCTCCTTCACCGTTAAAGTACGTGATAATTCATTGTGAATACACAAATAACTTTGAAAAGTCAGAGGTGTGCCTGGGGTTTGAACCCGCGACCGCCGAGATGCTCGAGCGCGCGCCCAAACGTGTACTTTGACTAAATTGTTACGGCGAAATAATTATTAAAATCTATTTAGAAATGTCGATGACGAACGCGTTTAAACTGCCCTAGATGTATCTAGTAATGTTATACAGTGAATTGTGATACGGTTCAATCAAAGTTCCTAGTACTTCTCGTTTTTTACTAGTTCAGACGTAGCCCGAGGCGAGCCTGTAATAGAACTTGTGAGCTAGTTTCTTGCACTTTTATTTAGTTCGAATTCAGTCTTTGTACAAAAGTTCGAAGGTAGATTAAATTTGGGTTCAAGATATTTTTACACAACCACTACAGATTGAAAACGCCGTACCTGATTGTATAAACGATGTTGTACATATAGAGAGTACATCTATTTGTATATATGTACGCTCACACTTGGATTCCGCCCAAGGTGCATTTTTGTACCTTCATTACGCCAATCGTTTTGTTGTACCACGTTATAGGGGGCGACCTTTTGCCGGTTTTCGGGCACAATTTCAAACGCTATGCTGCTACTAAGTATTTCCTTATGTAAAAACCTAATAGCGCTATTCCCGACCCAGGAATCGTACCCGATACATCTATATCGCACGGAAAATATTTGTGCCACGAGAACACGAGGTAGTCGTCTAATATATAAAAAAACATATTAAAATATGTATTTTTATATACAGATAAGATAAACTTCTAAATAAGATATCATCATCATCAGCCCATATACGTCCCACTGCTGGGCACGGGCCTCCTCTACAACTAAGAGGGTTTAGACCTTAGTCCACCACGCTGGCCTAGTGCGGGTTGGCGGACTACACACCTAAGAAATTCCTAAGAACTTTTAGGTGTGCAGGTTTCATCACGATGTTTTCCTTCACCGTTAAAATACGTGATGATTCATTGTGAATACACACATAACTTCGAAAAGTCAGAGGTGTGGCCTGGGGTTTGAACCCGCAATAAGATATCTTCTTCTTCCTCGTTCCCTCACTGCTGAGGATCGCGACCACGCAGGATCAGTTTCCATTGGTTGCGGTCATAGGCGGAGTGAACCGCACGGTGCATATTGCCTTCCACGAGCCCGCCTGCCGTCCATTTTGCCCAAGATGATGTGCCTTTCCAAATGGTGCATTAGAGATCGCATGATATGCCCAAAGAAACGAAGGGTTCTTTGTTGACAGACCGCAGAGAGTCGTATGTTAATATTTAACTCTTTAAGTATGGACTCGTTGGTTCTCATAGCGGTCCACGGTATACGTAGCAGTCCTCGCCAGCACCACAATAAGATATACAATAATGAAATTACATGGATTGTACAGGGTGTATTTGAAGCGTGATCGGTAACGAAGACAGGTGATTGCTATGGTGACTATGAACACGTTGAGGACAAAAATATCGTGAAAAAAAAAACTTATTTTTTTCCTAAATTTTATCACATCATCATATTTAGATACACCAATACGTGAATTTTTCATAATAATAAAGCATCTATTCCCTCTTTTTTAATTAACGCAGTGAAATGCCATTACAATTACTCTTAACGCAAGGGGTCATCGCAATGGCCGCGACTCGCGAACACGAAGCAACTACGCAAGTACCTACCGAGCGACTGCTCACCCCCTCCTCCATCCGGCACGGTGAAGCGGGCCGCGAGCCGCGACGAAAACTCGCGCCGCACACGGTGTGCCGTGTGATAAAAAATATCAAAATGCGGATTGTTTTAAGGCGCGTTATGACATTTCATGATACAATGCCAAACGTTGTAAACAAAATAAATTAAATAAACGTTTTAAACATAATAATTTTATGGCTTAACTAAATTCCTCGCGGTTGTGTGACTGACGCGAGGAGTCACTTTTTTATGTTCACCTCTTAATGCGAGCCGTAATTTGAATTGAGCACTTGTACTAGGTACCCAAATTCACACAATGGTTTGTATGAAAATACGTTTATGTTTCGTAATCCTTATTAATGTAGTATTAAAATGTTTCATTTAAACGCCCTATTGTCAAAAAGATCAAATAACTTTATGGTTTTATAGTGATTGGATCCCACTACTGTCAACGACAACGTAAAGATAAGCTTTGTTATCTTATCCCATTCATGTTAATCAAAGTTATAGTTTTAAACAACTTACCTAAGATCTTCGGAGTCTAAGGAGATGTGGCTCGAAATGATTCCCATTCAATTGAAGGCAAAGACGAGCCCGACGTTCTGACTCTTCGTGAAGACGGGACATCAATGTTGGATCTTCGATGCAATCGGCTCGTAGTTTATCGAAGACTTCCACTATCCTACCACGCATTTCATCCGCACTGGTACACTCGCGAATAAACACTTTTTCTTTAACATATCGCCACAAAAAGAAGTCTAAAGGCGTAACGCGCACGGATAGGACTACATGCAGCGGTGCGCCATCATGTTGAAACACATAAGCATGTGGCCGTATTCACGAGCACTGTTAATGTACCGGCGAGACATATTTGGTGTTAAAACAATTGAAACAATCCAACTTAAAATAAAAAACTAAAAACTATTCACGGTTAGGTAAAAAACGAGAGTTGTCATGTTTCGCGCGCGCGAAAAAGTTACATGAACTGCCGGTGCCGCCAGTGTTACCAACTCCCAAAAATATTTATCCCTAAAGGTAAAGTAAAAAAAAAAGAAAATTGCATTACGAATTAGAAAAATTATGATGTGAGCGCGGTGCGTAAAGCCGAGGTCGTAGGTTCGAATCCCACTCGTGTCGTAATTTTTCGACTGTTTGCATTTTTCTAATATTATCTAAATAAAAGTTTGTAATTTTTTTTTATTAATTATCAATAAATAATATTCTGATAAGGAGAAGGGCTGCTCAAAACTGGGATGGTTGGCGCATACTTGGGGAGGCCTTCGTTCAGCAGTGGACGGCGATAGGCTGAGAGAAAGAAGAAAGAAATAATATTCTGCAATATTGTTTAATAGTATTTATTTATAAATTATTTAATACGTCAAATATATTTTCATTTCCTTCCGGTACTGACTTTTTAAAATCATACATGTTGACGTTAAATAAACTTAGCATTTAGGGGATGGATTTATCCCTAAAAATACCCCTAAAAATATAAAGCCTCCAAAAAAATCCCAGACTACATTGCCCCCCCCCCCCAAATTTAGGGGGAAAACCCCCAAGTTGGGAACACTGGGTGCCGGCCATCAAGATACACCATCATTCGTAAATCACCAATCACATAATATTTCCGGTTCTATTAATTTTTAATTTCTTATAATACTTAAAGTTTTGTCAGAACAATTAATCAAATAAAAACTGTGTAAATATTATCAGTTAATATTAAAACCACCGTTGTTACAAAAAAACAAATATCAATAATAAGGTATTAGAATTGTTCATTGAAGTAGTTTTTTTCGATGTATTATTGGCCAAAACGCAGTTATCCCGAATATTTTCGACCAATCGTAGGCTGGTAAGAAAGAATATTATGTAATAAATTAAATCACTTCCTGTCGCATACAATAAATTCGGTTTGTGCCCTCAACTATATTCGTAAGCAATAATATTAACAATATTTTAGAACTATTGCAAAATCTTTAATTGTAGGTATAATAATCTTATTTATTTAAACAGACATAAAAACATGGACGTCGTGTACATGTATGTAATAATTAATGATATTGCGCCATCTATGGTACACAATTTGAAACTTAGCTAAGGAAGCAAAAAATCGATAGTTATGGTTGTGGCTATTAAAAAAGTGGCTAGTAAAAAGATTGACGATTGACGAGAAGACGATTTAAGTAATGTTATGTTTGTTTTATAAAATAATACTAATTTGTTATTATTCACAATCATTATTTAATAAAACTATTGTTAATAATAGTAAATAATGATTGTGAATAATAATTTCATTCATCAGTAGAAAGCGACCTAATCGCTATCTATGATTCTTAATTTCAATCTTTTTACGAGCCACTTTTTTTATAGCCACAACCATAACTATTGATTTTTGTGTAGCATAGATGGCGCCATATTTGTTTTTTTTTTGTTTCATTTATTGTTCTGACAAAACTTTAAGTATTATTAGAAATTAAAAATTAATAGACCCGGAAATATTATGTGATTGGTGATTTACGTATGATGGCGTATCTTGATGGCCGGCACCGGCAGTTAGGGATGATCGATGTTAGAAAAACATCGATGTTAACATCGAACCAGAAGTATCGATGTACGATAAACATCGATGTCTTAAAACATCGATGTTTTTGGTAGGGATGTCGGAAAATGCAATAAAGTAAATAATTATATTATTTGAAAATATCTATCGATACTTATATTTTTACTAAAAACTATCGATATATCGGTATGAATTGTGTACTGTACGTACTTAAGAACTTAAGAATACGCGAGCGTTGACGGAGTTGTCGACCAAAAAAAAAGGATAATGTTAAATGCTGTCTCGCACTCGCAGTTGAATTGATATTTAATGTTATTGTTAATGTTTTCAGTTGTACGTTTCTTTTTTTTTCTTTGAGAAATGCATAGGAATTCGTACGGCTTGTCTTGCGAACACTAGATGGAGCCCTAAAGAATAATTGACGTTTCGTCGTTTAGATGTTTTATTTTTATAACATCGATATATCGATGATATCGAAGTCAAAACATCGATGTCAAAACATCGATGTGTTTTTAGCAAAACATCGATGTTTATTGAACATCGATGAATATCGATCATCCCTACCGGCAGTTCATGTAACTTTTTCGCGCGCGAAACACCACAACTTAGTAATCTCTCGTTTTTTACCTAATCGTGAATAGTTTTTAGTTTTTTATTTTAAGTTGGATTGTTTCAATTGTTTTAACACTAAATAGGTATGTCTCGCCGGTACATTTACAGTGCTCGTGAATACGGCCACATGCTTATGTGTTTCAACATGATGGCGCACCGCCGCATGTAGTCCTATCCGTGCGCGTTACGCCTTTAGACTTCTTTTTGTGGCGATATGTTAAAAAAAAAGTGTTTATTCGCGAGTGTACCAGTGCGGATGAAATGCGTGGTAGGATAGTGGAAGTCTTCGATAAACTACGAGCCGATTGCATTGAAGATCCAACATTGATGTCCCGTCTTCACGAAGAGACAGAACGTCGGGCTCGTCTTTGCCTTCAATTGAATGGGAATCATTTCGAGACACATCTCCTTAGACTCCGAAGATCTTAGGTAAGTTGTTTAAAACTATAACTTTGATTAACATGAATGGGATAAGATAACAAAGCTAATCTTTACGTTGTCGTTGACAGTAGTGGGATCCAATCACTATAAAACCATAAAGTTATTTGATCTTTTTGACAATAGGGCGTTTAAATGAAACATTTTAATACTACATTAATAAGGATTACGAAACATAAACGTATTTTCATACAAACCATTGTGTGAATTTGGGTACCTAGTACAAGTGCTCAATTCAAATTACGGCTCGCATTAGGAGGTGAACATTAAAAAGTGACTCCTCACGTCAGTCACACAACCGCGAGGAATTTAGTTAAGCCATAAAATTATTATGTTTAAAACGTTTATTTAATTTATTTTGTTTACAACGTTTGGCATTGTATCATGAAATGTCATAACGCGCCCTAAAACAATCCGCATTTTGATATTTTTTATCACACCGTGTGCGGCGCGAGTTTTCGTCGCGGCTCGCGGCCCGCTTCATCGCGCGCGCGCCGGACGGAGGAGGGGGTGAGCAGTCGCTCGGTAGGTACTTGCGTAGTTGCTTCGTGTTCGCGAGTCGCGGCCAGTGCGATGGCCCCTGGCGTTAAGAGTAATTGTAATGGCATTTCACTGCGTTAATTGAAAAGAGGGAATAGATGCTTTATTATTATGAAAAATTCACGTATTGGTGTATCTGAATATGATGATGTGATAAAGTTTTTATTTTTGACGATATTTTTGTCCTCAACGTGTTCAATAGTCGCCATAGCAATCACCTGTCTTCGATACCGATCATGCTTCATATACACACTGTATAAAAGCAGTACGGTAGCAGGTCGGAAGGGGGATCATTAATAAATGAAATGTAGTCATGATTATATTAATCGCATGCGAAAAAGATAAGAAGCTATCTTTAATTCATTAATGTCCGTCAAAAACACTTGAACATTCATTTAAATACCGATTTATTAAATTATATAAGATTAAATTACTTGTAACTCCACACTAAAATACAAGACTTCTGCCAAAGGATTCGTAACGCCATACAAAATAGGGGATTACGATGCTGAAATGCTTGACTTTGTCCCTAGCAAGGCCAACAGGCGATTAAGGTACCTTTTCCCAATAACATAACAAGTACACAATAAAAGTAAATGACGCGCAATAAAAACTAACTTATTGTTGTGAGGTGATGTAACAGAAAAATTGGCCGAGCAAGAACTTTTCAAATGGTTTGGTTCCGTCGCGATATAGGTATGTTCTCAGCCTGTCGCCGTCCACTGCTGAACGAAGGCCTCGCCAAGTAGGCGCCAACCGTCCCGGTCTTGAGCAGCCCTTATCCATCATACAATGAAGACATTATATGGACTATATAAAAGCTTTCGAATGAGGGATAAATCGTGATTAATTGAAGATCTTGGGAATTTCTTAGGTGTGTAGTCCGTCAACCCTCACTAGGCCAGCGTGGTGGACTAAGGCCTAAACCCTCTCAGTTGTAGAGGAGGCCCGTGCCCAGCAGTGGGACGTACATGGCCTGATGATGAATAATGTAGATTTATTATGTTGACAGTTACCGTGGCGCACTTGGTTAGACGCCAGCTTGTCAAACAAGAGGCCGTGAGTTCGAATTCCGCTCCGAATCTAATGTTTGTGTGGACAACACAAAAATCATATTAGGTGTAGGTGTTTATGAGACCGAAAATACTTTCGTAGTTTCTTATACATTTTTTTTTTATTAACTATATAAATGCTGTGCGTTATGTGTGTCGCTGGTGAGTGGTGTGGTTTAATGGGGGGGCCCGGCAAAAGGCAGGATCTCGCTATTTGATACAATTTTCCTGCCTTTGTCGGGGTTCAGTAAATTAGATCTGTGCTGCCACGGGGGAAAAGTCGCGCGCAGGCGTATTTCCGCCCCTGGCAGCTAGATAGTTTAGACCATGTGCGCTGTGTGTGTTGATCAGGGCAATGTTATGGTTGTGGCTAAGGAGGGGTCTGGTTGTTAAATTCTTTTAACTGGTTGAGAATAGATTCCACCAGTCGTAAGTAAGAGTTTCTTATACTCACGATATAAGGCTTTGATACTTAGTGTGAGATAGTGGCGTAGCATGCCTTGGAGGGGCCTTATAGTAATATTAGTTGGGGGCCCAAATGAATGATAAGATTAATTAAATAAATACACCCATCAGTCACATACATAGTTCTAACCCCACATTAAGATACGAGTCTTGTGTCGTGGGTATCAGAAACCACGAGAGAATTTTCAGTCTCACAAACACCCAGACCCGAAATAAATACTTGTGGATCACACAAACATTTGTCTCGGTGCGGGGATCGAACCCGCGGCCTTTCGTTTCGCAAGTTGGTGTTTAGCCAACTGCGCCACGGGGCTGTCCATGGAAGTACCGTCACTGGTGTGTATGTATGTACATATGTAAGTATGTATGAATGTATATACATTCATACGTATGTATATAAATTGGTATGTCATAAAATTCAGGCGTAAAAGCATGTATGTACTAGTTCCCCACTCCGAATGAACCCTAAAAAGCCTCCTCGCTCGGCTACATCAACAATAGAGCGGAGTATTTGATATGAGTTGAATGGACGAGCGTTTATTGCACAAAGCTAGGAATCGACAGCGGCCGCCCTGTCAGGTATTGTCCGAATTTGAGGCGGCCAATACCGTCTTTCATTACGTCATGTCTCCGACGCGAACGGGTTCAGCTTCCTTGCCAATATCACGGGTCATTTCTAAGAGTTGTATGGTCTCTATGGAAACGTTGGATTCGAGTCATGTTACTCTCTTGTTGGTATAGCAAGATAAATACTTTACTCTTAAGGAGAAGGATTCACGGTTGAACATATTATAGTTCTGATTTTGAGCAACTCTTTTGTTGCCGGTATGGGGATCTCACCTCAATATTGATATCTTATATATTTAAATGAGCAATTCTTGTATATATCGTCATCGTCATCGTCATCAGCCCAAATACGTCCCACTGCTGGGCACGGGCCTCCTCTACAACTGAGAGGGTTTAGGCCTTGTATATATATGTATATATAATTGGAATCTCGGAATCGGCTCCAACGATTTTCATAAAATTTAGTATATAGGGGGTTTCGGGGGCGATAAATCGATCTAGCTAGGAATCATTTTTAGAAAATGTCATTTGGAAGAAAAATAACAAAAATCAACTGAAAAATAGGACTCTTCCTGACATCTATTGGCGAATAATAATACTATTTTTTGTGAGCAACTAATTGCTTTAACGACACAACAGCAGATGGCGTTGTTAAGTAAAATTATTCGTATTTCATCATTTTATTAGTAATTCGTACTTAAATATAATTTCCAAAAAACACAATTTAAAAAAAACAAAATTCCGAGCAAAGCTCGGTCATCCAGGTACTATCTATAATACGTCATAGATTAGCCAACTGCGCTACGAAGTGATTTAAACCCAATAACACTTTGCCCGACCCGGGAATCGAACCCAGGACCTCTAGATCGCTCGGCACATACTTGTACCGCGAGACCACGAGGCAGTCATTAAAAATAAATTAATGTAAATGATCCAAAGGAAATAGCGAAGCAAAGGCACGGCTATCCCTTATTACTCAAAGCAGTTGTACCGACATATTTACGGTATTTACAGTCAAATCCCTAAAAGAGACGCACTAGTGCGAATTTATACTTTACATCTTTACCGTTTATTTTTATTTTTATTTTATTTTATTTACACTTTATACAAATTAAATACTTGTAAAGGTGGACTTATTGCCTAAGGAATTCTCTGCCAGTCGAATCTTGGGTGATGCAGAGATGATGCATAGTAGGTGTGCAAATAAAATAATTAATAAACATACACAGACACATATACACAAACCTATATATTTTTGACAAAGAAAAAAGGAATGAAAATGAAATAGTAGTTATAATAGTAAATATATAAATATTATATGTATATACTGCCTCGTGGTCTCGCGGTACAAGTATGTGCCGTGTGATCTAGAGGTCCTGGGTTCGATTCCCGGGTCGGGCAAAGTGTTATTGGCTTTTTCCATTAGGAAATTCTCAGTAACAGCACGGAGTCTGGAAATGTGCCCGAAAAACGGCAATAGGCTCGCCCCCTATTACGTGGGACTGATACATATCTGGCGAAATGTGGGTGCAGAAATGCACCTCTGCCTACCCCTTCGGGGAATACAGGCGTGAGTTTATGTACGTATGTATGTATATAAATAAACACCAAAATACTTGCACAATAAATACAAAAATACTACTACCTAGTTATATGTTTATAGTTATATGTCATATTACCCAATTGCAAAGGAAATTCAATCAGTATAAATTGAATTAACTCAGGTAAACAGTAATCAACCATCCTTACAAATGAATTACTTTGTCGCTTGCATTCCGCTTGATGGCAATTTTAAAAGTTAATTGAAAAACTGTTCATTATGTTAATTACCACGTTGGGAAGTTGAATTTGCAGTTGTTACGTCGTAGTGATGTCCTTCGACAGCCGAGTATCGATTATCGATGAACTAAAAGCATTTTAAATATGTCGAAGCTCTTGGAGTTCTGTTTTCCATTACGACGTCGGCTTTTTGGTCGTTAAAATGTAATTTAGTTTGTTGTCGTATGTGTTTGTATCACGATATGAAATGACAGTGTCCAAAGTACATTAAATAAGTATTTGTTAAATGTGTTTTTCATTACTTGTTAACTATTTGAATACTATCATCCCTTGGTTTAGTCTAATAGCCTTCACAACTGAAAGGACTTACAGCTCTCGGATAACTACACATTTAAGATGTGATAGGGTTAATTACGGAAATAAGTTCTCGCTTGCATCCCTGAAGTAGTGGGCAGAGATGCATATACACTGTTGTATCGCCCATTTTATTTTTATTCCAACGTGTTACAGATTGACCATATAACCGTTTACAATGTATATTTTCGGATTGTACTAAGCATTAACGTAAGATTCTGAAAAAAAATTCTGACTCATGAATCTAATTCAAGGCACACAATCGATAATAGGTTAGTTTAGTAGTGATGGCCTCGAGGTTTAGGCGCGCAATTGAGTAGTTCGGTGGTCGCAGCTTCAAGCCCCAGGCACACACCTCTAACTTTTCGAAGTTAGGTGTTTATTCATAATGAATTATCGTGTACTTTAACGGTGAAGAAAAACACGAGGAAACCTGCTCACCTAAAAAGTTTTATTTCTTAGGTGTGTAGTCCGTCAACCCGCACTAGGCTAGCGTGGTGGATTAGGGCATAAAACCCTCTCAGATATAAAGGAGGCCAGTGCCCAGCAGTGGGCCGTATATGGGCTGATGATGAATTGATAATATCTCCAAGACTAATATCGAGTGTTGCCCACAGCTAGGTGGCACAGTGCGCGCCATGCGGAAGCGTTTCAAATGTTTCACGCGTAACTTCTGTTTAACGGCTGAAGTTAACTGTACTAGTTTTACTTTCCAGCTTTTAAATGCCACATTTTACTGCTTTCTCGAGCAAAGTGTAACCTCTGTTCGTCGTTTCATATGTTTTTGTTGATCTGCGTATATATGGCGACGTAAAAGTTAGACTAATTAATATTTTATTTATTTATTTAATTTATTTATTATACTTTTTTGTACACTATAATATACTTAACTTAATATATCATAAATAACTAACTTAACTTAATGTAACATAAATAACAAGCAACTATGAGAAGAACTAATAATATATATATAGCTACAACAGGCGGTCTTATCGCTAGCTGCGATTTCTTCCAGACAACCCATGGTACCGGAATGAAAAGTTGTAGTTGTGGCAGTTGTTGTGGAAAAATACATATAAATAATATATAAATTGCATATACATATACATACATACATATATAAAAACATACTATATACATACACATACATAAATATAATAATAAAAAAATAGGACATTTAAATTTTAGAGTAGTGAGCTCTGAGAAGCCTTTTATTTATTATTAAGTACTTTTACTGGACAGTAAGCAAGAGTTAAAAGAGACACTAGTGTAGAGATTAGACATATGTATGTATATGAAATTGACTTATAGTTATTTATAAACGAGTAGATTAAATTGTTATGGAAAACTGCCTCTTGGTCTCGCGATATAAGTGTGTGCCGTGCCATCTAAAGGATTTGATTCCCGGGTCGGGCAAAGTGTTATTCCCCTCCAATCTGTGTCCCTTGTTACGTGGAACGAAAACACAATTAGCCTTCGGAGAATACAGGCGTTAGTAAATAAATAAATAAATACACCTAACAGTCACATACATAGTTCTGACCCCACACTAGAATACAAGTCCTGTGTCATGGGTATCAGAAACTATGAGAGACTTTTCGGTCTCACAAACACCCAGACCCGAAAACAAATATTCGTGGATCACACAAACATTTGTCTCGATGTGGGGATTGAATCCGCGGTCTCTCGTTTCGCAAACTGCCAACTGTTTAGCCAACTGCGCCACGGGTCTGTCAGACGTAAGAAATAAATTAAAAAGTCAATTGGGTACGAAAATACTGTGATTCGGAGAAAGGAAAGTCTTATTTTTATCAGATCGGAGTCCCTCGAATTTACTTAAGATTCGTATCATGTTCTAGACTTCTTAATCAGCTATTAAATTCGGCTCGCGTTGGATAAAATAATAAAACATTTAAGAGTAATAATAATCGCTTATGTTGTTGCACGTTGTAAAACGAGGAACGGTGAGGTACCTAATGACGGACAGTTTTTGATTAAAATAATAATTGGATATAGCCTTCAAGCTTACTCTGAGTAATATATGATACATCAACACTAACAAAATCAAAAAATAGACGCAAAAGCGTTTTGTGCGATTGAGACACCATCTTTAAATCAGTTGGATTAGATCGCAGCCTAATCTGACTTCGGAATGGCTCTACTTCTTCAGTATGGCGATGAAAAGATATTATACAGGGTATAAAGAGACCATGATTGAAATTTAAGAAACGTAATAGTAGCTATTACAAAAACGTTGACGTTAAAAAAAATATACTTTGGTAGTTCGTCATCAGCCCAAATACGTCCCACTGCTGAGCACGGGCCTCCTCTACAACTGAGAGGGTTTAGGCCTTAGTCCACCACGCTGGCCTAGTGCGGGTTGGCGGACTACACACCTAAGAAAGTCCTAAGAACTTTTAGGTGTGCCGGTTTTATCACGATGTTTTCCTTCACCGTTAAAGCATGTGATAATTAATTGTGAATACACACATAACTTCGAAAAGTCAGAGGTGTGTGCCTGGGGTTTGAACCTGCGACCGCCGAAATTCTGGACCACGCGCCTAAACCTCGAGGCCATCACTGCTTTCACTATGGTAGTTACGAAAACTTTTTTTTTGTTTTTAGCGTCAATGTGTTTGTAATCATCGTAGCTGTTACCTGCCTTAGTTTTTGATCATGGTATTTTACACCCTAGATATCCTTACCCTTTTTAGTCATTAACAAAAACTCAACAAATCGATCCCAATCGCGCACAATGGCGGTATCAATCGGAAAAACTGGCGACGGCTCAATCCATTAGCGGGCGACGCCATCTTATCGTGTGATCTTAATGTGTTCTCTCATTTCGCTCTCACTAGAGGGTTGCTACAGGCGAAAAATGTTTTGTCGGTGTTTTGTTTGAAGTATTGTGAAGTGTGGAATTCCGGAATCAACTATTGTGTGACCAAGGACAAATGATACGAGAAAATCGTCAAAAGGAAATAGCGTGTTGATATATTAATAATAATAATCTTTACGACCTGTACATGAAAATCAATATGCAAAATTTATTAAAACAGTAAATTTACTTTGGGATCCGAAATTTTGCCTAAGTAGTTATGTTTATAGCAGTGGCAGTACCTACTTCCATAGAAGCCCAAAAGCGTTAGACGTTGATTGTGTAATGTCTAGTTTATAATTGTTTCTTGTGGAGTCCGGATATTCTCATTTATATGTCAAATTGCTTTTGTTAAATAAACATTTTAAGCTTAAAGTTTATTATTCGGAATTTTTTAAGGTAAGCTTAGCTTTTGGGCTTATAGTACATACATATTATATTATAGTACTCAATATAAAAAAAAACCCTGATTAAGTCATATCTCCAGGGTCTTCATCTACGTTGGCTTCACTCAAATGTCATTACGGTTGAAAAAATCTAGCCATTTTAAAACAGCCGACGAACGTAAATTTGAAACTGAATGACAACTAAAAATAAAAAAGGAACTTTAAAACTGCGCATCCCAATTTACTTCGGCGCGTCAAAAATTCCCATACGCAATACAATAGATTCAATTTGCAAAATCCCGAACGGCGTCATAAGTCGCCGTTGCGTTGGCAACACTGATAACGTCCGGTGACGTTCCATTTTCGAATGTCCGTGAATATTGGACTGCCGAATTTTAAATTGAATTTCTGTGTACAGGACGCGTTCACACCGCGGCCTGACGCGTTGCAAATAGGGATGCTACCGTGTCTGATTTTGGGGATTTAATTCGATTGTGATATGGTATCGATTGTATAATATATTATTGTATAATATTTTAATACTTATGATGTATTAATTAGCTGCTAATCGTGCAGACGCGTAGACGGCATCGTAAACGGGTATGCTGCTTAATTAGTTTTTATATAAATGTTTGATTAGAAGAAGAGATGGATGGAGTGCGTAAGGGAAGATATGAAAGAAAAAGGGGTGAATGAAGACATGACAGCTGATAAGGGTTGTTTGGAAGGATAAAATGTACTGCGCCGACCCCAAATAGAATTGAGAACAGGAGGATGATGATGATAAATATTTGATCACTAAATCGGTGTAGTGGCTACGGAGCTACTGACATAGCCGTGGAAGTTGCGAGTTTAGTCCCTACAAGAAACGATGTCACATAATGTAACAGTTTTGTATTTGTACCCATCTTAAAGAAAAAATAATCAAATGAAAGAATGCTAAGACCCGGGATTGTTACATTTAATTATCCTCACTAGTTGTAACTGGTGGTTATGGGATATTTGTATTCTCTATTAAAAAAAAATAACTTGTGTGCAATTCACACGTGACAGTAGTGAAACCTTCAAAATTTTTGGCTTCAAGATAAAAATAAATTTTATGGCTGCGTTCTTTACACTATTATATAGTTGCCAAGTATATTAACGGTAAAACCTTTACTAAAATGTGTCTGTCTCTTTTTACTGTCGCTTTTCCGTTTCTTCGATTTTCAAATCACAAGGAGGCTAAAGAAGTTTTCACTTCAAAATGTTTTATTTAAGCATCAAACCCGCGATCATACCAAGCGTTCCTCTCCGACATAACCAAACCTGTCACATCCAAAGTACGGTTTAATGAATCACATAAAAGGAGGTACAATATAAATCTTCGTACGTACGGCGCAGAATCCTTCGCGCGCGAGATAAACTCTCCTGGTTTTTGACTGCGGGAACTTATGATCGATGATGTCGCTATATTTTTAAAAGAATATTTTTTTCTTAAAACCTTCTTTAATCGAGGTGTGAAGAAGCAATCGAGGAGGTTGGCACGGTTGTGTTTATCATGATTGTGTGTGTACCATACCTATAAAAAAGTAAAAAAAAAAATATTCATTGTCTCTTGCCAGCCAGTACTTATTGGTAGGTAGGTAGGTACACCCAACAGTCACATACATAGTTCTGATCCCACACTAAGATACAAGTCTTGTGTCGTGGGTATCAGAAACTACGAGAGACTTCGGTCTCACATACACCCAGACCCGAAACAAATATTTGTGGATCATACAAACATTTGTCTCGGTGCGGGAATCGAACCCGCGGCCTCTCGTTTCGCAAGCAGGTGTCTAGCCAACACGTTAAAAATACATACATCCATAAACTCACGCCTGTTTTCTCCAATGGGGTAGGCAGAGGTGCATGTCTGCACCCACATTTCGCCAGCTATGTATCAGTCCTAAGTAATAGGTGGCGAGCCTATTTTTTTTTTGCCGGTTTTCGGGCACATTTCTAGACTCCATGCTGTTACTGAGAATTTCCTAATGGAAAAAAGCCAATAACACTTTGCCAGACCCGGGAATCGAACCCAGGACCTCTAGGTCCCACGGCACATACTTGTACCGCGAGACTACGAGGTAGTCAACGTTAAAAATAATGAAGTTATATTATATAGTCGGTTGTCGGTCAGAGTTGCTGACGTCACATATTTCAAAAACATTTCAAAGCCCCTTTTCCTTCGACATATATGTTATAAATAAAATCTAACTTGCTTCATAAGAAGTTTTCTTGTATGAAAGAAATCTATGTTAAATGAAGCTTCGCGTTCATTGAGAAAATAATAATAATAATAAATAAATACACCCAACAGTCACATACATAGTTCTGACCCCACATTAAGATACAAGTCTTGTGTCATGGGTATCAGAAACTACGAGAGACTTTTCGGTCTCACAAACACCCAGACCCGAAACAAATATTTGTGGATCACACAAACATTTGTCTCGGAGCGGGGATCGAACCCGCGGCCTCTCGTTTCGCAAGCTGGTGTCTAGCCAACTGCGCCACGGGGCTGTCAATATGCTGATAATTACACGAAGGATGCTCTTTAGGTTTGAATCCTGTATCGGGGTCAAGTGTTCTTGGTACGTCTTACAACTTCCTCTATAAATAAAGCCTTTTTATTATTGTATAAAATATTTTTTATGACGTCAGCATATTGAGTAGTTATTATACCTATGTGAGTAAAAAAATAATATTATTTTCGTTACTGAATGGTATAATATCTGTATAACATATAGTACATCGATGTATCTCCATGTTAGATCATTAAATACCAAATATAGCTATAGCTCAATACTAAATTAAATATTATTGGCCAAACGTGAATCTAGAAACTCAACTCATCTGCCTATCCGTGGCGAGACTTCCATAGAAGCCCAAAATAGTTAAACGTTAATTGTGTATTGTCTAGTTTATATTTGCTTATTATGGGGTCTTTATTTAACAAATTGCTTTAGTTAAATAAAGATTTAAAGCTTAAAAATTATTATTTGGAATTTTAAAAGGCTAACTGGGCTTCTGGGCTTCTATGGAAGTACCGCCACTGCTGCCTATCCATGTGTGAATCATACGATTAGCTAACGTGTTGATGGTGACTTATTACAAACCACATACAGTGAAAATAATATTTGAATTAACATATTCGTAGCTGCGAATTGGGGTGTAACATCACTAGTGTGTTATTTGATTAATATCATTTCGGGACTCGAAAAGCTGTATGCACAGATCAATTGGCGTTTATGTCGATTTGATTTTAGATAAAAATTATTTCAAATAAGGTCTTACGGAAACTGATTTTTGCAATTCATGGAATTAACAATTAAAAGACAAATTCTTACTCAGCCATTTGATGTATAGACTAGTTTTTAGCAACACAAAACTAAGGTAAGATGGATCTAGTTAATTTTAAATGCTAAGCTGTTTGCTTGTATAATATAATATAATGGATAATCGTATCTGCCCGGATAGCAACCATCATAAATAATTAATAGTAAAATTTCGCGTTCTCTGTATAATCAGTTACATAATAGACACAAATATGTTAACTAGTGAGACATACAATTTATGATTCACACAAATATATGTCTCTGTCGATTTGAGTACTCAGTCTTTCATATGACAGACGACTCTTAATCGAAGTTTTCAAGCGAACTAAAAGAATGTTTTCACCAAAAAAAAATATTTTATAGTAGTTATGTAAAACAATATAGGAATATTTATCATGTTTAGCGCAAGGTAAATTTATATCTAAATGATTAAAACATACTTATATAAAATCTTCTTAAAAAGATTTCGATTATAAACGAAATTTAATATATCTTCTTTTGTCCCTAAGGTAAGAAAATATTATAATTAACATTTAATCAATATGCAAATTTGATTGTCATTATATACAGCTATCTCTCAATACAACAACATCTAGTTTACCTCAATACTTTTATCTCAAGTCTCGGGGCAAGTAAAACCAGCATTACGACGTTAGTGTAAACGCTTCGATTTATTTCAACGTAGAAGGGGTTGTTTTTGAGCTGAAAAATTACGGCACTCGTATTCGAGCATTGTTCTGCGATCGAGGCTCTGAGTGCTCGGGGTTTGAGGGATCTGGCCTCTTGTAAATAAACGACCGAGCCCCCGGCGCGGGGCGGTGGCGTATTTAATAGTGTTTTTCCTTTCCAAAGAAATTTATACGCGAAATTACGCAATTACATGTAGTGTTATTATTGTTGTTGTTATAGAAAGAACTAATACAAGTTTTATTTATTATTTTTAAGGTTTATTTGCTGAATAATTCCAGAAATACGTAACAAAAGATAAATAAACAATTATTTATACTAATAATAATAAAACTACGGTGAGTAAAGTGTTGTAAAATCAAAATTTTGTAACAACAAAAATGCTCCACGTGTTACAATACGTACCGTTGCTCTACGATACTGCTACGCGTGGGCGTAGGCGGCTACGAGCTTGGCGGCAAGCTACGAACGTAGTACTACGAAGGCGTGGCTGCGTCAGCTGATCCGCTCCGACATTTTGTTTTGACTATCGTAACGTCATATAGTAAACATATTTAATGTGCTGGAATAATTAGTGGTGTCCAATAAAATTAGAATAAAATGTTATTATTAACACATCTTCTTAATTTTACTTAAAGCATGCGTTTTTGCATGTATTTGCATCAAAATAAATTAACATTTTAAACGGGTTTTATTTATTAAGTGTACTGATACTATATATGTATACGTGTATTTTTTCACTTAACACATACAATGAAGTTTTTTTTTAATAATTACAAACATACAACGGTAAAACCTAAACAGCTGCGAAAAATTAAATGATTTTTTTTATCTAAAAAAATAATAATATGTGTATAATTATGAACAACAGAAGGCTCAAGTTAAAACCTTAAAATCATATCGAGTTGTAGAATAAGTACAATGCCATTAACCTCTGCGAAAATACAGGCGTAAAGGATATAATAATATTAAACATTTTCTTTTTAATTATAATCATTAATTAATTTTCTCATTTGTTTCTTGCCAGTCTCCATTCCATTTGGCCTACATTGCATTTACTATCTAGTGCCAATTTTGCCATGACAGAATAAAAAAAAAAAAAATTCGTCAGCCGAAAATCTATTATGGATGTCTCACTAGAAGGCTTCAATACACCACCCTTATATCTGATACATAAAATCTGATCCCAAATTTCATTTATAATATCTTAAACTATACTCAGTTTAAACGTCTCCATCTCAAGCCATCCTGTAGAATAGAATTATCAAAACACACACATCAGGTGCAGTACAATGAAGCGGATCGGCTTAGTCTCGAGTCGGCGCGCTATCGATGCGTGAACAGATAACAGACAATACTATATCACCTAACTGATACCGACAAGGAATTTGTTCAACAACACGTTAATAGACAAATGGCGGGCTTAGAAGACGAATACTGTATATTGTATATTGGAGCTTATATTATTATGTCTTGTGATCATTAAATAAAAATTTACTTTGCCTAATACGCAAGGACCGCACATTGTATGTAGGCCAATAATGAAATAGTTTGGCAGTTTTTAATGTTTAAATTTATCTTGTCTAGACTGATAAAAAAATGTTTTTTAATGATCAGCTTAAATATATATAATGGGATTAACATCACCCGTATAAAAAATGAAGGCTACCTCAGAAATAAAATATATATTATATAGTTATTATATCGAAAAACTTAGAATTGGGCTTATTCCAAAACGTTTCTTGCGTAAGTGAAAATGGGGATTTTTTATCGTTCATTGAGCATAGTTACACCCGGCTGTTAGTAATATTTTGAATTCAGAAAAAAACCAGACAGAGAGATATACATACGTTTAGGGTATCAGGGAGCACGACAAACTTTTCGGTTCCAAAAACACCCACACAAAACACATGTCCCAGTTCTGTGATCAAATCAGTTATCTCCATTTTTACAAGTTAGTTTCCAAACTTACTTACCCTTTCGTTTATATTCGTAAATTTTTCCTCGTTAGTCGGAAAACTTGAACTAATGAAAAGATGCTCTCCATAATGCCTGAAGGGTTTTAATCAAAATCTGTCGCAGTCCATTTCGTTGGAGAAAAGTCGTGGAGACATAATTCTTGCACCTGCTTTAAAAGCCTTGGCGCGTATTGTGCTCAGCAAAAACACCCACAAACACACACCGACATAAAAAAACTCAGATTACTGTTGAAAAAAAAACTATCATTTTAGTTGTCTAGATATAATAATTATCATTTAGACCCTTTTAGATAGTCTTAGGTTTAAAGCCTAGGCACATATATTGATTTTTCACAGTAATCACGTACTTTAACGGTGAAGGAAAACATCGCGACGAAATCTTTTCTTCTAAGAGTTATTTAAAAGGAATTTTTTAAAGTAAGTTTAGTCCGAGTTACATTTCTCGATCAAATAAGTGATAACTTCATTTTAATGTTCAGTACAAAACCTATCTTACTAAACATAACTAGCTATGGAACTATATACCTGCCTCGGTTAGCCATCTCTTCTATAATTAGTTTTTTATTTTATTTTTATAATTTTTTTTTATGGAAAGAGGAGGCAAGCGAGAAAGTGAGCCACCTGATGTTAAGTGGTCAGCACCGCCCATGAACACCCATAATACCAGAGGAATCATCGGTGTGTTGCCGGCCTTTGAGGAAAATATAGGCTCTCTTCTTGAAGGCTCCTAAGTCGTATCTGTTTGGAAATACCGCCGAGGCAAGCTGATTCCATAAACCCGCACTCTAGCGTTGGTGGACTTCACATTATTATCAAATTCCTTGTGGAGTACTCTTAGGTATACGGATTTCCATATGATGTTTTCATCGCTTAAGTATGACGACAAAAAATATTTAATTTTAAATTTACATTTTTACCTTCAATTCGTATGTTTTCCTGGGCGTGTTGATGAATGATATGTTGTGATAAATGTAAGAGTAGCCAAGTTTTAACAATCGAATGGCAATAAATGACTATAATCTTCACCAGACGACACAATTAAGTCCGTTTCCGAACTAGTTATGTATGTTTGTACAAACTCATGTGGTGAGTGACGACCGCATACACGTGCTTGAAATCTCGTCACCCACTTCCACGAGTAGCGTTAAGGGATTAGCGACTCGTATCCTGTTACTTTGTACCACAAGGTCGTTGTGACTGTAATTTTCCTAGTCTACCAGATTTCCATTAGTTCGACTCACTTCAGGAATTGTGTTTTGTTTATTTAAAAATTAGCGCAAATTGCGTGCCATAACTCGTCATTTGGCAACCAAACGTATAAAAAATATTTCTCGGAAATCGAAAATTTATCCGGTGTAACTATTACAGGTAGATAGGTAACTTTTTTCAGTGGAAAGAAGGCGTGAAGGCTTAAATAACCAATATAATTTTGTAATAAACATTCAACTGGTAAAATAAAAAAATATATACGTAACTTTAGGACTTAAAAACAAAAACATTATCTGAAGTTTCTACAAATATTTTTATTGTCATGTATAATCAATATCCAAAACATAAGCCTAATTACCCATAAAAAAATCTTTACCAAAAAAATATATCTCACAAACGCCTTCCCAAAATTCGGTACACAAATCCTTTAGCAGTTTTTTATGTGAAGGTGTGTGGGGGGCGCGGCGTGGGCTGAGGTGCTGAGGTGTGGAGGTGAGGGCTGCGAGGTGGCGGTGTGGCGCGGGGGTGGCCGCGGGGGGTGCAGGGGTGGCAGCGGCAGCGGGGGCTCGGCCCAGACGTACGCCTACGCGCGCCGTTGCGGACGTATCGTCGCCTCGCCTCGCCACAGCGCCGCCAGCGGCTGGGCCGCGCGCCCGCCGCGCCGTCTGTACCACTCGCAAACCGCGCATCAAACAACCGCGACACGCATCTGTGCTCACCAGTGCGGTAAGTTTAGTCAAATATGTCTTTTTACCTTCGATCAAATATACACTAGATTGAGGATCGCGAACAAAATCACTTGTCTTAAGTGGCCGAGGTTGCTTATACTTACACATTTGTGTTTCGTACTAAAATGTATAGTAAAAAGTATTAAAATGTAAACAACTTCAGGTAACAATAAACTTTAATTCTTTACAATAAGATTTAACATAGCTTATAATATATTTACATTTAAGACGTTATGTCATTGAAGAAGAGGATATAAAAATGCCATTTTAAAAGAAAGTCCGTTATAAATGAGCACAAATATTCTAAAATAAAACGACACGGTTAGGCAATAAGATTGAAAATAATTTTTGACATTCGGCGCTCACGCTGTTTTAGAACTAAATAGTTTTTGAAGCGTCCACTTCGAACATAGTCATTATAGAAAGACATAGAGTGGCTGTTTTTTGTTATGTTTAGCCTTACTTCGTAAGTGTATAATATTCGGTTATATTATGTAGCAAAAGTAGAAATCGTTGTTGATCACGCCACAGGTTTTGGTATCGAGAAATAATAATTAAAATGAAAACTGCAATTAAAAAAGTTAAAAGATTTTTTTTAAATATATTTTTTTTATACACCCAACAGTCACATACATAGTTCTGATCCCACACTTAGATACAAGTCTATTGTCGTAGGTATCAGAAACATTTGTCTCGGAGCGGGATAGAACCCGCGGCCTCTCGTTTCGCAAGCTGGTGTCTAGCCAAATGTGCCACGGGGCTATCAAATATTATAATTTAAATCATTATGCTCAGACATTTAGGTACGCACACACACTAAGTTATCCTTTTAATTACCATGAAATAAATTAAAGTAAAATAAATTTCTAAGACGCTTATTCACTTTTTGTTAATTATGTTTTTTTTCGAATTCCCCGAGTATAATTTTGCGGCACGTTGTCAATTGTTGTTTTAAGAATTTTTTTCTTGGTGTGTCACATAAACATGTCACATCTGATATAAAAGCTTCAAGAGTTTTGAAGGAAACTACATCATTCTGAGGAATACCGCGTTTTCCTGCAGAGTCCACATAAGTAGTTTTTGTGGGTGTGGCCTGTAAAAACGAACTAGTTATGGGAAGGTTGATAAACTTAATAAAAAAAATACAATTAATGTCGTATAAACATTCTTTATATATAATTTTATATTACCTGATTTGATCATTCATTTGTCAGGTTGGAACAATCACGTACCTACTTGCACTTTATTTGCAAACTCATGAACCTACAAATTGCGAAATATTAATGAATAATATAAAACCTATATAGAAGACATAACCGTTGCATAGTATTTTAAATACTTTGTTGTATTTACCTGCAATTTAGGCATCGCTGTTTTTAGTAACCTACGCCTTTGTATAAGATCCACGTAATAGGAGACGAGCCTATTGCCGTTTTTCGGGCAGAAATTCCTAATGGAAAAACCCAATAACACTTTGCCCGACCCGGGAATCGAACCCAGGACCCCTAGATCGCACGGCACATACTTGTGCCGCGAGACCACGAGGCAGTCGCGCCTTTGTGTATTGCCCGTTATATCCATTTTATCAAAATGCAAAGAGCATATTATTGATTTTTTACAAGGCTTGTAAAATTCTTCTCCTCGTTCTCTTGCAACTATTGATACACATTCTGCACAGCGAAATGGATTGCTAGGGAAACTAAAAAAAAGGCTAGTTCTACTCAACCCCATTCTTGTTCCAGTATAACCAATTTTGGACATAGGTTGGCGCATTGTATCAAACATTGGTGAAACAATAATATTATTTGTCAATTTGCTCATATTTATGTCTAATTCTTTATTTGTATTTTAAAAATAAATATTTATTGACATAAACTTGCCGAAAACAAGATATTCCCTCCGATTTTTTTGTATTCCGATGATTATTTTCACAACTTTTAAACGCGCACTGCGGCATGTTGACGTGTTAGCGTTGGCGACGATTGGACCATACTGATTTGAAATAAGACCACATTTTTTGTTGTGCTCTTATTTTTCGGGCCGTTTTTGAAGCGCTCATCGGAAATCTAGTATATATTTGATCGAAGCTTTTTACTATGTTATTTTTGCCAATTTTTTTTTTTTAAATTGTGTTTTAATTTTTTTTCAGTCGAGAATTATCTTTTTATTTTTTTTCGGAGTGTTTTGATTTTAATTTTACATTGAGTAAAATGTTACTGTTGCCATATTTAAGTGAAATGTTTTTTTTTTTTTTTGTTTTGGTTATTTATTATTTTTACTGGTATATATGTATATGTAGGAGCCTATATACTCGTATATATTTTTAAGTAATGATTATGTTTGGAAAAGTTTTAAGCATTTTGAAAACTATTTTGACACGTACTACGTAATTTTTTTATACCGTGACTAACAAACAACTCCGCACATGATAGAAAGTGCGGTGTTCCAAAAAAAACGTCAACGCAAAAAACGAATAACTACACCTCACCTCACCGGTCATCACAATTATTTTGCCTAATATTTTGTGTCCTGAAATATTCAGATGTAATAAATTGAGGGTATAATAAATTCCCGCGTGGCTACTATTTAATTTATTAAGTTAATAGCTTTCTTTCCTCGAGACGTGAGCGAGCCCGGACCACCTGTTCTTATTTAATTCCTCAATTTAGCGGTCTAGATTTTCCGCGCGTTTCTAATTTATTTTTTACTCTTACAAAAAATTACGCAAGCCTCATATTTATGGTTGCGCATGGATTAAAAATTGGTTTCGTTAATAAAAGCAATATACTTAAATAAGACATTAAAATAATGTCGGTAACAACAAACACGAATTTATTAAATTATTAAGATGTAATTATAAAAAAAATATTCATTTGAATAAGAAATTAAAACTTTATAACTAAACGTACTAACTAACTAAACGTGTTGAATTAATAAATAAATAAATAACTACAATTAATAAAATGAAAAAACAATTTACTATTATACATTTTTAATAATTTTCTTATTTTTTGTAATAATTTCGCGTCGCTCAACGCTCTGTTTGGACAGCATAGTTCTCATTAGGTGTGCTCTTGTCACTTTGTGTACTAAAATGTTTCAAGTAAAAAATTCGAATCGATAGATCAATTAGAGTACAAGTAGAAAAGCTTTTTGTCCTTATTAACTTACAAGGACGTCAAAGGCTCAACAATCGAAATGATGTTAACGAACCTTCTTAATACTTTACTGGTTCTGTAAAGTAACAAAGCGCACCTCCTTATCATCGTAAGTACCTACTTGTTCATCATGTAAAATGATTATTCATCATTCGGTGAACAATTTATTTCAATTATGTTTCTCCGAATAAATAATAAATATGCTAATGCTACAAGGTATAACGAATACTAGCAAAATTTTACTTATATCGAATTATTCAAAAGGACGATGACGATCTTGCGTAATAGTGGTCGCGTCTTCGAATCCAAAGCATAACTACTGTTTAAATATTTATGCTGCAAATATTCCCATATTACGGACTTTATCGGATAAAATCACCAAATATTTGTTTTGTTTCGAAATATTATTGAGATATGAAAAAAAAAATCAGCAATACATACATACATAAACTCACGCCTGTATTCCCCGAAGGGGTAGGCAGAGGTGCATTTCTACACCCACATTTCGCCAGGTATGTATCAGTCAGTGCGAGCCTATTGCCGTTTTTCGGGCACAATTCCAGACTTCGTGCTGCTACTGAGAATTTCCTATTGGAAAAACCCAATAACACTTTGCCCGACCCGGGAATCGAACACAGGACCTCTAGATCGCTTGGCACATACTTGTACCACGAGACCACGAGGCAGTCAAATCAGCAATATAAATAAAAATAAAATTAGTTTATGTTAGTTCCGACTTAACTCCGAGCTGATTTTGGTGGGAATTTTTATGACAATTAAAATGTATTTTAATAATACTTTTTATGACTGCCCCGTGGTCTCGCAGCAGAATTATGTGCCTTGCGATCTAGGAGACCCTGGTTCGATTGCCGGATCGGGCATAGTGTTTTTGGGTTTTTTCCAGTAGGAAATTCTCAGTAGCAGCACTGAGACTCGAAATGTGAGACTGATACATACCTGGTGAAATGCGGGTGCAAAATTCATCTCTGCCTACCCTTTCAGGAAGTACAGGCGTGAGGTTATGTATGTATAAATGCAATTAATAATAATTCAATTTTGCAAGCAATAACTTGTATATAAATACATAAATACAATAATTGTAATAGCTCTGATTCTGACTTTTATGTCTTATAATTAGAACCTGCGACCTCGACCAACGACTTCGTTAGTCCAATCAAGTGTGAGGCTGTCAATTCTATTTATTAATTTATGGAAAAACAAATAATAAACTTAATTTTAATGTTAAACATTTATAATTGGGTTCAACATAGTTTACTCAAAGAATACCATAATAAAATTCCGCTGAAATCTGTGACTATAATTTCAAGAAATACCTAACAAATTGAATTTTGAATTGCAAAATCTGTTGCGAATGATCTGAACGCTGTCTTCTTATTATTCGCGGAAATGTTAGCGGTTATTAAACCTGGACAATCCTCCTTTGCTCTTTGTTGTCTCTTTTGAATATTTACTTCAATAGTATCTGGAATCGGGATGTATCCGTGAGGTCATTGGCTTTGGAACCCATATTTTACTTGAACGAAGGTGTTAAGCCGCCTTTCTAATGCTACGAGGGTACGTCGATATCACTGGCCTATTTTAATTCAACCATAATTAAATTAAGTTCAGTTAATTATGACGATAAAATTATTGATGGCCTCGACTTCGAGGTTTAGGCGCGCGGTCGAAAAATTCTTAAGAATTTCTTAGGTGAGTAGTCCGCCAATCCGTATTAGGCAAGCGTGGTGGACTAAGGGCTTAACCCTTGAGATCGAGCATGATTTAGATGAGTACCGGCAAAAAAACTTGTCTAATTATTGTCCTGCCAAGTACTGTACGGCATTTGCTGCTGAAAGCTTTTTCGTATTCCTTCACTTCTTGCTACTAAGAATTTTCTGCTCTAATTTAAGCCCTTGATTTTTCTGTCTCAAGCTTCATGTACTCTGGTGATATTTTTTAAGTCTAAACATTTTAAAGGAATATCAAATACCAAAATACCCATGAAATTCCGTTTTAATCCTAAATTAGCAACTACTGGTGGCAATAAACATTAAAAAATGCTAATGTACGAGACCGTGTGTTCGGTCTCCGCTTACGTGAAATATTAAACTCGTAAAGCCGCCGCCTCGTCGGATTATGAACCAATTTCGGAACTTTGAAATGACCGTGTGTAGATTTTTATACAGTCGCTAGGCGTAATAACCACTGTATCATGAAACATGATACTTAGAACAAGATTTAGAACTTATCCGTTACACTAGGAAGAATCTATTGAAATGGTGAGAAGTTGTATGAACGTTTTTATGGCAAAGAAGGAATTGGTGGACAGATTGACACTAGAAATTTGAAGAAAGCAGCTTTGTTTATTATTTGAGATGATGCTTTGAGTTGAAAAGACCAATGAAGATCGCAAGACATTCTTGTACCTATGTGAAACTATATTTTCTTTCCGAGATTACCCAACGCATAACCGGTTATATTAAGGACGATGAAGTTGTTGTTAATTAAACGCCAGATTTTGAAACAAGAATTTGCAAGGTCGATGACTTAAGAAAGAAAAGTGAAGGCTCTAATTTTTCGTCTTTACAGTGTAAAGTCTTAATAACTAAGAAAGCAAAAGCCGCAGAGGAATATTCCCAAAGGGAAAGTCTGGAAGATTCTTATGTCAAGAAACATAGTACGAGGAGACTCGTTATTTGTTTGCGAAGTCCAACACTTTGAAGGAATACATTTCGAAACTGCTAACGAGCGACTCAGTTCCTTCCGAACGTTTATCGGGCTCGGAGCTCGTAATGTTATGCAAAATATCAACAAAGCAGTAGATTTTGCTAATAAATTAGTGTTTGAGTTTTATATACTTAGGAAGCAGATTGACGTGATGATGAGTGAGCAAAGCAAATAGCTTACAATTTTGAAGCAGTCGTATGACCTACTGGTTGAGATAGAAGAAGTAGGCGATGGAGAGAAGGGGGATTAAGTATTCCTATCAATTGTTATAGACTTGTCGTTAAATCGTGATGGCCTCGAGGTTTAGGCACGCGGTCGAGAATCTCGACGGTCGCAGGTTCAAACCCCAGGCTCACACCTCTGACTTCTCGAAATTATGTGTGTATTCTCAAATAATTATCACGTACTTTTGCGTCGAAGGAAAAGATCATGATGAAACCTGCACACCTAAAAGTTCTAAGGAATTTCTTAGGTGCGTAGTCCGTCAACACGCACTAGGTCAGCGTGGTGGACTAAGGTCTAATCCCTCTCAGTTGTAGAGGAGGCCCGTGCCCAGCAGTGGGACGTATATGGGCTGATGATGATGTTACAGACTTAGAGCATTAGATGATGCTGAAGACAAATGCACGAAGTAAGTAGAAACTTTTCAAGATCAACGCCCTAACATTGCTAAAGAGTAAGTGGCAGTGGTAGTCAAACGCTACTTCTTAAGGACTCAAAGTAATAGCAAAAACTTTAGCGTTAGAATAAAGAAGTACTAACTGAAACTGTTCCTGTTGGAAGTAATAAAGCGTGTTGTACTACTATTTATTTACCAAGCCTGGATGTAGAGGATAATACAGTGGAGTTAACAGCTCCGTGCCAACAAGTGGCCGCGCCAGCAGAAACTTCGCTAAACTTTATAATTACGAGTGCAACGAACTACTTTTGACTTGTTGTGATAAAGCTAATGAATGGGCAGATTTGCTACATCAAAAGAGCCATTGATTAAGTCTATTAGAGTTGCGGATTACACCGTCTCCAATTCCAGTTCTCATTGTTTGCTAATCTTTACGTGCATAATTACAGATCTTGAATTTCAGATTTGAATTCGTAATTGTATCAAAATTTAATTAATTAGCGTATATTTACAACGTTAGTCATCTGAATTGGAATTATTATGATACATGCACGTGTGCTGTTTTATGCATTTTCAATATTATAAATAAATAAATAATAAATACACCCAACAGTCACATACATAGTTCTGACCCCACACTAAAATACAAGTCCTGTGTCGTGGATATCAGAAACTACGAGAGACTTTTCGGTCTCACAAACACCCAGACCCGAAACAAATATTTGTCGATTACACAAACATTTGTCTCGGTGCGGGGATCGAACCCGCGGCCTCTCGTTTCGCAAGCTGGTGTCTAGCCAACTGCGCCACGGGGCTGTCATTATAATAAGTAATATTACAGTAATATTATAATAACCTCGCATTGTGCTTCGATGTCTACTGATATGTTAAGATCAAAAGAATCGTATGTATATACGTTAAAGTCTATTTTTCAAAAGAGTATGCAAAGTTGTCTTAATATTAATAAGTGGCGACATTATTTCCGTTTTTTTGACATTTTTTTTGTTGTACTGCTACTAAATTTTCCTAATGAAGATATTCGATAAAACTGCTCGACCTAGAGTTCGCATTCAGGACCTATCGAAAATGATTGCAACTTTAGCCGCGGTACTAATGAGAGACTCACTCAATAATTTTCTATATGACTATGGCGTCGGTGGATCACTTTCAAAATACTGAAAAATACTAATGGTATGGTATGGTAGCACTGTTTGTATTGCGTGGCTTCGGCTATAGGTATTGCAATCAAAAAAGTGTAATTATAAATTCATCATCATCATCAGCCCATATACGTCCCACTGCTGGGCACGGGCCTCCTCTACAACTGAGAGGGTTTAGGCCTTAGTCCACCACGCTGGCCTAGTGCGGGTTGGCGGACTACACACCTAAGAAATTCCTAAGAACTTTTAGGTGTGCAGGTTTTATCACGATGTTTTCCTTCACCGTTAAAGCAAGTGATAATTCATTGTGAATACACACATAACTTCGAAAAGTCAGAGGTGTGTGCCTGGGGTTTGAACCTGCGACCGCCGAAATTCTCGACCGCACATCTTAACCTCGAGGCCATCACTGCTTTAATTATAAATTATTTTAAAACATTGCCAAATTAAAAAAAAACAAGTTTCGCAATCCCTAATAAAAAAGTTTTTTTTATTTGCGATCACGTACAATTTAATGTTTTATATGTTTTTTTATTAAATAATATTTTATTTTTTACAAAAAAAACTTCATATATTGTATTGCCTATAATTTTCTATCAAAACCAATTCGACCAGCACACTCTCTCCAATATCTTGTTCTTGAGCGCAGCAATAATTTATGTAAGTAGCATCTGTTTGGGCGATCGATTTCATGGGCTCTATTTGGAATCGAGTGGTGTACACGGCTTGCCAACTATTCCCTAATATTCTGGTCAAATTTCACGATTTTTCAATTATTTGGATTGCCAAAGAAATAAAAAACCTTTATTTGTTTGTCTGGATATATTTATTTATGCTTTACATACAATGTATAAAGGTGAACTTAATGCTAAAGGCATTGTCTACCATTCAACCTTGTTGGTTGTTGATATAATTGTAAGTCATCGATTTTAATTAAATAGGTACAAAAAAATTGGAATTATATATTTTTTTATTGTTATTTTTTATTTATTTAGACAGGATGTAAAAGAGGTCTATGTTTAACAGTGGGATCTGATTATTGCTGAATTACCTGCATATTGATTATATTATTTTAACTTAAGTAAAAATTACCTTTCGAAATCATGTAGTGAAGGTCAATGACTACAAACCCTCTGGTTGATATTACACACGAGAATCTAGTAGAAATGTTTTTAAAACTTGGCAAGCCTATACACGCCGCAAATGATGTCAACCCACTCCAACTCAGCGAGTGTGAGCGAGACAAAAGATACAACCCAGCCAGCTGGGTCAAGTTCAAATAGGTGGTCGAATTTAATGCTCTCAACTTCGACAATAAATATTGGGTAACACGACGCAAGATGCGGAGTTACATGTTTCTGACTTGTTCAGTTCACGCTAATTGTTTTTTCAAAACTACTAATGTATATTGACGTGTCTGTCTTTATTCTTTATGTCTTACGGCAGCCTTCAAGAGTGAGAGACCGGCTATGAAAAGAGATACTTGAGTCGTATAACCGTCTAGAATTAACGTCTCGGAACCTTTATAGTTTCATCACGTCCGTCCGTCGGCTTACCTTCCAAACGGTTAGTGCTAGAAAGATGATACATATGGATATGTGCATTGTTCATTTACCACGTCGAAAACGTGCTAAATCACGAAAAAAAATTTTTGGGGTACCTCCCCGACACTTAAAGTGGGGATTTTTTTATTCTGGCATCTACCCCGTAGTGTGGGGTATTACTGCCTCGTGGTCTCGCGATACAAGTATGTGCCGTGCGATCTAGAGGTCCTGGGTTCGATTCCCGGGTCGGGCAAAGTGTTATTGGGTTTTCCATTAGGAAATTCTCGGTAACAGCACGGAGTCTGGAAATGTGCCCGAAAAACGGCAATAGGCTCGCTCCTTATTACGTGGGACTGATACATACTTGGCGAAATGTGGGTGCAGAAATGCACCTCTGCCTACCCCTTCGGGGAATACAGGCGTGAGTTTATATATGTATGTGGGGTAATATTACATAGGTCTTTTAAAAATATTGAGATGTTGCTAAATGTTTTTTTAAAATTTTGATATCCATTTGCGAGGTATTCAACTTTCAAGCGCATTTTTTTGTTAAAATAGATCAGTTCTACTGGATCTCCTCTGCTATCAAGAGGTTTAACGCGAAATTCACAACCTTCAACGCTTGCAAACCGAATCCCACAAACGCCGGTCGTTCGGATCAACGTATCAATTTTAAAGTCCCTGAAACGCTAGTCTCAACCCCACAGGCCGTTAATGATTATTTATTGTGGTGTTCATCAACATGGACGATACATCACCCGCTGCCAATACACCTGTATTGTTTCGCGTTATTGCACGCACATAAACATGATTTATTGACGCCGCGAGGGAATTTCGCGCGTTCATTTATCTTTCTACGTTTATTTTTCATTGGTGAGTTTTTGTAGCGTTTCCACGTTGTTTTTATCCCGAAGTGATTCTAGAATCGATTATTGAGCATCAAAATCGTGATCTTTATAGTGAAACTATCGGCTCGGCCGGCTTCGATTGTAATATCAATTACTCTCCCTTTTACGGGATTCCATTTATCGAAATCTCATTCATCTCTCAACCAATATTCATTAAACCCAGCTTTAGTAATTTAGAAATGAAAGCATGACATAATTGTTATATTTGAAATTTTCGCATATATGTATAGACATGACAGCCCCGTGGCGCAGTTGGCAGTTTGACACAAGCTTGAGAAACGAGTGGCCGCGAGTACGATCCCCGCACCGAGCCAAATGTTTGTGTTATCCACAAATATTTGTTTCGGGTCTGGGTGTTTGTGAGACCGAAATGTCTCTCGTAGTTTTTGATACCCACGACACAGGACTTGTATCCTAGTGTGGGGTCAGAACTATGTATGTGACTGTTGGGTGTATTTATTATTTATTGATTTACATTTGTCGCTAAAATGAGTCCTTTTCTAATGTTCTTTTCTCTATCCATACCAAAAACCATCGAATTCGATTCAGCGCTTTAGGCGTGAAAGCGTAATAAGCAAAGATACTTTCCTATTATTAATATTCGTTTTTATTCAACGTTTGTAATAGGTGTCAGATCATTTACTGTTATATCTTCTCTGACAGCATCAAGCGAGTTACGTTTCTAACCATCAACATCTTGGCCTACTAAGGCTTCAATAAAACATGGATAATTTATTAATTCGCCCACACGCGTTATATTCTAATTTAGCTCGCATGGCGGCGCCACTGGCGCGAGCAATCCTATTATATGACCACACTGAACAAATCCTTATGGAATATGGAAAGCGCTTGTTGGAGCTATAAGCCGCTTTCGCATTTAGTAGATTATTAGATTTAACATTTTGATTATTTCCCGTATATATGATGGAAACGTAATGTGATCACTAATGGGATCCACATTTCAAGACATATTGGAAATATTGGGTCGATATCTATATAGTCGGCAGCTGTATAGACAGCATAAAATATATTAATAAATTTATTTGGATCAGTCACTTGAATGCTATTGAAATAAAAGTGGCTTATATTTTTCAATCATTTTACTATTTGAATTTTCTTCTGTATCGTGAATTGTTAGTAAAAAAATATTTACAATGATGGTAAAATACCTGTTTCATAATACCGTAGTAGAATAAGTTAAGTGGAATGAATCACAATTGATATCTTCTACTGCATTTTCGGATGGGATACCTATTGTTTGGGAAATTTCCCATCCCTTCAATAGATGAAATTTGTTTTCCAAAAGTTTAATATGCCCTGGTAAGTAGAAGGCAATTAGAATGGCGCAGGAGAAAGGCTGTCCAATCTCACATGTTAGTAAGGAGGTCACAATACTGAGCATTGTGTGGGCAACAAAAAAAGTTACTTTGTGACCTATAAAGCAGTTTTATCCTGCAGATATCATTTCTTTAAGACTTGCCCCATCATGAAAGCCAAATTATTTTTATACGAAGAGACTTTTACAAGTTGTTTTGAATCGTCAATTTTAAACTATCATCGTCAGCCCATATACTATACTGCTGGGCACGGGCCACCTCTACAACTGATAAGGTTTGGGCCTTAGTCCATTACGCTGGCTTAGTGCGGGTTGGCGGACTACATACCTAAAAAATCCTAAGAACTTTTAGGTGCGCAGGTTTCCTCACGATTTTTTCTTTTAGCGTTAAAGTAAGTGATAATTCATTGTGAATACACACATAACTTCGAAAAGTCAGAGTTGATTGCTTGTTTTTTTTTTACCTCTAGGCCATCACTGCTTATGCGTACTTGCCCCATATTCTTCCATATAGATACTCAATGTTTTCGGTGAATCTTGAACACAGACGCAAAGAATCTTGTAATGAAGCGGGGTAAATAAACAAAAAGAGCAGGGACCAACCCTCGAGGCCGCACGTACGGGACGAGTTGACATTGCGAGTTTGATTGCCTCTCCCCCTCTCTATTTTCTCCCCCGTCCCTCAGACTCCTTGGAGGTCGCGTCGTGACTTCTTGTGGATTTTGTTTCATTACAAATACTGAAAACGAATTAAGATTAAGGATGGTAAGGGTTGATTTGATGGCATCTCGTGATAAGTGGATCATTTCTTTGTAGATTTTATAGTAGGATATTAGCTTCTAAAACTAGCCTTAGTGTTATACTTTAATTATGCATGAACCAAGATAATTCAATTCGTAAAAGTATACAAAAGACAACCATTTATCGCGAGTGGCAGTATATAATTTATAAATAATTTTACATACATACATAAACTCACGCCTGTATTACTCGAAGGGGTAGGCAGATGTGCATTTCTGCACCCACATTTCGCCAAGTATGTATCAGTCCCACGTAATAGGGGGCGAGCCTATTGCCGTTTTTCGGGCACATTTCCAGACTCCGTGCTGTTACCGAGAATTTCCTAATGGAAAAACCCAATAACACTTTGCCCGACCCGGGAATCGAACCCAGGACCTCTAGATCGCACGGCACATACTTGTACCGCGAGACCACGAGGCAGTCATCGCACGGCACATACTTGTACCGCGAGACCACGAGGCAGTAAATAATTTTGTAAATAAATAAACAATTATAATTATAATCTTTTTTAGTTAAGTTATAGGAGTATTCACAATGAATTGTCACGTACTTTAACGGTGAAGGAAAACATCGTGATGAAACCTGCAAACCTAAAAGATCTTAGAAATATCTTTGGCGTGTAGTCCGCCAACCCACATTAGGCCAGCGTGGTGGACGAAAGTCTAAACCCTCTCAGTTGTAGAGGAGGCTCGTGCCCAGCAGTGGGACGTATATGGGCTGATGATGATAATCTTTTTTCCGGTTCCTTTGGTAACCATCACAAAACAGCATATTTGGTACAAGATTCCCTATTCGAAGGTTTTTTTTACATTTATATGTACCTACATTGATAATGGAGTATGTTCTAAATAGAACTGCCTTCCTAGACATAATTTTTGTTACTCATCTATTTTCAATTATTATACAGGGTGTATTCAGACCGTGATCGGAAACTAAGGCAGGTAATAGCTAAGGTGATTACAAATCACGAGGTCCTGGGTCCGAATCCCTGGTCGGGCAAAGTGTTATTGGGTATTTCCATTAGGAAATTCTCGGTAACAGCACGGAGTCAGGAATTGTGCCCGAAAAACGGCAATAGGCTCGCCCCCTATTACATGGGACTGATATATAAATTGCGAAATGTGGGTGCAGTAATGTACCTCTGCCTACCCCTTCGGGGAAAACAGGCGTGAGGTTATGTATGTATGTAATATGTAGATTTTAGAATAGAGACAATGGAATAGAAACTTTTTTTAAGAGACAATAATTTGATGATGGCAACAAGACGCCTGGGTATTAAGATTAAAGCCCCGTATTAATATCCAATGAAAGTCTGACATGTTTAGCGTAGGAAGTAATGCACGAACTGTCATTTAATCCAGGAGTTCAACTTTCCCCTACGATTTTTCAATCTCAATCAATTTTGTTAGTATAGGTACAGTTTTATTGTTAACTAGCTGTGCCCGCGACTTCGGCCGCGCGGAATAGTTATTTTTTTGTTGTTTATTAATAAAAATAATAAAATTTCTAAAATAAAAGTAGCCTAAGTTACTCTTTTTTAAAAAGCGGTTTATAAGCGGTTATTTCAATATTACAAACAGACACTCCAATTTTATTTATTTTTATAGATGTATAGATAATATGTTTCGTTATCATCATCAGCCCATATACGTCCCACTGCTGGACACGGACCTCCTCTACAAACGGAGAGAGTTTAGGACTTAGTCCCCCACGCTGGCTTAGAGCGGGTTGGCGGACTACACAACTAAGAAATTCCTAAGAACTTTTACAATGTTTTACATCAGCGTTAAAGTACGTGATAATTCATTGCGAACATATTTTCTATTACACAGTACAAACAAATCAAATTTACATTTGTATCTAAAATAAATAACCTTCAACGCCAAATGGGAACCCACAAGTCGATTTTTGTGCTGCAAATAACACATTTTATTTAGCGCAACTGCGGGCGCTTATTGAAAAACCATCGGTCCGTCAGTCGATGCCCATTTCATTTCCTGCGAGTCGCTGGCGTCGCGTCTATCCACAACCGTAATGTCATATACGACATGTCACAGTATGGAGATTTGGAAGAAATATGACCTTTCGACGACGGATGTTAACACAAAACTCCATATAGACCGGCCACAAGGGCTTATGACACATTTCAGCGCTGCTTAGGTAACTGAATACGTTGGAACTAACTAAAAAGTAGTTTCTGCAAACTTCTGCAAACTTGTACAGTCCGCCAGCCCGCACTAGGCCAGCGTGGTGGACTAAGGCCTAAACCCTCTCAATGTTAGAGGAGGCCCGTGCCCAGAAGTGGGACGTATATGGGCTGATGATGATGATGAAACTTGTATATATATTGCCTCACATCTGTATTGCTCGAAGGGGTAGGCAGAGGTGAATTTTTCCACCCTAGCCCGTTTTTTATCCCCACGCAATAGGGGGCGAACCTATTGTCATTTTTCGGGTACAATTCCAGACTCCGTGCCGCTACTAAAAAATTGCTAATGGAAAAACCTAATAACTCTTTGCCTGACCAGGGAATCGAACACAGGACCTCTAGGTCGTACTTGTGCCGCGAGACTTCGAGGCAAAGTGTTAAAATCCACCACTAAAGGTGTACTGTATAACTATGTATGTGACTGTTGGGTGTGTTTATTATATTGTGTGACGTGTAATAGTTATGTACGTATTGTGTAATTGTATGAATATAAAGAGGTTGAGATAACACTCCTTATGTACGTAGTACTTAGATATACATAGTACATACTCACCCCTCGATATACAAAGGCATAAGTACAATGTAAGGTGTAAAATTAGCAGAGGTCGTCACCTTAGGATATTTTAAGAAACGCGTTCGTTTAATTAAGTGTGATTTAATTAAGTTAAACGTTCCCCGTCGTGTGATGTGTGATGATGAGTCTTCGTTATTTACGGCTGTAATATATTTTTGGGATCTTTTCAAAATATGAAATCTTACATGTTTTTTTTTTCAAGTTGCTCGGACAGTGTTCTTTTTAATTTATAAATACCTACGGATAATGGATTTTAATTTTACTCGAATATTAGGCGTTGAAAAAGTCTTGGTCCTAGATATATCGTTTTGGAATTCATTAAAATGTTGATCACATATAAAAGTGTTGCGGGTAAATAAAACACTATGGGGCATGTTTCTACGTCTTTAATTTTGTTAAATAATTTAATGCCAACTGAGGGGGTTTTAGGCCATAGTCCACCACGCTGGCCTAGTGCGGGTTGGCGGAGGATTAATACACGTAATCGATTTTGATTAACCGAAATACGCCTGCAGACTGTAAGATAATTACCATGTCGATGGAGCTTGCCGACTTAGTATTTTATTAACGCATAGTATATACCTCACCACATACATATACAGTACACCTTTAGTGGTGGATTTTAACACTTTGCCTCGAAGTCTCGCGGCACAAGTACGACCTAGAGGTCCTGTGTTCGATTCCCTGGTCAGGCAAAGAGTTATTAGGTTTTTCCATTAGCAATTTTTTAGTAGCGGCACGGAGTCTGGAATTGTACCCGAAAAATGACAATAGGTTCGCCCCCTATTGCGTGGGGATAAAAAACGGGCTAGGGTGGAAAAATTCACCTCTGCCTACCCCTTCGAGCAATACAGATGTGAGGCAATATATATACAAGTTTCATCATCATCATCAGCCCATATACGTCCCACTTCTGGGCACGGGCCTCCTCTAACATTGAGAGGGTTTAGGCCTTAGTCCACCACGCTGGCCTAGTGCGGGCTGGCGGACTGTACAAGTTTGCAGAAGTTTGCAGAAACTACTTTTTAGTTAGTTCCAACGTATTCAGTTACCTAAGCAGCGCTGAAATGTGTCATAAGCCCTTGTGGCCGGTCTATATGGAGTTTTGTGTTAACATCCGTCGTCGAAAGGTCATATTTCTTCCAAATCTCCATACTGTGACATGTCGTATATGACATTACGGTTGTGGATAGACGCGACGCCAGCGACTCGCAGGAAATGAAATGGGCATCGACTGACGGACCGATGGTTTTTCAATAAGCGCCCGCAGTTGCGCTAAATAAAATGTGTTATTTGCAGCACAAAAATCGACTTGTGGGTTCCCATTTGGCGTTGAAGGTTATTTATTTTAGATACAAATGTAAATTTGATTTGTTTGTACTGTGTAATAGAAAATATGTTCGCAATGAATTATCACGTACTTTAACGCTGATGTAAAACATTGTAAAAGTTCTTAGGAATTTCTTAGTTGTGTAGTCCGCCAACCCGCTCTAAGCCAGCGTGGGGGACTAAGTCCTAAACTCTCTCCGTTTGTAGAGGAGGTCCGTGTCCAGCAGTGGGACGTATATGGGCTGATGATGATAACGAAACATATTATCTATACATCTATAAAAATAAATAAAATTGGAGTGTCTGTTTGTAATATTGAAATAACCGCTTATAAACCGCTTTTTAAAAAAGAGTAACTTAGGCTACTTTTATTTTAGAAATTTTATTATTTTTATTAATAAACAACAAAAAAATAACTATTCCGCGCGGCCGAAGTCGCGGGCACAGCTAGTTAACAATAAAACTGTACCTATACTAACAAAATTGATTGAGATTGAAAAATCGTAGGGGAAAGTTGAACTCCTGGATTAAATGACAGTTCGTGCATTACTTCCTACGCTAAACATGTCAGACTTTCATTGGATATTAATACGGGGCTTTAATCTTAATACCCAGGCGTCTTGTTGCCATCATCAAATTATTGTCTCTTAAAAAAAGTTTCTATTCCATTGTCTCTATTCTAAAATCTACATATTACATACATACATAACCTCACGCCTGTTTTCCCCGAAGGGGTAGGCAGAGGTACATTACTGCACCCACATTTCGCAATTTATATATCAGTCCCATGTAATAGGGGGCGAGCCTATTGCCGTTTTTCGGGCACAATTCCTGACTCCGTGCTGTTACCGAGAATTTCCTAATGGAAATACCCAATAACACTTTGCCCGACCAGGGATTCGGACCCAGGACCTCGTGATTGTACGGCACATATATACGGAGACCACGAGGCAGTCTAAAATCCAGTGAAATGTATTTGCAATGTTGTATCAAAACTTTTCAAATACTATTCGAATAAAGAATATATTGACTTTCACAAACATAAAAGTAAAATACTTTTCTAACAAAAGAAATAAGCCTAAACATTTTATAAAAAGGCATATTAAACTTATCAGAACGCTTAAAGCCGAGTAAATGCCTTGAAGCATTTAATTCAGTTATCTGAAATTGCAGGTGAACGCATCTGGAGCGCAGGCGCGACGAGAGGCAAGGCGAGAGGCTGAGAGGCCGAGGCGAGTAACAGATGGCCTCTGAGTCAGACAAGCGATAAATGCAAACGGCACAATTGTACAATCATGGCCTCTTTCAAAGGTAAGTCAGTGTTGAATATACAGCTTAAAATATTGTTTGACTGGAAAAGGCGATATTTACATACATTGTAGGCCATTACAGATTGAAACTTTAATCCTTCATAACTATATTAATTTTTTTTCGTGCATTATCGCGTCATTAAAAATAGCAAGGCAAAAACTGCATGGTTTAAACGGAATTTCAGGCAGATTTCAATAGATATTAAATGAAACAAAAAGCTTGACAATCCCGTTTTACTTCAGTTCATATTGTGTTTTTATTATTAATGTATACGTGATAAGGAAAAAATTGGGATATAATAATATATACCTACCTACCTTTATAAAGTATCACAAGGAAGGCGGTAATTAATTTTTGTACGTACTCTCGGAAGGATGTTGTTGACAAATACATACATACATACATAAACTCACGCCTGTATTCCCTTAAGGGGTAGGCAGAGGTGCATTTCTGCACCCACATTTCGCCAAGTATGTATCAGTCCCACGTAATAGGTGGCGAGCCTATTGCCGTTTTTCGGGCACATTTCCAGACTCCGTGCTGTTACCGAGAATTTCCTAATGGAAAAACCCAATAACACTTTGCCCGACCCGGGAATTGAACCCAGGACCTCTAGATCGCACGGCACATACATGTACCTACCGCGAGACCACGAGGCAGTCTGTTGACAAATGATTTCCTAGAATCTTTAATATGTATGTACACATAAATACATTATTGTGTATGTATGTTCATACACACATTAATTGTCAAAACTTACATTAACGCAATAATCGTATCGAAAAAATCTGCAGGAAAAATATCTTGCTAATATTTTAAGCTACAGTTTCTATAATCTCAAAAAATATTTAATAATCTAAAAAAAATATTACAGTTTAGAATAGAGCATACGATAGTTTTGTCTGGATAACTGAGTAAAACTGCTGCCCACAGTTAGTCTATAATATTTACGTGACAAGCGCGCAGATAAACAGTTATTTTTAGCCCTCGTCCTTGACAGTCCATTAAGGTCGCTGAAGACGTAGGCGGAACAAAAGTACGGGACTGAATAAGACAATCTGTGTTTCTGGATTAAATTTACTCTGGTATTTCACGGTTTTGATTTAACCCAATGCGAGTGAAGGCGGCAAGCAGTGATGGCCTCGAGGTTTAAGCGTGCGGTCGGAAATTTCGGCGGTAGCAGGTTCAAACCCCAGGCACACACCTCTGACTTTTCGAACTTATGTGTGTATTCACAATGAATTATAACTTGCTTTAACGGTGAAGGAAAACATCGAGTTAAAACCTCCACACCTAAAAGTGCTTAGGAATTTCTTAGGTGTGTAGTCCGCCAACCCGCACTAGGTCAGCGTGGTGGACTAAGGCCTAAACCCTCTCGAGTTGTAGAGGAGGCCCGTGCCCAGCAGTGGGACGTATTTGGGCTGATGATGATGTATGATTGAGAAGGCGAATGTTTTTGATGCTTAGATAAGTCAAAACGCGTGAAAAGGTTTGAATGAATATCACCCTTATTAAGTACACAAACACAAATTCTATAAGTGGTAGAGTCACATATATATTTTTATTTTATTATAACCTTTATTATTTATTTTTCTTTGATACGCTGAACCGTATGGTGGTATCCCCTACCTGTCGTAAGAGGCGACTAACACGGGCCACTAGGGTGGCTGGGCGTACTGCGGGGGCGGTACACTATGATAGCAACTCCGAGATTTGCGGCAGAGGGCGTGGCCTCTTGACTGTCGCAAAAAACCGTAAGTGGAGGGCATCTCAAGCCCTCCCAATCGGCAAAACCACCCTAAATGCGCGAGATGGTAATCGAGAGGTTTTAGTCGGTAACGAACAGGGGAGCTTAAGGCGCTTTCCTCTCGAAAAAAAAGCATTATGCTTTACAAATAGAGCATCGAGTGACGAGAGACTCCTTAACTGGCCTAGTGCGGGTTGGTGGACTACACACCTAAGAAATTCCTAAAAACTTTTGGGTGTGCAGGTTTCCTCACGATGATTTCCTTCACGGTTAAAGTACGTGATAATTCTATGTGATGTATATATTCTATTCTATGTGAATACACGCATAACTTCGAAAAGCCAGAGGTGTCTGCCTGGGGTTTGAACCCGCGACCGTTGAGATTCTCTACCGCGCTCCTAAACCTCGAGGCCATCACGCCTTTAATTAAAATTTACATAAACTAAATTTAATTTACGTGCAGGATAAAAAACTCGTTTATCAGTTTGTTAATCAGTAGTTTTAATCAGAACTCGATGAAAGCCAGCGCAAATGAGAGCGGGATCCAATCGCGGCGCTAATTGAAGATTCGCCACAAACGCGCCAATTTAATTTCCTGATTTTAAGAATTTCTTGATGGCTCGCGGGATTGTGTCCTGATGGAGTTTTGCTTTGCACCCACGAAGTGAGCGACCACTGCGGGTTATTAATTTGGAAACTTAATAAAGTGACGAATAAATTCAAATTGTAATTTATATGTATATTTCATAAGTCGTGATGGTCTCGAGGTGTAAAACCCCAAGCCCAGACCTCTGACTTTTCGAAGTTATGTGTGTATTCACAATGAATTATCACGTACTTTAACGGTGAAGGAAAACATTGTGATGAAACCTGCACACCTAAAAGTTCTTAGGAATTTTTTAGGTGTGTAGTCCGCCAACCCGCACTAGACCAGCGTGGTGGACAAAGGCCTCATGACTCTTGACTCAACACTAACCCTCTCAGTTGTAGAGGAGGCCCGTGCCCAACAGTGAGACGTATATGGGCTGATGATAATAATGATTTATATATACGTATATGCTGTAATTTATGTCTAAGGGAAGCCATAAGTAGTTTAGAGACGGTATCTATGGAAAAACAAATTTTCGCTATAAACATTTTCTCAGGCCAGTATTTCCGACGGTAAGGCAGTGTAGAACTGCCAGCTATGTTTTTATAAATAAAGAAATAAAGCCAACATAGTTCTGACCCCACACTAAGATACAAATCTTGTGTCGTGGGTATCCGAAACTACGAGAGACTTTTCAGTTTCACAAACACCCAGACCTGAAACAAATATTTGTGGATCACGAAAAATTCGAACCCGCGGCCTCTCGTTTCGCGAGCTGGTTTAGCCAGGTGCGCCACGGGGCTGTCATATATACCATAGTTATATCGCTATATTAACGAAAAATCATTTTGGCCAAAGTTAGAACGTTTTGATGGCACTCGCAAAACTTAACTTGTCAAGGAGCCGCCAGTTCATATAATAAAAACAGTACTTAGTGGCCGCACCTGTTTAAACGAAAGTCCTTTTATAATTAAGACAAATAGAGACTGTTCCAGTGTTTTATTAAATTTAAAAACACTTTGCTCGGAGTCTTTGTGATTTATAGAGGGGAAGAGATTAACTTTGTTTGCGTCCGCTCCTTAACTAAGATAAGAAAAAATCTATTAAGATCTTAATCGTCAATCATGACTTTTAAAACAGAAAACTATTTATTTAATGGCCTCTGTGGCGCAGTAGGTTTAAGAACACCTTGACAGTGAATATCACGAGTTTGGTTGTCGTAAGGCAAAAATATTTGTATTATGCATGAGTATTCCTGGGGCTTCATCATCATCATCATCAGCCCAAATACGTCCCACTGCTGGGCACGGGCGTCCTCTACAACTGAGAGGGTTTATGCCTTAGTCCACCACGCTGGCCTAGTGCGGGTTGGCGGACTACACACCTAAGAAATTCCTAAGAACTTTTAGGTGTGCAGGTTTTATCACGATGTTTTCCTTCACCGTTAAAGCAAGTGATAATTCATTGTGAATACACACATAACTTCGAAAAGTCAGAGGTGTGTGCCTGGAGTTTGAACCTGCGACCGTCGAAATTCTCGACCGCGCGCCTAAACCTCGAGGCCATCACTGCTTCCTGGGGCTAGTTTGTATAAAACTGAAAATTATCTCGTAGCTTGAATATCGAAATAGTAAAACAAAAAATGACTAAATAAATGCGAGTATTCGACTTATACTTTTTAATCATAATCAACACCATCTTAGGGTAGGCAGTGAAATATTTCTACGCGCCCATTTCTCCAGTTATTATGTCCCACGAAAAAGAGCAAGCCTATTGCCATTACCATCAACCCGCATGAAACCCTTACAGTTGTAGAAGAGGCCCGTGCCCAGTCGTGAGACGTATATGGACTGATGATGATGATAGTCTTTACCAGACCCACTAAACAAATGCTTTATGAAGAAAAACTCCTGTTTAAAGACCTTAACATGGGGGATGGGCTTTGCAGCGTGGAAACCCTAATTACCAATGTTCTGGCCGATCATATTTAGTCAGTTAATAAATGCCTGGTCATGTCACCTGTTTTGACAAATTTATAACGTTATTCTTATTCACACACAAAAAAAATTGTTTATTAAAAATTCGTACGTTAATATATCTTTAATTTCTATATCGTAAATTGTAAAATTTGTGAGCACCCATTCTATGTTTCTGATCACTCCTATTCGATCTAACGGTTGCCTGGAAGAAATCGCCGATAGCGATAAGGCCGCCATTTGTTACAAAACCTTATTTTATTACTATTTTGTTCATTTACTTGGTGTACTATAAAGCGTAAATAAAAATACTTACTTCTTGCCATGGTAATGACTTACGCCAAAATTCTAGAATCGCTTTGTGCATCCGATTAGAAACAGGTCGGCACAATTGTTTCAATTGGTGAGAGACAATCGCTTAACCCATTGAAATATGTGTCAGCTGTCAAAGGGTCACCACGATACTATTGGAAAAAATTAGGCAGATTATGCGATCAGAATAATCCATATAACTACGTACATTTAAGTGACTTAGAAGACTTGATCCAATTAGGTTGTAATCGGATTTCGTGTATAGTTAACACCGCACCACTCTGATTTTTGTTAGTCAAGGACAATCGTTAAACCAGAAGCCGTATGATATCGAGCTGCTGGTGGTATCAGCCGAAATAGCCATCATTTAAGATGTTCATTTTGCTACTGTAATTACGTGTGATTTTTTTTATTTAGAGGGAAATGCTTCGAAGTAAAACTATGTATATGACTGTTACTGGGTCTTTCTATTAGCATATTCTTTGTAACAGCACGGTGTTTGTATTTGTGCCCGAATAAAGGCTCGGTCCCTACTACGTGGGACTTAAAACCAATACCCAATTGATAGAACGAGGGTTTGGAATTGCACCTCTGCCTACTGTATTCTCATATACCTGATACAGGCCCGAGTGTGTAGGTACAATTTGACACAGGCAAAGCTAGCTTGCGAGTACAAAATACTGCTATGACAACGTACATATACGACGTAATGGGTCGTAAAGACACAAGTGGCGCGTAAGTACATGTAAGCCACTTATCACAACACGGCGGCTGGGCCGTGGAGCTCCGATCTTTGTTAATAACCACTCCACCAACGTAGGCGCTGCTCAAAGTTAAAGTCCCGAGTACTCAATTAGTACTTTGTTTATAGCCTAGGTTTGTTAAAGAAGTAATTTTTGTATTTTTTAACATCGTTAAAAAATACGTGCTAAAAATATTGAGGGGTTTATTTATGGCAATAATGACGTTTCATTTAAGAGCTGTTTATATACAAATTCCATAGCCAGGAAACAATATGAATTTCTATAACTATTCCATATATGATGCAAACTTGTTGGGAACGGAACAAGCTATTCCGCAAGCACAACCACTAGAACTTGAATTTTTATTTCGGCATGAGGAGCGTCTGAGACGTTTATGAGATTGCTCAATTTGTCATCCATTATGTGATTCATAAACTACATTTTATAGTCCTTTTAATTGGCCTCATACTAGAGGATCATCATCATCATCATCATCATCAGCTCAAAGACGACCACTGCTGAACATAGGCCTCCCCCAATGATCTCCACAGTGACCTGTTGAAGGCAGCCCGCATCCAGCGACGTCCCGCGACCTTTACCAGGTCATCGGACCATCTTGTTGGTGTATCATTGATCATACTAGGGAATACTATAGTGGAATAATTAACTCCCTAATCACAAGAGTTATCAAATTTACCATGGTGAACTTCTCATGAGCACTCTATAGGAGTTGAATCATTAACCGTACTCTAACCGTCTTTAGAGAGAAACAGCACTTGATCCTTTCTTTCTAATAGTTTCGAACTAAAGTATTCATTGCCTTTCATGCTTTGACGAGCTTGTCACCTACAAAATAACGTACAGACGGGACAAATTTTAATATCTCACCGCTAAGCACAAAAGCTTCAACTTGTTTCGCCCGCAAACTTTGGGACAAAGGCTTTTAGAAGCTGCTATTTGCAGTTTGCTTTCCGTATTCTTCATTCCATATCGTTCCATATATTATAGTTCTTCGTATCTATCTTCGTATCGTACTTGCGGTACAAAATCGTAATAATTAGTTAGTTAATATATATTCAAGAGAGTGATTATTTTTAATTCTATATATATGCCATTTGGAAAGCCAAAATATCGTTTTTATTCTATTGTTTTTACACATATTTTTTATGCACCCAATTCACATTATTGTTTTTAATGTATTACGAAAAATGGAGATGGGCTGGACATATGCTACGCCACCCCATTAACAAATGGAGTAAGCAATCACCCTCTGGCAACCAAGAGACGGCAAGCGAAGTAGGGGTCGTCAAGTCAGGAGATGGGAAGATGACTTGAAACAGACAGCGGGACCATACTGGTTGAGAGTAGCAAGGGACAGGAGCCATTGGAATGAATTGGAGGAGGCCTATGCCAAAAGGCACCTTAGGGACCTCTTGTAACCGTATGTTTAGGAATAAAAGGCTATTATTATTATAATGTATTACGATCATAAATAATATAAATAATATTAGTATAAATAATGTTACTGCACCTAACCTGCAACGTAATGATTTTCTCCCACCAAAAGCTCTCGATGACGTCACCCTGTCAATTTGGCTGAATATGACGCTTTGAATATGCTCTAACCATCTATTAGAATCATATTCGGTTTGGAATGTCTGAAAGCCTGATTATGCGGGATTGTGTTACCTGTTAGCGCAGAACATTCAGTGCAATTGCAAAGGTTAAATATTATGTAAAAACACTCTTGCCTGTACTGACTAAGTGGGTACAGATCTTTTTGTATATTCACAATTCGCGAGACGTGTTGTTAAGCGCTATATAATAGGGAGCAAGCCTATAAGTATTACTTTTGTAGGTTATTTTCTAAGTCCCTTTTTGGATCGAGGATTTCTTGTAAATATTTTTTTTTTATATTGACATATCAAATTGAAAATAATGCATCTGAAAGAAAAACATATGAAGAATAAGATTTTACATCGCCAATCGCCACAATTTTGTTGGTCTTACGGAAACTTAGAGAACAATGACTACTTTGATTGCCTGAGACTTATGTGGGACACTTGTTATCACAGCTTGTATGTTACATCAGACGTATCTATTCTAGTAAATACGAGTAATTCAAGGAAACTGTCCTAAAATGTAGTAAAATATGTAAGGGTCGTGTCCCCTCTGAGTCAGAACTGTGACCGCAGTCCGGTTCATAGGTACAAAGGCCTGCTGGCAATATCAATATTTGCCTTCAGAAACTCTGTGCACAGCCCTTACGCAGAGGTTCCTACAATACACGCATAAACAACTCAATGAGCAAATAATAGTAAATGGTGTTTTGGATTTAATGTTGGACATAGTAAACTGGTGGAACCCATAATTGTTACCTTTTGCTGTTGGATGATTAAAAATGAGGGGTCGTGAGTCCATAACGCTGGCATATGGTAGGTTGGTATTTAGGGAAAAAAATCTTCTGCGTGTCTCTAAGTCGTGCCGATTTAACAACCACAATACATCTTGTCTAAGTGCTTCATAATTATTATGTTGCAATATGTATTGTAATACAAATTGATGACAGAAAGGGCGTCGAACTATGGCTAACTGGGGAATATAACCTTGACTGACCACGCGTAGAGCTATCAAGTCAGTCCTGCTTGGTCCTGAAGCTAATTACTAAAATTAATTAACTTGAATTATATAAAATCGAATGTTAAATGAACAGTATATAATAAAAAATATCCTTACCAAACCTTTCTTAAGCCGGTTGTTTATGAAGAAACATCCCGGTAGTCCGCTCGACCGGATACTAAAGGACTGAAAAAATGGGGAGATCGGATCAAAGCGAGCAAATTGGCCCTTGAGATTTGCTTCGGAAACTGGGTCTATGGGAATAGATACCTTACATCAATGACTCCTTATGTCCATACATACATATACTCAAGTCTCGTTTTCCGAAATGTAGGCAGGAGTGGGTATTACAGAATCAATTGGAACTTTGTTGATCAGTTTGTAGACAGCTGCAACTGGAGAAAAGATATAGATTTTGATTTATTTTGGTTTTTATTTTTATTTGGTTTTATTTATTTATTTATTAAACCCTCTAAGTTGTAGAGGTGGCCCGTCCCAGCTGTGGGGCGTACATACTCGTATATGGGCTGATGATGATGATTTATTTATTTCCCTTAGCCTTAGTTGTACTAAAAAGTGGTAAACTGACATCTATAATTACACATTATATTATTATTATTGGCAGCCCCGTGGCGCAGTTGGCTAGACACCAGCTTGCGAAACGAAAGGCCGCGGGTTCGATCCCCGCACCGAGACAAATGTTTGTGTGATCCACAAATATTTGTTTCGGGTCTGGGTGTTGGTGAGACCGAAAATCTCTCGTATTTTCTGATACCCACGACACAGGACTTGTATCCTAGAGTGGGGTCAGAACTATGTATGTGACTGTTGGGTGTATTATTTATTTAATTAGAAGATAATTTTCGTTGAAAATTTCCATTTTTTCCATTTCCACTAACGTAGAACAGATGTGCCAATAATATTTATCCATTCAATTTTGATTGCACGATCCTGATTACCATTAGTTTCCAGTGGCGTCAAATCAAAAAGACTTAAACAGCCTTCATGAGGAGCCCACTGGCCAGCTACCATCCTAATTGGACACAAATTAGCTATTAATTTTTTTTTGTCATGACTGCATTAGCACCTGAAGAAATAACGGTACTCTAGTACATAAAAAATAATGCTTACTTATTTTATTTTATTATCTTTGGGAAACATACAATAAATTTTCTCTTAAAAGACAAAATTTTAAAACAAATACATGTATCAAATCAGTTTCCACTTATAAAAAAGATCTTACAGGCAACGGTAACACTACAAACAACTAGTTAACATTTACATATAATTTAAAGGAAGATTAACCTTTAGGTACGTCGATTTAACTACCAATTTAGCAGCATCATTTAATAGATCCATAGAAATAACTTTATCTACAAACCAAAGAGGTTTTAGAATATAATTCAATACGAAGAGCGGTTGAAACTCAAGATCAAAATTTTAAAGTGATGAAGCAATTAGGTTGAGTGGCGTATTATGTAAAGGGCCTTTGTTTGCGCATTCTTTAACTTTACAAGGTCGGATACTGTGACGGCCTCGAGGTTAAGACGCGCGTTCGACAATCTCGGCGGTCGCTTGTTCAACCCCCAGGCACACGCCTCTGACTTTACGAAGTTATGTCATCATCAGCCCATATACGTCCCACTGCTGGGCACGGGCCCCCTCTACCATTGAGACGATTTTGTTATGTGTGTTCCATAATGTATTATCACGTACTTTAACGGTGAAGGAAAACATCGTGAGGAAACCTGCACACCTAAAAAGTTCTTAAGAATTTCTTAGGTGTGTAGTCCGCCAACCTGCACTAGGCCAGCGTGGTGGACTAACTTAATTCTTAAGCTAGACCTTTAACTGCTTCAGAAAGCATCCAGTATAAATTGAGCTCTCCTTGCCTTTATGAACTCATCAATATCATCGGCAATTAAAATATACCAATAATAAAATACCTTCAGCATTTTCCTATAAACATTATTCAATTTATCTACAAACAAATAATCAAAGTACGTAAACACAGTTTGCAAAAAATCTCAATTTCAATAGCAATACTTGCGAAGTTAGGGCGTCGGGGAGATGCGGGGGGAGGGTCTTCGCCTCTAATCGTGTATTTGCTTACCAACTCAAATATTTGACTAATAAAAAAAGTCTTTGAATCTTTATACACTTGTCAGTAAGGTGGGTTTGCCTGTAACAAATACGCTTTGTGAAGATTCTTCGATTTTGATGTGTTGTTTGTAATTTTTTATTATCTAGTGATCTTTGTGGTACTCTTAATCTAAAAAGTAAGGGGAATATAACGACATATACTGCTTTATTCCACACTTACGTGGGGTTCGATAGCGAACTAAATTGGAAATATTATTTTAAAAGAAGATAGATAACTTGTTAAGAGATTTGTTTATGTGTGTGTGTTTGTTTGTGTGTATAGAAGCACATTCTGGTTACATTATGTGCCGCTACACAAACAAAAGCTTCTTAGAAGTCGTGTTGAATGAATGAATTAAGACTAAGGAATTCTTAGGCAGAGTTATGAAGTCCCACCTAATAGGAGGCGAACCCATTGCTGTTTCTCAGACATATTTCTAGACTATGCGCTAGTATTATATTTTTTATATTTATGCCCAGTCTGTAATTTTGTGTTATTATTATTTTGAAAGAGCAAAAGTTGAGTTTCATACCCGTTATTCTCGGGTAAAAACTGCCGAGTAAACTGGGCTTTGAGTTAAATTATATATTAAAAATTAAATATGCAATAAATTATTTTAATTTTTGGCATTTTAATACTTTGTCCGACCCGCGGATCAACCTTCCGAAGTCTCGTTCACACTATACGCACTTATGCCAAGGAAAAACGCTAAACTTACAAAATAACTTGCTCATTCTAATCTAGATCAACACTGTTCATTCTACGCACGCCATTATACCCCTTTATAAAGAAAATAATCTAGCAGTAGAGGCATTTAATACCCTCACACGCGTAATACTCATAACCGTAATTGTAGCAATACAAAAGGAATTAGTTTAATTAATATTAACATAATCGCGACACATTTATTCTATTGTCTGTGCATTCCACGCACATCCTGTACGTAAGGATAAACATCAATTAGTATAAACCCATGGAGCGCTCGTAACAAGATGTTACGTACGGTCGGCGCCATATTTATGCGACCACGCCGCTGGAGTATTATTGCCTTATGGGATAACTGCTACCAGGGGCTGTATTTCATTGTAGTATGTTTTTGAAAAGAGTCATGCTAGTTTCTTGCTCCTTTTTCATTAGTGGTATTTAAATTAAAATCACTGAATCTTAGTGATTTACTTATTTAGTAATTATGATAAGTCATGATGGCTTCGAGGTTTCGGCACGCGGTCGAGAATCTCGACGGTCGCGGGTTCAAACCCCAGGCACACACCTCTGACTTTTCGAAGTTATGTGTGTATTCACAAAGAGTTATCACGTACTTTAATGGTGAAGGCAAACATCGTGATGAAACCTGTACACCTAAAAAGTTCTTATGAATTTCTTAGGTGTGTAGTCCGCCAACCCGCACTAGGCCAGCGTCGTGGACTAAGACCTAAATCCTCGCAGTTGTAGAGGTGGCCCGTGCCCAGCGGTAGGACGTATATGGGCTGATAATGATGATAGTGATTTACAGATTTAATAGACTATTTTGATTTTAATTATCAGGATGCTCTACCATCATCATCATTCCATATATGTTCCACTGCTGGGCACCAGCCGGTTAGACCTTAGTCCAACACGCTAGCTCAGTGCGAGTTATAAAACTTTATTAACCTAAGAAATTTCGAAGTTTCCTACCACTGTTCATTCAATTCAGAATCATTAGTCGGTTTTGCGGATTTGCTCGCATTAATATAGATTTTACATATATGTACAACCTTACGCCTGTATTCCTCTAAGGAGGAGGCAGAGGTACATTCTGCATCCACATTTTGCCAGGTATGTGTCATTTCCACATAATAAGGGGGGGGGAAGGTTTTTGTCGTTTTTCAAGCACATTTCTAAACTTATCAAAAAAAACAATATCACTTAGTCAGAGTAGTGAATCGAACCCGGGACCTCTTGATCGCACGACACATACTTGTACCGCGAGACCACGAGACGGTCAGTAGGTAGTATTTATTTGTACGCCAATATCACAAACAAAATACACCATCACCAACATCCCATGAATCGCAACACCAAAATTCATCGAAATCATTTCAACGGCTTAGGCGTTAATGCGAAACAAACAATTCACTTTCGCATTTATATTAATGAGGATTTAATTATCACCTCACCCAACTCCCGTTTTGTGTTAAAATTAAAATTTTCATAATAATTATTGTCATTATGCTTCCCATTTTAATAACTGCGTTCTATTTTGTTTCCATTAAAGATCAAATAAATAAATAAATACACCCTACAGTCACATAGTTCTGACCTCACACTAAGATATGAGTCTTATGTCATGGGTATCAGAAATTACGAGAGACTCTACGGTCTCACAGACACCCAGACCCGAAACAAATATTTGTGGATCACACAAACATTTGTCTCGGTGCGGGGATCGAAGCCGCGGCCTCTCGTTTCGCAAGCTGGTATCTAGCCAACTGCGCCACGGGGCTGTCAGAATAACGCAATATTATGCAAAATAACGCCATTTCTATTAGATTTTTGTGTACTGGCACGGCAAAGTGATTGGCAACTGATGCCATGGTACATGCCTTCGCCGTCCAATCTAGTTATTGGGTTTTCTCAATGGCATTTTTTAGTTGAAGTATTCCGTTATGTGTTGTTAATTTTAATTTCTTAGGCGTGTTGTCCGCCAACCCGTACTAGGCTAGCGTGGTGGACTAAGGCCTAACCCCTCTAAGTTTTAAAGGAGCTCCGTGCACTGCAGTGGAATATGTTTTGATGATATAATGCTTGACTTAAAACACAGCTGGCGAAACGTACACTACTGACAAAAAGTTTGGAAGCACCTATAATTTTTGTAAAAACAAATAGCAAATTGATATAAACAAATTTTATCGATGTTGTAATAAAATATAATATTATTTTAGTAATAACAATATGGTTTTGTTTCATAGTTTAATTGTTGTTTTAATTAAGTACCTAATCATTCCTAATTAAATAATACTATATCTTTAATTATTTCTAAAGTAACTGAGAGTATTAAAAGTGCTTTCAAACTTTTTGTCGGTAGTGTATATTTAGCATTCTTAACAAGATCCAATCTGCCTACGAAATTGCTCTACCACTTATTTTACTTATGGGGATATCTCCATTCGGGGTATATAAATATCCTACTATCAACAAGAGAATAGACCATTGAATTGTTAATAATAGGCACGTGATGTCTTCGTAAATGACTACTGTATGTACCGCTCGTATCTATCCTTCCTCAGGCCGCCTGCGAGGCGAATAAATCCATTGATTGTTTGCTAAGTGGATAGTTTTATTGGTTCAATAAAACTATCGTATTATTGTCAGTGTGTGCGAATTGTCTACGTATGTATATATGTATGTATATATCGATAGTACATACATACATAAACTCACGCCTGTATTCCCCGAAGGGGTAGGCAGAGGTGCTTTTCTGCACCCACATTTCGCCAGGTGTGTATCAGTCCCACGTAATAGGGGGCGAGTCTATTGCCGTTTTTCGGGTTTTTGTATGTATTTGTACTGCTTGTACTATGCAAACAGTTAACATAAGGGCTGATAAAACTGTACAATTTATGGCAATCCACTTATTATTAGTTGCTAGTACGGAAGTTGCTGTGCAAGTATAAGACATTATACAAGAGGAGCGAAAATAAACCGAAGTTTGTCATTTTCATGTCATTTTGTATTCTTGTCACCGTTCTCACCGCGTACTTCTACAGTAAAGCTTTAAAGACGTCAAAAAATACCTTTTTATAGATAAACTACTCCACAATTCCAAGACTTTGAAATACAGTAAACAGCATTTTTGCACGCTCCATTGCTTCTCCGCAAACACGATCTGCCTTGAGGTGGTGAGTGAGAGGCAAATATAAATACCCTCAAGAGAGAAAGAGATGGCTGCTGTGTGCTCGGTGAAGTGAACGAGCATACATCGGTGTAGATTTTGCTTCGGAATGGCATCGTCAGCAAACACAAAACTATATCGACGATTTAAATTGGATGTAGAGGCGGGATTTGTAGCGGAAAGTGGAGCGAAATTTAAAAGTTGCTGTCTGTATTTGTATTTGGACGTGTGGTGAGGATAAAAATGGACTATTTTTGACATATTTGAAGAGCAGATGTGAAGGAGTGGTCGGAAAAAAGCGCGTAGTTACATGTTTGAATGTAGAAGATGTAAGAATAGGTCAGTTAGGATCTTAGCTTGTCGTACTCTCTTTCTTTTCCACTGGGAAAGCGTATGCATTCATTTTATTTAAAGTAAGCAAAAGATAAAAGATAGACCACCTCGCTTTTGTTCGTCAAAAGTCGCTAACTGCCCGCTTCTAGTCTTAAGACCGAACTCCTACAATAGACGTATTTTAGCTGATTATGATGTTGAAATGTCTCTTGATTAAAATATAAACTACATTACCCTTGTACTATAATGTAATTAATAAGTAGTTTGTAAGCGTATTTCAAGAAATAATATTTTAACTCTTTACAAAAAAAAAAAAAATTGTTCTGGCACGGCAAAGTGACTCCACTGTACCTGATGTTAAGCACAGTGGAGTCCAAAAAAATAATACCGACCAGCGAGAAACGATATGGCCACCCGCTGGTCGACACAATCATGCCGGCCTGCACAAATGCTTCTTCTACTTTTCGTTCCAAAAACATCTTTATCATTTAGGAACGACAAAAGTCCCGAGCAATCCTATAAGATATCTTGGTGTGCCTCCCAGTTAGACTAAGCCAAAGAACTCATTAGGAGACGGATATCGATTCAAGTTACCGTCCATGATTGAGTAGACGCCGCTCGCCTAGGGATGCATCTTTAAAGACGCCTATTATACACCGAATGCGGCCAATGGCACTTAATTACTTTAGTTGGCAGAACTTGAGATATATTGGTACTGGGACCGACTGAGATATTACATTTGGGTTTGATTTTCTCATCTTAAATAAAGCTAGAGTGAATGCCCCCGCTGGCGGAGCGGTATAAGTATACGATGGGAGATTGAAAGGTCCAGGGTGTGATTTTCAGGTCGGGCGAAGTGATATATTTTTTTTTCTATCACTAAATTAGCCAGATGTGTTTTTAGATCCTACGTAATAAATGACGAGCTGATTGCTGTTTTTCAGACACTTTTTTAAAGATTTAGTGGAGTCATTAGCAATCATCATGATCATCATCATCATCAGCCCAAATACGTCCCATTGCTGGGCACGGGTCTCCTCTACAACTGAGAGGGTTTAGACCTTAGTCCACCACGCTGGCCTAGTGCGGGTTGGCGGACTACACACCTAAGAAATCCCTAAGAACTTTTAGGTGTGCAGGTTTTATCACGATGTTTTCCTTCGCCGTTAAAGCAAGTGATAATTCATTGTGAATGCACACATAACTTCGAAAAGTCAGAGGTGTGTGCCTGGGGTTTGAACCTGCGACCGCCGAAATTCTCGACCGCGCGCCTAAACCTCGAGGCCATCACTGCTAATTGCATACCATTAGCAATATTTCGATGTAAAATTTAGGAACACAGCTTGCCTGAAATTTTGAACCCGGGCCTTATCGATCGCACTCCACACATATTTCTGTGAGGCTATCGAGGCAGTCCAACCGATAACCAATTCAAATAAGTCTCAAATGCAGCTGCAGCAATATATAATATTTCAGTGAAGTTTCTTTGACTTTGTCTTCTGCGCAAGACTGAACGTTCTAATAAATATTCATGATCTCTAAGAATAAAAGCACAGCGTTCGGTAATCACTCGACTATTTAGAATAGATAATTAGGATATTTTACTTAGTATTAGCCTTAGTATAAACGGTAGTTGTAGGCATAGGCATTGTTAAAAAAAACGTACTTATTACTACATAAATAAAAAAAATACATAAATTGTGTTTTTACCGGAATAGGTATATATTTATGGTCCAAAAGTATAAATGGCTACAAAATAATGCGGTCAAAACAAATTTTTTTACAGCCACGGATTCAATTTCCAGGGAAACATCTCTTGACTTTTCGAAGACAATTGTGTATCCTCAATTAATTTTCCCGCACCTCCAAAAAAACTGCACACCTTGAATTTTTCGACGAGGAATAACCTATGTGTGTAGTCCGCTTATGTTTTTATCAATTTCAAGTGTCAAGATTTTTAGCTATCGAACATTACCATACATTATGGCTAAGGAGAATATCCATCACAATTTGGCCAATAGACTTGGAAAGGCCTAGGTCGTTAGCCGATCTACGGGGATCCGGCGCTTTGCATAAATCACGCTTTTGTGGCGCGATTCGATTAAAATGGACCTCTGGAGACCTCGCAGGATATGAGCGGGGGTTAATGTTCTTAGAGATTTTGTTCAATGGCGTGGTGCAAAGTTTAAATACGATCATATTTTGGGACGGTTTTTTCTTATTCGTTCTGGTATTAGAGTTGTGAAAGTTGCTGTTTTTACTTGTACATTATATGATTTTTTTTAATATTGCCAGAGCATTGGAGACCAGATAATATAACAGAATAGTTTTAATTGGCTTTTATATTACGCACACATTCACATCTGTATCCGTGAAGAAATAGTCACATATGCATTTCAGCTTAAGTTCCGATAAATCAGTTTAAGGTTCCCAATAACACTTTGTTGGAACCAGGAATCGAACTCGAGATCACACACCAAACATTTGTGCCTCAAGACCGTAAGACATTCAGACATCAATATAACCAGCTGTATATTTTCTTTTCCTTAACAAAACAGATATATCCAACGCTGTCGCTTATAACCCACGTCCCAAGTACGTATTAGACGAGCGATTTCGATAACGTATTTCGTATAGGACTCGCGCCAGCACGTCATCCCGCCATTTATCCCGAGGACACCGGGACACGGGTCAGGATATTGAAATATTCACGTTACCTGTACTCGATGGGTAGACTTGTTGCTCGATAGATATATTACCCCTTTATATAGGGAAAGTACATGCATAAAGGACTATACGTAGTCACGAATGAGATGGAAGTTCCTCGTCACTTAATGTTCTATCAGATAGAGCATAAAGTGACGAGGTGAAGAAAAACATCATGAGGAAAATTGCACACCTAAAAGTTATTAAGAATTTCTTAGGTGTGCAGTCCGCCAACCCGCACTAGGCCAGCGTGGTGGACTAAGGCCGCAACCCTCTCAGTTGTAGAGGAAGGCCCGTGCCCAGCAGTGGGACGCATATAAGTCCGCATTAAATTGAGTTCTCTGTAACTAATGTAAAGCCGATCCGGATGAGGTCATGTATGTATAAGTACACATTGCTTCCGTTAAAGTGCCATCGGAATCCTTCAAACTATTACAGATTAGCTTAAAGTGAAACAGTTGGCCGGGCGTATAATCCTTCAGATAATTGGCATCAACAATGCGAGCGAGCATTGCTAATTCTCGTGTACACAGAACACGACAATTTCGCGGGTTCCCAGCGCTAATTCCCGGGATTGGCACGCTCAAATTGAGCGGGATATTAGCTCGTAATGAGATTTGGCAAAGGTCACAACTATGGAAAATATTCCTTCATATCGGATTTAATTAATAGGTCTTGAAGAGCGTTATTGCTTTGGGCGGACTATATTTAAATAAATTGTATACCTTCATGAATTTGCGAGTGTGGCGTCTTATTTAGGTTTTACTAATTATAATTATCGGAAAAAACGTTTGATACATCAAATATTTTGTGTTCACTAATTATAAAAGCAATAAGTTATAAAACTAATGATTTTAAAGAAATTCTGGTCATGTAATTTATACTAAATATGTCTCTTATGAACCTAGTCCACGTTATGACCTGTTATACGAATGAGATAGGGTAGGTCCTAGTCCACTAATCTCTATAGTCAATCACCTAGTAAGGTCTAGTATCAGTAACAAAGCAAATCGTACTTTGAAGAATCGTTTAAACTTGATTCTTTTTTTTCTATATGAAATCACTTGTGTAGGCTTAGGGCACAAACTTAAAACTAAAATGCAATTTCGCAATTTATATTTGTGCCATATCAACAAGCTTCCTATTATCCTGGGTCCTTAAAGCGTAGCGTCAAGAAGCAGCGTAGGCTGGATGCTCTCACAACATGAGAGCAATCGAGAGATTCAGGTTTCGGTGCCCGAGTCGGGAACGATAAAAACCCGTTTTAAGTATACGAAATTCTCTGTTGCAAGGTTGTATAATAACTGGCGAAACGTGAATATTGGAATATTCCTTTGAAAGGTTCCTTGAGTGAACATTGATTAGTTGAGAAGTTCCAGTTTCTAAATAATTTAACTGCATGTTACAGTAAGAAGCAATGTACTAACTTGTTAGTCATTAGCAGAATTGGTTCTCAGAACTTGGAGTGAATAAGTGTAATCACAGGTTTCATGGAAGAACTAATAGGTTTCATAAGTAAAATGGGGGTCCTTGTTTAATTGAAACCCATATATTACTGTACTTCAAAGTCAAAGTCAAATTACTGTGGTGAATCCATGAAGGTCCAAATAATAAACGCTGTGAATAATTTGCATGGATTTTCCATACAACGTGCTATTTTGTCTAAATGGAGTGGCAAATAAATAAATAGTATTCGACAACCAAGGCAAGCAATAAGCAGTGATGGCCTCGAGGTTTAGGCGCGCGGTCGAGAATTTCGGCGGTCGCAGGTTCAAACCCCGGGCACACACCTCTGACTTTTCGAAGTTATGTGTGTATTCACAATGAATTATCACTCGCTTTAACGGTGAAGGAAAACATCGTGATAAAACCTGGACACCTAAAAGTTCTTAGGAATTTCTTAGGTGTGTAGTCCGCCAACCAGCACTAGGCCAGCGTGGTGGACTAAGGCCTAAACCCTCTCAGTTGTAGAGGAGGCCCGTGCCCAGCAGTGGGACGTATTTGGGCTGATGATGATGATTCGACAACCAATAATTATTAATTTCTATGTGATTAGTATTAATTTTAGATCAGTCGTATTCATTTGTCTTTCGGACGTAAAGCGGAGAACACGCAGGCCTAACATTACTAATGAAATGAGCATTCCCACAAAAGGAATATCATCACAAAACACGACGAAAATATTTCTCAATACAAGCAAAACATTTCTTCTCTATTTTATACGAGGCGTATTCACAAAGTCAACATTTTTAAGGCATAATGAGACGAGTTTGTTTCGTTTTTTATCAAACCTTATTTTTGTATATGTGTATCTTATCTGGGTATATTAGATGTATAAGTAGCCTTTTAAACATTTTAAGACAGCGAAATTTTTGGGTTTCATTTATGTTAAAGATTTATTTGACTTTTGTTTGAGTACGTCCTGTTATGAGATTCGGATAGAATTGTAATTTTAATGTTTCCTTCTTTATTAATATAAAATGATTTTCAAATGACGTAAAAGCGTAACAAAGTGAAAATGTATTTCATCATAATCATCAGACCTTGAAGTGAAGCAGTGATGGCCTCGAGGTATAGGCGCGCGGTCGAGAATTTCGGCGGTCGCAGGTTTTAGGTAGGACTTTTCGAAGTTATGTGTGTATTCACAATGAATTATCACTTGCTTTAACGGTGAAGGAAAACATCGTGATAAAACCTGCACACCTAAAAAAAAAGTCTTAGGAATTTCTTAGGTGTGTAGTCCGCCAACCCGCACTAGGCCAGCGTGGTGGACTAAGGCCTTAACCCTCTCAGCTGTAAAGGAGGCCCGTGCCCAGCAGTGGGACGTATATGGGCTGATGATGATGATCAGACCTTATTCGTCCCACTGCTGGGCACGGACTTCCTCTACAACTGATAGGATTTAGGCCTTAGTCCACCACGCTGGTCTAGTGCGGGTTGGCGGACTACACACCTAAGAATTTTTAGGTGTGCAGGTTTCTTTACGATTATTTCCTTCACCGTAAATTAAGTTAATACACATTGTCAATACACACATAACTTCGAAAGTTCAAAGGTGTGTGCCTGGGGTTTGAACCTGCGACCGCCATGATTCTCGACCGCGTGCCTATGCCTCGAGGCCATCACTACTTGAACTGAAAATGTTTTTGCATTTAAATTGAAATTACCTTGTAAGATATGCCCATCAATACAGATAGGAATATCACAAAATATAGCCAATCTTTTGTGTTATATCTAATCTCTAAAATTCCCTCAAAATACTGAAATATTATTGTAATATGTAATAATGGCCGAACTGCGACAACTTACGCTCCACACAATAGCCTTCTTAACTAATGAATATCTGCAAAATGCCATTCATCAAACTATAAAAGGATTCCTCGCGTAGTCGGGCCCATGGCGCAGTATGTGAGCCGTAATTATTTATTAGCAGCGTTATGGATGGGGGTCACGTCGGTTCAACGTAGGATGGGGTTAAAATTATTGCAACTTTAATATACGAGTATTTATAAAATTGTTATACTACGTGATAAAAGTTGAAAGTCGTGATGGCGTGGTTTAGGCAAGCGGTCGAGAATATTGACGGTCGCGGGTTCAAACCCCGGGCTTTGCCAACACCTCTGACTTTTCGAAGTTATGTGTGTATTCACAATGAATTATCACGTTCTTTACCGGTGAAGGAAAACATCGCGATGAAAACTGCACACCTAAAAGTTCTTAGGAATTTCTTAGGTGTGTAGTCCGCCAACCAGCACTAGGCCAGCGTGGTGGACTACGGCCTAAACCTTTTCAGTTGTAGAGGAGGCCCGTGCCCAGCAGTAGGACGTTTTTGGGCCGATGATGATGATGATGACGTGGTGGATATAACGGCATATTGATATAAAGGCTTTTGGGTTATGTTTAAAGAAACGCAGTTGTAGAGCGGATCTGGAAATATATCCGAGGAGCAGTAATAAGTTCTTCCTCTTATTACCTGGAATTTAATTATAAGTCGGCCAAACTTAGGTTAGCTACATACAACCCTGATATCGTAACCATTATTCTTAATAACTCTAGTGTTTTGTCCAACTTTAAAAACTACCATGGATTACTTCATACAGAGCAAAGAAAAAAAAATATTACCGCAAGTCCGCCAAACCGCACTAGGCCAGCGTGGTGGACTAACAGGTCTCAGTTGTTGAGGAGGCCTGCGCCCAGTAGTAGGTCATATATGGGCTGATGATGAAGATGATATACGAGGGCTTACTAGTGACTAAGTTAAGGACCCCCCTAACCTATGTTTGCGCCTTGCGCACAGACTACATAGTCTGCTGAGGGGCAAACCATCTTCCAATCTTTTGTATATACATATTTGTGATGATGTAACGGCCTTACACGTGGAAAAATTGTGAAAAACCTACATATGTAAGGCATCTCTGGGAGATTTCTTTTTTTTATTGTAACCAAGTTAACTATTTTTAGAGACTTCCCTATGATACAAGAAAAATTTATTTCGCAATTGCAATACTATTACTTAAGTCTGCATCATTCAGAATAAAGACTCAACAATTCAACAACAGCGGTCGTCATGTACACATTCAAATACTGGCTTTAACTACTCATAGCCCCTAATTAGTCAAACAGAAGTCACCTGAAGCGCGGAATGAATGGGAAGTGAGTGAGCGACCGAATGAATAGCACTCTGACCTGTTTGCTGAAGTGAATGGAGAGCTTCCAAATGTTGTTATCGCGTGCAAAGGGGAACGGCAATTGTTAATTATACTAGAGTGGCCGCGGTTTTTGGTTGAGTTGGAACAAAAATACTTTTTCGTTGATCGCTATTTACGTAGGTAAGGAAAAATCGTGAGAAACCTGCACACCTAAAAATTCTTAGGAATTTCCTAGGTATGTAGTCCACTTACCCCCACTAGGCCAGCGTAGTAGACTAAGGGCTACAGCCTCTCAGTTGAAGAAGGCCTGTACCCAGCAGTGGGACGTATATGGGCTGATGATGATGATAATTTATGGAGGGTAATTTATAAAACATAAGTCGGTGAATATTCGGTCGTAATCAATAGACTGATAGTTTCTTGCTATGTTCATGGGCGGTGTTGACAACTTAACATCAGGTGGCTCACTTGCTCGTTTGCCTCCTTTCCCATACATTTTGAAATATATCTGAAATTCTGAAGTGGCTACATCTGAATGTGTTTATGTATCCAAGGAATCATTTAAATGAGAAACGTCTGTCGGGAGTTGGGTCCGTCCCGCGGGATCTCCCTCACAATGTCCTTGAGAAAAACTCATAATGTGACGTGAGTTATTGTGGAATATCACTCCGGGATATATTCCTGTGAAAAATATATATGAAATAAATTATTATTAAATATTTGATTAATATATCTCCGACCACAGGAGGCATAAATCCAAACCTCATATCTTTTTTGCCAAAGCCAAAGTGAAGTCGTATTTTTATTTGTGTCTCCACTGTTAGTGAAGCCAAGTGCCGAGTTGTAATGGTATTTTATGTTAGTTATTCAATTTTTTTTCTCACTTTTCGTCAGTTTATTTCAGTCCCATGAAGCGGGCCTTCACGGTCTCAACCACGTCTCCATATTCTCAAGTTGTAAAAATGCGGTTAATGTTTTGCCAAACTTGGAAATCAAAACCTGGATCTCTCGGTCGCACCACGCTCGAGAGAGTTTTTCCATTCGTTTATTGGTTAAAAAGAAAGAAAGAAGGAACCAATATTGGTAGACTATACTCTGTGAAGACCACACTAATCAGATGTAAATACATACATACATAAACTCACGCCTGTATTCCCCGAAAGGGCAGAGGTGCATTTCTGCACCCACATTTCGCCAGGTATGTATCAGTCCCACGTAATAGGGGGCGAGCCTATTGCCGTTTTTCGGGCACATTTCCAGACTCCGTGCTGCTACTGAGAATTTTCTAATGGAAAAACCCAATAACACTTTGCCCGACCCGGGAATCGAACCCAGGGCCTCTAGATCGCACGGCACATACTTGTGCCGCGAGACCACGAGACAGTCAGATGAGATGTGGTCAAAAAATATACTTATATTTTGATGTTTCAAAACTCTCTTAGAAATTTGTAAAGTCAAAACCGCGTGAAAGACTTTAAACATTTAATTACATTCATATTGTTTGAGAAAATGTTTTAAAATAAAGTTTACAAAAGTTATTGGAAACTTTTGTTGGGGATTACAATTCATATTGTTTTGAAGTGAATTAATTTGTTGTACTCACTGTTTGCTTCGTAAGTTTATTATGAAAAGTGTTAATCGTCTTATTTGGTCTTATTAAAAGTTCAAGTTATCAACCGATAGACAGCCTCGTAATGCAGTTAGCTAGACAACAGCTTGTGAAACAAGAAACCGCGGGTTCGATCCTGCACTGAGACAAATATTTGTGTGATCCACAAAGATTTAATTTATTAAAGGCTTTTGGGCTTCTATGGAAGTACCGACGTTGAAATGAGGGTAGTTAATTGATTAAAATATTTTGAGCACTCCGACATTGACATGTATTGTTTTAAGCGTTTTCTACATATTTAATTATAATAAAAACTTTTCCCTTACATTTTTTACTACCAAAGGTTTTTATGCAAAATAAAATGTCTTCTACTAAGATTAACACTTTCATGTATGTGCATTGTTCCAGATTGGCTGACAGTGACGTGGGCGCAGGGCGGCATGCAGCTGCAGCCCGATGGCGCCGCAGACAACGTCATCGACTCCGTCAAGGGACGGTAAGTACAACAAACACTGCTTACTATAGGTAACTGTCTTTTTCAATGGTAATTTTTTTAATGTGGCAGCTCTCTTGAACCTTTTGACTTGTGACATTTTGATCTATGATGTAGAAGATAAGATGAGGTAAGGTAAGATTTTACGACTGACGTAAGGTAGGGATAGAATTTTCGTCGTTTACGTCTACCTAACCTTAGTAAAAATAACTTCATAAATTATTTAAAAGCAACATAATCAACGCATAGCGACGCTAGTTACAATAAAATTAACATTCTATAGTTCCATATAAAAATAATATTCTAACATGCCAATAATTACGCAAAAGTAGCACAAAAGGCGCTTCACATACGTCAGGGTAAACTATTCAAATAATATGCATTTCCCTTCCATTGTTCCGGCTCTTACAAATGCATGGGTCGGAGGCGGGCGGAAACCGGGCCACGGTGTGAAAAGGTCCCGCGGCGTGAACTAACTGCGTGACTCTGATAGCAATAAGACGCTCAATGGAGCCTACGTGTCGTGCCCGGGTCGGGAGGTGTGAATCGGACTTCATTTGATCGTGACTTTCAATTTATTTCTCGTGATTGTGGTCTTTTAGATATTAAGTTTTAGATTAACAATAATTAACAATACTGCAGAAATTTTTCTGTGTGGGTAAAGTAGGTCAATTTTTATGGCACCTCTTATTTTGACTCTTTTTTTAAGTAGGTATATCTTACAGACATGTGCTATGGAATAAAGATTTGGGTCTTCAGCATAGGGTGAAGACCCAAATCGTGCATGTTAGGGTCCACCAAACCAGATTTTTTATTTAAACAATTCTCTACAAAACTTTTGTAACATACTTGTATGACTGTAATTTGTTGCGACTGCAGAGAAACAAGTCAAGAAATAATTCCAACAACATCTAATATCTGAAAACCTTAATTTATCTTCACAGACCAGTGAAATAAAACATAAATAGTAGGAGCTGCAGCGAATGGCTTCACTAACAAGGAAACCGAAAGAGAAAAAACTAAATACCATTTTCAGAGACAAAGACACAAATAGAGCGGACAATTATAAAGCACCACGGTAAAGAAAATGTTTTATGTATCTTATTGCACAACTTCTAAAGATAACAGCATAAAGCAAAATGAAAAATCACACTTCATGGCCTGAATGAAGATATAGAATGAGTAGTTTTTATAAAAATATCTTGGTCTCGCGATTTCACTCCCGATAATGTAGACTGTACTTACCCTGATTTACTCAAGTCCATAATCCTTTAAGGAAGAAGTGGATAGCTGTGACAATATAATTATATAATTTATACTCAAAATACATCGTTTCAATAACATTCCGTGTCGTATTCAAACATCGTAATCGTGTCGTGTACATATCGTTGCGTGATCGTGTCGTGGGCTGTAAATCGGCTTGCGGCGTCCTCCGTTGGCGCGGAAACAAGCCACTGTCGCCGGCAGACATTCGCCACATTATTACCTACAATCCACTTTTATTATGTTATGTTTATCTTTTCTTTTATTTAAACGCTTATCTTTAACATGTGGAGAGGACTTTCGAGAATTCTGCTTTTGTCTTTTATAAATTTGGGATTTATTAAATGTTAGAATTAAATAAATAAAGCAGTTTTTGAGATGTGACATTAAAATTCACTTTGCAATTTTCAGTTATTTGTTTAGGATTTGCGTCGCCTGGTCACAAATATTGACTTATGTCTAAATTAGGAGCTGTTAATTTAAATAATAAGTGTAATAACAAGTCTAAGCAGTGATGGCCTCGAGGTTTAGGCGCACGGTCGAGAATTTCGGCGGTCGCAGGTTCAAACTCCAGGCACACACCTCTGACTTTTCGAAGTTATGTGTGTATTCACAATGAATTATCACTTGCTTTAACGGTGAAGGAAAACATCGTGATAAAACCTGCACACCTAAAAGTTCTTAGGAATTTCTTAGGTGTGTAGTCCGCCAACCCGCACTAGGCCAGCGTGGTGGACTAAGGCCTAAACCCTCTCAGTTGTAATATACATTATTATACCTATATTTTTGTTAAGTTTAAGCAAATGTATTAAATTAAAACTTATTTTAGTATTTTTGCCATACATCGTCATCATCAGCCCATATACGTCCCACTGCTGGGCACGGGCCTCCTCTATCATTGAGAACGTTGGACGTATATGGGCTGATGATATTTGATTACAAACATTCATTTTTCTAGTATTTTTACTACGATCGAGAGGTTCCTGGTTAAATTCTCGGGTAATTAGATCAGTAAGGAGTCTCAATACGTGCCCGAGAAAAAGTAATAAGCTTGCTCTACTGCGAACAAATAAAAGACATTTCGCGGTACACCCTGACGACACTTTCAGGGCTACTAGCGTAAGTTTATGTATATTAGAACTGGCCGTCCAGCCAGGCGTAAGGCGGGGGGATAGAGGGAGGAGGGGTATGTCGGGGTCACCAGTCCCTCCGTAAGTTAATATCGTGCCACGAAGCTATTCCAATATGTTTAAAAATCCAACAATTTTCTTGACGTCTACAAATATTCATATGTTCTTAGAATTTTTCTTTGTGGATACATATTAACAGATTCCAAGCGTTGCTGTGAATATGTTTTTCCTAGAAATATCGTGCCGAATATAATTCACTATCGAATTTAAGTAAGTAATGTTTTATACTTGTGTTTTCGTAGAATTGCCAATTTAATTTGAATAGAGAATATTCTTATACGTTTTTTTTATATACCTCAGCAGTCCCTTAACTATAATATAGGAATAAAGCCCAAGTCTACCTAGCCCTAGGCCGAACTCTCTCTACTAACTCTAAGGCAGGAAAATTGTATCAAATAGCGAGATCCTGCCTTTTGCCGGGCCTCCCCATTAAACCACACCACTCATCAGCGACACACGCCACACGCAGCAGTAAAATAGTTTTATGAAAAAAAAAAAAAAAAAACTAAATATGCTGACTGTTAGAGAATGCCTTAGGCATTAAGTCCGCCTTTATACGCAATGTGTAAAAAGCATAAATAAATAGTAAAGCATGCCACGGGACCAAAGCAATAAACGATAAAAGCATACCAATTCCCATACTGATGAAAATCATGTCAGTCCTTCAACTAAAGTCATCAGAACATATTAAAAAAGTAATCTGATAAATTTGTCCAAACTCTTCGCATTTTCCTTGTGCGATTACTTCGGTGAAATTTGTGACGTGAGAATTCCCATGTTTGAAAAACTTTGATTGAATATTTTTATTGTACGATTGATTTGAAGTAGGCAGAGGAATTTCTGATGTCGACTTGAATAACAATTACCTGCGTACTCTTTCACGTATCCGCGAAAGGTAGACAGGGAAATATTTCTAAACCAAGTTTCGTCTGCTTGCCGAATCCCGATGAACTGCCTTCAATGACAGAGAGGAAATACTGTAGTGGAATTTTTTCATTCCCAATTCACATAGCGGGTATCTTCGAAAGCAGCCTTTATATTTCACGACTCACACTTGTGCAGGAAGACTACGAGGCAATCAAATATATGATGATAGAAATATTTTGTACACTTATAACTTTCATTTCTGTTCTTACATCTCGATCCCAGGTTGTCTGTAAGAGATCGCTTTGTGCGATAATTCCGTCTTTTGTACTTATCTAGTTTACTGTATTTCTTATATTACTTTTATTGCTATGTGTACAATTTTTTTAAAATAAATAAACATAATAAAAATAATTAATATGTATTAAATAGACATTCCCTACTCCTATAATTCGATTTCTGTATCAAAATTTGTGTAAACATCAATAAAATTTCCGACTCGAATTTAACAAAAGTTTACAAATCTATTAAGTAAAACAAATTTTACAGTCCATTTAAATGTAAAGTGTTTACCGTCCGCCAGAGGTCACCACTTCGCTATCTCCGAAATTAATTCGCAAAGTTTGTTGTTTATCAATTGAATTTTATCTTTCGCGGTCTGATTGCGATTCTCGGTTCTCTTTTGATGATTTGTTTACTTTTACCATTGCAAAGCATTAATATAACAGTCGAATCCATTTTGGAGTAGGAAATATAGAAATATTATGAAAAATTGCTTTTACCCACGGCTCCCCTTGCGTTGTATTCTAGGATTCCCCATACAAACTTTGGAGCCTCGTTTCTTACCCTAAAATAAGCATTTATCAAAAATCTCTTTTTAGCGGTTATATCATGTTAGGAGAGATTTCACATCTGACAGAGATTTCAACAGTGAGATTTCTCCTAACAGTGCCCCTAGAACTCAGCCTTTTTTGTTAGTAGTGAATTTTGTGAGGACAGTTAATTACTATTAATTCCAATCAGTCGACACCATTACACCGTTCTGATCCGGTTGCATACATAATTACAGGCCACGCCACGTACTTTTGGGGGTCGCAAAGGGGTTGACATTTTTTGTGAAACAAGGCCACTATTGACTACCAATAAAACCTAACTATAGGTGCTATAAAAAGCTTCACATGTACCTATGTATGAAATTCTTAATAGTAGCATGATAATGGCAAATGACGATATGATTGCCCCCTATTGATTGGGCCTAATTGTTAGCGAAACTTTGGTGTTAATTCACCACTGACACCCCCCCCCCCCCCCCGCCCAATTTGAGTTGCACACGTATGTAATATATATTCAAAAGCCAGTTGTAAGTAATATCAAGACAATCCTCTGTAAAGTCCCGCACGTGTTGTTTGAATTACAAACGTAATTAACAAAAGTCGTTGACTGCGTGTTGCTTCTCGGAAACTACATAATAGATGTGTCGTAGCTTCACGCAATCACAAGAGCTATCGTTTTAATCTGCCATTCACTCGCTCACAAGTTGTTCAGTCATTCAGTCGTTCCATCATTTAATCAATCGTTTGTTAATTAAGATTTCTCAGTGCTGGTACTTGTAGGTAATTTTACGAGTATATTTCTTTGTATTCAAGAGCACTGAAGAATTGTTTACATTCTAACAATGAATTTGTAACATTGATTTAGAAACAAATGTTTCTCAGAACATTTTATTCAAATATCTGAATACTTTCGCAACTGCTATCATAGATTATTACCAAAATATTAAATGGTGGCATATTTTGGTAGTAATTGTTAGAATTCTTCGCAGTTTAGCAAATAAATATGAAAATGTTATAGCAATAATAACGTATTACAGTCGAAACAGTAATTAAGGTTTCCTCGCTTTGTTTTCCTTGGTCTTTCGAGTACGTGAATTAAGCACAAATTTATAACACGAATTTGCCTTAGGCTGTCATGGTGGACTAAGGCCTAATAATTCTAAAGTAGAGAGAGTGTGTGCTCGTAAGTAGGTCATTCATGGGTTAATGTTGATATAAATTCTGTTGGGAATTTCTCAGTGCAAGTATGGGTTACGAAAATGTTACTTACCTTTTTTTAACATGGGTTTAATAAAAACTCGCAAAAAGTGGGAGAAAACATATTTTTCTGTATAAGTAGTAATGCCCTCGAGGTGAACGCACGAGGTCTAAACCACACCTCTGAATTTTCGGAGTTATGTATATATTTTTCGAAGTTACTTACTCTAACGGTTAAGGAAAACATTGTAATGAAACCTGCACACCTAAAAGTTCTTAGGTATGTAGTCCGACAACCCGCACTAGGCCAGCGTGGTGGACTAAGGCCTAAACGTTCTCAATGATAGAAGAGGACCGTGCCCAGCAGTGGGACGTATATGGGATGATGATGAAGATGTATGGCAAAAATACTAAAATAAGTTTTGCTTAAACTTAACAAAAATATATGTATATACAATGTGTTAGGTAAAAGACCGTACATACTGAAGTCAAATATAAGGCACATTCTTACTCTCTTATTACTCTTGCATTAAATATTATTTTACGGCCAATTTTGTAGCGAGAATCGGAGACAAAAATATGGCGTCTTTTCTACGATAATCTGCTGAAGCAATTATTATAAAAAATAATTAATCGGCTCGTAAGTTGAAACTTTTAACTGCTAAAGCATTTCATCTTCGAGAAATTCTGCCTTATAATCTGTAAAATTTGAAATAACAACTTGCAAGAATTTAATAAAATCTTATTTTTTTGAAGCAAGGGTTCAGAAGTTGCTGTTCTGCTCTAAACGGTTGAGGGTTTGACGACCGTAATGCATATTGGTTGGCTTTGTTTAAAACCTCAAGATTACTAATTTCGTGGTACCATGAGTTTCCTACGTGCTTACGTTTGAAATCCAACTTATCAGTTCGCAAAAACAGCCCAAATAGTTATATACCTGTGGTGGTTTGTATATAATCTCTTGCGCTGTATATATACAGGGTGTATTCAGACCGTGATCGGAAACTAAGGCAGGTAATAGCTAAGGTGATTACAAACCCCCTGGCGTTAAAGAAAATACTGACAAAAAATAAAAAAATTGACGTTTTCCATACAACCATCGGTATTAAATGTACGCGGTTTGTATGGAAAACGTCAAAATTTTTATTTTTTGTTAGAATTTTCTTTAACGCCAGGGGGTTTGTAATCACCTTAGCTATTACCTGCCTTAGTTTCCGATCACGGTCTGAATACACCCTGTATATTGTATGACAATGTTACGTTGTTACCGATTTCCTTTGTAGTTAAGTAAACACACAGTAGGTAATACAGCACAAATGTATTTATTCTATAAATAACCATAGAGAAGTTTTCTTTAATTCCCTTCTTGAATAATGTTCATAGTTACTTCCTAATATTGATAGCTAAACTATAAGGCAGTCACAATTTTATAGGGTGACCTTGAAAAAAAAAAAAGTAATTTATATTCTTTAAGCGCTACATAAACAAACACGTCAAATAACCTTTAAAACTTGCTTATTATCACACGTCTGCCTACTCAAGAAGTAAATTATACTTTTAGCCAAGTTTCCATACATTGTTTCGGATCGCGACACGTAATGGCGGGCTGTCACGCGCGACGTTTTCAAAACAGTTTGTCATGGCGTCGACAAAATGGCGGTGATAAATTGTTTGACGTTACGTGTTACGCAAAATTATTATTGCTGTAATACATTGGGAAGTGTTAGACAGCTGTGCGGTGAAATTGAATATTTTATGTGTGTTGGAAGTGTAATTTACTTTCGGTATTCAGGAGGAATGTTATGGAATTTAACCATGAAGAATATACAAGGATGGGGTAGGGTTCCCAAAAATCAATTTTTAATTATTTGTTGTCCATCAAGCCCCGCTCTTTCAGCAAGGTGAATAAAGGTTTAATCCTAGAAACCATAAAGTAAAGGGAACTGAATTATGAGGAGCGACCGAACATTCTTGTAGCTTACCTTCTGCATAGTAGGGAATATTACCCGTAAACAACTATTAACATCGGACATATTTTTGCTGACTAGGTTCGTCAGTTTTGTCATTTCAGACGTCTTGAGCAAAAGACAGAATTATCTTGATCCAAACAAATTGTATGAATAATTGCTAAGTATACGCGAATAGGCGAAATACTAAAAGATCCCAAAAATGTAAACTTCCCATCAAATAAACTATTAGTTGGCATGACGCCCATATTGAAATCGTTTATTTATTATTTTATCAATATTAATGCTGTAACGATATTTATTAGACTGAGTTAACCACGAATGTTGGTCGTATAGGAATATAAGCCAAATAAAATAATTCCATTATCAATTTTCATAAAGCAATTTAAACGGGAGCTTTTGTTTTAAATGTTGACCAATTAAACTAGTCGGAACATACATACATATTGACGCCTCCATTTCCCGACTCCGTGCTGCTTCTCAAAATTCCCTAATATATAAATCCATAGACTGCCTCGTGGTCTCGCGGTACAAGTATGTGCCGTGCGATCTAGAGGTCCTGGGTTCGATTCCCGGGTCGGGCAAAGTGTTATTGGGTTTTTCCATTAGGAAATTCTCGGTAACAGCACGGAGTCTGGAAATGTGCCTGAAAAACGGCAATAGGCTCGCCACCTATTACGTGGGACTGATACATACTTGGCGAAATGTGGGTGCAGAAATGCACCTCTGCCTACCCCTTCGGGGAATACAGGCGTGAGTTTATGTATGTATGTATACAGTATAAACATATAGCAGTTTACCAAGCATGTGCGACTACGGAGAGTCGTTAAGACTCAGATACATTGCCCGAACTGGGATAATAACCTGAGAACATCATATCTATCATATGTTACAATTTATGCCGCCAAATAAATATTAGTCAGTGTTATTATCGTCGACATATGCCATTAAAGCATAAAGGTAGGTTAGGTTTCCAGATAAAATTTTCAGAACTAATTAAATTTAAAATGCAAAAGTTTGGTTGAGAGGCTTTCACGCCTTATTTCTAACCCATTTTTAGGAATTTTGTTACGGAAACAGAAACAGAAACTATAGAGTCACGTATCTGCAATTTTTTTATATCTTTGCGTAGAGAACGTTTTCTACATTCTATGCATTAATATTATCGGTATAGAACGACTGATAAAAATATATTCAAAATGGATAGTAGTATAATAAAAAAATAAGCAATTAAACTTACACAAAAGATTTTAATAAATGTATATGAACAATAGATTCGTTTAGGTGAAGCGGATCTAAGCCTTCGGGTCGAAGCTTATTCTGTCACCCGTGTATGACGCGGTATGACGCGGCGTGACGTCGACTGGCTCACAAAGATTTATTCCCTGTCATCCTCGGAGGAAATTACTAGCGTTATGTAAGACGAATTATGAAGGGCACTGGAGGTGGCCGTCTACAGATACAGACGAAAGTTTTGATACCTACAGTATTGTCACCTAGGTACTATTGGAATCTGAGTGAAACCTGAAAGTCAATGGCAGTTTCTGATTCTTTACAAGACTTTTATCTAGTGGGGGATCAAAGATGTTTGTAAGGTTTGGAGATCGTCTACTTCCTGCTCTTTTACCAATATTCTTGAGGGTCGGTGCTGTATGCATTATTTTTTTATACGCCCGTCAATTGTCATTCTTTTTTTTTTAAGTCAAAGTCAAAATAATATTTATTCAAGTAATTTTGAATCCTGAGTATAAATATAAATATCGCCGCCTCGGAACGGTTTATCGCTGTGGAGGAAAAACGGAACTCCCTCAGCAACACGAAATGTCAATATTTTTCTTTTCGATTTTCTTTACAAATTATTTTTTTAATTGTGTCAATTTAAATCCTTATTGTTCTATCAATTTTAATTTTGTATTTTGAATCCTTTAAACCAACGGTGAAATAGCAATTTAGGCGGCAGGAAAATCGAATTCATAGTGAAATATTTATACAGTACAAATAATATTTAGTGTATTAAGTTCAAAGAATACTTAGTAGATGTTTAGCATTAAAGTGTTGTAATAAATATCTCCATTACTCTTTAGTTCCATGCGTGGCTTTGTAGGCCATTACGTGACAACAAACAACGTACAGACAAGTGTACAATGGTCATTAGTGTGGATAGGTGACGTGAGCCGCTGAACGAGCGAAGTTAGTTGGGAAAATTATTATAAAGTTTTAATAATTTAATAATTGCAGTATTTTTTGTTTCTCCAATGGGTAAAATATGGTTATAGAATGGTTCTAGTTGATTACACTTCTGCCACTGCAACTTCTGTACACCAAGATCCACAGCAATTGAATGTCGGTTTTGATATTTCATACTGATATTGTTTTACAGACTGATTCTAACTGTCACTTCAAAATATCAGTTAAGGTAATAATCGAATAAAGTCATCATTCTCGTTCTTATCACCAACGAAATGCAAAACCATCGGGTTTCGATCCAAAAAACAATAAAGGAAGCGAATGAAATTTTATAGGAATTTGGAGTCTCCATTCAACGCGTCAATCAAGACGTTATCTCGTCTGGCTCGAGTAAATTAAATGTAGATAAAGTTTCATCACATTGTGACATGGAAATAAAGGTTAATTAAATGAAAGAAAATGTGAAATTTTGGGACTTCCGCTTAATTTGATGTCATTTTACAAATATTTATCTATTTGAGCATAGGCTGATGTACTTACATAGATATGTCTCACGGCTGAGAGCGGTAGAGAAAACTCTACTATCGAGAGGTTATAGGCTATAGACCAGTACCCTTCTTTTTTTGTTTTTTTTTTCTCGAGGGGAAAGCTGTTTATGGCTCTACTTCCCGCCAGCCCAGGGGGGAGGGGGGCGGAAAGCGTATGGCGGGGTCACCGGTCTTCCAGCCCGGTGCGCGGCGACGTCATGTTCACGCAGATGTTATTGCCGGGCTGGGTCATAGACCAGTACCCAGTAGCTTTATCGGTTAGGAAAGCGGTTAACAAATCGGACCATAAGTATGTTTTGGGAATATTTTTGGATATCTCTGGTGCATTTGACAATGCTTGGTGGCCTATGATACTTCTGAAATTAAAGTCTCGTGGTTGTCCAAGGAATATATTTTCTATGATATATTCGTACTTTATCCACGGCTCAACCAAATTGCGCTTAGGTCACCACGCAGGGTCAAAGACACTGACAATGGGTTGTCCCCAGGGTTCCGTTGTCGGCCCTTACTTATGGAATCTAGGCTTTGACGACTTTCTCGCGATTCCTTTACCTCCATGTTGCTCTCTAATAGGATATGCGGATGACGGACTCTTACTCATACAGTCAAATAGCAGATCTGGTTTAGAAAAGTTAGCAGACACGTGTCTACAGTTAATTACTCATTGGGGTGAAAGAAACCGTCTCTCGTTCGCACCCCAAAAATCATTTCATTTGCTGCTGAAAGGCAATCTGAAAACTCCGCCGCGTATAAAATTTAATAACATCTCCATCAAAAGTAAACAATCTGTTTGTTACCTAGGGCTCGTTCTAGAACGTAATTTCTCTTTTATTGAACATATAAAAAGCGTCGGTGAAAAATCGAAAAACAACTTTTATGCCTTGACAAGGATATCAACGTCAACCTGGGGTCTGTCGTTTAATACCTTAAAAGTAATTTATGGAGCTACATATTTGGGTTGTATTTGTTACGCTTCCCCTGTGTGGGCCGATAGGGCGACCGTCGGCGCAGTCAGAAGGAAATTGCTCCAGAGTCAACGTTTGGCGTTGATATTTTTATGTAAGGCGTACAGAACTGTTAGTACTGAGGCTTTACCTGTTCTTGCGGGAGTAATTCCAGTCGACCTAGAAGTACAACGTCGCGCCGCGTTATATTTTGCCAACAGGCAAAATATTGATAAAGATTTTCTTTCATCGCGCGACCTTTCGAAAATTACTCGTTTATTTAAACCATACCCCGAGACTTACTTGGAATTAATAGAAGAATGGCAAAAACGATGGAGTCTGTCGGTAAAGGGACGTCATCTTTATCAATATTTTCCTTCAGTTAGCGATCGCTTGGCAAAAACTTGGCTCGAGATTGATCATTACGTGTCGCAATTTCTAACGGGTCACGGCAATTTTCGTAGCAAATTATTCTCATTTAAGTTGGTTGACTCTCCTATGTGCCAATGTTCAACAAATGATTGCGAATATGAACAGTCCGCACATCACATCCTTTGGGAGTGCAATCTTTGGTCGGATGAGCGTAACATTATGCTCAATAGCATGCATGTAACTTCTGGTGTTGTTTATTATACAGACCTCGTTGAATCTAGGAAGAACTTCCGTGCTTTTCGGCGTTTTTGCCATGCCTATTATTGGAAGTGTACATAACAGCTCACACCTTAGGTCCAATTTACCCAATAAATCTCATATATGTAAGTAGTTATTTATCCGTGGTGCGTTAATTGCGTCTAATTTGACTAATTGTAATTGTCTTTCTTTTTTATGTGAGGGTTAAACCTCACAGCTCAATGTTTTTGTCACCCGCTTTGCTATGGAGGGAAGTGGACAACTCTTTGTTTTCCAACTCCTCCTTTATTTTGTCTTTCTGATTAACTTCGTTGCGGGATTATGACAAATTTAGGTCCCCTTAGATCCGCTGAGCTTCATTGCTCAGCGTCAATACTGTGCGTGCCGCTGTTGATCCTGGAGCACAGGAGTTACAGTGGCGGGTGTGTGGTGGGATAGGGCCCCAAAAGACCAGTACCCTGACCTGGTACACAGTATACAATTTCCTTGTATGCAGGTTTCCTTCACCGTTTTTTTTTATTTTTTCTTTTCTGGCACGGCAAAGTGACTCCACTGTACCTGATGGTAAGCACAGTGGAGTCCAAAAAAATAATACCGACCAGCGAGAAACGATATGGTCACCCGCTGGTCGACACAATCATGCCGGCCCGCAAACCGTACCGTACCGTAAAGTAAAGTGTGTGACAATTAATTGTAAATACTGATTTATTTCCGTGTAATCTACTGTCATTGTAATAAATAATAGTGAACTAAATAGGTCATGAAAATGATCTTTATTATTTCCAACTCTAGACACGATATGAAGCCACTGCAACAAAGGCTATGAATTACTCAATATTTAAAAATGTATTCAATTAAATGAATTTTGTACTATGTAGGTATTATCCTGGGTCCGTTATGTGTGCCGTGAAGAAGCATTTCAACAGATTGACATAAGTTTTACGAGTGTCGAAAGACGGTCTTTCTCCATTTGTTGACTGTGTTTGGACTGCACTATGTATACATACTTCCAGGTGTGGAATACTGCGCTTAATCACTATCTTCATCAGAGAATAACATGTGCGCCTATTTCTATACTCTCTGATCTCAATTTACATCACGCTGGGATATTCGTACCGCCTAGGGAGGGACAAAGGTAGCTGTTCTCATTCAGACATATTTGGAGTGCTGCAGTACTTCATTCATCATGTTCCACAGTCGCTCCCGCTTCCGCCCTTCATTCAGTTTCTATGGCCGTACAAAGCCACCCTGTCCACGTGTCGGTTGCGAAGTCCATTCATTAGCCAGGACGTTTAATCACCGGCCCACAATCAATGTGGACAATCGCATAATCGCCGTTCGGTTCGCCGCTAATACACGGTGTAATGGATCGATATCAATCGACTGTATGGACATTTCGGTTACTAGGCTGGGCTTAATTCACATTGGCTTCGGGACATTAAATGTAGGAGTTGAGGGGAAGGGGTACATCGAAAGTCAATTTATAAGGTGTTTTGTAATAGCACAGTAAATTGACCATACTGGCAACTAATGATGATTGCTTTGTGATCGAAATAGTGTTTGGCGAGGAAGGGCTACGAATCTATGCCTCTCGGGTCGACACAAATAATATGCCGGTTCATATCGTGATATACCCAGACTGATATTAGCGACACATACGTGACGCAGCCAAATGAGCTGTAGCACACTCCATATCTTACTGAATTTCTTTAAAATAGAAGGTCCTAGTCACCTATTCTTATGTCCCGAGATAGTGTGCACTAACATACCACATTGATCACAGTACTCCTCCTACGTGTCCTTGTACCTACATAATTGCAACGTGTTTTAATTCTACATTTGTTTCCAGGTGTGGCCGTGCCGGCAGCCTCGCGGCCACTCCAGGCGAAAAGCTCCTGGAATTACTCCGACCATCGACAGGGACTCCGCGGCGACATTCGACAGCCGCGTGCGCCCCCCAACCGCAACGTCCATCGGGCTTCGTGTACTGCCCGTCAGACGCCCTGCCCTATTGCCCTCCATCACGACTGGGCCCTCCACGGCCTCATATACCGAAGGTACCCTTTCAAAGTTCTTGGGAATTTCTTAGTTCTACCAACCCACACTAAGGCAGTGTGGTGGACTGAGGCCTAAACCCTCCCGGTTGTAGAGGAGGCCCGTACCCAGCAGTGGGACGTATATGGGCTGATGATGGTAATGATTTATTTATTTATTTATTTATTTATTCAATTAGCACGGTTGCACCATTTACACTAATCGATTAAACCATAAAATACAAAAATCATAAAAATAAATAACACAAACAATGACAAAAAATAACAATTAATATACAATTTAAAAATAGAGAAATAAGAAAATTAACATTATATAAAATTAAAGTACAATAAAACATCCAAGAAAATCAATTGACAATATAATTATAAACATATTCATTCATCACACATTCATTTCACAGAAACGCAAACATTCCGACAAAATCGCCTTCCATTCCTCAGTAAAGATATCGCAGTGTTGAGCACTGTCCAGGAGAGCATTGAGCGCAGTGAGAGTACGCGGTATGGGTGATCTGGCACGAGCCACAGTACGACATGTTGGAACTGCGAATAGTCGGTGCCTCCTTCCCCGCGTGTAACCATTAGGTACGAACAGCCTACACAGCTCGCCATTCAGGTCAGGAGCATCTACCATACCCCTGAGAATCCTGCACATTGTCAGTATTTGATCCCTCCATCTTCTGACCTCTAAGGAGTTGTAGCCGAGGCAACCCAACAGATATTTGGTGGGGTACATGAATGGGTAGTATGTGTAAAGGCGTTTATAAAGGTATCTCAGGAAGGCTTTTTGGACTTTTTCTAGCAACAAGGTGTACGTACTCTTATAAGGATGCCACACACAGGAAATAGCCTCAAGCTTACTGCGGACGAGGGAATCAAAGAGCAGCTTAATTGTCTTAGTACTTCTAAAATCATTTGAGTTACGAAGCACAAAGCCCAGACGCTTAAAACACTCCCTGGCCACAGTGACAACATGGTCATGGAAGGTAAGTTTTTGGTCGAAAGTCACACCCAGATCTTTGGTCGAGATTACCCTGGACATTTCATTAGGACCCAACATATAGTTGAATGTAATTGGGGATCGCAAACGACTGAAAGTCATCTGGAAGCATTTTGAAATATTGAGTTCTAACTTATTCTCTACACTCCAACTATAAATTGCATTAATGTCATTCTGAAGTAGAACGCAGTCCTCATTATTTTTAATTTCATAAAAGAGTTTGATGTCGTCAGCGTAAAGTAGAACTTTAGCATGCTTAATAGCCAAGGGAAGGTCATTGATCATAAGAATGAACAAAAGAGGACCAAGTATCGATCCCTGACTAACTCCAGAACGGGTGTGATAGGACTGTGACTCATAGCAACCATGTCGTACATATTGTTTCCGATCTCGCAGGTAGTCAGCGATAAACCTGAGTGTCTCTGGAGATAAACCCATAGCGGAGAGCTTCTCAAGTAACTTGTCATTGTTAACCCTATCAAACGCCTTCCGAAAATCAAAGTAAAGGACATCTACCTGTAACCCATGATCAAGTCTGGTGGAGATGTAGTCTGTTAATATGAGAAGATTTGTATTGACCGACCGTCTTCTCCTGAAACCATGCTGTTCGCTACAAAGAAATGGCTCAACCTGTCTGTATATATTTGTGTGAAGAATATGTTCGAATATTTTGGCCAAAGTTGAAAGTATAGCGATCGGCCGATGTTCTTCAACACATGATCTATTAGAGTTTTTTGGTATGGGCGTAACTCTAGAGGTTTTCCACTGAGATGGGTAATGACCCGTCTGTAGTGCTATGTTGAACATATATCTCAGTGGTTCAACAAAAGTATCTTTATATTGTTTGAGAAACCAAGGAGGAATACCGTCAGGACCTACTGAGCTACTTGATTTCAATTTTTGTATTCCTATCTCTACGTCAACAGAGGTTATTTTATTGACGTGAACGTATCTGTTCAAGAAAAGTGGGCTTTGGTTTACGTTTTCTGGGTTGAGGTTGGGTATATCTGATAAAAAAACACCAGAAAAGAAATTTGCAAAGGCTTCAGCAGCCTCTACTCCACTAACAGTTCGCCCCGCATAGTTGACTTCAGGTTCGAAACCTCCCTTAGACCGTAAGGAAGATGTATGGCGCCAAAATTGACGAGGGCTAATTTTGATGTTCTCTTCAATACTGGCCAGGTACGACTTATATGCTGCTGATATACGATATTTTAGTTCGGACCTCAGGTTAGAAAAAAGTCGGTATGCTTCTTGGGATTTAGTGTGGGTCCAGCGACGGTGTAATTGTAATTTTAATTTAATGTCTACTATAATATCCCTAGTAAACCAAACTGGATAGCGTTTGTTCGAAATACCGTTACGTCGTTTTTTAGGTATACATACATTAAACATACTATATAAGGTATAATAAAAGTAGTCGACGGCCTGACGTGCATCTTTAATCTTATACAAGTCATCCCATGAAACCCTAGATAACATGTCATATAATGTTATGTAGTCCCCTTTCGCAAAATTCCAGTCTTGGCCATTATTTATTACACTAGGCTCGAGGCGAACTGAACGTTGAGTTGTGAGGAAACTTATAGCGATGTCAAGAGGAGGGTGGTAAGCGTCAGGAGGCACCAAACCGTCCGCAGCAACAACAGTTGTCTTTCGAATGTCATTACTCTCCCGTATCAGTACGATGTCCAACATTCCACCGTGTATATTTCTCACAACATTTTTGTCCGACAAATTACAATATGTTAAAAAATAGCAATAATAATTATTTACATTTATTGAGGCACTGTTTAGATTTATATCACCATAAATTAAAACCATACCCTTTAATGTACAAATGAAGCTTTCTATTTTGCAGAACCAAGCCATGTAGTCTTTATCACTCGCGGTTGGCTTGATGTAAACTACACACACATATGTAGTTCGACCACGCCATACGTAACTTGCCCATAAGTCCTCGCCACTGTCAGTTTCGAAGTCTTTACGGCGGTGAAGGACAATGGGAGCGCGCGCGGCAAGTAATACCCCGCCGCACGGCGTACTCCTATCGCGCCGCACAACACTCCAACCTGGACTCACAAGTTCTGAGTCTCCGACGGAATCGTCGAGGAACGTCTCCGTCGCAGCAATAACGTCATGTTCGGACATCGCAAGATTGTTACGCCAAGTGTGTAGCTTGGTTTTAAGCCCTCGAACGTTTTGGTAAAACACTTGAATGTGAGCGCTTTTACTGCTCACTGTTTTCTTTACGAAAGGGCTGCACATTTGAGGATACAATGATGATCAACAACCTTTGTGCTTACCCTTGTTTATAAGGCAAATCGACATTGCACCTGATGGGAAGTGTAGAGTTGATCAAATAGATAATTGATTGGTAAAATCTTACTCCCCCAACTTAACTCATTGAAAGTATTAATATAAAATTGTTTTTTTTAATGTATTGTGTTGAGCGCTTTGTTATTCAAAAAACTACAAAATGCACTACAATAGTTGGGTGCTATTGTAGTGAACGCTATTTGTACTTGAATATCTATTCTAATTCAAAATGCGTTTAAACTTTTAAGACTGAATTCAAAACAACAATGCCACTTCACTGCTTACTCATTTATATTATAGTAGCAACTTTAAATTTATATTTGAAGGAATTTAAATGCATGAATAATACTGAAACGCTACTTAATCTGAGGGCGACTTATATTTAAGTGGCTGTTATAATTTAAGCGGTATATACTTAAAAAATGTCATGTATACAACTTTTTGTGGTAATGTTGCCATTTATGGAAATTTAAGTGGGCATTAGTTAATCACTGTCTTAAAACCGATAAATGTATACCGTTTAAATTATAACAGCCACTTAAATATAAGTCGCCCTCAGATTAAGTAGCGTTTCAGTATTCGGCCATATGAATATCAATTTTCATTTATAATATTTTTAAGTAGGAATATAAAAAGACTCACGGTCTTTTAAGAAAACTAAGACAGGTAAAAATTACGGTGATTAAGCATTGACGTAAAAAAAATTAACGTTTTCCTTTTCACCATTACATCTAGTACTTATGGTAGTTAGGAAAACGTATGTTTTTAATCATCAATGTGTTTATAATCATCGTAACTTTTACCTGTATTATTTTTCTATCACGGACTTTTTATTTACCCTGTATATAACCCAGCGTAACTTATAGTACATATATTGTTATCGCTTAAAAAATAGCGCGTACTAAATTACAATTTAGCTTGACTTGGCTGTATTGAGAGAAAGTACATGCATGCTATAGTTGAATAATAAATAATTGTATCGAATTGTTGCAGTTACAACCACCGCCACAAATCCAGCCAGTGCTGCCTCCGCAGCCGCCGCCCGTCCCGCAACGCACGGCGCCCGTCTCGCCGGCCCCCCTCCCCGTGCCACCACCCGCACCCCCTCGGAGAACGTCACCACAACCGCCCCGAAGAGTACCCCCTCCAACGCCTCCCAGGCCACCAGCAACCAGCCCAGCAACAGACCCCAACGGCAACAGACGAACAGTTGCCCCAATAACTCCTCAACCAAGACTCGACTGCAACAGAAACCCCCAGCCTCCGATGCCGAGGAGACCGCCCCAGAAAATGCCAGACACACCGTTTACCCCCCCACCGCAGCAGAACAATCAGCCGATAAAACGATCGCCAAGTTCTGGATCAAATATAAGCGTCAGACAAGATTCGAATGTCTCATCAGACTCGTTTAGTCAAACTTCATCGCCGTCATACACGACGAAGACGATGGAGGCGCCACTCCTGCCTCATCAGCACGTGAATAAGAGTTTAAACGCGAAGATAGCTCGCGGACTCCTGCTAAAAGAACAGCAGGAGAAAGAATCGGGAAATTCTTCTATTACCAAGAGTATGTCGACACCGGCGTCGCTTCAGACGATCGTCAGGTTTCAGAACGGGAGTAATATGTCGCTGCATCATAGGGTAAGTGAAATTTATGATAATATGTTGATATAAAGACATAACGCAACAACTTCCTTGTACCTTTATCTCGCGGTCTGATGAAGATTTATGACTTGTGTTTAGTTTACAGAAAATAATTTACTTTCGCGAGTACAAAACTGTTGATAGTCGGATATGTGATTCTACCAGTATAGTGCCTACGTAGGTCAAAATCGACGTCACTTTGCAGTGCCCATATAAAAACCTTCTATTTGCCCCTACATAAGTTTATATTCATGTGTTCCGATTCGAGCACGCTTAAGTACAGGAAAGGAGCGCTCGCCATTACTACTTGTCAAGAACACTGCTCTTGTGCAATTATCAAGGCTATTCGCAACGTACGTAAATTCCCTGTTTCATATTTCTGTAGAAAGGTATTTGAAATAGGTTTAACTATTTTTTATGGTTTCAAGTGGATAGCATTTAAACAGTGACTTGTGTTTTGAGCTTTTTTATTTTATATTGGCACGGCAAAATTAATACATTACAACGATCAAAATAAGTATTCTAATACTGTTAATATTGTGCTTAAAAAAACCTTAGGTTAGGGTGCAAGTTCGTTGCAAAGTTTACTATTGTCAAATCCTAAGATTAATTAATCTGATAAATGCAAGACCACACTGTAGACGCTATAAATGATAATTGTAAAAAAAACATGGAACCTTGGAATAGAACCCGGGACCTTTTGATCGCACGGCACATACTTGTGTCGCGAGCCCACGAGGCAGTTTTTGATGAACCAATTTACTTGCCTAAAGCCAAAAATACGAGTTTCGTCTCCGATAAACTCACATTTACTAACAAACAAGGAGAAGTTAACAAAATCTGAATAGCGTAACCTCAACTCAATCAGTTACCTAGAATAACGAATACAAGAGTCAGAAAAACTAATTAACTATCGAGTCTCGTCACTAAATCAATTACTGCATTCGTCAAGTCTGAGCGTAATGTCGTGAAACTATAAAATGTTCCGTGAAATTGTGAAATGAATATTCATTGGCATCACTTCGCAGCAAGCACGGCGGAGCCGAAGCGTGGCTGTCACGCGCACTTCAAACTACGACAACTTTTTTGAATTTAATTCCAATATTCATTTTTACATACGCTTTCATGCCTGAACTAAAAATAGTCTTTAAACTGATATGGAAAAATTACATCACTTAATTTAACTTAATGTTATACTTGCCTCGTGGTCCCGTCCCACGAGATGCGATCTAGAGGTCTCGGGTCGGGTAAAGTGACATTTTCATTCAGTCATCGGAAGGTTTTCAGTCCTAGACCTAGACCTAAACCCTCTCAGTTGTAGTGGAGGCCCGTGCCCAGCAGCGGGACGTATATGGGCTGATGATGATGGTTCTCAGAAGCAACACAGAGTTTAGAAAAGTGCCAGAAAAACTCCCAAAAGCCTCATCCCTAAAAGACTCATCCCTAAAGAGAGACCGAAAAAGTCTCTCGTATTCGATGATATCCACGACACAAGACGTGTATCCTAGTGCTGCGGGTTAGAACTACATATGTATGTGACTGTTGGGTGCATTTATAATTATAATTATTATTAGCGTGATCATAGCTGGCGAAAATAAGTATAGAACTACACCTCTATTTACTCCTTCGTAAAACAAGCGTAAGTACATATATGAAATGAAAAACATTTGCATTGACAGCCCCGTGGCGCAGTTGGCTTGACACCAGCTTGCGAAACGAGAGGCCGCGGGTTCGATCCCCGCACCGAGACAAATGTTTGTGTGATCCACAAATATTTGTTTCGGGTCTGGGTGTATGTGAGACCGAAAAGTCTCTCGTAGTTTCTGATACCCACGACACAAGACTTGTATCTTAGTGTGGGATCAGAACTATGTATGTGACTGTTGGGTGTATTTATTTATTATTTATTTATATACTTCAGATTGGCAGTCGGCTCAACTGCCTAACCAACAAATAAAATGTAATACACATTGTATTGTTATTGAAATACAGATCATTGTGAGGGCGCCTGTGCTGGTAACACAATGCCGATGAAATTTCCCATCGCACATCTGCGTGTTTACCTTATTTAATTCGATTTCAGTTTGCGCCTCCTTCACGGCAAATTGTTTACTTTGAGTCGTCTCTATTCAACAGTCTCCGAGATATTTTTTCTACTGCTGGTAACAAGCAGTCTCTCGCACGTCGTCTAATCTTGGGAATCCCAATTCATTATGTTGGCTCTCATTAATATTTACTAATTCATGATCCTTTAACTTTTAGCCTCGCTTAATAAAGGCAAGCATGAAGTATTAGCAGGCCAATAAACTCAAGTATTTTTCAAGAAAACTCATTCATTTTTGAGTTTGCGTGTCAAAGTTTATTCCATTTTTGTTTTTATGTCCTAAATTCCTGTCGTTTTTAATCAAGTACATAAATAATAAATAAATAAATACCCCCAACAGTCACATACATAGTTCTGAGAACCCACACTAGGATACAAGTCCTGTGTCGTGGGTATTAAATACTACGAGAGACTTTTCGGTCTCACAAACACCTAGATCCGAAACTAATATTTGTGGATCACACAATCATTTCTCTCGGTGCGAAATCGAACCCGCTGTCTCTCGTTTCGCAAACTGGTGTCTAGCCAAAGCAAAACAAAACAAAGAAATCCACATTCAATACCAGACAAGTAATAAAATATTAACCCCTTACTGCATGATGAGTCGAAAAAAATATATGCGATAGAAAATAATAAATAAAAAGACACGTATTTTTTTAGTTCTAGTATATATATGTTTTATTAAAATATTCAATGATATTGGTTTGGTCTTAATATGGCATAACATACATGAAATGAAAAATAATAACATATTTTTTAAGGCAAATTCTAACATTATTATTTAAAAAGAGTTACAACGTATGGAACAGATGGAAACAATTTCTCTTGTCATTCAAACATAAACTAACATTACATTTGCGACATTCAAAATACTCACTGTACCCGGCACAACTTGCTTTGAAAACTTCGACGTAATTTTAATTTGACTGGCCGCTCACAGCAAGCATTAAATCGATTTTGCATATACTTCTACGTTACAAATAAGACACACGATGCAGAAAACGATGAAATATGTATTCAATTGTGAAATATAAGCCAAACTATCGGTTGGTTCATATATGTACCACGATGCAGTAAGGGGTTAAAAGGAAAGGAACAAGAAAATCCATTTGTATGTGAAGCGTAATGAGGGACGTATCTGCGCGGCGCACTGTACGCCCGTCGGTACACACAGTGCGGCGCGGTGTACACAGTTCCGCACATATTAGTGTTTACTCGGGCCAAGATTGCTTCGCCTGTGTACTTTTATGGGCGAACGCCAGATTGTTTCCTTAGAACGTGGTCTTAATGCAGCGTGGACTGCAGCACGAGCAAACTTTGCACGTTTTGTTTTAAAGGACATTCTCTTTACCCGGAAGAGATTGCTTTTCAACAGAACTTGTCTCATGAGAATTCAGTCTGCGCTGTGGAGCTAAATAATTATTTACCTGTAAATAGAATTTTTGTAGTAAATTATTGCGTTTCCATTTAACTAATTTATTGACAAATTATGTATTCATTTATTTATTTTAAAGTTGCACCCGGACATTCATTAAGGCCAAAATTGGAAAGTTAATCGAAACCTGGGACCTCTGGATCGTTCGCCACAACAAGGCATAAGCAGAAGACACTACATACTTAATACTCATGTAGGCTGGGGCGTATTTCTAAGCTCACTTTTTTCCACTATAAATCCCATGTTATGAGCGAGCTTATTTCCGTTTTAGACACAGGACCTCACTCCGTGCTTTTACTGAAAATGCTGCATAAAAAGCTAAAATCACTTTTTTGAGCCGAGTATCCGTCCAAGTACCTCTACTTCGCGCACCGCACAACACTACGGAACCAAATATGCATTTATGATAAGATTTCAGTTTGTGAAATCTTATAGTTTCTTATAAAGACAGTTAGATATTCATGGAGCGAGGGAGCTGCGGGTAACAGCTGTGAATACAACACGAGGTGTGTTGTACAAAGACTTTGTGTATTGTTTGAGTTGGTAACACGTCGAGCACGACTCAGCGCGCTTACAGCAAGACAAGCGCTCGGAGCGCTCAGAGCGCTCACAACGCTCAGCGCTCGGGGCTGTACGTAATGCCTTGCTGCCATCGGTTCGTTACATACTGCCAGCTTAGATAATTCCTTTCCAAATGTATGGTGCTATGCACGAACCAAGAGCGTTTTTAAGATTTACTTCATTCCTTCTTAACATTCGCGGAAGAATTAATTGAGTATATGAAAATAGGTCAAGTCAAAATATTTCATATGTCACAATCCTGTCATTTAACACTATGCTATGGGTGTAACCTTTTTTTTTTGGGCACGAGAAAAATACTCTTGGATTCACCGACTAAGAACCCCATGGTTTTTGGTTACCACGTGCGAAGGATACCGGGATCTCAAAATTAATACAACTGTGTATCATTGTCTCACAATATTTTGATATAGCAACCGCATGCATTATTTATTATTACAATAACTCTTAGAAAGACTCAACTCAACATTCTATTCAAAAAATAATCTGTTGTGATATTGATTTTTCCCTCTCTTGAAATACATATTTTCCATTTAGCTTTTCATTATAATCTGGCTGATAAATAAATCAAATTGATGTCGTAATATAAACGCGCCAACATAACTATAACTGGTGAAATATATGTCAGACCACACTATTTGGATCACATTGCACTTATGAGTATAGAAAAATGCACACCACACCGCATCCATTTGTACCTAGATTAATGGCAGTGATACAAGAATAATAACGCAAATAAATCCCGCTGGCTCGTGTAACTTACACCACGCAGTAAGGAGATCCCCAGTGAGTGGCAAAACGAGCTATCATCGCTCTTTGTTAGCCGTTACAAGCTGCACCGCCGGCCCGACGCCTGGTAAATAGCTCAGACTTTAGACAATTCCACTTTACACTTAATCATTATTTAAGTTCTACAATTTGATTGAACACTGTTTTGGAGCATCGATCATGATTTTTTTTGTTTTGTCAAAGCTTTGAATCGACCCAAAGATGTCTATATCGGTGGTTACAGGTCGTTATCAGTATCGGCAATAAAATCCATATTGTGGGTAGGTTGAAGTTTATTCGATTGCCATTTACAACAAACTGAACGGGCAAGAAACTCTAGTGTTGCTCTTTTCCCATTCATAAATAGTCTACAATATTGATACAAAGATTAAATTTTCCGAATTAGAGCATCATCATCATCATCAGCCCAAATACGTCCCACTGCTGGGCACGGGCCTCGTCTACAACTGACAGGGTTTTAGGCCTTAGTCCACCACGCTGTCCTAGTGCGGGTTGGCGGACTACACACCTAAGAAATTCCTAAGAACTTTTAGGTGTGCAGGTTTTATCACGATGTTTTCCTTCACCGTTAAAGCAAGTGATAATTCATTGTGAATACAGACATAACTTCGAAAAGTCAGAGGTGTGTGTCTGGGGTTTGAACCTGCGACCGCCAAAATTCTCAATCGTGTGCCTACACCTCGAGGCCATCACTGCTTTGAATTAGAGCAGATTGGCTTTACTTTATCTATGTCATAATGATTCCGAATATAAAAGAGTGAGTATAAAAGATATTTACTAGCTTGTATGTTGGACAGATGTTACGAGACATGCGCAGCGCTGGCTCGGAGGCGTCTCCCCACAAGTTCAGGGTGATGCAGCTGGCCCTCAACGCCGTGGCGCTCCTCATCATCACCGGCGCACTCTTCGCCTACTTCAGAGCCAATCCTGCTGTACAGGTATGTGTCTTCGTGTCTATATAGATTTTTCTGTTTTTATCTTAATAATTAACAGCCTGCGTCTGTCTGGAATATACTTGATAGGCATGTAGAAGAAAAACTTTAAAAGTTTTTTTTTATTTACACAAATTAGCTATAATATAGGATGGCGCCAATATCTTGATCAATTTGTTTTATATAATAAACAAATTTGTAAGGCTCTGACTAGGCCGTATCATCTGCACCCACATTTCGCCAGGTATGTATTAAGTCCCACGTAATAGGGGGCGAGCCTATTGCCGTTATTCGGGCACATTTCCATTTAAATTGAACTAGATTAAAATAATACATCCAAACAAAAAAAACTACAACAATAATTCAGCATTGAAACTGCGGCGAATTTTACAAGCTGACCTCTAACCAACTGCACCACTGGGAAAAATATAAAACAAAAATTAATACGTCTAAGACTCGACGTATTTTAATTGACAAATGTCAATACGTACGCCAATATCTAAAACATTATTTCATATTAAAGCCATTATATTGAGCTTGTGGTTAGGCTATAAGTCGTTATCAGTAACATGTTTAAATCAACCGCCAATGACTTCTAACAGACAATTTATTACTCCCAATATAATGAAGAGCTCTAAATAATTCCAATCTACGCGTTCTAAGTAAATCATTTAAGAGGATTTAATACATTCAATTATTTTGACTTAACATTTATCGAATATCTGATAGTGGAATTGGAATTCTGTCTATATGGGTCCATATAAATTCCCAAGCTATTTTGTCTTCATTTAGTTTGGATACTTGAATTTTATTTCACTAAATGATCACAGTCGTTTTATGCTCTTTTCTTAAAAATAAACTTGAACAAAATGACGTGAAAATAATCTCTTTTTTTAAGATTTGATTAAACAACTTCGTATATCATTTTCGTAGTAGTACTTTATAAATAAACATTTTATACATAGTCATAAACACACATAAGGGTAGCAAATTTTAGCCCAACGTAATCTAATATAAGCCTATTGCCGGTTTTAGGGCACATTTCAAGAGTCAGCAATTGTACTACTAATTTTTCTAATGAATAAACCCAATACTTTGCCCGGCCCGAGAATCGAAACCAGGATCTCTAGATCATTCGGCACACATTTATGTAGCGAAACCAATAAGACATAGTTTATATAAAAAAAAGTTTACATAAAAAAAATAATCAGACCATCAATCATGATACATTAATATCACTATTTTTTTGTATTTTGTAGCCATTTTGTAATGTGAATTCAATTAATAAAGGAAATATATGATTCATGTCTCCAAAGCTGAAGAGCGTACCGAATAATACTTATTGTTAGCGAAAACATACATCACCGATTGATTAGCAACAAAGTGCCTTTGATATGAGTCAGGGACGTATTTAGGAGTTTGTTTAGGGGGCCGGGTCCCAATATTATCTCAGACAGAATATCCGATTAATATTTTTTCCAGACTATTCTCTCCCGAATCCCTCTCTGCGATATTCCTCCCTTATTTATTTGGAAGTAAACAACTTGAGCTCCGTGGGAGTAATAATCTTCTTATACGCACGAATCAAGGGCCCGAAGACGTCTTTTTGAGATAATGAAAATAAAATATATCGGAAAATTAAAATTAAACGTAAGATATTTATTAGATACTAAAGATGGCGACTTAATGTCACGTTGGGATTGGATTTACATACATAATCTCACGCCTGTAGTCTCCGAAGGGGGAGGCAGAGGTGCATTTTGCACGCACATTTCGCCAATTGTATTTTCGTCCTAGGTAGTAGGGGGCGAGCTTATTGCTGTTTTTTAGGCACAATTCCTGACTCCGCGCTCCGAATTTTCTAATGGAAAAACCCAATAACACTTTGCCTGACCTGGGAATCGAACCCGGGACCTGTAGATCGCACGGCACATACTTGGTCCGCGAGGCCACAAGGTTATTTATATATATTTTCGTAGATAATGTTATTTCTAGACTTTTTGCCTCAACTATTGCTTCATCAGGAATATTAAATATTATCGAGTGGTTTTTTTAAACCAATATTTCTTTGAACCCAAAATTCATCATCATTTTGTTTTTTATGAAGCCTGTTTTATAAAAGCCACTTTAATTACAAGTTCATGTTATTCAAATTATGAAAGTCAAACGTTGAAATGAAACAATTGTACTCACTGTTCTACCAAAGAGCAACAAAGCACGCGATTTTATATTTCATACCGCGAAGTGGTTCTCCACGCAATACAATCAAAATACGTAAGCGAGGGCTGAAACCAAGTGATACGGAATAAACAAATTTTGCATTACTTCGTAGGTCCTAATGTACGTAACTACTTGATATGACGCCTGTATTTTACACGAAGTAGGCGTACTACGAACTAGCTTCGCCAAATGTGTTTTAAGTTGCACATTTGGGTAAGTGACATATAATAGAAATCATCATCATCAGCCCATATATGTCCCACTGCTGGGCACGGGCCTCCTCTACAACTGAGAGGGTTTAGGCCTAAGTCCAGCATGCTAGCCTAGTGTGGGTTGGCGGATTACACACCTAAGATTAGTTAAAGTGTTAACGTTGATAAAATTTAAACGAGGATACAAAACTTTTACAAAATATAACAATTTTATTTGGAAAGTTACTACCTGTCTATGTATTTTTTTGTAATCATCACTAAAATCATCTGAACATTTATAAAATAGGTATAGCCGACGATTAAAAGTCTACCAAGTATTAATTATATTTATTAGAATATCTTAATCTGACGATAACGACTACAACGAAAAAAAGTCAATTATCTATAGTTATACGCGTTTATATATCAACAAAGTTCCAATGTACAGATAAAATAAATAAATTTATTAAAATAAATAATAATTCGGTTCAGATGTTTAGTACGCACCAGACTGATTTATTTTCACATTTATGAAATTAGTATGAAAGTAATCGAAGTATGGATATTGACCCAAAAACATTTCTGAATACGTTCAAACGTGTAAATTGTATAGAATTCGCGTGAAGTCGAGTTTTCGGTACAATTTGTTTTGTTTGTTTGTTAAAGCGCCTTTGTGCCCATTGTTTTAATTTTCGTTTGTGAAAGTTTTTACAAGAGCTCGGTGGCGCGCCACCCACTGCATGTTGTACGTTTTCCACGTATTGTCTTCATTTTTTTCTTTCGCGAGAACTCCATTTTGTTATTTCTTTGATGTGATAGCTTCGCGGACTTGTAAAGGTCACATTCCCGGAGATTTTCTGGCGTTTTGAAATATTCGCTAAAGTAATTTAGGTTTCCCATAAATCAATTAAAAAATGGTGAGGTTAAACTTCAATTAATTAAGAATACGTACTCAAAATATGTTACGTAGTGTTGATGTATTTATAACGGGTAAACTTTGAGGCTAACCAATTTTTTCTCTTTTCACTTAGCAATTCATTGTATAATAAATTATTGAGGAATACTCAAATATTTGTCTTAGTGCGAGAATCGAAACCGCCTTTCGTTTGGCAGGTTGATTTTTAACCAACTAATTAGTTATATACCGAATTTATTTTGTATTGACTAGACTACCTCGTGTTCTCGCGATACAAGTATGTATATAGTAAAATGTATTTAAATAGTATGTAATCTCGTGGTTCGAAAGCGGGTTTTTTTTAAGAATATAAGCGTGAGTGTGTATAAATACAAACAAAAAAATTTTAAGTCCGCTACCTTCATACTAAATTTCATTCAGACTTTTGCCTTATTAATCTTAGTATAAATAGATACTGACAAATTCTAACTAAATTCATTATTCGCCAGTACGTATCGCAAGTGGTGAACCGGTCTACGATCGTGACGTGGCCAGCGCCCACCGAGCCTCCGGGCGCGAGGAACCCAGCGCCCGGGGTTTGTCTGCCGGTCATCGTGAGCTTCTGCCAGCAGCACAGGATCTCATACAACTTCACCGTCTTCCCCAACTACATCGGACATTTTGGACAGAGAGACGCCCAGCAGGTGAGTCAAGGCTTTTTATAAAATAGCTCTGTATAGTGACCTTACTGGCATCTGATTTGACAGCCTCTGGCGCAAAATGCCTAACACAAATCGTTGGGAAAACGTTTGTGGATTCGATTTAATTGTTTCGGGTCAGAGTGTTAGTTAGACAGGAACAGTCCCCTGGTGTAGACGGCTTGACATCAGTTGTGAAATGAGAGGCCACGGGTTCGTTTCCGCACCAAGACAAATGTTTGTGTGATCCAAAAATTATTTCTTTCGTGTCTGGTAGCTTCTGACACCAGTGTTAGAAGAGATCATCTCCAGAGATTTGCATTTTACCACGATTTCTGAACTGTGTGTGTGTGTCAACGTCCAGGTCATGATAAATGTGAAAAATGCGTTCATTGATTCAAACTAGCAACCAATTAAGCCCAATCAATACAGCAATACCCGATCACTACCACTATTGTACTAGAATTCAATCAAGACAATTACAATCGCACATTACTATCTTCGGCAGTGTCCTGCATACGAATGGACTCGTGTAGAATTAATTAATAGATCTGTGTTACTAGATTGAATTCTCCCATTTCCTAACCACATTACATAGCATGCGGAAGCGTATGTTTACTGGTTGTTCCATATATATTGTCTAATAGAATTTAGACTCAATATGATGTTTATTAATGTAAGCAATTAAAAAGAATTAAGCGCGGTTAAAACACAATCTCAGTTATCGCGAGAACAAGCACAGAAACACATCCGATTTTTCAAAGTTTTGTGTGTCATCATCATCATCATTATCATCATCATCGGCCGAAAGACGTCCACTGCTGGAAGTAGGCCTCCCCAAAGACTTCCTAAACGCACTGTCGGAAGTGGCCTGCATTTTCGTTCACCTAAAAAAAACACAAAGAACTTCTGAAGTGTCTAGTCCGCCATCTTTCATTAGGCAAGCGTGGTAAGGTCTATTATTGTAAATAGTGTTTACAAAGATTAATGGTAAATATATGTCGGCAATAGGCTCGCCCCCTATTACGTGGGACTGATACATACTTGGCGAAATGTGGTTGCAGAAATGCGCCTCTGCCTACCCCTTCGGGGAATACAGGCGTGAGTTTATGTATGTATCTCATGATGGGATTTGTGTCCGTGATAGGTACAAAAACCGGGCTTACCACTTACCTTGGTATTCCAAAAACTATTAATATTTTATCATTTTATCACAACCACCCATGTGCGAACGTAAGCTGCTTTATTTGTCTTATTTTTTTTATTACCTGTATCAAATTCCACAAGAGTTCTTAATATTCGAAATTCAGTTAGGGTGCGTCTACCCGGGCTGGGCATTCATATAGAATCGTTAAATAGCCATTAACGAGCCCGAAACCCGGGGCCCTTCGTCGCCTCTTAATTACTAAGGGCTTTTTAAGTGCAGATAAAACGCCTTATAATATATATTGTAATCTACTCTTTGTGTTGAATTATTGATGAGCTGGGCTTATGATCTTGTAGCCACTTCACATCTCAATTGAATTTTGATGCTTATACAATATTTTTTTAAAAATCAAATATCTAGTTATACTAATAGGTGCATAATTTGCTTAAAGGCTGATAATACGTTTTCGCATACAATATGTTTACAATGTTAGAAGCAAAAGACCCCTATGTTGGAAACGGGCCTGCTCCACTATAGACAAGAGGTAGGCTTGACCCAGATCATTACGCCAACCTATTGAGAATTGGTTAATTTCAAACCCCTAATGAATTCTGGTAAGAATTAAAGGTGTACAGTTAACTGATATATAAATAATACTCACCTGACCACGAAAAGATCTTGATGTGTGTCTGGGATTCGAACTCACTACATACATACATACATAAACTCACGCCTGTATTCCCTTATAGGGTAGGCAGAGGTGCATTTCTACACCCACATTTCGCCAGGTATGTATAAGTCCCACGTAATAGGGGGCGAGCCTATTGCCGTTTATCGGGCACAATTCCAGACTCCGTGCTGCTATTGAGAATTTCCTAAAGGAAAAACCCAATAACACTATGCCCGACCCGGGAATCGAACCCAGGACCTCTAGATCGCACGGCACATACTTGTGCCGCGAGACCACGAGGCAAGGTTTCATTTGTTAGTTATCGAACTCACTATAACTAACAAATGAAACCTTGAAACCCTATCAATGGTAGAGGAGGCCCGTGCCCAGCAGTGGGACGTGTATGGCCTGATGATGATAAGTACATTTTCGTTGAGGCGGTGGAGCCAAGTTGAGTTTTACAGCTAATCATAAACACACAGATAAATTTTCAAAGCCGTATTTAAGAATCCTTTATTAAGATGAGTTACTACCTATTAGAACTAAGCCCCACAAGTACGATTAAACAGTCCCCTCACAACGAAGACAAACATATTTCGGCTTTGATGTAAATGTCAGTAGATTCGGAAGTAAACACACGGCGACCAACGTTAAGTGAACTTTGGCGAAGTCGATATCGAACGGAGCAGATCAAACGCCCGAGTTCCAATTAATTAGTGCGCTTGAGGGTTCCGTAATCTCCACGCGGAGTGTCGAATCACGTCCTTAGGTTTGCGTAATTATTTTACAGCTTTATTGATGAGTCGGAAGATTCCTTTTCGATGGCCGGTGACGTGTCTTAGTTAATTATTGGGTATTATTTTATAATCGTACTTAAACGGTCAATTAATGTAAGTATTCACTGTCTTTGTTTTGTTGATCCTATGACAAGGCCGTGGAGAGGCCCCGAGTTCGATTTTAGTTAAAACAAATTGATATTAGGTGTATATTACGAAATACTGTATAGTTATTTATAAATAAATATAGACCCAGCAGTCACATACATAGTTCTGATCCAAGCAAGGGTACAAGTTTGTGTCGTGAGAATAAGAAACTACGAGAGACTTTTTGGTCTCACAAACAATCAGACCCGAAACAAAAATTTGTGGATCACACAAACATTTGTCTCAGTGCGGGGATAGAATCCGCGGCCTTTCATTTCGCATGCTGGTATATAGCCAACTGCGTCACGGGGCTGCCCAGTTCCAAGAAGACTGATAGACTGACCTAGTACGGCTAGGTGGAAGAGGATTTTCACATCCGATCTTCGTCAGGTGTATTCTATTACTTCGTGCTGCTTCTAAGGATATCCCAATCGAAAAACCCAATAATACTACCTGACCCCGAATCGAAAAAGTGACTTCTCGGTGCACTCTGTGTATGCTTATTTATTATTTCATTTATATTTATTTCAAGTTTGCACACGACTGTCCAAATGATATTAAAATCCAATCAGACATTTCAAAAAACTAATTAAACGTACCAATCCGCGTTAATAATAATAATAATCATCATCATAATCAGTCCATATACGTCCCACTGCTGAGCACGGGCGTCCTCTACAACTGAGAGGGTTTAGGCCTTAGTCCACCACGCTGGCCTAGTGCGGGTTGGCGGACTACACACCTAAGAAATTCCTTAGAACTTTAGGTGTGCAGGTTTCATTACGATGTTTTCCTTCACCGTTAAAGTACGTGACAATTCATTGTGAATTTGTGCTATACATCGCCTTATTTATTACGTCCAGCTGTCTAACTCAGCCTGTATTGTAGTTAATGCATTTAGTTGAAAGTATAGAATCATCGCACCCGCGGCACGCCATTGGTCATTAGCGTATAAACCGACCGAATCAATCATTGTCAGACTTGAATAGCTGTTTCGGCTTTAGAAATGCCTTTTGCCAATATTTTTGAGCGTTAAATATTAGTGAGTGTCACTGAAAGGTGGTTTTAAATTTTATTTTAACTACATTACATACATACATACATAACCTCACGCCTGTATTCCCTGATGGGGTAGGCAGAGGTGCAATTCTACACCCACATTTCGCCAGGTACGTATCAGTCCCACGTAATAGGGGGCGAGCCTATTGCCGTTTTTCGGGCACAATTCCAGACTCCGTGCTGCTATTGAGAATTTCCTGATGGAAAAACCCAATAACACTTTGCCCGACCCGGGAATCGAACCCAGGACCTCTAGATCGCACGGCACATACTTGTACCGCGAGACCACGAGGCAACTACATTTCAAAGACATAAAAGTGATATGCAAATTAAATGGATTAATGGAGTTTTGTTTTGTTGCTACAGTTTGTATCGTTATGACATGTATAATGTAAAATTTAAATAATGTAATGAAAAAAAGACATATATTGCTGTTTTTTAAAGAAAAAAATGTCATGTCGTGTTGCTGAGGGAGTTTCTTGCCGTTTCTTCTCCACAGCTATAACATGTTTCGAAGCGGCAATAGTTTAAAAAAATTAAGATGTGTAAAATTGACGATTCAAAAGAACTTGTAAGTCTATTTGAATAAAGATATTTAGACTTTGACTTTGACTTTGAAACATAGTTATCAATGGATACGACTTAGGGACCTTCAAGAAAAGAGCCTATATTTTCCTCAAAGGCCGGAAATGCACCGATAATTCCTCTGGTATTATGGGTGTCGATGGGCGGTGTTCACCACTTAACATCAGGTGGCTCACCAGCTCGTTTGCCCCCTTTCTCATTAAAAAAAAAACAAGCCTTTATGCCTAAAAAAGTGGTCATCGAATAATCAAACCCGACATCTCTCGATTGCACGCCGCACACGTGTACCGTAGAACTAACGAAACAGTCCTACATTTATTGAACAAGTAACATAGTTTATATATCCCCTCCAAAGACAGTAATATAGTTATCCGAAATAAACGCGACATGACATAATGAGGTGAAACGTTGTGTTCTTAGTAAAGGTCAACATTTGACATTTAAGATTTCACCTTTTTGTGTAAAACTAGAGGCTTGGGCGTGTTCTACCCGGTCGCCATTTACATATACACACACAAGACGGGAGTGTATGAGAGAATGAGTTTTTAAGTGGTAGAGCTACGCTGTAGCTATTGACTGAGGTACGAATGGCCTGGCTCGGCTGAAAATTGACGTGAAGCCACCTGTGTTCATTAAGTGAGCGAGATTGTCTATGAGCTACTTCTGCCCGTATATGTCCTTATGAAACGGGTTAGGCAATGGTCCATCACGCTGATGTTTTGCAGATTGATGGACTACATGCCTAAAAAAATATTGTAATAGACTTAAATGATTCATGAATGATTCTTCCCCGCTAAATTGCGTCATATTTTACAAAGCATACACGAAATAGATTTTAAAAGTCAGAGTTTTTTACGACCCATAATGCTAAACAAAAATAATTTCTCTTAGTTTGTGAATCTTTCTGTACAGGACTTGGAAATCTACGACGCAGTGGTGGACGTGCGATGCTACGAGCTAACAGCGTTGTTCTTGTGCTCGCTGTTTGTGCCCAAGTGTGGGCCGCTCGGACACATGGTGCGACCTTGCAGGAGTCTGTGCCAAGGTGACAATTCGTTCATAAATTTTATATTTGACAATTATTATTTTTTTCAAATCTATAAATGGAATAGGAAAAAAAACCTCTTTCTCATTCATCATCATCAGCCCATATACCTCCCACTGCTGGGCACGGGCCTCCTCTACAACTGAGACGGTTTAGGCCTTAGTCCACCACGCTGGCCTAATGCGGGTTGGCGGACTACACACCTAAGAAATTCTTAAGAACTTTTCGGTGTGCAGGTTTCATTACGATGTTTTCCTTCACCGTTAAACTACGTGATAATTCTTTGTGAATACCCACATAACTTCGAAAAGTCAGAGGTGTGTGCCTGAGGTTTGAACCTGCGACCGTCGAGATTCTCGACCGCGTGTCGAAACCTCGAGGCCATCACGACTTACATCTTTCTCATTACATTGTGATTATTTTAATGACTAACAAAAAAGAAATTTGATTCATTAGTCTGTATTTGGATTAAGTCAACCCGCTGATCCAATGGGGGTTAGTGATTCGCAACCACTGTTTAAAAATCAACAGCCAATTCACTCATTGTAGTTTTAAAAATATAATTAAATATTTCAATGCGTTTTATTGTGAACAGAAACTATGCGTCGGTGCGGGTTCTTCCTCGAAGTGTTCGGTTTATCAATGCCGGACTACCTGCAGTGCGAGATATTCCCGGAATCAATTGACACTGACGTGTGCCTCGGGAACAGGGAGGTGAAGGAAGCCAGGTTCAGAGCTGCGAAGCCTGGTAAGTCCTTTTATTGTAGCACAATTTGACTTTTCTTTTGTATCTCTTGACGTTCATCACTGTATAACATCTTACCCAATTGCTTTCTCAACTAAAAATATACCTACATAAAAGTGAACAGTTTAATAGACTTCCTGGCGCAGTAGTAGCTGCAAAGATGTACGATAAGGACGTACGGGTTCGATTTTTGCACCATGGGATTTCGTTTTGAGGATATATGTAAATAGAAAAAACTAGTATGGACTCATTTACGTTTCTATTATGAAAAAATAATAAAAGAGAAACAAAATCAATTTAACGTACTGTATACTAGTGAATATAAACTAGCGCTAGTGGAAGATAGCAAGTTTTACGATGTTTTTCCTCGAAAGATTTCAATCGCGGCGGTTTTAGTGTTTGATACCCTCGCCCCATGCTCCCTGACAGATACGCTTTATTTTATAACCCTCAGTTACAGCATACCTATGATGTTATTTAAGACCTCGCGTTTTTGGCATTAAAAATGTAAAATTTTAATATTCCACAATCGCTCATCTACGCTGTACTGTTCTAGTCTAAAACCACATGAATTTGAATTATCTTACCAATTTATTGTGCTACTTGACCTACAAATTGACAATTGACAAATATTTAACCATCAGCCACACCACTTATTCTAATCGAGTAATTTTACTTTAGTAATATTTTGTTGTTTAATTTAAGTAGCATTTAATTTTAATTTAATTTAATTTATATTTAAGTAATTTTGATTCATAATTATTTGATTTCATTTGTTTCTCTATTGTCTGTTATTGCATTATTTTTAATTATATCCACGATTTTTTTTAAAATGTTATGTTTTGTTATGATTTTAAGTTTATGTCGTATGTTCTTTTTTTTTGTTTTTCTATTCTTAAATTTTATATCTGATTATATTTCCTGTAAATTGTGCAAGCTGTGTCGTCCTATTATAAGATGCACAAAGTTTTCTTTTTAATATGTTACTTTAAGCATGTCATGTGTAATCTTAGTTTGGAGACCAATTTTAATAAAATAAAATAAAATAAAATAGCTACGACAAAATTAAAACACCTGAAAAGAAAATTGCTTAATCTTTATCGATCATCGTTAAGATCCTAGACCAGTGGTCGGTACCCTTTTGGCAGGCAAGGGCCGCAACGTGGCAAAATAAACTAAAGGCGGGCCGCACTTGTGATATTTACCCTAGATTCTACGTAATACCTATGTATAGTTGGTTATATCCCATAGAAAAAATGAAAATGCTAACTAATGCAGTTATTATAACTAATTCACGAGCCGCGCGTTGCCAACCGCTATCCTAGACCATAGACCTGTATCGTCCTGTTCCTCCCCCAGTATGCCCCAGCGGTTTCCAGTGCGACGTGAAGCGCTGCATTCCCCACGACTGGCGCTGTGACGGCCACGTCGACTGCGCTGACAGGTCAGACGAGCTCAACTGCAGAGTGTGCAAGAGGACGGGAGACGTGCACTGCGGCAACCAACGGTGCATCTCGCAGTCACACATGTGCGACGGGAAGGTCGACTGCCCTTGGGGACAGGATGAGAGGAACTGCTGTGAGTAATGAGCATTTCTTCTTCCACTACCTTTTTATCTATGTTGGCGTCAGCTCGTGAGCAGCAGTGATGGCCTCGGGGTTTAGGCGCGCGGTCGAAAATTTCGGCGGTCGCAGGTTCAAACCCCAAGCACACACCTCTGACTTTTCGAAGTTATGTGTGTATTCACAATGAATCATCACTTGCTTTAACGGTAAGGAAAACATCGTGATAAAACCTGCACACCTAAAAGTTCTTAGGAATTTCTTAGGTGTGTAGGCCGCCAACCCGCACTAGGCCAGCGTGGTGGACTAAGGCCTTAACCCTCTCAGCTGTAGAGGAGGCCCGTGCCCAGCAGTGGGACGTATATGGGCTGATGATGATGACGTCAGCTCGTATGCGTCTTATCGTCTCATCTCTAGTATGCGCAGCGTTGGACGTCCACCTTGTGTGGACTGATGATGCCACGAAAATCGCGAATATTAGTCGAATTTGAAATATTATTTCAGTGTTAGATAACTCGACCAATACGATCAATAGAAGCGTAGCAGCAATGGAAAATGTGGCAAAAACGGGGAAATATTATTCCCTTTGAAGTGTAATGTTCCGCATTCGGAGTTGTAGTTGTTGAATATAAGTTTTATAAGAGTTGTTACAACTTTGGCTCTTAAATTATTTGGTAATGAAATGATAATACTAGGAAAATAATAGTTACTTATTTACACTTTTATAAATAGACGAAATCACGAAACCTAAATCGTCTTACTTTTCCAATAACTGCCTGAAGTTTATGATAATAAATTAAGTATTTGTGGAAGATGACCTGCAAGACATAATTGATCGTTTCCAAAAGTCCTAATTATTACTACAAATCTTATCTATATAGATTATATTATAGATTGAATTTCCTATGCCCGAACGTGAGATTAAATGTTTGCTTATTAACACAAACTGCAAATATGAAAACGAGAATAGCTTCGACCAGCGAACACGTGATTTCCATATAATCTTCAAAATATATACCAATTTGCGCCACTGAAACTCTGTATGTGATGTCAAAATACTAAACTAAAAATAAAATATCCGTCAGTACAAAATATTATGTAATCTGAGTAGAGATTTTTTTTCTCTGAAAGTTAAAATTTTTAGAATTAAGATTGATGTTTAAGGTTTTTCTTTCTGATTAATTGTATAAGTTTATATCGGCCTAGAGATAGTCCTCCTTCAAGCTTAGGAAAACTTAAGCCGACGCGGCCTTGCGGAATTTGCTAGATTTCATATAGGTAATTTAAATATTCTTGTAAAAATCTCTAGCACGTTGGTTTTCACACTAAAATGTTTGACCATGGTGTATCTCAGTGGCGATACTTCCATAGAAGCCCAAAAGCGTTACACGTTAATTGTGTAATGACTAGTTTATAATTTTTTGTGTGGGGTCAGGATATTCTTATTTATATTTCGAATTTATTTTGTTAAATAAAGATTTAAAGCTTAAAGATTATTATTTGGTATTTTTTAAGGCTAGCTGGACTTTTGGGCTTCTATGGAAGTACAGCCACTGGTGTATCTGTGTGTAGGCCTATAGGTTTAAGCGCGCCTACTGAAGAAACTTCAATTATAGTATCGCATGTTAGAATCTCAAGAAAACATTTCTGATCAAATTATTATTTCTCTAAAGAAATTTCTTACATATGTACATTCATATGTGAAGATGATAGACCCTAGTATCCTCCTATCTAAGGATGTTTCATTTCTTTACCCGACGGGTCAATACGAGTAGTTATAGAACACATCATAATCTTCTTGCTCTGTTCCCAATTCTATTTGGGGTTGGCGCAATATGTTTTATCCTTCCAAACATACATATCAGCTGTCATGTCTTCATTCACCCTTTTTACTTTCATAATTCTTCCCTAACGCACTCTCTTCATCTTTTCTTTGGCCTTCATCTACTTGTCCATCCTTCAACTTTCAAACTCACTTACTTACTTTTTTATACGCTTAATATTAGCTTCATACGTATGTTAGTATGTAACGGAATCTTTGAACATGATTTTGACCCCCTTCAAGACATCGGATTAACTCGAAATTTGGCATCCTTACTAAGGATCGATGACAATTCAATATTTCAAATAGTTTGACCCGTTATCTTTACTAGGATAATCAGGATTAGCGATTTTTTGTTTATTGCCAACATATGCTTCATCTGTTTCTTTTCTAGAGCTAAATGAGTGAATTATCTGTACAGTGCGGCTGAGCGACGCGACGGGGGACGTGGGTCGCGGCGAGCTGCAGGTGTACCGCGCCGCCAACCACTCGTGGTTCCCCGCCTGCATCTCCACCTTGGACGACAACACCGCGCTCAAACTCTGTTCCATGCTCGGATACTCGTGAGTATTGCTTTTGGAATAAATCGAGTGTAACTTGCTGCACATTTTTTGTAGTTTATGGGTTAAATCGGTGTTTAGGAATGTTGATTTGAACATTTTTAACCTGGAATAATAAATTGATTCTGTCTGTCTGTTTTGATTTCCATTAATTAGTTCAGAGACTGGTTGGTTGGAGCACGAAGTGCTTTTTATTTCACACGGGTAAAACTAGAATGGGTTAATTTATTGATGTGACGAACTATGTCTGTCAATTACGCACAAAAGAGTCTGAATTTGAAAAAAAAATCGTTACAAACTACGTTACAACCAGGGTTGGGCAGTATTTGAATTACTTGTAATTGAAATACGTAATTGAAATACAAATACGTATTTTGTATTTGTATTTTAATTACTTTCTTAAAATGTAATTTGTAATTTGTATCTCAAATACGTGAAGCCGAAGTATTAGTAGTAGTAATTAGTATTTCAAATACTCGAGGCTTCAAAATACATTTATTAAAATACATTTAGCCTTCATTTAGTATTAAGTTTGTGCTCATCAGGACCTGCAATAACTAAACAAAAACCGCCTTTAAAAAAAACTATTCCAAAACAAATAAATATGCATTATTTTGTAATTTGTATTTTGTATTTCAATTAAAAATAGCTAAAATACTGTATTTTGTATTTCAAATACCTTACCTAAATGTATTTTGTATTTCGTATTTTAATTACTTGCGATACAGTATTTTGTAATTTGTATTTCAATTAAAGCAAAGCATGTATTTTGCCCAGCCCTGGTTACAACTAGTGTTCTATACAGGTGGGTGAATCGCAGTTCAGCAGTGACGATGGGGGTGACGACGACACCCAACCCACGAGGAGTGGGGTCGCGGGCTGGTCGCAAGCACGTGATGGGCGCGGCGCTGTCGTACCGCGCGTTCCTGCGCAGCGAGGGGGGGCTGCTCCGGGAACTGAAGGAGTGCCGCCACGACTCCACCAGGGTGCACCTCGTCTGCAACCATTACGGTAAGTCTAGTCTTACAAGCAAGTACTACGTTGGCGAATGGATGCGGGCTGCCCAAGACCGAGTTTCTGGGGCTTACTCGGGGTACCGTACTTTTTAATATATTTGTACTTCGAAGGATCTGGGGTCATCTATACCATTTTATGAAACCACATTCCCGTCACTGCATATACTGTACACCAGATTAGACAGTGGCATATAGAGAACTTACTTAATTACTTACATACCATACACCCAACAGTCATATACATAGTTCTGACCCCACACTAAGATATGTCTTGTGACGTGGGTATCAGAAACTACGAGAGACGTTTAGGTTTCATAAACACCCAGACCCGAAAAAAATATTAAGAACTGACACCAAGAAGTGAGCTGTGAGTGTACTCTTGCATCCATATTATTATATTTAAATTTTTACTATTTGTCTATATAATTTTACAAGATAAAGTGGCTTGCCTCATCATCTCCTTGCCCTGCTCCCAATTTCATTTGGGGTCGGTGCAGTATGTTTTATCCTTCCACACATCCCTATCAGCCGTCATGTCTTCATTCACTCCTTTTTCTTTCATATTTTCAGTCACGCACTCCATCCATCTTTTCTTTGGCCTTCCTCTGCTCGCCCATCCATCAACTTTCATATCCATCACCTTTTTACCTACGTATGATTCATCCCTCCTCACAACATGCCCATACCACGACAGACGGTTTCCTTTTAGCTTTTCTATCACAGGAGCTACTTTCAGACTTCCTCTAACGTATTCATTCTTCACTCTGTCAAGCCGTGTTATAAAGTGGCTTGCCTTTGACTTGAAAATATTAAATTTTATAGGATAACAAACTTGGAAGTTCAAGCGCGTTTCATTAGTCGTAAAAATGCTATTCGTTTACCGGGACGACTGTTAAGTGTAATTGTTTATTAAAAAAAAACGCCCTCTGTAAAAGTGAGCACAATATCCACAAAGACTGAAAAACGTTTAAAAAATTAGCCGCAGGAATTCCTTTGCTGGCGAGATTGGATAAAATCCCCGCGGGCTAACCCAACTTGTGTCTACATGTGGTTGGAGGTGGCACGGAATTTCAACGTTTTAATTGTCCGCAGTGATTGCTCAAATTACTTTTATTTTATTTACACTTTTTATACATTAAGTATAGAGGCGGACTTAATGCCAAAGGAATTCTCTGACAGTCAACCTCTGGGTGATGCAGAGATAAAACGGTATTATTATTTATTTTATATTCATTTTTAATACACATATACGACAATCGGTAAGAGTGGATTAGAGTAAGTTGGAGGTGGAATATACGGGATACGCGGGTGGAATATGCGGACGGTCGACAGATTCCGTGTTCGATTTTCTGTTCGGGCATAATTTTATTGATATGATTAAGATGGCATATTTTCCTGAGGGCAAATTGTCATTTAACCAGAAAAATGTAAATAAAATTCAAATCAGAAGCAGAATTTCGCTTCTACCCTACTCGGAGATAAATAAAAACATTTCAACACGTTTCGAAGCGGCAATAGTTTAATAGTTTAAAAAAATATTAAAAAGTGTAAAATTGACGATTCAAAAGAACTTGTAAAAGTCTATTTGAATAAAGATAATTTGACTTTGACTTTGACTTCTACCTACTTAGCATAAAGTAATTCGTATTTTAATTTAGTAAATCAGAAATTATTACTTAAATAAGTTTTTTATAACTTTGATGCCTAGTAACAGTATTAAAAATAAATCCTCCTTTTTCTAAAGTCGGTTAATAAATGCATGATGAAAAACGTAAAGAACTATATTTGTATTAAAATTTTCACACCCCGCGGTCAAAAAGCCACGTAGATTCGTGTAAAAAGTAAACATCAGTTCGTTGCCTCGCGCCTCGGCGTGTGAGGGTAAAGTCACGGCCATCGCCAAATACATCTACGGAAATAGATTGCCCCGGGCGTAGGGTTATAGGTAGGAGTCATAATTTATGTTTGTGTTTAATTTCGCCTCATTTACGTGTACCTCATCCCGTACCCCCTTCCCCATTCACGTTCTAATTAAGCCTCGTTGACAGATACTTATCTTCCATGCTCTGTTTTTTATACACACTTTTTACCGTACATTATCCATTCAATTAAAATTCAGCTGGTGACTTTGGTTTTGATAAACACAAACTGGTTGAAGATAGATTAGAGATTAGATTAGAGAATACAGGCGTGAGGTTATGTACGTACGTATCATCATCAGCCCAAATACGTCCCACTGCTGGGCACGGGCCTCCTCTACAACTGAGACGGTTTAGGCCATAGTCCACTACGCTGGCCTAGTGCGGGTTGGCGGACTACACACCTAAGAAATTCCTAAGAACTTTTAGGTGTGCAGGTTTTATCACGATGTTTTCGTTCACCGCTAAAGCAAGTGATAATTCATTGTTCATTTATTTAATACACACATAACTTCGAAAAGTCAGAGGTGTGTGCCTGGGGTTTGAACCTGCGACCGCCGAAATTCTCGACCGCGCGCCTAAACCTCGAGGCCATCACTGCTTTTTTGCTTTTGTACGTACCAAAAAATCAAGCAGCGAATATAAGTTATTATACACACGAGCGAATTACATCTTCATATTGGCGTCGTCATGACACTTCTCTTAAAACATTAGGTACATCGAAATACGCATTTAAAATTTAATGAAAAATACGGAATAAATAAATATAATCATCACCCTCTTGCCCTGTTCCCAATTTCATTTGGGGTCGGCGCAGTATGTTTTATCCTTCCAAACATCCCTGTCAGCCGTCATGTCTTCATTCACCCCTTTTTCTTTCATATCTTCTCTCACGCACTTCATCCATCTTTTCTTTGGCCTTCCTCTGCTCGCCCATCTATCAAATTTCATACTCATTACTTTTTTACCAACATATGTTTCATCCCTTCTCGTAGCACGTCCATACCACGACGGACAGTTTCCTTTCAGCTTATTTATCTCAGGAGCCACTTTAAAGCTTCGTCTAAAGTATTCATTCCTCACCCTGTCAATCCGTGTAAATGTAAAAAAAAACTACAGTTACGTTATTGTATGAATGGAAAGCAGTGATGGCTTCGAGGTTTAGGCGCGCGGTCGAGAATTTCGTCGGTCGCAGGTTCAAACACCTCTGACTTTTCGAAGTTTGTGTGTATTCACAATGAATTATCACTTGCTTTAACGGTGAAGGAAAACATCGTGATAAAACCTGCACACCTAAAAGTTCTTAGGAGTTTCTTAGGTGTGTAGTCCGCCAACCCGCACTAGGCCAGCGTGGTGGACTAAGGCCTAAACCCTCTCAGTTGTAGAGGAGGCCCGTGCCCAGCAGTGGGACGTATTTGGGCTGAGGATGAGGATGAATGGAAACAGTAAGGTAGCGTAAATAATTTAATTCTACTACCCTCGTTGTGAGTTCAAAAATAAAGTAAGGAAAATAGCGCATAGTAAATTCCTAACCCACGCTCAAAGCATCACGTGGAATTTAATAATACGCCACCCCTGTGTGAATGAACAGCATGTATTACTTTCCTTTAAACGCTTGTGCAGTTTTCGCCGCCTATTATTTAATAAATAAATAAAGTGCCTCTATCGTCGTTAAGCATGGCATAGTGCGGCGTACTAGCGACAGGTGTGGAGATCGAATCCCGTGTTGGGCAATGTGTAATTGGGCTTCTCGTGTTAGAAACCTTTCAGTATGGAAACTTGAATTGTAGAGGGGGACAGGCTTGCCCGCCAATACAAGAGGTTAATTTTCTTGATGATATAAAGTGAAACAAGCAGGTCTTCCACCTTATGTTAATTTAAGGAGAACTGGAAAAATATTGATTTCCAAATTCACCTCTGCCTCCTCCTTCAGGGCAGCAGTGAGCAAGAATGAATGTCAAACTAAAGATACAAGACGCTAAAGTGATTTCTGCTCAAGCAAGGATAAATTACTATAGTAATAAATTCCGGAAAATAATTCGGATCTCTCTAACTAATCAAAAGGTTATATCAAGTTCCTCCAATGAACCCTAATTGGGGTTAAGTAAGCCTTTTCCAAATATATCAGACATGAGTAAAAATCTACTTTAACGGTGAAGGAAAACATCGTGATGTAACCTGCACACCTAAAACTTCTCAGGAATTTCTTAGGTGTGTAGTCCGCCAACACGCCCTAGGCCAGCGTGGTGGACTTAGGCCTAAACCCTCTCAATGGTAGAGGAGGCCCGTGCCCAGCAGTGGGACGTATATGGGCTGATGATGATGATTGAAAGTAGATTTTTACTCATGTCTGATATATTTGGAAAAGGCGCGGAGGTCAAAATCTAATATTATTTTTATAACGGTCACATACGTAGTTGAAGATACAACTAAACTTCATGTTGGTACTGCAGTAAATGTGTTTGCCGGGCAACCAAGAGGTATATGGTTGCAAGTCCCGGTCAGGCAAAACGTTATTGTTTTGTTTTTTTAATTAAGATTTCAGAGATAGTAAAAAAAAAACGCAAAGTTATTGCTGTGCGTCCCGGATTCAAATATGCGAAGATATTGTCTCGTTAGACCCCTCGCCTGAACCTCAAGTCCATCACAATAAAAATAAAAATATTATAAAGCCGTAAACAAATATACTTCAAAAACGCTCCGAACATTAACAAACTGAAGATTCAAAGGCGGAATGCCAACTTTTCCGTTCGCAAAGTTGTTATAAAAATACTGGAGTGAACTTCTGTAATAACTCGCCGACGCGACACCGACGGGTTGCCGACAAATTGCTCCCAACTTCAATCATAATTCGTTCCAGATTATTGGAATGAAATAATTGGATCCCCGTTTAATATTACAGTTGCTACGGGTTTAAAATGTCGGAATTACTTTTGTATACGAGTTATATATTTGAATATCTTGAAAGGAAATATTTTTTTATTTAGTAGCTTATCTGAAAACCTTTTCATGTTAAGGTTTCAGGTTTTTAAGTCATATAAGATACCTATCTAACGGCGTAAAACTATATACTGAGAGCGGTGTCATCACTCTTGCATAAACAAGAATGACTCACGGGCGGTCGCCCCACTGCGGTGTCGATCGCCCCTCTCCAGTGTCTATAAAAACCCGCCCGCTGCAACGGAGCGAGGCATTCGTGCGTCTGCGCTCGGACAGCAAACATCCGATGTATTGGGAAATAAAAAGGAATTTTGATTGAAGATGATTGTTGAAATCGCTTCTCAAAATTAATCCTCCAATAATAACGATGTCACTGCTATTCTTTACAATACTGGGCTATCAGCCTTTGTCAGTTGTAAAGTTTTCGTAAAGAAAACACAAGATATGAATAATAATCATGAAAATAACAAATGTGACGTCAAAGTTGCTGACGTCACACATGTCAAAGCCGGGTTTCCTCCGATATATCTTATCTAATATAAGGTAGCATCTCTCTGTAAATGTAAGGTAAGGTATAGGCTTATCTCAATTCATCAACTCTTAAAGAACTTGGAAGACAATAGTGTATAGATGCATTGTTTGTTCAACTTTATCCCACTCTCAATTTTTCATGACATAACCACTAGTACCAGTTTGCAATGCGTTCATGATCACCACCAAAACGTTCGCAAATTCATTTCTTTTCCGTACCATGAAATTTTTTAATAGTTTTCCAGCCCGTGTAGGGACCAACTTCCTCAATCTATCATCAATTAACATTAATGGCTGAGTCTCATTAATACAATCACGCGTTTTAAATGCTGTACAATATTATGAAAACGATGATGGATTCCTCCTCAAAATTAATGAGAATAGCTATAAACAGGTTATCGCCGACGTTGGCATTTTAATTAACATCAAAACTTTGTTAAATTTTGGTATTAATAATGTTAAAAATTCCCAAACAGCGGCGCGCTTCGTTCCAACTCCGTAATGCTGTTAACATTAGCAAAACTTCTAATTTTCGATATTTGTGTATTCGCGTTGTTGGTTTTGGTTGCGGTTTGTGGCCGGAGATGCTCAGTAAATTTCGTTTACATTAACTTGAATTTAATACATTTAAACTGCATTTTGCAGAAAGTGCAGCGATGGCCTCGAGGTTTAGGTGCGCGGTCGAGAATTTCGGCGGTCGCAGGTTCAAACCCCAGGCACACACCTCTGACTTTTCGAAGTTATGTGTGTATTCACAATGAATTATCACTTGCTTTAAAGGTGAAGTAAAACATCGTGATAAAACCTGCACACCTAAAAGTTCTTAGGAATTTCTTAGAACCAACCCGCACTAGGCCAGCGTGGTGGACTAAGGCCTAAACCCTCTCAGTTGTAGAGGAGGCCCGTGCCCAGCAGTGGGACGTTTATGGGCTGATGATGAAACTGCATTTTAAGTGGTTGAGCTATGCGGTAGTGAGATGAGATTGCTTTACTAATCGACTGTGTTGGTACCACAGTCTTCGAGAAAACTGTTACGAAGCTGTACTAATATACCATTTAAGATGTTAATCCGCTTTAGTGAATCATGCAATTGTGTCACTTTTGGAAATCAGCCTTGATAAATGTACCGTGATCAAAAACTAAGACGGGTAATAGCCTTGTCAACTCTGGTGTACAGGAGTTAAAGTGGCGGGTGCGTGATGGGATAAGGAAACGCGTTACTAGCCAACCAATTCTCGCTTAATCAATCAATAGTCTACTTTAACCGCACTATAGACATACCATCATCATCAGCCCATATACGTCCTACTCCTGGGCACGGGCCTCCTCTACAACTGAGATGGTTTAGGCCTTAGTCCACCACGCTGGCAGTTCATATACTACGGCTATGTACTGGCAGTGAATTTACTACCCTTTTATAAAAAAAAAAAAATACAGGGTCTAAAAAGACCGTGATCGATTTCTAAGACGGGTATTAGTTACGCTGATTACAAACACATTGAAGTTAAAAAAATCCCGACAAAAAATATAAAAAAGATATATAGGTATTTTTAAACTTTAATACTTATGGTTGTTAGGAAAACGTCAAATTTTTTTTTCTTTTGTCGGGACTTTTTTTACATACATACATAATCTCACACCTGTATTCTCCGAAAGGGTAGGCAGAGGTGCATTTCTGCACCCACAATTCGGTAGGTATGTATCAGTCCCACGTAATAGGGGGCGAGCCTATTGCCGTTTCTCGGGCACATTTCCAGACTCGGGGCCGCTACTGAGAATTTCCTAATGGAAACACCCAATAACACTTTGTCCGACCCGGGAATCGAATCCAGGACCTCTAGATTGCACGGCACATACTAGTACCGCGAGACCACGAGGCAGTCACAGGCAGAGAGGATTTTTTTTAACGTCACTGTGTTTCTAATCACCGATACTATTGCCTGTCTAAGTATTCGATCTCGGTCTTTTCCTGCCCTGTATATCAGAAATTTGTTTACAAAACGAATTTAGCATGAGATGGAATCTAATTAATCCCTCGGATCCAGCCAACTGTGTTCCGGGCGCTTTCAATTGTTTCTATTCACAGTGAACAATGTTCTACACCATTATACATCGCGGTTTTAGTTAGTAAGTAAGTTATGAATTTGTTAAATTAATTTTGTTTTATTACTTGGTAGCTTTCGGGCGTAGTGGAAAGCGGTGGAATAAGAGATTGCTGATACTCGCCACGGCTTCAAAATTTCTATGATACGATTCCTATATTTATTTAAAATCATTTATCATGAGACAGAAGAGTTTGTTCTTTCTGATGTGTGGAACAAAAATTGAGTTCTTTTTATTGCTGAGTTTATTAAAATTCAACATAGTTGGCGAGTTAATTCACTTGACACTTGCTTATGTCCTACAAACTACCGTCAATTTCCGGAACAGAATTCATCAATATTCCTTATCCGTTTAGCATTTAGATATACATTTATTTTCAATATATCTACGCATCTTCGAGTTAAAGAATCTGTATCGATCGGCCAAGGTTTGTGTGTGTACCGCGGAGTGGTGACTGTTCGGCGCATACTTGAGACACGCCGCGTCAACGCACGCCTATTGTGTGCCACAGCGACGACATGAAAGGGACTGGGGAAATTTAATTGCACTTGTAAATGAGACTGGGTAGAAGCGGGACATAGACGAGAGTAAAATATTTTTGTGTTCTTTGTATTGTGTGTGTAAGTGTTACGTTGTATGAAAATATTACGACCTGAGAAAAAAATTATGATCCCTTTTGATCATAAGTAATAAGTGTCTCTTAGTTGTAGAGAATGACCGTGCCCAGCAGTTGGACGTATATGGGCATATGATGAATTCAAGCCAGCAACAAGACAGTAATCATAAAACATACATAAGAGGTAGGCAGAGGCGCATTTCTGCACCCACATTTCGCCAAGTATATATCAGTCCCACGTAATAGGGGGCGAGCCTATTGCCGTTTTTCGGGCACATTTCCAGACTCCGTGCTGTTACCGAGAATTTCCTAATGGAAAAACCCAATAACACTTTGCCCGACCCGGGAATCGAACCCAGGACCTCTAGATCGCACGGCACATACTTGTACCGCGAGACCACGAGGCAAAAAATGTTCTAAAAAACATTTGTAGCCCACGTGGTGCGGCGTGTGTTGTGTACATAGTGCCCGTCCGTAGTACTTACGCAGCGGGTCTAGACGCAGTCCGGGGCAACGACCCGACGCGCCCCTTAGTGTTCTATGGGGTAACAACACGGCCCTGACATCTTTACATCACTTTGTTAACCACACTGCAATAATGCATGCTCATCACTCATGCCTTTATCGTAGAAGGGTAGGTAGGTAGACACAACCAGGTTTTCATCATCATCATCAGCCCATAGGTATACGTCCCGCTGCTGGGCACGGGCCTCCTCTACAACTGAGAGGGTTTAGGCCTTAGTTCATCACGCTGGCCTAGTGCGTGTTGGCGGACACCACACCCAAGAAATTCCTAAGATCTTTTACAGGTAGGTGTGCAGGTTTCATCACGATGGCTCTTCACCGTTTAAGTACGTGATAACCAGGTTTTGTCAATTGTGTTTCAAGCTCAAGTTAATAGGGTGTGGCTATTGCCGCTTCTCGGACAAATTTCTTGACTCAGTGCTGCTACTGAGAGTTTCAATTATACACGACTTTGGAATCGAAACTGGGACATCTTGATTGCTCGGTTAATACTTATACCGCGGGATCAACGCAGGTGTGCAAATTTTCTTGCGATGTTTTTCTTCACCGTAAATTGCGTGATAAATCCTTAAGACTTCGGAAAGTCTAAGGCAGTGTGTATGTTAAATTAAATAGGGTAAACAGTAGGATGGCAGACCTAAATTATAGTATTCTGTATTAGAATTAAAGGATTACCCTTCTGTACTCCCAACTATGGTGAGGCCCACAACAAAAACATGACAGATTGACAGCGTTCCTCCGGGCTTGGGATCGCTCGAGGCCTTTCCGTATCAGCCAAGTCGAAACCAATTCCATTAAAAAGTTTTGTATGTTGTGTTTACTTGGTCGACTCAAATAACGGGTGAGATTAATTCAGCTTCCGCACTCTTGTTTAATCTTGTTACACCGTTTTATAGTTTTAATCTTGTAGCCGAAGACGAAATGACGTATTAGGCAATAAGCGGGGTTTGTTATTTTAACAGTTGTAGGTTCGAATTCCAAACACACCTATGACCTTTCGGAGTATGTTTTAATGAATTATCACTCTAACCATGATGGTAAAGTTTATAACTTGTAAATTCTAGAATTCTCCACAAACAATTTCGGGGATACGTAGGTAAAGCTAGCCAACGATGATTTTCTGAGTGTTAAGCACTATGATATTCCATTTCATCTATTTCCAAAGTAAATATAAGAATAAATATAACAGTTGAAAAGTCTTAGCAGAATGACAACGAATTATTATGATCAAGTTTTAGCAAGCTATAGGACCAAAGTAATTCAGGAGTTTATTTTCGTTCCTTGCGAAAAGCAAATTAAGAAAAAATTGCGAAGTCAAGATTACGGCTTCAAGAAACACAATATTTTTTATTAGTTCTCGTAAAAACTGCGTTCGTATGAACGATGAGGGCCCGTGGAATTGAATCGGCGAAGATTATGGTCGCTCGTTACAGGTTGTTGTTGTATTGCGAGCTCCATGTAAACGACTTCGAAGCTTATTTTGTGTAGTGTAGAGTTTATTTTTATATGTGTAGCGTTTATGAGTATTTGTTTAGTCTGCTATATTTTTTTAATTAAATTTGCGAAACAGCGTGTGCCTTTCATTGCAATACTGTTTTAGGTACATGTTTAATTAAATTTTCCATCTGAAGACCTATTCTAGTGAGTTTAAGGCGGGCACATTCGACTCCATAAGACACAAATAATGTTGGGTTGTTGTGGGATTAAAAAATACCAGACATTATGTTATGCATTAGCCTTGCGTGTGGGTCTTAGGCCTTATTTTAGTAATAAAGAATAGTTTCATGTCTAATAGTAGATCATCAGTTTAAAAAAAATATTTTATTGAATTTCCATGTCTTTACTGATCACTTTTTTAGGCTCTGTGGTAGATTGTCGCATAGCAATATACCTGAACGTCATTGTATTTTTCTATTGATGTAAAAAATAATAATAATAATTAATGCATAACATGTTTATTGTCCGCCAACTCCCACTAGGCCAGCGTGGTGGACTAAGGCCTAAACCCTCTCAGTTGTAGAGGAGGTCCGTGCTCAGCAGTGGGACGTATATGGGCTGATGATGATGTTCATTGACGAGACTACTATTGAGAGATACTTTATTTACATTGTATAAAGGCGAACTTAATGCCAAAGGCATTATCTACCAGTCAACCTTAGGGAGATGCAGAGAAAAATTAGGAAAAAAAAAGATGAGTGAATGATGTCATTTTGTTATTTTTAAGGGTTTTACGTTAACTTCCATCTAAATATACATACATACATACATACATACATAAACTCACGCCTGTATTCCTCGAAGGGGTAGGCAGAGGTGCATTTCTGCACCCACATTTCGCCAAGTATGTATCAGTCCCACGTAATAGGGGGCGAGCCTATTGCCGTTTTTCGGGCACATTTCCAGACTCCGTGCTGTTACCGAGAATTTCCTAATGGAAAACCCCAATAACACTTTGCCCGACCCGGGAATCGAACCCAGGACCTCTAGATCCCACGGCACATACTTGTACCGCGAGACCACGAGGCAGTCCGCAGTCAGTCTAAATATCTAAATATATTTAGGCGGATAGATATATCCACCCAGGTATCTGATAAAAATACTACGTTCTCACATTTATCTTTACCGTTTCAATTCAACACCTTCATATTTACCGCATCGTGTGTATTCAGCATTCCTTCAACATGTCTCCATCCTTCTCGCACTATTAACTAGACAACCGTCTGTCTCTTTCCACAAGTAGCAGCAATTTTTCACGTCTCCTTAACGTTTCGGCAAATGAATTGTTTCAGTAACCTTACTACGACCTAAGTTACGCAAAGTGATGCAAAACAAATGTCAACTTTAATAGGAAAGTAAGAAGGTTATTTATTTTATAACTGGGGCAATAGTTTTTTTTTAGTTACTTTAAATTATTATGTAGCAGGTCCGTGCTATCCTCGACTCACTCGTACTATGCATAAGTAAAAATAAATACATCCAACAGTTACATACGCATAGTTCTGACTCCATATTAAAATTCAAGTCTTTAGTCGTGGTTATCAGAAAACCACAGGCTTTTCGTTCTCACAAACGACCAGATCCTCAGTATCTCAGAAGTTAGAACTGTGTCCGGAAACCGTAATAGGCAATAGTCTCATTGCGTTGAATTTAAACCAGAGCTGATGTAACCTAGATGCGGGAATGTTTAAGAACCTCTGCTATATCCTTTGAGATACATACGTACATATGTGTTTATGTACGTGTATAAATCAATTTCCAATGTGCATGCAGCTAATATAATATATGGAAAAATTTAAGAAAAAATTTATACATACATAAACTCACGCCTGTATTCCCTGATGGGGTAGGCAGAGGTGCATATCCACACCCACATTTCAACAGGTATGTATCAGTCGCACGTAATAGGGGGCGAGCCTATTGCCGTTTTTCGTGCACATTTCCAGACTCCGTGCTGCTATTGAGAATTTCCTAATGGATAAACCCAATAACACATTGCCCGACCCGGGAATCGAACCCTGGACCCCTAGATTGCACGGCACATATATGTACCGCGAGACCACCAGGCATTTTTATAAAATTTAATAAAATTTACTTTTTAACAATAATATTATAGCCTAAATATTTGATGGATCTTTTGTATAGTCCTTGCTAGTTTTCATATCTTTCTGAGCAATATGTTTGACTGCCTCGTGGTCTCGCGATACAAGTATGTGCCGAGCGATCTAGAGGTCCTGGATTCGATTCCCGGGTCGGGAAAAGTGTTATTGGGTTTTTCCATTAGGAAATTCTCAGTAGCAGCACGGAGTCTAGAATTGTGCCCGAAAAACGGCAATAGGCTCGCCCCCTATTACGTGGGACTGATACATACTTGGCGAAATGGGGGTGCAGAAATGCACCTCTGCCTACCCCTTCGGGGAATACAGGCGTGAGTTTATGTATGTATGTATGTTTCGTATTTCTTATGGTTTTGGGCACCGCTTCGTCCCGGCGTTATTTTATAAAAAAGTAGCCTATGTCACTTCGGAAGTTCCGAATTATACGTTTATTCGTTACAAACATAGAAAAATACAATTCATTTATATAATAATATTATTGTAGAAGAATAGATTGAAGCGACAAAGTGACCGCACTAGTAAAATCCAAATAATTCGTTTTCGAACTTAAGCCAGCACATAGAGGCTTCGAAGGACTCACTCAACAGTTCATAGTTGTACTGCCCCTATACTTATGTATAAAAGCCCTTATGTATACCCTGCACCACTACGAACAAAGCCTATTGATGAAAGGGGGGGGGGGGGGGGTTAGTCTACCACAATAACCCAGAACAGGTTCCTAGACTTGATATTATACGAGACATGCGTAATATCCCTATGAGGAATTTCAGTTTTTCATGTTTCCTCATGATGTTTTCTTGCCCTTTCTTCACCGTCGCAGTTTGCTACGATCAAAATATACAAGTAGCTTTGAAGTCAACGATGCTTCGAACTTTATTCTAAAACACAGTGTCTTGGTATTAACCTTTTAGGCGGCTTGAACATCACGTCAATAAATATTATTTAAAATAAGAGATTTTTCCAAATACTTCATAAACCTTGCTCACTCACCTTTGAAATATCAAATAAAATGGACTAAGTCCATTATTCTCGAAGCACAATATTCTATATCGTCCAATACGGTTCTTAGCAAAAGAAAACTAAAATTTCATGTCTAGAAAACCTTTTGTGCGTTTTCAATAGAAAATAGTTGGAGCTATAAAAATTTTAAGACTGAAAAGGATTTTATTTTATTATATTGTGCCATGAGGTATGTGTGGTGCGGTCCAAACACAATTTTGACAGAATTGGATCTATTACAAATATCCTTCGCTAGTCGACACACTTGTGACTATAAAATTCATAATTTCATGATCATCCATTATTTTACCAACGAGTAATGCAATTTCTATTTTATAAAAATACCTGGCGTTTTATTCTCTTCTCGGTTCATACAAGTGCTTGTTGGAGAAGTCTTATTATTTATATAAAGTATAATGAATACTTAAGTTGAATTAGTTTTGATGAATATCAACGTAAATATAAATGGCAGCAGTAGGAAACAGCCCTTTTTTGTCCTGGGAAAAAACATTTTGAAAGGTAAATTAGGAATATGAAAATTTCTTTTTTATATTTTGGAAGGAATGAAGTGACACCAGATAAGAGTACAAAGGCTTTTTTTTATTATAACTGGCTCGCCTGTAAGACAATAAACCTCGTCTAATTACGCTGCTTATCATCAATAACAAAAGAAAATTTAATGGAAATTAGCACGAAAAACACTTGTAAAACCAAGCAATCACAAACATCTGCCTGGCTAGACGAAATCTCTAATTACTGCGGGGCCGAGGGGGGTCAGTCGACTTAATCTAATCTGTAGTATTTAATTACTAACCGCAAGCTGAGCTGCGCGAAGTTTAATTATGTTTTTGTAATGGCGGACCGCAGGCGGCAGGTGCGCGACCCGGTCCGAGATGGGAGCGACGAGAGGCGGACAGAATTCGCAATTATGTGGGTAGTTTTATGTTTTCAGGTTATGGAATAGCTAATTTTAGTAGTAGGGAAAGTGGTGTTTGCATTTAATCTACAGTGTCTACAATGACGGGTACGTGTTGTATTTTATAATAATTGTAATTAAGAGTACATTCGAAACATATTAAGCCAAAAGGAAGTAAAATCAACAAAAAAATAAACATGGAACCGTCATGACCTCACACTCTTTATTTTTCCTCTTTTATTACCCATCCTAATGTTGCCTGGAAGAAATTGCCACGAGCGATAAAGCCGCCTCTTGTTTCCTTTCTTTTTACCTAAGTTTCTTTATATTATTTTGTATATATACATGTGTTAATAAATAAAAATAAATAAATATATTAAGCCTTTTGTCGTGGGTATTAGCCACTACGAGAGACTTTTCGGTCTTACAATCACCCAGAACTGTAAAAAAATCGAGTAGGTACTTGTAGATCATCCACGCTACAGGGCAGATTTTTGATATACATTATGTATAATTAAATTTTTTTTTTAATTCTATTAGGTCCGCATGTATTAACCATCAGGCGCTATCAGGGTTTGATTAACGTACCCCAATAAAAATAGCTGGTACATGTGATCCAAGTTTCCAGCTTATAAATCACGATGGCAGAATCGCTAGTTATATTTCCGCTGCCGCCTGTGGCGCTCACCACAAACATTGTTTACGTTGTCCTAAAAAGGGTTTTTGCTTAAATTTCAATTTTGAAACCGCTGGACGTCAAGGTGAGATGAATAAAGGAGTTATTTCAGCTTTATAAGTTGGAACTTTCGCTGTCGCAACGCTTTGTAATGATTGCGCCGGCGGGGGAGAGGAAGAGGCGCGCGGGGGGGCGCCGCGAATTAGTTTTTGCCAACGTAAAAGTACGGATCCTTGCCCAAATCCTTTGAGCGTTTGTAATATTTCACATTTTCTGGGTTTTTTTTCTGTTCTCATAACAAGCGGTTTCGCGAGAGATTTACGTGTTTTTTTTGGTTTTGTTGGAGAGTTTTTCGTTTCGTGCAATGTTTTTGCTGTAAAAAATATTATTACTTCTGTATGAAGACGTCTCATAGTCAGTGTTTATGACTTGATGTTAATGGTCCAGAAATATTGAAATTTTAATGTTTCCTTTTGTCGTCATGGCGTTTAATCCTTTGGAAGATAACTAAATCTTTGATTGAATTCAAACATTGAATTTGCTGACAAAATGCACACTCACGCCTCCACCCCGACGTGATAAGCAAGAACTGCATTTCCGAACCAACATCAATAGTGACTTAAATCACTCAGAAAAGAAGACTAACGTGTTGCCCCTTTTAGAAAACCATTCCCAAGTTCGTGGTGCGACCGAGAATATCGAAGTAAAATAAATAAATAAATTCACCCAACAGTCACATACATACATATAGGGTGTAACAAAAGCTAGGAGATACTTTTCGATCTCACAAAGACCCACAATCTAGCCTGCAGCCTCTCGTTTCGTAAGCTTGTGACTAACCACCAGCGCTACAGGACTGTTCCGAATTCGATAAGACTGCTCGGCACGGGAATCAACGTCAGTACCACTTGACATACATCCTAGGTACAAAAAAGACAGCCTCTTCTCATTTCTGCCAATAAACCTCATATTCATTTGTTATAGAATGTGGGAAGAGACGCACAATAGGCAGTGCAACGAAGCGCATAGTGGGAGGCGTGGAGGCGTCCCCCGGAGACTGGCCCTTCCTGGCAGCCATCCTTGGAGGGCCGGAGGAGGTGTTCTACTGCGCCGGAGTACTCATCGCAGACCAGTGGGTGCTGACGGCCTCGCACTGTGTTGGCAAGTAAGTGGTACCGGAACTTCATCATTTCATTTGACAGCCCCGTGGCGCAGTTGGCTAGACAACAGCTTGCGAAACGAGAGGCCGCGGGTTCGATCCCCGCACCGAGACAAATGTTTGTGTGACCCACAAATATTTGTTTCGTGTCTGGGTGTATGTGAGACCGAAAAGTTTCTCGTAGTTTCTGAAACCCACGACACAAGACTTGTATCTTAGTGTGGGATCAGTACTATGTATGTGACTGTTGGGTGTATATATTTATTTATTATTTATCATCATCCGCCCATATACGTCCCATTGCTGGGCACGGGCCTCCTCTACAACTGAGAGGGTTTAGGCCTTAGTCCACCACGCTGGCCTAGTGCGGGTTGGCGGACTACTCACCTAAGAAGTTCCTAAGAACTTTTAGTTTCCTCACCGGAACTTAGTTAACCTTAAAGGCGAAGTTCTTCATGGGGTAGATTTTTTTTTCGTGTGTAATGACTCAGATTTGATATAATTTGTATTGTTCCCTCGATATAGGCGTGCCTAGTGAGGGGACCATGTTGGAATATTACTTGTAAGACAACAATTAATTAAATGCAAACATTGTATTATTTCACTACCTTTATACTTCTTGTACGTTTGTAATTGAATAAATAAATTTGAATTTAAATTCCTTAACTTAAATTCTAGATAATCCTATCCTTTAAAACTTTAGAGATAGTTTGGAGACGTTACGACACGATTCATCACGAGTCGATTTTTGTGTAAAAATGCTTATTCGAAAATGTTATAGTAAAATAATAGAATAGTCGAATCTTCCAGGATGTATTAAAATCCTATTATTTTTTACTAAATACTACCATTTTACGATTATCGATCCGTAAAAGGTCCACACTTAGGAATATTCTCGTTACTTATATCCAGTCTTATTACTTTTTTTGAGACACTTGTCCACAAAGGCTGTGAATAATCTTATGAATCTAAATTTAATTCTCTAAAAAGACAAAACATTATCTGGTGGTATATTTCCAGCCACTCTGACGTGAACGGCTGGACGATCCAACTGGGCATCACTCGTCGAAGATCTCACGCCTACTACGGACAGAAAGTGAAAGTGAAGCGCGTGGTGCCACACCCGCAGTACAACGTGGGGGTCGCACATGATAATGACATCGCGTTGTTCCAGGTAATTGTTGATATACATACATAACCTTACGCCTGTATTTCCCGAAGGGGTAGGCAGAGGTGCATTTCTGCACCCACATTTCGTATCAGTCCCACGTAATAGGAGGCGAGCTTTTTCTGTTTTTCGGGCACATTTCCAGACTATGTCCTGCTACTGTAAATTTCCTAATGGAAAACCCAATAACACGTTGCTCGACCCGGGCTTCATACCTCTAGAGCGCACGGCACATACTTTTACCGCGAGACCACGAGGCACTACGATACTCGTATTTCAGAAATTAGCTCTCGTGCTATTTCCAGTTGGCAGTACGAGTTCGGTACCACGAACAGCTGTCGCCAGTGTGCCTGCCACCAGCCGACCGGCCTCTACCAGCTGGGACCCTCTGCACGGTCATCGGCTGGGGCAAGCGGGATGATAAAGACAGTAAGTGAAACTTGTTCCACACTGTTTTAACGATTTTTTTTGTGCACGTAGTAGATTAAATACGAAATTAAACTGTTTTACGTGCTAGCTATTATTGCATGGACAATGATGGAATTCGTGGACTACAAAGCAGTCATAACTAATTGTTAAGAATTCAAATTATGCCATAAAAAGTGTTTGTATCGTTCTTTATTTTATTTTATTTTTCATATGCGGCATCCCATTGTTGAAAGGATGCATTAGCCTAGCATTTAACCATTAATTTATTAAATTTTCTAATTTTGTATAATTTAAAAATGAAGGTAGTTATTGAATGACTTACTTTGCCACAGTCCGCGCAGTTTTGAAACCACGTTTACGTAACATAAAATTAAAATCATGACTAAATTTGTTAATGTGCTTAATTTTAATGTATACAGTGTGTTATTGTAAAATAATAATAAAAAGAAATCGTGCATTTGGTAAACATAGTGACTCATCAAATGACACATAAAACTTTACAATTATAATCTAGTTTGTGTCTGATTGAAATTAAGTCAATTATTTACAAAAGTCTGAGCTAAGTTTTCATCTGGAAAAGCCTTAAGACCTTGACAACTGAGCACACAAAGATCTGCTAGTCATTTTTTATAAACTATTTGCCAAATGTGTGTGTGTGTGTGTTGCAAATTGGTGAGTCTAAAGTTATTTGAAAACTTAATCAGTCTATTTATCTGGATCAACTCAATAGAGAAGACCCGTGCCCAGCAGTGGGACGTATCAGTGGCGGTACTTCCATAGAAGCCCAAAAGCCCAGCTAGACTTATAAAATTCCGAATAATAAACTTTACATAAGCTTAAAATCTTTGTTTAAAAAGGCAATTTGACATATAAATGCGAAAATACTGACTCCACATTAAACAGTTCTAGACTAGACATTACAAAAATAACGTGTAACGCTTTTGGGCTTGTATGGAAGTACCGCCACTGGGACGTATATGGGCTGATGATGATGAACTCATATGTGTCCCACTGCCACCTCGTCAATAACTTGTAACACCACTGGCCTAGTGCGGATTGGCAGACTAAATATACCTAGAAAAACCTCATGGCAAACTCTCAGAAACACTAAGTTGAAACATTGTGCCAGTGTCGGAGTACGAGCCGGCCGTGAACGAGGTGGAAGTGCCGGTGCTGCAGCGCGAGCTGTGCAACCAGTGGCTCGAGCACCGCGACCTCAACGTCACCGACGGGATGGTCTGCGCCGGCTATCCCGAGGGAGGGAAGGATGCTTGCCAGGTAATTACATGTAGCGATGTTATCAACAAAGAAGCGTGTTTGCGGTGGTGTGTTATTGATTACCCTTGAAGGCATCATCATCATCATTATTAGCCCATAAACGTCCCACTGCTGGGCACGGGCCTCCTCTACAAATGGGAAGGTTTAGGCCTTAGTCCACCACGCTGGCCTAGTGTGTGTTGGCGGACTACACACCTAAGAAATTCCTTAGAACTTTTAGGTGTTCAGGTATCATCACGATTTTTCCTTTACCATTAAAATACGTGATTATTCTTTGTGAATATACACATCACTTCGAAAAGTCGTAGGTGTGTGCCTGGGGTTTCAACCCGCGACCGTCGAGATTCTGGACCGCTTGCCTAAACCTCGAGGCCATCACGACTTCAAGGCCTTGAAAGCATGTAAGATTCAATAAACCGTATGGTATGATTTGAAGATATTTATAAGATGGATTTTAAAATACTTCAGTTTAAAGGCACGTCTTAGGTGTCTAATTATAATTTAAGGCCAAAAAGTTTATAAAAAGGCAGAAACTAGAAATACACACGTTGTGGGCTTATCTTATAGCAAAGGGGTATTGAGGTCCTAGTTTCCATCCCACAGTTATTGGAATTTATTATTTAGAAAAAAAAAACAGAAAATGTGCCCGAAAAAACAGGAATATTCTCTCGTTGCCATCTGCGAAATTACATTCTTATTGTCATTCTTCTTATATATTACGACCTCCCCATTAACTAATTGAAGATAACAATTGAATGAAACCTTATCATTCCACAGTTCATAAACCTCAATATTTTCCCGACATAATTGAAAAGGAAACAATGGTATTGTCGTGGAAACATCCAATATTTTAACAAACAAATAAATCCACGTCAATAGCTAAATCCAATAACGTGCCCACTCATCGCGACGCGGTGCTTTGTAACAACCGGTACTCCGGACACGCCGTTACCCCGGCCACTCCGTTACTCCGACCACTCCGGAAGATTTTCTCGAATCCAATAAACTTGTACGCAACCGAATGTTTTTGCTACTTAAGACGAATTTACAGAGGTATTGTGCGGTGGAGTGGATTGTTTAATCTCGGCGTAAGAGAGTTTTTAATTCATGTACTCCTGAGAAGTACTTGTACTCAAACACATGAACGGATGTATTTAAAATGATTTATTCGTGAATATGTCTTAAAAAATCGGTTTTTCAATATGAAAAGGTTGACGCAACTAAACAACAGCTATTGCTTCCATACTCAATACGATTCTTGGTTTAGAAGCCACGAGATTTTCAGCCTCATAAATACCCAGACCCGATATATTATGTACATAAATATTTGTCTCGGTGCGGGGATGAAACCTACTGCTTTTCGATTGGTGTGCTGGTGTCTAGCCAACAGCGAAACGAGGGCATCAAACTAAGATGGTATCCGTATCTCCCATAGCAAATAAATTTTATGAGGATTTCTGTTAGGAATTTTTCAGTACTCGCTCGGGTAGTTGTTACAAATCTTGATGATTTTATGTGTTTTTGGAGTATTTCGTTAACTGGACTAAAGGTCGCAAATTTTCTCATCATCATAATAATCATCAGTCCATATGTTATATGGGCACGGGCCTCCTCTACCATTGCGAGGGTTTAGACCTTAGTCCACCACGCTGGCTTAGTGCGGATTGACGGACAATTTTCTCATGAGATAAAATTTGTAAATTTTTCATCCCTTCACTATCAACAAGAGGATGAGTATAGATATAATTCTTGGCCTTTGTAATTTTCCAGGGAGATTCAGGTGGTCCTCTTCTCTGCAAAGATCCAGATGATCCAACCCGCTGGTACGTTGGCGGAATCGTCTCCTGGGGGATCAAGTGCGCACATCCCCGTCTACCAGGAGTATACGCGTACGTATCTAAGTACATACCATGGATACAGAAGCACATAGCTCTGTACAATGACGACAACGCCAAATCTGAAGATATATGAAGAGATTACGATGAAGACTTTTGATACCATTTTGGATGTGAAGATTTTATATAATTTTAAATTTAAAAACGTTAACTGTTTTCTAATTCTGAAATATGTATTTAATTTTTTAATAATATTGTGTTACGTATATCAAATTTTATTATATACAGAAATCATTATGTTGGTTTCGAAATGGTGTCAAAGATTCTCTAGAAATAAGGAATATGACTATTTGAAATCGTGACAATAAAAGTACGGAATAAGACAATAAATAATATCGACAATAATTACGGTAATATGGCTAGGACAATAAAGAGAAGAATCAGTAAGGCATACATTTTTAGATAGAAATTAATTAAGGAAGTTTTTTATTGGAAGGTGTACTGAATTCTTCCCCTTATTGTGCGTATTGTAGGCAATATCATCCGTATATCGGATGATGGAACTGTGATACTTCGAGATCCTTTTGAGACATTTAAAAGTATCAAGATTTTGACGAGGTAACTTATGACGCCGGAGCACCGGAAAAATAAAAAGTTTTTTAACGAGAAATACTGCTTGTAACTAAGTAGGGTTGTAAAGCTTTAGCAAGACTTTTAGACTTTTTCTTACAAGTGTACGATTCGTTTTAATTTTGTACTTCATGTGTTTAGGTGTTAGCTGTTTCTTTGATGTTTGGTGTGCGTAGTGTAGGTAAAAGTGCTTTTATAGATATATTATTAGCTATGAAATTTACTATGTAATTGTATCATGTATTGGAGTCTTGTCTGGGGAACTAAAATCACAGATTATCATAGCATAACAAAAATGTTATAGTTTTTTAATATTTTTGAACTGAAACCTCTAGCCAGTTGTGTATTACAAATCGTTAATATTACGTTTGTTGCTTATAAAACACTTCAGTAATTAAAATTACATATTTATTATGTTTTATAAAGTAATCAACTTTATGTATAGTGATTTTATGGTCGAAAATACTCAATACAATTTGAAAACTTTATACATAAAGCAATTACATAGATGTGTTAGAATAAAGTTAGGGGTCATGTTTGTTTGTACGCATTCTAGTCTAGATGAACGGGGATGGTTATATACTAAAATACGTCAGTTCCGTTAACGCTCTTCCTACATAGACAATATGGAAACTAAAGACAATAATATTATATAGTTCTCTATAATAAGTCTCTCTATATGTCATCAATCTTTTGGTGAATATTTTGACAATATTTGATGTAAGAAATAACGTGGATGCTTGAGAGATGTGTGTGGATAAAAAAACATATAAAGAAGCTATTTTAATACCATCGTTTTGCAGACATTTGATGAAGAAATCGATAAACAAGGACAAAATTTCATTTTAGTAGATATGAGTGAAAAAGTAAAGAATATTTAATAATTATTTTAAATTAAAAAAATCCTAGCTGTATCTATTAATATTTGTATACATTGAACTCACGGAAGAAAATCCAAATTAAGATATATTTTGAAACAAAAAAAATCTTATCCATAATGCAATTTATCGTTTAATATTTTCTATATCTCATTTTTAAAATATAAAGTTCATTGTCTCTTCCACTTTGTCAAAGGTGGTACACAATTGCCACACCGTTAAAAGGGGTTTTATTTTCCTCAATGTACATTGTCTCTCAAGCATCCTCGACTAGGTACACCGTACAGTAAGTGAAATCAATTAAACTGGATTTCTAAACTAGGTTACCGACGTATTTTTTATTTTACTATGAAATTAGTGACATAGCTTTAATAGTTTCTAAGGCATATATTAGTAGATACTCGTAGTTGTAGGTGTGGATTATATTTTATAAAAAAAATAGTAAAAAAAAATAATTCTTTTTATATGTATTTGGAGGTAGCCAGTAAAATAGGTGTTTTAGGATTTTTATTGTCGTATAGAGTTGGTAATGCTCAACATATACTTAAATAAGTGACTCGAAGGATGGTTGTCTTTTCTCTTATGAATCTCCTTCTAAACTCGAGCTTTCTATTAGTGTTAAATGTTGAATATTATATATATTGGAGATATATAAGAAAATTATATAGATGATAATAACAGATTCATATTGAGTTGGTAGACGAAATACTTTATTTATATTTATGTAGTAAAATTATTAAAACTATCTAAAAATATAGAAACTTATAAAACATGTTTTCTGTCTTCTGTATTTATTAAATTTATTTTATTAGTTCTCTAAGTAAATGCGAATATACTCAATTCTTTCATTAAGTTTCTACGCATATGATATTAAACTGATTATGATTTTATAGTAAAAATGTGAAGGCGATTTTTCGAAATATCATTTCAAACATATCTAAAGAGATCGTGAATAAATCCTGGAGATATCAATAGATCTGTCTGATTTTGTTTTTAGTGAGTAAGTTTAGTCCTAATAGTTAGGTTAGGTTAAGATCGTTCTAGTACCACGCTTTAGCGTTCTCATGACTTATGATGTTTGTGATCTCTTCCATTGTCATTTAAGTTGACTTCTTGTGAAGCTGATTTTCGTATTGTTTACATATTTTATGTTTAATGCTCAGTGGAAAAGTATTTATTGTATATATGGCCGAATACTGAAACGCTACTTAATATCAGGGTGACTTATATTTATGTGGCTGTTATAATTTAAGCGGTATATTATACTTAAAAAAATGTAATGTAAAATAACTTTTTGTGGTAATGTTGCCATTTATGGAAATTTAAGTGGGCATTAGTCAATCACAGTCTTAAAATCGATAAATGATGTTTCAGTATAGGTACTGCTTAAATTATAACAGCCACTTAAATATAAGTCGACCTCAGATTAAGTAGCGTTTCAGTATTCGGCCATTAAACAAAAACTTCAAAACTATTTGGCAACTTTCTAACCGCTATACTACGGCTCTTCAAAATATTTTATTAGGTGTTCATTAATAATTTTAAACAATACCTTGCTTGCCCTAAAAAAGAAAAAGATACTTGATATTTTGACAGTCGCGTATTGGTTGAGTTCGGTATGGAATTAAACTACCGTCTTCAATTTACTATAAATATGGTTCCACTAGAGTTGTTACTACGAGCGTCCATCAATCAGACCTTTAGCCATTGATATTAGTTACAACTGTTTAATTAGTCAGTAGAAACAAAAATAGCACGTTGGTATTGGAAATTTCAAATTGTTTTAGCATTGTTTAGACTTCCCCTCCTGTCCCCTGTCATTAGAGGCTTACCTTTTAGTGACCGGATAGATGTTCGGAGAGTATGTTAACAGATAATATTATAAATAAAAAATGCATTGGTATTTGGCTTTATTCAGAACGTGTTATACACATGTTCAGCAGTTAATGTTTATAATATAGATATATCGTAAAGTATACTGTCATAGATTATGCAGTTGAAACTTTTTACAGTAGGTCAAGTGTCGTGTTCAAAGCATATCCTTTGAATTGTAGCTCATAGAGGACATAGCTCGTAAACTACAATGTGTAAGTTAGAATTAACTACTGTAATTTATATAATGAACAAATTTGATATTTTGATATCATTCTAAATTTCTACACGTGAATGTGGATGCGTTTTTATACAAAATATGTTCCTCGTAATAGTTATTTAATTAGAAAAATATATACAATCAGATATATAATAGGTACATACTTTATTACTCGGCAATGTAGGCTTAAACATTTAAAAATGAAGACTCATTTAAAGCCACGATCCAGGAAATGAAATAGTCGACTTATGTGGTTTCAAAGAGTGCATATCCTATATTATTCGACATATATTTTGTATAAAAATGATTCTTTCATATCAAACTATGTAATATGAAGCTTGACGTTTGAAATGCTTTACATATTGTAATATATTTAGTTATACTGTGAGTACGGAGCCACGCATATGTTACAGGCTTATAATAAATGGTTGTGTACTTTGTCCGTGACGTCATCAAGTGAGGCCTATAACTCACTCTGTCTGACGTCATAATTTAGAGTCTATGTAAACACGATCCAACGTAAATGTTAATTGTTGTAGAAAAATATTGACTAGAATTTAATATATGTGTTGTTATATGTTCCTTAAAACATAAAAATGAACTTGTAAAGAAAATTTTTATATCTGACGTAATTTTCTACTTTCAAAGAAAATTGCGCGAAGGTCTTACATTCGTATACAATATTATAAAGTCAATTTTCAAAATAATATCAATTATTGTTATCTGTATTCCAAATTATACCTACATTAAACACTTTCAAATTGTTTCTTGCCAGACATAAAAAATGTTGAAAACATACAGAAATGTAATAATCTATCGTGATTTAAGTTGTGCCATACTTTAGTTTTATTTTTCAATTTTTAATTTATTTCATTTTAATACGTAATTAGAAATAGTTTAAAATATACAGAAGATTATAATCGGAGCAGATCATTAATTAAATCACAAAACTCGCGTAAGAATTTGAAGAATCATATTTTTTTTTAAATCTAGAAAACACTTTTTTTTTTTTGTGTTAATTTAATATAAGGCCACCTTTTTATTTCTGGCAAGAAAAAAATAAAACGGAGACAATAATAATGACAATAAACGTCAAATTTGATAGTGTATCTTTATTGACATTGTATCCATAGACACAGAATACCCCATGTAAAGACCTTTTCGATTGTTCAACTTCGGTAAAATATGCTGCCACTTTTCGGCTTCCTCCAGATTTCCTTAGTCCTGGCTCTTTTAATATGGAAGGAAAATATCAGTAAACACATAAACTACAAGTATGTCGTAGCATTTCCAAAAATACTGTGTCCATTCTGTGTCTATGGTCAAGTCTCGCGTAGTGACAATACGTCTTAATAAAAATTTAATGTTTGTATTTTTTCATCAAATAGGCTTACAAAATTCGTAGACTAGATGATTGTTGTTAAGCACTTCTGTTTGGGTAATAAGCGAGCTGTATTAAATATTAACCTTTAAACTTCAAATTGCCTAGAGCGATATCTATCCGATAACCCCGATATTTGACAGCCCCGTGGCGCAGTTGGCTAGACACCAGCTTGCGAAACGAGAGGCCGCGGGTTCGATCCCCGCACCGAGACAAATGTTTGTGTGATCCACAAATATTTGTTTCGGGTCTAGGTGTATGTGAGACCGAAAAGTCTCTCGTAGTTTCTGATACCCACGACACAAGACTTGTATCTTAGTGTGGGGTCAGAACTATGTATGTGACTGTTGGGTGTATTTATTTATTTATTTATTAACCTTTTTAAATCAATGGATAACCCAAGGAAAAAATAGCTCGTATATTACTATTAACCCTTCCATACTGCATTTAAATATGAAATATAGCCAAAAATTACACCTCTCGTAGTGTAGTCAAATCCTAATCAAGAAATCTCATTTTTTTAATTCGAACGCATTACTTCATATTCGTGTATTATATAGTTTTCATAGATGAAATAAATAATTGATCAAGACGGCTGGATTAGCCAAGATTAATAAAATAGTAAAAACATCACCCTGCTACGGTTTAAACTGCTCTGAGTTAATGTTCATATCGTGCCCAATATGACAAAATTTGGGAATAATATGTATGGAAGGGTTAAACGTAGCATTAAAAGTAGAGACGTAATTGAACGCACAAATACTCCTTACTGTAAAATGGAAACTATTTTAGATTTTCCGTTTATACTATGTATGTATACAATGAGTGTGGAGTATATAAAGAGATGTGAGTGTTATGTGTTAGCTAATGGTGTTGCTTTGAAAGCCTTGGCTCTGAGGTTTTATGTGCCCCTAGACCTGTCGCTGGTCGATGTTTATTGTTAAAAAAAAATGTGTATCGCAAGCCGAAACTTACATTCTTTGTGCATACTTTAAATTACGCAGCTGTTGAATATTTTTATTAGATTATCCCCGGTCTTTTATTTCAAAAATATTTGTTTTTTATGTATGAATGTTTTTTTAAATGTCTAAATTAAGTCGATGTATAAACTATTTTCATAAGAACTATAATTTAATAACATTATCTACACTCATTTACGAATAAAAACATTAAAATAAGTAGCGTTAATTGAATAGCGAAAATTCCATTATTTTTATATCAATAATTGTAAGTAGGATATTATTGATTTTCGATTTTTAGTCAATGTTTACATACCAGGTATTTAAATGTCTATTAGATACGAAATACCATGGTCGCGAAATAAAAGTTACCATCTGTTACCAACTCCTAACTGTTAGAAAATATTAATTCTATAAAATAAAATAAGTCAATGTGGCCATTATTAAATGCTTTATGTATATTTCCAATTAGACCATATTTTTGTGTAAAATATGATTTTTAATTAGAAGAATAAACTCCTCAGAAAATTGTTAAACGTAATTAATTATAATTGATGTTTTAAATTATTTAAAATGTGTTGTCTGGAATGTTTCGCTTGTCACCTAACTGCGTAATACGTAGATTTTCTTTGTTCCTCAAGCTTGAAATAAAACTTACAAAAATAATACTATTGTTTTATTGATAAACTAGTTTTTGCCCGCGACTCCGCGTAGACTTCAGGGTTGGATTCACAAATAATATAAGTAGGTAAATGTAACAAAATCAAAATTACTCTAATTGTAGTAGATCACTTAAATGTCATTTATGTTTTCAAAAGTCGTCTAAAATGACATTACGAAACTTTTCATCAATTCAGATCGCGAAAATGTCTCTTAAGTCACTTAGGTGCGCCTAATGACACTTAACATGGCCTAATGACACTAAGCGCCATCTAATTGCTCCTGATGAAATTTTATTGTACTAAATGGCATTCAACGTCATAATGACACTGAAAATCATCTATACCAAAGAACTCTTAAGTATTATAAGTTCCAAAAATCGGTCAAAACGTCAAATAATGGCACCTTACGTTACATGATTAATGACCAAAAAATCAATCAACTCCTTTTAACGGCACCTAAATACACAAAATTCCATTCATCATCATCAGCCCAAATACGTCCCACTGCTGGGCACGGGCCTCCTCTACAACTGAGAGGGTTTAGGCCTTAAATTCCATTCGACAGTACTTAATGACATTTAACGTAAGTTCAGGTCATCTAGGATACTTACATCAAATAATTGTTCCTATCGCAATTTAAATTCCACTAATGACATATTATCTAAATTCATATGAGTCCGATAAATAGCTCTTGTCATCACTTAACTACCACTAATGACTGCGAAAGTCACATAACTTGTCACTAATAGCATCTGATGTCCATACCAAAAATCAGTCAAATCGGTAAATGGTTTAGGCGTGAAAGCATGCCTTCAAATTAACGATTACCTTCTACAATTTCTGTCGCCCTGGTACTTTACGGTGAAATTCGTGTTAGGTAAATTGCTAGTTATTTATGTGTGGACAATGTCCGGCAACGCACCGATGATTCCTCTGGTATTGTGGGTGTTCATTGGTGGTGACCACTTAACATCAGGTGGCTCACTTGCTCATTTGCCTCTTTTCCCATAAAAAAGTAATAATAATATATATGTCGGAGTGGTACCAAAATATATTGGTGTTATCCAAAGAATTAACTACCCTCATTCAATGAATAAAATGGACTAAATAATGAGTTGCTGATTTGACAGTTTTTATGAGTACAGTATTGCTAATGACAAGTAGTCCGGTGGGGTGATTAAGAGGGGGTGCGATAAGCGCTATATAAGTGCAGAGACAGAACATTTCGTCTCTTAGTGACCGCGCTCGCTCTGCGTCTAGTCACGCGGCGAGCGTGGTCCTTCTCGCCTCATTCTGTCCACTTACGAGGACAAACCCAACCATCTAAACTGTTTTCACGGATCACTCAGATCCCACAAAAGAAGGGCTTCGTCCCTGGTTATGTTACAACCACAGACCCTCTTGAAGTAGAGGCTGTCTGTGTGATGTTCACATTCGCATTCTGTTCCGCCCCGATACACTTCAGTTTTGGAGATCGAAAGGCCCGTCAATCTGATAGTACTGGCACCTTTTTAACGTACCCTCTGGAGGAACGAGCTTGTTTGCCCGTCATACCTTCTTTCAGTCACTTCAGATTTATCATAACGAAATAAGGTAATACTAATGATTGAATGGACCTATTATGATAATATACACATACATAAACTCACGCCTGTATTCCCTGAAGGGGTAGGCAAAGGTACATTTCTGCACCCACATTTCGCCAGGTATGTATCAGTCCCACGTATTAGGGGGCGAGCCTATTGCCGTTTTTCGGGCACATTTCCAGACTCCGTGCTGTTACTGAGAATTTCCTAATGGAAAAACCCAATAACACTTTGCCCGACCCGGGAATCGAACCCAGGACCTCTAGATCGCACGGCACATACTTGTACCGCGAGACCACGAGGCAGATAATATGTAACTAATAAAATATTATTGTGTCATGCTGAGGGAGTTTCTTGCCGCTTCTTCTTCACAGCAAAGACACATTGCGAAGCGGCACTAAATTTAGTTAAATATATTAAGGTACATATTTAAGATTGTATTTCCGACAACGTTCTCCATTTCCATAATTATTCTTGTTTTGATCCTGTATCTTATATTAAGTAAATTATTCCCTCCGAAATATAAAACATGAATGAAAATGAAATAAATAAAACCACCATAACTGTATTAATATTTTACTAATGGATACAATATAGTTACATGATCAACAATAGGTATAAATAACTAGGCGTTAACTAGTCCGTCAGGATCACGGCGCTCCACCGGCCCGTCATGAATTCCTCTGACTCTACTTAATACGAGACGTGATTTTCCGTTTCTATAAGTATACGTTTCATTTTATTTAGGCCAAATAGAAAACATATTGGACATAAACTAAATTTTTGGTTATTCCTGTTTTTGATTTTGCCTGTTGAATGTAATCCTCCAAAAAATAAATCAACGGATCATCAAATTTGAATTCCTAGAGGTGTATACATAACGCAGACATGAACTGATCTTAAGGTAATGGATGGGCTTTTGTAAATTCATTGATTTTCTTAAAATTTACTCGCAAAGTAAATAGGGAAACAGACCATAAAACAAGTTCATTGCACGCAAGTCTCCTATTTAAAATTATGTGTTATTTTGCAATAGTTTAAACTACTTGAGCACTTTTGTGAAAATGTTTTTATTGGTATTAAAAAAAAACTTGTCTCATGGCCCTCCGAGTATTACATTGAAAGATTCACAACTGAAATGTACTAAGAATGATTTAGCATGCCCATAGTTTATAATTCGTGCGCTGGCAACCTTTTATTCCAATGGGACAAACAACACCTGTCCTGCTCTTTTTTTTGTGGCAAATACTACTGCTATTAGTACATACATACATAGCCTCACGCCTGTTTTCCCCGAAAGGGTAGGCAGAGATTTCGTCGGTTATGTATTACTCCCACGTAATAGGGGTCGAGCCTTTTGCCGTTAATCGGGCACAATTCCAGACTCCGTGCTGCTACTGAGATTTTCTTAATGGAAAAACCCAATAACATTTTGCCCGACTCAGGAATTGAGCCCAGGACCTCTAGATCGCACGGCACATACTAGCTCCGCGAGACCACGAGGCAGTCAATCAATTAGTTCAAGTGAATTTGTTTAATCAATATAATATTTTGAATAATCTAAACGTAATAACGTATATGCATACAAAAAGAAGGCAGTATTTGTAGCACGAACTTGATAACCAAAACAAGAGATTAAAGCGAATGAATTAACTCTAAAATAACCTAGAATCGAAAAACGAAAAAGCCTCACACATTTACATTCAGTCTTCAATATTTTGTTTCTAAATTGACAAATCGATTGATACAGTTACGAGTAATTGTTACTATAATTGCATATTTCCATTACTATATAATGCTAACTCACAAATAAACCATACAGGGTACCATTCTATATTATTTGTGGTAATGTACGAATTTAGTACAAAATATTAGCCATACAAATTTTATTTACCATTTCCATAGAAGCCCAAAAGCCCAGTTTGCCTTTTAAAATTCCAAATAATATTTTTTAGACTTGAAATCTTTATTTAACTAAAGCAATTTGTTAAATAAAGACCCCATAATAAGCAAATATAAACTAGACATTACACAATAACCGTTTAACGCTTTTGGGCTTCTATGGAAGTCCCGCCACTGCTGTTGGCAACATTGTTATGTGAATTAGCATTTTGTTTGTAGAATTAGTAAAACTTAATCAAATAGTTCGGACTACAATAGATTTAATTAACTTAAGTAACTTGTTATGGAGCATTTTTGGGATAAAATGTTGAAAAGACACAACTTACATTAAAACCCCATTTCATTAAAATTAATACATAACTAACTAAACGAATACAAACTTTATGTAGAGGAATCGGTTTGCTATCTCTCTCACTCATATACGGTGGGAACGAAACAGCGATAGTATAATTAATCAGTACCATAACAAGCAGTGATTTTAAGGAATAATGTGATTATATTTTTCTCCAAGATCATGTAGAGACGAATATACGTAATATTGGCACATTGTTAAATCGATATCTATTTAAATAACTACAATAACAATTGAGTGTTTTAATTAGTGATGAAAGCAGCTATTGTGGTCGTTAACTTAATGAGAATTAACAAACATGGTGGCGAAGCAAGTAGATTCTTGTAATATTCATCTCTACATGTACTTAGCTTTAGTACTTTCTTTTATTTATCGAGAAATCATCATCAGCCCATATACGTTCCACTGCTGGGCACGGGCCTCCTCTACGACTGAGAGGGTTTAGGCCTTAGTCCTCCACTCTGGCCTAGTGCGGGTTGGCGGACTACACACCTAAGGAATTCCTAAGAACTTTTAGGTGTGTGTGTCTGGGATTTGAACCCGCGACCGTCGAAATTCTCGACCGCGTGCCTGAACCTCGAGGCCATCACGGCTTATATTGAGAAATACTTAACATTATTCCCTAAAACCTTTTTACTTTTATACACACAACTCTATCGGGAAGTCACAAGTTCGGGAGTAATACTAAATTAAACTTAAATTATACAAACAGTTAATAATATTGGAGTAACACATCCAAAATGTTTAGAATAGCCTCGAATGCACAAAATTGACCGCACACAACTCTTTTAATAACACTAAATGTCTACTTAACTGGCAACACTGCTACCGTCATATATTTTCATATGATGGATTTAATACTTTGTGGTTTTATGGAATAAAAAATTGAATAAAATTTATATATTATACCCACAATAATCATATTATGATTATTGTTATATTATTGTATATACATAGCTCTGACACCACAATAGCATACATTTTTATGATATTCGTTACCATACAGAACATTACAAATTAGATTTAAAAATATACAATATAAAAAAACATAATATTTTACTTCAGCAATTGTGGTGGATCATGGTGACTTTTAAAATGACTTTCAGTACAACCGGATGAGTTTTGAAAATATCTCGTTGACTTTAGTTTACAAAAATATGTGAAGCTTGCCCAGGATAACTTAAGAAAAAAAAAAACAACACCACTACATGTAACATTCATGATATAAATCAGAATTTTATACAAAATATTAAATGGTATTTGAAAATGTTGCCAGTTAAATGACCAGAATATATTTTACACAATACAAGTTAGTAACTAGTATGTTACATCCACACGAACCTAACTACATTAGTCAACAATAGTTTTCTAAGCAATGCTTATACAACTAAAATATAAAAAGAGATTAATTGAGATTTCGTTTTATACTCTATAACTTAAAACGACATTGACGATTGTTTGGACATCTTAATATTTTTTTCTTTCATTATAAGTATATATTTTTTAAATACAATAACCATTTTCATAGGGTATTTTTAAAATTAAAGTACATGCTGACCTTTCCAAAAACATTGATAATATTGTCAACAAGACAGACAAAAAAAAAATCAATATATTTTAAATTTTTCTTAAAACAATTGGAGTAATCGTTATTTCAAATTAAACATGTCCAAACAACAGTCAGAAATTTTCAACCAATTTTATATTAATAATAAATTTATTTATAATATGAATAATTTGAAAATCCATCTTTTACCGTTCGCACGCGTCGCATAAAATATCAAAGTTTAGTTTTAACAAATTATATAGATTTCACTTCATCTTGGAATAAATACTGCAAGTCGATTTCTAAGCACCTCTGAGATATAAAATATCTTTCAACCACGAACACATAGGATACCGTTAAAATGATGGGTTTTGAATGTGATGCTGATATTAAATAAGCAAGAAATACTAGTAAAAAGGCTTGGGATCAAAGAAGTTTTCGGCTTGAAATCGGCTCTCAGAAAAAATCCAAGATTGAAAAGAAAATAATTTTCTAATATCAATGATAGCTTTTGAAATATATTCTCCTTAAATGTAATGATATGAAGCAAGCGCAAATGTTTAACAGTTACTTTTTCAAATAAATTTCTTTTTTATCGATATCGATAATTCAATATGTTTTAAATCAACATAATCGATGTTTTACGTTTCCATTCCTTCATAGTTTACACTTCTCCATCCTTTCCGTTTTAAAATTTGTTAAACATATTACTACTCTTTGATGCATTGGTGTTTTAATTTGATTAATTATAATCAATCTACAATTTTAAGAATTTAATATATAGAGTAATATACTCAACATTATCGAAATTAAGCTCAGAATTTCTTCGAGCTTAGTTTTATCGATATTATTAATATCAATAGATTCAAACAAAATTTTCAGCTCATTACGCTTGTCAAAAGAATGAAATATGTTTATATTTCATAGGATTGACAAACAATGCAATTTTGATTGTTTCTTGACATCTAACGGAAAATAATTCTTCTCAGTCTTCGCTGACTGAGGATAGGATATATCAAAGTTAGTTAAAAAGTTGTTCAAGACGAGATAGTAGCACAAAAAATACGAAAAATAATTTTGGTTAAGTTTAGAGCTGTAAATAATATCGATAGCTTTCATTCAACGATATTCTCGATTTCGAATTAATAGAATACATAGACACGAAGAGGAGTAAGGGGCAATGACCTATTTATTAGTTAATATAAGAACATGATTAGCTAACAAGCCTCAAAATTACTAGTAAAAGCTTAGATACGGTCGTTGTTATCGACAGTACTAGTTTAAAAAGAAATGTGGTTCTAGAAATGCTAAATAAGTCTTTTAATTCGCTGTTTAGTTCTAAAATTTAACGTTCAACTAAGTTTCATTGGTCCAAAATTTTCACTTTTACAGGAAAATTAGTAAAGATTTAATGAAAATGTAGAAAACTTTAACAATAAAGATGTAAGATCAATAATAGGCATAGAATTGCAATAAATTTAAAGTTAGCTGCAAATCAAATAAGCATTGATGAAAAAGGATATGTAAATATTTGTACCGAAAATTGTTACCAAAATCATATTGCAAATTTTAATAATTAGAAAGATTCTTCATTCTTTATGGACCAAAAAAGGTCGACACGAAATGAGAATTACTCATCATTATAATATCAATTTTAAAACGCAATCTACTTTATCCAACCAGATTTAAAAAAAAAAACGTCCTAAAAGTTTCAATTATCCAGTTGATACTCTTTGTAAATTTTCTCACTCCCCCCAACTTAAAAGGAAATTTCGTTAATAAATTTTCTAAGACTTTTGTAGTATTAATATCGCGAAAATTATCTGAAATTATTTAGTGCACCCTAACGCTGATTTGCCTACGAGTGATATATCAAAACAACCGCCAGAATTATCAACTAGAATTTTATCAGAATCAATACGTCGGGAATAAGATTAAAACTTTTATAAATTCGAATTATTTGCCATCGTTTTACAATCACTACGTTCCTAACCATTTTCAACATTCTTGTTTCCGATGTCCCTAAGAGGTCGTTCATAGTTTTTTTCGTAATTGCCGCATCTAGTCCAAGTAAATGGAAGTACATATACGCAGTAATATGACCTAGTATTAGGTATAAAATAATTTATTTTTTACAAATATAGATTTTTGCAATCTCGACGCTGAAAATAGTCCTCTTCTACATCAGGTAGACAAAAAAAACAATGCCATAATGGGTGTAGTTATTAAACTTATACGAATGGGAACTTTACTTGATGCGGCAATTTGGAAAAACATATAAAAACACCTCAATCCACGTTAAAATATAGAAAGAGAAGCTAACAACTGGCCACGAGCGTTTCACAAAACAGTGTCAGGCCCGCGTACCTGGCGAGGAGTGGGTAGCGGTGAGTAGAGGAGCGGCCGGGTTCAGTTGGCCTGGTGGATGGAGGCGAGGAAGGCGGGGTCCACGGACGCCACCTTGGCCGTGAGGAACGCGTGCATGCAGAACAACAGGCTCTGCAGGATCTGGCACTCCAACTCCTGAAACCATACACATTGCTTTTGTACTTGCTGCTCATCCCAGCTCCAGGCGGGTTCTATGGTTTTGACAGCTTACCACACTTACTTTATTGGCGATTTTGGGGCATTATTCCAGATTCTTCTAAGAGAAAAACCCAATAATATTTTGCCTTTCGCACACAAACCATTTATACCATGGAACCAACTCAACTCGCACTATATGTATTTAAATAAACAGCACTCACCTTAGTCTCTATAAGTTTGGTCTCTGCGTCTTGGAAGTGAAGTTTTAGCTTGGACTTGCCGTCGTCGCTAGAACCTCGTAATTGTGAAAACCTGACGAAACATAACCATATTGTTTGAATCGAAATAACACAAACTTTTACGGTTTCTACTGAGTTTTCGATTTATTTTGACTTCCCAATGTTTGGAAGCCTAAGAAAGACTAGGAGTCTGAGACGCCTTCGCCAGCCTCATAATTACTCGTTTGCCTTTTCTTATGGGAAAGGCAAACGAGCAAGTAAGCCACCTGATGTCAAGTGGTCAACACCGCCCATGAACACCCAAAATACCAGAGGAATCATCGGTGCTTTGCCGGTCTTTGAGGATAATATAGGCTCTTATTTTAAAGGTCCTGAAGTCGTATCTGTTTGGAAATACCGCTGAGGAAAGCTGATTCCACAAAGATGTTGTGCGAGGAATTAAACCTTTTCTAGTATAAAAAAAAGTCATGAAACTGCAAAGTCGTCGATAAACAACAAGGTAACAAATGTAAATACGTGATAATGGAGCAGTGTAGTGGAGTAGATACCTATAGGCCCACACGGGCGGCGCGCCGGGCGTGGGTCCGCTGAGCGAGAAGCCGCTGCCCCAGTCCAGCGTCAGCGTGGCCGCGCGCCCGCCCTGCACCACCGTGAACGACTTCTTCTGCAACCAACACATACCATCAGCTCTCATATTCCATCATAGTGTTGACCACTTAACATCAGGGGGCTCACTTGCTTGTTTGCCTCCTTTTTACATTAAAAAACCATCAGCACATACACAGCATTTGCCATATACCTCTTCCATGATACAAATACAGAAAGACCTGGCTGGAGGGTAAGGGTCATTCAACAAGCGATCATTCAAATAAAATTTGACATGGTTTATAATTTAGAAATTATAAATATCTTTGAGTCTTTAAGTCGTGATGGCCTCGAGGTTTAGGAACGCGGTCGAGAATCTCGATGGTCGCGGGTTGAATCCCAGGCACACACCTCTGACTTTTCGAAGTTATGTGTGTATTCACAAAGAATTATCGCGTACTTTAACGATGAAGGAAATCATCGTGATGAAACCTGCACACCTAAAAATTCTTAGGAATTTCTTAGGTGTGTAGTACGCTAACCCGCAATAGGCCAGCATTGTGGACTAAGGCCTGAACCCTCTCAGTTGTAGAGGACGCCCGTGCCCAACTATAGAACGTGTATGGGCTGATGATCCTAATACATAAAGACCTGGCTGACCTGGCGGACTACACACATAGAAAGTTATAAAAAATTGAATGTGTGCAGATTTCCTCACGATGTTTCCTTCACCGTTAAGATACGCGATAATTCATTGCAATATTACAAACATCCGTTCTAGTATTGAGGAAGTCTTAATGAGAAAACATAAAAAAAATGGTTAAACCCAATTCATCACGATAAGAATGAGTTTAAAACTATGTGCATGACTTTTACTTGAACTAAAATTATATTGATTAAATTCTTTTTAATACATGACTTTTTTAAATCTTCTATTCCAACTGACAAATATGAATGAATATGACAAATAAAACAACCACGAAAACTACAGTCATTGTAGTTATAATAATCATAAGTAAAAGTTATAAAATTAGCGTTGAATTAACTAATAATATTCATTGATAAAGAAAACAATGGCTTACACAAGCGGCAAACACGTGTGCATGCTACCTAAGGAATTGCCTTGCAGAACAATGTCGCCTACAGCCGGATTTATAAGACGCCAGGTGGGTACAATATTCAATAAATTGTACAAAAAATACGATAGCTAAAGGGTCAAAATGGTTCTTTAGTCGGAACGCCATCAGTGCTCCATAAGATAAATGGATGATTTGGGAAAGATCGCAAAAGGAAGCTCAATTCTTTCTTAGCTCTGGATGTTACGACCAGACCGATTTCCAATGATGAACATCTAAGGATGATGATGATAATATAAAAGATTTTTGGTCTTGGATCTTATAGAATGTACGAGTGCTAAATTTTGATAAAATCAATACATCCAACAGTGACATACATAGTTCTGACCCCACATTAAGATACCGAGTCTTGTGTCGTGGGTTTCAGAAACTACGAGAGACCCGTCGGGCTCACAAACACCCAGACCCGAAATAAATATTTGTGGATCACACAAACATTTGTCTCGGTGCGGGGATCCAACCCGCGGCCTCTCGTTTCGCAAGCTGGTGTTTAGCCAACTACGCCACGGGGCTGTCAAATTCAATTTGATGGTATCAATAAAGCGGTTTTTGCGCGATAGAGATATATTATACTCGTACATATATACAACACAATGAACATACATATATACTGGCCATTTATAATACTAGTAGAATACGGACCAACAGACTCTGTTTAATGGTCAAGCTATAAAACTAAAGACATTGGTTCGATCCTAGCACCGAAAAAATATTCGTATGGTCGACAAATATATAAGAGACTGAACAGATGTCCAAGATCCGCCAGCTGATGTTGCCGAGCGCGTGGCACCACGGCACGGCGCTGTTCATCCGCAGCCACAAGAGCCTCGTGCTAGAGCGAGAGCGCCAGCTCAACCACAGCCATTGGCTCGTCTGCCACCCCTACAGCGCCATCAAATTCTACTGGGACTGCTGGATACTCTTCCTCACCTCTGCAGTCTTCTTCTACATGCCTTTGCAAGTCTTTTACCCTTGTAAGTTCAGATTCCAAAAGTAGAATTACTTTGTGTATGCATCATCATCTCATCATGAAATGACTGCTGGATACTCTTTCTCCCTTCTGCAGTCAGTTCTGCCCTTGCAAGTCATTTACCATTGTAAGTCTAGATTCCAGACTTACTCTGTGTATGCCTCAATGGTGAAATATTATGTATATCTCACTACTGTCAATCATCTTGCAATGATAAAACAAGCGAATGTCCTAGTGCCATGAATTTTTTTAGTAGTAAGAACTTCTGATTCATTCACTAAGAAAGAATTGCTCTATTTTTTCTGTACATTTGTAGTATCTTTATTATTTACCAACACCTTTCCAAATAACCATACAAGATATTTCCAGGCCCAGACCCTTACGACCCGTTCATCTTGTTCTGCGACGCGATATCCGCCCTCGATATGGTGACGCACTTGTTCACCGGCTACGTGGACGAAGACAACAGGATGATAATACTCAGCCTGCGCTCCATCGCCCTGTACAGACTGCGAACCACCTTCATCTTCGAGGTTGCCGGATGTCTTCCACTCCAATTGATACATCTGTTTGACGACTGCGATTACCCCACCCATACAGCTTTCTTCCTGGTGAAGCTGTTTCGGATGGTGACGTTGTATAGTAAATGGCAGAGCCTGCTGTCGCAGCTGGGACTATCGTACGTGGCCAAGGTAGCGCTCACAGTGTTGCTGAACGTGATGCGGTTCTTCCACTGGATGACCTACATCCACTACCAAGTTCCAGCGCTGTGCGTACACTTCTACGAAATGGACAGAAAGATGAGTAGCTGGTTGAAGAAGTTCAACGTCGTGAATATCCAACTGAACTCCATATTCCAGAAGTATACGACTAATTTGTTTCTTGTGTGCGGTTTGTGCATCGGCGCCGGATATTACAGTCCTCTCGACAAACATCTCATTCCGCAGATGTTGCTCACAGCCGCAATGAGTCTCATTGGTCTCATTTTCCTTACGTATTCATTCACTTCGCTACTACGCTTGGTCATCTACTCGCAGTTCGAAATGTACGTCTTCAACGGCAGATACAAAGAGTTGGAGGAGTATATGATTTTCAAACGATTGCCCAAGTTCTTGCAAAGGAAGATCAAGTTGTTTATCAACTACAAGTTCAACGGGCATTACTTCAACGAGGCTTCCATTATAAATACCCTCAACGAGCAAATAAAACAAGACATCAACATGTACAGCTGCAAATCTTTGGTGATGAACGTGCCGCTGTTCCAAGACTTACCGATAGCACTGATTAACACAATTATATTTAGCATGATGCAGATTCTGTACATGCCAGGAGAAGTGAGTATACACTTTTACATCTTTTATAACCTATTTTTTATAGCTTAAGATGAAAATAATTTTCTAAACATTTTTTTTTATCTTTGAGAATGGTGAAGACTTGGTATCACTTTATTTTATGTAAATTAATCCCATATACAACAATATTTTACCCGAAAAAGATATTTAATACAGTAGGTACTGCATTACAAAAACATAATATCAATATAATTTCAGATGGTGGTCAGTTACGGACAGCCTGGCAGCTCTATATTCTTAATCTCGTCTGGGACTGTAGCAGTAATGGATTCCAGTGGCAAAGAGGTTAATATATTATAATGGCACTTTTTTTTATTATTGCTCAAATATTTTTTCACAATTGCAGGATTGGTATGTCAAAATGTAATATTGTATACAAATTATTAGATCTTTGCTACTTTCATGGCGCTAGGTCGATGTGAATCTAGATTGCTGAACCGGGTACAGCAAAATTTGCTCTGGCTGAGCTCCAAAACTGATTTTGACGGGATATTTACTGAGCTATAGCTGATGATACAACCAGTAACTAAGGCCATTTTTAATTTACAAAAATATTAAGAGTACCGTACAGTATGTTACACTGGCTGCCTCGTGGTCTCGCGATACAAGTATGTGCCGCGCGATCTAGAGGTCCTGGGTTCGATTCCCGAAAGTGAGAGAGAAGGAGTGATAGATACCATAAATGTGGGTGCAGAAATGCACCTCTTGCCTACCCCTTCTGGGAATACAGGCGTGAAGTTATTAATGAATGAATATGTTACACTAAATCCGACATTTACGGGTGTCTAATGATAAAATGAAAATTTTACTAAAGATTAAAATTAATCTAATAACGCCTTTTAATATATCAGGTGGCGCATTTAAGAGACGGCGCATTTTTTGGCGAGACATGTTTGCTCCGCCCCGGCACTGCGCGTACAGCCGCCATCGTAGCGCTCGAGATAACCGAAGTGTACACGTATGTACCAACAGAGTCTACATATAGGACTATATTAACATACAAAGATGAAGTAGGCGAGGAATCCTTTCCGAAATAATTTAGCAGTAAGACAAAGCAGTTTTCACTGGAAAATAATGGACATAATTCCTGATGTTACTCTTTTCCTCTCTGACCTCTGACTTTTCGAAGTTATGTGTGTATTCACAATGAATAATCACGTACAGGTTTCTTTTGGATGGGCGTGTACCACCCTAGTCTTCATCTACACTTTCCCTCAGGTGAGATGGAAGACAAACGCCTATTCCATTAAACTATAAAAAAAAAAAAACTTTAACGGTGAAGGAAATCATCGTGATGAAACCTGCACACCTAAAAGTTCTTAGGAATTTCTTAGGTGTGTAGTCTGCCAACCCGCACTAGGCCAGCGTGGTGGACTAAGGCCTAAACCCTCTCAATGGTAGAGGAGGCCCGTGCCCAGCAGTGGGACGTATATGGGCTGATGATGAGTTAATCTTTTTGAAAGTAGTGAAATGCAGAGTGTAGTTAACTTCACAACGTACATATTTATTAACTGATTGATAAAAATTTTGTATTTTAAGCAATTTATTAGAAACATTTATGTTCTATAATACATATTTTTTTGGTTTAATCATTATCCTCAGCCATACGAGTATACTTCCCACTACTGGGCACGGGCTTCCTCTACAGCTGAGATGGGTTAGGCTTTAGTCCACCACGTTGGCCTACTGCGGTTGGCGGTAGGGTTATACATCTAAGAAATTCCTAAGAACTTTTAGGTCTGCAGGTTTCCTCTCGATGTTTTCTTTCGCTTTTAAAGTACTTGATAATTGTAAAAAAGTCGAACCCGCGACCGCCGAGAATCGACCTTGACCTCGAGGCCATCACGACCTTTTTAACTCATTAATACTGTGCTCATTTATAACCACTACAATTATTCATATTGGTAATTTATTATATTATTTCCAGTTTGAACAGCAAAGACTTACAAGCGTGCCTTCAACCGTATCCACATCTCAAGCGAAGGTTAGAAGAGTCAGTAGACAGAAGACGAGGAGCTCCTTCCAAATCTAGGTCTTTTCATGGCATGAGTGGTAGTTTATGAGCAGTCAGCTAACAGTGATAAATATGTAATAACATTGATGATAAGATTCGGCTAGTAGTAAGCAAATAGTAAAATTGATTTTAAGAAATAAATATGTTCGTATAACACAGACTAAACTTAGATGTCAGTCTCACGCTAGTTTTCTTGACTGTTAAAGTACGTAATAATTAATTGGAATGCACACATGACTTGGGAAAGTCAGGGTGTGCCTGGGGTTTAAACCCGCGACCGATGAGATTCCCAACCACGCGCCTAATCTTCGAGCCCATCATAATCATCATCATCAGCCCATATACGTCCCACTGCTGGGCACGGGCCTCCTCTACAGCTGAGAGGGTTTAGGCCTTAGTCCACCACGCTGGCCTAGTGCAGGTTGGCGGACTAAACATCTAAGAAATTCCTAAGAACTTTTTAGGTGTGCAGGTTTTATCACGATGTTTTCCTTCACCGTTATAGCAAGTGATAATTCATTGTGAATACGCGCAAAAGATAAATGCTCGGCATCTTCGTTTCGTGTGTGTGCGTGTGTGCGTGTGCGTGTGTGTGTGTACGGACCCCGAGCCTGACGACGGCGCCGACGATGCTGGCGGTCCACGCCGCCTCCACCCGCAGCAGGTCGCGCCGCGTGTCTGCGCTGAAGTAGCGCGGCCCGTGCGCAGCTGCACCCACTGCGCCCACTCCACCCACGCCCGCGCCGCTGCTCTGCACCAGGAAGCAGTGCTGGCGCCAGTCCACCGTCTCGCTCTCCTTCACCGTGCGGAACATCGTCTGGTACACCTTCAGGCTCTCCGGAGCCTTCGCCAGTTCGCTGATGTTCATCTGGAAATTATCATTTAAACATGTATGGAAATATCATCTTAATAACGTCGACTGACGAAAAAGAATCATCCCTCCCGAATCGACACAATTAAGTCGTACTGATAAATAGACCTACGTTGGTTGGTATCGAAACATGATAAACATGTACAAAGTGGTATCTATACTAATATATAAAGCTGAAGAGTTTGTTTGTTTGGTTGGTTGAACGCGCTAATCTCAGGAACTACTGGTCCGATTTGATTAATTCTTTCAGCGTTAGAAAGCCCATTTATCGAGGAAGGCTATAGGCTATATAAAATCACGCTACGACCCATAGGAGCGGAGCAGCAATTAATAATGTTTCAAAATCGGGAGTATTTTTTCCCTTTTGAGAACTTCCGCTGCGTGCGCTGCGGAAACGGTTAAAGTTTCGCTAAAATAATGTATGACAGAATTATTCCCCTTTAAAAGTTCTAAAAAAAAGTCCGCGACAGCATAAGTCTATCTTTTAAGATTGGCTCACTATAACCTTTTTTATGCTTACCAAATTTGTTCTAAAATAAAGCATTATTTGTGAATGTGTTTTTATAAAGATGATATTAATCCTTATCCAAATAAATACGTTATTCATCACAAGTATTTAATTTAAAAGAAATTTGCCCTTTACATCATTTGATTTCAATGAGTATCTTAGAAGATATCGCAGTTTTAAAATAACACCGCAGCGAAAAAATTATCAAGCGCGCAATTATGATGTGCAAGGCGCTGGCCGGCCGGTGCGCGGCGGCACACGTTTCACGTCTATTTGACCGATTTGAATGATTTTTTGGTATGGACATAAATGGGACTCTGTGGAGTAATATAGACTACTATTTTCTTTCTGAACCAAACCCTGTAGTCTACGCGGACGGAGTCGCGAGCAAAAGCTAGTCTACGTATAAACCTCACCAAACAAAACGCAACACTATTGCTCAATGTTTACTCTGGTCGCAATGATACATTTGTACCGAAGTCTGAACTCAAAGATTGTGAAGTAACTTTACCATTTTTTAAATCATCAACACTTGCTTAGTGGAGGCCTGTACCCTGATGATGATGACATGGATAGTGGTACTAAACTGATGAAGCCCACTTACGTCGTAATCTACAGCATTGCTCTTTTTGAAGTAAAATTTATTTACGGACGCTCGACTTGGGGAGTAAGTTGGTGAATGCGTGACGAGAGCGTTACGAAAAGTGTGATCGGGCGGGGCGAACGGAAGTTCAGAGAGATATAAACTAGTTTTTTTTTTTCACAACTCTTTGTTTTCCAACTCCTCCTTTATTTTGTCTTTCTGATTAACTTCGTTGCGGGATTATGACAAATTTAGGTCCCCTTAGATACGCTGAGCCTCATTGCTCAGCGTCAATACTGTGCGTGCCGCTGTTGATCCTGGAGCACAGGAGTTACAGTGGCGGGTGTGTGGTGGGATACGGCCCAAAAAAAGATATAAACTAGTGAAGATAGAAACAGAGAGAGTTATGTTTCAATGTTACTCGATTCGATTTTCAAAAATCGGGTCGTTATTAATATTTATAAAGGTACTGTATGTACCAAGTGTGTGTATAAGTGTGTGTACTGACCGGCGGCACGTCGAAGAGCATGACGTCGGTGCCCTTGAGCACGAGGAACTTGGGTCGGTACAGCTGCCAGGGCTGCGCCGCGCACACCACGCCCTCGTGCACCCACCCCATGTACTGTATGTACCAAGTGTGTGTATAAGTGTGTGTACTGACCGGCGGCACGTCGAAGAGCATGACGTCGGTGCCCTTGAGCACGAGGAACTTGGGTCGGTACAGCTGCCAGGGCTGCGCCGCGCACACCACGCCCTCGTGCACCCACCCCATGTACTGTATGTACCAAGTGTGTGTATAAGTGTGTGTACTGACCGGCGGCACGTCGAAGAGCATGACGTCGGTGCCCTTGAGCACGAGGAACTTGGGTCGGTACAGCTGCCAGGGCTGCGCCGCGCACACCACGCCCTCGTGCACCCACCCCATGTACTGTATGTACCAAGTGTGTGTATAAGTGTGTGTACTGACCGGCGGCACGTCGAAGAGCATGACGTCGGTGCCCTTGAGCACGAGGAACTTGGGTCGGTACAGCTGCCAGGGCTGCGCCGCGCACACCACGCCCTCGTGCACCCACCCCATGTACTGTATGTACCAAGTGTGTGTATAAGTGTGTGTACTGACCGGCGGCACGTCGAAGAGCATGACGTCGGTGCCCTTGAGCACGAGGAACTTGGGTCGGTACAGCTGCCAGGGCTGCGCCGCGCACACCACGCCCTCGTGCACCCACCCCATGTACTCCATGCGCTCGCCCGCCGCCAGCTGCCGGTTCAGCACCTTCATCTGCCAACAAGCTGCGGGTAAACACATGCTCCTGCCATCGAGATGGATACGTCACCGAAAAATTAAACACGATATCATCATCAGCCCATATACGTCCCACTGCTGGACACGGGCCTCTAAAACTGACAGTAGCCTTTGTCCACCACGCTGACCTAGTGCGGGTTGGCAGACTACACTTATCAGTATTCCCTTCCTGTCGTAAGAGGCGACTCATAGGGGCCCTTAGGGTCGCTGGGCGCGCTGCAGATGCAGCGCGTCCTCACTGAAAGTGAACCCGAGAGAACACCCACCACCGTGCACCTGAACCAAGCTAGTGGGGGTGCAACTGCAACCCCTACGACTCCTAGTAGGTCGAGACGAATACGTCTCAGAGGAGTACTGAGCGGCTGCGAAATAACGGTGGTCGCCCCACTTGGCGCGGAGATGGCCACCGGGAGGTGTTGGTCGGTACGTCAGTTTAAGGATTTTGTTAGGGACCCAGCCTTTTTCCTTCACCGTTAAAGTATGTTCATAGTTAACACACATAGTTTGAAAAAATCAAAGGTGTGTGCCTGGAGCTTGAACCCGCGACCGTCGAAATTCTCGAGACCATCACTTCTTATTATTTTGAAGTGAAACTTCTAATGCGACTACCAACAAGGTTGCGTTAAACGTTTAACGCTTGATTCGTCTTGACGAGTACTTTGATACTAGACAGTAACCAGGGTCCGATGATGGGAGTTGGAAGGTGGCCATAGGAACTCCGTAATAAAACGACCAACCCCAACGAGTTTGGGCTCGTTTGATTCGTCTTGACGAGTACTTTGATACTAGATGGTAACCAGGGTCTGATGATGGAGCTGGAAGGTAGCCATAATAACTCCGTAATTAAATGACGCATCCCCATCGAGTTTGATCTCATTTGATTCGACTTGACGAGTACTTTGATAGTAGATAGTAACCAGGGTCTGATGATGGAGCTGGAAGGTAGCCATAATAACTCCGTAATTAAACGACGCATCCCCATCGAGTTTGATCTCATTTGATTCGACTTGACGAGTACTTTGATAGTAGATAGTAACCAGGGTCTGATGATGGAGCTGGAAGGTAGCCATAATAACTCCGTAATTAAACGACGCATCCCCATCGAGTTTGATCTCATTTGATTCGACTTGACGAGTACTTTGATAGTAGATAGTAACCAGGGTCTGATGATGGAGCTGGAAAGTGGCCATAGGAGTTTTTTCATGAAATATTGAAAAAATAGAACTCAAACATTTTGTATGTTATCATAATCCGATTGTAAATGTTTTAGATTTGGATATTTCTCCACTCGAAAATGATACTTAAAAGATGCGATCAATTGTGAATTTTAAGCAATGATAATAAAGTTTGTCTTAAAGAAACAATACCCCTTCTTATTTTCATTGACTGCCTCGTGGTCTGGCGGTACAAGTATGTGCCGTGCGATCTAGAGGTCTTGGGTTCGATTCCCGGGTCGGGCAGAGTGTTATTGGGTTTTTCTATAAGAAAATTCTCGGTAACAGCACGGAGTCTGGAATTGTGCCCGAAAAACGGCAATAGGCTCGCCCCCTATTACGTGGGACTGATAAATACTTGGCGAAATGTGGGTGCAGAAATGCACCTCTGCCTACCCCTTCGGGGATTATAGGCGTGAGGTTATGTATGTATGTATGTATTTTCATTTCAACATTACGCACTCCGCGCACTATTTTTTTAATATTTGAATACAATAAATGGTCGCACCTGTAAGTTGGTGAGTCCAATGATGTTGTCGGAGATGCTCTTGAGCCAGTGCGAGAGCGCCCCCGGGTCGTCCACGTGGATGATGCCCGTCGTGAGGTGCGGCCGCGCGCCGCGGACCTGCGCACGAACATACACTACAATTATAATACTTGTCTAAGCACTCATAGGCCATTGGAATCGGCCGGGGGTAGGGGGGAATCACCAGCCGTCATTTTATTCGACAGCCCCGTGGCGAAGTTGGCTAGACACCAGCTTGCGAAACGAGAGGCCGCGGGTTCGATCCCCGCACCGAGACAAATGTTTGTGTGATCCACAAATATTTGTTTCGGGTCTGGGTGTTTGTGAGACCGAAAAAGTCTCTCGTAGTCTCTGATACCCACGACACAGGACTTGTATCCTAGTGTGGGGTCAGAACTATGTATGTGACTGTTGGGTGTATTTATTATTATTCTCAATATTTTACTGCTTCCGCTAACACCACTGTCGCGTCTATTTTTATATGTAACCAATTTCTAGTTATTCCAATATACCAATATGTAATTTTTTTTTTTTTTTATTCTGGCACGGCAAAGTGACCCCATTGCACCTGATGGTAAGCGCAATGGAGTCCAGAAAAAGTGCCGACCAGCGAGAGATGATGGTCTCCCGTTGGTCGACACAATCATGCCGGCCGAATACCTCTTCACCTTATTGTGAAGAAGTTTGGGGGACTATCAATCATGGTGATCAAAGGACCGACCGCGACAAACCGGCCAAAAAATGCCGGCACGGTCATCCTTTCACCATGATTGAAGCCCCCCCGAAAACCGGATACACACTTGCATGTGCCACTATGGCGGGTTTTACGCCCTGTGTACGGTGGTCGCTATCCGGGCGGATACGAATATCCTACCACCAGCAAACGGGACGTTAGTATTAAATCCACTCTCATTTAATACTAACGTCCCGAACAAACTAGCGACGCCTCCCGACCTCATTACACTCTAAGATTCTAAGCTTTTGGAATAACAGCACAGACTAATGGAAGAACAATACAGTAAGAATAGTTTTGAATGGCGAGAAATAATTGCGACCATTACAGTGTAAAATGTGAATATTACATACCTCGAACGCCCCAGGCCTGAGTTTGTCCGTGCCCATGACGTATCTCGTCACATAGCCCATCATCAGGGGAACTGAAACGAAATCATTTTATCGATTGAAACCAAGCTTAGTATAAAAAAATATTTTATTTGTTCTATATGACCAACGAGCATGAACTTCAGACTGAATGACGTCAGGGGGCGTAAGAATTCCGCCACGGCATTCCCAGCCTGTCGTAAGAGGCGATTAACAGGACCCCAGGGCTGGCTGGGCGTACTGCGGTGAGCAGTACCACAAACCAACCTCAAGGTGTACGGCAGAGGGCTTGGCCACTTGACTGTTCCGGACGTTCACAAAAGGTGAGCGTCCAAAACAGCGAGACTGGAGGGAATCTCAAGTCCTCCCAATTGTGAGGAGTCCATGATTGGACGATACGCTGGGCGGCAGCGGACTATTTTAGGACACTTCTCGCCCTGAGATGCCGTAAAACCGTCCCAAATGCGCATGACGCTCACTAAAAAGTTTTAGTCGGTATAGTGGAGTAGAATTTCAGTTAGGGACCCAACTCAGCTAAACGGACAATTGTTCCGTAAACTGAGTTGGAAGGCTAGAAACCCCGATATACCCCTTTCGGCCTCCCCCGAAGTACCGAGAGGGGAGCTTAAGCTGCTTTCCTCCGTAAAAAAAATACAATGACGTCAGAGATCATTCAATTAGATAGGTACTATGTTCGAATTCCGTGATTATTATTTTATGAAACCACAAGTAATTTTTTGATCAAAAAATGTTTCAAATCGAGAGTAATGCTATTTTTATTTAAATTTGTGTAAAATGAAAAATAAAAAAATGTATCCTACCTGAAATAACATCGACCCATTCCTTAGTGGTTCCGTCGGTGGGTCTGTCCGACGCGACTGACGGGGGTCTGGACCCCCGCACGGACCCCGTGGCGCTGCCCGGCCTGCTCGTCTCCTCGGAGTCCGGCCATGCACTCTGCAAGTACAATATACTTAGTTTATATCTCAAACAAAAATAGATAATCACACATCTTCACCCACGTTTCACCAAGTGTTATACTACGTAATGAGAGGCGAAGATATTGCCGTTTGACTCTCAAAATGTTTATATAAACAAAAAACAGTTTTGTTCATTCCTAGGACAAATTGGCAAATTTATTATTTATTCAGACAGTTTTACTGGGTTTTCCAGATGGAGAATTTCAGTTCCTGGTCTTACAAAGCTGTCAAATCATCGTCTATCCTCCTGGGATACAGGTGTTGTAAGATACATAGGAAGCAGTTGCGGTTCTTCCATAGAAGCCCAAAAGCGTTACACGTTAATTGTGTAATATCTATTTTATAACTGTTTATTGCAGGGTCAGGGTATTCTCATTTATACGTCACATTCTTTTTGTTAAATAAAGATTTAAAGCTTAAAGATTATTATTGACAGCCCCGTAGCGCAGTTGGCTAGACACCAGCTTGCGAAACGAGAGGCCGTGGGTTCGATCCCCGCACCGAGACAAATGTTTGTGTGATCCACAAATATTTGTTTCTGGTCTGGGTGTATGTGAGACCGAAAAGTCTCTCGTAGTTTCTGATACCCACAACACAAGACTTGTATCTTAGTGTGGGGTCAGAACTATGTATGTGACTGTTGGGTGTATTTATTTATTATTTATTGGGAATTTAGTAAGGCAAGCTGGTGTTTTGTGGTTGTATGTAAGTCCCGGCGCTGATGCGGAGTACCTGCCAGCCGCCGTTGGTGGCGTGGGAGTTGCAGTTGTCGTCGACGTGGTGGTGCGAGGGGTGCTCGTCGCCCGTGCTGCTGTCCGTGTCCGACGCGTCCGCTGCGCCAGCCCAGCGTGTCAGCAAACAAACAAACAAACAAAAACATTTTATTATTGGCTAGTGCACGAAAATACCATTTTTTTAAAGAAAACAACTAATAACTACTTATATAACTCACACGGCCAACAATGGTCCTCTCATTCAGCTACATGCTGCAATTCCGCTTGCACGGAGTTGCAGCGCTGATTTTCAATGAGGGGACCAAGTGACAAAACGGACGCTAGGTTGGATTACAGGCAATAAAAATAAATAATAATCATTGATATTGCTGTTCCAAATACCCACAATATCCAAAAAACAATAGCCGAAAAAAACAATAAATACACAGACTTAAAAAACGAGGTAATTAGAATCTGGAAACAAGAAAAAGTGTATGTAGTTCCCATCGTTCTCTCTACTACCGGAGTTATCCCAAAACACCTACACCATAGCCTAAAACTATTAAACCTAAATAAATCCCTATACATCACCCTACAAAAAGCTGCAATCTTGAATACTTGCCGAATTGTGAGGAAGTTCATGGAAATAGACGAGACCGTTTCACACACACCACCACAATAAATACCAACCTCCGAGTTGAGAAAAATAAATATGTCGAGAATAATAAAAGCTTACCAATAATAATATAAATGTAAAATAAAAGTATAGTAGTACAAGTAATTAATTACATTACATTAACAAAGTCAGTCAACAGAGATTTCAGTATATATTATAATATTCGCCACTAAGTATGCTATAGTCTAGCAGCTAGCTTGTAGTATGTCATAGTAAATATGGTATTTAATTCAAACTGAAGAAAAAGGGCGAGAAGCGTTCAGATTAGGGGGCGCGTTTTTTTTAGTTTTTTTTTTCTAATAATGATGAACAGAGGATTAAGTATTGCTTGTCGATGTTGTATGTGGTGTGTTTGATTTATTTTTCCCTATTTTCTTCCCTGTCTTGCTGTCTGGTTAGTCTTTTCTGGTGCTTATTGGCGAGAGGATGGAAGAGCCTCCTGATCCGGGTGGGACGGTCCCACCGATACAGCTCGCCATGTATTTACCCTACCGCCCAAAATGCGCAAGACGGCCATCGAGAGGTTTTAGTCGGTATGCCGGCGTAGGATTTTGGTTAGGGACCCAACTCAACCAAGCGAACAATAGTTCCACGCGTTGGGTTGGAAGGCCGGTGACTCCGACATACTCTTTTCGGCCTCCCCCGAGGTACCGAATAGGGAGCTTAAGGCGCTTTCTTCTCGTGAAAAAAAAAGACGGACAGGAGGGATGCGAGGGGGTGAATTGGATACGCTATGTACAGTGTCGGCGAGTGGTGCTTGATTCTCTGTTCACTATTATAGTGAAGGGATTAAGGATTGTATGTGGGAGATACGGGGGCGCGCCTTTCGGTTTGGAAGTTTCCCGCCCTTTTTCTTTAATGAAACTTACTGGAACATAAAATTGAACCTGGCAACACTATTAAATTATTGCCATAAGAAAAGAAAAAATAATTCAAACGAGGTGATCCAGTCTTTCCTTTATTTTACTCATATAAAGCTGAGCAGTATGACACTAAAAAATCAAAGAATATAAGATGAGATTGGAAAGATATTCCGCATAGTCAATAGGCTCCACTTGGTCATTCATTTAGAAGAAATTTGTAGGTAACCATAAAATAAATAGAAAGTTAAATTACTATTGAATTTTTACAAGAAATTATGTTCAGATTAGGAATAAAGAGATAGGAAGTGAAGAAATTTTGTATGCAATGAACAAAAAAAGTAGAGCTGGGACAGACCATTAGTAACAACAAAAAATGTGTAAAGTATGTAATTCTAAAGCGGCAAGTACTTTAAAACGTAAATGAGTGTTCAATAAATCATTTTTAAGTACACAAAGCGACATACCTAAAGGTCAAACATTAAAATAGAACTCTTGATTATAATTGCGTGCTTCCTTAAACTAAATATTGCTTTTTTATTACGTCTTATTTTAAAACAAAAGGCTGATATCTTTATTTGTATATCATAAATTATGATTTATGATATTACACATTTATGAAAGAGTTTATTATATTCTATATATAACTCTCTATCGTACAAAGGATTTTAGATCTTAGAAAAAAAAGAAAATCGACAGCCATATATGTACATTTAGGCATAAGGCATTTTAGAATACGTTAATAAGTAATTCGTGGTTGACATTAAAAAAAAAAAATAAGGCCAACCCATCGCTTCTTGTTACAAACAAGAAAAGTAATTACCATATTTAATTTCTACTAACTATTCCTCTTCTAAAGGTAGTTTTATGTAAGGTAGCCTAATTTACTCAATAAGCAAAAGGATTTTCCAAATGCGACCGACAGCTCTTCAGCTTCTACCTTTGAAACGAAAAATAAACGCTAAATGAGTTGACCCACCTTGTTTCTGTAGGAACGGCGTGGCTGCCCTGTAGTGTTTCACTGTTAACACCACGATATCCCCCGCATTACGAAGTATGTTCACAGCATCATCATGTTTGCACGCGGTTATGTACTCGCCATTTACTGCAATTTAAAAGGTTTTTTTATGTCTTTTGAGGGAAGAATATTCGTATAGTACACTATCACTATCACAAAGTGTTATTAGTAGCAGCACGGAGTCTGGAAATGTGCCCGAAAAACGGCAACAGGCTCGCCCCAAACTACTGGGGCTGATACTTACCTGGCAAAATGTGTTGATTGCACCACTGCCTACCCCTTCGGGGAATCCAGGCGTGAGGCCATGTATGTATGAATTAATATAAAAATACACGAAACTGGCAGTACAATGGGTGTGCGAGCATAAACCATATGTATGTATGGGCTTTGAAATGTTTCTACTACGAGCGAAATGCACCACTTATCTTTAATTTTATTTTTTATAATTTCATTTATTCAACTATTCTTCCTACCCTACATTTGTGTGGTACTACCGCCATCTATCGTTAAACCAATAAATCGCGTCAATTACATTTCAAACATAACTCTCATGTCATAAAGAGGAAGTTACAGTAGAAACAAAGTAGAGAGTTCAATAACACAGAAATCGCATCAAACGAAGCCTGGTTGATCAGCGTAATTTTAATAGTATTACAGGCGTAATACCATGCAACGCCGATCCGTTTAGTCGGCAGACAATAGGCACTCAGCTAATAATAGACATTGTTCCCGCATTCTTCGGGCGATGTGGTGCAGCTTTATTGGACTCAATTGCACTATTTAACGGGAAAAACATAGCTATAGAATGTTCTAGAATCGACGAACAGCGATGTTTATCTTACGCGAACTTGTTTTCATCATCAGCCTATATACGTCTCACTGCTGGGCACGGGCCTCGACTACAACTGAGAGGGTTCAGGCCTTGGTGGAAATTGTTTTACTTAAAATATATAGATTAAGTTATTTGTTTCTTGTTTGTTGATTTACTGTGTGAGAATATACTGTGTCATCTCCGCTTAGCTTGTAACTAATAAGTTTACCATTTACGTTAGCCGGTTCAAAAAAACTAAGGTTTATTGTTATTTATTCATAGAATAGATGCCTGACGTAACCTGCTTTAAATTTTATGAAATTGATTTTACTAACAAGGCTTACTGCATCATAAAGTTCAAGAGGTTCGGTCTTTGACGATACTTAAAGATTGCCATCATTTTCAAGGAGGCAGAGATGATGCTTCATGTATAATTGCGCAAAGATAAAAAAATCCGCCAATGCTTTGCCTGACCCGAAAAGCTAACTAACATTAATTCAGTTGAATAAATTTACACACACACATTCACAACACATTCACGCCTTTAGCACCTCTGTAATAGGACCGTTATGTTTCCAACCTCCGCACTACTGGGAATTAACTAATGAAAGGACCCAATAACTTCTAATTCTACACTTGAAATCAATTAGACACAAACAATAAACCCAGATCATAAAATATTTCCCTGTCTTCTGCACTAGTAAAAGCTGTATTACAGAAATCCGTGTCTTCCCCTTAAAATATTATGAACATTTGCCAATGGTATTAAAGCGAAATCACTTATATGGCTAGACTAACGAAGAGTTAAATAAGTTACCTTTAATAACAGCGTCGCCAACAAAGAGCTGCCCAGTCTGGTCCGCCGCTTGGTCCTTGTATATTTTGGAGATGAGGATCGGCAGCTTGTGTTCCGCGCCACCCTTGATACTCAGTCCTAGACCTCCCACCTTCTGCCGGTTTATCTGTACCATCCGCTCCTGGAAACAAAGTCGTATTATTTATCTGATATAAACTTAATGAAGCTTTTAACTGCGTGAGACGATTCGTATACATCATAAGAACCAGGGTTTTACAAACTTTTGATTTCACGAACCCCTGTTAAAGTTTCTAGGTGACAGCGAACCCCTTAAACGTTAAGTAATTAAGGAAATCCTCTTAATTTTGTCTCGGTATCAAGTCGATTTCTGTATTTAGTTTTTAGCAGGACCAGGTGTGAAAACCCACTCTCACATAAGTATGTTGCAGCCAATATGCGTGCTGCTAGGCATCAAGTCACCATTACTTAAATCTTGTCGCGAACCCCCTGCTGTCGAATGGCGAACCCCACTTTGAGAAACCCTGATAAGGACCATTTGGGATGAGAAACCCGCCATAATAGCTGAAAATTTCTTTAGAAATTATTTAGGCTTGTGAGATGATCATAATAATTACTCTAATCGACATTACTTTAACCACAATACATTTACTACCATTAGATGTGGTATTTTCTTTATGGAGAAGATAAACGAGCATGGGGCTAACTGAATTTGTATGGAGAGGCTGCCATTAAAAGATGGGAATGTTCTTTTCTCGGAAGACCCGAAGAAATACTGCTAAGTATTAATTTATCAGTAGGAGAAAATGTCTTGTCGCTGTGGGCTATACTGAACTAACCCTGGCGTGCGGCACGTTCTTGTCCCGGGGCGGGTTGGCTGGCACGGGCAGCTCTCGCTGGACGGTCACCGCGTCCATGGTGAGCACCAGCCGCGCCGGCCGCGGCCGGGACTTGCCGTCCGACACCTGCACCATGCCTGTGCGGATCTGCACCACACACAATCAACATTACATACAGCACATTACCAACTATTCAATTAATTAGTATATAAAATACCCGTAATAAGTCGTGATAGCCTCGAGGTTTAGGCACGCAGTCGAGAATCTCGACAGTCGCGGGTTCAAACCCCAGGCTCTGACTTTTTCGAAGTTATGTGTGTATAAAGAATTATCACGTACTTTAACGGTGAAGGAAAACATCGTGATGAAACCTGCACACCTAAAAATTTTAAATCCCAATCCGCTCTGTCAGACTAGGGAATGGAACCCGGGACCGCATTAATCTCTGTACCAAAATTCAATAAAAAGGTGGTTTAGCTATATTAACGTGAAAATATACCATACAAAAATCTAGAATTAATATACCTACTACCGATACAAGATTACATTTAAGTTTATATTAATGACAAGCATCCTTCAATTATAAAATTTTTAGGAACGGCTCGAGCCGGGTTATCGCTGGCGCATTTTTCATTTGTTTCCACTCAACCCCTTTTCGACCCAGTTTAAGCAATTCCACTCATAATATATACTCAGCTCAAACACCCCAATTCGCTAAAAGGTCGAAATAAGGGTCTTATTACATTCCACAGCATTGCTTTAAAAAATCTACAATATTATTAAATGTTGTCTTTTGTCTGCCTAGTTTGTTCCGTGGCGCAAATTAGAGCATGTCATCAAGATGACCATGGATCAATTCTCGAATTGGCCAGAGGGATATTGGGTGGTTTCAAATGTGAAACTATGAGTGAATGTGGAAACGGATCTCTGGCTTAGAATGTCTCTCAGTAAATTGTACAAAGAATAAAGCAAAGATCATCCGATAAGTCATCCCATTTCTAATAGCCACATGAGTCATGAAGGATGAACTCAATTTTTTAGTTATGAGCAAAAATAAAATGCTCTATATTTTTTTTATAATTTGATCGGGAGACAGATGCGGTCCTAAGAGAAATAGGGTAACCCATTAGTGTACTATTATATGTTATTAAACTTACCACAATACTTCTTAATATTAGCCATTTGTGTCACTACCTTATTGAGATATTAGTATTACCTATGTTTTTATTATAGGGTGTACATCATCATCATCATCAGCCCATACATGTCTCACTGCTGGGCATGGGCCTCCTCTACAGCTGAGAGAGTTTAGGCCTTAGTCCACCACGCTGGCCTAGTGTAGGTTGGTGGACTACACACCTATGAAATTCCTAATAGCGTTTAGGTGTGCGGGTTTCATCACAATGTTTTCGATCCACCAACCACCCACAACCATCCAGATTCTTGTCTGCATGCCCAAACCTCAAGACCATAACAACTTGTATTATATGGTGTACAATAAATAATAAAATAAATAAATAAATAGTTAATTTGACAATTACTTAAATATACTTTGTTTTGTTTTCTCTTATGTCATTGATTAATTAATAGAGCTGGCCAAAGGGTGCTTAAGCAGTAGTTAAATTACGTAATGTTTATAATTAAGTTAATCATTATCTAAACCATTCTAACTTAAAATTATATTACAAATGTACACTTACACTTGGCCACATTAAATCAGTCATCACTTCTTCAATACTTTCACAACATCTCTTGCATATTTATGCTCATTTGAATGTGATGTGGTAATATCATAGATAAGATATGATGTAAGAACTGAGTATTTGACTCAATTTGTAAACATTTGCAGCAATCTCTATGATAAAAGTTTATTCTTAGCATTGTCTTGTTGTATGATATAATGGATAACACTGATTTTAAATTCATGGAAGTGAAGTTACATTCGGGAAAACTTGTAAACTCGTAACACAACTTTAGGTTTTATAAAATGTACCAAAAAAAAAAAACAAACATTCATTATTTATACTATTAATTTTTATAATGATAAGTGATAAAAATAAAAGTTATTAAATCTGTAATAAACTTTTGGATGGTGCAACATTGCTTACAATTAGACAATATTACTTAAATCAAAAGGAGAAAAAGGTAAAACAAAACTTACTTAAATTACGGTATAAACTAGTTAAAAACTACCATTTTAAGTTAAAACTAGGCAATTTTACACACAACTTTAATTGTTTACCAATCTTCAAGAAAGTTATTCATAAATGTCCTGATATCCATACTAATATTATGAATGTGAAAGTAGTCTCTTTCTGTCTACCTCTCTGTTAAGCTTTAACCCCAAAACTGTTGCCCAATTTTAATGGTCAGTATGGAGTTAAATAGTACCTTGGCAAATGACACAGGGCACTTAATTATATAAAACTGCATCCGGGCAGATGTGGGCAGAACAGCTAGTATTCTTTAAGTATGAGTCAAAGCATCAATAGACAAATGTATTAAACGTTTACGAATAACTAGTTAAATAGATTAATTTAATATTGATAGACAGAACAGATATTAAATTCATTTGAAAATTATGTTTATAAAATGAGTGTAGTAACAGTATGGTGTTATTGAACAAACCGTGAGGATAAGGAATCAGAATAGTGTTCAGACAATAGCAACCGCTTGTCAACAAACTAATTGGAGTGCACTGTACTTATAATCTGTGTCAGAATCTCTTTGATCTCATTCAATAATGTAAAATATATAGGTCATGTGATTGTTACCAATATTTGACTTTACATCTATAAAACACATATGTACTGCTGGGCATGTCATTTCTCTAGTATTGTTAGAGTTAAAAATGTATCAAGTTGTATCATTTTTCCTTAATTAATAAACCAATCTTTGCATAGACATTTACTAAGATAATTATTATTGTTACAAGTATTTAATGTATGTATAATCACTGAAAGCAATAACTTTAAATCATGATGATTTATAATTTTATGAACATTCATTTCAATAACATAGTTGTTTTATATTCCTTTTTTTTTTGTAATTATGTTGCAATAGTATTAAAAACTGTTATCTAAAAATAGAATCAATAGCTGTTTCAATTATTTCATAAAAGTTTTTTGGTAATAATACTATATTTCTTACATAAAATGCCAAATATTAATTGGATTGATTTTTTTATTAGTACACTGAATGTTAGGGAATTTAATGTTTTCAATGTTGACTATTTAATGTTGATAAAAATTGCCTACCTCTATTATTCCAAATGTTTAAATATTTTATCATTTTAATCCATTTGTTTTACGATATTCTTTAAAATGTTTGTTTATTTATCTTAATTGCTGCAAATAAGATTATATCACATAGTAATATAATACGATAATAAGAAGTTATTAATTATTATACAGAGGTGTACTATGACTGTCTGCTGGCCAGATTTAATAAACTCACCTTTTCATCTTTCTTCTCCTCAATAGGCGTCATCATCGTGATAAATGCATGCTATTACGGGATAAAGCACTCCTATCCAACTCTCTAAATTTACGAAAAATTCTATTCATTCGTAACACTGCACCAGAACATTATCCCACAAAGGAAATCACAAGCAAATTTTATTCCCCAGCCTTCGGACTGTTGCCTTTAATGATTATATTAATTATTTACGGGCTACACACTACAAATACTAAAATCAGGTCGCTCGCATGCGATAAATCAATATACGAGAATACACCAAAACAAAGGAGAATTCGTCGTATTATAACACTTTTAACGCCACGATTAAGTTATCAACACGATTGTTATGTTCAGTGAACCCTTCGCGTGTGTTCCCATTGACTAATTTACATTTTAATAGCACAAAAACAAATATTATTCAATAAATTGACGGCAAGATACATCGTATACTCGGGCGCGCAAAGTACTTACTAGTGAGGCGTAAACGGTAAATGTAAATCATAATTGTTTTACTAATTCGATTAAAGTATCGACTAAAATTATTTTCTATACGATTATTTTACTATCGACTAAAATTATTTTCTATAGATTTTGTATTTATTTATAGAATAATATATATATTAAACTTACATACATACTCAAACGTAATTTTCTCTTATATTTGTTAAATTTTCTTATTTTTTAGTTTTTGAATTGTAGTCCAGCCAATGTAAAAATGGCGCCCAGGTGGCGCTAGGAGTGTTATTCAAAAAGTGTTTTTCAACTCAAGAAATAATATTATATCGCTGGTAATTAAAAGTTGGACATTTTGTATAGATAAAATTGGAAATTGTTCTGAAATCTACAAATAAGTTTTACTCACACATGTTTCGAACTTGACAACCTCTGAACGATGAAAATGTTGTGTAACAATTTGTAACCCGTTGATTAAATCGGTTTACATTCTAGACTGGTATTTGTAGAGCTGAATCAAAGTAGTTATAGATTATCTCTATCACACACCAGGCCCTGTCAACTTTGTACGGGGCGAAAAAGATACCTACGGGGGCAAAGTTTTGTGTGTTGCCATTGTACAAATAAATGTTATATTTATTTTTTACCTATGGAATTGGAAATGGTCATCTGACAACACTGGTTAGCGCTTCAGCTGCCATCAAAGAGTATATTCTCTGCAATTTTAATTTCACTAAAACGTCAAATTGAGCATCTGTTCCTCCGTTAAAGTGTTAAAAGTGCAGTGATTCGTGGTTTTCGAGAAAGTGACTCTTTTCTGATTTGGATATCAGGAGCTTTTGTGTGAGATAGGACTCTTTTACTAATCTATAAACTATGGCGGAAAAAATACTAAAATAATTGCAGTACCTTTGTAAACTAATGTTGTTAAACCAAATAAATAAAAAAAGTAAATGGAAGCCTTATAGATGTAACTACTATGTAGCCTGTAATCTGCTTTCTTCACATTTAAATTGTTACATTACTCTCATAATTACTGGTAATTGCAGTACCTATGTAAACCAATGTTGTTAAACTCATTATATAAAAAAGTAAACACAAGCATATTGGATGTAACTACTGTGTAGTCTGTAATCTGCTTTCTTCACTTTTAAAACACAAATTGTAACATTTTATGGAGCAAGCACTGCTGTAGTTGTCATGCTACAAAAATATAGCTATCATTTTATTGTTAAGGAAAATTTGTGCTGAAATTATGTAAAATTATATTCATACTGCAGTCAATGTCAATATTAAAACCTAATAGTCCTCATTGACAGCTAGATCAAAGCTATTTAGAAATATTCCTGGACTTGGCTACATAGATATGAAAATTCATATCAGTGGAGGATTTTGATAGGAAGTACTTTCGTCATACTAATCCACTACCAGATTTACATGTGGACGAATTGTATAATATTGAAATATAATAATAAATGACTTTGTAAACATATTGCAAAAATCTAATTTAAGTACTCCATATTTCTGTATTCAAGAAATAAAGTTATTATAATGATTGTATTTATATTGTTTTATTTCCCTGAAAAATGATATGGGAACTTTTACTTGTAAGAATTTCATGAGCGATCATGATTTATATTCATGTTTTCTTACAAGTAAAAATTCCCATACTAAAATAAAATATTGGTTATATTTTAAATAAATTTTAATAAGTTTAAATTTCCCGCCGTAGTGTCGCGCAGCGTGACGTCATACGAAGTTGCTTAGGGGCAGACTTTAGAGGGCGCTAGTAAAATTTACCTTCATTTTTTTGTATGGAGTTGGCATTCTTCTCCATTAGGAGTATAGTGTTCTGTGATCACACACCCATTAAATACTACTATCACGGAAGCTATAACGTCGTCTTGAATTCTACTGAAATGTTTTATAACACGTCGATTCGAGCTGGTGTCTCGCAAAATAATAATAAAAATGTATATGCGTCGATTCTTACGCCTTGATAAACGTTAGTGGTAATAAATACCTACTTGTTTTAGCTTTACCTTTGGAAGTTCATTCATATTTCATTCGTTAATATTTCATTTTGAAATGCAAAAAGTCATTATAAATATAATATGCCTGGTTCGATTAAAGTACAAAAATCTGTTATCATCATCATCATTCATCATTATCAGCCTAAAGAAGTCCACTGCTGAACATAGGCCTCCCCCAATGACTTCCATAGTGACCTGTTGGAGGCAGCCTGCATCCAGCGACGACCCGCGACCTTCACCAGGTCGTTGGACCATCTTGTTATACATTTTTTTTATTCGGCCAAATATTACTTTTCTCCTCTTTTTCCTTACCTTTTCCTCTCTATTTAAAAAACCAAAAGCTTCACGTAAGCGATTTCCAATCTCGCCAGTGTTAATATGCGAAGGTTATTATTTATCAGGTGAACTGTATTACGCGCGTGGACACGCCACAGGCATAAATAGAAACATTCATTTATATTGCATCTCTCGATATTTAAATATTACAAGGTATAGGAAACAAACAAAATTATTACCACAACACACATCTTTATTTTCCATCTTCCGCGCTAATATTTAATAATTTATTATTACACAACATGTATATAGAAAGATTTTTATACAATAGTGTATAATTATCGGCTAAACGACTAAATCAACAATATTAAAAAGAATTACTTATATACTGGCAGTCTATTATAATGATATGTATCATTTGCAGTTTGGAACAGCCATCGCTTAATCTAAACTTAATTTATTCTAACTTAGAGTTAAAAATAACAAAACATTTTTGAGCTATACTGTACAAGAAAGTTGTTAGGTTGAGGACGTCTAATTTCATCAGCGTAGGCTTAAGTAAGTATACATAAATTAGTCAAATAAAACCTGACGATTTTAAGTTTTAGTCATTGTTTTTTGATCAGTAGCGGTACTTACATAGTAGCCCAAAAGCCCAGTTTGCCTTACAAAATTCTGAATTATAATCTGCAAGCTTTAAATCTTTATTTAACAAAAGCAATTTGACATAAATATCCTGACCCCACAATAAACAATTATAAACTAGACATTACATATTTAACGTGGAACGCTTTTGGGCTTCTATGGAAGTACAACCACTGGTTTTAATGTAACTTTTGTTTTAAGGGACGTTTTAAACAGGACAGTAATTTTAAAAGCGTTAAGTGTTTATCATAGTTACTTACTTGTGATTTCCAAGCAAAACTTATATACAAATACCACAGTTATATTGATCTTAAAATCATTGTAAGTACTTACATGGGTGATTTACCTATGTTTTAACTCAAAATCATTGTCGTTTATTTTTCATAGGCAATAAGATACGTTAACAAAAATAGCTTTTTAATTTTCACCATATCAGATGAATTTTTATTTCTTCAAGAAGTAACTCAACGAAAATACTATCGTAAGATACACTAAGTTCATAATTTCTTGGACAGTTTTATCCTATAACTACATGAATTTTAAAATTTCTTCATTAAAATAATGAAAATACTACTTATGGTCATAGTTACTTTTTAATTTCATGTGATTCTTGTTGAAATAATGATTTGTAGCAAAAAATCATTATTTTTTCCTATGAGATTTTCATGAAATGTATGTTTTATTCAAATATAATAAGCAATTCAAATAAATTTATAATAAGCTGAGCACAATCTAGCAATGATTGAAGTATGACCATACGCAGTGTTTTTAATTGTTAAAACGTATCATTAAATACATATTTCACTTTGGGTGTAATATTTACTTCGAATTATCCTATTCCTTTTTAACTTTTTGTCCAATGATTTTTCACCGATTTATATACTATTTCATTTTAAATTAATTCATTAATAACTACTACGAGTATATACAATTTATTTAACTCTTATAAATCTAAAATGTCATAGATTAACAGCGTTTTAAATAAATCACATTATTTTTAAATAATTTCATTTAACAATATATTTAACATCAATATGGGGGTCACAGAGTGACGTCATCACATAGTGTTGCTTCCATGATTGGGTGTGTTAGGCCGGATGCACACGAATATATTTTTATACTTGGCATGCGTTATCGACGCGTCAGTAAAATCACATATAGCTCCATAATCTGATAACATGCCTTTTAGGTATTACATAAGCTCCAGGATATTATGCCATAAAATGAGACGTGCAGCTTCGCTTGCCGTTTCTTCGTCTTGAAGATGTATCTTGAGTGATCGTTTGTCGTAGTTATTGTGAAATAGTTTTGAATATTTAAGTGACCAGTGGAAAATTTGTTTATAGAAAAGCTATACGTCCAGAAGTATTTAGCAGTCAGTAAGTGTAGGCCGATCATTTATTGAACAAGTAATTAGTAAGCCTTAATTTCAAAACGGATCGTTTAAAAATACTACTTCAAAACTTTGATACTATTAGCTCATTTAGAGAGATAGTAACTCCTAGTTTAGTTTTAGTATATATTTGAATCAGCTTATTAAACATCGACAATAAACCTTGTTTACATAGCCTAAAAGTAGCATGATTAAACTATCTGTTGGATCTTCAGAAAATGAGTAATAATTTTGAATTTTATTTTCAATATTCTCGTAACAATGTAGACACTATGAAGTCTATTTACAAATGTGTTTTAAAATTCCATTTAGATGGATGTTTCAGTGTCCTTTCCGTTGCAGTAGCACTTATGAATAGTTCGAGATCACATGCAAATGTCTTTTAATTACTCGTTTAAAATGTAATGTTACACGTGTATTGTACACTCGCGCCGCTCCTGCTCTTTGCGCTGCTGGTATCTGTAACACCACATTATTAATAATTGAAATTGTGAAGGCCTTTTAACTGTCCTTAAATATAGGGTTCTTCAGTCAGTTAATACTTCCATGACCATTCTTATATGACTTATTTGATAAACCACAGACATTGTAATTTGATGTTAAACAAGGTGTAAAAAGACCCTAATCGAATACTTAGAAAAGTTTTAGATCACAGTCTGTACCTATATAATAAAATTATAGTGCGGCCCAGCAAACTGCCAAAAATGACCGTGGCTATTTCTCAATAGTTGATACAGTTTGCTAGCATCTCTGTTCGTTCACTAAATAAGATAAGGAATATGATTGGTGATGTTGTCAGGGTCAATAAGATTTATACATTCAAATTATACCTGGTTAATAAATTGTCACAATATCCAAACACAAAGCATGAAATCAGGAGTATCAAAATGTATCTTACTTGTCAATTAGAGAAGATATGTCAGCGGGGACTGGGGCGAAGCTCCCCGAGAGGCCATCGCTCCCGTTCGGGCCTCCACTGCGGAACATACTTGGTTACGCCAAAAACCATTACACCAATAAAAATATAATTATGTTGAAAAGCTGAACTGGTTTCGTTAAAGCTCATTAATAACCTTGGAGGACTTGTGTTGGTACTAAAACTGAACTAAAATTGAATTTTAATATTTCAGGGAGAGGAAATTAAATGAAATTAAAGTAACAAATTAAAATACTATAGCAATTAAAAATAACTTTTTGTCTAATATCTAGGTAATCGTTTTTATATTAATATGCCAGAAAAAGTACACATTTTACAAAAGAAATACTCACTTAATCTAATCTGACTAATCTATAAAAAGCAACAGTAGGGTAGTTGCCTAATAGATTTTAAGTTAATTGTAAGCAAGCATTAGATCATGTATAGAAACGCGAAATAACATATTATTCTTATCAGGAATGCGTAAGTTTCATATCTTTTAAATCTGTTAATGCGGATCATTCCTGAACAGTTAAAGGATGAAAATAAAAATATTACCACCATTAAAATGCGAATTAATGTCAGTGATATTGATAACAATTATCTCTTGTTTCATATATGAATTACGTTTGGTGTGGACTTCGTTGTTTTTAATATGAAATTTTTCGATTTATGTTACGAAAACTTATAGCACTTTCTTTTGTCCAATGATGATGTTTGTCAATGCGAAATGGTTTGTTGTTTGATATCCGATGTGTGTGCAACTACCCCGGTGCGGGCGCGAGGGGTGCGCGAGGGGTGCGCGAGGAGGGCGGGGGAGGTACCTGGGTTCTACCTGCTGGTGGTGCGCGCGCTGCGCCGCCCGCTGCCGTACGCGCTGCCGCACGGAGACGTTCCCGACCCTGCAGTCCATACGTCATAGGATGTTAACAGATCATGATCGAAAACTAAGGCAGGTAAAAGTTATGTTCACTGGGGAAACGTATTTTTTTTCTCTTTTGGGCTTTTTAGCGTCAATCTGTTTGTAGTCACCGTAACTATTACTAGTCTTGGTTTACGATCATGGTCTGTTTACACCTTGTATAGTGTGAGCTACTCCACGGCTAGTCATAGATGTCAAGTGTCGTTCAAAGTCACCATATGTAAAAAAAAATCTGAGAGAAGAATATCTAAGAAGGAACATAACACAATAGCAAAAATGCTATTATTTCCTTTCAAGTTAAATTTAATTGTATAAACTTACAATCAGAGGATTATCTTACTCTAAATAACCCACATTTATATTCAAAACAAAAACAAAGTTAATTATTATTTCTTTGAAACTTACCTGGCCATTGTAATGGGCATTAGCGACTTTAAATTCACTCTACCATATAAAATTGAACAGCATTAAGTTAACTCATTAGGTCAAAAATAATACGAGTATAAGCTTAATCATTTTGGCATTATCTACCAATTATCAGATGTGTGTTATTAGGTTATCTCTGTTTATAGATAGTCATGTTTAAGAAATTAACAAATATTTAGCTTAGGTATTACTAAATTACTAATGACCCAGTGAACACATGACCTTAAAATGATGTCATACGTAGATCATACAGAAATCATCAAATTTTATGACGTAGTGACGTAAACATGACGTAATGGTGACTTTATTTATGACCTCAATATGAAGTCATATTGGATTACATCATTATGACATGGTACTGACATTAAATTTGACTTTAATATGACGTCATCTTCATGAATCCAATGCTACGTACATGATACGTCATATACCGTCATTCGGGTGACGTCATGTCGAAGTCATGTTCTGACGTAAAAGTTACATAAGAATTTCATCATATTCTTACATAAAATATGAATCAATATTTTGATATAAAATTTACGTAAAAATTCCATCACATTCCCGACTAGAAAAACATAAGGCGCAACCAGATCATGTATCTGGACCCGATCAGGATAGAATGAGGCATGCCAGATCCGGCAAGCCCTATCAGGACCAGATCTGGTCCAGATAAGGATAGCCTGATGTTAAATATAATCAAGTAATGGTAAGGCATACTGGATCAGGACCAGGTCTGGTCCAGATAAGGATAGCCTGATGTTAAATGTAATCAAGTATGGTAAGGCATACTGGATCAGGGCCAGGTCTGGTCCAGATAAGGATAGCCTGATGTAAAAAAAATTCAAGTATGGTAAGGCATACTGGATCAGGACCAGGTCTGGTCCAGATAAGGATAGCCTGATGTTAAATGTAATCAAGTATGGTAAGGCATACTGGATCAGGACCAGGTCTGGTCCAGAAATGTAATTTAATATACAAATGTAGGCTTATCAAAAAAAATAATAAACTAAAGAGTTATTAAAATATTTTGTGTAGGTATAATACCTATAACAAAAATATGTGTATCAAACATAAATAAATATCCTGATATCTAAGTGTGTTGTGCATTAAATATAAAATTACATTGAATTGTATTCAATAAATAAAAAATTACAAAAATATTAATATAAACATGAAGGGTAACACTCGTTGAGAAACAAGTACGTCTTCAACTTTTATATTTCTAACAACTTTTATATTTTAAAATATCAATCCGTCTTGCAACTGACAATTCCAACAACTGAGCTCGACTCGAACTGCTCAGCGACACCATTTTTATACACATCAATTGACGGTCTTATTTTTAAATATTTTTATAAAGTCCAATAATTAATTTATATTAATCAAGATTATATTCTCATTAAAGTTATTGACAATTTTAATTATACTTATAAGTAATAAAATCATCAATATGCAATTTTACTATTACTACAATATTTTAGTAAAAGGTCTGTACGCATAAGCTTTTAATAATGTAAATATATAATATTGTAAGGTATTATAATGAAATACATTTATAATTACTAAATATTACTATTTAGGCTAACAAACACAACATTAGCAACGCATGGGGTGTATAATATAAATTGCGTGACGTCATGAAGCAACATGTCGGAACTTGTTCACCGTGTAGTTGAAGTGTTTATCATTTAAAGACTTTTGTGTCATAAAAAAGCATTATTGAATGTATCACTAATTATACTTTTTATATTATTTAAAATTGTATATCGATTAGTATATTAATGTAAAATATAATGTAGGTGAAGATTAAATAAGTTCAATACAAAAACCTAATCACCTTAACAGTACATAGTTAAGAATAATTAATATATATTGTATGTTAAACAAAAAAAAGTGTATCAAGTACTATAAACCTATATCTAGACATTTACTCAGTGTGTATGTGTAAAAAATACGAACTTGTGGACTAAACTAACTAAATACAAATTTATGTGTTGTGTGTAAAGCTTCGTTTTTAAGTTTAATTACCTACGTAAAACATTCAAGGTTAGTAAAAAATCATTGAAAAAATACATTACAATTCTTTGCTATTTTTAAAATAATTTTATATTTCAATAATCCGTTTTTTTTTTCAGATGACTTATACTTATGCATTAGTTTTATTTGTAAATGATTCATCCAATAAAGAAATTGATATACTACCAAGTTCTTGGTTAGATCATTACAAAGAATATGGTGGTGGTAAATATATGCCTGAATCATTGTTAAAAAGTGCTAAGTATTGTAAATTATTACAAACAATGGTGAAACATTGTGATGAGCCTGATCCGACATGGCCAACGTTTCATGTTCAAATATGTGGCACAGCAGGTAATTTATTGTTATTTGAATTATAGATTTGTGAGAATTGATATCTTATTGTCAGAATAATAAGAAAGTAATGCATAATTACAATTAATGTTATCAGAAACAATGGAAGAGGCAGAGGAAAAAATAATAAGATTGGACAAAGAACCCTATGCTTTCTCTACTGATAATGAGCAGTCTAAAGCAAAAGCAGCTGCTGTAGAAAAAACTTCCAAATTAAAAGCATTATCAAAGGATTGATTAAAAATATATAATATATTTAGCCAAACAGCGGTAGAGTTGACTGACAAACCCGCTGAAATTGCAGGTAATATTTATTGTTTAAAATGTAAATATTGTTCAATAATTAATAATAATTTTTTTACTAATAACTATAACTTAAAATAAAAATCAACTCAAATTTGAGGGACATAAATATGGGTATAGAAATAGCACATAAAGATGTACATTAACAACAATTATGAAGATATAAGATACATTAATTAAGATAATTAAAATACATTAATGCTATAAAGCAAGAAAGATAAAAAAAATAAAATTAAAATACATATATGAAAGATCTAATATAATATGTAGTTGCTCTATCTGACAATGTTGAAATTTATACTTTTCTCTTTATGGGAAAAATACTACATAATATGCAATGAAATAATATTTATTTAATCTATAAAATGTTAAATACATCACTTAGATTCAGTCATTTCAAAATTTTGTGTATCACCCTGTTCGGAAGGCAGTCATCACAAGAATAATTATAAAGAAGAAATATTGATACATATTAAAGACTGAATTTCTCAAATTAAAGCAGTTCATTAATACATACATACATACATAGCATACATGCATACATACATACATACATAACCACACGCCTGTATTCCCGGAAGGGGTAGGCAGAGATGCATTTCTGCACCATTTTTTTTATTATTACTTATTTAATTAAATACATAATTAATTCAAATTTTGTATTTTAGATGCAAGAAGACATAAATACCAAAATAACCAAGAAATTATTGCAATAAATTGCATCAAGCATTGTCTTCAGTATTGAATAATGCTAAAGATTGGGATGGCTATGGGATGGGTAGCCAGGATCAAAAAACAAACATCTAATGAAGATAAATCACAAGCAAATAATAGCTTTTATTTTATTTACTTTAAAGAAAAAAAACTGTGTAACCAAAACAAAAATAAAAATGATATTTAAATTAAAAACAAAAAAAAATTGGAAAAATTAAATGTAAATAAATATAATAATATGTTAAGTAAAATATTTATAATATCAATTCATAAATAGTTTTTTTTTTATTAAACATATTTTTCAAGGCTATACATTCATGTTTTTTTTAAAGGACCGGACCGGGCATACTCTATTTGGATCAGGCAAGGTTTTATAACGCAGATGATTGATTTGAATAATGAAAAAATGGAATACAACCCGACTATAAATTTTTTCGTGTTCCTTAGAAGGACCGGACCGGGCATGCCCGATCTGGACCAGATAAGGTATGTAACGCAGAAGATTGGTCTGGACCCGATCACCACCACCACCACTAGGCCAGCGTGGTGGTCTAAGGCCTAAACCCCCTCAATTGTAGAGGAGGCCCGTGCCCAGCAGTGGGACGTATATGGGATGGGATCATACGTACGTCATGTTTATTACGTAAAAGTCTTACGTCAAGAAGTGTGAAATAATGATTCACAGGTGACTCAAATCTGACCTATATCTTACGTAAATCCTGACATAGCGCAATATCATATTGACGTCACTTTGACGTAATCGTGTTTACTGAGATATATGACACCTCTATGACATCATTGTTATATCAGCTTAAGGTCAGTTAGGTAATAATGATGTCAACTGGACATCATACGTACGTCATGTTTATTACGTCAAAGTCTTACGTCAAAAAGTGTGAAATAATGATTCACAGGTGACTCAAATCTGACGTATATCTTACGTAAATCCTGACATAGCGCAATATCATATTGACGTCACTTTGACGTAATCGTGTTTACTGGGGAGTCTAAATTGGTTACTATTAAAAAAAAACAACAACACTTTCTACGACCCAGGAATCCAACGCTCGACCTCTTGACCGCTTTGATTTATGCCACAAGGCCAACGCATTATTGGTTTAGGTTTGTATAACTATTTTTTTAAGTAAATAATTATTCGTCGATAATTTGTAATTTTATCTTGTGATTTTTATTTACCCTAAAAGCACGGTAATACTATCATACAGTAGTTTAACTTCATACAAACTGGCGAAACGCGAGTTATACCTACGCGCCTCGATCGCGGCATGCGCAAGGCATGCAGGCAGTCGCGAATGTGCCGCAGTGACAAACGGGCGGTGTTGTTTGTTAAGCAGTAATCGCGCGATTTTTATACAAAATAAGTGCAAGTGCCTATTTTTAATATGACAAGTATATATTGTGTTTATATATTGTGCTGTTTTTGGTTGCATGAAATCTTCCAATAAAAAAATAACATGCATTTTTATTGAACACTTCCTATTTCATTCACAAAAGATTTTATTTTTTTAAATAAGAATAAAAAATATTTACAATCACAAGAATAGATAAAAAGTCAAAGTAGGCAGATTGAATTAAAATTCTGCAGGTTCGCAGCCCTATCGCATGTTTACGTACCGCGCGGCTGTAGGTATTTATTTCAAAAATACGGCCGAGTTAAACTACTGTATGATAGTATTACCGTGCTAAAAGTGATATACTTGCCCTTGGTAGTAGTGTTGGCAGCACTGTCGCTGTTGTCGTCGGAGTCAGTGTGCGTGTCGCGCCACCCGCCGGCAGAGGGCGCGGCGCAGGCGGCGCGCATCCGGTGCCGCGCCTCCACTGTCGAGCATTTAGACAGGCTCGATTCGTCTGCCGAATAACATCGCACACTCACGTACGAACAGCGGTGCTCCACTATTGTACTTTGTGGTTAATACTAGTACTTTACAACGCGGACTATTTTCAAAAATAGTTTCAAATACCGTAAGCGTTAGTCGATTATGGCAAAGAGTGGATGACAATCGATAAAAAGTAAAGTTACCGATTAACCGATTACCGTTAAACCGATATCAATACAGCAACAGACAAGCTTCGCTACTGATTCTATCTCGATTATGATGCTTTGCGTTATCGATAGTATCAACCATCAATTGAGCTGATAATGTAACTTTTTTGTTTAAGGTAAAGAATATTTCTGAATAATACATATAGTACAAGGTTTAAAGACATTAATATTAAGTGGTTTTATTTATTAGAAAGAAAACTTGATTTTAAGATCAACCAATTTTACCTTCTCTTAGTACCTAACGCAGTAAGTACGTATGTCACTACTTAGTAAGTAAGACTCGTTTCTCCTTGCATTATCGAGACTAAACACTGTTTAGCTTAAACCTTAGTAATCAGCATATACAACAGAAAAAATCGTTCGTTCACAGATAGCGAGGGTAATAATAATGGAGTCAGACGAAGCATGAACAGTGTTGCCAACTGTTTGAAATCTTTCCCCCTCAAGCAATTTCAAAACCCATTAAATTCAAACTAAAAACTGTGACAAGTACATCATTTTCAATATAATGAAACAAATTAGCATAGTTATTTAGTGATATTAGTATGGAGTATAAAGAGTAGTGCAATAAAAACACACATACACAATTAAAATTTTATGCTAAAAATACCACCAAAAGAATATCCCCCTACAAAACACCCTGTATAGATAGCAGTGGCGGTACTTCCATAGAAGCCCAAAACCGTAACACGTTTATTATGTAATGTCTAGTTTATGATTGTTTATCTTGAGGTCTTTATTTAACAAATTGCTTTTGTTGAATAAAAAATTAAACCTTAAAGATTATTATTCGGAATTTTCAAGGCAAACTGGGCTTTTGGGCTTCTATGGAAGTACCGCCACTGATAGATAGCCCCTAAATTAAGGGAGGAAACACCCAGTTGGCATCACTAACATGTGTGGAGTGATTGTGACGTGGTACCGTATCGGTAGTGGTCGCAGGCGCGATGTCGGCGGCGGTGCGGCGGCGCGGCGTCGTCGTCCCGGCGCGCCAGCGTGCGGAACTGCAGCGAGTGCGCCGCCGACACGCCGAACGTCGCGTACGGACTGATCTCGTACAACTCCGCTGCAAACACATACACACTTACCAGTGGCGGTACTTCCATCGAAGCCCTAAAGCCCAGCTTGCCTTACGCCCCAAATATTTATTTAACAAAAGCAATTTGACGTATAAATGAGAATATTCTGAGCCCACGGTAAACACTTATAAACTAGACATTACACAATTAGCGTGTAACGCTTTTGGGCTTCTACGGAACTACGCCACTGACACAAACACTATCCGACACAGTATTCCTCCTGCACTGTATATAATTTAATGAGGGACTAATTTCGTCTATTTTTTTCTATGGTTTTCTTTAAGCATCAACCTTCATCGATCGTAGTTCCGAGAGAATAAGCAGAGGTGCGTCCACTTTTCGGCTATTACTAGCCTTATGTCGTTTTTCATAATTCTAAATTCCGTGCTACTACAGAAAATTTTCTAGTTTTTAAACCCATTATCACTATGTCGGACTACGGAATCGAACAATGTACAAATACAAAATTGTTGCAAAAATTTTGTATAAAATTTATTTTGGGCAGTACATGAAGTATATAATAATAACAATTCATGATTCCTTCCTTACCAGAAGAATCATCATTGGATTTCTCATTGCCGTTGATGGATGAGGAAGAGTATAATTTCTGTCCTTCTCTGAGCTTCTCCCTCTCCGCTTCGTTACTCTCGCTTAACTTCCTATCATCTCGCATGTAATGATCATTGGATATGCAGAAGAACCTGAAAAATCCAAATGAATATACTCTACATATATATATATCTCTCTCTCTCTCTCTCTATCAATTATTCTTCACCAAACTCCTTCCGAAAGGGATATGTGGACATTATTGCACTCACATATGCTCAATAGTATTTTGAGTCCCAGGTAATAGGGGGCGAGTCTATTTCAGAGCATATTTCCAACGACTATATGTATGTGTTTGTAGTGCTTACTTCTTCTTGCCGTGTATGAGGCAGATGATGGCGGCGAGCGTGACCACGATGACCACGCCGCTCGCCACACAAGATACCAGCACAGTACGCAGAGACGCGGGACGAGACGCGCCCGACAGCGGAGACGACGGCTTCAGCGGCGGAATGCGACCTGCAGACATTGCACTTATATCCCTACATGAGCCTATGTACGTGCTACTGCTAGGCAAGGGTCTCTTCTAATGCTGAGTGTCAATCACGTTGGTCTTTGGTTGACAGACACATACCTATGCAATTCCTTGCGGATAACTTTTATGTGTACATCATCATCATCATCACCATCCAGTCTCTTCCACGTCCACTGCTGGACATATGCCTCTCCTATGGTACGCCACTAGGCTCGATCTTCGACCCTCCTCATCCAACCGCATGTATTCCATTATGTGTTTAAGTTAGGCTAAAAGATTATAAGCAATATTTTTCCCTTTTATCTGTGTTACCTCCAGCCAGCGTGTGGGTATCAGCGTGCAGCGTGACGGTCTCGGTGCCGGCGTCGCTGTACGCTTCCACGCAAAGCTCGTACCACGTGCCCGGCGACAGAGACCCCACCACATGACTCGCGGCACTCAGCCCGTCGCCCACCTGAAACAAACAGTATTACTGCTGCTTCCGATCCTTTACCACCCTCTTATATCATGTGTATGGTAGACAAAGACAACACCTTTTCTCCCCTTCCTGCTCTCATCTTCATCAGCCCATATAAATTCCACTGCTGGGCACGGGCCTCCTCTACAACTGAGAGGGTTTAGGCCTTAGTCCACCACGCTTGCCAAGCGCAGGTTGGCGGACTACACACGTAAGAAATTTCTAAGAACATTTCTAGGTGTGCAGGTTTCCTCACGATGTTTTTCTTCACCGTTAAAGTACGTGATGATTCATTACGAATACACACATAAACAGCATGAAACAGGATCGTATAAAATGAGGTTGAACGATGAAGCTCATTGTTTCTCTATATGGCCCTAGCTTATCTTTTACACGCATTGAAGTTAATCTCAAAAGTGAATACCCCCTCGCGACCTAATTAACTATTATTCTTCCATCAGGTAACTTTGTCATGTCAGTATCAAGTGTATGTATAATATTTTCAAAAGTACCTTAATCCAATGCTCAGATCCAGCTCTCCGGTAAGACACCCTAAAGCCGAGTATGGGACAGCCGCCGTCGCGCCACGCGTAGAAGTTGATCTTTATCGCTGTTGAGTTCATATACACGTGGTCTTCCGGTTTCGGGGGCTTGGGACCTGGAGAAAAACACGAAGATTTGTAAAACAGCTCCAACAACATAAACTCCATTACGCTTACCATCAGGTGCAATGGGGTCACTTTGCCGTGCCAGAATAAAAAATAAATAAATAAAAAAAAAACCACATGAATTTGGAGTAGCCCTGCATAATTGTGTCGACTGGATAGGAGTAGTCGTTTCTTCTCAATTGGGACCGCATATCATTTCCACTAAGGTGCTAATGCGGTGGCTTGTTCGTGATTATTTAACATACTAACAAACTTACCGAAAGGGTAGGGGAAGGTATATTTTAAACACCTACGTTTCGCCAGCTTTTTAAGACCCTCTTATACTCAGCCTATTGCCGTCCACTGCTGAACATAGGCCTTCCCAAGAAAGCGCCAACCATCCCGGTGTTGAGCAGCCCTCATCCATGCATTACCCGTCACCTTACTCAAGTCGTCGGACCATCGTGCTGCATCTTTGTCCCACTTACCTATTCATAAATTCGTATTTTAACAGTATCATGATGTAGAAAAGATTACTCGGCCAGGCGTTCTCCTTCTTCATATTGTCTTGAACCCTTTAAACGTACCATTAAAACTATAAATCAGACAGGCATGAGTGTATCGAGTGATGAAAGATGAGAGTCTTTCGCCCCTTGGAACTTGGTTTGGGCTACTGCCTGCTACTCCGTACCCACCATCAGGTGTGCTGTTGTCACTTTTCGATGCCTTTGTAAATTACTAAAAAGCCTCCATATACTTACGTCCCCCTCTGGTGGTGGCAGTAAGAACTTCACTAGGTGGTCCTATAGAAATCTTGTTCCGCGCTTGTATCTTAGCGTTGTACGTGGTGCCGCACTTGAGCATGTCCATCGTGTAGGAAGTCACTTCTGGAGAGAGTTCCACCGTGTACCACTCAGTTTCTGAAGCTTGCTTATAGTGGAGGAGATATCCTGGAGAGAACAAGAGTAATTTAACATATGTCTTCACTTTTGGAAGGTTGGTTATGGTGTGTCATACCGTGATTAAAATTATCGATTTAATTAAATAAATCTCCATCATACCTGTTTCCTATCTACTTAGTCTTCTCCTCCAGTCAGTAGATTGCTATGTAGAGTGCATTAACAATAGCATTTGCATTGCAAAAAATAGTAAGCAAGCAATTCATAGATACAAACCGAGATATTGTAAATGTATTCATCCAATTTATAACGAAAAAATGGCTGGACTATTCTGGATTAAGAATGTGCTTGGACGATGTTCGTAAGATCTCACAAGATGGCGTACTGACCGAGTATAGGCTCGGGCAGGTCCGCGGGAAGGTGCCAGTGCAGCTTGACGCTGGAGGCGGTGGTGTACTGCAGCTTGAGCGCGGGCGCGGCGGGCGGCAGCACGCCCACCACCACGTACACCACCGAGTCCTCGCCGATCGTGTTGCTCGCCGTGCACGTGAAGTTGCCGGACGACTGCTCGTTCACTTCTATATAACGTTGAATTGATTGGTCAAAAGCCGGTGATGAAAGGTGGATACTTTTTTAACTCGACTCCGATAAGGCAACAAAGAGGTGTGCCATTCACGGTCAGATTACTGGACCAAATCTCGACATATCTTAAGCAATGATATAATAGAAAATAAGCTATCGTTCGTCGTGTTCGGACAGACTAACGTCGGAAGCATAAGTATGCTCTTTTCACAACGCGTCTTAAATTAGTTCGAGCGAAATCAGGGTTCAATTTTTGGGTTGGCAAAGTTTCATTTTTCAAATCTAAAACTTTCAGCAGCGGCAGTTTTGTTTTTATTAATTTTTCTTTTATCCGTATTTATTTGGCGTCGGGTGTTGTATTCTTTTAAACAACTACAATGTAAATAATAAAAGAGTGAAGTATACTACTATGAGGGCTGTAAGTGGTACCTCTGATGTGCAGATGTCCCTGGTGCGTGACCTGGTAGTAGGCGTGGTGCGTGACGGGCGCGCGCGCGTGCGTCCAGCGCGAGCGCGGCGCCGGCGTGCCCACGCACGAGCAGCGCAGCACCAGCGCCGCGCCCACGCCCGCCCACACGCGCCGACCGAACGACGCGATGCGCGCCGGGACTGAACCAACCACACACTTTAGTCCCACGCTCAATATCCGAATAATCTACTCCTCACACTCAACATCATCATCAGCGCTGTACCACTGCTGGGCACGGGCCTCCTCTACAACTAAGAGGATTTTGGTCTTAGTCCACCACGCTGGCCTAGCGCGGGTTGGCGGACTACACACCTAAGAAATTCTTAGGAACTTTTAGGTGTGCAGGTTTCATTACGATGTTTTCCTTCACCGTTAAAGTAGATACGCGATAATTCTTTGTGAATACACACATAACTTCGAAAAGTCAGAGGTGTGTGCCTGGGGTTTGAACCCGCGACCGTCGAGATTCTCGACCGCATGCCATAACCTCGAGGCCATCACGACTTCACACTCAACTCCACTTCTTGAAAGATAGATCTCAATAAAAGGTATCTTATATGTATGATGTCAAATCTCGTATCTAGAAACTTTGAATTATCCATAATAGTGATTTACAATAGTAATCAAATCATAAAATTACCTTTCTATTATTTTACCAGAAACAGAAACAAAATACTCAAATTAAAAAAGCTTACAAATAATCTTATATTATTCAGTTTGATATGTTATGAGAGACTTACTCCTGGAGCTGGGTCCTTGTCCCACGACAGGCGTGGACTCTCCCTCCCCCGACCCAGTGGTGGCGGACACCCAGAACTCGTAGAGCTGGTTCTCCTGCAGGTTCCGTACTTGGAACATCAGCTCCCCATCCAGCTGTTTGTCCGCCGCCACTGTAAAGCTCGAGTGCTTGCCCAACCTGAGTACAAAAGTATTATACTTGATATTTAAGATTAGGCAGAGGTGCATTTCTGCGTTTCTTCTATTTTATTAGAATAGAATTGGGGCAAGCCTTATCCCGATTTTCGGGAATATTATTATACACTGCGCTAAAAATACTGAATATATGTATATGTTCGTAAATTAAGGTGACCTCAATAACGATACAAATAAGGAAAAATTAACACTACCTGAAAGTAGCAAAAACAATGCAGATTTACCTCCCCGCTTCCCGGTAGTACACAGTATAGTGCGATATGATGCCGTTTGGATGTACAGGAGGCAGCCAGCTGACAAGCACCGAGTCGCTAGAGAAAGCCAGCGCCTTGATCATCTCAGGAGCTGATGGCACTGCAACCAGAAGTAGAGAGTAAGTCGATTAGATCAAGCTAAGGGTCAATGTCAAAACCTATTATTGAAGTTATACTTCTTTAGGCGCGTTATGGAAAAATGATGAGAGTGAAATTTTAAGATCTGTGACGCAAAATTAACAGTATGAAGTTGTCTGCTTAAATTAACAGTGAAGTTGTCTGCTTAACCGCTCATTAAGTCTCGAAAAAAAATGTAAGTGTCAAATGGATCAGGAAGGTTTTAATATGTTTCAGATCAAGTATTTTTTCAAAAAAGTTTATGTTTTAGATTTTTAAAATGTAGAATAGTGACTAAATTAAAACTAAAATTGAAAATAAGAAAATGTCAATTATGTTCTACGCAACTACCAGGACATCATAAATCAGCAAGGACAAAGTACTAGCATTAAAAACTGTATACTCGTATAATCCATTCGAAATTTAAACCACGATGAATTAAAAACAAAACTTATTAATGATAGCATTTCACCTCTCTAGCTTTCTGAATGCCTAGTACCATTAATGAGTCAGCTGGCTTAATTTATTTTAATTTAATCTGATTTTACTTTTAAAATTCTGCTCACGTCACGTGCCGTCAAGACCGAGTCGTGACGTCAGAATTAATTATAATTTTAATTTCCTTAATTTAAATTTATTACTTATATGATATGTACGTCACGCATGGTCAGGCTTAAATCGTTTTTAGTAATATAACTCGCCCCTGCCTCTGGCAACTCCTCTTACCCCCCCCCCCCGCGCCTGGCCCTTCACCCATGGAAAACCGCAAATTACCACAGAAACCATTCTGTTCACCTTACCCCCCCCCCCCCCCCCCCCCCCCCCCCAAAGACACCATACTCCAATACCAATCACTCTGCTCTGTCATTCACTCCCTATAGCAAGAATCCTACCCCCCCCACCCCACCATTGAAAATTTTTATTGCAGGAATCAACTCCCCACGAGACCCCCCCCACCCCCTCAGAAATTCTACCTCACCCCCCTCTGTCTAACTCCCTCAATTTTAATCGTAGGATACCCGAGTTTGGTATCATTGGAACCGGCGTGACGTAAGCTATCGATTGGCCCCATTGGAATCGGGAATTTCGATCATCCTAATTTTAAGATTAAGTAAAAAACTTATTATATTATTTAGAAAATATATCTTTATGTATGAAGTATAACTTCGAACGCGTGTACATAAGTACACACACACTTTTTTTTTTATGTGTCAGCATAGAAATTGTAAAATTATCAAGAAAAAAGTCATTATCATTATCATAAGATGTCGATTACTGGAATCCTCACCTTTAAGAAATAGCTTAAAACATTAAAAGCATTCTAAATTTTTCCGGGTGATCGGCCGAATGGTTGGTGAATGATTTAAGCAATAAGATACAAGTAATGGTTTTTAATACGGAGACCATTGCATTCAAAGGTCGAATCACCTTTTATTAAATAACCATCAAGCTCTACTTAGGGACTTCAATCTTCCTAAGACCATTCAAACATAGATAAAAAAATATACATACATACATACATAAACTCACGCCTGTATTCCCCGAAGGGGTAGGCAGAGGTGCATTTCTGCACCCACATTTCGCCAGGTATGTATCAGTCCCGCGTAATAGGGGGCGAGCCTATTTACTAATGGAAAAACCTAATAATACTTTGACCGACCCGGGAACTGAACCCAGGACCTGGACCAGGACCAGAAAGGCACATACTTGTACCGCGAGACCTCGAGGCAGTCGGAGGAAAAAATATGGAGCAGCTATAATGGGTAAAGGAATGATGGTAAATTTACCGTCTTCCTCGGTCATGCAGTAGACGGGCGCGCTGCGCTTGCCGTCGCCCGCGTTGGTGAAGGCGAGCACCTGCACCGAGTAGTTGGTGTACTTGCGCAGCGCGTGCAGGTACGTGTCCGTCGTGCTCACGCGCTTCATCTCGCCCACGTCTGTCGCATAACACACTCAAACTCAAAGCCAAAATCTATATTCAAATACACTTTTACTAGCGCTTTTGAATTGTCAGTTTTAAGCTATTGCCGCTTCGGAACGTGTTATCGCTGTGGAGAAGAAACGGCAAGAAACTCCCTCAGCAACACGAAATTTGATATTAAGAATATCGTAGATAATATATTTACAGATTAATTATGTCTATTTTACATTATAAATATTATAAAGATACAAAATATTATTCCTAGGACTTATTAAACTCGCCTAAACTACGAATACAAATTCATTGCAATCACATAATAACGACTAGCGATAAATCGATCATCATCAATCAATCGATTCATATACGAATGTTTATTATGGTCACAATTCAAACGCATACATTCGATCTTTAATTAATCCAATAATTTTTATCAAATAAGTATTACCTTAAACCAGGGTTTCTCAAAGTGAGGTTCGCGAACCCCTCGGGGTTCGCCATTACGGCAGGGGCTTCGCGACAAGATTTACGTATTTTACGAAGAAATATTTTCTAAAATTGACTCCATTTGCGACAAGAAACAAGCTAACCCATGACAATAATATTAAAAATATATTTCTTTTGAAATAAAAGTCTTATTTTCTTCAACAGTCAATTTTATTGTTTTTTTTTTCTTTGCGGGGAGGGGGGATGGGATTTAATTAGTTACTTAAGACTTAAGGGGTTCGCAGTCACCTGGAAACTTTAACAGGGGTCCGTGAAACCAAAAGTTTGAGAAACCCTGCCTTAAACCAACAAGTATTAGTTACCATGGTCATTGGTGAGTGGTGAGTAGATAACTTTGTATCCCTGTATGAGGCCGCCGTGCTGGCCGACGGGCGGCGGGTTCCACGACACCTTCACGCTCGAAGACGACAGCGGAGAGCAGGCCACGTGCGTAGGGTGAGACTCTGGGACTGCGGGAAATATTCACACTCACATATTTACTTACGACTATATTCCCGAAAGTACAAGTGTTTTATCATACCCGCGTTTAACCAGCTGTCTCTTTAAGCCCAAACGCCAGATTGCCTTACAAAATTCCAACAATAATATCATTAAGCTTTAAATCTTTATTAAACAAAATCAATTTGACATATTATTAGGAGTATGTATAAATGAGAACATCCTGACCCCGCAATAAACAGTTATAGACTAGACATTACAAATTAACGTGTAACGCTTTTGTTCTTCTATGGTATTACCGCCACTGAGTTCCCATGTTTCTCTCAAGACCCATCATGAAATTATTTCAAAATGGTTTTTATTAACTTGTATTTGACTGCCTCGAGGTCTCGCGGTACAAGTATGTGCCGAGCGATCTAGACGTCCTGGGTTCGATTCCCGGGTCGGGCAAAGTGTTATTGGGTGTTTCCTTTAGGAAATTCTCAGTAACAGCACGGAGTCTGGAATTGTGCCCGAAAAACGGCAATAGGCTCGCCCCCTATTACGTGGGACTGATACATACCTGGCGAAATGTGGGTGCAGAAATGCACCTCTGCCTACCCCTTCGGGGAATACAGGCGTGAGTTTATGTATGTATGTAACTTGTATTTGATACAAAGAGAATCATAACAATCATGTAACATTGTCTCGATATCATAATTAGGTATTAGATTTCCGTAAAAAAAGATGCTCACTTGACCATCTTGGCTACAAGGATGTTAGTTTATCTATTCATCATCATCATCATCAGCCCATATATGTCCCACTGGGCACAGGCCTCCTCTACAATTGAGGGTTTAGGCCTTAGTCCATTACGCTGACCTAGTGCGGGTTGGCGGACTACACACCTAAGAAATTCCTAAGAACTTTAAATTTATCTATTGTTTACCTCCTTCTAGAGTGGTGGCGGAGACTGGCGCGGACGCAGGCCCGGCGGCCACGCCGTTGAACGCGCGCACGCGCACCTCGTACCGCGTGAACTTGCGCAGCGCTGATAAACTCAGCTCCGTCGCAGACCAACCGTTCACTGTCAGCGTTCTGAACATGGAAAATAATCACATTTAGAAAGCAAGGTAATTATCGCCTTTATAGGTTTTAGTTGATATGCTGGCCTATGGTTATTATTATTATTAACCTAGATCGGCCCCCACGTTAAGGTGGAAGGTCAGATATTCCGACATACATAATGTTCTCCTTCGCTGAGATACCAAATAGTGAACTCAAGGCGCTTCCTCTTTGTAAGGAAAAGGTCAATTCGTGACAATAATTCTATGAGTTTTTTAAATTCAACGTAGATATAAATATCAGTAATAACTATGCTGACGTACCTGGTGGAGTTCTTGAGAGCTGGTCCGGCGGGGTTGGTCTCCGTGCAGGTGACGGAGTAGCCGAGCAGTTCTCCGTGCCACGCCTCTCTGGGAGGGGGGCGCCACGACACGTGCAGCTCGCCCGGCCCGCCCGGCGTCACGTGCACGTTGGACGGGGGCTCGGAGGGCGCTGAGGATGCAAAGGGGAACATAAATATACTTTCCATTCATCATCAGCCCACATTTGGGCACGGGCCTCCACTAAACTTGAGAGAAGTTAGGCTTTAGTCCACCACGCTGCGATCCTAGTCTGGTGCGGGTTGGCGGACTACACACCTAAGAAGTTCCTAAGATTTTTTATCATCACGATGTTTTCCTTCACCGTTAAAGTACACGATAATATAATTCATTGTGAATACACTCATAGCTTCGGAAAGTCAGAAGTGTGTGCCTGGGGTTTACCACGGCCTGTGACGGCCGAAATTATACTCAACCGCGCATAACTACAAACTATGTTTAAAAACCATTGAATATAAATGTTATTATTTTATTATTCTCTTTATGAGTAAGTTACCTTCTTCCTGCGTCTTGACAACGACTGGCTCAGTGAAGGCGCTGCGGTCTATCTGGTTGATGGCTGCGATGCGGATCATGTACGCCGTGTGCGGCTTCAGAGTGCTCAGCAGAGCCTCGTAATGGATGTCGCCTTTCTTTGTTAACCTGAAAACACGGTCAAATACAGTCTTTTACTTAGTCATCGTATACAGAATACATTAATTGAAAGACATAAAGTTTGTTACGGAAAGAAAGTTGGGTGTATTTATTATTTATCTATTTATATAAAAATGAAAGTTTGTCTGTACATATGTTATCGAACTCCTCTTAAACGGCTGAACCGATTGTGAGGAATTTTTCCGTGTATGTTCAAGGGAATTTGATTTGATAGATGGCGTCGTTGTCGGTATGTCAAACGGCGGGACCGATTGGGATGAAATTTTCTATGTATATTCCAATGGGTCCCTGGATGATTTCAAAACAATTGGACCCGGTAGGTGGCGCTGCTGTCAGCATATCGCTTAAAGCTTTTCCGGGCAGGACAACGTCTGCTGGGACCACTAATTTATCATAAAAACGTACGTGACGTGAGTAGGCGCGGCTCCATGGACGGACACGTTGACGCTGTGCGCCGACTCCCACTGGTTCGCCCGGATGGCACCCTGGGCCGACAGCGCGCAGTACTGCAGCGTGTAACCCATCAGTGGGCTGTTCCCGTCGAACCCCTGGCTCCAGGACAGTCGCACTGCCCGCGACAGTATCTCCGTCACGGACAGTGAGTGCGGCGTGTCTGGTTTTTCTATAATTCATAACAAGAAGTAATAATTAAAACCAACAGTCACGATTTTTCCGAACTTACCACTCACTTTTTAATCATTTAAAAGATCTTTTAAAGAAAATTTAATTTAGGATGTATGTACAGGGCAACGTCTGTGGGGTCCGCTAGTTACCTAATAAATTAAATACCTTGGACGGAGAGATAAATATAATGATCGCTGTGGCCGTAAGCGTTGACGGCCTGGCACTTGTACACGCCGGAGTCCTGCCGGTCCGCGCGGCTGATGTACAGCTGAGATCTTAAACCACTATCAGTCTTTGCTTCAGAGATGCTTAATCTGAAATTAAATTGTATTTATTAAAATGAATACCAGAAAATCTTAATTTTTTTATACGATACAGTATGCAATGATATGTGTAGTAGGGTGTAAATCCAGTACCGAAAATCGATTATGATTGAGGTAAAAATCGATTTTCTTATGTGTGTAGTCTGTTATCGAAATATTGTGAGAGTGAAACTGTTTTTACAGCCATAATTTTATGTACGATGATCAATTTTTGGCAATAGTTTTAATAGGTAAAAGAAAGGCCCAATGGATGAATAAGTACGTAATAGAAGGAGGAATCCTTACTATTATAAATGCGATTGTAACTCTGTCTGTCTCTCTCGCTTTCCTGCTAAAACTACTGAACCGATTTAAATGAAATTTGGTACACAGATAGTTTGGAGCCTGAGAAAGAACATAGGCTACTTTTTATTGCGGAAAAGGGGTGTTAAGGGGTTGTAAGGGGGGATGAAAGGTTGTATGGAAGTATTGTCATTTTTAAAGCTAGAAACTTGAAACTTATTTTTTAGGCTGTATAAATATGACATTCAAAGTATGTAAAAAAAATACCTTTAAGGGAGTAAAATAAAAATAGGGGATGAAAGTTTGTATGGAAATTCGACATTTTTGAAGCTAGAATGATGAAACTTTTTTATATGGCTTTTATTACATCATTACATCATATATATGGTATATATATATACACACGCGTACGGAGTCGCGGGCAAAAGCTAGTAAAATATAAATATATAGAAGACATAGATAGATGATTTTTTTTTATGGCTGTGTGACAATATGAACTTTTGATTACTTAAGCGAAGTTTAATGGTTCTTTTTTAGATTAGCCAACCAATTTTATTGATGAGGAAATGTAACGTTCAGATTTTTTTGCAGGAAAGACTTAAATTCAACTATCTTCATGAATATGCAATATCTTAAATCATGTCGTACATTTATTTTTTCAACTTTACAAATGAAAACTTTTGACTTGTGCAATTTATAAACTTTATCAACTAGTTTAGCTGTAAGTTAAATACGTGTATGAACGTACCTATAAGTGTTAAGGTCTAGGTGGTTCATGTTGTGGGTCCACGTGACTCGGATGGGGCTATCACCGCGCACGTCACAGGTTAGCGTTGCTGGGGCGTCGCGACGCGCAGACATATTGTGTGACGTCAGCTCGAAACGGGCTGGTTCTGGAAAGGATTCACAAGTCATCATCAGCCCATATACGTCCCACTGCTAGACTCGGGCCTCCTCTACAGTTGAGAGGGTTAGACTTTAGTCCACCACGCTGGCCTAGTGCAAGTTGGCGGACTACACACCTTAGAAATTCCTAAAAACGATTAGGTAGATTTACAAGTAATAATATTGTGTGACGTCAGCTCGAAACGGGCAGGTTCTGGAAAGGATTCACAAGTAATCAGCCCATATACATACGTTTCACTGCTGGGTTTGGGCCTCCTCTACAATTGAGAGGGTAGTAGGTAGGTAGTACCTTAGTCCACCACGCTGGCCCAGTGCGAGTTGGCGGACTACACACCTTAGAAATTCCTAAGAATGTTTAAGTAGATTTACAAGTAAAGTTGAGGAATTAGGACTGCTTGTAATCAAAAATGTGCTCTCTGTTTACTACTCATAGTAAAGCCAAAAAATCTAGAACTTGCTATTCTACATAATAATGACTAGCAGATGAGTAGGTAGGCAGAAAATAGGTATGATCAACTCTGCTCTATGACAGTTCATTTTGTTACCTGAGGAAGAAGCTTGTCAGATCGTCATCATCATCAGCCCAAATACGTCCCACTGCTGGGCACGAGCCTCCTCTACAACTGAGAGGGTTTAGGCCTTAGTCCACCACGCTGGCCTAGTGCGGGTTGGTGGACTACACACCTAAGATATTCCTAAGAACTTTTAGGTGTGCAGGTTTCATCACGATGTTTTCCTTCACCGTTAAAGCAAGTGATAATTCATTGGGAATACACACATAACTTCGAAAAGTCAGAGGTGTGTGCCTGGGGTTTGAACCTGCGACCGCCGAGATTCTCGACCGCGCGCCTAAACCTCGAGGCCATCACTGCTTCAGATCGTCACCAGGTTTTATTATTACGCGGTGTTTCATGGGGTATGGTAAAAGTGTGTGACTGTAGCGCCAGTCTGATTATTATGCCAAGCTATTAAGTGTTCACCTTTTATAACTTTAAAATAAAATTTCTTACCGTTTATAGCTACGAAAATAGTCTTCGAGAGTGGTGTTCCGACACCGTTCTCTGATTTGCACATGTAGTGTCCCTCGTCATACGGCAAAGCTGATTCGATCCAAAGAGTGCCGTTTGATAGGAACTGGAATCTGCCTCCGAGGTTCACTAGAGGTATGTAATCGGACGATGCTGTACCTAGAAATGAAATATTTAAACAAATCTATGACGTCAGATCAATATGACGGATTTTTTTGTACACCCAACACCCAACAGTCACATACATAGTTCTAACCCCACATTAAGATCAAATCTTGTGTCGTGGGTATCAAAAACTACGAGAGACTTTTCAGTCTCACAAACACCCAGACTCGAAAGAAATACTTGTGGATCACACAAACATTTGCCTCGGTGCGGGGATCTCACCCGCAGCCTCTCTTTTCGCAAGCTGGTATCTAGTCAACTGCGCCACGGGGCTGTCATTACACGGGGTTTTACACCGTATGAATGGTGTTCCCTATTCAGACGACAAACATTATCTATCCAAATAATATTGCTATGTCTCGGTGGATTGCTAGCTGCTACTAACCAGATTAAGTGGGCTTAGCCGTATAACAGCTCTAAAGTCAAAGTCAAATTATGTTTATTCAAATAGACTTTTACAAGTTCTTTTGATTTGTCAATTTTACACTTCTTTAAACTATTTTAAACTATTGCCGCTTCGAAACGTGAATCGCTGTGGTAGTCTAGTCAACAAGTACAAAAACGTGTTAAATAGAAATAAAGCTCCTAAAAATATGTGCCATACCTCATTCGATTCGGAATGACGTCTAGAAAAATGTTTTTTAACAACATAACAAAGTTAAGAAAATTAAAAAAAAATTTTTTTTCTTAACTTTTTAAAAAATAAAATTTTCTTAACATTGTTATACATGGTTGTTTTTGTAATTTTTTGAAGTTTTCGAAAAAAAATATAACGGTTAATAGTATTTGTTTATAACAAATTGTTAAGTTATTAAACAATAAAATTATTTATAAAAAAAAAATATTTCTCTGTTATTCCATTGAAAAGGGTCAATGATGATTATTAAGAATAAAATAATTTCTTAACTAAGTATTTAAACAATTGAAATATAAAAAAAAACGATTATAAACAATAAAAAAAAATATTTAAGATTTTTTTTTCTTTTTTAAATCATCATTTTACCTTTGCAATAAGATAGTCAAAAAAATTTTTTTTTAAATCGCAAAATAGTCTATTTGTTTATAAACAATTTCTTAATAAATAACGTAACATTTTTTTTTCCAATGTTAATTAATACCTATATTAGATGCAAAAACAGCAATAATAAGATATTACCAAAAAAAAAATTTTTTGATAACATTTTTTAGAAATTTCATTTTTAGTTAATTTAAAAGAATTATAATTAACGAAATAATAAACTTTAATATTTTTTTTCTGCATAACTTTATTAAGTACCTAATTAAGAAGAGCTCCACGAAGCGAAATATTTTTAGACTAATTTTTTAAACTTTTATGCCGTAATTTATAAAAACAGAGATTGGAAAAACATTAGTTAATTAACAACGGTGTAACTTTTTGAAAAGTTGTCAAAAAAAATATTTTTCACCGAGGTTATTTTCGTTCAAGTGACTAGATTACACCATAATTTATTCAAATTTTTAAATTGTTATTTAATATTAGAAATAAATTATTTTAGGTGATATACCGGCTTTTTAGACGACGCGCCTATGTCGTAACGCCCTCGCGGAGCGCTATTTCCAGCGTTAAATAAAAGTTATAAATAATATAGATAGAGTTCCGGGAGTAAGGACTTTTTTATTGGAAATTTCATCCTCTTTCAGGATCTTTTTTCATAATTCCTTAAATATCATTATTTTAAAAGTTATTAACGAAAAACTAAATACCTTGTTTTTTTTTTCTTATTTTGTTAATAACAATTGCAATTTTTTATGTGCTAATATGCCCTTAAAAAACATTTTTCTAGACGTCATTCCGAATCGAATGAGGTATGGCACATATTTTTAGGAGCTTTATTTCTATTTAACACGTTTTTGAACTTGTTGACTAGACTATGGAGAAGAAACGGCAAGAAACTCCCTCAGTAACACAAGCTCTATCTATCTAAGAAGTGAGTTAACAACAGTGTCAGTAACTTTTAGTACAATAACGAGGATTTGTGTGCTCACCTCCTCTCTGCTTCAACCACGTGGTTTGTGGAGTGGGGGAGCCAGTGGTTTGGCAGTGAAGGGCTAACGGTTCTCCAGCTAACACGGCTTCATCTTTTGGTTCCATCACCCATTTTGGTGACACTGCAGCATGAAACATAAAAACATAGGTAGCTTATTTACTTCCTTAAGCCTTTTGTTACGTATTCAACAATATTGTTAACAATATAACCAGAATGATGTTAATTGCAATGCAGGACATTAAGTAATAAGAGACTACCATCTCTCGTTCCATAGATATCCTAAGTCGGAAAAAAAATTACACGTTTAAAGTGCTTATCTGTGAAAAAGCCTCTCTACCTAAATACTGAAAAGCATTACAATTTCCTTTTATTGTTGCACATGACCCGGGATGAAGCCAGAAGCGATACTGATGTAAATTTTATCTCCAAAGTTCACCGTTACTAAAACTAGTGCCGTAGATAAACTTAACTCTAATATCCTAGTATAGGCAATTTTAAAATTATTTACCTGGTTCCAGCTGCTTTTTACACAAATAGGCAAAATAAAACTTAAATGTGCGTGTTATAAAGGTTTAAAATTATTTTCGTTTCTCTGCAATGTTATTAGGCGAGGCATAAAATTCGATTTCCATACTCGCCAATGGATATAGGCCTCTCAGAAATATTTTTTCACGAACTTTGGTAAGTGGGGAGCATCCAAAGACATCCTGTGTCTTAATGATATCGTAGTTCAATAGATCGAATAGTGATTAATTAGTTATTTTTCACAGCGTTAGCGTCGACAATTTCTTTATTAATATTAGAAAATAAATTGGTAATAATATTAGATATTAATTAAATCTAATGGTTAATGTACCTAGGTTACGCTAAAAAAGAAACGGTAGCAAGAGTTATCACCTTAAATTTCTATTTTGATATATTATGATCAAAAACCAAAGATTCCACTGTGACAATTTTTCTCCACACTCCATTTTTTTCAGTGGTCCGTGCACGAATTTTATTTTTACCTTCACTGAATGTAAAAAGGGCTGCCTCATTTTATTTTGGTAACTATACAAAAATCATCAACTGCAGTCTAAAGTTATGGATCAATAGCAACAACTGACCTATCAGGTCGATGGTGTTTGGAGACATTAATTCGTTCGGAGATCACAGTTAGGATTTATAAGCAATTCTCTTAGTAAGTTGTGTGTTATAATCACATACTTTAGTAAGCGAATTGCATTTTGAATTTCAAAACGTTAAGTATGCAGAACCTAGTTAAATATCACAAGCAAGAAGTCCTTTAAACATCAATATTCTTATTTCGTTTCTTATTACCTAGGTCATGATAGTTAGCACTGCGCAACATCTAAATTATGTATCTAAATTAACTAGTTTTTTATAAGTCATAATGTTAATGGGCCATTTCAGGGTTTTATTCCAAAATGACAAAAAAACGGAACATTAGAGGATTACTCGAGTCTCTGCCACAGCCAATTTGCTTCGAATCTATTAGACCGAGTTGATTTAATACTCATGAAACAGCTCAGTATCTTCTAGTGTTAGCCCTATGTATGCTAGTACTAATTCCGTCCACTCGGCCGTTGCGCTCCACTGGAGCTGGCTATTGACCGGAACGACGGATGTTTGATATACCAGACGTAGCTGGCTACTCGGCGCCGAATATACGCTCCAATATACACTTCCTTTGTAGAACCTATACATTTAATTCTATTAAAAGTAGCGTAATAGGAAGTTGACGCATAATTTCGTATTCATTATAAAAAACATAAAAGAAGTACCTCGTGGTCTCGCGGCGCAGGTATGTGCCGTGCGATCTAGAGGTCCTGGGTTCGATTCCCGGGTCGGGCAATGTGTTATTGGGTTTTTCCATTAGGAAATTCTCAGTAGCAGCACGGAGTCTGGAATTGTGCCCGAAAAACGGCAATAGGCTCGCTCCCTATTACGTGGGACTGATACATAACATACCTGGCGAAATGTGGGTGCAAAAATGCACCTCTGCCTACCCCTTCGGGGAATACAGGCGTGAGTTTATGTATGTATGTATGTAAAAGAAGTATAGAAAAAGTTATATTGTATTTCCACCAGGTTTTTAAGTAAAACTGTATGTCCTAAATAAAGTAATCTTAAAGTTACGGGTATTCAAAAATAAATTGAAACGTTGGCACTAAAGGGGGCGGGAGGGTTGGGATATTTCCTTTGATTATTTTCGATGATATCGGGGAATGGGGGGGTCTGACTGGTGATTATTTCTACAAATTTATGTCCCGATTTCTAGAATAAGAAAAAAACTAGAACAGACTAAAAATATGTATACTAATGCTTACGTAAGCATATGATGGGGGAGTACGATATTTGCTTACTTTTGCTGATATGTGGGACGGGGGGGTCAATAACTATGAAAAATTTGCTTACGTAAACGTAATACTTGAACGGCTCTTTATTAGAAAAAAAAAACTCGCATTTGTTCTTCACTTTCACCAATCAACGAGTTTTCGCTTTTATTGAGGTAATTTCGTTCAGTATTACCTATAGTGCACAAAATCATTAAATTTTACGACAGGAGTGGTCCCTGAAAACTATTTGAACTATGCACAATGTCACTATGCCGTAGTGACGTCATTGCGGTTGTAGTCCGGAAATACACTAGACACAGTACGTACCTCCACAAATTGTCCTTAATATTTTATTTTTGGCTCAATTTTCTCCAAGTTTTAATACTATTTATACGTAATCTTTCGGTGACGAGGTGAGGATATTTCTCTTATAATCCACTTTTCTTGCATAGATATTTAAAAAAAGAACAATAATAAAGAGATCTTAATGCACAAAGTCAGGTGATATTAAATTTCCCCCATGTAAATATAGAAACTTATTAAGACCTGAGAATGACTTGACATTAAAATATTCCCAATTCGCAATACTTGCAAAACGTTATGACCTTTTTACAAAGAATTACGTAAGCTTCTCAACAGTGTTTCCTACGAAAACAATGAGAGAATTTGAAGATCTTTTCCATAGGTTTGCTTTGTCGACAGAAGTGCGGAACTCTGAAAGTGTGCCAACTACACTTAAAGAATAAAACGACGTGCGTTTACTGCTTTGCTGTTACTTTGGCAGTTTTCTATCCAGTTTCTGATGCTATCTTTAGATAGTTATCTTTGCTGAATACTGATGAATGCATTATAAGTGTAAGACAAAAACCCTGAGACTATGCACTTTTTGCCATGCTAAGATTTTAAATTCTCGGAAATGTTTGTTTTTAGGATTACGAAATTTTGCGTTGCATTAAATAGTTTAGAAAATTGCCCGTAAAAAGGCTTGTCATAATCACGTGTGACTAAAATACAATTTCGCCTGTACCTACTCCTTTGAGATACAGTATACACATATGCTTATTTCCAGAAATATTTAAACTTTAACTTATAAAGTCTAGAAAATTTGTTTCTTACACGTATATTTATGCAAGTCATAGACGCTCTTTCATCTGATACAACACACTGTTGTCGAAGTAGTGTTGACTGCAAGTCAGTACCAAATTAATTGTATACGGGTCCATCGCTGCATAGGTTTACTAAGAATATATCTCGTTTATTTTTAGTAATTTTCTTCTCTTTTAAGTTATTGTTATACGATCTAGTTACTTCTACCAGCGCTCTCTTGAAAAAAGTCTTAAGTAAAACGTGTTTGTCGCAGCCGGGTCGTGCCAATTGATTTTATTACGCATAATTTTTGTATATACTCGTATTCCCTTTTTGGCATGTCTTACTAGTGACGAACAAAATAAATGATTTTTCTTTTGAATCATTCGTATTATCTAATATCTATCTTAATATTATTTAATACCGTTAAATTTCTCATTTAGAGTAGATCTAATTTAATTGTTAAATCTAGTGTTCAAATAAGGTTTTCAAGTATTTTCAATAATACGGCACTTAAATATATGCGAAAATCAAATTACCCGTTTCCTGAAGCCATCTGTAATCCAATGTCGAGCAAAACGAGAATAATAAATGATAAATACAAAATATTATGTGCTTTACAATAGTTACTGTGCGGTTAATAATGGCCGATTCAAATTTATCACTTGGTTGATTTAAAATTATCAATTAACATAACATCAGAATGGAACAATAGATAATAATATAATATGAGCTGTGATGCTCATATGGTGTTTTACAGATGGAGCCATTAACAAAATAGTCTTCTGTATGTCCCACATTTAACTTCCACAAAACTTCACTTAACTGTATTCTTATGTGAGCACATTAAAGTGACTGCACTGACATTTCATGATAAGTCCAAGTTTATATAGAAAAGAGAAGAGCAAAATAATGAAAATTTGAATCGACAATTATAATGTACATTGTTATAAAAAGTGCTTATTTTAATCTGTTTATGATAACATTGAGATTTTAATGCAGACTGTGGTTAAAGGAGCTAAGTATACGATTTCAGCTCAGAGAGAAACGCCACATAAATATAAATCGTAATCGAATGTAACAATCAGAAATATGCAGTGTTAACATTTTAACATATTGGTTTTTATCGGAGGCAGATGGATACATTACAGATTATACGATAAAATGCAGCTGGCTTATAATCATAATTTAAAATAGAATCAGAAAACAGCTAGTAAAATAATTGATTGCGAAAATTCACAACTAACCTATATTTTAAGTCGAACTCCGTCGAAAGGTTAATCACACAGAGTGCTGAGTAAAAGTTTATCTAGGAAACTAGCTAATAGGTGACACATTCAACTTGCTATTAGAAAGTTCTGCTTCCTCTTTGTATTTATTATCTTCAACATATACAACCTCTTTGATTTTCTAAATTTATACCACAGTCAGTACCAAAATCTCATCACAAAGTGTAACTACCCACAAATAAACCAGGTGCTCAGTGCAAGGTGGTTGCGTGGCGGGTGCTTAGTGCTGGTGCTCGGTACTACCATGATCGTACCTTTGACCACTAGCTCGGCTGTATAGTTAACCTTTGCGGCCGTGTTAGACGCAACGCAAGTGTACAGTCCGCTGTGGCGAGCTGAAACCTCCTTGAACACCAGGTTGCTGAAAAAATCTGCTCCTCGCTCTTCGACCTACGTACAACCACCAGACAATGGAAATACAGTCAAAACCGCATATAACGACATCGTTTATAACGACATATCGGTTATAACTACTACTACTACTACTACTACTACAGCTCAAATACGTCCCACTGCTGGGCACGGGCCTCCTCTACAACTGAGAGGGTTTAGGCCTTAGTCCACCACGCTGGCCTAGTGCGGGTTGGCGGACTACACACCTAAGAAATTCCTAAGAACTTTTAGTTGTGCAGGTTTTATCACGATGTTTTCCTTCACCGTTAAAGCAAGTGATAATTCATTGTGAATACACACATAACTTCGAAAAGTCAGAGGTGTGTGCCTGGGGTTTGAACCTGCGACCGCCGAAATTCTCGACCGCGCGCCTAAACCTCGAGGCCATCACTGCTTAACCCATCGGATATAACGTCCTAAATATACGGTCCCTTCAATGTCATTGTATCAGGTTTTGACTGTACTGTTAAGAAGAAGGTTTGTTGATTTGTAGGTCATGGAATTGCATTCTAGTCTGAATCTTTTCTGGTTTGTTTCGTAGCACATGGAGGAAGCGAGTTGGATTAGACTTCAGATATATAGCTAGGATACTAGTATAGTATAATCTTGAATATATTAGAAAAACAATAGTATAAAAATGGAGGATACTGTTTTCCGTATGATGTGTGATACATTGATGGATATATAAATAATATACTTAAACAAGAGAATATATAACTTGGAAATTTACTAAAACTTATAATAAATAATAATGTTTCTTTAATTACAGGTATAATAATTAAATGAATGTAACAGGAAACGGTTGAAAAAGGAGTATAAGAATATGAAATTCAGATACTCCTATAACAGGAAAGCACCAGTTTATTACCAACATGACAATATACGATACAATTTACGAACAGCATTAACCAACCTGAAGACTTGAAGGGATGGGTCCATTGTCCTTAAGCCAGGTGAAGTGGACAGGCATGTCCCCGGAGGTGACGCTGCAGCTGACCTGAGCTCGCTTGCCTTCTTGAAGGTTAGCCGAGAAGGAAAACGGCTCGATTTCTGGTGGATCTGATGGTATTATTTAATAAAATATTGTTAAGAAAGTTTACTAGTTAGAATACTTAGCATCATGGCTTAAACGCTGATAGATGTTCTTTATGGCCTCACAGTAAAATATTAACAGCTGGTAATATATGAGTTCCGAAAGTAATAATAAACAGCAATGCATTAAAAGTATTATTAAATTATGCTACATCAATTACGTTAATTAACGACTAGATTTCATTAATGTTGGACAACTTACATCATCATCATCATCAGCAGCCTTTCTTACGTCCACTGCTGGACATAGGCCTCTCCTATGGCACGCCAATGGGCAACTAACAGAATAACAAATAACACTAATATTATAAATAGGTTTAATTTAAAGTTATATTTGATGATGATTTTCGCGCGTCCTCATAAATTCATGAACATAAAAATAAAAATAGATATGCCGATGCAAAAGGGTAGGCAAAGTTATCGCCTGTTATTACGTGAATATAAAAGGGAAATTGGAACTCGGAATAGAAAGTAAAATATCATGTCCCTTGTAAAAACTTTTATGTAACTTGACACAATTATATAATACTAGCTTTTGCCCGCGACTCCGTCTGCGTAGACTTCAGGGTTGGGTGCAGAAACTAACTAAGTGAATCTATAAATCAAAATTACGCTAATCGTTGCAGTAGGTCACCATCGGAGGTCATTTCTGTCTTTGAAAATCGTCTTAAGTGACATTATGACACTTTTCACCAACTCAGATCGTCTCATAAATTTATCGCGAAAATGTAACTAATGTCATCTAGGTGCGCCTAATGGCACTTAACATCGCATAGTGACACCGAGTGCCATGTAAATGCACATGATAATATTTTACTGTACTAAATGGGACTTAACATCATAATGGCACTTAAAATCACTAAAATAAAATCACCCTTATGACTCATAAGTTCCAAAAATGGCACTCAACGATTAATGGTACCAGTCGTAACTTATATTCCTTATACCAATATTACTTATAGTACTTAAAGTCGATCAACTCCTTTTGAAGGCACCTATTAAGGTGGCATGGAATTAGCATGAAATGGCACTCATCAGTGCTAAATAGCACAAAAATATCTGTTCTATTCCTTAAGTTCCACTAATGACTTAAATTGCCATAAGTGCCCATTATGGCACCTGTCGTCGCGTGATTTTCAATAACGGCATTTGTAGTCTTATAGATTCGACTTATGGAATCTGATGTCACTTCATACGCTATTGGCACCTGACGTCACTCACCACCCACTGATAGCACCTAACGTCACTTAACGTACACCAATAACACTTATCGTCACTTAATTGAACATAACCGCACATAATCTTCCTTAAAGTTACTTTATGGGTAAGCTCTTCAAAATCACATATCACATAAGAGAACTTAAAACCACCCAGTAGCAATACCAATCTAATAATGGCAAGTAAAGTAACCTAAGTGCGTTTAACGTCACCTAAGTAAACTTAAGACCACCTTATGACACTTAACCGCACTTTACTATGTTCAACGTGACTTAATGAATCCTTAGAATCTTAAATTGTCTAATGACACCTATCGTCTTCTAAGTGCCCGAAATGGCACTTATTGAATTATTTAAAAAAGTAGCCTATGTCCCTTTTTAAGGTCTCATTTATGTCCATACCAAAATTCATTCAAATCGGACAAATGGTTTAGGCGTGAAAGCATAACATAGTCAGCGTTACATTCGCATTACAATAAATGCTCATCCCACGGGAACCCTACATATTCCCGGAATAAAATGTAGCTTATGTTATTTCTTAGTGTCCCATTTGTATTCAAACCAAAAATCATATAAATTGGGCGAATAGTATAGGCGTGAAAACCCATTCCCACGGGAATACTACATTTTCCGGGATAAAAATATCCTATGTTGCGTCGATGGGTCCTATCTAGCCCCATACTAAAAATCATCTAAATCGGTCAAATGGTTTAGGTCAGAAAACATAACACAAGCAGCGTTACATTCGCATTACAATATATGCTCATCCCACGGGAACCCTACATATTCCCGGGATAAAATATAGTCTATGTTACTTCATAGGGTCCCATTTATGTCCATACCAAAATTCATTCACGTCGGTTAAATGGTTTAGGCGTAAAAGCAGAATATTGACAGAGCTACTTACATCCATTCCCACGGGAATACTACATTTTCCGGGATAAAAAGTATCCTATGTTGCTTCGGTGGATTCCATCTACCCCCATACTAAAAATCATTTAAATCGGTCGAATGGTTTAGGCGTGAAAACATAACACAGGCAGTGTTACTTTCGCATTGCATTATATGCTTATCCCACGGGAATCTTACAAATTCCCGGGATAAAATTTAATCTATGTTACTTCATAGGATTTCATTTATCTCTGTACAAGGTTTAGGCGTAAAAGCAGAATATTGACATAGCTAATTATCCATTCCCACGGGAACACTACATTTTCCGGGATAAAAAGTATCCTATGTTACTTCTGTGGGTTCCATCTATCTCCATACCAAAAATCATCGAAATCGGTCCAGTAGTTTTTGAGTTTAAGAGTAACAAACATCCAAAAATCCAAAAATACAAAAATACAAACCTTTCCTCTTTATTATAATAGTATAGATATAGGTACATATACATAGGTTCTTTATATATGTACGAGTATAACTTGATAGATTTTTGGCAAAAACTGGATTTGACGTATTAATTTTTGTATTCCCGATGTTATGAAACAGAGATAAATATTTTGATATATTAATATTAAAAAAATAACGAAGTATGTACCTTGTAGGTGATGACGTTTATATTAGGTAATTAGTTAATATTAAAATGAATACTTACTGCTTACTACGAGTTGCAGTTCCCTTCTAGCAATTTCACCATGAGGTCCCATCACAGCACAAGTATAGGCCCCAGCGTGGCCAGGTTCAACCCTCGATACTCTCAGAGCTCCATCGATATTGCTGTCCCACTCGACAGGATTTCCATCTCGCTCCCACTTTACTGAACTGTTGATCAAAAATAAGTTGTTCAGAAGTATTTCAATATCAAGAAAGAGCACCATTCAAGAATTATTTTTTATAAATACCTGATGGGATATCCAGAGTACGGACAGTACATGATCAACTCTCTGCCAGCCACAGCGCGGATTGGTCCAATAGAGCGTACGTAAGGTGGACCTGTGTGACGAAAAGTCAGAAGAATTGGTATTTTTTTCAAAGACTCTTGGATTAAGGTGGATACAGGCTGCTTACTTGATAATGAGATCAGTATCAGTAAAGTGATTAGTAGGTATAATGCTTAATCAGATATGATAGCTTAAGATTAGAGTTAAATGTTCCATGATCACCATCTGTTTTCACTTTGTCGTGTCAAATAAAAGGACTTCAAACATCCAAGAAATTATTTACGGGGAAGATTTAAGTACGGAAACCGAATGGTTTACGTCCTTTTATTTGGCGCGACAGAAACATCGAGTGATGTTTCTCCTCAATAGTGGAGTGTAGTGTTAACAAAATATAGTTGAGTGTGACTAGAATAATAAATTGAAAAACCACAATGTCAATGCATTGAAGAGTATCCGCTTACCATAGATGTTGAGTCTGGATGTGTGAGAGACTTCTCCAAGGGAATTGGCTGCTCTGCATGTGTATAGACCTCCGTCCTCCGATCTCACTGATGAGATGTTCAGATAACTCACCACGTCGTTACTCTTCGTGGCGAATTGTTCCACGCTGTATCTGCATTGATAAAAAATATGTAATATACAATGAAACCACCCACAAAATGTTCTAAATTTGTACTGGACAAATTGCTTAGATATTTTGGGAACCTCATATTATGTTGATAGCCTGTACCTACAGATTATTTTAATAGAAGAGCCCGGTAACATATATTATATTATGAGTTCAGATTTTTTGCAAAACCGTTGGGTGTATTTTTTTTTTCATATAAAGCTAGAGTCTGATAGTTATATTAAAAATACTTTCACAAGCACTTTTGAATTGTCAGTAAAAATTAACTATTACCACTTCGAAATAAAATAGACATTACAACAACTTTAAAATATTTTTATTCATAGGGTAACACTAACTAACGTGTACTTGAAGGAAAATTTAACAGATTCTTTACTTACTTGCCCTAAGGCGTAAGAAATGAGTCAATTGAACAATATTTCTTCTTATTTAACCTCATGCCATAAAATATAAAACATAAAATTACCTGTGACCTCTAGCCATAGTGTTTAACGGCTGTCCATCCAGCATCCAGGTGAAATGAGGTGGAGGTGAGCCTGCTGCCGAGCACTTTAGCGTCACTACCTGTCCTGGTCTCAGGACTTGCTCGATAAACGTGTACTGCAGTTCTGGTGCCGTGTCTAATAGGGCAAGAAATTGTGATTTATGTAAGATACTAGGAAACAATTTCATTTCAAATCAGGTCTAATTTTGATGAACTTTTTTAAGGCATTACTTATCTCAATCTGTTTTATAAAAACATATAAATCTGTACATAAAATATTTCAACACGCTAGTAGATTCTCCAAGTAAATTTCTACGAAATCTAATTATACTTAAATTGAATAGTATTTTCGAATATGTATTTTCCTCATAAATACTTTTACTGGTTTGCATCAACTGTTTTGGTAACTACATTACAAATATTATGTAAATACATAATAAATAGAATTATTTAGTTTCACTTTCATCACTTAATATAATATGCTAAGCTGAATTCCACGTACCTCCGAGTCTTAGCTCAGCGCTGGCCTGTGCGGAGTCCCTCTCATTCCTGGCCACACACTGATACACCCCCTTGTCTCCGCGATGGACTGAAGTGATGACCAGCTGCTCCGCATTGTTTAGTACTCTGACTCTTCCTCCAGCCACGCCAGCGCCTAATGGCACACCGTTATGGAGCCATTCTAGACGTGGTGCTGGCCACCCGCCCCACGTGCAGTTGATGGTAGCTGTACCGCCGCTGTTCACCATCTACGGAAATTATTTTTTGTAATGTTACTATAGTAGTTGGTATATATAATACATTGGCAATTTTATGACCGATGATGTAGTATTATGAAAAATATTCAACGACGGCTCTGATTCAGAGGTTAAGAACTTAGTAGTTGAAAGAAATATATTAATAGGCAGTATTTACTGATTACGTATAAAAAATATTTGAAAACTTAATTTTTTGCGGAGAAGTAGGAAATGGTATGAGAGTTTTGGCCAGCTCGGTACTATTAAAAAACAACTACACTATTCTCTTGGAGATGCTGTGGACAACCCCGCCATTCACTTCACACCAGGATCGACAGTGTCACGCACAGAATCAGCACTAAGAAGTGAATTGGAGTCTTTATGGGATTCTAAACTATCTCCAATCAAGTGAAAATATGAGGAGCTCTTATCTTATCATTAAAACTTAATGTTACACTACCAATAACAAAACCATATCGAACCATGTGATTGTTCACGTCGATTTAAATCATCATTTCCCCAGCGGCCATGTTTGTAATGGCGTGTAATGTGATTGTAGTAAAGTGTAATTTGAATGTTTTACATCATTAAATAACGCGTTGATTAATACCATGCATTTTGCATGAGGTTTATCTGTTTAACGACACGCTAAAACAACTTTTGGTCATCATGTTTCGGTATATGCTTTTTGTATATAATGTTTACTGTAATGAAGGGTTTAATGTGTGTATTCCTAATTATCACTTACAAATTTACGGCGAAGAAATATAGAGAGCAACCCTCCTTTCTTAATTTCATGATTTATATTCGTAGTTACTATAGAATTACGAAAAAACCGGTAAATCTCAATTAAAAACTAGGAAACAAAGCTGTAGAATGTTAATGGAGGTAGATAGTTCCGTTTATTTCTTAATGTTTATGTATCGATAAAACATTCAATTAAAAACAAATAAATCAATAGACAATAATACTCAACGGGCGAAAACAATGCAGAGGACAGATATGCAATATAAAGGACGGCTTGGGGGATAAAATCACAGTTGCGGAATCGATACCAATGACCACACCTGCAACTTTTTTGGTGTCATATGTCTATTCAAAATTCATACAATATTAAAAATGTACAGCCCCGTGGAATAGTTGGCTAGACAGCTTGCGAATCGAGAGGCCGCGGGTTCGATCCCCGCACCGCGACAAATGTTTGTGTGATCCAAAAATATTTGTTTCGGTGCTGAGTGTTTGTGAGACCGAAAAAGTCTCTCGTAGTTTCTGATACCCACGACACAATACTCGTAACTTAATGTGGGGTCAGTGCTATGTATGTGACTGTTCATCATCATCAGCCCATATACGTCCCACTGCTGGGCACGGGCCTCCTCTACCATTGAGAGGGTTTAGGCCTTAGTCCACCACGCTAGCCTAGTGCGGGTTGGCAGACTACACACCTAATAAATTTCTAAGAACTTTTAGGTGTGCAGGTTTCATCACGATGTTTTCCTTCACCGTTAAAGTACGTGATAATTCATTGTGAATACACACATAACTTCGAAAAGTCAGAGGTGTGTGCCTGGGGTTTGAACCCGCGACCGTCGAGATTCTCGATCGCGTGCCCAAACCTCGAGGCCATCGCGACTTGTGACTGTTGGGTGTATTTATTTATCATTATTATTATTATCACGTTGTGAAATAGATGAAGGACAATCTTATATTTATAAATTATAACCTAAAAACCAGAAAGATAGTCTTAAATGTTTATTTATGTATACACTAGCTTTTGCCCGCGACTCCGTCCGCGTAAACTACAGGGTTGGGTTCAGAAAGAAAATAAGTTGTAGTCTATTTTATTCCACAGAGTCCCATTTATGTCCATACCAAAAATCGTTCACATCGGTCACATGGTTTAGGCGTGAAAGCGTAACAGTCATATAGTTATTTTCTCATTTATAACATACCAGGTAAAACCAAGGAGTTTAAAAATAAATTTCTGAACGCACGCATAAATATTTGACAACTAACAAATATGTCACTCCCTTTTCATTACTGATTATTCTACATTTTAAAATGTAAAATGCGCAATTGTTCGAATATTGTGGATATATGTTGTCGATTCAAAACCTTTATTTAAATACGTTCATTAATATGAGGGGACCATTAACCGTATTGGCGGGATAAACATAAAATGTTTGACGTACGTGACGCGTACGCCAAAATAGCCCGCAGATAGCAGATTTTTCCCGACTTACTTGACAATTATCGTTATATTTTGGACAATTCACACACTATCTTTAAAAAGTATAGCCTATGTGTTATTCTGATGTATAAGCTATATTATTGTAAACTTTCATTACAATCCATTCGGTAGTTTTTGCGTGAAAGAGCAACAAATATCCAGACATCCAGACATCCATACATTATTACAAACTTTCGCGTTTATAATATTAGTAAGATTTACGTCGTCTACAAATACGTCGTGGACTGAGGTCTGACACTTCTCAACTGCAGAACAAATTCGTAACTACCGCTGAGCCGTATAAATGAAAATTATCCAAAGGACGTTAATTAAAAGTTCTGCAGGGCGCGTTTACAGGTCATCCTATTGTAGGCAGTAAGTTAATTAGACAACGGGATCAAAACTAGTTCTCGAAAACTACGTGCCCCTTACCCACGGCATGTTTACCAATACGTTTGTGAGACATGTCAAGCGGAAATTTCCGCAAACTCGCCCGAGGTTTGGGTTATAAAATCCAATTTATACCACAGTAATTGCATTGTTGATGTAGTTACATCAGCTTTAATCTGACTGTCTTTCGGATTATATAAATAATCAAAATTTTTAGCGAAGTATCATATGTTAGCTAATTACAATAATATTTGTTAAAATAGATATTAATTTTCAATAGTTTATGATATTTTGAAATACTCAAATAATAATAATTATTAACAATTTGTACAAATACAGTATTGGCAAAATAATTATAAATACAGACAGTCTATTGACTTCGACTATGGCGCCACTTGTTTTCGGGCGAGCTAACATTATAAAGTACTTACCGTCCTCGAGGCATTGGTGGTCGAGCCTCGCACGTAGAAACAGCACTTTTATAATATTTTGTGAGTTAAAAGTTTATCAGTGAGTGTAGTGGTGTGATCTATTAAAAGTGTGTATCGACAGAGTGTTTTATTTTACAATCAGAAGTGGAAAAAGAACCAAAAACTGCTGGCCTTTTGCAGTGTTCGTGATTGGTGAGTACATTTATGTGAATAATAAGTGAGAAAGTGATAAATTATTGCAGTGATTGTGTACGTATAATTTGTGGCTTAGAAACTCCGAACTGCAGCGGTGTGGGTAGTATGTAATAATTATTAACGTCTAGATTTCGAATAATGGGATCCAACGGGTGACATAGGTCGCGAGAGCGTAGCGTTCCCATCGCGGGGTGATGTTTTCTTTTAGAAAGCATAAAAAAAGGGACTAAAAAGTAAAAAAAAAAAAAAAAAAGGGTGTGTATATGTACACGCGTTGGGGGTGATATTAAAATTTTATCTTTCTCCTTATTCAACGTACTCATAAATATTTGACATCTATTGGATATGTAAATTCCTTTGTATAACTGACACTATTCTACATTTTTAAAAATCTTAATACGCAATTATTTGAATATTGTGGATGTATATTGTTAATTTGAAACCTTTATTTAAAAGCGTTCTTTAATTTGAGCGATTTAGTGGGCAGCTTCAGAGAATGAATTTTGTGTTACATATACGCGCGCATCTTAAAATTTCGCTCTCATTATTTTTTTCATAACGCGTCTAAAGAAGTACAACTTCAAAAATAATTGCGTAATAGTCAACTTAACTTTTCTCTGCATCAATATGAAGATACGATTTATATCAATGATAAAAAAAAAAATATAAAAAAAAAAAGAACTTTAGAGTTCTCATAAGTAAAATGGAATGAAAAAATATTAGACTAATTAAAAGTCTATCAACTTATTACGATATTATAATGTAGTTACAATTATTATTTTTGGAGTCAACCAAAGTAGGTTTGTAACTACCTACATAATGTTCACACTACAAAGTTATATGAGATGTGCTTTAATTAAGTATTGGTATTTTATCACAGTATATTGTCATTCATTTAAAAATTAATTAAAGTATTCTTGTATTATTATTGCTAGGTACATACAATATTGTATTGATTCCTTGCGTATGATTATATGAAATGCGTATTAAATCTAGCATGATAGATAGCCGCAAAATATTATAAAAACATATTTATAGAAGGAATTGTTGAACAGGTAGTAGATTTAGGTAGTAGGTGTATACTAATGAAAGAAAGTTTAGCCAAAGAAATGAATGGTTCTGACATCACGAGTTATGATGTTCAAAATCTTAGAGGATTTGGAATAATAATGTAAAGACTTTAGGCACCGTTATAGGAACAATCGTTATCGCTGATGCTACTTGTCCCGTCGAGGTAGAAATAACGATAAATTTTGCAGGATCTCTTTATATTCAAGCATCTTTTCGTGACTCATAACAAATATTTAATGTAACCCGACTTGTATGGTTTTAGTGATAGTAAGAGATACATAGTGATTTTTAATCTTAGCCATAATGATTTGACATTTAAAAAAGGGTATCTTTAGCTCGTGGTTAATATAATGAAATAAACGAATCTTATGTTGAATGTACCACAATGGATGATCAACCGTTTAAGCCTTTAGTTCTGTAGGATATTAATATCGGAACACGGTTAAGTAAAACAGAACTTGAAAGTTTAGAAAAATTGTTAGTTAATTATAGAGATTGTTTTGCATTGGATTTATCCGGATTAGGTAAGACAAATATAGCAGAATTAACTATTAAACTTAAAGTTAAAAATCTCATTAAAAAAATATGGAACATTTGTCAATTATAGTAGATCTGTTCAAAAAAAAAGAAAAAAAAAAAAAAAAAAAAAAAAAAAAGAATGGTCAAAACCGGCTATGTGCGTTGAATAGAAAGACATTAAAAAATAAATATCTTCTACCCCGTATCGAGGATAAACTAGACTGTTTAGGCGGCAACAAATATTATAGTAGCTTAGATCTTGCTTTGGGCTACTATGAAATACCCGTGGAAAAAAGAAAAGTGAGCATTTAATTGCTTTCGTCACTCCTGACGATCTTTAGGAATACAGTAAAAACGCGATATTAACCTAGAAGCTTAAGAAATGTGCTTTCTTTCAAGAAAAATTAAGTATTTAGGATATGAAATTTGCAGCGCGGTTATTAGACCCGGAATTCTAACAATATAGGCGGTAAGGTTATCCCCAGAACCGAAAAATATTCACGAAATTCGGCAATTTGTAGGCCTTGCCAGTTATTTCCGCAAATTTGTACACAATTTTTCAAGAATGAGCCGTGGTGATTCGGACCTGAACAACTTAAAGCTTTTAACGAACTCAAAGACAAGTTAGTAGTAAAACCCGTTCTTGCTCTTTTTGCGAACCTGGTGCTCATTTGGAGCTACACACAAATGCAAGCAAATTGGGGATAGGTGCAATTTGTCTTCATTGAGGTAAAGGTGTTCAACCCGTTGCTTATTATATTATACAAACCTTGCCAGAGGAACAAAAATTTATTTCTTACGATTTAGAAACTCTTGCATTCGTAACGGCCCTAAATAGATTTCGCGCGGATCTATTAGGCGTTTCATTTAAACTTGTTACCGATTGCAATGCCATTAAGTGTACAATGACTAAGGAGGATTTAGTTCCTAGAGTAGCTAAGTGATGATTTTTCTATTGGTGCCGTGCAGGTTCAAAGTTGAGCCGTAGACGTTCTAAGTAGAAATCCGATTCAAGAGATACTTATAGCCTCGATCGATGAAGACAAACTCTTCATATTAATGTAGGTAATATTGATATAGCTGCTAAAAAGGGGTTTGAAACTGTACAGCCGATGGACACCGGATTACAACGAATTACTAATATTTTGAAAGACCAATATAATAGAAGTAAAGAAAAATTTTACAGTAAAAAAAAAAAAAAACAAATTATATAATATTCTGAAAAATTCAATCAGTGTCCGACTGCTGTGGATTGTGCCAAGTAAGTCAGGTGGCAAATCCTTAAAAGCAACATAAGAAGACATTTTAGTTACAAAAAAAAAAAGTATGACAGATAACGAGATGTTTGTTGAGTTAAGGGAATGTGCCAGTTCATCAAAAGATATTTATTTATTTATAAACTCTTTATTGTACACTAAGAAATAATGAACAAAACAATACACAAATAGAATGAAGTACAATTGGCGGTCTTATCGCTCAAGGCGATCTTTTAGAGACAACCATAAGATGGACATAGACAAGTGATAGAAGGGAGGGTTGTTGATGTGTATAAAACAATAATTAATAAGAAAAATAAATAAATATGTATATATTTAATTAATTTACATTGCCCAAATACAAATACATACAAAACATGTATACAAACATACATATATACATACAAACATACAAAATATACATATACATAAGAATAAGCGGTCGAAGCATTATTTTTTTCCAAATGACTGAGAGGAGTAATGATCTTTCACAAGTCTTTTGAATTGTAAGTCATGTTTGCAATGTGCGCATAACAAAGTACTAAGTGGCCCAAAGGAAAGGGATGTTGTACCCTATACCGAAGCCTAGCAAATCATTTGAGGTTTTACACGCAGATCACTGTGGGCCTACACTGTGGCACTAACTCAACGTAATGATCCCTAACTAAGTTTATTTTTATAAAACCCGTTCAAAAATTGTAATATCTTTAACGAATACTTTTCGCTTTTTGGAGTGCCACGGCGATTAATTACTGATCGAGGCACTGGGTTCACGAGTAAATAATTTAGAATGTGAAAGAACATGGAATTTGCTACATTTTAAACGCGGTTGCCACACCAAATGGGCAAATAGGACGATATAATTGATCTATTTTAGATGATCTTAAGGCGACTTATAACGATCGTCCAGATAACAAATGGGATGTAGTAATCCCGAAAATCCAATGGGGTTTAAATAATACCGTGAATATGGCGACGGGTAAGACGCCTGTCAAATTATTATTACTACTATTATTGACGAATTATTAATATAATAATACTACAGGCACTTCCGATGGTGCATTGAATTCTATTGTGTCCGATGCTCTTAGTCCAGAAAATCAGGAATCTCTTAGAACTAAAATTAGTAAAAAATTGTAATAGAACAGGAAAAACGAAAGGCAAGATTCGATAAAACGCATAAATACGCTCATCAGTGTAATATCGGTGATATAGTACTTGTTGAAAGAGAATTTAAGTGCTACTATTATACCAGGTCAATCTAAAAGTTAATGCCTAAATGTTCTGGGCCTTACAGAATAGTAAAAATTATTGGAAACGATAAGTATGAAATCGAAGACACTCCTATTGCAATGAAACCGAGTAGGCCTACTTATAAAGCTGTGGTTGCAGTAGACAAAATTTATTCCTGGTTAGCATTTACCAATGATGACCTTGTATCTAGTGACTCTGAAGAAAATACCTAGCTTTTTATGATAAATTATTGTAATATGTGTAGTTTCTTATATTGATATTAGCGTGTGAAATGATTATATTGTAATATTTATTATAATTAGCCCTTTGTGGCGTTACTAGCCCTGTGTGGCGTTACTAGCCCTGTGTGGCGTTACTAGCCCTGTGTGGCGTTACTAGCCCTGTGTGGCGTTACTAGCCCTGTGTGGCGTTACTAGCCCTGTGTGGCGTTACTAGCCCTGAGTGGCGTTATTAGCCTCTTGTGGCGTTACTAGCCCTGCGTGGCGTTTACTAGCCCTGCGTGGCGTTTACTAACCCTGCGTGGCATTAACTAGCCCTGCGTGGCGTTTACTAGCCTAGCCCTGCGTGGCGTTTACTAGCCCTGCGTGGCGCTTACTAGCCCTGCGTGGCGTTTACTAGCCCTGCGTGGCGTTTACTAGCCCTGTGTGGCGCTTACTAGCCCTGCGTGGCGCTTACTAGCCCTGCGTGGCGTTTACTAGCCCTGCGTGGCGTTTACTAGCCCTGCGTGGCGCTTACTAGCCCTGCGTGGCGCTTACTAGCCCTGCGTGGCGCTTACTAGCCCTGCGTGGCGCTTACTAGCCCTGCGTGGCGTTTACTAGCCCTGCGTGGCGTTTACTAGCCCTGCGTGGCGTTTACTAGCCCTGCGTGGCGCTTACTAGCCCTGCGTGGCGTTTACTAGCCCTGCGTGGCGTTTACTAGCCCTGCGTGGCGCTTACTAGCCCTGCGTGGCGTTTACTAGCCCTGCGTGGCGTTTACTAGCCCTGCGTGGCGCTTACTAGCCCTGCGTGGCGTTTACTAGCCCTGCGTGGCGCGTACTAGCCCTGCGTGGCGTTTACTAGCCCTGCGTGGCGCTTACTAGCCCTGCGTGGCGTTTACTAGCCCTACGTGGCGTTAATAACCCTGTGTAATGATATCATCACGTATAAGTATATATATAATATTTGAATGTAATAATCTATTATGTTTAATGCACTCGGGGACGAGTGCTTGATCAGAATGGCCGAATGTTAGCTAATTACAATAATATTTGTTAAAATAGATATTAATTTTCAATAGTTTATGATATTTTGAAATACTCAAATAATAATAATTATTAACAATTTGTACAAATACAGTATTGGCAAAATAATTATAAATACAGACAGTCTATTGACTTTGACTATGGCGCCACTTGTTTTCGGGCGAGCTAACATTATAAAGTACTTACCGTCCTCGAGGCATTGGTGGTCGAGCCTCGCACGTAGAAACAGCACTTTTATAATATTTTGTGAGTTAAAAGTTTATCAGTGAGTGTAGTGGTGTGATCTATTAAAAGTGTGTATCGACAGAGTGTTTTATTTTACACATAGATATTTAATATTATTACATCTATTCTTTTCTGTAAATTTAAAACTAGTGCATGTATATGCGTTAATATTATTTTATGTATCATCATCATCATGATGATTATGTATACCACAAGTTTATTTACACCTACGCTTTTCATCTCTGCTCTACCAGGTTTGATTGAGAGAAAATGCCTCATGGATTAAATCCACCTTTACATTTTGTATGTACTCGTATAGAGTGTGAAGAAATAAATAAAACCGTTGTTAATAGTTTATCTTTTGTTTTTTTTTGTAAACATCAAAATTTGTAATAGTTTGTATAATGACAGCATTACCATCCTAGATCTTTTATGAGTAGCGTACTCGTAAGTATCTTAGTTGTATGGCATAGTTGTCTGTTGTGTCAACCTCGATTGATATAATATAAAATATGTAATAAAGCGAAATATTTTATTTCAAAAGTTCAAATGAAAAATTCCCGTCAAGTCCAGAGCTATAAGTTATGTTAAAAATTGCATTTAAGTGGTTTACTCAATGGTTCTCCCGGTGGATACTCAGCCGGGGGTCGTAGCCACCAACAATGCACTAAATACGTCCGCAGCAACCGTATCGCGTAATATTTGCGGTCCGACATCGAACGCTGTGACGTTAATTTTATTTTACGATGAACATTCAACGATTTCACGGTATAATTTGTTGGCGGTATTTTTCAAATTGTGTTCCCGACCGTTCGCCGTATTTTTGAATAAATGCTTACAGCATTGCGTAATCTAAATGTGGTGTGTATGGTAATATGAAAAGTATCGTAGATTTTTTCAATTTTATGCTTTTGTTTTCAAGAAAGTGAAGTGCTGCTATAAATATTTAAAACTAATATCATCTCCACAGAATAGTAAACGTCTCCTCTCGGTTATATCAGTCAAAGTAAAGGAAATAAAAAATTCTAACACTGCTACCTTAATGTCATTAAAGATTTACATCTAGAATACGTTTACATGTATGTTAAACATTAAGGTGACATCAACGGCGAAATTCAGCCAAAATGAAGAAAAAAAAAAAAAAACGCTTTTTCCACAAAATCTTCCTAGCACTGAGTACACAAAAACACGTTTCCACTAACAAAACCCGGTCCGCAAATAAGTAAAAATATGGAAAGTTAACAAAATTTCCGGTAACAAGGCGGACCTCAGTCCGTAACAAAGAATAACAGGACAAAAGGCTGGCGCGGAGTCCCTCCTGATTGTTTTACATCGGAGGGATGAGGCAAACAGTCGCCCTCCTTACGTAGGTAGTTCGACACACTTTAGAGGCGAGGAATTGCAAATCACATTGTTTCGGATGTTCCCGCTTGCCAACTAACCAGATCCCACTCACATCGTTGGTTTCGTGAGGTTTGTTTGGATTGTCAGCCCTTTAGGGTCCAAGGTTATGTGAAGGTGACGTTGAGTTGCTTAAAATATTAGAAAAATGTTATAATACTTACCTACTTATGGCCGCACTTGAATTTGCCAATCAGAAAAAAATATTGATCAATGTCGATTTTGATAATTATTCAAGATATTTTTGGAAAATGGAAAGTATCATATAACTGTCTCCTCTCTAATTAAAATTAATCATCTTTGGTTCAGTTCCTTGTATATGACAGCATGATAAAGACACCGATAAATAAACAATCTTACATTTACAATACTTCACGCCTGCATTCTTGCGAAGAGATTAATTTACATACTTGAGAAATTCCTTGTTGCCATTCCAAGTATATGTACGATATACTGTTTTTGTAGCTGTATTAATGATCGTTGTGAGATAGAAAGGTTCCGGCTCGATTTAGTAGTAACACGGAAAATTGAACCCCAAGAATGGCGTCAGAGTCCCTCCTTATTACATTGGAGTTAAAACAGCGTATCTTGGGACTAATCCAAGTTGTAGATACACAGCACGGTAGGCAGCGGCTGGGTTGTGCCCCTGGCATTACTTTAGTCCATGGGCGGCGGTAACCGCTTACCATCAGGCGGACCGCTTGCTCGTCTGCCTACTGAGGCAATAAAAAAAAAAAAAAAAAAAACAGCAATCTCAACAGATACATCTGTGCCTCAACTTTGGTTATTTGAACGTGAATTTACTAATAATAAATACACCCAACAGTCACACACATACATACATAGTTCTGACCCCACATTATGATACGAGTTTTGTGTAGTGGGTATCAGAAACTACGAGAGACTTTTCGGTCTCACAAACACCCAGACCCGAATCAAATATTTGCGGATCACACAAACATTTGTCTCGATGCGGGGATCGAACCCGCGGCATCTCGTTTCGCAAGCTGGTATCTAGCCAACTGCGGCACGGGGCTGTCAACTAATCAATCAATCTAATAAGCTTATCAGGGCTATCACTAATGCGATATCATCATCAGCCCAAATACGTCCCACTGCTGGGCACGGGCCTCCTCTATAACTGAGAGGGTTTAGGCCTTAGTCCACCACGCTGGCCTAGTGCGGCTTGGCGGACTACACACCTAAGAAATTTCTACGAACTTTTAGGTGTGCAGGTTTCATCACGATGTTTTCCTTCACCGTTAAAGCAAGTGATAATTAGTTGTGAATACACACATAACTTCGAAAAGTCAGAGGTGTGCCTGGGGTTTGAACCTGCGACCGTCGAAATTCTCGACCGCGCGCCTAAACCTCGAAGCCATCACTGCTTTTTTTAATGCGATATACATAAGTATAAATAAAAAAGACATAGTATACCTACTCAACAAATAAATATAGCTTTACAATGAATCGTTAATTGATTATACCAAAGAGGTGAGTGATCCACTCAATTGTAGTGGCGCTCTTGTGTTCGTGATAGGGCTTCGTCGATAGTTCCATATATTTTTCGATATTCATACGAGACTAGCTGTGCCCGCGACTTCGTCCGCGCGGAAAATTAATTTTTAATAAGAAAATTATAAACTAAAAGTAGCCTAAGTTACTCCTTATTACATTACGCGCGGACGAAGTCGCGAGCACAGCTAGGATACATATATATTCATATATACATGTAGTAAAAAGTGGTTATTTCAATATTACAAACAGACACTCCAATTTTATATATATGTACCTACGTAGCCTAAGTTAATCCTTATTACATCAGCTATCTGCCAGTGAAAGTCCCGTTAAAATCGGTCCACCCGTTTCAGAGATTAGCGGGAACAAACAGACAGACAGACAAAAATTGTAAAAAACCTTATTTTGGTATATGTACCGTGTATACATCCATTTACATTTATTAAAAAGCGGTTATTTCAATATTACAAACAGACACTCCAATTTTATTTATTTGTATAGATGTATAGATAAATAAATGTTTTGCAGTGACAGCCCCGTGGCGCAGTAGGCTAGATACCAGCTTGCGAAACGAGAGGCCGCGGGTTCGATCCCCGCACCGAGACAAATGTTTGTGTGATCCACAAGTATTTGTTTCGGGTCTGGGTGTTTGTGAGACCGAAAAGTCTCTCGTAGTTTCTGATACCCACGACACAAGACTTGTATCTTAATGTGGGGTCAGAACTATGTATGTGACTGTTGGGTGTATTTATTTATTTATTTATGAGTGGTTCACTTGATGAATACGGAAGGTGTTCATCATCCATTCCGTGGTTCTATGTGTGTAAGTTACAAAAACAGATATCCTTCATGTATGCTTTATATGTAAATTAGTATCTAGCATTACGTCAGTGTGGTAGGTCAAGCCAAAATACGTTCATAAAAAAAAATTGAAACCCCCACTTTCTAAGAAAAAAGAGATTATTTGAAATTTATTTGTAGACTGAGGTGGGGGGCTGTCTTCAGTATAAGGAATCGGTTTAGTTACAGATTCAACATCAGGATATGTAATTTTACTTCTTGTTTTATAAGAATATCCCTTCAGTTTCCTTTAACAAAAATAGCAATCATTCTCATGATCTTTTGTTCCCTCCAAATTACAGGTTTAGAAAAAGGCATTAATCGGTGGGTACCATCAAACCACCCTCTCAAATAACATACATTTCCTAAACAAAAAAAACTTGGTGTCCAAAGTTGATTTCTCAGAAATCTTGAAACCAAAATACAAATTGTAAATGTTATATAGTAACGGCGTAGGACGTTTTCGATTGGAACTTGAATTAAACTCCCCACAAACAAAATAGAAGAGATCCGATGAATTGAAACACTTTCGATTCATAATGCAAACTATATACATATGTATTTACTATTTAGTACACTTCTTCAAAACCGAAACGTATTCAAATTGACAAAAAAAGTGTGTGTGTGTGTGTGTACTTATGTACACGCGTTAGAAGTTATACTTCATACATAAATATATATTTTCTTAAATAATAAAATAATATATTATAATTTTTTTTTATATTTATACATAAAATTTGTTAATATACCAGAAATAAAACAAAACGAAAAAAAAATATTTTTTTTTAGATAATAATGTAATAATTAATTAACGATGTAAATAAATGATACATACCGACAATTAACCTCAAATCTATAAATGCACTCAAAACAGTTTATTCAAATTAGTTTTATCACTAATCCTTACTAATATTATAAATGCGATTGTAACTCTGTCTGTCTGTCTGTCTGTCTGTCTCGCTTTCCTGCTAAAACTACTGAACCGATTTAAATGAAATTTGGTACACAGATAGGTTGGAGCCTGGGAAAAAACATAGGATACTTTTTATCCCGGAAAATGTAGTATTCCCGTGGGAATGGGAATAAGTAGCTCTGTCAATATTCTGCTTTTACGCCTAAACCATTTGACCGATATGAATGAATTATTTTACAGACATAAATGTGATCCTATAAAGTAACATAAAATACATTTTATCCCGGGAATATGTAGGGTTCCCGAGGGATGAGCATATAATGCAATGCGAAAGTAACTGCCTGTGTTATGCTTTCTCGCCTAAATCATTTGACCGATTTCGATGATTTTTAGTATGGGAGTAGATGGAACTCACCAAAGCAACATAGGATACTTTTTATCCCGGAAAATGTAGTATTCCCGTGGAAATGGGTATAAGTAGCTCTGTCAATATTCTGCTTTTACGCCTAAACCGTTTGACCGACGTGAATGAATTTTGGTATGGATATAAATGGGACCCTATGAAGTAACATAGACTATATTTTATCCCGGGAGTATGTAGGGTTCCCGTGGGATGCGCATATATTGTAATGCGAATGTAACGCTGCCTGTGTTATACTTTCTGGCCTAAACCATTGGACTGATTTAGGTGATTTTTAATATGGGGCTAGATAGGACCCACCGACGCAACATAGGATATTTTTTATCCCGGAAAATGTAGTATTCCCGTGGGAATGGGCTTTCACGCCTATACTATTCACCCGATTTATATGATTTTTTGTTTGAATACAAATGGGACACTATAAAGTAACATAAGCTACATTTTATCCCGGGAATATGTAGGGTTCCCGTGGGATAAGCATATATTGTAATGCGAATGTAACGCTGCCTGTGTTATACTTTCTGGCCTAAACCATTTGACTGATTTAGATGATTTTTAGTATGGGACTAGATAGGACCCACCGACGCAACGTAGAATATTATTTATCCCGGAAAATGTAGTATTCCCGTGAGAATTGTCTATCACGCCTATACTATTCGCCCGATTTATATGATTTTTGGTTTGAATACAAATGGGACACTATGAAGTAACATAATCTACATTTTATCCCGGGAATATGTAGGGTTCCCGTGGGATGAGCATATATTGTAATGCGAAAGTAACACTGCCTGTGTTATGCTTTCACGCCTAAACCATTTGTCTGATTTGAATGAATTTTGGTATGGACAAAAATGAGACCTTTAAGGGACATAGGCTATTTTTTTAAATAATTCAATAAGTGCCATTTCGGGCACTTAGAAGACGATAGGTGGCATTAGACCATTTAAGATTCTAAGGATTCATTAAGTTACGTTGAATATAGTTAAGTGCGGTTAAGTGTCATAAGGTGGTCTTAAGTTTACTTAGGTGACGTTAAACGCACTTAGGTTACTTACTTGCCATTATTAGATTGGTATTGCTACTGGGTGGTTTTAAGTTCTCTTATGTGATATGTGATTTTGAAGAGTTTACCCATAAGTAACTTTAAGGAAGATTATGTGCGGTTATGTACAATTAAGTGACGATAAGTTTTATTGGTGTATGTTAAGTGACGTTAGGTGCTATTGGTGGATGGTGAGTGACATCAGGTGCCATTATCGGATGAATCAGATTCCATTAGTCGAATCCATAAGGCTACAAGTGCCGTTATTGGAAATCACGCGACGACAGGTGCCATAATTGGCACTTATGGCAATTTTAGAAGAATTTTAGTGGAACTTAAGGAATAGAAGAGCTATTTTTCCGTTTTATGAATTTAGGTGCCATTTTTGGAACTGAAATTGCGAAAGGCACCATTATTTGAAGTAAGAATCCTGGATGACTTGAATTCACGTTAAATGCCATTTAGCACTGTGGACTGTGGAGTAGTGGTGACTGGTACCGGTACAGTAAAATGTTATCATGTGCATTTTTATGGGGCTCGGTGTCATTATGCGATGTTAAGTGTCATTATACGCACCTAGATGACATTAGATACATTTTCGCGATAAATTTATGAGACGATCTGAGGTTATGAAAAATGTCATAATGTCACTTGAGACGATTCTCAAAAATAGAAATGACCTCCGGTGGTGAACTACTGCAACAATTAGCGTAATTTTTGATTTATAGTTTCACTTAGTTAGTTTCTGCACCCAACCCTGAAGTCTACGCAGACGGAGTCGCGGGCAAAAGCTAGTATTCAATATATTGTTAGAATACATAAGGATAGTGGAAGAGTAACTCTATACAGGCCGGTGCCGAGTGTTGGCGGACCTCTTTTGGTTGCGCTCCTTCCGTCGCGTCAGTCTGACACAATTGTCATTGGTTAGGATTAGGATAATTTGTCATGCTGTTAGTTTTTGCTCTTTTATTGTAAATGGTAATCTGGATTATTTAGCGTTAGTTTTGTGTCGGAATCGATGAATGTTAATGTTATTTTGATACTGAGTAAATGTAATAATTGAAATTGTAAAAACGTGTAAAGTATTTTCCTTTTAAAAAACTCACTTCTGATCGAATTTCCTTAGAATATATATATATATATATTGTCAGAAATAAGTTGGTGTGGGTGGCAACACTGCATTGGCGAATATAGAGCAAGCGCGGGAAAACGACACAGATCGTATATTTTCTTGATCGGCCTGAAAGTTTTTACGCGTCTTATTATTTGGTTACTATAGTTACGGCATCAGGTCAAATAACAGTCGTTTTAAAAGATTTGAATAATTAAATTTTAGTTTCTAACAATATAGATATACTAATAAATAAATAAAATAATCAAAACTACTTAAAATTAAAAAAATATGTCAATCCCTTTTTATTACTGTCACTATTCTACATTCTTAAAATTTAAAACAAACTTTTTCTGAATAACTTTTTGGTGTCGGTGTGCGCGCGCATCGTAAAAAATCACTCTCATCATTTTTCCCTAACGCGCCAAAAGAAGTATAACTTCAAAAACTTCACAATTTAAACAACAACACTTTGGAATAAACACCAGAAACTGCACGTCGTCGTAGCAATACTCGTATTACGTAATGGTACTTGTTAAAGTAATATTAAAAAAATAAACATCAATGAACGAACAATAACGAGTTGAAAATATACAGGTTTAAGGATATATCGTGTACTACCAACAACAATATTGTCTTTCTAAGTAAGACCAGCTGTTGCAATACTCTTTTTCGATGTACCCTCACAAAATTAAGCCAAATATATCATACATATATGTAATTGTACATATTTAGATATTTCGATGTAATACATTTTTTTTATTATTTTTCCGTTAATATTTATACATAAAAGATATCGAAAAAGTACAATTGGATTAACGGCAAAAAGTCATGTTGACCAGTGTTATTTATGCTAATAAATGAGTAGTCTGAACGACTATTCCATATTTAAACTTCGCTTATTGTTCAAAGTGTTTTTGTGTTTTTTTTATGAATAAATTTTGAGATATAACTCGGAGTCTTTAAATGGGCTCGTCCAGGTCAAGTGCACTTCTGCCCATCCCTATGCGTGTGTATGTAAGTGTGTCTTTAGTAACAATATTCCGGGTGTATTGTCGAATGCGAGATCTGTTTTGCCATAGATATTCTTGTCACGAGATCTATCATGAGCATCTCTCGAAATCATGATTGCCTACTTGAAGTTCCTCAGTCGCAAACACTGCGTTTGATTTGCGGTCACGAGTAATAACGTGACAACTATACCTAACGATATTAGACTAATTTTGCTTCCTCGGTTGACGGTTTTGCTTGCTTTAGTCTGATCGCCTACGCCGAATTTGGGGGGGAGAAAGAATGGCAGAGTTCATAAAATAAAATAGAAACTTAGTAGGATTAATGAGATAGTTTAGAAAGGCCTAATTATTCAATGTAATATGCGATGCACTGACCGTCTCAGTTCGAATTACACAGTTGGGCAAAGAATTATTGGGGCTTTTCTAATGATAGCTCCTGCTGGCTTACACCAGATATAAGGTGGCAAAAGATGTTGATTGATGCCCCGTGGCGCAGTTGATTAGACATCAGCTTGCGAAACGGGAGGCCGCGGGTTCGATCCCCGCACCGAGACAAATGTTTGTGTGATCCTCAAATATTTGTTTCGAGTCTGGGTGTTTGTGAGACCAAAAAGTCTCTCGTAGTCCTTGATACCCACGACACAGGACTTGTATCCTAGTGTGGGGTCAGAATTATGTATGTGACTGTTGGGTGTATTTATTTATTATTTATCTCCTCCGACATATTCTGAGATATAAGCGTAAAAGAATATGTATATCCATGACGTAGTAATAAGTTTGAAATGTGACCCATTTGTCTTTCTCGTAAAATAATACATTCTAACATAACCACAAAAAATCCATTACTAAAACACCTTCTGTAAATACTACATCGGTAAATAAACAAGCAAATACACTTCATTTTATTAGGGACAGCGATAATGCCGCAAAACTTCATTGCCAAGACCCGAGCCGATACGGCGGATAATAAAAATCGGAAAGGAAAACACTGCTCCCTCCAGGAAAACTGAACTTTATTTGGGCAACGTGATTACCTCCGTATAGACAAGGCAAGGTAAATATTTAATTGAGTAAGCGGGGCTAATCTCACAAGGCGTTTTGGATCCCTCAGGGGGGGGGGGGGGTGCAGGGGCCGAGGGACGGGGTATTTACAGAGGCGCGAGGACAGCTACGTGGGTGGAAAAATTGTATTAAAATATTAAGAGGGTAAAGTGCCGGGAATGTGGTTGGGTTGCCGACCTAATATGCTCGTTGTGTGGGAGTGCGGGAGCGAGTGCTCTGAATGTGTGGGTGTCAAATACTGTCTGAGCGGAGATTTGAGCTAATTTTAGATGAGCTAATTTTAGATATACAAGACTCCTTTTTACATACATAAACTCACGCCTGTATTCCCCGAAGGGGTAGGCAGAGGTGCATTTCTGCACCCACATTTCGCCAAGTATGTATCAGTCCCACGTAATAGGTTGCGAGCCTAATGCCGTTTTTCGGGCACAATTCCAGACTCCGTGCTGCTACTGAGAATTTCCTAATGGAAAAACCCAATAACACGCCCGACCCGGGAATCGAACCCAGGACCTCTAGATCGCTCGGCACATACTTGTACCGCGAGACCACGAGGCAGTCAGGCAGTTTTTTGTAAGTATATTTTTATATCTCTGGACCTATATGGTGATATAGAAAAGATATAGGATCCGAAAGGTGTTACATACGCACAGTTCTGATGACTCATAAAAAGACACTGGCAGAGTATAAATTTTTGTTAAGAGAAGAATAGTTGACATTTAAGTTAATAAGATATTAGGTTTGCAAGGGACTATTGAAATTAATAAAATATATATAAAAGGTTTATAGTGAATTATAATCCTATCCTAGATGAGGAAAATAAAACTTAACATTTATATTAAGTAGGATGAAGTGAAGTGGATCCCACAGAAGAGCACTTTTATATCATTGCATTCAAGCCTGAGCTGTATTTTAAAATAAAAACATAAAATCGTGCAACTCACTGTCCCAGTGCACACCGCACGTCAAAAACAACTGAAATGCACATATGGCGCAACCTCAAAACGCATTAAAGTCGCCTGATGACGTCACCGGCCGCCATTTTGCAACTAACCGCATAAAGCAATACAAAATGTAGAACGCACGCGTGGTTATTAATTTCGAATTGGTATTATTGCGATGGATGTTTGTATACATACTGGTGGCAAAGTACTTGTACCTGCTTGGATTATTAGAGCTGTAATTAATATACGAGTATAACGTAGTGCGGCCTCGAAGGTTAGACGCGCAGGTGAGACGACACACACCTCTGACTTTTCGAAATTATGTGTGTATTCACAATGAATTATCACGTACTTTAACGGTTAAGGAAAACATCGCGAGGAAACCTGCACATCTAAAAGATCTTAGGAATTTCTTAGGTGTGTAGTCCGCCAACCCGCACTAGGCCAGCGTGGTGGACTAAATCCTAAACCCTCTCAGTTGTAGAGAAGATATTTCTACTTTCGTTTTCTTTTGTTCTAAAATAGGGCCTAATGTACTTAAAATAAAATTTACTCATAGATGTTAATACTGAGAGGGTTCACTTCTCAGTTGTAGAGAAGGCCCGAGCCCAGCAGTGGGACGTATATGGGCTGATGATGATTTGGGGTTACGTCAAACATGATGATATCTTTTAAACTGATGTGATTCCAAAATTCACCTTTTTATCATTGGTGTTAAAATAATCACCATCCGTTTAAATCCAGTACGGAGTGAATAGCCAATGCTCTAGCCAACAAGCCTATAAAATCCCCAGTAAAGCTTTGCTATCGTCGAAACGCTCTGTGGAATTGCTATTGCTGCTGTTTAACTCGCAATCTGCATCGGCCTGTTTAGCGCTCTTAATCATCAGCTGAAATTGAACGGCACGCCATAGTTTTAGGTTTGTTTTGTTTGGTGACACCATTTTGATTTTTGAAAAGGAAAATAATGATTGCTGCATAATAGTAACACGACATTTAACTGACTTTTGGTCTCGAGGCACAAATATGTACCGTGCGATAATATATGCACAAATATCCTGGGTTCGATTCCCGGGTCGTGCAAAGTGTTATTGGGTTTTTTTATTAGGAAATTCTCAGCAGCACGGAGTCTGGAAATGTGCCCGAAAAACGGTAATAGGCTCGCCCCCTATTACGTGGGACTGATACATATCTGTTGAAATGTGGGTGCAGAAATGCACCTCTGCCTACCCCTTCGGGGAATATAGGCGTGAGGTTATGTATGTCTGTATGTATGGATGAGATTTATATGATGGTAAGTTAATGCACACAAACACGCTTTCACTTGTATGTTCCTGAAGGGGTACTAATGTAGTCCAAAACACAGATACACATAGAAATAGTTTCCAGGATTATTAAAGATTATTTTAAGGCTTAAGGCATAGAAACTACATTTATAGCAAGACATTTTTTTCACATTACGATTATCTCTGATCTATCCACATAATGCCAATTTGCATTACAAAGTATGGTAATATGCAATACGCTATGCACTTGAGTCTTTACGGAAGGTTTTACAACTCAAGTAATCGCTATCCGCGTTGATGTCGGATTTCTTAATAAATTCAGTAAAGTACTCAATCAAGTGCGGGAGTTTGACAATGGCGTACTTGTGCGTTTGTCTCAACAGATTAACACATTAACTATTTACGTATCCGAGCTCACATGAAAGGCTTTGCGACAGTACTGGTGTTTCTCAAGGGCATATCCACAAGGCGAGATACATGCGTCTGTGACACGCCTTGTACCACTAGCAATTCATAGATTGTCTGTACTGCTTTGTGTGTGCTTAAGCATGTTCATTCGTCAACATGGATTTCTGAGTTGAGACTAGGAATGTGCTGCGTTTGTGGGTAAATCCCCAAGATTCTATAATTTTAACGGGGTAAATGTTATCCAATGTGATGATCAAGGTAAATATTTGGGCGTCAATAAATCTTAGTCCATTTCCGCGTTTTTGCACGATTGGGTTATTGCCTTATGTTATGCTAGTGGTTAAATTGCTTAATTTTGTTATACCTCACGTGTAGGTTCTTTATGTGATGACATTAAAAGTCGTCTGATTGAATATTAGCAGGATACGGTTCCTGAGACGAACGATGACCGATTAATTTTCTTATACAAGTCATAAGATTTGTAAGTGATGTATTACTGAGACTTTCGAATAATCAAAGAAATAATTTTATCTAATCAACAAACTAGTTCAAGCCGACTTACGTTAACATTCAAATAAATAATTTAACCAAATACAATATACAGAGTTTCCCAAATTTTAGGTTCCACGGACCCCTGTTAAAGTTTCCAGGTGACAGCGAACTCCTGAAGCTCTAAGTAACTTAATACCCCCCCCTCCCATTATTTTAACCTTAAATCTGACTGACGACTTCAGTCGTGCGCGCACCTCTATATGGGCCGCACGTGCCTGCTAGGCATCAGGTCACTGTTACGTAAATCTTGTCGCGAACCTCCTGCCGTCGAATGGTGAACCCCACTTTGAGAAACCCTGCATTACATTCAAACTTACCTGTGTGTGTGGTTGCGCGTGCGCAGTAAGGTGTGCGCGGACGGCGAGGTGCAATCTCAATGTGAGGTGACCATGGGAGTTGGCGGCGCGGCACGCCCAACGACCACCGTCTGTCACCTCAGCGCGGCGGATGCCCAACGCTTCGTGGGTCCTGGTGTACCGCCCACCGCCTTCTCCATCCCTTACTTCGCGGAGAACGCCACCCGCTGTCTCTCTATACCATCTGCAACAAGAGACAGTTATATTTCATCAGTCTTTTTTTTAAATCCTTATTTATTAAGGTTTTTTATCCAACAAGGATATGTCAACCCTATCATACCTTGTACCTTATTCTACTACATGAACTATGATAAATACTTAACCTTGCTTAAATTAACTAAGCGACAAAAAAAATTGCAACATATGAACTAGGATCACATAAAATGCTTTGTATTTAACGTACATCTAAAATATTTATATTAAATTCAGCAAACATTTCATCAGTCTTTTGTGAAGAAACTTAAGCTAAGGTTTTTAAGGCATATGAATTGCCTCAAGGTACAACTGTTTAGAGGTCGGCTGTAACATAAAAAGTTGCCATTTCATACTTATTTTTATGTAGGTATTTCATACCTAAATATTTGTTGAGGAGAGTGGTGACAAATGGATCTTTGTTTATTTCTTATAATTTCGTATAATTTAAATATCGAGATGGACGGAGCAGGTAACAAAAAATATATATACAAGTCTAAATATTGTAGTTTACAACCCTGTAAAATGTTTATCGTGACAGTTTCAGCTTATTTATCAATAATTGAATTAATCAGAAATTGCTTGTATTCACGCATTAATTTTTGCATACATTTTTTGTTCTGGTGGCGTCAATATGTCAATCGCGAGAAATACCTATATTACGCTACGTCAAGCGCTTCGGAGATTAAAAATGTCGACACCAAACAGATTCACAAATGAATGAAAATTGCAGTTATAGCCATTGTTTGTATCGGGACGTTTTATTGGACCTTTTTAATTATTTAAATAAAAACAATTTGATGTCGATGTAGACGATCCTATCCTTTTGGTGTACAAATAGCAACGTAAAGTGCCACTTTGTGATCCACATGGAGTTGTGTGTGCATTAAACAAACATTTGTCTCGGTGCGGGAATCGAGCCCGCGGCCTCTCGTTTCCAAAGCTGGTGTCTAGCCAACTGCGCCACGGGGCTTTCAATTTTGACAAACGTTCACAAATTGATAGATACATATATAATATTCAAGTGCTGTATTTAAGAAATCCTGTTATTCCCAATACGCGTGTTGGGAGGCCTTTCAATTTTCTTTATTAAAACATATTTACAGCGAGCCCCTGGGATAAAAATAGCGCTGTGCCGGTAGCGCGGTGCGCCGAGGGGATATCTTTCAAGGGCACTTCATGTTCCCTTTGTGGCTGTATAGAGTAGTCCCAGCCTGCGGTTCTGCCCGCATTTTGTTAATTTGAAATGCAAACCAACCAAAGTTCGCGCTGCTTACCATATTTTATCCTCTATTTATTGTACTTGTTGTTTATGCTAATACTTCAGTTGAAGTAAATGTACGAGTAAATAGTCATGTAATAGGACAACAATTTTACTGTATGTTGTTCTACTTCGTAAGACTTGGAAAGCGTCTCCTTTGAGAATAGTAAAGTAGGAAGTGAGATCAATAAGTTTTTTGTCCAATAACCTGTAGGTTACGAGCCAATTTTTTTTTACCAAATCTGATTGGCATTAAAACTGTTGCTTCACGACAGATTTTTGAAAGACAGTTTTTATAACGTAGTTGTGGCAAAAAGCCAGTTTAGCTCATTTAAACATGTAGCTATAGAGGAGCAATAGTCAAAGTCAAAGTCAAAATCACCTTTATTCAAATATACTTTTACAAGTTCTTTTGAATTCAATTAAGTTTATTTTTAAACTATTGTCTATTAATAAAGCGCAAAGCACACCCCTGTAACTCTAACGCCTCGTATTTTTTTTCCTATTGACTCTGATAAGAACAACGCATTCATACCCTCATCTCCTCTTCTATCTACTTATCTTTAGAGAAAAACTCAAATTTCACCTTTGACCTCATCCATAATTTTGTTCGGAATAAAAAGCATCCTACTTTTTCAGCCTTTTTATCATTCCCAAGTAAAAAAGTTCTTATTGATTCAAGGCATATTGAACTCGATATAGCATTGTTGATTACACTTGACGTCGAAGTAAGAGAGACGTCTTCATGGACAGACACGACTCGCGTAGCATTTTATGTAGACGTACTTGAAATATGTAGGGATTTTTCCCGGAAAGTGAACGGCGGATGGTATTATACTGGTAAATTCAATATCACCACGGTAAGCGCTGAGGTAAAATCCAATCGCGGGAGCTTGCTTTCAATCATATTCTAACCTATATAAAAAGTTGCCTGGTGGAATATTTCTAGTCCAGCTTTTACTAAAGATTAAACATTATGTATAAAGATATGTCTGGTTTGTTCATCAAAAGGCGAGTGCCGAGTAGTGTGGAATCGCAAGGTCCCTAGTTTAATTTGCTTTGATTGAAATTTAACAGGCGAAAAGAGAATAGAATAGGTACCTATAAATAAAAAAAAAAATACACCCAACAGTCACATACATAGTTCTGATCCCACACTAAGATACAAGTCTTGTGTCGTGGGTATCAGAAACTAGGAGAGACTTTTTGGTCTCACATACACCCAGACCCGAAACAAATATTTGTGGATCACACAAACATTTGTCTCGGTGCGGGGATCGAACCCGCGGCCTCTCGTTTCGCAAGCTGGTGTCTAGCCAACTACGCCACGGGGCTGTCATAAATAAATAAATGACATATCGTGTTGCTGAGGGAGTTTCTTGCCGTTTCTTCACCACAGCTATAACACGTTTCGAAGCGGCAATAGTTTAAAAAAATATTAAAAAGTGTAAAATAGACGATTCAAAAGAACCTGTAAAAGTCTATTTGAATAAAGATGATTTGATTTGATTTGTAATAAACCTATGCTATTACAAAAAGCAAATGCAAACAGATAAAAATTCTACTAGATCCGACAATTACGTAAAAAAAACTTTTATACCTTAGTTTCAATCGATCGCTTTGGCTTGATTGGCTGCACCAAAACATGACATTCATAACTTTAAATACTATAGTTAGATCATAAATCTTTGTTAGAAATTTATTCTTGTTATTTCACATTCGTCTTATTCAGTAACAGGGATATATGGAGTGAGTGGTACTATTCCGTGGCGCTGGGCGGGTCAGTGCGGCGCGGTGACAGAGGGCTGGGTTGCTAGGCAACGGCACGCCTAACTCACAGTCATTATCACACTAAAACAAAAAGTGTTCTCGCCTCTGTAGAAAATTATTTTTCTATTCCGCACGAATGTCTACTGCAAACTAAAAGCTATTTCGTGAATATATGATATTATAGTCGTAATAGCTTCGAGGTTTATGCGAGCAGTCGAGTAAATATCCATGGTTGCAGGTTCAAACACACACATCTGACTTTTCGAATGTGAGAATTCATAATAAATTATCGCGTACTTTATCAGTGAAGGAAAACATCGCGTGGGAACATGCACGTCTAAAAGTTTTCAGGAATTTCTTAGGTATGTAATCCGCCGACCCGTACTAGGCCAGCGAGGTGGACTAAGGCCTCACCGTTTTCAGTTGTAGAGCAGGCACGTCCCCAGCAGTGGGACGTACATACATGGCCTTATAAATGGTGTTTATATTTAAGCGTGTGATGACTTAATGGGGTAGACCCGGACTAACGAAGTATTATATCGCTTGAGATTTCGAATAAAAGACGTAGATGACTTCCATTTGCACCGATCAGTAAACATGTCGGATTAAATCCTAATTAAGCAATTAGGATTTGATAGAAGTCGTGATGGCTTCGAGGTTTAGGCACGCGGTCGAGAATCTCATACATCATACTCATGCATACACCTCTGACTTTTCGAAGTTATATGTGTATTCACAAAGATATCACGTACTTTAACGGTGAAGGAAAACATCGTGATGAAACCTGCACGCCTAAAAGTTTTTAAGAGTTTCTTAGATGTGTAGTCCGCCAACCCGTACTAGGCCAGCGTGGTGGACTAAGGCCTAAACCCTCTCAGTTGTAGAGGAGGCCCGTGCCCAGTAGTGGGACGTATATGAGCTGATGATGAAGAAGAGTAGGTAAAATTCGTCGTACTGAGAAGAAGCTCAATAACTCAGACCATGCCTTCTTAAACTACTTGTAGCCAACAATTTTATGTAAATAAAAAAAGATAGGTTCAAAATGAATCTCCTAAGGGATTTTTAGGCTTGGAGACATCTAAAGTACTCTCCGAAGTAACTGGTTGGTTTACATTACAGTAAGAAAATATGAATTCCCCACTCAATAAAGAGTTTGTGAAGTCAGTGGTCGTCTTGAGTTGATTCACGTTTTACGTATCGAAGTTATGTAAAATTATATGTATTTAATAAATTCTGGGTGATTGTAAATATAAATGCGATTATAATTACATAGCTTCACGCCTGTATTCTCCGAAGGGGTAGGTAAAGGTGCATTTCTGCACCCACATTTCGCCAGGAATGTGTCCGCCAAGTTGGTTGTCCGCCAACCCGCACTAGGCCAGCGTGGTGGACTAAGGCCTAAACCCTCTCAGCTGTAGAGGAGGCCCGTGCCCAGCAGTGGGACGTATATGGGCTGATGATGATGATGTGTCAGTCCCACGTACTAGACGCACCTTTTCGGGCTTTTTTCGGGCACATTTCTATACCCCGTGCTACTAATGAGGATTTCCTATTGGAAAAAAACAATAAACACTTTGCCCGACATATTTAAACACATTGAATGTATCAAGTTATGCTCGTCCTAAAATATGTAATCACGTTGACCCGTAGAACAGTAACTTCGTTAATCTAGCCTGTAATGATTGGAGTGGGACGTGGAATCAATGAGGCGGCAGTGAGGACAGGGCATTACGGCGCGTCCCGAGGGACTTCACTCAGCGATGTTTGACTGATACCCTCTCGGCCTACGCAAAGGGACTGAGGGTGGTACAAAGGGAGAAAGCATAGCGAGTTGCTTTTATTTATATTAAGTTTAATATTTATAGTACCTGGATGACCGAGCTTTGCTCGGATTTTCTTTTTATAATTGTGTTTTTTGGAAATTATATTTAAGTACGAATTACTAATAAAATGATAAAATATGAATAATGTTACTTAACAACGCCATCTGCTGTTGTGTCGTTAAAGCAATTAGTTGCTCACAAAAAATAGTATTATTATTCGCCAATAGATGTCAGGAAGAGTCATATTTTTCAGTTGAGACTCAAACGCCTCCTTCTTGTTATTTTTCTTCCAAATGACATTTTCTAAAAATGATTCCTAGCTAGATCGATTTATCGCCCCCGAAACCCCCTATATACTAAATTTTATGAAAATCGTTGGAGCCGATTCCGAGATTCCAATTATATATATACAAGAATTGCTCATTTAAAGATATAAGATATTGCGTGAATTTTGCTGTGTTTTATAAATATCTAATGGTTTAGCGAGAAACATTAAATACATGTACATTCGAAGGGGTGGGTAGTAAATTTGTACACCCACGTCTCACCAGCTGTGTCCATCCACGTAAGAGGAAACGAGCCATTGCACTGCTTCAAGTTCAATTCAAACTCCTAGTTACTTTCTAAGAATTTTATAATGTAAAAACCCAGTAAAACGTTCCTCGACCCAAAAAATAAACCCAGGACCCCTTGATCGTACGCCGTCTATTTATGCTGCAGAATCAATTGCAGGCTCGCTAAGGTCTAAGTATTTTTTTGTAAAGACAGTCGCTTACACAAATTAGATATTGATAAGCAAAAAACTGCTCATGCCTTGTGGTTTCGCGGGTCAAGAATGTGCGATGCAATCTAGAGGTCGCGGGTTCGATTCCCGGGTCAGGTAAAAGTGTTATTGGGTTTTCCATTAGGAAATTCTTAATAGCAGCATGGAGTCTGGTAATGTGCCCGAAAAATGGCAATAGGCTTGCTCCCAATTACGTGGACTGATACATACCTGGCGAAATGTGGGTGCAGATATACACCTCTGCCTACCCCTCTGGGGAATACAGGCGTGAGGTTGTGTACCTATATATGTAAGCAAAAAAATCTCAGCCCAGCTTTCAGTCAAGTTTTAATCGATGTGCTGGCGTAGAGATCTACTTGGCCTCATCCGAGGTACCGGATGGCACTTCAATCTTGTTTAAAAAAGTAGACTTTCTCTTTGCGCTATTTACGCGGAAATAAACATGCAATCACCAGTTAAGAGTTAAAAGCTACTAAACGAAGGTCCGATGTCAGATCCTTTGCATTGTTAATAAAATTCAAATGAACCTGCGCGGAGTAGGTATAACGGAGCATTGCTTTAATGTCCAGTTAATCTAACCGGAGTCCCGGAGTCGAGAGGGCGCATTGTTTCCAAACTGCTGAGTGGCTTTCTTTTATTACTTGCGAAGTTTGCGCGACTCGAAGACACCACTTAGGTACTTGCGGGGAATGCGTTAATTTAGCATACACCAGTTTGCAGTTTGCGCGTTCATTTCAAGGATAATGCATGGAAGAAGAAGTTGAAAATACCAAATAGGCATACGTGCTTCTTAAGTGATGTTTAGTCGCATGTTATAAGGATTAAAACATGCTAGTTTATTTTAGTTGACTTTGAATATAGAATTCTTACTGCTTCTATGATGTTACAAATCAAAATTATTAATGACAGCCCTGTGGCGCAGTTGGCTAAACACCAGCTTGTGAAACTAGAGGCCGCGAGTTCGCACCCCACACCGGGACAAATGATTGTGTGATCCACATTTTTCATTTGTTTCGGGTCTGGGTGTTTGTGACACCGAAAAGCTGTCATAATTTCTGATACCCAGTATCTAAGGACAATGTATAATGTAGAAAATGCTGTAAAATGATTTGTCTAAATTGTTGGTGCCTGTCATTGAAGATGAATGTACAGAGGCTGGGACGAGATGTGCTGGAGGCAATGGATAAAAACAAAGCACGAATTTTGGCTTAGCTGTTCATTTGTATCAGCCGGCATAGTTGTTCTGATTTGTGTAATAAGAGTGATAATTTCTGGATACATCATTGCATATGCTATTAAAATCGTTGACTTCGATTTTCAATTTTTTTTTTAAATCTTCTGGGCCTAACGTTATTTTTACCAGAAAATAATGAAGAGCTGCTTAAATGTATTTTACGAAATGAGACTTCACCTAGCACTACATTTAACCTAAGAAATAATTTAGAAGGAAATATGCAATAGTTTTATTAGTTTCAAATCAAATATATACTTGTCGGGTTGGTCATTAGTACGGGACTTCAACTGACAGCGAAACGAAGTGTGCAGATAGCACGCTCGGCAGAGTCTAGCTCACTTCCGTGCGGAGTCGAAGAGTGGGGACGTGAAGCGATGTCGACGAGTGGGAGTGGCAGCTTGAACGTCGTCAATTCTCATCGAACCACCGCGCGGACAACAAGTGCCTAGGAACTGTCTCACGTTTCGTTGTACTTAAATTTGTCAAGTTTTATTGGAAATATAACGTCTGAATGTCTTAAAAGTTTTTCACTCGGCTTATCTTTCCGACATACTTGTTTGATCCGTCATCGTCGTCAATATTCTTTTAGAAAAAAGCAAATCGTTCGTCACTTAGCCCACACAGCACCTTGGGACCGTACATGAGTTACAGCCGTAAACATTTTTAGGATTGGTGATAACTGTTGGTACATAAATAACGCGCCAACACGTCCTTTGGACGTACACATTTCTTAAGATATTTATCGTGATGGATTTGGAGCTTGTATCGAGTTCATCGCTTGTATTTGTCATGTAAGTGTTAGCCTAAATAGTAATATTTAGTAATTATAAATGTATTTCATTATAATAAAATATTACAATATTATATTTTTAAATTATTAAAAGCTTATGCGTACAGACCTTTTACTAATATTATTGTAGTAATAGTAAAATTGCATAATGATTATTTTATTACTTATAAGTATAATTAAAATTGTAAATAACTTTAAGGAGAATATAATCTTGATTAATATAAATTGATTATTGGACTTTGTAAAAATATTTAAAAATAAGACCGTCAATTGATGTGTATAAAAATGGTGTCGCCTGAGCAGTTCGAGCTCAGTCGTTGGAATTGTCAGTTGCAAGAAGGATAAATGTTTAAAAATATAAAAGTTGTTGAATAATATAAAAGTTGAAGATCTACTTGTTTCTCAACGAGTGTTACCCTTTATAAGGCATAAACTCTCTCAGTTGTAGATAAGGCCCGTGCCCAGCAGTGGGACGAAAATGGGCTGATGATGATAATATTTGTCATATAATAATGGACTATTTTTTTGGTGAACGGTACAAACGTGTTCTGTTCTATCATAAGGCCCTGGGTTTAATTCCTGGATCGTTATTGAATTTTCTCATTAAAAATACCTCAGTAGCAGACCGCAGTCTGGAAACTTGTCCGGAAATGGTAATAGACTGACGTGTCTCTTATTACGTGGAATTAAAAACATGACTGTCGAACTGTGAGTGTAGAATATCCTCTGTCTATCTCTCATGTGATATGGACGTGATTTGAAGCATAAGTGTGTTGCACTCAAAATTCCGTGTTTCACTAAATATCTCGGCCGGACCAAATGCTATTAGGGCGAACCGATTATTTTCAATATCTGTGATTGGCCAGTAGGAAATTCTCAGTAACAGCGTGAAGTTTGGCAATGTTCGCATCTACATAATTCGCCTCCTATGACGCCGGACGTGCATGTCCCCACGAAGCAGGCAGTACTTTGTGTGGAGAGTTTTTTCAAACTGAAATTTGTAATACTTTCCAAGGCTAATAAAAAATATTATTATTATGAATGGGTGTAAGAGTATATATATTTACACGTAACTGCATATATGTAGATGTGTGAGTGCCTACATATTTAAACATATTTAAGAGGTTTTTTTACTTATTTTTAAATATCCCAAAAATATTAAGAGCAAAACTGCAGATAATGTTTTTTTGCACTGCCGTGCTCGCATTAAAATGAAATATTATATTTTTATTTTCAGTAAAGGTGAAATATGAATTTAGTAAACATTTTTAAAACGCTCTTTATTTTAATGAACGGTTACGTCGGAGGAATATGATATTATCGTGGAACAGAAATAGTACGTTGGAAGGATATTATTACACTGTAGTACAAAGCTGAATGGAGTCATTGTTGCGAGCCGTACATATCGGAATATCTCAAATAACTAACCTGTTTATAATTTTATAACATGTTATTTCTAGGGACCACTGTGATAACCACGATTTCGTCTTCCTAAAATTTTATTGTAGCGTATTTTTTCGCGACTTGCGCTATTCTAGAAAATTTTTAGATTTTTTATTACAAAATTGAAATCAAGATTTTTTATGAAGTATTTTAAATTTTAATATAAAACAAGAAGATAGAAAATTGACCAATTAAAACACCAGAGAAATCGTCAGTGCGTTACCAGCCTACAAGCATCTAATCAGTAATAATGAAGTAATACTATACACCAAAATATAATAAAGTTTATAATTCGCATGGTTACATCATACCTGTTGTCAACTTAACCACTGAGATAAACTAAACGTAAATCCACGTGGAAGTACCAGGGTACAATGAAGCTGTAGCATAACCTCTGTAATAACAATTGGTCGGGTCGGGGGCGGAAGTGGCGGCGCGGCGAGATACGGCGGATGCGGGGCGGAATGTCGCGAGATTTATACGTTCCGCCCGCCGCGCGAGCACAAAGCGCCGCTGTGTGGCGGAATTTAACAAAAATCTTCGTACATTTTATGTTCAACTAGGGTGTAGCGTGACCTCGTTTTTAAGACAATAAAACCACTATTTGAAATGATCGGAAAGCATTCCTGGAACTTGTGTAGTGTGACGTCAGCAGTATAGGTTACGACATATAACAACACAGACAAGCACTGATGTGATTGGCCAACTTGACAACTGAATTTTGAATACATCTGTTTTGTGGTCGCCTCTTGGTCTCGCGGCACAGGCGCATGCCGTGTGGTCTAGAGTTCCAGTTCGGGCAGGGTTATTGGGTTTTTCCATGATTAATTTCTCTGAAGCAGTATGGAGTCTGAAAGTGTATATGAAATAGGTTCGCCCCTTATTACTAGGAACTTGAATCGGCGAAACCTGGATGCAGAAATGCATCTCTGCCTACCACTTCAGGGACTTAGGCATGAATTTCTTTTAAATTATTCTTGAGCCCGGATGCGAGAATGCTTGCAATTTCTTCCTTCCTCGTTTAAAGCGACATCCTAACTGATATAAAAGAATCGAAAGTAAGTTTGTTAATTGCGATTTCACGCTTAAATCGCTTTAGATGGAATAGCGAGAGGTGGTAGGAGGCGATATTTTTAACACTAATCATAATTATTAACGCAAGAAAAGCCCCTAAAAAAACTACATATGTCACACATTCACATGAAAATTGACAGAGTCGCTCTTATAACATCCAGTTCACATGGAACCGAGTTATTCATTTATTTTTGTTCCAGCCTCGCTACAAGATTAGAGAAGTGCTACATCTGTTTTCCATTAGGTCGCGAATACACGGCGTCATGTATATTTGTAGCAATATTTGCGAACACGTAACTCCGAGCTCTAAGAAAACAAGCGCTGTTTCTTCGCGCACTCCAGCCCCGTGTGAATGCTTTAATTAGATATACAAAGGGATAATTACTTGTAGTTTAGATATGTAAGAAAATAGAAGGTATTCTACCACGCGTACGTTTTTAACAACACAGAATAATATTTTATATTTACATAGATAACTTCACGCCTGTATTCCCCGAAGGGGTAGGCAGAGGTACATTTCTGTACCCACATTTCGCCAGGTATGTATCAGTCCCACGTAATAGGGGGCGATCCTATTGCCGTTTTTCGGGCACATTTCCAGACTCCGTGCTGTTACTGAGAATTTCCTAATGGAAAAACCCAATAACACTTTGCCCGACCCGGGAATTGAACCCAGGACCTCTAGATCCCACGGCACATACTTGTACCGCGAGACCACGAGGCAGTCAAGTGTTATGTAATATATTATATTTTAATTTTATATACTGGCACGGTAATATGTCGTGATGGCCTCGGAGTTTAGGCACGCGGTCGAGAATCTCGACGGTCGCGGGTTAAAACCCCAGGCAGACACTTCTGACTTTTCCAAGTTATGTGTGTATTCACAAATAATTATCACGTACTTTAACGGTGAAGGGAAACATAGTGAAGGAAAACACACCTGCACACCTAAAAGTTCTTAGGTATTTCTTAGGTGTGTAGACGGCCAACCCGCACTTGGACTAAGGTGGACTAAGGCCTAAACCCTCTCAGTTGTAGAGGATGCCCGTGCCAAGCATTGGAACGTATATGGGCTGATGATGATAATAGACTTATCTGGAATGCATGCGATGTGTTTGCCAGAGCGAAGATGAAGTTCTTAATTCCAACAAGACTTATGGGAGTCAAGACTATGTGAAATTTGTTGCATACATACATACATAAACTCACGCCTGTATTCCCCGAAGAGGTAGCCAGAGGTGCATTTCTACACCCACATTTCGCCAAGTATGTATCAGTCCCACGTAATAGGGGGCGAGCCTATTGCCGTTTTTCGGGCACATTTCCAGACTCCGTGCTGTTACCGAGAATTTCCTAATGGAAAAACCCAATAACACTTTGCCCGACCCGGGAATCGAACCCAGGACCTCTAGATCGCACGGCACATACTTGTACCGTGAGACCACGAGGCAGTCAGCGAAATTTGTTGCGTTTTATATATTTTTTATTTTGTAAATGTTTAGTAATCCCTTTTTTTGCATTAAATTAAAATTTATTTAGACGAACTCAGTTAAAACCTAGCTGTATTACACAGAGTACTACGAAGTTAATCAATAGATAATTTCTCAAATAATTCAAATGCTTTATTCCAGGAATGTGAATTTCACTAAGGGTGAGCGATAAACGTATCGTGTGGGCAAAGGCACATGAAATTAACGTTGGAATTTGCTTTGGTAATACTCGCTCCATTGACTACGAGTAGGTATAAGCTTATCAGCACATATAGGTACAGGGTAAATCTGAACTCTAAAGGTGTATAGGTTGGTAACAACACAGTTGTTAGTGCATGGTTGGGTCCCTAACAAAAATCCCTATGCCGACATACCGACCAAAACCCCCCGGTGGCCATCTTCGCGCCGAATGGGGCGACCACAATGATGCCGCAGCCGCCCGGTGCGCCTCCGAGACGAAATTGTCTCGGCCATCTCGGAGTTGTGGGGGGCGCAGTTGCACCCCCAATAGCTTAGTTCAGGCGCCCCAGTTATGGGTGGGCGCCCGCGACGGACACAGGCCACTGTGCCGCTGCGCCTCAGCGCGCCCAATGACCCCAAGGGCCTCTTTGAGTCGCCTTTTACGACAGGCAAGAGTTGCCGTGGTGGTATTCTAACGCCCCCTTGCCACAGGGCAGAAATGAGAATATCCTGACCCTACAATAAATAATTATAAACTAGATATTACACAATTAACGTGTAATGGCTTCTATGGAAGTACCGACACTGGTATTTATTATTAGTATTAGTTATAAGCGCCCATAATACAAGTACATATACCTCAGTACATTTACAGCCCATGCTGTAAGGGTAGGCAAAGGTGAAATGATTCTTCCTCGTTTCGTTATCTGTTTTGAAATCCACACTATAGAGTCAGTTTTTGGGCTCATTTTCAGATTTCCTTCAGCTATTGTCAATTTCCTTATGCAAAATGATGTCCAAACTGGGAATCGAACTCGAGACTCCTTAACCGTATCTCGCATACTTTCACCTCGAGACCAACGAGTCATTTAGTTTTCACGTTCAATACATGTGTATTTTCAATTACACTGAATTCCACGTGTAAAAGTACCATATTTACGAAGAGAACTGTTGAGCGCGCTTGAAAAAGATTTTTAAACTGTGTGAGCACTCGTTTGCAGTTTATCAGGCGAAAGTTTACATGTTGACGTTTTCCAATTTATGTGTTCAATTCAACAATGTGCAAGCGATAGGCGGAAGCGATTTTTCATTTATTTTAGCTTGCAACATTTAAAAAGACCCTCTATCTCTATATCAAAATTCATTGGAATTGGTTTAGCTATTAAGACATTCCAGTGTAATAAAGAACTCATATTTGTAAATTTCAGTTAGAATCTTTTAAGAGTTGAGATGATCACAAGATTTAGAGCTACGATTTAATTAATTTGGAATGAAGTATGAATCGGCTGGCTTGACTGGGATGATACCACTTTCTCACATGACAAGGGACCATTCATTGATTACGTAAGACAATTTTTGCTAGTTTTTAATTCCTTCAACCCTTACCTATTAAGAAAAAAATAGAAAATCGGACTACATTAATAAAGGGAAAAATTAATATACTTTTTGGTAGATTTTGATTTTTAAAGTATAAATTTATAAGAACGTATACAGTGATAATGGATGGAATCATTTTAATTATTTGGATATCATCACTACATAACATATTCAAATATTACCTTTGTGTATTTTTGTAACCTTACGTAAGAACTATCAAGACTCCCTCCCACAACGTTGTTATAAAAAAAGACATAGTCGACTCCCCTCCCCTCCTAAATCGTGTCAATTAATGAATTGGTTTAACCAACAGGGCACATTACCTAAACACTGCTGGCGAAAATGACAACACACTATTTTCAGAATAATAATTTTGTTCTAAGAAAAAGTATCAAATAATGCATTGCCCAACCAGCCAACCCTCACCAGATCAGCGTGGTGGACCAACACTTAAACCCTCTAACGTATGTATTTGGGCTGATGATGAATGCATTGCCCGCTGAAACCTTTGAATTCAGACGAACCCAAAATATTGAACACATATTGGCTATAACTCAGAAGTGGAACTTTAGCCAGCGCAAATGCACAAAACTAATTTAACTCGCTGTTGCCATGACAGTATTAACGGAAAAAATCCAGCCCTTCGCTTCTGAAATTGAAATGAGCAAGGGCCCTCCATCTGAATTGATGCTGTAATTTAATTCTGTGTGAGCAAGGATCAGTACACTTGATTTACCGTATATTGCCGTGTTTAAAGGATCAGAGTATTTTTTATATGAGTATTATTTGTTTAGCAATATAAATTTGGATTTGTATTAATTGTTGTGAAAAGATAGAAGGAGCCTGACTATTCTCAATCACCGAATTAATTGTACTTTTGCGCGGTATCTTCGGTAGTTTTGAAATAATTTATATACGAATGCAGTGTCGGAATAAAATCTCAATGAAAATTTGGAAAATGAAGGAAAACATCGTGAGGAAACCTGCACATCTAAAAGTTCTTAGGAATTTCTTAGGTGAGTAGTCCGCCAACCCGCACTAGGCCAGCGTGATGGACTAAGGCCTAAACCCTCTCAGTTGTAGAAGAGGCCCGTGCCCGGCAATGGGACTTATATGGGCTGCTGATGAAATGCTCACTCGAAGAGAAATCGATTCTGCAAGCGCATCAATTTGAGTTTAAATTCCACTAACGAAATATAAAAATTTTATTCCCAAAAAGCAATATACGTTGCTTGTTATATGGGCAAAAACAAACAAACAGCTTGTGAAATGTGGACGTAGACAGTAACAGTAACCTGCCCATTTGGAAACATAGCGTGAGTGTCTGTAATATGTATCCCACAAACAAATCTCATTAAGGACTACTGTGTGAATATAACTTATGATGATCCCAAGAACATAAAAGCCGGTAATGACCGCGGAACAAAACCACGCAACGCATCTAATAAACTATAATGGCTTTTACTGTGGGATGACCTTGACCCTTGAAAGGTCGCGTGTATCAAGTGGCGAGAATTTTGATAGCCTGGCCATTAGTCGCGATGAACGAGCTCTCGCAGGGAGATAATAATAAAAGGTAACATGAGCGAGGTACGGTAATTAGGACGCCATCAACACGTCACTTCTCACCTTGAAACGTGATGTATCTTTGTTTATTTTTTATATTAGGGTCTCGAGTGTCGAAAGATGGGTCTGTCTCCCCTCTTGATACTCTATTTGGACAGCAATGGACTAACAATCACGTAAGGTCTTTGGCTGTGTCACTATGGCAAAGTTTCTATTGTTTCGTGAATTAATATTTATAGGGAGATGTTTGCTGCTGGTCGTATGAATATTTGTTTCACCATTCTATGTGCTTTGCAGTGATCAACATAAATGTTATGTAACAGTTAATAAAGTTAGTTACTGGATAGCATTGGAGTTTTTGGTGTGGGTATTTGGAGTAAAACATGGTGCTCGGCTTACAGTAGTGGAAATTGCAAAAGCCAAATTTTGATGCAATATTTTTAGACACAAGTATCAAGTGGTGCTGTTCGATACAAATGATAGGTGTAATTAATTGTGGTGTAAGCGTTAATTTGGTTAAGCAAGCAAGTAAAGCAACAAGTAAGTACAGTAAAGCAAAAGAAAAATAATAAGATTTTTTAATACGTTAATGTTTTTTTTTATCCTGGCACGGCAAAGTGGCCCCATTGCACCTGATGGTAAGCGTAATGGGGTCCAGAAAAAGTGCCGACCAGCGAGAGATGATGATCACCCGTTGGTCGACACAATCATGCCGGCCGCATACCTCTTCACCTCTTTTGTGAAGAAGTTAGGGGGACTAAAGCCATGGTGATCAAAGGACCGACCGCGACAAACCGGTCAAAAAATGCCGGCACGGTCATCCTTTCACCATGATTGAAGCCCCCCCCGAAAACCGAATATACACTGGCTGATCCCGGAACGCGGCACACTTGCATGTACCACTATGGCGGGTTTTACGCCCTGTGTACGGTGGTCGCTATCCGGGCGGATACAAATATCCTACCACCAGCATCCGGGCGGATACAAATATACTATAATAATATACTGGTAGCAACAAAGAAAACACTATCTGTCAATTTGTATCGCTGTCTCTCATAAAACTGAAGTAGGTGCTACCCTACTCAGTTGTAGAGAACGCACAAGCCCAGCGTGAATATATTCTGATATAGATATAAATAGATATGGGGTGAAAATATAGATAGGGACAACCAATCTTTTTGTTATGAGGCAACAAAAGGTCCCAATTACCCACATATCCTTCAATTGCTTGTACGAAATCCATATTACCAAGCCATTGTGATTACATAGGCACACAATTTTTAATAGGAAGGGATGCGAACGAGCAAGTGAGCCACCTAAGATTAAGAGTTCAACACCGCCTATGAACAATATTTAAAAAAACTATTTATATAAACTCATATTTGAAATATTTCCATAAATATGGAGATCGTCATTGATTTTTCATATTATTAGGCATAATGAAGTCGTCGAAACTCTACGAATCTTAATGATGTTTGGTGATTTTCAAAAGTTTTTCAATCATAAAACTTGGCACAAAAGAATTATTTTTTACAAGGGGTCGTCTGTTATTATAATTCGGGGATCCATTAGAGACGCGACGCCTCTGCACCGCCGGCTGACGTGTGACAAATGGCCTCGTATTGCTGAGCTGGCGGGTGCGGTCATTTTAACAGCGGGTACCACAGAACAGTTGAATAAGACTAGAAAGAAAATGTCAGCATGCCGAGCGTGACGAACCTACAATTAGACTATTATTTGACACGGCCGCTTCTTACCACCCCGCACTAGGCCCTCTCAGTTGTAGCGGAGGCCCGTGCCCAGCAGTGGGAAGTATATGGGCTGATGATGATGATGATGATGTAATATCAAGAATTTCATGAATGTGTGACAACCAATAGCCCTTTATTTTTGTTTGAAATTTATTTCATTGGTCGTGTAATTTTCATCATCATCATCATCAGCCCATATACGTCCCACTGCTGGGCACGGGTCTCCCCTACAACTGAGAGGGTTTAGGTCTTAGTCCACCACGCTGGCCTAAACCCTTGTATACCCTTGTGTAATTTTAGTAGAATGAAACGGTGAAAAACAAGCGGCGACATTCGTCCCAATACAAAATACTGTCTATTTCCCTTCTAATCTTAGCTGTTATGTGTCTATTATTCTAATCTTCAGCTGTTACGTGGCGGGTACTGGCTATAAGTTTCTCTAAAACTATATACTAAGGATCATGGCAATTGTCCATCGAAACTTTTATCTGTCTCGACACACCATTTCGTAATGACTTGTTCCTAAGAACGTTTATATGTGTGTAGATATATCAAGTGTTTTATATGTGCTAAAATATATATAGAGCAATACTATAAAAGGGTATAAAGACTGAAGACGATACGAAATATATGGGATGACGTGGTGTGAAGCGGAATAGGTGCAATGTAGTTGAGGCGTACAAATGATAAACATACATACATAAACTCACGCCTGTATTCCCCGAAGGGGTAGGCAGAGGTGCATTTCTGCACCCACATTTCGCCAGGTATGTATCAGTCCCACGTAATAGGGGGCGAGCCTATTGCCGTTTTTCGGGCACAATTCCAGACTCCGTGCTGCTACTGAGAATTTCATAATGGAAAAGCCCAATAACACTTTGCCCGACCCCGGAATCGAACCCAGGACCTCTAGATCGTTTGGCACATACTTGTACCGCGAGACCACGAAATAATATAAAATAATATAAAGTAGAATATAAAGCGAGGTAGTAAGTATTTATGGAGTGATCTAAGAAGTATCGGTACGTAGTGGGATGTAAGAGATAGATAAGGATATAGTAAATTATATGGAGTCGACAAAAAATAATATACCGCCACTACAATGTGCTACTAAAATGGTGTAAATTTCCGTTTCTCAACTAAATTTAGTTACACAAACTACAGTTATGTTAAATAAACACAATCACCCAAAAGTCGCTTACAATTGGCAATTTGCCTCGCCGATAAATACGCATTGCCATTAAATTTTCATCACAACGCAACAAAAGACAGTTGAGATCGGAATCGTAGTTTGGCGCTGCGCCAATCGCTATTGCGTGTGGCGCACGCTAATCGCTAGTAACGAGACCGAAGCCGGTATCGACTCGATGGCAAAGAGATGACAGAGTGTGGGAGCCGTGGGGTAATGTACTGCGGACCTCGGTAATGAGCCGTCCATTGTTGTAAAGATGCTTTTAATATATGTATTACGTTGGGAGGTTTTGGTTATGCTTGACGTCCTTCCCCTCCTTTATATTTTTTCTGATTAACTTCGTTGCGATATCATGACAAATTAATTAATTAATTCCCTTAGATTTGCTGAACTTCAGCGATCGACGTCAATACTGTGCCGCTTTTGATCCTGGAGTACAGGAGTTACAGTGGCGTGTGTGATGGGAAAGGGCCAAAATAGTCATTTGCTTATTTGAATGAAAAGACCATATAAAACAACTAAAATAACCAAAGCTAATAAGTTAGCTATTAGGCTCATATGATTGCGAGCCTGAATCCTGAATGCAATGATTACTGAACTAACTAAACTAAGTTACTGCCTCGTGGTCTCGCGGTACAAGTATGTGCCGTGCGATCTAGAGGTCCTGGGTTCGATTCCCGGGTCGGGCAAAGTGTTATTGGGTTTTTCCATTAGGAAATTCTCGGTAACAGCACGGAGTCTGGAAATGTGCCCGAAAAACGGCAATAGGTTCGCCCCCTATTACGTGGAACTGATACATACTTGGCGTAATGTTGGTGCAGAAATGCACCTCTGCCTACCTCTTCGGGGAATACAGGCGTGAGTTTATGTATGTATGTATGCTAAACTAAGTGAATGAACATATAAAATTCCATTTCCATCGGATTAGGGAAATGTGGAAACAAATTTTCGTCAACCCTTATTTAATTAGAAGCATCAAAAACTATTGATAATATAATTCCCGTAAAGACTAGCCTGCAGTAATGGATTGATCTTAATATCGTTCGTTATTACTACAACATCCAATTATGGCGGCGTATTCGTAACCAGATTAACACGGGAGGAACCCAGGACGCGTCCCATTTGCGACACACTTGCGGAGAACTACAGCGGGTTTTACACCTTATGAAAGGACGCCATTATCCCACCAGTAAATTAAAATTCAGCTGTTAAAACGGACATTTCAAAACCAACATTTTACCTTTCCTTTTCATCCTAGGGCCTAATAACCAGGCAGGGAGCCCTTCATTATCTTAATTACGTGTCAAAACATACAATTATCTAGGTTTACTGCTTCGTGTTTTAAATTAAAATGTATCCTGGCAGACCTTTATAAAATTTTATAACGCCTTGTGGTTAAATAATTTGTCGGCAAATTGCCGTTTATGGGAAGCAAGGTGGCAAACATACGAGCTAGCATTTTGTCGTACAACGCTGCATTATTATGTGTAAGCAGTGATGGCCTCGAGGTTTAGGCGCGCGGTCGAGAATTTCGGCGGTCGCAGGTTCAAACCCCAGGCACATACCTCTGACTTTTCGAAGTTACGTGTGTATTCACAATGAATTATCACTTGCTATAACGGTGAAGGAAAACATCGTGATAAAACCTGCACACCTAAAAGTTCATAGGAATTTCTAAGGTGTGTAGTCCGCCAACCCGCACTAGGCCAGCGTGGTGGACTAAGGCCTAAACCCTCTCAGTTGTAGAGGAGGCCCGTGCCCAGCAGTGGGACGTATTTGGGCTGATGATGATGATTATGTGTAAGGTTTTTTCTTTGTTATTCTGGCACAGCAATATTTTATTTATTTTATTTTATTTATTTATTGAAATAATTTATATCACCGCAATCCATGAGGATAGTGCAGGGCAGGCTAAATTAAGTGTGAATTTGTGAGCAAAAACAATAATGTTATTTTGTTTGTTTTCTTATTGGATTTACACAAGCTGATGTTGTACTATGTACTTACTTTCACTTCATACTTTACTAAATTAGATAACTCACAACCACTCCATTCTTTCAGTACGACAGACGATCAGTTACGGACCTCCTCTTCGGTTGACCCCCGTTTTCTACGTGAATAAACACTAAAAGCCCGATGAGTATCATAGGGATTCGAACTAGCTACAGCGGAGATGTCAAAGTCAAAGTCAAGTCAAATTATCTTTATTCAAATAGACTTCTACAAGTTCTTTTGAATCGTCAATTTTACACTTTTTAATATTTTTTAAACTATTGCCGCTTCGAAACGTGTTATAGCTGTGGAGAAGAAACGGCAAGAAACTCCCTCAGCAACACGACATGTCCTTTTTTTTTAAATAGCAATAAATGTATTTTTTTAATTACATTATTTAATATCTCGACATACCGAACGTTCAATGGTAAAGACGTTACGCCCTCAGATATAAACACAATTCCTAACTAAACTTATCTTAGTGACATGGGTCCATTCATATACTAGCATGCGAAGTTTGTGCTTCGAGCTGAAATTTGTGATGAATGTCGATATTGGTAAATTACTTTCCTATACAAATAATTATGTTGGAAATAACCCTTCAACCGTCTATTACTAGTAGGTACTTTAACGTAGCTAACATTACACATACAAATACTATCCGTCTAATGACCCTCAAAGCAAAATAGACTCTACGTAAGCAGCACTAAAGTTAAAAATAGCCTGCTCCATGTTCCAGCTCTCGTACCTAAGTAAACATCGTTTGTAAGCATCATATAACTAATCTAATCTCTTGACAAAGTAACAAAAGGCTTTTGAAAATGTGGAACTAAACGAGTGTAATAGAAGCTTTTACCTGTCACTCTGCGAATACAAGAGATTGCGTTGGAACATGTATATGAACGTAAACCAAATATACCTTGTTTATACCGTGATGCATTTACTTTTTTATATTGTCATCCTTTATCTTATACCTCTGATATATTTTTCTATATGTTACTATATGTGACTTTATTTTTACTTACTATTGTACTATATATTAGTTAACGTATGGTTGATAAATTTAAAGAACCATTCATATAAATAACAATGTAAATATGGAAGTTGCAGTGTACTTTATTTTATCATCGACTTTTAAAATGCCTAGAAAAACAACGCTGAAATCTGGAAAGTGAAATCTGGTTCGATCCGAGTAGTAAATAAAAAAATGACAAGAAAAACTCCGAACACCCTTATGGAATACGCTGCGTTCCGAAGCAATTTTTCTCACGTATATTTCATTACGCCACCAATTTATTTAAGATTAATACGAGGATGGTCGTGTGCGTGTGCTGTTAATGAGCGTTTAAGCAACCCGCCGGCCGGCCCGGGTATCAGCGTAAGTGTGGCTTGCACGAGTACTGCAGAAGGGTCGCTCAGTTCCTGCTTTTAATTTATTAATGTATGATGCTTTCCTTTTAAATATTAATTATAGTGAGGCCGCTTGTCTGTACCCTGGTTTTACTGTACTCGTGTAATTAAATTTTAGTTAGGTGGTCATATGTCAATGGTAAAAAATTGCTTTAGGTATTGAGTTTGACTGAGTAATTTTAAAGTTATGAGTTTTTCGAATTTAATTAAAATGTATGAATATTTTTCTCATGACGCATAATGAAGGTAATTTCAGGATGTTGACAAGCCGCTTTGCTTAATGTGAGGGTACTGCAACTTTTATTAAATCGAATGTCAGAAGCATCTTAGTATGTATATGTAAGTATGTGTAGTTATGTATTTATATAAGTCAGATTCGATTATATAGGTACTATGTATACACATATATATCGCATCATCAATATTTATGCATCTATTCATGAATCCCTGCACCACCCTAAGGTTGACTGGTAGATAAAGCCTTAGGCATTAAGTTCGCCTTTATATGTTTTTTTTTTTTTTTTTATTGCCTCAGTAGGCAGACGAGCAAGCGGTCCGCCTGATGGTAAGCGGTTACCGCCGCCCATGGACTAAAGTAATGCCAGGGGCACAACCCAGCCGCTGCCTACCGTGTGGTTAACACTCTTTTTAAGCCTCGTTTAAAGAAGGACAAGTCATAGCGCTCAGGGAACACCGAGGCAGGGAGTTCATTCCAGAGCTTGCACGTGCGTGGTAAAAAAGAACGCTGGAAACGCACCGTACTACTACGGATTGTCTCCAGGTGGTATGGATGAACTCCAAATATATAAAAAGCATAAATAAATAAATAATTTTGGGTATATAGTTAAGTAGTGGTATAAAAGTCTAAGCTGTAGTTGCTTCCAAATTCATGTTAGTATATATTTTCAAATATAAATAATGGGGTATGAATCTGTTTGTGCACATTTCTTAAATTAATGATGTCTCTAAAAATTTCATATTGCAAAACCGATTAAATTTTGTTTTAACCGACAATTGAGCTTGGAGTCTCTTGATCTGTGCGCCAATTTTGGTTATGATGCCAACGATTTCTTACTTTATTGTATTTGTCTGTATGAATTCTCCTCTCTGTACCAAAAGGTTATACCTACAAAGTTCCACCTATCGCCGGCAAATATTCTATTCATATATCCAAATATTGCTGCAAAGGCTAATTGATAGTTTGTGGGTATTTATTTCCATAGTTTTACCACATACAGACACCACACAAACTTTTGTCTCGCATCTTTTAGTTATGAGACGTCCACCATCCACCGTACTAAGCAATTTAATGCCTAAATCCTCTCAGTTGTAGAAGAGGCCCTTGTCCAACAATCTTACGTTTATGTTCTGATATAGATAAGCAGTGATGGCCTCGAGGATTAAGCCCGCGGTCGAGAATCTCGGCGGTCGCGGGTTCAAACCAGGCACACACCTCTGACTTTTCGGAGTTATGTGTGTATTCACAATGAATTATCACTTGCTTTAACGATGAAGGAAAACATCGTGATTAAACCTGCACACCTAAAAGTTCTTAGGAATTTCTTAGGTGTGTAGTCCGCCAACCCGCACTAGTCCAGCGGGGTGGACTAAGGCCTAAACCCTCTCAGTTGTAGGGGAGGCCCGTGCCCAGCAGTAGGACGTATATGGGCTGATGATGATGATCTGATATAGATAGACTGTTTTATCTTTTAACAGCTGTCTTTTATCTGCGGTAGGCTCTCAAACATGATACAAGTAAAACAAATTTGGTAAATCAGCCAAGAGTTGCCGCTGCTTCTATACGTGGTTTATTTGTTACATATTTGTTTTACCTTCGGGATAACGGTTTACGAAACAAGTTATATTCAAGAATTCCAACAAAGTTTTACACGAGCGCGTGTAAAACAAATTGATTAGAATTTACGGAGGGCGCTGTGACTTTCAGAGGTTCAGTTAGAAGGGAAAGGCGAGCAATTTTAATCTACAAATTTTTCGGCTTTTGGGTTTTTCTATAAGGAAATTCTGAGTAACAACACGGAGCCTAGAAATGTGCCCGAAAACTTCGGAATGTGGGTGCAGAAATGTACCTCTGCATACCCGTTCGATTAATACAGGCGTGAGTTATGTTTATACGAGTAGCATGTATGTAATTTTCAGCTGTACCTATCTGTAATATTGAATGATCAGCTCGATCGCCTTGCGTTGGTATAATGGATACTCCAATATCAAACAGGCCTTTGTGTCGGTAGAACGCCTAACTATACATAAGTCCATTAACTAGTAATTCGATTATACTAATTTAACCGGAGAGGGTCATGTCAACAGAATCTCTGTTTGTGGATATCAGAGCTAGTCTAAGCCTTAATAGAAAAACAGGAAACCAGGTAATTGTGGCCAATGCCTCAATTTATTTCCGTTACTAGCTTAAAACTCCGTATCATCATCATCATCATCAGCCCATACACGTCCCACTGCTGGGCACGGGCCTCCTCTACTCTATTATTGAGAGGGTTTAGGCCTTAGTCCACCACGCTGGCCTAGTGCAGGTTGGCGGACTCCGTATGTTAAAACGTTATAGTTAATTGGGGGATTGGAACTTTGTAATTGTTGCAAATAGTGCAAGATAACTATAAGTCTACACTCTTGGACCGCACTGAATTTACAATCAAATGTAAGTGCTAGATTTCAAGCCTCACTCAAGAAAGATGTATACGTCAGCTCTGTGGATAAGAGTCGTTAGAATTTTGACTCGAAATCGTTTGGTCATCGTAAGAAGCCATTAATAGGGGTTAATGGGGTCGTCTAGGTAAACCATCGATAGCGATACTGAGATATACGGCAGCGCATATGATCTTGAGACTGTGACAGACCCTCAGCGTCCAAAATAAGTGCGAACGAGGAGCATATTTAGTACCAGCAACTTTGAGAAGACCATTTTGTTTATGGATGGGTGGCGGTGATAGTTTTATCGGGAGATCCTGATACATCTCGTATCATAATGCTCGCGAGGTTGATTGAGAAGCTTTCATAATGGTTCGGGACCCAGAATTTGTAGCAACGTCTTCGTTAGTGGACAAAAATCCCAATACGCATGTTTGAAAGTCTAGGGACCGTGACATAGCATTGGACCTTCTAGAAGATCACAAGGTTAATAAAAAGGGCAACATTCTTAGTTACTTTAAGTTCAAAACCAACGAGATCTTTTTTAAAACTAAAATTAAACGTCTCAAAGCTAATTTGTTAGAAATTATCTCTGTAAGTGCTCCAAGTTACTTAAAATAAAGTTTAAAAGACATTTTAGATAAATAGACGCATAATTTATCAACAGAGTTAGACTGAATAATGACATCATAATATTCAAATATGAAAAAAGTAAGCGATATATTATGTTGAATACTCTTCTAGTTATATATAAATATTGTTTTATATTAAGACTGGTTTATGAATATTCGATTCTAACAATCATTAAGAAATCGTAGAATTATAGAGATATTAGTGATGTGACCCAGCTTCGCCCGGGCGGAAAATCTCACGGTAAAACCTTATTTTTCTGGTATAGAATTATGTTAATAGGGTTACACCTACATCTGTCCCAAAGATAATAAGAAAATTTATAAAATAAAAGTAGCCTAAGTTACTCCTTATTAAATCAGCTATCTGCCAGTGAAAGTCCCGTTAAAATTGGTGCACCCGTTTCATAGATTAGCCGGAACAAACAGACAGACAGACAGACAAAAATTGTAAAAAACGTTATTTTGGTATATGTACCGTGTATACATCCATGTGCATTTATAGCTGACCCGGCGAACTTCATTCCGCCTAACAGCTGATTCTTTAATTATTATTTTTTATATTTTTTTGGCTAAGTTATTCCTTATTACATCAGCTATCTGCCAGTGAAAGTCCCGTTAAAATTGGTCCACCTGTTTCAGAGATTAGCCGGAACAAACAGACAGACAGACAGACAAAACAGACACTCCAATTTTATTTATTAGTATAGATTAGTATAGATATAAATGGTCTAGCCGTTTAAGCTTTCAAAGAAACGAACACTTACGCACTCACAAACATTCGTATTTATAATATGAGTGTGCTTACGTCGTTCTTTATCTTTTTCTTTCATCTCTTGTATGATATTTGATTTAATTAGAAATGGTAACCGTTAGTAATAATTGATTAACTCAGAATTAAGCGCATTGAATTCGAACCAGATATTTTTGTCATAGCACCACGTATGACACTTACTTTTGGGATGAATACAAGGACTAAGTTCAGGATTTTTTTTTCTTTGCACTATACCAACACCTTCATGATAAAGTCGAAGATTAGCTTTAATCATATTATAGTTTAAACAAACAACAGTATTTCATAGCATTCTGATTAACAAATTCTAAAATATGTTCCCGAGAGGAGAAAGTTTAACCAAACCAATATACTGTAATTAAGAACCAGACTTATAAATAACATCTGTCTCCTTCCCTCGTGAACAAAAGCATATATAGCTGTCCTTTTCTTTCTTACACAATTAACGTTAATTAGAAAATTTACGTTGCGTATGCTCTAAGACGTACGAAGTAGAAAACAACATAGGAGCTGCTTTATTTTGTAGCTTTGTCAAAGTTATCAAAAGTTAAAATATTCTGATTTGTTAAAAAGGGGTAAACAGATGAATTTGGACAGATTAATAAGTTTTCGGTCATCATGCTTGTATAATATTATTGGTTGAAATCTTTTTTCGTTCCTAAATAATAGATCAAATAATCTTCGATGGGAAATCGTGTTTGAAATGCAATTAATGAATATATAGAAATATTTTATAAAAAAAAAATACAAAATGTCAAATACATACAAACTTAGATTCAGTCATTTCAAAGTTTAGTTTTTATTTGTTTCTACATACATCGTGTAAATGATTATCAATTTTAGGTTTTCCTGAAGTAATTTCCTTTGTTGATTGCAATATGATGTACTTCCATAATTTACGATTACAGATAGGTACAGATAAATGCTGAGAGACGATGACGCGTAAAGGCAATTTCAAGTAATTAATTCACACGCTTTATATATTCCAAAACAAAATTCTTAAAAAAAATCCAACGCAATTAACAGGCTGTTAATTAAGGTTAAAACGGCAGTAAAGCTCACACAATAACATTCTTGGAGTGGCGATAAACAGGCGGAACCGCTGCGGGCGAACGCGCCAAATTGAATAAGGAAATAAAATGGTAAATAAAACGCAGCGGTAAAACAAACGTATAGGCGATTACTCTCGTCTCCAAGAACCTTCTGTTAATGAAATGTCGCAGGTCACGACAGACTTAGTGAATGCCATCCACTGTGATTTTATAGTCGATACTGGCTGTAAAGGGTTGGAAAGGAAATGGAACAGTGTTTTCTAGTGCCACATTGGAAGTATTTAAATGAAAAGGCCATTTTAAAGTAGATGTGGCTGAGTTGTAATCTAAGATATCAGTAGAAGACAAGACTGACAAGAAAGAAATAACGTATTCCTTAGCAATTGTGGGGACTCTAATAAAATATCAAGTTAAAAGAAAATAAATTTCTGCAAAAAATATGTAGATTTACAATAAATTTGCCGACCGAACAAAACACTGATTGTAGATAAATAAATACACCCAACAGTCACATACATAGTTCTGATCCCACACTAAGATACAAGTCTTGTGTCGTGGGTGTCAGAAACTACGAGAGACTTTTCGGTCTCACATACACCCAGACCCGAAACAAATATTTGTGGATCCCACAAACATTTGTCTCGGTGCGGGGATCGAACCCGCGGTCTCTCGTTTCGCAAGCTGGTGTCTAGTCAACTGCGCCACGGGGCTGTCGAGATAAACAAAACAAACTATTTTAACTGTAAGAAACACCATTCAGAAATGATACCACAAACTTGTAATTACTTTCTTTACTTTTGATACGCAATTACTCGATTATCATACTGTGTAAACGTCGTAAACTTTTCAACACAATCATCAGTTTGGAATCTTACAAACGTTCGGTACCGAATATGATCCAATCTGTCAGTGTCGCCCATATTTATAGCCTCCTTCCACCAATTCCCCACTTTAAAATCCATAACCCCATTTTTGTTATTTTTATTTACCCACATTTTATTAATATTTACACCAAATAATAAACTTTACAATTAATGTAACCTTACATAACAACCTATTCTCCTCGTACTTATGTCCCTTATAGTTGAAAGTGGGTAAGATGATAGTCCAGAGATCTAATTCGATTATCTCCAAGGAGTGAATTTTTCGCCAAGAGAAGCAGGGATTGATGAATGGATGAAAATAATGAGGATTTTTTAAAAACAATTGTCCTAGCACATTAGTGGACTAAGACCTACCCCTCTCAGTTCTTGAGTGGCCCGTGCTCAGAAGTGGGACGTATTCCCTTACATAATCAGCCCAAATACGTCTCACTGCTGGGCACGGGCCTTCTCTACAACTGAGCGGGTTTAGGCCTTAGTCCACCACGCTGGCCTAGTGCGGGTTGGCGGACTACACACCTAAGAAATTCCTAAGAAATTTTAGGTGTGCAGGTTTTATCACGATGTTTTCCTTCACCGTTAAAGCAAGTGATGATTCATTGTGAATACACACTTAACTTCGAAAAGTCAGAGGTGTGTGCCTGGGGTTTGAACCTGCGACCGCCGAAATTCTCGACCGCGCGCCTAAACCTCGAGGCCATCACTGCTTATCTCTTAGTTTTATATACGTTGACGGAATTCCGTCGGACACTAGACGTATTTTTTTACTGTGCACTATTATCTCCGTTTATGCGAGTGTTAACTGTGCGTCGTGAAGACTTATTGATCGAAAATCTGCTAGTATTTGTCGGGGCTATTTATTTGTTTCTGCTAATTAAAACAGGTAGGACCGGAATAAATTGGCTATCACAGGAAGACCCACTGGTCATTTTATATGGGTTTCATTTTTTTCTTTTCAGGTACGGAACCCTAGAAAAAACCTCTTTTATTGTGCGGTCAAAATAAATAATAATAATAAATAAATACACCCAACAGTCACATACATAGTTCTGATCCCACACTAAGATACAAGTCTTGTGTCGTGAGTATGAGAAACTACGAGAGACTTTTCGGTCTCACATACACCCAGACCCGAAACAAATATTTGTGGATCACACAAACATTTGTCTCGGTGCGGGGATCGAACCCGCGGCCTCTCGTTTCGCAAGCTGGTGTCTAGCCAACTGCGCCACGGGGCTGTCAAATAAGGTGCTTTATAGTTTTTTATAAACAAATTTTTTTGCATTTCATTTTTGTTTCTCCTTCTAGCATTCATACATTCATTCTAATTTCATTTTTTAAAGAATCCAAACAAAGCTAATGAGTATATTAGTAACACATGTACGTATGTGTGGAGACTCCTGGATCGGGCAAAAAGATGGATGATTTTCTCAGTAAGACATTTTCACACATTTGCACAGAATTTGCAATATGTCCGAAAAAACGGAAATATGTTAGCTCTTATTACGTGGGACTTAAGGTACAGTTGGTGACAGCTGAAAGTCGAAATCCATCTCTGCGTATCTATCAAAGGATAGAGCCCTGAGTGTAAGTGTAGTGTGACCTATACACAGATTGTCAAAAGACAGACAATAGTGACTGTGATTAGGAAAACGTCTTTTTTTTTAGCTTCAATGGGTTTTTTATCATCGTAACTATTTCGTGTCTAAGTTTTCAATCACGGTCTATTCACACACATACATGCATACATAAACTCATGCCTGTATTCACCGAAGGAGTAGGCAGAGGTGCATTTCTGCACCCACATTTCGCCAAGTATGTATCAGTCCCACGTAATAGGGGGCGAGCCTATTGCCGTTTTTCAGGCACATTTCCAGACTCCGTGCTGTTACTGAGAATTTCCTAATGGAAAAACCCAATAGCACTTTGCCCGACCCGGGAATCGAACCCAGGACCTCTAGATCGCACGGCACATACATGTACCGCGAGACCACGAGGCAGTATTATTCTATTCACACCTTGCATAGAATATATATAAAAATATATTTTTTAGAGTTTATACGATATATCATATTCATCATCAGCCCAAATACGTCCCACTGCTGGGCACGGGCCTCCTCTACAACTGAGAGGGTTTAGGCCTTAGTCCACCACGCTGGCCTAGTGCGGGTTGGCGGACTACACACCTAAGAAATTCCTAAGAACTTTTAGGTGTGCAGGTTTTATCACGATGTTTTCCTTCACCGTTAAAGCAAGTGATAATTCATTGTGAATACACACATAACTTCGGAAAGTCAGAGGTGTGTGCCTGGGGTTTGAACCTGCGACCGCCGAAATTCTCGACCGCGCGCCTAAACCTCGAGGTTATCACTGCTTATTATATATCATATTAATCCTAACAAATTAGTCGCTAAAAATATCGCAAAAACTGTACACACCCCGTTTTCATTTGTCACACTCGAGTTTCGAGTTGTTTTTGCTTATTACAAAGTTACACTTGCGGCGGAACGAACTGCTAACTTTATTACTCCACATATAACACGAGCGATTGTTACCCGACGCCTTGTTTATCCTTAGGGAACTTTTGCTCCTGTGGGATAGGCTGAGCTAAGTGTTACTTCGACATGTAAATATTTACTGGAGGTTCACGTCAGGGTTATGAAGTCGAAAAGTCAAATATAACAGTCGTTTTGTGTCCACTATATTTAGCTGTGAGAGGCAGGTCGATATTTAAATTAAGAATTATTATGGGGGTGTTTAAGCAGTGATGGCCTCGAGGTTTAGGCGCGCGGTCAAAAATTTCGGCGGTCGCAGGTTCAAACCCCAGGCACACACCTGTGACTTTTCGAAGTTACGTGTGTATTCACAATGAATTATAACTTACTTTAACGGTGAAGGAAAACATCGTGATAAAACCTGCACACCTAAAAGTTCTTAGGAATTTCTTAGGTGTGTAGTCCGCCAACCCGCACTAGGCCAGCGTGGTGGACTAAAGCCTAAACCCTCTCAGTTGTAGAGGAGGCTCGTGCCCAGCAGTGGGACGTATTTGGGCTGATGATGGTATGGGGGTGTTTATATTGGTTGAATTTTATACATGCACTGCCAAGTAGCAGCAATTCACGCTGCACTGCACGCGTCTAACAGCATGTGTGGGGTTGTCCAATTAATAGTAGGTAGTAATTAACATCCTATTTTAATAAGAAACATTTTGACTGTGACTCAAACGGAATGTCAACTGGCAAAAAACATTAAAAATAAGTCTCAAATATCTATACCTATATAGACCTGATACAGGTCGACACGATTATGATAGTATGCTTGTATCTTGATTTGTATGTGTTAAGTCGTGATGGCCTCGAGGTTTAGGCACGCGGTCGAGAATCTCGACGGTCGCAGGTTCAAACCCCAGGCACAAAGAATTATCACGTACTTTAACGGTGAAGGAAAACATCGCGATGAAACCTGCACACCGAAAAGTTCTTAAGAATTTCTTAGGTGTGTAGTCCGCCAACCCGCATTAGGCCAGCGTGGTGGACTAAGGCCTAAACCCTCTCAATTGTAGAGGAGGCCCGTGCCCAGCAGTGGGACGTATATGGGCCGATGACAACTCTTTGTTTTCCACCTCCTGTATATTATTTCTGATTAATTTCGTTGCGGGATCATGACAAATTAGATTCCCTTAAATTCACTGAGCGCCAATACTGTGCGTGCTGTTGATCCTGGAGCACAGGAGTTACAGTGGCGGGTGTGTGGTGGGATAGGAACAAAACACTCGCATTTTTTTTATTATTATCTCTAAGCTTTCGACAAAGCGTTGAGAAAACCCTTAGCAGCAGCAAGGAATCTGTAAATGTGCTCCATTGACATCACCTGATGACATTCAACTAGAAACCCATCTTTTGATACGTGGATGTAGAGCACTCTGCTTACCCTCAAGGGAGAGAGGTGTGAATTGAATTTTTGCTTCAACCTCTTTACAAGAACAGCTTGACGTCGTGTGAAATAATGTAAATTCTTAATGAACGCTAATAGAACATTTAAAACCATGTTAATTTGTTTTGATCCTCGTTTCATGTCGGGACGATGCGGAGTGTACCTAATTAAATTCCGACAACGTACGGCTTCCATCAACATAAGGCTGCGTTTGTAAACATAATTAATATATCATTATTTTTGTATAAAATATTTGATACTTATTATAATATAGAAGTCGTGATGGCCTCGAGGTTTAGGCACGTGGTCGAGAATCTCGACGGTCGCGGGTTCAAACCCCAGGCACACACCTCTGACTTTTCGAAGTTATGTGTGTATTCACAATGAATTATCACGTACTTTAACGGTGAAGGAAAACATCGTGATGAAACCTGCACCTGCTTAGGAATTTCTTAGGTGTGTAGTCCGCCAAACCGCACTAGGCCAGCGTGGTAAACTAAGGCCTAAACCCTCTCAATGGTAGAGGAGGCCCGTGCCCAGCAGTGGGACATATATGGGCTGATGATGATGATTTGATACTTAGCCTTTCAGATGTTTTTATTCATATCGGGGCTCAATTTCGCTTGGTTACTTTAACTTGGTGAAGTAAAGGAATTCATTTATTATAGGTACACCTTTCATTTTTACATTTCTTAAAATCATTTGAATTTATTTTAAATTCCACATACTTAAAATACCTATATTGATTGCCACACGTTGAATAATTTATCTCGGTGTTGTTTTAGGGTTAGGGTCCCATTCACCCCTCCGCCATCTAGACTCTCCGCTTTACCCTTTAGAATGCAACCATGCATTTAAAATACCGTTTTAGATGTTTTTCCGGGCGCCGAGTAACTAAGCCAATGTAATTGAAATGGATAATGATATGTTTTACCACAATATGCCACATTCCTTTCTCATCTTTTTTCATACTCCGGTAAAAGATAATAAAGATGAAAAACGTATACTTTAAGTGGTTATTAAAACGCATCTAACACTTTTTGCAACCATAGTTACATTCAAAGTTTTGTGTTGCGAGTCAACCAATGTCCACATTAAGTCGCCCAACTACTTCTCTCAACTAGTTAAGTCATAAGTGTGGCTCTACGTCATACCGTCGGTTTCAACTAGCATAAAACCCCACATAATTTATATTTAGACATCCAACGCCACTGCATAACACAATCACGTGAGTCGTTAGTTATTTAGTCGGCGACTAAACCGGTTATTTTCACTGATGTAAAACAAAAGGTTATAGTTAACGTGTTAACATCGCGAGACCTGGATCGTTAACGTCGAGTACGTAAATGATTTATCGCCGGCTTCCGGTCAACAAACGACCTGTTTCCTGCCAATAAGCCGATGAAGTATGCGATAGAAATAACACGAAAACATTTAATATTTCACTAAGGCTTATGATAATTCGTTTTATATGAAATTTTCAGAACACTTATTAACGAATTATCGAGGCGCAATTGCCGTAGGTCTTGAAAGATGTAACTTACATTATGATACTAACCAATTATCATAATCGGTCGAAAGACGTCCACTGTTGGACCTTCTGTAAGAGCTGCACGCCCATTTGTTGCCCTGTCTATTATTATTATTATTTACAAACAAATTTACATACATAAACTCACGCCTGTGTTCCCCGAAGGGGTAGGCAGAGGTGCATTTCTGCACCCACATTTCACCAAGTATGTATCAGTCCCACGTAATAGGGGGCGAGCCTATTGCCGTTTTTCGGGAATTTATTTTAATACAAATTACACACGTACAGGACATACAAGTAGTAAAAAGTATACAATGATAACGTATGCAATTAATTATTGACCCACAAGTAACAGTCTAAAATGGTCCCCTCACTAGGCAAGCCTGTATCGAGGGGTATACTAAAGGCGTTAAGTTAGTCGTGACGTCTATGCAGGAATGTTATATAACTAGCCTAGATCATGAAAGACACGTTCTCAGAGAGTTCTCATATTGTCGTTTGTGCCATTACTACGTATCCTCTTTAATAGTTATTCAAAAACCATTGCAACTGTTTTTGGTATCCTAAACAGGATCGTAAGTTCAGTTTTTGACCGAAAAATAACAGTAGTTGAAAGCCGGTCTACAGCACATGATAGTCCGGAGTAGGAACTGAGTAGCAGGGCCTTTATCCCACGGTGTGATTAAGCTTCACATAGATAGACAAATTGGAAGGAAGCCTCAGGGATGCTGCTGAATTCACAGACACAAACAATTGCTGTGCAAAGTGTCGCTACTGCCGGATGACGTCACCGGCCGACCTATATTCGAAACACGATGATCCATTTCATTTGTTAACCATATAACGTTGGCTTTATGAATATTTCTTATATTTCTATTAATGCCTCGTGTTCTCGCGGTACAAGTATGTGCCGTGCGATCTAGAGGTCCTGGGTTCGATTCCCGGGTCGGGCAGTGTTATTGGGTTTTTCCATTAGGAAATTCTCAGTAGCAGCACGGAGTCTGGAAATGTGCCCGAAAAACGGCAATAAGCTCGCCCCCTATTACGTGGGACTGATACATACCTGGCGAAATTTGGGTGCCGAAATGCATCTCTGCCTACCCCTTCAGGGAATACAGGCGTGAGTTTATGTATGTATTATATGTATGTATGTGTATTTCTATTAAATTTAACAATCAGAGTGATTCGATTATCTAAAAGTCAACTTTAGTGTTGCAGAAAACTTGTTTTAATATAACGTGTTACCATTTGAGATACATCTGCCTCATTGGTCCCGAAGTTAAAAAAATATTAAAAAGTGTAAAATTGACGATTCAAAGGAACTTGTAGAAGTCTATTTGAATAAAGATAATTTGACTTTGACTTTGACTTTGAAGCATAGCTGTGCGACAAAGAATTCCTGGGCTTTATTCCACAGTCAGGCAAAGTGTTTTGGAAGATTCCATTAGAATATTCTTTGTAGCAGAACGGAGCCTTAAAATAAGACAAACGGTCAAAGGCTAAATAGGTGAAACGTGGGTGCAACGTAAAGACGTTAGTGTGTTTGTATTTAATATAAATAACTTGGATTCTTCATCAGAAAATAAAATATTGTGTACAAATATGCCTTGAAATAGTCTGTCCCACAGTTTCTTTTTATAAATGTGGTTTTAACAGCCTGTTACTGGTAGTTACAATAGTTCGCTGTGACAGGATAGTTGTCTCCCCCGAGATAAATAGTAAGCCAAAAGCCGCAGGTCACAATTGCTCGTAAAATATTCGTGCACAAAAGTTTGCGACGCAAATGTAAGTTTGTAATAAGCAAAAATGTGAACTGCCACAGTTTTTATTGTAGCTTTATTATTTCACATTTTCTGAGAAATAGAATACATGCATAATTTCGAAAAGTCATGGGGGTGTCAGGAATGTGTGGTGTGTGGTACTAAATGATTTGCTCTGAGTTCGACTAAAATTGAGATTAATGTCCTTTCATCCGTAATTAACTGCCTTCTGATTTAGGTAGTAAATAAAATTAATGTAAAACTCCAGCTATGTCCAACCGGTGTATCAAATTATTTATCTTTTTAATTGCTTTGACAGCCTCAGGCTATTGTGCACTTTTAACACCACGAGTTCGACCGCACCAAGACAAATGTTTGAGCAACTTAAAAATATCTGCCATTTTTTACACCTAAAACAGAAAATCAACAAAGGTTGACGGCCAACAGCCAGAAAGGGCTGTATGCATTATTTATTTCATAGTACAATATTGCAACACTGACATTATCAAAAGTCTCGTCCAGGGAATAACTATTTCCCGACATAAATGTTCGCTACCGGGGCAATTTCGACCTGTTCTATTTATTCCCTTATAAAATAAATAGAACAGGTCGAAATTGTCCCGGTGATGCCACGGAATTTTCCACTACAACCCTCAGTGGTGAGCCACGGCCTACGCTGAGAGTCCATTAACGCAACCCAAACTTAAACGCAACGCTAACGTCATTACGTTACGTTTTAGTGAAGACGCGTTACGTTTACGAGCGAGTGGGCGCCATCCCGCGTCTGTCATGCGGTCGCACCTCATAAATTGCCTTTTATGGACTGGAGAGCAGTTAGGATTCTAAATTTGAAGGCTTTATTTTATACTAGCTTTTGCCCGCGACTCCGTCCGCGTAGACTACAGGGTTGGGTTCAGAAAGAAAATAAGTTGTAGTCTATTTTATTCGACAGAGTCCCATTTATGTCCATACCAAAAATCGTTCACATCGGTCAAATGATTAAGGCGTGAAAGCGTAACAGTCATAATATAGTTATTTCCTCATTTATAACATACCAGGTAAAACCAAGGAGTTTAAAAATAAATTTCTGAACGCACGCATAAATATTTGACAACTAACAAATATGTCACTCCCTTTTCATTACTGATTATTCTACATTTTAAAATGTAAAATGCGCAATTGTTCGAATATTGTGGATATATGTTGTCGATTCAAAACCTTTATTTAAATACGTTCATTAATATGAGGGGACCATTAACCGTATTGGCGGGATAAACATAAAATGTTTGACGTACGTGACGCGTACGCCAAAATAGCCCGCAGATAGCAGATTTTTCCCGACTTACTTGACAATTATCGTTATATTTTGGACAATTCACACACTATCTTTAAAAAGTATAGCCTATGTGTTATTCTGATGTATAAGCTATATTATTGTAAACTTTCATTACAATCCATTTGGTAGTTTTTGCGTGAAAGAGCAACAAATATCCAGACATCCAGACATCCAGACATCCATACATTATTACAAACTTTCGCGTTTATAATATTAGTAAGATTTGGAAAAAAATTGGACTAAAAGGGGAAAATTATGTCTGTACATGCCAGTTCTTTGTTTAAACTGTTTTTTTTCTTCTATTGTTTAAAAAGGTTAGGTTTTGCATACGCTGGTCGACTTTACACACTTTTGGAGAGCTTTAAAGCGATTCTTGCTTTCCTAGGCTATTAAATACTCTGGTAAAAAAATCATTTCATTCATTCCCTTCCCATATCATTCAAGTATGAGTGACAAAGAGGTGAAAAATCCCCAAATTCTGCAGCGCTCGGATTCACACTCATGCCGAATACGAGTTCCAAATCGATACGTTTCTGAGTGGAGATGAATTCGACACTGATGGACAGGAAGACGGATGTACGCGTCATCGTACGCGGGACGCCGGATTTTTCCGTCTCCACCGATGGATGCAAACGAACTCACTACATGACAGTGAAAAAATTTGCTTCAATGTACAAATAAATAATAAATACACCCAACAGTCACATACATAGTTCTGACCCCACACTAGAATACAAGTCCTGTGTCGTGGGTATCAGAGACTACGAGAGACTTTTCGGTCTCACAAACACCCAGACCCGAAACAAATATTTGTGGATCAGACAAACATTTGTCTCGGTGCGGGGATCGAACCCGCGGCCTCTCGTTTCGCAAGCTGGTGTCTAGCGATCTGCGCCACGGGGCTGTCCAAATTACAGCAAATTAAATACCTATAACTCAATGCCAACTCAATATAGTTTTTATAAGTGTTGATTAATGTGTATATATAAAAAAAGAGTAAAAAGACCGCGATCGAAAACTTTGAAGATAAAAATAAAATAAAAAATGACGTTTCCTCAGCTACTGTAAGTATTTCCTGTCTCAGTTTCCGATCAGAGTCTGTCTACATTTGTAAAAAAATATACATACATACATAAGCCCACGCCTATATTCCCCGAAGGGGTAGGCAGAGGTGCATTTCTGCAACCACATTTCGCCAATCGTGTTTTGTCCCACGTAATAAGAAGCGAGCCTATTGCCGTTTTTCGGGCACATTTCTGGACTTCGTGCTGCTAATGGGAATTTAGTAATCTAAAACCCCAATAACACTTTGCCCGGCACGGGAATCGAACCCGGGACCCCTAGATTGCATATCATATACTTGTACCACGAGATAGACACATATTTTATTGATCGTATAATAATCTCGTGGATTACGTGGCGAGTTCAAATCCTAGCGAAACACCTCTGACTTGTTGAAGTTATGTATTACTCATGGAGGGATTATTGCCGTTTGCCGTACATTTTCAGACATTGTGCTGATACTGAAAATTTACTAGGGAACCAAAGTGGCGTTTTATCACTAATCACTGGAAAAGTACACGGGTATTAACTTCTGTGTTTGCGAAGTGACCGCAATATCGCTGGCCGCATTAAGGGCTTTTTTCAAATACTCGACCCCACATTTCACGTTTGTTCTAACAACGCTCGGGGGGCACATTTCGCCGGCCCTAACGCACTTACATTAGCTCCATTAAACAGGGTCGTATTTAGTGGGGGACTTTAGGGGATCATTGGAGTAAATAATTGATTGTAAATGTTTGCCGGGCTTGGTTATTGTTGATAGGGGGCATGGTTAAGTCTGAGGCTGTGTAACTTTAGGCGTATGTGGTGTAGTTAACAGTTAAAACGGTGATTATATTGCAAATATGAGTATTTCCCATCTTTGAATGGCCTCAAATTAATTTCTTTATTCACAAGACTAGTACCGCATTTACCATCAGTTGATGCCGATAAATGACTGTGAACACGACAAATTTGTTGTTTTTTCTTCCTTTCTTTAAAGTTACTGCTATCTACAGTTCAAAACTTGTATCCAAACGTAGGGTAATTTGTCTGTGTTTCAAGATTTAAAATGCGGCTCTGCCGTTCGGATAGTACCCAATTAGAGTAGCCGCTGCCAGATAAAATACAATGAGATACCGCCGAGGTTAGTGGCGTCTTCTCACCCCGAGGAGAGGGACATTGACTGCTATGGATTAAGGGTATATTCGTATTGAGGAACGTTATAAAGCAGTGTAGGGGTGAAATGGTGATCAAGGACTTTTAAATCGTATGCTTGAGTCTACTTGATGAGACGACCTTGTGTTAGATAAGTAAAATTCTGAATGTTAGTAGTATCAGAAGATACTGGAGGGTTTTTCGTTTCTTTCCTAGACGCTGAACAAATATTCTTGTGTCACATAAATATATTTATTGTTGTAGGTGTAGAGTCCTTAGCCTGACTTAGCCTAGACTGCCTCGTGGTGTCGTAGCACAAGTATGTATGTGCCGTGCAATCTAGGAGTCCTGGGTTAAATTCCCGGGTCGGGCAAAGTGTTATTAGGTTTTCCATTAGGAAATTCTCAGTAGCAGCACGGAGTCTGGAATTGTGCCCGAAAAACCGCAATAGGCTCGCCCCCTATTACGATATTATTGATACATACCTGGCGAAATGTGGGTGCAGAAATGCACCCCTGCCTTTGTTCTCGAGGGGAAAGCTGTTTATGGCTCTACTTCCCGCCAGCCCCGGGGGAGGGGCGGGCGGGAAGCGTATGTCGGGGTCACCGGTCCTGCCTACCCCTTCAGGAAATACAGGCGTGAGGTTATGTATGTATGTATGTAGTCCTTAGCGTAACAAATATTAGCTCGGTCCTTTATTTCCGCAACGGAGGCTCTCATACAGATCACTGATAAGCCTTTACTGATTACAGAGTTCTAGCACAACGGCTATTTATGCGCCCAAATTAGCCATTTTCAGCTTTAACTTCAGATGCTATTGCTATGTTTCCCAGTCGACATAATTACCAACACTTTCCCGAACTTGGATCGAATCCGATCCCTAATAATCTACGCCGTACCAACAAGACAAGTAATTACAAATTCATTAATATTTTATTGGTATTGATCGAAGCTAATATTCAACTAGTTAATATTATACAAGCGTATTTTAATTAGCAGTGATGGCCTCGAGGTTTAGGCGCGCAGTCGAGAATTTCGGCGGTCGCAGGTTAAAACCCCAGGCACACACCTCTGACTTTTCAAGTTATGTGTGTATTCACAATGAATTATCACTTGCTTTAACGGTGAAGGAAAACATCGTGATAAAACCTGCACACCTAAAAGTTCTTAGGAATTTCTTAGGTGTGTAGTCCGCCAACCCGCACTAGGCCAGCGTGGTGGACTAAGGCCTAAACCCTCTCAGTTGTAGAGGAGGCCCGTGCCCAGCAGTGGGACGTATTTGGGCTGATGATGATGATGATGTATTTTAATCTATATTCAGCGACCAGCCGATCTCTAGGTACTTCCTTGGGCTTTATGCTAATTATCTTTTAAAGGCCTGCAGTTTTATGTCCTTACGATTTTTAAGTCTTTTACGTTGAACCTCGTCGGGTTTAATTAAACGGGCTTATTGGAAGGAGATGTTATAGCAGTGAAGTTCATTTGCTTAATTAAGAATTCTTATTGTTGAGCTGTTTGGTTTTATAGCTCGTCTCGTATATTGGCAATTTGAGTTGAAAGTGTAAATTGAACAATTAAAATGTTTAGTGAGATTAGTTTTGTTGCTCTAATATTTCTTTTAACAACTATCATTCATTCATCATCAGCCCATATACGTCCCACTGCTGGGCACGGGCCTCCTCTACCATTGAGAGGGTTTAAGCCTTAGTCCACCACGCTGGCCTAGTGCGGGTTGGCGGACTACACACCTAAGAAATTCCTAAGAAGTTTTAGGTGTGCAGGTTTCATCACGATGTTTTCCTTCACCGTTAAACTACTAACAACTAGAATACTATTAATATCTCTAAGTAAATTAGACAGCTTCGTTACAATAAATTGGTGCGTGCGATCTTAAGACTTTGGGTTCAATTCACAGACGTTTCGTATTTTATCTTTCTTTGAAATATATTATAGTTTCCAAAGTATGATTTCAGCCCCGTGGCGCAGTAGGCTAGACACAGCTTATGAAACGAGAGGGCGCGGGTTCAATTCCCACACAAGACAAATGTTTGTGACACCAAAATGTCTCTCGTAGTTTCTGATTCCACGATACTAGACTTGTATCTAAGAGTGGGGCCAGCATGTGTGTATTTATGTGACTGTTGGGTGTTTTTATTATTTATTATTATTTCTAAAATTATATCGAACAACCATAAACAAATCACATTCACTCAACCATAAACAAATCTCACAGCTCAGACTTTCTACATACTTCTTTCTTAATTCAGTGTACCCTTCTATGGAACGCACTCCCCCTAGAAATCAGGATGTTGACAAACCGCTTTTCCTTTAAAGTAAGGGTTCGGCAACTTTTTTTGAATCGACTTTCAGAATCATCTTAGTTTGTATATGTATGTATATATATTTATGTATTTATGTATAATATATATTTATATAAGTAGGTTTTACAAATATACTATTTATGTTTATATATTTACAAGAGTATAATATATTCTGTATCAACAATATTTATGCACCTACCATGTATCTCTGCACCACCTTAAGGTTGACTGGTAGATAATGCCTTAGGCATTAAGTCCGCCTTTATACGCTATTATGTATAAAAAGCATAAATAAAAAAATAAAATATTACTGTACGAAGCTCCAATAGATGCTTATTACACGTGAGCATATTTCCGCTATCCCTACTTCATTCGATATTAAAAGATTCCACAAATCTTATTTACTGGCATCCGATTGGATATCAAGTTGCTGGAATACCCAATCCCGGGGGAATATGAAATTACGTTCCACAAGGAAGTGTAGCTCGGGTACAGCCCGCACAAGCCTCGGTACTTTCTCTTTTCCTTAGAATACTTGTTATCTCAAGGATAAAAGCTTTGTAGCGACATCTGTTATTTGTTTCAGGTAATTCTAAAACTGTATTAGTTTTCTTGCAAGAAACAACAGAATAGCTTATTGTTTTTGAACATTAACGAAGAATAAATTGCTGAAGATTTTCAAATTATATTGCAATTTCCTTTGTCGATTGAGTTTTCTTCTATTATTAGAGACAGCCCCGTGGCGCAGTTGGCTAGACACCAGCTTGCGAAACGAGAGGCTGCGGGTTCGATCCCCGCACCGAGACAAATGTTTGTGTGATCCACAAATATTTGTTTCGGGTCTGGGTGTTTGTGAGACCGAAAAGTCTCTCGTAGTTTCTGATACCCACGACACAGGACTTGTACCTAGTGAGGGGTCAGAACTATGTATGTGACTGTTGGGTGTATTTATTTATTATTTATATTAACGGAATGACAAATTCCTGTTCTTTTGAACAAAATTGGTGTCACAATTTCTGCTGAACCTAAGAAATTTTCTTGTACAGAATTATCAACCTACGTTCAAGTACGTGATGATTCATTAAGTTCATATCCTAGTAAACCTTGGACTAACCTTAGAAGCATATTTTTTTTATGAATTAATGCTTAAATGTGAACAATTATACGTGAGATAAATATAAAATCTTAGCAGAGCAGAATATAAGTGGGTACATTCATACCTAAACTTAAAGGGAAACCTCACACCTGTATTCCCCAGCAGAGGCAGAGGTGCATTTCTGCAACCACGTTTCGGCAGGTATTTATCTGCCCCACGTAACGGGGGGCGAGCCTATTGCCGTATTTCGGACACACTTCTGGACTCCGTGCTGCTATTGAGAATTTTCTAATAACACTTTGCTCGACCCACGAATCCACGAGGCAGTCAACTTGCATTGAAGTCATGATGTATTTTTAATTATTACCTTGGGTTCGTGGTATTAAATTAATTAAATGTATTCAGCACGTTTTGCTGTTGTGAAATTAATAAGTAGGTTAATGAAACGTTTCGCAAATATTTGTGTTTATTTTTGGTGTAAATCATATGAATTAAATAACAATTATGATGAAAATTAGATTGTTATTGCTGATGATGTAGCGTAAATATTTAAAGTTATTTAACGGTCTTCATGACGCAGTTGGCTGGACATTAGCTTGTAAAACGAGGGGCCGCGGTTTCAATTCCCGCTCTAAGACCAAAATATTACGATTCTTATCTATACATTACGAGGTACATATATACACATATATATAGGTATTTCTTAGACCGAAAAGTTAGTGTTAAAAGACTAGTTCTAAACGTGGGTTTAAAATATTCATTTGGCTGTTGGAAATTAATGTAGATTATACAAAAATACGTACATACTACAAACGTGGGTAAATTGTCAATACTCATATGAACTGGCGGCGAAGGAGGAATTTCAAACAACAGTATATATGTAAATTATTTGCTAGCTTTAATCTATCCTCTCAAATAGTCTTAATAGATCTGCCAGTGAATTACGTAAAATATTCACCGTTTGTCTAATCATCTAAACAAACACACGGCTACAAGGAGGGCGCACGGGAGAAATATCTTGTCAGACAACTAACAGGGTTAGCTATTATAACTTTAATATTGTTACATCCACTGAGGCAGACTCTTTGATGATATGAAAGGCACGCACTAATACGGTTACGTTTGTGCGAGAGAAGCCGCTATTTTCGGGTTAAAGGACGCGAAAAAGAAAAGGGATGAAGGGCGCCTTTTTCTGTCTTAATTTATGTCTCTTTTATTTATTTTTGACTTGCGTTGAAAAAAAATGCACGTTTTTAATTATAATAATAATAAAGCCCGTTTATTTCCAATCAAAAAAAATACAAAATACAAAAATTCCTTATATCTATATATATGTTGTGTTTATGTATATATATAAACGTGTTTTTTAAATTGTTATAATGTTTTTTTTTATATTTTATCACGTTTTTAATTAATACATTTAAAATAAAAACTTGGAGATACACACATTATACAACAATCTTAATAATTGTATACAGTATACATCATCATCATCATCATCAGCCTATATACGTCCCACTACTGGGCACGGGCCTCCTCTACAACAGAGAGGGTTAGGCCTTAGTCCAAAACGCTGGCCTAATGCGGGTCGGCGGACTACACACCTAAGAAATTCCTAAGAACTTTTACGTGTGCAGGTTTCTTCACCGTTAAAGTACGTGATAATTCTTTGTGAATACACACATAGCTTTGAAAAGCCAGAGGTGTGTGCCTGGGGTTTGAACCCGCGACCGCTGAGATTATCGACCGTGCGCCTAACCCTAGAGGCCATCACTACTTCATACAAACAGTACTTTGTACAGTATTCATAGATAGCGACTTTCGGAGTACGAAAAATACGAAAAAAAGTTAGTGTTAGTAACACACGTGCCTCCGTAAAACATAATAGATACCTACCTCAATATTCGGCGCTCTATAATAATAATTCGTGTTTATAAAGGAGATCCAGCCATTTAACGTTACAGATGAAATTATTTACGTTTCCGCCCGATTGGCGCCGCGCGGACCTAACGAACGGCGCGCGTTTGCCAATGTTGTTCAAAATCAGATCTATATAAATCTCTCTACTGTTTTATGTTTTGAAGATATTTTTACTTTTGCTTTCTTTTGTTCTAAAATAGGGCCTAATGTACTTAAAAAAGAACCTATTTATAAATAAATCTTCATACATTAAAAAAAAACTTTACAAAAGTAAAATATATATAGGTATAGATGACCAATCCAAATTTTTCAATTTTTTTGTAATTATTTGATCGCTGGACAAGCGATTTCATGTTTCGATTCAATGGTTTATTTTTACGATAACTACTCTCGTTACTTGTATTGCTATAGGCAGTTTTACATCAGCTGTGTCTAATTGAGAAGAGTACAATAAAATACTACATTATACTATATGCTACATTATGTTGAAATAATTAGTAATTAGAAGGTTTCTTGACTTTTCTTTCCACGATTAGTTATAACATCAATAATCTTAATAATATCGTAGCTGTTAGAAAACACAAGAATTCGTCGTCAATATTAGTGTCGTTGTAATAGTTATAATAAGAATTTCGTTGTAATAAGAATTGTTATTACTAAATGCTAATAGTACTCACGTGATGGTGGCTGGAGGGTTGGAGTGCACCAGGCAGGGGAGGACCACGTCACCTCCGCGACGGACGCTTGCGTCCCACTGCCCGTGTGAGATTGCACGAGGAGCCGATGCGACGCTCATTGCTACAATGTAGAAAATTGTGTTTGGTAAAGCTTCGGCTCTGTCAGTTCGATCTACATTAATAAAGCACCTTGACAGGTTTGGTACGACAGTCTAGCAGGAATTATATTTGAAGCAACATCTTTGCCGTTGTTTAATGTGGCTAATAAAAAGGTCTTCCATTTCTAGTTTCTTTTTCTTATGAATAGTATAATTTGTTATCGTCAAATAAATAATTTTCTCATTAAACATTTTTCATAAAAATACATTTAAGTTTTTTTGGATTTAGAATTAGTTTTTAATTTCTTTGATAAATCTTCATGTTGCTTCATTGAGTATAGCGAAAATCATAAGAAATTTATTAATCTTATATTTAGATCACCACATTCACAAAACAGTTTTTTATACAAAAAACTACTTAACTTTGTATACTGCCAGTAAATACTTGTATATGAGTATCAAATCTATAACAATATCTAAATTGCCGACCAGGAGATTATAAGTCTCGAAGTGTTATGAAATACTTACGACCGACGTCAATGCTGACTGGCGTGCTGCGTCGCCTCTCGCCAGTAAGCGAATCCAGTACGGAACAGGAGTATTGGGCTCTGGCGTCATCAGCGCGCACCGCACGCACCACCAGCCGCCATCCGTCATCCACGAGCAGGGTGGAGCCAGCTGTGTTGGAGAAGGTAGTTTTGGATAATCTGCTTATGAAGATATTGTCATACACCCGGAAAGTAAAAACTGATTACAAATATGTCATAATCCACGATGGTGTGTTGTCATCACAACACTCCATCGAGTGTGAAGATTTGACCAGATGATCAATATGAGTATTTCGGTCTATTTCACACACCCTTAGAACATTGATTCATCTGTCTTTTTCATCTGTCAAATGTTTAATACCTCCCCTGTAAATTTCCTTGCAATTGATCAAACTATGACTACGATGTACAGTTGATGTTCACCATTATCATCAGCCTACGTAGGTTCCACTGCAGGGTATAAGCCTCCTCTATGGTTGAGGGATTTTTCATTGATTGGTGATAGCACACCTGGCAGTTCCCACAAGGTATATCGTGAACTGTTCAAATCTCCTGAACAATGTACCGCACATTTCGAGGTTTCGAAAACGATTGAAATCTATCACTTACATAGGTGATCAGCGGCTGGTAACACAGCATCGTCTCGGTACCAGGCTGCGACTGAAGCGTGCTCCCTCAGCGCTGGTGGTGCCGTGCAGGAGAGCAGGGCTGGTCCTCCCGCCTCCGCTGGCGTGGCGGTCACGTGGACTTGCCACTCTTGCCACACAACTGCGAACAAGAACATAATATATATGTAATTTATATCATGCTATATATTATTTACAATGTCAATGGTCGCGGTGGCCGATTAACCAATGTCTGAAAGACTAGCCACATAAAAGCGTATCATCATCATCAGCCTATATACGTCCCACTGCTGGGCACGGGCCTCCTCTACAACTGAGAGGGTTTAGGTCTTAGTCCACCACGCTGGCCTAGTGCGGGTTGGTTGAAAAATCACCAGGGTCTGTTAAGAAATAATACAAAATAATTGTGCCTAGTGTAGAAAAATAATTATCATTGAAAATCACAACTCAACAATATTTCGACCGCTTTTATCCTTACTATCGTCTGCGATCTCATAACCGTGTAAAGCTATGAATTTTAGAATACACTTAACAGTCACATACATAGTTCTGACCTCACACGAAGATACAAGTATGGTGTACTGGGTATCAGAAACTACAAGATACTGTTCGGTATCACAAACATCCAGACCCGAAACAAATATTTGTGGATCACACAAGGTGGTGTCCAGCAAACTGCGTCACGGGGCTATCGAAACTATCTGAGGATCTCTATAAATACATAAATAGATATAAATACACCCAACAGTCACATACATAGTTCTGATCCCACACTAAGATACAAGTCTTGTGTCGTGGGTATCAGAAACTACGAGAGACTTTTCGGTCTCACAAACACCCAGACCCGAAACAAATATTTGTGGATCACACAAACATTTGTCTCGGTGCGGGGATCGAACCCGCGGCCTCTCGTTTCGCAAGCTGGTGTCTAGCCAACTGCGCCACGGGGCTGTCAAAAAGTGAAAAGACTAACGTATATTTACTTTCATGCGATCGAATGTATTAAAGTACGTGACTAAGACGTACTTGTTCCTGCAGAAGCAATTAGTGGTTGAAAGCAAAAACTGAAAGGAAACGTTATATTGTGCAGAATCCACGTCGTTAGCACGAGGTTAAAGAAACAGAGAACTGCTGCGAAGATACCATTCAACGTTCTAACGATATAAATATTTCTAATTATAGTTTTTATATAAACTGCCTCGTGGTCTCGCGGTACAAGTATGTGCCGTGCGATATTGAGGTCCTGGGTTCGATTCCCGGGTCGGGCAAAGTGTTATTGGGTTTTTCCATTAGGAAATTCTCAGTAACAGCACGGAGTCTTGGAATGTGCCCGAAAAACGGCAATAGGCTCGCCCTCTATTACGTGGGACTGATACATACCGGGCGAAATGTGGGTGCAGAAATGCACCTCTGCCTACCCCTTCGGGGAATACAGGCGTGAGTTTATGTATGTATGTATGTAGTTTTCATATTGTATGGTAGGGTTTTATCGTGGCTTATATTTTGTCATCTAATGTGATTTAAAGTAACTTAAAAAACATATATTCTACTTATGAGTCAAATCTACATTACGCACATATATGTATGTACATATGTGACTCAAAATTTATCAAAATCGTTTTACAGGTCAAGCGGTGAAAACGTAGCAAATAAAGTCAAAATCGTATTTGCAATATTAGTTAGGGTAAGAATATAAAAAAATACTTATTGTCATAGTAGATTTAAGACTTATTCCGCCAACCCTACACTCGACCAGCGTGATGTACTGTAACTTTAACCCTCTCAGTTATACTCGTACGAGTAAAAAAGAACAAAATAGTCAGTATTATACAAAATCAAATACCCTAAATTTCACATTTTAAAAAATTAACAAAGATATATGACAATACCCGCGTGACCCCTCGTACCCACACCGGTAATTCAGTTCCACATGTTTCCAAGACCCGCAACAAAGTGCCCCGAGCTACATCCGTTACATTTTGCCTTTTTTACATAACAACGTTCCATATCGACATTCATATAACAAATGGAATTTGTTTTCTGTACACGACACGGATCCGACACGATTAATCGGATGACGCTTTTTAATGAAAATAAAATAATTATAGGAAAATAATATTTTACGTTATAATAATGTAAGTAATGAGGACATCCGCGACCGCCCTGGTTTTGTTGAAGAAAATCTCAGGGGCAGTTCGGAATCTGTTTAATATACGATAAGTAGGTTCGCATTCTATTAAGTAGGACTGACGAAACGTACCTGCGTAGAACAGGTGTTGCTTACTTCATTATATTATCGTACCATGTTATATCATCATCATCGTCAGCCCACATACGTCCCACTGCTGGGCTCGGGCCTTCTCTACAACTGAGAGGGTTTAGGCCTTAGTCCACCACGCTGGCCTAGTGCGGGTTGGCGGACTACACACCTAAGAAATTCCTACGAACTTTTAGGTGTGCAGGTTTCATCACGATGTTTTCCTTCACCGTTAAAGCAAGTGATAATTCTTTGTGAATACACACATAACTTCGAAAAACCAGAGGTGTGTGCCTGGGGTTTGAACCTGCGACCGTCGAAATTCTCAACCGCGCGCCTAAACGTCGAGGCCATCACTGCTTACCATGTTATATAGATAGAATCAATACTTATATGAATGGATGTATTTATATAACACGCATGGTTCTGACCCCACAATAAGATACAAGTCTTGTGTCATGCGTAATAAAAAATACGAGAGACTTTTCAGTCTCATGAAAACCCAGACCCGAAACAAATATTTGCGGATCACACAAATATTGTCGCGTTGCGGGTATCGAAACCGCGTCCCTCGTTTTGCAAGCTAGCCATCTGCGCTACGAAGCCGCCAAATTATTTACTTATTTATATCCAGAGAGGAGATACTTAACGCAAAACAACACAATACTTTCAACGTTAGTTCAGTAGAAGTGACTTTTAACAAATTGCAAGCCACGGATGAACAGGAAAACACAAACACAATAAAAAATATTCCATTGGACTGAAAGGACACAGTAATAAGAGAAAAATATTATTCTCGCTCCGACCGCGCATTAGTAATTATGAGAGGTGGAGTAATACATTTGTTAGTATTACAATATTAAATGAGCATTTCCTTTGGAATATTTACTTTATCTTTCGCTCATTTATTATTGTGTGTAATTGGAAGTTTCTATATTAAATTTTTTACTTGAGTTAATTATGACATATTTTTATAAAGCTGGAAATAAGAGGTTACTGTAGTATAATATGTAGATTGCTTTGTAGTTTTGTGGAACAAGTGTGTACCGTAGGACCTAGAGGGTATTTTGATTAGAAAATTCTTAATAACAGTACGGAGTCTGGAAATGTACGAGGTGTGTGTAATTTTTAGCATGAAGAACACAGTATATTTATCAGACAGCCTTGTCTGTAACTATGTATATACGCGTTCGGGACTCTCATCATTATGCTACAATAATATACTGTTTATAATAAACTTATTTCATTGAAGCTGGGCATAGCTTTAAATTATATTCATTCATATTAGTTAAAGTTATCAAGGATGAATGAACAACCGCAAATTGTACGAAAACTGAAAACTATATAATAAAAATCGTACATTGTAAATATATTGTCCCGTTCTTATCGAATACAAACTGGTTTCATATTTTTGACACAATACGCGCCCAATGTTTTACATCTTTTATGATATATGGACAAGGATATACTGTTCTTTTATTTTGTTTGGTCCTCACCAACGCAGTGAGGACGTAATGTTTCATTATTCAGTAGTCCATTTCTCGTTTTCATATAGAGAGAGGCGTAGTGTAAAAAATGATATAGGTAACGATTCTTGAAAGTTGCGTTTCAATGTATACTGGTATGAGAATAAAATGAAATATATGTATGTATTATAAGCAGTGATGGCCTTGAGGTTTAGGCGCGCGGTCGAGAATTTCGGCGGTCGCAGGTTCAAACCCCAGGCACACACCTCTGACTTTTCGAAGTTATGTGTGTATTCACAATGAATTATCACGTACTTTAACGGTGAAGGAAAACATCGTGATAAAACCTGCACACCTAAAAGTCCTTAGGACTTTCTTAGGTGTGTAGTCCGCCAACCCGCACAAGGCCAGCGTGGCGGACTAAGGTCTAAACGTTCTCAGTTGTAGAGGAGGCCCGTGCCCAGCAGTGGGACGTACTTGGGCTGATGATGAATGATGATATATTTTTTGGTTTTGATGTTTATTGTGTTATTGGGTTTTTCCATTAGAAAATTCTCAGTAGCAGTACGGAGTCTAGTAATGAGCCTGAAAAATGGCAATAGGTTCCCCCCTATTACGTGGGACTGATACATACCTGACGAAATGTGGATGCAAAAATGCATCTCTGCCTACCCTTGCAGGGAATACTTGTATGTTTATTGTATCAATACGCTAGACTGCACCATTCGTCTAAGCTAAGAATACCTATAAATATAGGCACATTAAGACAATTAGGTAGTGAAATCGCTTTTCCGTTTCACTAAACTTTTGCAGATTATAAAAACATTCTTTTACGATTCTAACCCATATGGCTCTAGTTTAACAAAGAGCTTCTAACATATTGTGTTATAGCTGTCGACTCCAAACTTCCACACAGTATAACACAATGGCAGGAATTTAAATAATCGTTTTACAGCTCTTTCCTAGATCGCAGGTGCACTGAATGAAGTTAAAAACTAATTTATGCTGCACCAGGAGTTACATCGCGTAAGTTGAAATCAACTGGCCCGCTGAAGAGCAGAATAGCTTCAAATTTCCCATTATTTTGTACGAGTTGTTGCCCCCGGCTTAGCCCGCTTTGTTAAATTCATCCCAACGGGACTACTTGCTTGAAATACGAAGTTTGTGCTAACATTTCAGCACGGCGTTTTACCGATTCCGCGATTCCAAAGTATTTTGTCTAATTTTATGTACAACGTAATACACGTTGTGTGAATGTGAATACAGTATAGTAATTTCTTAGGTGTGTAGTCCGCCAACCTGCACTGGGCCAGCGTGGTGGACTAAGGCCTTAACCCTCTCAGTAGTAGAGGAGGATTGTGCCTAGCAGTGGGACGTATATAGGCTGAGGATATACTTGCCCTACGTAGGTCATTAACTCCAATTGACGTTAACTATTGTCTAATTAAGTCCTGATATAAAGGAGAATGAAGTAGTATCTTAAATTGTTTAATTTTTAAATAAACAGATTTACAAAATAACTTCAAAAAAGTTTCGAAATCTCATCGAGAACTACTTTTTAGAAAGATGATGAATAATTTTGGTTCAATTTCGGTATTACAAAAGTCCGAAGGGACCAGTATAGAGGAAAAAATGGGCCCAGAAAATTATTTCACTTCTACGACAAAGACGCAAAATTACGAATCCCATGAAGCTTAAATTGTAATTCATAATTTGGAGCTGCTAAAAATAAAATAATTGTTACAATTTGAAAGTCTTTGAAGTTGGTTTAATAAACAAAGCTATAACGTACTTTTGTAATTCCATTGAAACGTAATACAATATTTTACCGACGCAGTCTTTACGCTTATAGAATACATTTTGTAAAATTAATTTCGTAATAAAGTTGTGAATAACTGGAATGACCTAACCTCGTGTCTCCATTTAGTGAGTTTCATCTGCCCTCACTGGGAGGGTCGCTCGGAGGATTCAATTAGAAAACGCCCTCTCCCTCCGTGCATATTTTAGACGTTCTACAATTTCCAATTTTTTTACTACGGGTAATAAAGGTATAAACGGTATGTATAGGAGCTAATTGAAGTCTGAATAGGAGAGAGAATTTAATTTTGACTTTTATGAATTTATTTTGTTTATTGTTTTTTGGAATATGTTGTTGAATTTGTCTGATATTTGATATTGACTATCTCGTGGACTCGCGGCACAAGTATGTGCCGTGCGATCTAGAGGTCCTGGGTTCGATTCCCGGCTCAACAAACAAAAGTTAAACCTTTTCCTATTCTTAAGGAATACGTAGGTATGTATTATATATAACTGGTGTGTTAGGACATTTCATTATTCTATTGAAATAGTTACTACATAATTGTGAATACAGAAAATCAGTACGGACAGTTTGTTCGTTCGTGGAACCTATTCAAAATATTTCGCTCAGGAAGCAACTTATAAATCTATCCAATTAGGTCTGAACAAACCACTAGTTTAACCTGTGGGTCTAGACCGAGTCTCGGCCAATTCCGATCGTTCATTAGTCGCTTATAAATTACTACCTGCCTAAGATTTGTATTCGTTCTATTTTCTTAGTTGCTTAATTGTGGATTAATTAGATTTAAATGGTTAACTACCCTCATTATACGACAGTAGGTTAAGCATATGTTTCTGTAGGATTTTTTTCTATATTTAGTAGCACAGCAAAGTGACAATGCTGACGTTTTTTGGTAATTACCCTAAGTTTAAAACGACAAAGAGTTGTCGCAATAACTATGATTGATAAAACGTTAGCGCTACATGTCGGTAGTTTGATATTTTTACTAACATAATTAGAAAGTTATGCTGGGGTGGTCCCTATATAAACACATTCAGTGCTAATAGGAACCGATTGCGATAACAGACCTAGATAAAAACACCCAACAGTCACATACATAGTTCTGACCCCACACTAGGATACAAGTCCTGTGTCGTCAGTATCAGAAACTATGAAAGACTTTTCGGTCCCACAAACACCCAGACCCGAAGCAAATATTTGTGGATCACACAAAAATTTGTCTCGGTACGGGGGTCGAACCCACGGCCTCTCGTTTCGCAAGCTGGTGTCTAGCCAACTGCGCCACGGGGCTGTCAAATGATTATGCATCGCAGTGCTATTTTATTGTATAATTACCGTGTAACGTATAATAGTTATGTACATATTGTGTAATTGTGTGGAAAAATAAAGAGGTTAAGATAACAAAAGATACCGATCACCGCTCACCAGTCGGCCCAAATATGGCGGTCGGACTAAAAATACCAGACGACGCTATGTGACTCAAAGAACAAGACGTAACATCATACAATGTTTCTTTTCAGTCACAGTTATCTAATCCTGGATTGTAGATCATTTTGGGTTTTACATTGTAAGATACTTCCTATCAAAGTTCTTTAAAATAATATACAGGACTCATCATCATCATCATCATCATCATCAGCCCATATACGTTCCACTGCTGCGTAGCCTAGCCTCCCCTACAACTGAGAGGGTTTTGGGCATTAGTCGACCACGCTGGCCTAGTGCGGGTTGGCGGACTATACACCTAAACATTCCTAGGATTTTTTTAGGTGTGCAGGTTTCATCACGATGTTTTCCTTCACCGTTAAAGCAAGTAATAATTCATTTTGAATACACACATAACTCCGAAAAGTCAGAGGTGTATGCCTGGGGTTTGAACTCGCCACCACCGCCGAGATTCTCGACCGCGCGCTTAAACCTCGAGGCCATCACTGCTTGTATACAGGACTGTATGTATATAAATGCAGATTTCAATATAATCCCATGCACACTAGCGAAACTCCAAGACTTTAAAAACAAGTCATGTGCAAACCGGTCGCAAGTCAGTTAGGAAGTCTGTTACCGGCTCTATTTGTTCGGAGCGGGTTACGGTTGCGCCAGTTCTCGTGTGCTACAATACCTGTCGTGTTGGCGCACGTTATCAAACTTAGTTCGACTTGCAACTTGCAAGTAATGTGCTACGCGAGATCCCCAAGGAGAATTTTGATTTAGTGTCTAATGGAGTTCGCATCAGTTGCTTTTATTACTTCGTCAATTGTGGGATGGTAAGGAGGTTGTAAAATGCAAGAGAGTGGGTTTGAACCTACAAAGGAAATAGTTGTGAACAGGTAATTTGAGACTTTAAAAGTTTCTAGCACTTTCTGGAATAGAAAAAGACAAATTTAATATTAAATATATTAAATACACCCAACAGTCACATACATAGTTCTGATCCCACACTAAGATGCAAGTCTTGTGTCGTGGGTATCAGAAACTACGAGAGACTTTTCGCTCTCATATACACCCAGACCCGAAACAAATATTTGTGGGTCACAGAAACATTTGTCTCGGTGCGGGGATCGAACCCGCGGCCTCTCGTTTCGCAAGCTGGTGTTTAGCCAACTGCGCCACGGGGCTGTCAAAAATTGAAAAAGAGTTCATGAGATTTCATGACATCTTCATGAGATTTAGAATGTATATATTTTTATTTATTTGCTTAATACTCGTATAGGTACGCAACCAAATTAAATTGATGTCAATAAAATATTTTGATTTAAAGTTATATTTAGGTATATTCGAAGGTGTAATTTCACCACAATAAGTTCCTTTATTATGCAAAGTTAATTAAAACATATTAAAACATATGCCTACGAATTCAGAGGAATTGACTATGGATGGTTTTAAGGATTTTTTTCGCTGTTTAAACTAAAAAGAAATCATACGTGTTATTCATACAAATATGAAAATTTTGCATAAAAGCATCACCAACAATTACTTAAAACACGTGGAAAGCTTTTATGAATAGTCTGAGTGCATTATTTATATTTCTATAGCACTGTTTATTCGGCTTTCTTTACTCCCATAAGTCATCATCATCAGCCCATATACGTCCCACTGCTGGGCACGGGCCTCCTCTACAACTGAGAGGGTTTAGGCCTTAGTCCACCACGCTGGCCTAGTGCGGGTTGGCGGACTACACACCTAAGAAATTCCTAAGAACTTTTAGGTGTGCAGGTTTTATCACGATGTTTTCCTTCACCGTTAAAGCAAGTGATAATTCAATGTGAATACACACATAACTCCGAAAAGTCAGAGGTGTGTGCCTGGGGTTTGAACCTGCGACCGCCGAAATTCTCGACCGCGCACCTAAACCTCGAGGCCATCACTGCTTCTTCCCATAAGTAATAAGGCGTTTAAAAAATAAAATAAAATGTAATATCTCTTTTTCTGTCGTTATTAATAAGGGTACTATGTGGCTAGCATAATCAATTGATTGTAAGCCTCAATAATAATAATAAAGAGATAAAAAATATACTAACATCATACACACGCTCACGCTGAATTTGCAAAGGGGTAGGCAGACCCTAGCTCTACATTTACTTTTATCCGGCTTCAAATACATTGCTAGACCCAGAATTGTTTTTGATGAATTTTTGCAGGTATATTTTGTTAGACCCGTGGTGCAGTTAGCTAAACACTAGTATGTGAAACTCGAAGCCGCGGGTCCGATCCTCGCACCGAGATAAATGTTGTGTGATCCACAAATATTTATTTCGGGTCTGGGTGTTTGTGAGACCGGAAAGTGTCTCGTAGTTTCTGATACCCACGACACAAGACTTGTATTTTAATGTGAGGTCAGAACTATGTATGTGACTGTCAAAGTCAAAGTCAAATTATCTTTATTCAAATAGACTTCTACAAGTTCTTTTGAATCGTCAATTTTACACTTTTTAATATTTTTTAAACTATTGCTTGCTTATACTGTTGCGTTTTATTCTAAAACTCAATTTCATTTCAAGTCTAACGTAAAATGCGATAAACATAAAATATATTGAAATATATCTAATTATTTCATGACAATATATACCTACATATGTATATCGCCATTTCAAGGTAAAACAGAATTTGATCAAATGTGCAACCCGTTGCTTTTTTTTATCGTATCATAAATGTAATTGACCTATAAGTGCAAATATTTTTTAAACCATAATAAATCCTTTTGGTAACTAGTTGAATTTTATTAATCTGGTTTAGTTTAATTCCGTCTAGTTCGTAATTGACCGTGCTAGCTCAATGCACAAATTCGTTATTGGTTAACATTCAAGGTAATTTAAAACTCCTACGCAGCTCGAATTGTAAAATGATAAATATAAAATAGAGCAGCGTTCAAAGCGTATCGGCCGCTGGGGGAGCATACACCGCCCCGACCGCGGCCCGTATTACACTTTCATTAAGATAAAAGCATTACCATAGCTTTTTTACGAGACCTTATTTTCTAGATTTTCGTCGAGATTACCGTTTTTAGATCGCAAGTGCTCGGTGTACTAAAATTATGTTTTTATTAACTTGTCACGGTATTAGAATATTGCTTTTAAGTGATTGCTTTTTTGTCATATTGATATTGGAAATGTTTTTTTTTTTCTGTTGAGTGTATAATAAGTTTATATTCCACAGCTGGGCTCTGGTCTCTTATAAGATTGGAAGGTTTTTAAGTCTTAGATTGATACAGTAGTCCTAGCCTTTTGGTGGACTTCACCTATGCAAGAAATTAGCGTTGAGGCGTACTATTTATTTAGCCTAGATAGCTTACCAAAGTAATTATTCTTTTATAGTTAAAGAACACAGTAATTAATTGAAAATTGCCTTAAATTTAAACAAATTTAAATTGTTCACTTAAACTAATTTTAAAAGTGCTAAAAAATCATACTAAAAGAAATCAACATTGAATCTACACCAAACTATATAAACATATGTATACCAAACCAATGCATTTACGTACAGGACCATTCATCATCACACCTGACACATCTCCACAACTGAAAGGGTTTAGATCTTAGCCCGCCACGCTGGCCTAATGCAGATTTTTAGACTACGGACCTAAGAAATTCCCAAGAACTTTTAGGTGTGCAGGTTTCATTACGACGCGACGTTTTCTTTCACCGTTAAAGTACATGTTAATTCTTTGTGAATACACACATAACACACAACATACATTTATTGGGTTTTTCCATTAGGAAATTCTCAGTTGCAGCACGGAGTCGGAAATTTTGCCCGAAAAACGGCAATAGGCTCGCCCTCCCATTACGTGAGACTGATACAATACTGGCGAAATGTGGGTGCAGAAATGCGCCTCTGCCTACCCTTTCGGAGAATACAGGCGTGAGATTATGTATCTATGTATGTACACACATAACTTCGAAAAGTCAGAAGTATGCCTGGAGTTTCAACACACGACCGCCGAGATTCTCGACCGCACGCCAAAACCTCGAGGCCATCATTACTACATCTATCAGGTCCATTGCAATCATTTTATGATGCCAGAATAACATATGAAAATTCAATTACTATACTGCTCAAAGATTTGCATGCACAAACTGGTTGAGTAAAACGAGCACCAAATCAATGCGGTATCGGGCAACGCGGCGTCCATTACGCGCTGCCCGCACATTTGGAACCCGACCACTAATTACAATGAGTTAATGCACGACAAACAACTACAGACAGCCGATAGCTTTGTGTCGTGATACCGGACGAATTATTGTCACATTATAACTATTTGTGACGTCGTCAAATGTGAACTGCGTGTTGCACCAAAAGTTTGAATTCAACTTGTTGTTGCGCGATTTTTATAAGGACATGTTAATTTAAAAGTAGCCTATGATATTCTGTCCGATATAGACCATTAATCGCTCCTGCATTAGGCCCGCGTGGTGGACCAAGGCCTATACTCACAGTTGTAGAGGAGGCCCGTGTCCAGCAGTGGGTCGTACATGAAATTTTAATTAATATTCCATCTATCTCACCCTCTATTACACTCTTACGACTAGTAGGATTTAAAACATACATACATACATAAACTCACGCCTGTATTCCCCGAAGGGGTAGGCAGAGGTGCATTTCTGCACCCACATTTCGCTAGGTATGTATCAGTCCCACGTAATAAGGTGCGAGCCTATTGCCGTTTTTCCGGCACATTTCCAGACTCCGTGCTGTTACTGGGAATTTCCTAATGGAAAAACCCAATACACTATGCCCGACCCGGGAATCGAACCCAGGACCTCTAGATCGCACGGCACATACTTGTACCGCGAGACCACATACTCTTTTTTTGTTTTAAAACACTCTTGGCAAAACGTGGTTGTAGAAATACACTTCTGCCTACCTCTTCAGTGAAACAGGCTGAGTGTACATGTAAGAGGTTTCATAACAAGAAAAGTTGAGAACAAAAAGTTAACCTCGCGACAGGAGCGTTAATTTGATACCCCCAATCCTTTACAGGCGCCGACTGCGGAACTTAGACTACCTTGAAAACTTTGATCGGATAACTTGAAACTTTCCCTGTAATTGTTACTCGACAAATTTCTTACGCTACTCTTTTAATTGATATTTTGGTATTTAATTTATAAATTGTTCTTAATGTAACTTGATTCCGGTGCTGTTTACTTTGGTCTTCGTTAACGATAACTTAAGCTACTTTTAGTTGATTTTTGGGTGGTTGTGTTTGAAATTACAATAATGTTTTAGTTTTAGTTATACTGCCTCGTGGTCTCGCGGTACAAGTATGTGCCGTGCGATCTAGAGGTCCTGGGTTCGATTCCCAGATCGGGCAAAGTGTTATTGGGTTTTTCCATTATGAAATTCTCAGTAACAGCACGGAGTCTGGAAATGTGCCCGAAAAACGGCAATAGGCTCGCCCCCTATTACGTGGGACTGATACATATCTGGCGAAATGTGGGTGCAGAAATGCACCTCTGCCTACCCCTTTGGGGTATACACGGCGTGAGTTTATGTATGTATGTATGTTTTAGTTATTCAGTTATGTTGATTTTCATTATTATTTTTTGTGTACCATTTACAATTTGTTCTTCTTTTTGCTACTTATTCTCTTGAAATATCCTTCGATGCATCAAACTCTCGTCACTTAATTACTCTCGTCGTAATTTTGGTGGAATCCCAATTAAAACAGTCCGCAGTAATAAAGCAGCGTGAATTAAAATGTATAGCCAATCACACAATATTAGAATCGATGTCGTAAATCACTGAGCGGCCGCAAACAAAGCTTCTATTAATATTTATAGCCGTAACACAACCACAGTGTACACTACATGCAGTAAATCAATTCTGTGCAATGCATAAACATAAATTCGCCCACTGTCGCACGGTCTAAATCAATTCGCTGGACGTTTTACCAGGTAGCTGTGTTATTCTATGTCCTTCAAATGTTCTTTGAACTGGTGTCGGATATATAGATGTAGACTAACTAGATAGAATAGACTTAAAGGGTATTTATAGAAGAGTGAAAGTTACTTCGTTAGTACCACGGTATAAGTAATAATAATATTTTTTTATTTATTGATTCAAGATAAAAGTTACCAACCCACCACACTGTGTCAAGGAATCCAGTTTCTCATCCAGATAAGCTTGAAATATTTTATTATTTTTATTTTATTTATGCAGTATTTATAACATTTTTTCCCTTTGTTTTTTTGGCTTTGATATTAATTCAAGTTACACTTTTAGTTAAAAATACTGCATAAATAAAATAAATAAATAATTATAATTACATAAGTTGATAAAAAATGCTATAATGCAATAGCTTTATTATGATTTATTATAACTATGATGTGAGTGACGTGCGATCGAGAGTTCCTGGGTTCGATTCTATGGACTATTGTAATTAGGTTTTGAGTTTTGAGTATGAAAATGCGCTCACAAAGCGGTGATTGGCTCGTCTCCTGGGATTTAGGTAGAGGAAACGTGGGTGCAGGAACAAACCTCTGTGATACTGAAGTTAATATAGAATCATCATGATCATCATAATCAGCCCATATACGTCCCACTGCTGGGCGCGGGCCCCCTTCTACCATTTTGAGGGTTTAGGCCCTAATCCACCACGCTGGCCTAGTGCACGTTGGCGGACTACACACCTAAGAAATTCCTAAGAACTTTTAAGTGTGCCGGTTTCATCACGATGTTTTCCTTCACCGTTAAAGTGTTAAAGTAAGTGATAATCATTGTGAATATAGAATGTGCGTATCATACCAAACGTCATGATGATAAAACTGTTACTGCATCAATAGTAACTTGTATGCTGGCAGTACATTGGATGTACCATACAGTTGAAACAGAAAACCATTAATAAATAACACCAAGCATTGTTTAGGAAACCTGTGCCGATATCAGGTTTAATTGAACACAACACGGAGCGAACCGCTTTTGTTTTTTTGTTCCTATTTTTGTTTTGTTCTGTTAGAAAACACCGTTCGACATCAAAACAAATCTCAACTCGCTTTATTTAATTAAGCTCATTTTAATCAAAGCCCCACTTCGTTGTTTACTGAGTGGGAGTGTAGAATTTCTGTTTATAAAAGTATTCATTTTGATGTAAAACATTGGAATTCTGCAATACTTCAATTTATACTTTATTTACACTTTATTGTACACCAAGTAAATGAACAAAATAAGTAACATAACAACATTACATAACATAACCTCACGCCTGTATTCCCCGAAGGGGTAGGCAGAGGTGCATTTCTACACCCACATTTCGCCAGGTATGTATCAGTCCTGCCCTGTGGCAAGGGGGCGTTAGAATCCCACCACGGTATCCCCTGCCTGTCGTAAAAGACGACTCAAAGGGGCCCTTGGGGTCGCTGGGCGCGCTGCGGGGGCGGCGCGCCCTCACTGAAAGTGACCCCGAGAGGGGCGGCGGCACTGTGGCCTGTGTACGTCGCGGGCGCCCATCAACAACCCGGGCGCCCCAACCAAGCTAGTGGGGGTGCAACTGCGCCCCCTACACACTCCGAGACGGCCGAGACAAATGCGTCTCGGAGGCGCACCGGGCGGCTGCGGCATTACGGTTGGCGCTTCTCGCTAACGTACCGTGGTCGCCCCACTCGGCGCGGAGATGGCCACCGGGGGGTTTTGGTCGGTATGCCGGTTTAGGGATATTGTTAGGGACCCAGCCCGGCCCTAACATCTGCGCGGACATGACGTCGCCGCGCGCCGGGCTGGAAGACCGGTGACCCCGACATACGCTTCCCGCCCCCCTCCCCCGGGGCTGGCGGGAAGTAGAGCCATAAACAGCTTTCCCCTCGAGAACAAAAAAAAAAAAAAAAAAGGTATGTATCAGTCCCACGTAATAGGGGGCGAGCCTATTGCCGTTTTTCGGGCACATTTCCAGACTCCGTGCTGCTACTGAGAATTTCCTAATGGAAAAACCCAATAACACTTTGCCCGACCCGGGAATCGAACCCAGGACCTCTAGATCGCACGGCACATACTTGTACCGCGAGACCACGAGGCAGGCAGTATTTAGATGTAAAACATTGGAATTCTGCAATACTTCAATTTATACTTTATTGTACACTAAGTAAATGAACAAAATAAGTAATAGTATTAAAAACAGGTTGTGTAACAGATGGCGGCCTTATTGTTATCAGCAATTTCATCCAGGCAACCGTTAGATCGTTTGGATTCTATCAGAAGCTTAGAATAGATGGCCACAATTTATAACAACAAATAAACTGCAGAATGAATGATATACGCTGTCTATACTGAACACAAAATTTTGTTTAATACTTTGGTAGGATATGCCAAGGGTCTTTCCAGTTAGGAAATTCTCAGTAGCAGAAAGGATTCTAGAAATTGCGCCTACTATAAAAGATGTGGGCGTAGAAATAGCTATGCACCTATGCTAAATGTGTAATTTAAGACCCCTAGCTGTATTTGAAAATCCACATAATATATTTGACTTTTTGATGGAACTGGAAATTTTCGAAAACACTATCCAACGTTGGCATCAAAGCCAAAACTTCTCGAGCGCACGCCGCAATCAGCCGCAGGACCTACAAATTAGTATCAATATCCCTTAGCATATCATTGTCTGCCCATATACGTCCCACTGCTGGGCACGGGCCTCCCCTACCATTGAGAGGGTTTAGGCCTTAGTCCACCACGCTGGCCTAGTGCGGGTTGGCGGACTACACACCTAAGAAATTCCTAAGAACTTTTAGGTGTGCAGGTTTCATCACGATGTTTTCCTTCACCGTTAATGTACGTGATAATTTATTTTGAATACACACATAACTTCGAAAAGTCAGAGGTGTATGCCTGGGGTTTGAACCCGCGACCGCCGAGATTATCGAGCGCCTGCCTAAAACTGGAGGCCATCCCTACTTACCATATCAATCTCGTGTATTATAAAAACTTGTATTCTTCCAACATATGTACCTATGTATTGAATATCGTATATACAGGTAGGTAATTAACTCGATGCGATGCAGTACACTTTTGTTGCTGCATCATTAATATTATTATTAATTAATTGTTTGCTCTCGCTCTGCCGCGATGAGGCTAGGGCCGATCGGATGTATTGGACTTTTGAAATTTATAAATAAATATAGCACATTAATTTTAATTAGGAGTGTTCTTGATATATTGGTCCCACGGGATCAAACAGCTCGTGTGATTGGAAAATATCAGGTTCGATTCTTGGACTACCAATATGCATGGTCATCATATAGTGTGTGTTTTTAAAAAAAACTGTATTGTCACCGTGTTGTAAACAACTAATGTAAACGAAGTAAAAAACAAACTTTTAGTTCAGGTTTTTAGGACAGCCCCGTGGCGCAGTTGGCTAGACACCAGCTTGCGAAACGAGAGGCCGTGGGTTCGATCCCCGCACCGAGACAAATGTTTGTGTGATCCACAAATATTTGTTTCGGGTCTGGGTGTATGTGAGACCGAAAAGTCTCTCGTAGTTTCTGATACCCACGACACAAGACTTGTATCTTAGTGTGGGATCAGAACTATGTATGTGACTGTTGGGTGTATTTATTATTATTACTATAGGTTCCTGTTGCGTGTCAACAAAATTTAAAGACTAATAGAATCTCACACGAAAATCGTTTGTCAAAAAACTTCATTATCAAATTTCCTTTGTCTTTGTGCCGGATTGGTTCAATAAAAACTGTTATAAGAATTTTGTTTTGAAAATAGAACGTTAACAAAAAAATGTAGCGGAACAAAGTTTTGGAGGGCTCGACGTGCGCCAGACAGTCGACGTTTGACGGGAAGCGAAACCACCTCTTTGCAAGGAAAAAACAAACTAAAAGAACGCCCCGCTCGCAGCGGAATTTACATTTTCATTAGCAAACAATGAGTTACATAAATCTTCTGTATTACGTAACCGAGGGCGTTAAACAATAAACAAGTTTTGATGTTTTTAAAATAAGACATGAAGAGTTACACAGATATAGAACGCTCGAACTGCCAGATATAATTATACTTTTGCATTTGTGTGTTTTCTTGAATGCTGAGAAGATTTAGGTATGAAAATTGAACCAACTGAATTATGTCAGCGTGGTGGACTATGGATTAACTCCTTTCAAAATAGAGGTAACTCGTACCAAGCAGTAGAAACACGTGCATCGACAATGGTGCAATAAATTTAAATATCATACGAAAAAAATAGACCAGTTGCTAGTAAACTAGATCATCATCATCATCAGCCCAAATACGTCCCACTGCTGGGCCTCCTCTACAACTGAGAGGCTTTAGGCCTTAGTCCACCACGCTGGCCTAGTGCGGGTTGGCGGACTACACATCTAAGAAATTCCTAAGAACTTTTAAGTGTGCAGGTTTCATCACGATGTTTTCCTTCACCGTTAAAGCAAGTGATAAATCATTGTGAATACACACATAACTTCGAAAAGTCAGAGGTGTGTGCCTGGGGTTTTAACCTGCGACCGCCGAAATTCTCGACCGCGCGCCTAAACCTCGAGGCAAACTAGATAAAAAGCTACTATTACAGACCCCACCGGTGATAACTTTTATTCATGGGTATTGGGAGTAGCCAAAAAATGCCGTCAATAACGAAAATTTTAACACTAGCGTATTCAGGCTTATTTTTCAGTATTATATATAGTAGCAATATTAAATAATATAATGTTTTGAGTTACATGAAATGATGGAATGAGAGAAAAGTTTCAGTGTCAGTTAAGACACATTATTTTGACAGCCACGTAGCGGAATTGTCTAGACATCAGCTAGAAAAACGAGCAGTATCCACAAATATGTGTTTCAGGTCTGAGTGTTTGTGAGACCGAAAAGTCTCTGGTCGTTTTTAGTACCCACGGCACAAGGCTTGTGTCTCAGTAAGGGGTCAGAACTACGTACATATGTGACTGTTAGGTGTAATATATTTTATTAATTTTTACTTCAGAACATCCATTCATCATCACGTGAAACTTAATTGTAATCAACCCTGCTGTTTGGTCGAGGTAGTTTTAAAATTTTAAAACTATTAATTGCACCCGATATGAAATTATGGCGACCGCAAACCTCGACACTGGGACGGCGAGGTTAACGAAGCGCGAAGCTCTCAGCCAGCGGCAAAAAGAAAAGCAACGTCTCGTAGGAAAATGAGTTTGCGTTGGATCCGAGAGAATCTTGTTCCAGATGTTTCCACGGAAGCTTTTTGCAAAACTTAGGAACTGGTCGACAACGGAATTGAGATCAGTGGAGCGTTGAACACTTTTATTTCCTTTAGTTTCGATGCAGGGAGTTGTGCTGTTATTTATGAAAAGGGTTTTACCATGAGTAATGCATTTTCTTTTTTGTGTTGGCAACATCGTTACTATAACAAGTATCACAGGTCATAGACTTCATCTGACATTTACAAAATCCCACGTCTTTTTGGCCATTTTAGAACATATAAAAAAACCGCATCTTTTGAATTTTTCAACGACTTGTGTCTGTGAAATACGATGGTCCGACGACTTGAAAAAGGTGGGTAGCGGATGGATGAGGGCTGTTATGATGGATGGTTGGCACTTAATTGGGGTGGCCTACGTTTAGCAGTGGACGGTGATACCCTAAGAATAGTGTCTTCATTAGCAGTGTATCACGTAATAAGAATATATGCACACAAAAATGTTTATTGATGTTCGTATAGTTGTGAAATCCACAAATGTAATTCTCAACTTGAGCTAGGCGTCTAGCATAGGTACAACGCCCTCTATATCAAGCTAACGCAGTCCCATATTTTCAGTTATTAACTGAGCTACGGCCCCCTTGTGAACCAAAGTTTACACTCAATTGTTAAACTAAACATCTATTAGGTCGTGACTTTGTAAATCCTTGAAATATCAAATGTTAATAAACGCGTGCTTGAGTAATCTCTAGATACCGCTCGAAGTTTATACAGTCCTTTAAGTTTAACGTAAAGTGGCAGGTTAAAATCACCGTCCATTTTCACTTGGAGGTAGATCGATGAACTTACAAATATCTTTTTCTTATTCGAAATTCTAGATTTCTTTGAAAACATCAGGCAACAATTCTTTCAAAACCAGCTATAGCATACAAGAAATTTTCTTAGCAACACAAAATTACGCTTTTATTAAATGAATTTTTGGACTAAAAGATATAAAAGTGTGTTTTGAAAGTCTAAAAGATATAAAATTATTTTTGTGAAACAGCCAAATGTTAAGAATACTGAAATATAAATAGTGCAGTCTTTTATATCCATTGACGGGAGTAAATAAAATAAAAGCATACTACATTATACCTAGTTTCACCCCACACTACGAGTAAGATGCAAACCTTGTTTCGACGGGATTTTATCTTAAGGGCAATAAATATAGTCTTAGTCCATTTATAAAGCGCTGTGAGCGTTCAATATCACTTAGATTTATTATCACACTTACCATATTTATAAAGTGACCTGCTAGGGTTCGTGTGCTTGTGTATTTCTGTGTATGTTATAATTATCCTTAGTACGTTAACATATACACATAAATCGGTCACGCCTATATTTCCCCAAGGGATAGGCAGAGGATCATTTCTGCGCCCACTTTTCGCCAATTGTTTTTAGTGCCATTTAATAGGGGTAAGCCTATTGCCGGTTTTCGGGTGCATTTCCAGACTTGGTGCTAAAACTTAAAATTGCCTAATGGGAAACCGAATAACAGTTTGCCGACCCGGGAATCAAACCCAGGACTTCTAGATCGCACGGCACATACTCGTGCCAAATGAAACCACAAGGCGGTATGTTATAATTATCCTTAATACGTAAATATACATAAACAGTCTGTATTCCCCCAAGGGGTAAACACTTTGCCCGACCTTGGTATCGAACCTGAAACCCTCGAGATAACTAGACGGTCCATAGGGTACTTATCACCAAGCTCGTATATTGACTGGACTTCACGTATTAAAAAAAAAACCTTACGGAGTAGGTACCGTTAAATATGTAGAATTGCTATAACTGTTTGCCTGGACTGTTAAAGGGTGTGAAAACTCAAGGATTTACCGCATAACTAACACTAAGTTTTAAAAAATGAAAAGATTATTTATGTTTCAATTACTTTTTAACATAAAAATGCGCATTAGATCAATGGTGCTCTACAGTTAATTATGAATATGAATTTGTATGACATTTTAAAATCACATTCCAGCACAAGATATTAAAAAAACAAAAACTTTTTTATTCACGAATTCCACGCTCTATATTTATTCATTCGCCGTGAAACATTGTCAATGACAACTTGGCTTGTACAATTTCTAAATGGTAGTTAGTTGAAGTTAAATGCAGTGAAAGAGTTAACGAGCGTGCAACGTTTCTTCAACAATAATATGCGACGCCAATTATATTCATATTCCACGGTATGGAACTTTACGGAGGAAATAATGTGGAGTTAAATGTTTTAGTCGAGAATTCATTCTTTTCTAAAACAGGATTTCAGTTTTAAGACTATTTTATTACTTATATATTTATACATGTTTGTATACACGACTGCCTCGTGGTCTCGCGGTACAAGTATGTGCCGAGCGATCTAGAGGTCCTGGGTTCGAATCCCGGGTCGGGTAAAATGTTATTGGGGTTTTCCATTAGGAAATTCTCTGTAGCAGCACGGAGTCTGGAAATGTGACCGAAAAACGAAAATAGGCTCGCCCCCTATTACGTGGGACTGATACATACCTAGAAAAATGAATGTGCAGAAATGCACCTCTGCCTACCCCTTCGGGGAATACACGACTGATGTTATGTATGTATGTATGTGATTAAAACGAAAAGCGGTGGTCTAAACTTGACACGTGACGTAAAACGAAGTCATCTATGGAGAAGAACCCTTCTGTTCGTGCCAAAGCGATGGCTAAACAATCTCTTCAAAGACTTACCAGCCTGAGTCCTCATTTCTCGTGACACGATGGCTCCGTGCGCGTTGTGAGCGCGGCAGCGGTACACGGTCGCGTGGACGTCTTGACGGTACTGGAGCGCCGCGAACGGAAGGAACACCAGGGTGCCGTTGTCCAGGACTTGTCTGCGAACAAACAATCATTGTAAGTACACATATTCTATATCAGCCCGTATACCTCCCACTTCTGAACAGGGGCCTCCTCTATTTGTGAATATAAACAAAGAACCCCACTTAACAACTCAAAAATTCTATTAAAACTTGTCTAGCAATTTATATCATGATATCCGTAGATGTTTTGTATCCACATTAGTGATTATTCATCACCATCATATTATCATCAACCCATATACGTCCCCCAGCTGGGCTCGGATCTCCTCTACAACTGTGAGGAGGATTATTCATCAAGGGATGTGTTAACAATTTATCCTACGAACTGAATTAGGATCATGCACATTATTCTTACGACTATACATATAATGTTGATTAAAATAGGTGAGAAAAATCGAAAATCATTTCATTCATGCACAATTTTTTTCATCATCAGCCCAAATACGTCCCACTGCTGGGCACGGGTCTCCTCAACAACTGAGAGGGTTTAGGCCTTAGTCCACCACGCTGGCCTAGTGCGGGCTGGCGGACTACACACCTAAGATTTTCCTAAGAATTTTTAGGTGAGCAGGTTTTATCACGATGTTTTCCTTCACCGTTAAAGCAAGTGATAATTCATTGTGAATACACACATAACTTCGAAAAGTCAGAGGCGTGTGCCTGGGGTTTGAACCTGCGACCGCCGAAATTCTCGACCGCGCGCCTAAACCTCGAGGCCATCACTACTTCACAATGCACAATTTTTTATACTAGTAGAAATAAAAGTAAAAGACATAAAACTCATGAACAAAGGAAATTGGCTTCTCGTTAAGCGATTGAATCTAAGAGGATTTCTAGAAATATACATTAAAAAACCAGAGCCAGTCGTTGAAACTTTACACTTAAAAAAGGCAAGACTAAAATATTCTGTAATCATTTGAAAGAAGATAATCGAAGTTAAGATTAATTCTTTGAATACGGTAAAAAGTGTTCTCCTCGGTCCAATAATCGATGAGCCCCTTAAAAAGCGTTCCCTTTTCATTGGAGCAGGGTGTATTAGAGCCGAATTATACGGCTTTTGTGCCCGGAGAGCCAATAATTGACGTTGCAGACCCTCGCAGCTTGTTCACAACGCTGACAGTTATTGGTGCAATTAGTCCTTTAAAAGAAAAGTGAAACAGAGTTACATAAATGGATGCAATTTTAGTACAAAGACAATAGTGTTTAAGCTTTGCAAATTTTGTAAAAACTCGGGTAATCGCTTCACAAATACTTGGAACAGATGGAATCTTGTTCGCGCTATACGAATTAAACTTTACAAACAGATATAGCTTGCAGTAAAAGCGTTTTATCAACAAAAAAATGCTTATCAGGATCAGCTCATACCTATACGCCCCACTGCGGGGTCGGAACTCGTCTATAACTAAGAGGGTTTATGCCTTAGTCCACTACGCTGGCCTAGTGTGGGTTGGCGGACTACACACCCAAGAAAATATTAAGAACTTTTAGGTGTGCTGGTTTCATCATGATGTTTTCCTTCGCCGTTAATGTACGATATAATTTATTGTGAACTAGCTGTGCCCGCGACTTCGCCCGTGTGGAATATTTATTATTTTATTCTTTATAAAAAAAAATGAAATTTCTAAAATAAACGTAGCCTAAGTTACTCCTTATTACATCAGCTATCTGCCATTAAAAGTCCCGTTAAAATTGGTCCACCCGTTTCAGAGATTAGCCGGAACAAACAGACAGACAGACAGACAGACAAAAATTGTAGGAAACATTGTTTTGGTGTATGTGTATACATCCATATGCAATTATTAAAAAGCGGTTATTTCAATATTACAAACAGATATTCCAATTTTATTTACTTGCATAGATAGATAAACACATAACTTTAAAAAGTCAGAGTTGTGTGCCTGGTGTTTGAACCCATGTCCGTCGAAATTCTCGACCGCGCGTCTAAATCTCGAAGCCATCACAACTTTTCTTTAAAAAATCACAGAAGATTTGGTTACCATTAATTAATATTATCTGATATATCATAAAAACACGTTAATTATTTAATTTTAAATATATTTATCTCTTCTCTCTTTTGTCATACTTCTTTATATTTGAAGTGCTCATTTGGACATTGAGAGATAAAATAATATTTGTATAGTAGAAGAGTATTATTATTTTCCACTAATTTGGGAAGATAATGGAGGAAAATACATGATTAAATGTCGTTAGAAAAACTCTAGCGTATCCATCCAGTATCTCCCTAATTAAATTTCAAGGAGGAATAAAAATAATATTAGATTTACCCCAGCAAATCCCCCAAACACCTCTAATGTAAAACGAAACGGGCCGATGTTTTCGGCGAAAATTTCATTTGTGGATGAATTAAATTGACTCGCAGCCTCCTGGGGTGCAGGTGAGAAGTCTGAACCTCCCCGTCGAATACACCCGAGTATTGTTTTGATGCTTTGATGTCGTGAAAAGGTTATAAGAGGCCTGCTTAATTGATTAAAAGGAACTTTTTAATTATATATTTTCAATTTTAAATTGATTGAAATTATATTTAAAAAGTAAGTTGCTTTTTAAATTTCAAACAGAACATACCTAATTATTGTTATTTCTTATTGGTAAACGAGTTTTATTATAACTGCTTAAGTTTTAATGTTTGCGACTTAAATCTTGAATCAATAATAACGGCTTTTTATTAGCAATATCATGAAGCTATTCGTACATTTAGGCTTTTACTATGAAGGAGTAGTTGTTGTACTTCCGAACCCGATTTGCCTACTACTTTAGCTACGTATGTGGCTAATGTATATAGGCGGGCGGCGTCGGGGTGCTCGGATACGGGCACGTGGCGACAGCGCCTGATGTTGCGTGTGGATGATGTGTCGGATGATGATCTAAGCAGGCGTGAGCACAATAACAAGCACAAGCAGTTTAAAGCGTTTATTCACAGCACAGCAATAGTCACAGTCAGAGTATATACACGACACAAGAAAATGTTCACACACACAATAACGTCAAAGAAGTAGATAGAAATAACAGAAGGAGATGAGACATATAATAGTACGAATATATTAAACACGATCAGCTGTTAAGCGCGGACACGATAAAGCGGCGACGTAGCGGGTGACACGGGCTTCGCGAGCGAGAGAGGTGTACCGACTGGCCGCGTCCGTCGGCGCGGCCGGCGCGTGAGTTGAAGCGATGACGCGCATCGCTCGTCGCCGCGCTGTTACCATGCGATACAATTTAGCGTCCGCGCGGCGGTACCGAGCGCCTCCAATGCACTCCACGTATATTAATAATACTAGCTTTTGCTCGCGACTCCGTCCGCGTAGACTACAGGGTAGGGTTCAGAAAGAAAATAGTAGTCTATTTTACTCCGCAGAGTCCCATTTATGTCCATACCAAAAAATCATTCAAATCAGACAAATAGACGTGAAACGTGTGCCGCCGCGCACCGGCCGGCCGGCGCCTTGTACGTCATAATGGCGCGCTTGATCATTTTTTCGCTGCGGTGTTATTTTAAAACTGCAATATCTTCTAAGATACTCATTGAAATCAAATGATGTAAAGGGCAAATTTCTTTTAAATTAAATACTTGTGATGAATAACGTATTTATTTGGATAATGATTAATATCATCTTTATAAAAACACCATCACAAATAATGGTTTATTTTAGAACAAATTTAGTTAGCATAAAAAAGGTTATAATGAGCCAACCTTAAAAGATAGACATATGCTGTCGCGGACTTTTTTTTAGATCTTTTAAAGGGGAACAATTCTGTCATACATTATTTTAGCGAACCTTTAACCGTTTCCCCAGCGCAAGCAGCGGAAGTTCTCAAAAGGAAAAAAATAACCCCGATTTTGAAACATTCTTAATTGGTGCTCCGCTCCTATTGGTCGTAGCGTGATGTTATATAGCCTATATAGCCTTCCTCGATATTTGGACTTTCTAACGCTGAAAGAATTAATCAAATCGGACCAGTAGTTCCTGAGATTAGCGCGTTCAACCAAACAAACAAACTCTTCAGCTTTATATATTAGTATTTAGTGTAGACATAATTATAATAAATGTGTTGGGTTCTGTAAGTGTAATGTATGTGTATGTTAGTATGTATATGTGTCTGGTGTAATTGTTAGTATAGAATATATATAAAATATGTATACACTACATAAATATGTTTAATAAATAAATTACACAACATATTATGTAGGCCACACTACCATTGAGTGACTTCGAACCTGGGATCAATCGATCAGAACCACCAATGAATCAATTCTAGTTTACAGTAGTTTAATGAGCATGAACATTCCAAAGTAAATTTAATAAAGGATGTAGATGTGAAGTCTAGTAATATAAGCAAGAGACTTTAACTTTAACTTGGAAGCTGAGAACTGTAAGACGAGCCTAGGAAACATAAGCAAAATAAAGAACATAAGTCGGAACATTTGCAAGAAACTGCAATTCATTAATTCCGCTCAATTTCCCGATCTTTAGGAAGTTGAGCTCTCAAAGTAGCAAAGCCATCAGCGAGTCGCTCTGAGTTTTAATTTAATACTTAATGGGGAAAACATGAAAGTCTGCGGGGCTTCCGTTTGTCGGATTTAATTTAAAATCAATTACTCGTGCGGTTACATTTCTTTTTACAAATGACGCCGACGTCCGACCGCGTGCTTCCTTTGAACGCGCTTCCTTACCGGTAATGACTCGGCTGGGACTAACGTCGCCATGTTGGGAGCATTGTGTGAGACATTGTCAAGGCTTTTGTAAGCCGGAGGTGATTTTTTTTAAAGAAAGGCTGTGATTGTTTAAGAGGAACTTGTGGCTCAGTAAATTGTATTTTTTTATAGTTGAGGAGTTCTTGGGATAGACAGTTTACTTCTACCGCTTAGGTAATAAGTAAGACTGTTTTTTTTAAATAGAAATTATCTTCGAATTACTAGGCCATGTTGAAGGATTGTGATTTGTATTCCAATCAATTGGAATACTGTAATTCAATTTGTATATCAATAGCTTTTTACTCTTTGTATTGCTTTAACAATCCAGCTTTAAAACAAAGTGTTCAAGGCTCTAAGGGATCTTAGAAGTGGTAAATGACTATGAATATCTATGTATACTAATTTATGTAAAATTTCAATCAATGTCATAAAATATGAAAATCATCTTATAACAAACCTCAATATCTATCTATCTACATATCAATCTACATCTAAAACAATTTCAACAAAATCTGAACAACAATCTTCCAACAGTCACAACCATGGTTCTGACTCCACACTAACCTACGTATTAGAACCTACGAGAGACTTTTCGGGCTCACAATAACCCAGACTCGCAAAAAAATATTCGTGGATTACACAAACATTTGTCTCGGTGCGGGGATTGAACCCGCGGCCTATCTTTTCGCAAGCTGTTGTTTAGATAACTGCACCACGGACGTTGTCATGTCAAAAACAACTTACAATAGCCCAGTTTCGGCTTAACTCAATTAAAAAGCCGCTATCCTCCCCAGGGCGGCGTGTGGTCGTCCTAATGTCGGATATTTACGTATTAATTGAGGCTAAACATCGAGGGATGGTTTTTATTCAACGAACAATTTATTTAGTCTGGTGCCAGACGGACGCCGTTTTGGGCAGACAATTTATCGGGAAAAAATCCCTAAAACTCGTTAATTTGTAGTCAATGTAGGGTTGAAAGATTATTTGAAGAGATTAAGTCACTTGCAAAAGGTCGTCGTGTTTATTTGTAACGAGTTTATATATTTATTGAACAGGATATTTATTGTGTGTATTCTTGTACATGGATTTATAATATTGACTGATTGGTGATTCTTTCAAACCTCAGGCACACAGCTCTGACTCTTTGAAGTTATGTGTGTATTCAGAATGAATTATCGCTTACTTTTAGGGTAAAGGAAAACATCGTGAAGAAACCTGCACATCTAAATGTTGTTAAGAATTTCTAAGGTGGCTAGTAGCACTAGGCCAGCGTGGTGGACTAAGGCCTTAACCCTCTCAGTTATAGAGAAGGCCCGTGCCTAGCATTGGGGCGTATATGGGCTGATGATTATGATGTCTGTTTTTTGACCTCGTTTCATGAATGGTACCTATAAAAGAGATCCCCAGACAGGCAATAACACATTACACAGTATATGTGTGTGTGAGTGACAGCCCCGTGGCGCAGTTGGCTAGACACTAGCTTGCGAAACGAGAGGCCGCGGGTTCGATCCCCGCACCGAGACAAATGTTTGTGTGATCCACAAATATTTGTTTCGGGTCTGGGTGTTTGTGAGACCAAAAAGTCTCTCGTAGTTTCTGATACCCACGATACAGGACTTGTATCCTAGTGTAAAAAAAAGCAGTGATGGCCTCGAGGTTTAGGCGCGCGGTCGAGAATTTCGGCGGTCGCAGGTTCAAACCCCAGGCACACACCTCTGACTTTTCGAAGTTATGTGTGTATTCACAATGAATTATCACTTGCTTTAACGGTGAAGGAAAACATCGTGATAAAACCTGCACACCTAAAAAAAGTTCTTAGGAATTTCTTAGGTGTGTAGTCCGCCAACCCGCACTAGGCCAGCGTGGTGGACTATGGCCTAAACCCTCTCAGTTGTAGAGGAGGCCCGTGCCCAGCAGTGGGACGTATTTGGGCTGATGATGATGATGATGATCCTAGTGTGGGGTCAGAGCTATGTATGTGACTGTTGGGTGTATTTATTATTTATTATTATTATTATATGTACACCACATACATATGTATATATGTAGTCTTAAAACTTAATATTAAACAGCTTGACAGGAAGGTCTTATCGGCTAGTAAAATGACCGTGTATGAATACATCACTGTTAAAATCACTGAACATGACGCGGTCTTTTTCCATTGACTGCGTATATGTTTTAATTTCGCCTACAGTATCCGAACCAATTCATTTTCCCTCGATTAACATACGCGTGGCTTTATTGATAGCTATCGTTGTAATCCTATCTCAGGGGAAATTTGTGAATATCATTCGAGTTATTCGAAGCAAAATCGTAATAATACACCCTGTTTATGTACAAAGGCACATCATCATCAGCCCATATACGTCCCACTGCTGGGCACGGGCCTCCTCTACCATTGAGACGGTTTAGGCCTTAGTCCACCACGCTGGCCTAGTGCGGGTTGACGGACTACACACCTAAGAAATTCCTAAGAACTTTTTAGGTGTGCAGGTTTCATCACGATGTTTTCCTTCACCGTTAAAGTACGTGATAATTCATTGTGAATACACACATAACTTCGAAAAGTCAGAGGTGTGTGCCTGGGGTTTGAACCCGCGACCGTCGAAATTCTCGACCGCGTACCTAAACCTCAAGGCCATCACGACTTACGAAAGTACAAAGGCACATATATTGCGATATTTACGAATTGATGAATACACATGAGTATTTAGAACAAATGACAGGTGTTGTATGTTTTAATTGACACGCTATATGGAAGTTGGCAAAATACGATTATGAAAATCTTTATATGAATATTACCGTGACCCAATTATTATTCGGAATGGGATTTTGAGACTAGATTAGAGAGGAAATTCATGTATTTTTGTATACATTTCACTATAAACCAATCGCTGCAACTTCTGTGTATCAAGGTCAACGATGAAACGAACAGAAGTGAAGCTTTGTGAGCGTCTGTGAATTGAATTAAATAGAAAATAATTTAGAAATATTTCAGAAAAATAGATGGACTTCAAGTATAATTGTATCCACACGAATAGTGACCACCACTGGAATAAAACCTGCCGTAGTGACCCAAATACGTGTATCCTATTTCGGCATCAAGATGTGGGTCGAAGGCTCGAAGGAGATGTACCTGTAAGGTAATTGGTTCAATATTCACTATCAAATGAACCATTTACTCGTATCGTATGCTATAATCAATGAAGTTATAGTGAATAGAGACATTTTTTTTTTTTTTATGGAAAAATGAGGCAAAAAAAGCGAGCCACCTGATGTTAAGTGGTCAACACCGCCCATGAACACCCTCACTCTAGTTATATTTTATTTTGAGAACAAAATAGACCATATGGGCTTAACAACATAGAGGAAATATATACATACATGAAGTAGCTTTTTACCTATTTACGGTCGTATAAGTCCCTTTCATAGGTTATTTAGATTCATCAAAATGGTTTAACAGCTTACCTAAGTTACACAGCTGTAACAATTAACTCATTTTTAATTTATTCATAACGTTACGTTAGTTACGTTAGAAATTAAGCGACTCCTCAAATCTGTTATAAAAATCTAATGGAAGTTCATTGAGCACATAACCCTAGAATAAAGAATGACGGACTGCGGAGACCTGTTAAATACAGACTGTGTGGGTCTGCGAGACGTGGGCGTCCCAGTGGACTATCTTTGTGAGGAGGGGTGGACCTTTAGCTGAAAGGGAAGATACTAAAGCATTCATTTCAAAATGCAGTATAAGTATACGCAATTTTACCATAGAAATCTTTCAAAGATTGTATATTAATGTCTCTGTTTCTAATGTGGTAGAAACATCATTAGAAAGCATTTATGCCAGAGTTGAGGCCTTAGAAATGCCATGGTCTACACAAAGACTTTTTTAGATAAAGGCTAAATTTTTGGGCTGGAAAAGTGGTTTACTAAGACCTAAACTCTTTCAGCCGTTAAAGAGATACGTGCTCAGATGTAGGGTGTATGATAAATGTAGTATATCACCAGAATGTAGATAAAAATGATTTATAATACAAGTACGTATCAACTACAATGATTCCTTACCATCCAACGCCGTTTATTGACTTATTTTATTTATTTAGGTACTCTTCCTTGTTCATTACAAAATAAATAAATATAGGAAGCAAATTAAATATCAAGTACAAGTGGTGGTTAAGTTATGACGGTCTGGTGGTATTCAAATTATAAAGGCGGATACCTTTTGTGTTTCAGTGAACAACAGAACTATTCCTTGAAGTCAGTTTTATGTATGACAGTATTATAGCGTTACTCAAGTATTTTATATATGCTATATAATTTAAAAACACGAAATACCAACAGCGATGTACGAATATGTCTCTACCGCGTAGACACAAATTTTTCTTTCTATTTTATTTTCCAATTTTCGAAACGGCAACGAGTCTGCAGCTAACACAATTAACACTTACATTCTTTATTTTACAGAAACGAATACAGAGTGTATAAAAGTGGTGTGTTACATACATAAATACATAACTTAACGCCTGTATTACCCGAAGGGGTAGGCAGAGGTGCATTTCTGCACCCACATTTCGCGTGGTATGTATGTACATATCCTGGTATGTCCCACGTAAAAAAAAAACAATAATATTTCCCGACCAGGGAATCGAACCCATGATCTCTAGATCAAACGGCACATACTTGAGCCGCGAGACTAAGAGGTGGGTTACTCTAATTAAAATACATTTTAATAGTCTAAATCATGGCTATTTAGTGATGTAGTTATTGCTACGAAATTTGTAATTCATAGCTCCTTGGTATGTAAGTAATATTTAGTATTGGGACAGCAATTTTAATGAGAAGAAAAAATTTACATACTAGATTTTTAGGGCGACTTAAAGGTAGCCTAGAATTCGATCGAGGTTAGGTTATGAATAACTGAAAAATATTATGTAAAAAAGGATACAAAGATTTATTTCTCATAGCAACCAAGCCCGAATTGTCCTAGATTAATACTTCTTTCGAACTAGATCAAATATATCTACAGTACGGTTTTTTTTTTAGGTACTTAGTGCTATAGGTTCTTAGTTATCACACACAAATGTAGGTGTGTTTTTTTGCTAAAGTTAAGATCATAGAAGGGTAAACTATTTTTAATATATGTCTGAAGTCGGATATTCTTATCCACGTGAATGGATCACCGTTCAAAGAGTAAACTGAGTCACTCAAGTGTCTTTCGTTCCGGGATCATCATTTGCGTAAGGCCGGCATAGTTGTGTCATCTGATGAAAGACGATCGCAGTGTTTTCTTAAGAGACTACACATTATTTGGGCCGCACTGCACCTTCCTTTAGGTAGAGCATAGTCTTTGTCGTGCATATAAAAAAGCGATATATGGAGGTATGTTGTCATAGGGGATATAAAAACATTTTGAACGTATGAAAAAAATAAATTCCTCTTGAAACGAACGAACAAACTCCAGAACTTACAAAAGCTGACATTGATAATAACGAATACATAAAATACGTTACTTTATGTCCATCCATAATTATTCCGAAATGGGACATCATTAACAGACTACACCCGATTATTATTAAAATGAAAACGTGAAAGTTTCACCGCGTTATACTGAAGGCAGTCCAACGGCTCGAAGCTCGAAACAAAAGTTTCTTAGCACCCTATTTAGCCTACAGGCTGACATGGCATTGAGAATGCAAAGTGGGGGTCAACACCCACTATAAAGGAAATTTGTTAAATGTAAACAGTAGGTGACGGTTTCGCTCGAAATAAAACAAATATAGAAGCTGTTAATAAATTAACATCAAAAGCATCTTACGGCAATTTCCAAGATCTAATTTATCTCATGTATAACAAATAAACAAGAGTAGTGATGGCCTAGAGGTTTAGGCGCGCGGAAAAGAATCTTATTGGTCGTGGGTTCCAACCCCAGGCACACACCTCTGACTTTTCGAAGTTATGTGTGTATTCACAATGAATTATCACTTGATTTAACGGCGAAGGAAAACATCGTGATAAAACCTGCATACCTTAAAAGTTCTTAGGAATTTCTTAGGTGTGTAGTCCGCCAACCCGCAATAGGCCAGCATGGTAGACTAAGGCTTAAACACTCTCAGGTGTAGTGGAGGCCCGTGGCCAGCAGTAGGACGTGTATGAGCTGATAACGATGATAGCAAACAAACTCACTTTTGCATTTGTAGCACAAGTAAATTCCATAAGAAACAATACTTCGATGTATAAAAGCATTCATTTTTATAATAAATATTTAAAACACCTCTTTTATTGTACCCCTATAACGTAATCCCGATAACCGCAAGCTTAATCATCCAATTTCAAAATTCGAACGATGGAAATAAAATATTTTGACCCCCAGAAAGCGTTCTAAATCCTCGCCCGGTCGCCGGCATAACTTTTGACATAAATTTTTGTCATTCACTTCCCTATTAAAGCTGGTAATATAATTTCGAAGGGATGAAGGGCTTCGGAAAATTGTCTCTGTCCCCCGACGCCTCGCCACCTCTGTTTTGTAAAGGATTTACTATATACATACATAATTAACTCGTGTGAAATATGACGTTGGGTTTGGTCGTGAGTATGTTTTGTGTATGTTTGTATGTTATTGCCATTAAGTTTATTTCTGTTTTCTATTTCTACGTCTTTTTATATTGTACGTATATCCTACTGCTGAGCTTATCTTGAGGTGTGTAACAGTTAATCACGGTAGCTCCATACACTTCAATGAAGGTAAACGAGATTTTCTTTATAATTAAATTGAGTTTTTTTTTTAACTTTAACACTGTATTAAAATTGAAAGGGATTCAATATATTATATAACAACTAGGTACGGAGAGAATATGTTTGATCTCCGGGTGTATAACGTTCTAAGTTGTTCTACATAGTGATATAATAAGAAAACAAATTCCCTTTTGAGAAATATAGGTACAACCTCAATATTTTATTGCCGTTCCTTTCTTCTATGAGTGTGTTAACTTTTAGTCGGAAAAGTTTTGAATTATGAACGATTTTTTACTTTATGTTTTCGGCTGTAATTGTTGAGTTTGTTTGAAAAATATATACATATATTAAAAAAACCGGAGGAATTGATAACCTCCTTTTTTGAAGTCAGCTAAAAATATAAATGTTATTTGTAAATAAAAACTTTAGTATCTATTAAAAAGTATAATCAATATTTATTGTCATTAAATAGGAGATGGAGAGGAAACATTGGTGACCCTTCTCTTTCTTCTATTTTGATTTACAGATTCATAAGCTCAGCTGCAAGGAGTTACGGAATGATTTCATCATGATTTTTGACACAACTCAAAAGATAAGTGAAGTGTATTTGTCCCCGCTTCGCAACATCAAGAGAGTTTGTTATAAAAGTGTACCCACTTGGAAATCCGTCGCGCGACTTAAATAAAAACAATAATTATCCTTAAAGTAATATCCTTGGCTGCGTTTCGTAGAGGGTGTTGAATGGTTCAAGTAAAAAAAACTTAGCGAAAGATTAATTATTTTTATTTATGTTAGGAATTATAATGAAAGTCTTTTGTGTCCGTAGACCTACGTTATATGGGATAATATAAATAATTACCAAATTACTATTATGGGTTAATATAAGTGTAAATTAAAACAGACATAACAGCACACCTCTATTGTAAAAGGGTGGGTAGTGAATACAGATATGACCTACAATTTTTGGTCAGTCAAATGTTGATTTCAACCAATTCATGCATTCTTGTTTCTTCCAGGCTTTACCAATCTGGCTGCAGTACGTTTGCTATTGCGCTCCCCAGTAAACTCATTTATCTGAATATTCATTTATCTTAGAAGCATGAAGGTTGAGAAAGTGTCTGGTAAATGGCAATAGGTATTTAAGAGCCAGTTTTAATTACGAGATAAAAAAGCTGATGTAACGTTTTTGTATCAATAAAAACATGTGCACAGTTTTCTCACGCTGCTTTTCATCACGTGATTAAGAATATATACATAACAGCACGTCCTGCAGCACGATGGTCCAACGACTTGAGAAAGGTGGCGGGCAGCGGATGAATAAGGGCTGCCTATTTGGGGAGACCTTCGTTCAGCAGTGGACGGCGATAGGCTGAGAGTAATAATTGAAAAGTAAAGGCATATCTTTGGGATTTAAACCCGCAACCGCAAAATTTTGTCGATGCAGTAATCGAAACACGCCTTCACATTTCACACAGCCTCTAACTAAACATGTTATGTACCTAACACCAGATGCAATAATTATACGGTTTTGCAAACTAGTATAGTCCAGTCTAATTACTCAATAATCTTGCGCAGCACCTACTATGTATATTAAACACGTAATTATGTATACGCTAGTCTCTCATCACTCGCGCCAGCGGTGGTCCCTCCGTAAATTATCTCGGGCGAGCGCTCAAAGGAGGCTGTCATTAGGAGTACACACGAGTACCGGGAGGCTCGAGGGCGCCACACGTTCCGGTGCGTATTATGAAAAAAAACTTTGCACTTTCGGACTAGTATTTGGGTCAACACCTCACTTGCACTGCGCTGTTTAGAATGTTCAGTTTTATGTTAACACTCTTGGTAGCTTCGGAGTAAATTTTGCTTAAAAAATACTGTAAAATCAATATGTTTTCACACACACACAACAAATTCACGCCTGTATACCCTAAGGAGCAGGCAGGGGTCCATTTCTACGCCGGGCTGGAAGGTTGGTGACCGTGACATACTGCCCCCCTTCCCCCCTGGGCTGGCGGGAAGTAGAACCATAATCAGCTTTCCCCTCAAGAGAGAAAAAAGAAGAGGTCCATTTCTGCACCTACATACCTTATTGTAGAGGGTGAGCCTATTGCTGTTTGTAGGTGTCATTCCAGACACCGTGCCGATACTGACAATTACCAAATGGAAAATTCCAATGATTCTTTACCCGACCCAGAAAAGGAAATCGGATCTACTAGTTCCCACGGAATACACTTGTAATGCAGGATCAGCGAGGATTTTCATTTTTCACATTTAAGCTAAAGAGGTTGCTAGTAAATTGGTGCTAAATTTGGGAATCCCATTATACGAGTAATATAGGTAAATGTATCGCGCTCCGGGATTAGCTCGTATAATCCACGTCGACTGGTTAGATATCATTTTCACATTCACATCACGAAAATGCATCATACAAACATTTGCTTTGACGTAGAAATCGAACGACTTTTTAACTTAGTCTGCCTTCTAGCCAACTAAAACGGAGGAGGACATTCAGACTATCGAACAAATGATCTAAAATATATTTTACAGTGATTAATATTCTAATTAAGCCGCCCTTAACGCGAAGGACTTTCGGCAATAAACGCCATTATCGTAATGAAAGTTAAAATTTAAGAAATTAAACACACAGCTCTGCCATTAAATGTAGAACCATTCGCTCCCTAGACACAAAGAAGTCTAGATATTTCAATAAAAAGGACATCTAAAAAGTATTTTTAGTATATTTTGTCTGTGGAAAATTGTAAAAGGACTGTAATTTTTCAAAGCCGAATTTAAAATGTTGGGTAATATTTACGTAGTAAAATGAAGCTCTTAAGCTCCCTAGAGTTGGAGGAAATCTTATTGAAAACATACTTCTTTGCGATTTGGTTCAATTTGTGTCCATTTACTCTCATATAAAATTTGTAAAAACATACTAATATGGTATACGTCAGAGCCACGTTATCCGGATAGTATCAAATTGCTTTCAGCATGTTTTGACTGAACAGTGAACATTATGACACTGTCTCATAACAAATGTATGTCTATCATAAATAATAAGTATATTGCCATCTATAGAAACATTTCTAATCCCGTATTTCTATAGAAAAATTACCAATAGAAAAACCCAATAGCATTTTGCATTACCCGCAAATCGAATCCGGTACTTCTAGATCGCACAGCACATACTTTTATTGCATTAGTAGATGTATAGAAAAATATTTTATATAAATATTAAATTGTCGCCAGCGTATAAAAGGATTACATAAAAGCTATATTGCTTTACAAAGGGATTACCCGTTTAAGTGTAAGCTAGTTTGTTAATTAGATTCTGTTAATCCGAAAGACGCTCAGATTTCAGCGCTGTGCAAAATGTTAGATACTATTTGTCATTAGTATATTTTGATTTAATTAAAAGTTAACTTTAAGTAGTTTTTATTTGACGATTTATGTTAAATGATCATTGACTGAAACATATGAGGATCGCTTAAATTCGATCGAAGATGGCATTCGAAATTCATTTACCTAGATCTCTAGGTACGCGGTCGAGAATTTTGACGGTCGCGGGCTCAAACCCCAGGCACACACCTCTGACTTTTCTAAGTTATGTGTGTATTCACAATGAATTATCACGTACTTTAACGGTGAAGGAAAACATCGTGATGAAACCTGCACACCTAAAAAGTTCTTAGGAATTTCTTAGGTGTGTAGTCCGCCAACCCGCACTAGGCCAGCGTTGTGGACTAAGGCCTAAACCCTCTCAATGGTAGAGGAGGCCCGTGCCCAGCAGTGGGACGTATATGGGCTGATGATGAGATCTCTAGGTACTTCTACTATGAAATCCATTTAGAGATTCTACTACTGCTATTCGCATATTAATTAATTAAGACATATTAGGAATGCTGCTACATGACGCCAATTTTTAAAGCTTAACTCTGATTAAGCAGGCTTACTTGAACTTACGTATAGTACTAGGCTTGCTTATAGTTTATAATTGCTACAGCTCTTTACTTACAGCCAAATTTCGTTGAAAATTTAACGCCATTTCCAGATTTTATTACGCGCTACAAAATCATAATAAAAATATGATAAGTTTGTCTTTAGCTTTAAATCTCTGGGCTTTAAAGTTGCTTTTAACAACCTAATTTGAATTGATAAGCATTTTACGTTACTCAAATAAGCTACTGTGCCTTAATAATTAAAGTCAAAGGACCAAATTTCTTAACTTGTTACGGCCATCAATTCAGTACAAAAGTCTCATAACTTAAGTAAACTTCTCTTATTAACTCGGCCGTCTAATCGCAATTTCGTTTATTCACGATACCCAAACGATAAATTTCCATTGCATCACGGGTAGCGTTAAAAGAAATAAATCAAATTGTGGGTGATTTACGATACTAAAACTTTTGGCAACAAATTCACCCACTAAGGATTCGCTGATCTAGGCAGCGCCGCAGCGGCGACCTCGCTCCACATAAACTCTGTTTGTACACGTTCTGTACGAAAAACAAGTAAAAGTGTAGTGAAAAAGTGTAGCTTACGTCGACTATAAAAATGAGTGTTGTACTAACTCAGCTCGCATACTATCGACAGTTTGTAGTAACGCGTGTTCTTTTATTGTTATTGCAAGTTTTGAATTTCAGATCTTGGAATAGCTGAGGGGACTTTTCAAGTGACTATTTCATCAAGGATTATTTCACAGTAAATTTGCTTTGGCACGATAATAAGTTTAATATGTATTCAAATAGAGATTTGATTAACGATTCATCATCTCAATTATTACATAGTCGATATAAATATTTGTAGATATACCGCGGCTTGTTCGCAGCCGATTCTAAATAGCTATCCATCTACCTAACACAAATGCTTAATGCTTTATTTGGCTCCGAAGAGTTCACCTTAATTACGTCAATTGGAGCGAAATATAATTTTGGACCGCAGTGTATTTACTACTAGAGGTAGTATGGTGACATTAACGTAGTTTTAATTTTTTAAAGTTTGCGAATGAGAAAAAAGTAAGAACCTGTTAAAATGATTGGGTCTTTGGCAATTCCACTCACTAATTAAATAGCGATAAATACACCCAACAGTCACATACATAGTTCTGACCCCAAATTAAGATACGAGTCTTGTGTCGTGGGTATCGGAAACTACTTTTTGGTCTCACAAACACCCAGACCCGAAACAAATATTTGTGGATCACACCAACATTTGTCCCGGTGCGGGGATCGAACCCGCGGCCTATCGTTTCGCAAGCTGGTTTCTAGCCAACTGCGCCACGGGGCTGCAAAGCGATGGTAACACTGCTTTATTGTTTGATATTTAAGTCAAGAAAATTAAAATGCTATAAAAATAATTATCTCTATGTACTAGGGTGTAGGTAGAACAAAATGAATACACCTACGTGTTACGATTTATCCCACTATACATTGTACGAGGTGAAGTTTAATTTCAGCCTGAATTGAAGTCATTAAAATTTATTGTCACATGAAATTTTTCATTCTGGTGCGATAAATTGACCACCCTTGCAAGTGGAGATAAATAAAACGAGACTTAAATGTTGAGTCTAAAGTTATCTGTAATTTATTTTGCAAAATTTATGCAGGCTATTTCAAAGTAACGAGAGTAATCAAATAAACATGATAAATTAACGAGCCAAGAAAACAATAAGTGAATTAAAAAACACGAATTAGGTAAGCCTAAAACTATTTATAAGCATAAAAAATAATTTAGATTTACTAATAAAAGAAAACTCGTAAAGAAAGTAATCATAAAAAAAATTGTCGCGATAAATTATTCTATTTGCACATAAGAAACAACAGCAGCGAAAGCTAGTCCGAACTAATGTAATCAGTCTGATTTATCTCCTCGTAATTCTAAGACAAAAAAACTGCGTCGCCTACTGCCAACTTACTTGATTATTTCTCTCCATAAATTATTCAACGTTCAGCACTTTGGCTAGGAAATTTCAATTTATACATATGTAGGAGCCTCACTGTCAGATTTTAGACAAAACTGTGTGGTCGACCTTTGTCATCAGGCCAGGCATTATATAATTTATTTGAAAGATAGTCTTTTTGCGTTGCTGTGGTCAGTTTTCTGCTGAGTCGAAAAGAAATGTCAAAATAAAGATGTGCTTATGCGTAAAGAAACGATTGGAATACTCATTGAATTGTCTGGAAGCCCCTTCTTTTCACCTTAAATAATTTCTCAATTAAACACACTTTTACGTTCTTCATCTTGTCTTTTACGTTCATCATACCACCGTTTCCAAACACCTAGCATCAAAGCTACGGCTTTCGGATCTTCCTCATTTGTCGTAGCAACTTCAAAAAACGATACCAAAGCCACAATAAAAAATCAACAACTTAAATCTAATCAAAAAATCAGCACCCATTGGTATTGGCAAAACTCAGAATCAGACTAACAAAATAACGACGGCACACCTAATTCCCGCATAACTATCTGTGAGTCGAACACTGCGCCGCGAGCAACGCATATAAATCCCCTCGTGAATATTCATGTGAGGAAACAAAACAAGACATTATGTGGGACGGCGGAACCTCCGGCTGCGCTTACCTGGACTCAGCAGCGCAATATACGGGAGGGAATTGTGTACATAAACGCAGATTGCAAGGAGGTATATTTCAGTTGGTTTATTTTCACAAAATCATATGTTATAGTTAAATACTAGGAAATCATGAAGGACAATTGATTTAATGTTGTGCTAATGGTTGACTTAAGTAAAAACGTGCGGAGTTTGGAGAGTAGAAAGAAATTAAAAGAAATTCGATAAATTCAGTCGGAAGTGATACTCTTCTAAAGATCCAATTAATAACTAATTAAACTAGATAAATCGTAGCTAACAATATTATTCTAAGGTTCGCGATAAGTGAAAACCGGTTAATAAATGCAGCTTCTGCTATATAAATAATAAATAAATAAATACACCCAACAGTCACATACATAGTTCTGACCCCACACTAGGATACAAGTTCTGTGTCGTGGGTATCAGAGATTACGAGAGACTTTTCGGTCTCACAAACACCCAGACCCGAAACAAATATTTGTGGATCACACAAACATTTGTCTCGGTGCGGGGATCGAACCCGCGGCCTCTCGTTTCGCAAGCTGGTGTCTAGCCATCTGCGCCACGGAGCTGTCATATATATACTTTTATACTAAATATATACTATTATCTTTATTTAAGGAACAATAACGTTTCTGTATATGTGTATTTCAAGTAAAAAATTGTATCCTACATTAATCATAGTTCTCGCTAATTGTTTAAAAAGTAGGCGTGGAAACTGGGCTATGTAATTTCGGTAGACAGTTATTTCCAACGCTTAAATTCCCCCTAACCGGTAGTACCGTTACGGTACGTGTTACGCCCTAAATAATTAAACCAGCCTGTGGTATATTCAATTGGATTTTGAATGCGAGTGGCAACTGTTTCACGCAATGCGAGGCACACAAGTGGCTCGTTCAAACGTTAAATATATAGGGATCGGTTACAGAGTATTTCCGATTTTCAAAACTATTTGTGGAGTGTGCAAAAAGTTTTTGATCGTCTATGAACTCATTTGAGGATAAAAAAGATATGTACATTGTACATACATATTTTTATGAGTGTCGTTATAAAATAGGTTACAGTGACTAGAATGTTTATAATGTAAATACAGTTTATACTGCCTCGTGGTCTCGCGGTACAAGTATGTGCCGTGCGATCTAGAGGTCCTGGGTTCGATTCCCGGGTCGGGTAAAGTGTTATTGGGTTTTTCCATTAGGAAATTCTAGGTAACAGCACGGAGTCTGGAAATGTGCCCGAAAAACGGCAATAGGCTCGCCCCCTATTAAATGGGACTGATACAAACTGGCGAAATGTGGGTGCAGAAATGTACCTCTGCCTACCCCTTCGGGGAATACAGGCGTGAGTTTATGTATGTATGTAATTAATACGTCAAGTTCAAAGTCAAATGGCATTTATTCCTCAAACTTAACTTACTTTAACGGTGTAGGAAAACATAGTGAGGAAACCTGCACACCTAAAATTATTCATGAATTTCTTAGGTTGGTAGTCCGCAATCCCGCACTTGGCCAGCGTGGTGGACTAAGGCCTAAACCCTCTCAGTTATAGAGGAAGCCCGTGCCCAGTTGTGAAACGTATATGGGCTGATGATGACGTATATAATAACCTCAACCTACACACCCATTCAAACTATTTAGCATTGTAAAGGTACTATAACCGTTGAATAATACTTGTGTATACTAATTACTTAATGGCAAAGCAGTTACTGATACGAAGTTAGGAGAGTTTGGAGTTTACAGACTGCAATTTTATTCATCATCTAACTAATTTTATGCTTAATTACGTCCCATTTTCTGATTTATTTCGATGTGTTGATGCTTTTGGGAATATTTTTACAGCTATGAAAAAATCCTGCATTAAAAGCAGCGTGTCCGCTCGCAATAATCCAGCATGTGTTTACAAATGAAGCGGGCGCAGCGGCGCGGATGTGATTCGGTTACGTCACGTGCCGTGTAAAACGGAATTCTTGTAATTTGTTCCAAACAAACGTTAGGGCAACTAAAAATACAGTTTTTCGATTCCCCAGTGGAACATTTTGGTGTCAGATCCAATTTGTTTTGGCTTGTTATCTCAACACATATTTACGGATGATTGGGCAACGGGCTGGCGTAATTTTTTGTCAGCTCTTAATTCTTAAAATACATTTTCTTAGGGTCCAAAAATTTTATAATTACCCAGTGAATAATAATATTCAGTAAGATAATGATCATCATAAAGTAGGTCCACCTGCTCCAATTGGGTACTATTGCACTTATCTACATCATGATCATCATCAGTCCATATACGTTCCACTGCTGGGCACGGGCCTCCTCTACAACTAAGAGGGTTTAGGCCTTAGTCCACCACGCTGGCCTAGTGCGGGATGGCGGACTACACACCTAAGAAATTCCTAATAACTTTTAGGTGTGCAGGTTTCCTCACGATATTTTCCTTCACCGTTAAAGTACGTGATAATTATTTGTGAATACACACATCACTTCGAAAAGTCAGAGGTGTGTGCCTGGGGTTTGAACCTCTGACCACCGAGATTCTCGACCGCATACCTAAACATCAAGGCCTTCACTACCTATATAACATACAATATTATTACAATATATTTTTTATTCCATAAAACAAAATAGATCCGACTCAGACAAATGCTGAGTAGGGGTTTGAATGAGTGTAGAAGTCTCTTTTATATAAATAAGACTCTATTGCAGGTATTTCCCTTAAGCATCTGTGTTCTAGAGATAATACGATATTTATAACTATGTCTAGTTCAAGCACAGATTTATAGTTTTATTATAAAAATAAGTTTTTTAAAAATAAACTTTTATTTGAATGCGCTAAAACGAAAAAAAATAATGTTTACTTTAAAACTTTTACTTATGACGTCATAACATAATTTTAATGATATAAAATCGTGTATCGAGATTTAAGTACTACTATTTACTTGGTTTGAAATATTTTAATAGTTAAAATAAATCACATCAAGGTTTTATATTTACTTTTATATACACATATAAAGTTTAATAAAAGCTTATAAATATAATATTTTGTCTAAATAGGGTGAATTATGAGTCACTAGCAATATAGACAGAGAAGAGAAGCAGAGTACTCATACACGATTCTCGTTCTCATTATGAAATAAAATTAGGTACTTAATTTTTGATCCAATTTTCCTATAAATTAATAATAAATGGATATTTAATAAGGTTGCCGGCAGGACGTCGCCGACACGGGAATTTTCAAAAGAAACAACGCTGCCAACCTCTCCTCCCAACCCGCAACTTGTAACCTGCCGCCGTGTCTACATAATTTAATATGGTAGTCTGTTACTAAATCCATCCCATGATTGACATGAAAAGATCGCCTTTAAACTCTTGCGATCCTATTTTTTGTATGTCCACATGCACTAGACCAACGTGGTGGACTAAGGCCCAAACCCTCTTACTTGTAGAGGAGGCATGATGATTTTTGTATGTAAATTTACAAAAGTACCAGTTGTACTCCAATTGCAATCAGTCGCAGTATTATTATTTTACCATTCCACGACATAAAAAACGGATCAAAAAAACCTAAAAAATAACGAACCAAATAAGAATAGCTTAAGCTTTTTCTTCACATACTTTTTCCACATACATACATAAACTCACGCCTGTATTCCCTGATGGGGTAGGCAGAGGTGCATTTCGCCAGGTATGTATCAGTCCCACGTAATAGAGGGCGAGCCTATTGCCGTTTTTCGGGCACATTTCCAGACTCCGTGCTGCTATTGTGAGTTTTCTAATGCAAAAACCCAATAACACTTTGCCTGACCCGGGACTCGAACCCAGGACCTCTAGATCGCACGGCACATACATGTACCGCGAGACCACGAGGCAGTCTACATACTTTTTCCTTCAATAAGTAACGACACTAAGAAAAGTCGTGATGGCCTCGAGGTTTGGGCACGCGGTCGAGAATCTCGACGGTCGCGGGTTCAAACCCCAGGCACACACCTCTGACTTTTCGAAGTTATGTGTGTATTCACAATGAATTATCACGTACTTTAACGGTGAAGGAAAAACATCGTGATGAAACCTGCACACCTAAAAGTTCTTAGAAATTTATTAGGTGTGTAGTCTGCCAACCCGCACTAGGCCAGCGTGGTGGACTAAGGCCTAAACCCTCTCAATGGTAGAGGAGGCCCGTGCCCAGCAGTGGGACGTATATGGGCTGATGATGATGATGACTAAGAAACGGCAATATATTTTTAGCAGACAGCGGTTTATCTAACGCCAACAAAGTAAACATATGAAGGTAATTAAAGTGGGAGTAATTCCCCAAAGTTGTTCGCGCACTCGTTCCGAAGTTGTTCACGTCAAACTTGGAAGATTTTAGATGAGACATGATGCTACTAACTGGTCCCGGACGTACAAAATAGTTACTCTGTTCTTATATACGTTGAATTTCTACAAGGTATAGTATCCACAATTATACATATAAAGGGTGTATTCAGTCTGTAATCGGAAATCAAGGCAGGTAATAGCTATGGTGATTACAAACCCTAATTTTATACCTATGGTTGGTAGGAAAACTTGATTTTCTTTAACGCCAGGGGGGTTTGTAATCACCATAGCTATTACTTACCTTGGTTTTCGATCACGGTCTGAATACATCCTGTATAATCAGCCTATCGCAGTCGACTGCATCCGTCCGTCCGCATCCTCATCATCCGCCCTCGTCCATCGGTTTCCCGTCACATTTATAAAGCCGTCGGACCATCGTACTGGAGGATATCCCTCACCACGTCTAGCTAAGCGCGGTCTCCACTCCAACACTTGTCTGGTCCACCGCCCGTCCGACAGTCGGCATACATTGCCGGCCCACTTCCACTTTAGCGTGTTAATCTTGCGGGCAATGTCAATGACAATTATACATTATCGTGGGTATATATAGCCTAAAGTGCTGGGAAAGGTATCCAGGAAAAGGGGTACCTTAATTGGGTAATCTTTTAAACGCAGCGCGCCGGAGTGATAAGATTGTCAGGCCTGCATGAGAGTATTGAGTGACGAGACTGTTTCGACAACACATCAGGTATGGTTTTGTAACTTTGTCGTGCCATATAATAAAAGGTATATTTCTGCACATTTCAACCGCCGTTTTTTAAGTCCTACGGAACATGGTATAAACTTTAAGGAGATTTTTTAAATTAAAAACTGTCCTCGAACATTCAACTTAAACTTTTAACGAGCCTTACACATCTTCATTACTAAAAAGAGTGCATTTTATAAAAGAAAGCAGAAGAAAATAATTCCAAAATGTAACAAAATCGAGTAACAACTGTCGATTCCGTAATCCGGGTGTTAAAATTCATGCGACGAACAGTGAGAAATCATAATAAATACAATTTCGCTCGGGAAGAAGTGCGAATTGATGTCGAAATTGAAAAATTAAATTCCCAACTCGATTCGTGCGTGAAGCGAGTGCATGTTTGAGAGATAAAAATGACGATTATCGATAGATCGCTCGAGGGCGTAGGGTAATCGATGGTAATTGAATCGAGGGCCGCTTATCACAGCTCTGTGTTGGATTGAAAAATATTTTCCGTAGTGTTTCGTCTCATTAATACAAGTATTGTTTCGCAGCCTCCGTGGCATTAAACTGTTTTTTTTTAACAGGTTTTAATGTATACAAATATTTGTCCCCAGTCTGGTATTTTTGAGTGCGAAATTTCTTTCATAGTTTTTGATAATCGCGAAATTTGTATTTTAATGTGGGGTTAGAACCTATGTGTTTGAGTGTTGAGTGTTTTTATTTATTTATAAATAACGTGGTGGATTGAGGCTTAAGTCTTTTCAATTATATTACAGTCCCAAGCAGGAAAGACCAGTAATAATATTTACTTATAATATATTTAAGTGTCAATGTTTCAAGTACTCCCAATGCATGTTTCTTAATATAGTTTATACCTCCTCGTTGCGTACTCGTACGACCTAGAGGTTCAGAGTTCAATTCTTGGGTCAGGCATTATGTTAATGGTTATATAAATTGGGATTTGCTCATAAACAGCACAAAGTCTTAATTAATTGCATAAAAACCTGTCTGGCGAAAGGTGAGTGTAGTTATAACTTCGGACAGCCCATTCGGGGAAACAGGCGTATGTTTATTTATATACTATAGAATCACAAATCTGATTTTGTATACTCGATATGTTTGAAACAGTTACTATACAGTAATACATATACAACATTAGTGAAACGCGCGGCATAGCAATTTGTTAGTAATGACAAACAAATCAAATAATTCGACGTACGCATGGATGGCACCCAATTTTGGGGCTTTAATAGACACGCATGATTCAACCTAACCCAATTCATAATACTGTGATTGATTAAGGGCTATTTCATCATTATGTCAATGGTAATGAAATGCATTGAACTAGAACTTGTTTTCGGATTATAGGTGGGTATAGAAATTCCCAACGTTTTATTTTGTAGTGTTTGCAGTCGTGATAGAGTGTTGAAAATTGTTAAGTATATAATTTTATTTAACATTAGATTAGAATAAGATTGTTAATCTGTCACACGGCAGCACTTAGAACTTAATTTTGTATTATCTGTATTTATTTTTGTTATCTGTGTACATCTGATTGGTCGTTTATTGTTGTTAAGAATAAAGTTACGTTGTGCAGCAGAAAATCTCAATTTCATTAAATATACTCTGAATCCAGTACAATATCAAGAATCAACAGGTTATGGACCCAGGAAAACGCTTGAAATTGAAGATCAGTAGAAAACAATAATCTTTTGGAAAATATTTGGTTTGAAGAAAACAAACTTCAAAATGGACACGCGGTCAATGAGCATGGAAAAATTCGACGGCAGCAATTTTCGTCAATGGAAGTTCCAAATCAAATGCGCTTTAAAAGCCAAAGGTATCAACATAGCAGAGCCAAAACCAGAAGAAGGAAACTGTTCTACATGGTTAAGAAACGATGGAATGGCGATGTTCATAATAACTTCAAACATGGACTTGAAACAAATAACTTTAATAGAAAATTGTGAAACCGCCAGTGAAATAATGTCAAAACTCGAGTCTATTTATGAACAAAAAAGCGAATTGAATAAAATGATGATACATGAAAGATTTTATCAGTATAGAATGTCACCCAACGACACAATTGCTCAACATATTTCTAAAGTCGAAAATCTAGCAAAGCTATTGAAAGAAAGTGGTGAAAACGTGAGTGAAACAGCAATTATGACCAAAATACTTGGTACTCTGCCTGCAAAGTATAGAACACTTCGTCAAGCTTGGTTGTCGTTAGACCCTTCAAAGCAAAATATTATAAATTTAACTGCCCGCTTACTTGATGAAGAAGCAAGTTTATCTTGTGAGGAAGAGCAAGAAACAGCCTTGTTAGTAACTAATCCTAAAGAAAAAAGGCAAACCAAACCAAATGAACACAGCGGTAATGCTCCAAAACAAAACATACATACCAAACATCGCTTTCAGTGTTACAATTGTGGTAAGCGAGGACATTTTGCCAAAGAATGTCGTGCTCCAAGACAATTTACAAGAAACCCTGGCAATATGATGGCATTTAATATTGAAGAAAAAATTGAATTGAATGAAGAGAATATTTGGATCTTAGACAGTGGTGCTTCAGCTCATATAACCTACAATAGAAGTATATTTACACACTTAGAAGAATGCACTCAAAAGTCATTAACATTAGGCAATGAACAGCTGGTTGAAGTATGTGGAATTGGAAAAATAATGATAGAAAGGTTTGTCAATGGACAATGGCACTCAGGAATATTAAATGATGTACTCTATGTTCCAAGTATGAAGAGAAATTTGTTTTCTGAAGGTGTTATAATGCGTCAAGGTTATTCACTTATCAAGAAAGGAAATAGTGCATTAATTTATTTGAATAGAGAAGTGGTGATGACTGCACAAATCAAAACAAACAATTTATATGAGTTGAATATTAAAACTGTTGTTCCTGTAAAATGTAATTTAGTACAAGACTGTATAGATATGAGAAAGTGGCATGAAAGACTAGGTCACATAAACTTGAAAGAAATTAAAAACATGAATACAAACAATGTGGTTGAAGGTTTGAAAATAAAAGGTGACACAGAAGAAAACTACACTTGTGAAGCATGTGCATATGGGAAGCAACATCGACTACCTTTTCAAAAATCTTCAAGGTGTGAAATACAGCCAGGTGATCTGGTGTACAGCGATGTGTGTGGCCCAATGAGTCATGCATCAGTGCAAGGTATGCGCTATTTTGTATTATTCAAAGATGCCAAGACAAGCTACAGGCATGTGTATTTTATAAGAAATAAAAGTGATGTATTACATTATTTTAAAATCTATAATGCCATGATCAAGAACAAATACATGCACAGTGTGAAAATTTTACACACTGACAACGGAAAAGAATATGTCAATACTGCATTTAAGGAGTATACTGAAAGAGAGGGCATAATACATGAGTTCACAGCACCCTACACTCCTGAACAAAATGGGCGTGCAGAGAGGGAGTTCCGAACCATAATTGAGAGTGCCCGCTCTATGTTATATGCTCGAGATGTACCATTGTATTTATGGGCTGAAGCAGTTAATACAGCTGTATATTTACTCAACAGGACCTCATCTAGTCAGTCTCCCAATACAACACCTTTTGAATCGTGGACTGGTGTCAAACCTCAGATGAGTCATGTACGGGTGTTTGGAAGTGAAGGATATGTGCATACTCCAGATCAGCTAAGAAAGAAATTAGACAGAAAAGGTGAGAAGATGATATTTGTAGGATATGCCAACAATAATTATAGAATGTTCAATATAAAGAATAAACAAATAAAAATATCAAGAAATGTAATTTTTGATGAGGACAAAGCCCCAGAAATAAGAAGAAATATATCAACAATTCTGATAGATGAAGACAGATGTACTGAGGGTAATGAAACTGAAATAGATACACAAGAAAATAATGAAAATGTCAATGACACTTTATCAACAGAAAGTACAGCTGAAAGTCTGCACAGCTATCAGGATGATGATGACCCCAGTTATGAACCTTCTCGAGACATAGAAGACCTTGAAGAAAGACAAATAAATCTAAGACCTAGAGTCAACAGAAATTATCAAGCAAACTTTGTGGAATTTACAGTACCATCCACATATGCAGATGCCATGAGGGATCCTCAAAAGGATAAGTGGTCTAAAGCCGTGAATGAAGAACTTGAAGCACATAAAGAGAATAAGACCTGGACGATGGTCAAAAGAACAAATCAAAGAACTATCACAACTAAATGGGTCTTTGCCATAAAGAGAGATGGAAATGGAGAGATTACAAGGTACAAAGCTCGTTTATGTGCACAAGGATTCAGGCAAGTAAAAGGCATTGATTATGAAGAGATATTTTCACCAACGATAAGGTATGATTCCATTAGAATTATTTTTTCTCTGGCAGCCAAATATAATTATGTAATCAAACAGTTTGATGTTAAAACAGCTTTTTTAAATGGTGATCTGGATGAGGACATATATTTAGAGGTCCCAGAGGGAGTGTCATTAAGTAAAAAGTATATATTAAAATTAAATAAAGCTCTCTATGGTCTTAAGCAAGCATCCAGATGTTGGAATAAAAAATTTACAAATTTTCTAAAAGAATATGGTTTCATACAATCTCAGGCAGACAATTGTGTTTATGTAGGAGAATTTAATGGCATCAAGGTTTTCTTACTAATTTATGTAGATGATTGTCTAGTAGTTTCTCAAAATGAAGATTTAACTAAGCAAATTATAATGTATTTAAAACAAGCTTTTAAAATTAAAGAATTAAATTTAACCTATTTTGTGGGTATCCAAATAGTGAAAGAAAGTAATTACATTCTAATTCATCAAAGAAATTATATTGAACAAATTATAAAAAGATTTAATATGAATGATGCCAATCCTGTAAAAACTCCATCGGATGTAAATGTAACAATTTCAAATAATGTAGATGATGATATTGTAGACTTTCCTTATAGAGAATTAATAGGTTCACTGTTGTTTTTATGTTCTGTTTCACGTCCAGACATTAGTTTTATAGTTAACTTATTGAGTAGATATGTAAATTGTCCTAAAAGGCAACATGTAAATGCTGCTAAACGTGTTATAAGATATTTGATTGACACCAAAGATTTATGTATTGCTTATGGAGAGAGCAGCAGTCTTGCTGGCTATTCCGATTCAGATTTTGCAAGTGATGTAGAAACTAGGAAGTCCACTACTGGATACATATTTTTGTTAAATGGGGGACCAATCACATGGTCCAGTCAGAAGCAGAAAACTATTGCTCTCTCTACAACAGAAGCAGAATTTGTGGCTGCTAGCGAATCTGCCAAGGAAATTATATGGTTGAAGCAAATACTATCTGATCTAGGCGAACCAAATAATTGTACTACTTTATATGTAGATAACCAAAGTGCAATGAAGTTAATAAATAATCCTGTTTATCACAAAAGAACCAAACACATAGATGTTAAATATAATTTTATAAGAGAGAAAGTAGAATCAGGTATAATTAAAATCAAGTATATTTCCAGTTCCAATCAATTGGCTGACATCTTAACAAAATCATTACCAACTCAGGCATTTATATTCTTAAGAAATCATTTGTTATTAAATATAAGTAGTTTTTCTAGTTTAACAGATTGTGATGATGTATGAAAATAAAATTATAGAGAGGGTGTTAAGTATATAATTTTATTTAACATTAGATTAGAATAAGATTGTTAATCTGTCACACGGCAGCACTTAGAACTTAATTTTGTATTATCTGTATTTATTTTTGTTATCTGTGTACATCTGATTGGTCGTTTATTGTTGTTAAGAATAAAGTTACGTTGTGCAGCAGAAAATCTCAATTTCATTAAATATACTCTGAATCCAGTACAATATCAAGAATCAACAAAAATAATACGATCATCACTCAGCAGTCGACACTATTAGGCTGGCGTGAAGTAACAGGAGTGATGGCCTCAAGATATTGGCGCGCGGTCAAATATTTCGGTTCGGAATTCAAACCCTAGGCACAGACCTCTGACTTTTCCAAGTTATATGAGTATTCACAGTATCACGTAACGGTAAAGAAAAACATCGTGAGGAAACCTGCTAACCAAAAAGTCTTTAGGAATTTCTTAGGTATGTAGTCCGCCCCACTTGGCGCGAAGATGCCATTTTGGTCGGTATGCCGGTGTAGGTTAGGGTTTGGTTAGGGACCCAGACCGGCACTAACATCTGCGTGGACGTGACATCTCCGCGCGCCGGGCTGGAAGGCCGGTGACCCCGACATACGCTTCCCGCCCCCCTTCCCCCCAGGGTTGGTGGGAGGTAGAGCCATAAGCAGCTTTCCCCTCGATAAAAAAAAGGTATGTAGTCCGCCAACATGCACTAGGCCAGCGTGGTTGTCTAAGGCCTAAGCTCTCTCAGGTGTAGAGGAGGCCCGTGCCCATCAGTAAGACGTATATGGGCTGATGATGATGATATAAACCTGATACACATGATATACACAGCCTGATTTGGAGCACGTCACACAGGTTTTTCAGTATGGTGGGTTATACACCTAATGAACAGTGGCGGATACACATATACTACCAGTACTGAATGAGGTTCATCATCGGCCCATATACATCCCACTGCTGGGCACGGGCCTCCTCTACAACTGAGAGAGGGTTTAGGCCTTAGTCCACCACGCTGGCCTAGTGCGGGTTGGCGGACTACACACCTAAGAAATTCCTAAGAACTTTTTAGGTGTGCAGGTTTCATCACGATGTTTTCCTTCACCGTTAAAGTACGTGATAATTAATTGTGAATACACACATAACTTCGAAAAGTCAGAGGAGGCCTGGGGTTTGAACCCGCGACCGTCGAGATTCTCGACCGTGCGCCTAAACCTCGAGGCCATCACGACTTATTGAATGAGGTTATTTTTTGTAAACATCAGAAGTTTTTCTAATATTTAACAGATATTAATTCACGCAAACACCGGTTATATAATATGATTTAAACAGTGATCACCAATTAGCGCTAATGAGGGCACTTGCCTCCATAACCCGGGTGCATTCATTGTGGCTGAAATAAAGTGAGCGACGCGTTCAAACGCGGGCTACAGCTCTCCTCACCTCGACAACCTCCCCCTCTTCCCCCCATCAACGCCACGTCACCTCCACGCCACAGCCACGTAGCAGGCTCGTTAATCGCGCTTATGTTTTTATACCTAGTGCTTTCTGCATTCATATAGTTTTATTTCGGAAAGTGTACTAATTAGGTCAATGTGCTGTTTATCGTTAACTTCCAGCTGAGAATTATATGATTGCGATGTTTTTTCTCGTGCATTTTTGGTAAGTTAGGCAAGAGGTGAAGGATCGCATTTATGTTTTTTTTTCTTCAAAGAGAAAAAATTTCAGCCAGCAATTATGAAATTGTACGCAGCAACTCTTGACATTAAACTAAAGTGAGTTTGCTATTTCAATTATGGGTTTGTTTTTCCGTAATTATAAAGCCAGAAGAGTGAATTTTACTGCGTATATTTAACTTAACTGTCCAATGAGTCACATATGACTCATGATGAACTTTTTGAATAAGTTCATGAGTCATATGTGACTCATTTTTTGATTGTTTGACATCGCAACCGCTGCATCTCTTTCGAACTATACCTACCTGTCATCCAATTTATTGTTTATAGACGGTATGTGCACATGTGACTCATTGAACTTGAGAAAGTTTTTTTTTATTCTACGCCCATGAGCATGAACAGAAAATATGATGGACGTGGGGTAATCGTAATTTTTTTGTATGGGAACAGTTAAGTTGTTAAGATTCTTTGTTATATGTTAAAAGTGTCATGATATCGGTTCTTGGAAGAGTCTTGCCGACAACTACGATAAATTATAATTGGTTGAATAACCATACAAAGGAATATGAGTCGTTTTTTATTCAGCTTAATGTATCTGCTTACTCGTATGGAGATACTAGTTAGCTAGTTTCTAGATTTTACACCAAGGAATTTGATGTTGAGTATTTTTAGAAAGGTTTTCCCGTGATATTTTCTAGCCATTAAACTGCGTAACAGTTTATTAAGAATACACTACTAGAAAGACTGCCTCGTGGTCTCGCGGTACAAGTATGTGCCGTGCGATCTAGAGGTCCTGGGATCGATTCCCGGGTCGGGCAAAGTGTTATTGGGTTTTTACATTAGGAAATTCTCAGTAACAGCACGGAGTCTGGAAGTGTGCCCGAAAAGCGGCAATAGGCTCGCCCCCTATTACGCGGGACTGATACATACCTGGCGAAATGTGGGTGCAGAAATGCACCCAATAATACAGGCGTGCGTTTATGTATGTATTTACTACTAGAAAGATAAATAATTAAGATAACATTGAAAAGTCGTATGTGCGTCTTATTTCGCTATCACCGAAATACCACCTTATTTCTGTGAGAAACGTGATTAGTTATAGAAAATGGTTTCAATACACACCCCGTCAGTTTCAATCACGACTAGACACTATTAATATCGGTCAATAATGATGACTGCTACTGAAGGTACTATAATATAGCACGCTTCATCCAATTTAATCCCATACACTATCCGATTATGGTCGCCCATTCCGATTGTAATTATCTATCCGCGGATTTCGGGCATTACGCGTTGTTGTTGGTTATCATTATCACCAACTCATTTATTGTATTATGGTTTTTGCCCATTGAATTGCACGCGTTGATAAATATTTTGTTAAATAGTTTCATGACAGTAAATCCTTTTGGAAGCGATATTTTTTTACAGGATAAAATGTAGCTCATAACCGTCTAGAAGCTTATTCGTACTAAAATCTTGTGTCTCCAGAGGGTGGAAAAAAGTAATTTTACCAGTTGTATTTTTCAGTTTCATTTAGTAGTAGGCACGCGCTCGAGAATCTCGGCATTAGCGGGTTCAAACCCCAGGCACACACCTATGACTTTTCGAAGTTGTGTATTTACGATGAGTTATCACGCACTTTAACGGTGAAGGAATACATCGTGAGGAAACCGGCACACCTAAAAGTTCGTAGGATTTTTCAAATTCAAATATATTTTATTGTGGTGCATAGGAATGTTACAACTATGACCCGCCGTGTTGGCATACAATAATGCAACTTAAATCTAATGTAAATCTAACTTTAGAACTATATTACACTATAAAAACAAATCAAAAGCATTACTACATCTCAATTAATACTAAGAAAATCATTTAATTTATAATAACATTTATTCAATAAAAAATTTAACAATGCACCTTTATAATTATTAATGTCATTCAATTCTCTAATGGACTTCGGTAGCCTATTAAATATTTGAGGAACCAGGTGGAACACACTCTTATGAAATAATGCAGTTTTGTGGGGTATATATGTCATCTTATCATTGCGTCTGGGTCGGTGTGTAGTTTTGGGTGTGTAGTCCGCCAACTCGCACTAGGCCAGCGTGGTGGACTAAGGCTTACACACTCTCAGTTGTAGAGGAGGCCCGTGCCCAACAGTAGGACGTGTATGCGCTGATGATGATGATGATGAGCCTATTGACATTTTTCAGATACATTTAAAGTTATGGAAAATTCAACATTAGTTTAGTCTGTTCGGGAATCTCACCTAAGAGCCTTCAATCGCACGCTATACCCTATACCAAGAGACCAACTAAGCAGTCTTTTATAAAATATTTTATTTCACGTACCATCTATCCTGTTTAACGTCAGAATGGTTTGAGACTCACCGTTGTATCTAATAACGGTATTGCGTGACAACAAATGGTGCTTCCAATAGATAACGTCCATTGTGATAAGAAAAAGTATATTTTTCCAAAACTTATCGCACCTTTCCTGAGGCGCTCGCAAGATTTATGTGCTGATAAAATGATGGCAGAAATGTAGTGATTTAATGGACCGATTATTCTACGGACGTTTGAATTTAACGTAAATGTTTTATGTTAAATACATCGTTCTTTTAGGTATATTTTTGCAGATATTGTGCGTGATAGGATTAAGAAAATGATGATCATGGCCTCAAGAGGTGTGATGGTATAAGATTTAGCGTGTGATAGCCTCAAGAGGGACGTTTATGGACTGATATATAACGTACGAAAATATAAAGCGGATTGGTGTTGACAAAGTAGAAGCGTGCATTATAGTTATTTTTGTTCTAGCTATGCGAATTATTACATAATTGTGTCATCATCATCAGCCCAAATACGTCCCACTGCTGGGCACGGGCCTCCTCTACAACTGAGAGGGTTTAGGCCTTAGTCCACCACGCTATAATTGTGTACATAGGACGAAAAATAATCAATATCATTTTTTGTCCTAATTAATACTATAAACCCGAATATTTTTTTTTTTCAGTTATGGGATAGCTCATTAAATAATGCACCAAGCTATGAAAGACTTTATGCGTCCTTTTTTTGGTTTGCCACCTCTTTGAATCTGAATTGATGAATTTTTATAAAGATACGTTATAAGATGAGAAGGTTATAACCAATCCCGAAAGTATTTTAAAGTATTCTGACATTATCAAATAAAAAGTGTGTGTGTACTTATGTACACGCGTTAGAAGTTATAAATACGCCCAACAGTCACATACATAGTTCTTAGTTTACACAACATATTACATTTCTGAACGCACTCGTAATTTACATACATTTAATTGGGCGCATTTATAAGTTTTACTTCAGTCGTGTGGTATCACTTCTAACGCGTGTACATAAGTACACACACACTTTTTTAATCTGCATTTGTGTCGTTTCCGGTCAAAAGGACGAGTTATTAAGCCAGCTGACTCATTAATGGTACTAGGCATTCAGAAAGCTATAGAGGTGAAATGCTATCATTAATAAGTTTTGTTTTTAATTCTTCGTGGTTTAAATTTCGAATGGATTATACGAGTATACAGTTTTTAATGCTAGTACTTTGTCCTTGCTGATTTATGATGTCCTGGTAGTTGCGTAGAACATAATTGACATTTTCTTATTTTCAATTTTAGTTTTAATTTATTACTGTCACTATTCTACATTTAAAAAATCTAAAACATAAACTTTTTTGACAAAATACTTGATCTGAAACATATTAAAACCTTCCTGATCCATTTGACACTTACATTTTTTTCGAGACTTAATGAGCGGTTAAGCAGACAACTTCATACTGTTCATTTAAGCAGACAACTTCATACTGTTAATTTTGGTCACAGATCTTAAAATTTCACTCTCATCATTTTTTCATAACGCGCCTAAAGAAGTATAACTTCAAAAATGTCCTACTTTTCGTTATGATGGTTTTACCAAAACAATTTTTCAATATTGTTAACCCAATCTTGAAGTTTGTGTAGACAACGTCTGCCAGTAAGCAAGTCACTAACAAACTCATGAAAAAACAGCTTACTCGTGGGCCAACGAAGTCAACGAACTGTTTGACCTTTGCAGGCTTAATGAGAGAATTCATGACACAAATAAAGTGTAAGCAACTAAAAGAACTTCGTTAACCGAAGTCTAGACTAGTGATTACGAACTAGTGAACAATTCTCAGTTGGCTTTACCTTTGACTCGGGTTATATGAAAAACTTTGCTCAACTCACTTTTGTATTACTTTTCTTTATTATTAGTAATATTAACTACCTCGTGGTCCCGCGGCACAAGTATGAGACGCGCAATCTAGAGGTCCTGAGTTCGATTCCCGGGTTGGGTAAAGTGTTATTGGGTTTTTCCATTGGGAAATTCTCAATAGCAGCACGTTTTACGTGAGACTGATACATACCTGGCGAAATGTGGGTGCAGAAATGCACCTCTGCCTACCCCTTCGGGGAATACAGGCGTGAGGTTATGTATGTTTGTATGTAGTAATATTGAGCGTTGAGTGTAGATTATAATTTAACTAGCTGTAGATCCCGGCACCGCCCGGGCGTAATTATGAATTCTGTTCTTATCCCACGGGAGAGTGCATTTTTCGGGATAAAAAGTACCCTACGTCCTTACGCAGGGTCTTATCTATCATCATGCCAAAAATCATTCAAATCGGTCTAGTAACTTAGGCGTGAACAGACTGGCAGCGAGAGTGACTTTCAGATTTATAATATTAGTATAGAAGTATGGATGAAAACTACGCTTTTAGATGACCCAAACATTTTCTTGGTATGGGGACCGAACAGGTGCAGACATACATCTCTGCCTCTCTTTCTGGGTTACAGGCGTGAGAGTTACTCTCTAACTCTTAAAATGACTTTAACAACCCGTAAACTAGTAACTGATTTTGAGCTGTGATATTTAGCTCACAAAGTTTAAAGTTTAGGAGAACACAGCACACACTTGAACTAGTTTCGATCGAGTGCGCCTTACCCAATCAGGTGCTATTGACTGGAACACCTAAGGCGACTTGGTGAATGTCTGAAAAGTGTGGAGAGTTCACTGAAGATATCTGTTGTTAAACGTCTAAAATCACTGGACTCGATGATCTGTACTGTGAAAGAATTAACTTCTCACTGTTTGACACGATTATGTCGGACTGTTTTTATTACATCATTATCATTATATAATCATCATCATCAGCCTATATACTTTCCCACTTAGTGCCGTGCCGTTTAGGTCTTAGTCCACCATACTGGCCTAATGCGGGTTGGCGGACTACAAACTTCAGATAGAACTTTTAAATATACAGATTTCCTCACGATGTTTTCCTTCACCGTTAAAGTATGTGATGATTCATTATGAATACACACATAACTTCGAAAAGTCAGAATTGTGTGCTTGGGGCTTGAACTCGCGACCGTCTAGATTCTCGATCGCGTGCCTAAACCTCAAGGCCATCACGACTTTAACAATCAATATAATTTCGCCGAATTGTAAAAGTAGTGAGCCCCGCTGCATCAGTTGGAGGTGCAGTAGAAATCAATGATTGTTTTGATTGTTGATTGTTTTTCAACAGTCACATACATAGTTCTGACCCCACACTAAGATACTTTGTGTCGTGGGTATCAGAAACTACGAGAGACTTTTTGGTCTCACATACACCCAGACCCGAAACAAATATTTGTGGATCACACAAACATTTGTCTCGGTGCGGGGATCGAACCCGCGGCCTCTCGTTTCGCAAGCTGGTGTCTAGCCAACTGCGCTACGGGGCTGTCACTCAACTAGACAGAAGTAATATCACTGTGCTATGTAAAGTAAAACTAATATGGTAAGTGAACTAATATGGTTGGGCTTGATACAGATAGAGTGATTACAACTATCAAACCAATAAAGACCATAGTACATGTTTTGTTAAATCTGCTGTTTACTGAATATTATATTCCGTTTAATAAAATGGTCTCGAGGTTTAGATTTCAAAACATGGTGACGAAACCTGCACCTAAAATTTCCTAGGATTTTTTTAGGTGTGCAGTCCGCCAACTCGCATTAGGCCAGCGTGGTGGAATAAGGCCTAAACCCTCTCAGTTGTAGAGGAGACCAGTGACCCATAGTGGGACGTGTATGGGCTGATGATGATATTGATTGTATACTTATTACTCATTTAGCATCAGCTCGATACATCCCACTGCTGGGCATAAATCTCTCACGCTTGAAAAGGATCAGGCCTTTGTCCACCACCACAAACTCATTCGGCTTAACGATCTTCGCTTATCCGTAATTTGTATTGTATTCGCAAACTCCCATAATGTTTTAGTACGTGATTATTCATCGTATAGTGCTTAAAGTGTAGACTAGAAACGTACTAGGCTTTTGATAATAATGGCATTATTTATAGCCAGTATTAATAAGAGCCGGCCCGCGCCAGATATAGAAATGTCTATTGATCGTGCGGGAAATTCCAGGAACACAATGTTACCTGACATGAGAGTACACGTTAACAAGATATTATGAAAAAGTTCTTTGATATACTACACTCATGTTTGTCAAGCATTGTTTTGCAAATGTTATTGTATTATATTGTATGAATATAATAAAATACGACTGCCTCATGGTACACGTATGGGTCGTGCGATCTAGAGGTCCTGGGTTCGACCATATAGCCAGAAATATAGCCAGAAGCCAGAAGAGTGCATTTTACTGCGTATATTAAAATTCTTTGTTATATGTTAAAAGTGTCATGATGTCGGTTCTTGGAAGAGTCTTGCTGACAACTACGATAAATTATAATTGGTTGAATAACCATACAAAGGAATATGAGTCGTTTTTTATTCAGCTTAATGTATCTGCTTACTCGTATGGAGATACTAGTTAGCTAGTTTCTAGATTTTACACCAAGGAATTTGATGTTGAGTATTTTTAGAAAGGATTTCCAGTGATATTTTCTAGCCATTAAACTGCGTGACAGTTTATTAAGAATACACTACTAGAAAGACTGCCTCGTGGTCTCGCGGTACAAGTATGTGCCGTGCGATCTAGAGGTCCTGGGTTCGATTCCCGGGTCGGGCAAAGTGTTATTGGGTTTTTCCATTAGAAAATTCTCAGTAGCAGCACGGAGTCTGGAAATGTGGCCGAAAAACGGCAATAGGCTCGCTCCCTATTACGTGTGACTAATACATACCTGGCGAAATGTGGGTGCAGAAATGCACCTCTGGCTACCCCTTCGGGAATACACGCCTGAGGTTATGTATGTACGAATCTCGGTCAAGAAGATCTTTTCAGAAATGAAGCGATATAAGTCAAGTCTAATACTGAGGACTCCTTTTAAGTCATACCTTATACTGCGATAAGGCTATTGAGTTTATAAAATGACCATTACTTTCTAGATTGATGTGCTCCTATATGTTAAAACTATCACACACACACCTGTGTTGTGTCATTCAATAAAGGCTTGACATATATAAATAAAAGTATTTATCACTCATACAGTTGTTAATTTAAAAAACCTAGGTTATGTTGAGGCTGCCAAAAATTACCTGAGTCTCTTTTGTCTTGCAGAAAATATTTTCGTTATAAGACACTTTTCGTTACCGAGATCGAACTCGCGGTCTATGACTATCAAGTGTTCGTAACCGAATAAAATAATAAATAAATAAATACACCCAACCGTCACATACATAGTTCAGACCTCACATTAGGATACAAGTCCTGTGTCGTGGGTATCAGAAACTACGAGAGACTTTTTAGATATTTGTGGATCACACAAATAGTTGTCTCGGTGCGGGGATCGAACCTGCGGCCTCTCGTTTCGCAAGCTGGTATCCAGCTAACCATGCCACGGAGCTGTCATGTAATTTACAGCTATTTAACTCTAAAGAAAATCGTTGCTTATTTTATTTACAAGAAAAAGTTTAATTCATTTTACCTAAGGGTACACGGTACAGAAAAATGTTAAGACGCGGCGGGAAAATTCAGAGTTGAGGGAAAGAAACTTGATTTAATATTCTTTATTACGGCTTTTATACTATGGAAAAAAGTTTCAACTTAAAATATACATGTTTCTATTTTGAAATATAAATTAGAGAAGTAGAAAAAGATCTAAACTCTGTCAAGCACAGAGAAAACCTTAGTAGGGCAATAGGATGAAGGTTTATTTAATTAATTTATTTATTACTTTATTGTACACCATAGTATATAAAAAGAGAAATAGACAAAACACAAGTTACAATTGTTACTGTTGATGTTTTGAATTAAAATTAAGGATTTTTTTATTAGAAACTTTGTTAATTAGGTTTTTATGATAATGAAAAAAAAACATTTTAACAGTTTTTGTGCAGTTGGTTAGAAGCAAGACTATGAAAGGTTATGGGTTATTATACCGTAGAGCTTACTTTAATTTGCAGTCCAAATAGGGTTCCAATTAAGAAAAAAATATTATCTCTCTATTGGCAGTTGACATAGTTAAACCCTGAATAGCTTGTATCCGATATAAATAGGCAGTTCCATAAATACGCCACATACTGGCGTGTCTCACTGCGGTTTTCTTATTTTTATACACACATACATACATAATCTCACGCCTGTATTCCCCGAAAGGGTAGGCAGAGGTACATTATTGCACCCACATTTCGTCACGTAATAGGGAGCGAGCCTATTGCCGTTTCTCGGGCACATTTCTAGACTCCGGGCTGCTACTGAGAATATCCCAATGGAAAAACCCAATAACACTTTGTCCGACCCGGGAATCGAACCCAGGACCTCTAGATCGCACGGCACATACTAGTACCGCGAGACCACGAGGCAGTCTTATTTTTATGTGAACTATAAATATTGGCTCGAGTTTTATTGTATGTGAGATCAAAAACCCCCTCGTAATTACTGATTTTAATGATTCAAGCGTGAATGTTAGGTATAGTTAGTGACTGTTGGCCGTTCTTATAAACGTTAATTAATTTTTCAAATTCGGATTTCATCATCAGCCCAAATACGTCCCACTGCTGGGCACGGGCTTCCTCTACAACTAAGAGGGTTTAGGCCTTAGTCCGCCACGCTGGCCTAGTGCGGGTTGGCGGACTATACACCTAAGAAACTCCTAAGAACTTTTAGGTGTGCAGGTTTTATCACGATGTTTTCCTTCACCGTTAAAGTACGTGATAATTCATTGTGAATACACACATAACTTCGAAAAGTCAGAGGTGTGTGCCTGGGGTTTGAACCCGCGACCGTCGAGATTCTCGACCGCGTGCCAAAACCTCGAGGCCATCACGACTTAATTACGCGAAATTCGGATTTAAATAATTTTGAAATTCAGAGAAGTGTACATCAGGTTTGAACCCAACTCAGAAGTTGTCTTGACAGATCGCTCGTCTAAACCCCGACTCTATTACTATTTTACGATGTGAGCGCCACCGATGTCGGGTCTGCGTGGATCGTTAATCTAAGCTCGCCGTGTGCCGCGATTTGCAACTAAATTATTCAATCAAATATTCATCCGTTAATAAACCGCGAATTTTTATGCTATTTTTAGATTGAAACGACAGTTTCATTGTTCTTTGGAAAATGATTTGTAATATCAATTCTCCTATTACACTAGTAAGTGCGAACGTACTATGGCGTTGAGAGGGAGATCTAGCTTATTGTTTGTTAGTAGAGTTGGTATTTTGGTAGCCTAGCTATTCTAAATACCTAAGATTTTAGTTTGTTTATTTGATTGCTATTAACATTTTGATGAGTGTTTTGCTTTTTTTTTTTATATGAGCTTCCGCGAACTGGTGCTAAGCATGGTGGACTATAGCTTACTTACTGTTAGTTGTAGATGTGTCATGTGCGGAGCAGTGGGAGATATATGGGCCAATATATTACACATATAATTAGTTCTCAAATACGTGAGGCCTGCTATGGTTTTTGTAATTTATTTACTGAAAAATTTAAGATGAAAAACGAAAAAGTGTATACGGTTTTTTATTACTCGCACTTTTTTATTTCTCTTTGGACGCCATTTTGAATACCAAACAGGCGACATCACGGGCAAAAGCTGATCTTCGATAAATTAAAGATACAAGCAAAGATATATCTGGCTACTACATTAAGACCGATTTATAATAAATAATAAATAAATACACCCAACAGTCACATACATAGTTCTGACCCCACACTAGGATACAAGTCCTGTGTCGTGGGTATCAGAGACTACGAGAGACTTTTCGGTCTCACAAACACCCAGACCCGAAACAAATATTTGTGGAACACACAAACATTTGTCTCGGTGCGGGGATCGAACCCGCGGCCTCTCGTTTCGCAAGCTGGTGTCTAACCATCTGCGCCACGGGGCTGTCGAAATATTAAAATACTAGTATACTATAAATAATAAAATACTAGTAGCAGTCTGTAGAATTATAACCCGCCGGCTTTCCGGACGTCGCTAAAAATTCTCTCGGACTATGCAAACTCGGCGGTATTCAAAATAAACGTCTGATCGATAGTCCGAGGAGACGTGTGTTCGAGACATACTACCAATACGAACGTACTCCATCTATTCATGATCTAGCTATTTATATTTCACTGGATGACGCGCATTGTCTAAGATACTAAGGAGTACATATTTGACATCTAACCTGAGTTATATTTGCCAATAGTATTGCAAATAATGGTATAATAGATCGTACGAATCTCATATAAATAATAATAATCTCATATCTCTACTATACTATACTATACTGCCTCGTGGTCTCGCGGTACAAGTATGTGCCGTGGGATCTAGAGGTCCTGGGTTCGATTCCCGGGTCGGGCAAAGTGTTATTGGGTTTTTCCATTAGGAAATTCTCAGTAACAGCACGGAGTCTGGAAATGTGCCCGAAAAACGGCAATAGGCTCGCCCCCTATTACGTGGGACTGATACATACCTGGCGAAATGTGGGTGCAGAAATGCACCTCTGCCTACCCCTTCAGGGAATACAGGCGTGAGTTTATGTATGTATGTAATCTCATATAAAATCTCACGGCTCAGAAACGATATATAAACTAACTAGCTTTTTTTCGCGACTTCGTCCGCATAGACTACCGGGTTGGGCACAAGGTTGGCCTACGTCATAGTAGCTTTATGCATGTAAAGTCTCAGCCCGATCTTTTTAAAATTGACAAAGTTTCATACAAACTTTCATCCCCTATTTTATCCCCTTGGGGGTAGAATTAATCAAAATCCTTTCTTAGCGGATGCCTACGTCATACCTGCATGCTAAATTTCAGCCCGATCCGTCCAGTGGTTTGGGTTGTGCGTTGATAGATCACTATGTCAGTCAGTCAGTCAGTCAGTCACCTTTGAGTTAGAGTGAGAATAATATTACACGGTTCTCCAATATTCTAGTTAGATATTAATGTTTTTTTTTTGCTTTTGATTTTCTATTTTAATAAATATTTGTGACTGACGGATGTTTGCCGACAAAATTATGCAGACTGGTGAAGTTTCTCCTGAGTCTGAAATCTATGAGCACAGGACTATTTTTACACGGTTACTGTACGAGAGAACTTTCAGAGGCACTGAAAAAGGATACAACATATCTTTAAACCAGTCGAGTATTTTCCTCAGTAGAAAGAACAATATATGTACATATGTATATATAATACATGAAACTAATTTCTTTCGTAAAAATGTTTCTCATATTTACCGATAATATTTTTGATGTTGGCCCTCGTAAAAAAACACAATTATTATTTAGAGAAATTATTTTGATATATAAGCACACGTAATGTGCTTAGTTCGCAATACGCAACCAGTATTAGCTCCCACTAGACAAATAAAGGTTTATAGCAATTCCAATACCAATAAAGCCTCAATAATTCTAGGCCTTATTTTAATAGTATAGTTGCTAACTGCGAGAATTTGGACGAAAATAAATTTGTACCAATTAAAACTAACAATAGGTTTGTTTGTAATACAAACACCGTTGTTATTGATGTGTGATTGAAGTTTGTGTTGTTTGACCAAATATTGGGTGATATCTGTTGTTTTGTACTTTTACAACAGCACCGCAAAGAGAAAACATAGGCGTCTGATGGTTAGTGCGATGAGGCCCGAATGGATTAATAAATAAAAATAAATAAATACAACAGTCACATACATAGTTCTGACCCCACATTAAGATACGAGTCTTGTGTCGCGGGTATCAGAAACTAAGAGAGACTTTTCGGTCTCACAAACACCCAGACCCGAAACAAATATTTTTGGATCACACAAACATTTGTCTCGGTGCGGGGATCGAACCCGCGGCCTCTCGTTTCGCAAGCTGGTGTCTAGCCAACTGCGCCACGAGGCTGTCAATTGTCGACTAACAAAAGACTACGAGACTTACCAGACAATAGTTCTATGCCAGCTTATTCGCGACCTAATTGAATAATTGAATAGGTCACTATGTCGGGTTTTTCACCTTATATACGGCATTCGATATCAGTGGATACGAATATCCAATTACCAGCAAAATTTTGCGTAACTTTCTGCATTACGTGACTTAACGTTAGTCCCGTCGGTAAAATGACACTGAAGTACTTTTGTATTGCTTTAGCGCTAAAATTTCCGTTTGTTCCATCTGGCTCTATCAAAGAAATTCCGCTGCAACAGTGTTTGATTACAAAAGCGATTCTTCTTTTGTTGAACTTTTAAAAGAGTTTTTACTGTTTTAAACGAGAATGTTGTACGTTGAAAAATAATGTGTATCCAGTTACTTCGTGACTGATGAATTCCTAGTTACAAAGTTTTAAAAACATAAAACGAACCATAGTTTTTAGTAAAAATGACGCTTTCTAGATTGTTTTGTTTAATGCAGAACGATATTTAGTTAGACTTAAAAGTAAGTATTTTTTATCAAGCTTATTTATAGTTCTAGCAAAAACAGGGCGCGTTGAATGATCGGATGGTTTCAGGATCGATATTCAGTATAAGTATTATTGGGATTTTCCTTTCGGATAAACTCTGTGAAAGCGTTATCCTCATGAGGTAGTGATAAATTGGAATATTTGCATAAAATATTGAGTGACCTACGTCACAGTATTATTTTTCTTAGCAACTATACAACTTGCTGATTCAAACAAAATTCCAATAAAAAAAATCCATGCTCTTTAACGTCCTTTATCCAGCACCCACTGTTCCCCCTTCCCCTCACGGACCTCAGCAGAGGAACTATTCATAACCCCTAATAAATATTTCATAGGCGCTCTCATCTCAAATCTTTACTGCACTGCCTTCACGACGCATAACGAGTCTACCACAAAGAATTGTCCATTGAAAAGAAATTTAAATTGTACATTTTCTTTGCTTAATTAATGCAAAATACCTTGTTAATTTCAAACAGCGGGCCCGTGATAATTAGCTTCCCAGATTTATTATGGAAAAATGAATTGTTTTTGTTTGTTTGTTAGGTTTTGAGGTGAGGTCAACGATTTGTTTTGTCTTAATCATAAGAGTTAGTGGTTCTTTTCATTCTTAACGACTTAATTCTTAAAATGCTTATGTATGTTTATTTTGTAAGATTATGATCTAAATACGTGTGGCCGTTGGAAAGGAAATATGGATATTTTACGAATTGTTTAGAAAACGAAAATAAAAATGAGAAGAATGATCAATGAAAGACATTTACATATTAAAATTTTTTTTTGAAACCAAACATTACATTACAGTTCTCAATAGTAGTATATATTTAAATACCCACCTACATTCACAACTTGTTTAAGGGATATTTGTCTGGGATAAAATAATTAGGTGAACTGTGAATTAAGTTTAAGACGACATTCGCATAATCTGGACCACGCGCGACTAAGCTACCCCGCAATATCAATAAAAATGTTTACGTTATTCCCCCATGACATTCTTTTTCTAAGCATGAAGTGCCTATGTCATCAAATTTTGTCTCAGCAAGCCTTTGAATCTCATAGACGCGGTTCGATAGTACAGAGTACCGTGGTGACCGGCTCTATGCCGCTGCATTATGAACGAGCGCCTGAGTCCGACCGCTCTTTCAATATATTCTTTAGATGTGTTCGAGAATAGTTTTGGGGTGAATATATTTACTACTTTAAAAGAAAAAATAAAATAAAATGTTATTTTTGAATAAATACATTACACTTAATAATTCTATACACAGTTCTGATTAAATAGAGTATCTTGCAAATGAAAATACGAGAGATATATAGATCTTACTAAAACTTTAGATCTTAAACAATATTTGTGAATCTTACAAACATTTTTCTCGATACGGGAACCAAACTAGTGGCCTTAATAGACAAATAAACACCCAAAATGTACATGTGTGCTATTATTAACCACATAAGTGTCATAAAATTAAAGCTCTACCTGTCGTTAAAAGCCAACACCAAGCGTAATATAACCTTTTTTTTTTTTTTTTTTTTTACGAGAGGAAAGCGCCTTAAGCTCCCTGTTCGGTACCTCGGGGGAGGCCCAAAAAGGGTATGTCGGGGTCACCGGCCTTCCAACCCAACGCGTGGAACTATTGTTCGCTTGGTTGAGTTGGGTCCCTAACCAATATCCTACGCCGGCATACCGACTAAAACCTCTCGATGGCCGTCTTGCGCATTTTGGGCGGTACGGTAAATACAGGGCGAACGTTCCCTTAATTGTTTCCCGTTGCCGCCCAGCGCTCTGTCCAGATGTGGACTCCTCTGCGATAGGGGGATTTCAGATATCCCCCACTTGGCCTTATTTTGGACGCTCACATGATGTGAGCGTCCGCGACATTCACGAGGCCATGCACTCTGCCGCACATCTCGGAGTTGTGCAACTCTTGTAAGGGCGTACCTCCCCCGTAGTACGCCTAACAACCCCGATAACCCCTATTAGTCGCCTTTTACGACAGGTAGGGGATGCCGTGGCGGTATTCTTACGCCCCAACCACAGGGCGGGTACGCCGGGTCAGCCGTATTCGGTCACCCGGCGTCTCCTTCGCTGTAGGCGGCGACGGGCGGGGTCGTTCTGCTCACGAACCCGCCCCGCGCTCTCCTTCTGCGACATGACAAGCTCACAGAAGGAGACCATCGCTTGCCACGACCTCCGACTCTCGACCATGGAAGGAATCACGGCCGAGAGCGAGAGGTCCGCTCCAACCACAGCGCTAAGTGTTCTGCGCTCTGACTCCCAGGCTGGACACTCCGACAGAGTATGCTGGGCTGTGTCTTCCGCGCAGTTGTCACAGTGATGACACACGGCGGACTCCTCTCTTCTGGCCACCCGCCACAGGAACCAACCAAAACAACCATGTCCCGAAAGTACCTGCGACAGGCGGAACGTCATCACGCCGTGGCGCCTGTCCAGCCACTGGTCAAGGACAGGGCGCACTGCAGCGACAGTCCATGCACCACCACTGGGACTATCCAGCCTGGAACGCCACTCCTCCACGGCGGTCAAGCGGAGGGAGGCCCGTTTGGCCTCAACCTCTCTTGGGGCCGGTCGTTCCCCGCGACGAAACGCCTCCTCTCGCCAGTGATAAGCTGACGAGAGGGATATGGCGTCGATGTCCCAGGGAAGGGAACCGGCCAGCACGCAAGCCGCCTCGTGGGAAATCGTGCGATAGCCTCTGATCATCCGCTGTGCAACGACTCGCTGCGGTTGACGCAGTAGGGCAACACAACGTTTGCTCAGAGACTCAGCCCAAACAGGAGAACCGTATAGGGCCATCGACCGCACGACTCCCGCGAACAATCTTCGGCAGGGGATGCCGGGACCTTCGAGATTGGGCAACAAGTTAGACAACGCACCCGCTGCCCTAATCAACTTCGGTTTCAATCTTCCGAAATGGGCGTAGAAATCCCATCGGCTGTCCAAGACTACCCCAAGATACTTCATTGTGGAGCCGATGGGGATTTCCACGCCCTCCACCGTTACATGGGCCCCTGCAGGTGGCCGCTTCCGAGGCCCGTGGAAGCAAATAGCTTCAGATTTATGAAGAGCCACCGCGAGGCCCAACCGCCGAATCCTCCTCACTATTTGAGCGGTGCCCAATGCCGCGAGGTCAGCGGTCTCCGCGAAGGTCCCGCCACACGCTGTCACCAGCGTATCGTCAGCGTAACAAACGACGCTGACACCCTGGAGATTGGTACCACGGAGCACCCAGTCATACCCAATGTTCCACAGAAGAGGGCCAAGGACCGATCCCTGTGGAACACCGCACGACATGGCTCTACGGTGCCACCCGTCAACGCCTGGATACACTACGTCCCTGTTAGAGAGGTACGAGTGCACCAGACGCCGGAGATAAGGTGGCACCACGTGGTACCGCAAAGCTTCCTCGATGCATGGCCAGGGCAGTGTATTAAAAGCGTTGGCGATGTCGAGTGACACCGCCACGACGCATTTGCCCTGGGCCACTGCCGCCTCCGCGTTTGTTTTCACCCGCAGAATCGCCGTGATAGTTGATCGGCCTTTTCGGAACCCGTACTGGCACGAAGCCAAATCCGGACCGACTTTCTCCAAATGCTCGACGAGGCGCATGTGAATGACACGCTCGAAGAGCTTAGCGACCTCGTCAAGCAGCACGATAGGCCGGTAGGCCGATGGCGAGTCTGCGGGTCGTCCCTTTTTTCTAAGCAGGACAATCTTCCCGGTTTTCCAACGTGACGGGAAGATGCCCTGCTCAAAGCACGCGGAGAAGAGGCCACGGAGCCTCTCGCCCAGGTACTCAACGACTTGCACCCACACACGTCCTGGGATGCCGTCAAGGCCCGGGGCGGTATTCTTGCTCCGTAGCCGCAGCACTGCTGCATCAAGTTCACCGGACGACACGCCCGGAACATGTCTCTCCAGGGTCTCCCCTGCCGAAGTGTTGGATACCGCCGATCCTACATTCGTCACTGACTCCGAACATGGCGGCATCAGTGGAGGAGTGAAATCTTGGGTGGCCGGAAACAGATTGGCGACTATTTCGGTCAAGAGTTCCGGTTGGAGACTCTGGGTGAGAGGAGGCCCCGATGGGCGTAGCTTATTGAATGCCCACCGGTACGGCCGACCCCATGGATCGCGGTCCAGAGTTGCAAGGAACTCTTTCCATGCCATGACCTTCGCCCTCTTTATGGCCACCCGGAACGCCTTTTTTGCCTGTCTAAAGAGGCCCAGAAGTGCCTGCTCTTGGTCCGCATGTCCTGCACGGCGTGTCCGCCTACGACGGTGCCTGGCGAGTCGGCGACGCGCTACCATGCAGGATTTGCGCAGTTGTGATAGTTCTGCCGACCACCAGTACACCTGCCGTCGCGGAGGAAGGCGGCGAGCCCGAGGCATAGCTGCGTCGCAGATTTGCGACATAGCCTCTCCGAACCACTCCGCTTCCTCCTCAACCCGTACTGGAGATTCCGGCAGGGGAAGCCACGCCTGGACCCGAGCAGCCAGCTCCAGCGCCTCCTTATTGAGACGTTTCAATGCCCATCGCGGACAACCCCCAATCGAGGTACTCATTCTAGCAACTGACTGGATGGTAGCGGACGAGGAGACGTCGAATCTTATGTATCGGTGATCCGACAGAGTCTCCGCGCCCACGAGAACCCTCCAGCCCCGGACACGGCGGGCGACGGTTGGGCTCGCGAACGAGACATCTATTACCGACCCGCCATTATGCCTCACGCACGTGTCTACAGAACCCCGATTGAGGACGGTGAGACCAAATGAGATCGCCCATTCTTCCAGGACCCGACCGCGCGCGTTTGCCACCGAGGATCCCCAAGCCGTAGATTTGGCATTGAAATCTCCGGCGACAATCACGGGGCCAGGTTGGCATTGTGCTACCAGGGCCCCTAGCCGTATGAGAAAGGTCTCAAAATCAGCCAGGGGTCTGTTGGGAGAAAAATATACCCCAACAATCCAAACGTCTCCCAACAGAACCGCCACGCTTCCCTGGTCCTTCGCTACTTTTTCGAAGGATAGGGAGCCAGCGGTCCCACAGGTAACAACAGCCACCGAACCGTCTATGTCCCCGGCCCAATTATCTCTAGGAGGAACGAAATACGGCTCAGCGACCACAGCCACGTTAACCAACCATTGCGCCATACTTTGAAAAAGCAGATCTTGAGCTGCAGCGCAATGGTTGATGTTCGCCTGGAGGACTTTAATATCCATTATTGGGCGACCTCCATAGCCTCCGTCCCGGCCAGCGATGGTTGGACGGGCTGCGACTGGGCCATGGCCACAGTGACAGTCCTTCCCCGTCCAGAATTGTGCATCAAGCGTAATATAACCTGACGTAAAAAAAGCCTAAAATTCCGTAAGAACCTCGACGTTCAACAACCGTACATCCGCTGTGAAACGTTGCCTAAATGGCACAAAGCAAGTATATCTACACACGCGCGTCTCAAGTGTTTGTAAGCAACCCAGAGAAAAGTCTTTTACTTATTTACCTAAAGAGAGTACAACTCTACGCCTCAGTACTTGGTTCAGTTTTTCCTTACGAATACCAAAAAGCCTATAAAAGACCTAATTTCATGGTTGTGGCAAACGTCAAAATCCTCAGTAATGTCTGCTCGAGCGCGTCACGCGGTTGTGGCGCCGTAGCACCGTAGCAGTGTAGCGACGTAGTACCGTAGCGCTTTATCGCTGTATTATATACACGTACAGTCACCTGAGACCGCTCTCTTTTGGAATATATTCTATTCGAGATGTATTCCGTTTTGCGAGCGAAGGCCTCGCGAATTACAATAAGATGGTGTGTATTTTTTGTCATAGTGTGGAAATATTTGAAGAGGAAATTATATTTAATTCGTATAATCTGTTTTACTTGAAGATTTAATTTTATACGTGTTTAAGTTGAGTATTTAGATACGGAAAAAAAAGATATTTGTTTGGGAATTATTTAGGTTATTTATTAGGAAGGATTATGCCATTTTTTTTGTTATCTAATACAGCCTCTCTGATTCAGTAACGTCCACACTTGTGACCAACTACATAATAACATTTTCAAAAATAAGTCATGACCTATTTTCATATGCACTGACCTGAGTCCCGGCACGTCGTCGAGCTGCGTGCCGTCGGGCAGCTGCCAGGCTATCTGCGGGGAGGGGAACCCGTGGGCGGCGCACGACACCCGCGCGCCCGTCGCGTTCGAGAACACCAGCCGGGACGGAGGCTCCATCAGGAACACCGGCCCGTGCTCCTGGCCTTCTCCGCCTGGGAATAATAATAAAAAATATGATGGGGCTTATCAAGTAACATGAAGTAATCAAATTGTCAAATACACTTAACATCATCAGGTCATATACAACTGCTGGGCACAGGTCGCCATTACAACTGAGAGGGTCTTAGTCCACCACGCTGGCCAAGTGCAGGTTGGCGTACTACACACCTAAGAAATTCCTAAGAACTTTTAGGTATGCAGGTTTCCTCACGATGTTTTTTTTCACCGTTAAAGTACGTGATAATTCATTGTGAATACACACAAAAAAAGCAGCAGTGATGGCCTCGAGGTTTAGGCGCACGGTCGAGAATTTCGGCAGTCGCAGGTTCAAACCCCAGGCAAACACCTCTGACTTTTCAAAGTTATGTGTGTATTCACAATGAATTATCACTTGCTTGAAGGAAAACATCGTGATAAAACCTGCACACCTAAAAAGTTCTTAAGAATTTCTTAGGTGTGTAGTCCGCCAACCCGCAGCAGGCCAGCGTGGTGGACTAAGGTCTAAGCCCTCTCATTGGTAGAGAAGGCCCGTGCCCAGCAGTGGGACGTATTTGGGCTGGTGATGTATCAATTAACATAAAGTAATTAAATTATCAAATACGCTCAACATCATTAGGCCATATATGTCCGACTACTGGTCACAGGTCGCCATTGCAACTGAGACGGTTTAGGTCTTAGTCCACCACGCTGATCTAGTGCAGATTGGCGGACCACACACCTAAGAAATTCCTAAAAACTTTTAGGTGTGCAGGTTTCCTCATGATGTTTTCCTTCGCTGTTAAAGTACGTCATAATTCATCGTGAATTTGAACTTGCGACCGCTGATATTTTCGACCGTGCACCTAAACTTTCTAAACTCAACAATCAAATAGAAAAATTTTGACTAAGGTTTAGAAGATATCAGAAACTACGAGATACTTTTCGGTCTCACTAACACCCAGACCCGAAACAAATATTTGTGGATCAGATAAAAACACTTATATAAAGTAATTATATACGTATTATTATGAGAAAGATAGATGTAAATACGTTAATTATTGCCGTTGATGTCGTATGAAATAACAAATTAATGCGAAGTTCATAAACAATTCACCAATATGAATTATATTCTAAAATAAATTGGAATTTCTCATTAAATGTTTCATACTTTAGATCTATTAATTTATTTATTGCGTTTTTCTAACTAAGAACAAAATAATATGCTCCCTGTTTTGTTCATGAAAACCCAGGAACTCTTAACCCAACGTAAACCCGGGACTTCTCAATGGCATGCACCAATTTATGTAGTTAAGTTCACATACATGTATACATAACTTCACTCCTGTATTCCCCGAAGGGGTAGGCAGGTATGCATTGCTGCACCCACATTTTCCAGGCATGTATCAGTCCCACGTAGTAGGGAGCGAGCCTATTGCTATTATCCGGGTACATTTCCAGACTCCGTGCTGCTACTGAAAATTTCCTAAAGAAAAATCCAACAACACTGCCCGACCCGGGAATCGAACCCGGGACTTCTAAATCTCACGGCACATACATGTGCCGCTAGACCAGGAGTCAGTGTAATAAAGTCTATCCAAATATAAAATATAAATACACCCAACAGTCACATACATAGTTCTGACCCCACACTAAGATACAATACGTGGGTATCAGAAACTACAAGAGACTTTTCGGTCTCACAAACACCCAGACCCGAAACAAATACTTGTGGATCACACAAAACATTTGTCTCGGTGCGGGATCGAATCCGCGGCCTCTCGTTTCGCAAGCTGGTATCTAGCCAACTGCGCCACGGGGCTGTCATACAAGTGAATCAGTATATTATTTTTGCTAGCTTTAAAGCTTCGGTATAATCTCCATTTGCAAAATCTAGCTCAAATAAATAAACAGTAAGCACTCTTTATGTTCCTTTGAATCTGGGCGTGTATTACTTTAACATTCATGAAATGGGATTAAACTCGAGCTCTCTAGTATTTATTGTTAGTAGGACGTACATATAAGGGAAGAAAGTTGTGTAGTACACAATTATTTTATATACGGCAAAGTAATCTGGCAGGTGATAAGAACAGGAACAACGTCAGCGCAATAACTTATGCCGCGTTTTGCCGGTGTCACTGGCTGTTGCAATTTATTTTTTATTACTCTTGCGGGGAAAGTAGTATCTTTGCGCACGCTTTTGGGGTCGAAAAGACGCTAATTGCACACTTCACAATTACAGTGCGACAAGTAAACTTTTCGCACCCAAATTTTTATTGGCACACGCAAATCCAGTGACAGTGACAGTATCAATATCAAAGAAGTGAGGTAGGTATTTAAATAAAAATAATTAATACTGTAAAGAAGTGTATTTAAGTAGTAACTTTCCCCGCATATATACGTAATAAAAATAGTATGTGCAACTGGTGCCAAATTGTCGATTGGCCGTTCGAGAGAATGATCGCACTCGCTTCGATCCTGCGCTCAACTTCGCCCTCGTGGGCAATCGACAACTTTTCGCACTAGTTGCACAATATTCTATTCTTCTGATTAATTTCATTGCAGAGTAAAGACAGGTCCCCATAGAGTCTTGCTTAGAATTACCGCTTGGTGACATTACTGTGTAAGCCACTGCCGATCCTAGTGCAAATTCCAACAATGAAGAGTATGTTGCGAGATAGCCTCACCGAAGAAATAAATTCAAAGCTATTACACTCAATCCATTTTTTATTAAAACCGTCATTGACGGGCCAACTCATTTGTTCTACTATTGAGACAAAGATTTCTTTGAAACAATTATAATATTACTAAACTAAATAATAATAATACCTGTCCAAATTCAATGCAATAAAGCCAGTTAAAGCAAGATTTGTCAAATTACCGCCGAGGTTAACAGCCATAACTCGTTTACTGTGATTGACAGACATAGCGCTTCGTGCATAGAGCGCGATTTGAATTTCAAACTACAAATTCCGCCTTAAACCGGTTCGAGCCGGAACGAGCGGTCATATTATGCTCAGCATTATCATAATTGGGCATAATTTTAACTGGAGAACATAATCAGCGGAAAATAAGTGCGTCCACTGCTTTAAGCGCAGCTTGACATTTTTCTTAAGCGCTTTCCGCTGAATGTGCATTATCGTATTACATACATTTTAAAAGTTAATTTAACGTGAATGAATGACTCATTTGTAGACCACAATTAAGTCATGAAATGGTATGTTACGAATGAACAATTGCACTGTTTCTTATACCATTATTGTTGATTTAACGAATATTATGCTATTGAATAGGTAATAAAATGACACAAAAAATAGGCATCAGTTTATCTTATATATAAAAATGAATCGCAAAATGTGTTGGTAAGCGCATAACTCAACAACGCCTGGACCGATTTCGCTAATTCTTTTTTTGTTGGGTTTGCTATTGTTAGGAGAAGGTTCTTATGAAAGAAAAAGTTAAGAAAATTGCGAGGAATATGGTAAAAACAACAATTTAATTTTCTCATATAAACTGTTCTCATATAACCTAATATTCTGTCAAACATTTTATGTTTATCCCGTCAATATGGTTAATGGTCCCCTCAAATTAAAGAACGTATTTAAATAAAGGTTTTGAATCGACAACATATATCCAGAATATTCGAATAATTGCGTATTTTAGATTTAAAAAATGTAGAATAATGTCAGTAATAAAAAGGGATTGACATATTTATTGGTTGTCAAATATTTATGCGTGCGTTCAGAAATGTATTTTTAAACTCCTTGGTTGTACCTGATTTACAAACGAAGGCAGGTTCGTTAGTCATCACGCTTTGAAATCTAAAACACCCACAACTATGCAATGGAATGCGCTTGGTGTTAAGAAAATTGTTGAGTAATGTTATTCACGTGACGATACTGAAAAGACAACTTAGAGATGAATTGGTGCTTGAGAATTCATCAATTAGATTGATCTAAGATTTCATTGATCCTAACGGGTATGACCATTAAGTTCAAACGAATTCAGTTCCTGATTCGTCATGCCTTCGCAATGACGATTAACAAAAGATGTTTGTGATCTTTTAGACAATTAAAAAATATATTAAAAATGTATATCACAAGGTGCATCATCATCATCAGCCCATATATGTACGTCCCACTGCTTGGCATAGGCCTTCTCTGCAACTGAGAGGGTTTAGGCTTCAGTCCACCATACTGATGCTTCAATGAAGAGAATTGAAACCGACTGCATCCCATCCCATATGTACATGTTTAATTAAATCATGACTTGCGGAGACACGATTGATGCATTTAATTTTCGTACTTATTTATTTCTGTATTTTTATCTCAATAAAGTGCTGAACTTAATAATTATTTCCATACAATCAAAAATAAAATTCAGGTAATATGTAAATATGTAACATTCAATGACTGTTAGGGGATACGAAGTTTTCCGGGTTAGCTATTATAAATGTTAATGTTTTGTTTGTTACGCTTTCACGCCAAAACTACTTAACCGATTATCATGAAAATTTGTACACATAGTCTTCGAGATATAAAAAAGGACACAGGATTTTTCTTATTAAAAAAAATACGGAGGATAAAAGAATTGAAAAATGATTGAAAAAAGATTTGAATGACTTTTGGTATGCAGATAGGTGGGACCCACCGAAGTAACATAGGTGGGAATGGTTATCCTTACTATTATATAAATGTGAATGTAGGGATGTTTGTTACGCTTTCACGCAAAAACAAAAATTTTGGTATGACCATAAAAGAGACCCTGTGAAGTAACATAGGCTATGTTTTATATTGGGATAAACATATTATTAAAAATACGAAAATAACTGTCAGAGTTTTACTTTTACGCCTCAAACATTTGAATTGATTTGACCTTTTTTTAAATTCAGTAAGTGCCATTTTGGGCACTTGAGGGACGATTTATAGATTCACTTATTATTTTTCTGCGCCCAACCCTGAAGTCTACGCGGACGGAGTCGCGGGCAAAAGCTATAAAAATTGCGATTACAAAACAGGTGTAGAAGGGTGAAAATTTGGAGTTATATGTATTTTTCAATGCTGAATCATAAAAAAATAAAAACAAAAAATGTCCACAAAATAAAAATAAAAACTTTTCGGGTTGGACCACCCTAGGGGTATAAAAAATAGATAACCTATTCTCAGACTTACTGAATATACATATAAAATTTCATCAAAATCGGTCGAGCCGTTTCGGAGGCTGTTTCGAACTGTGACACAAGAATTTTATATAGGTATATATAGATGTATATGTATATCTCACTCTATACAATTTTGACCATATTTTTTTGTTTAATTTGCATATCGATCAAAACAATGACTGTTATACGTATCATTATAATTTTTCAGTGCTATTATCATTTATTTACATTTTAATAAAAAAAAAAAATGGTCAGTATAAGATAGAGGTTGATCGTAGAAGGGTGAAAATTTATGATTATAATAATTTATCAATGCTGAATCATAAAAAATAAAGAAAATAAAGTCGATAGAAAAAAAACATACCCCTAAATGTTAAACCCTTAAATGTTGACCGATTCTCAGACCTACCTACAATATACACACAATATTTCATAAAAATCAGTCGAGCCGTTTCGGAGGAGTTTGCCAAAAAACACCGCGACACGAGAATTTTATATATATGGCAAAACAACGTTTGCCGGGTCAGCTAGTAGTCAAATAAAAATATCCTATCTTGGTTTTTAAAGTCACCTTTAATAGTAGATTAACACTTCATTGAAGCTTTCCAAGGAGATTACAGTCTTATTTAAAAATGTTAAATAAGTTATATAGAATGTTCATTAGTTCCCTAGTGGGATGTGTGTCTAAAAGAATGGTATTGTTTTTGGTTGTATGTTTTTTGTTTGCCGAACCACAATAGGGCCGTTGTCAAAATTTCAATATCAAATTGTAAGATAAAATCATTTTTCTTCAGGAACACCAATTATAGCACATTAGGTCATCACGTGATAGGTCATGTCAATAGTCGGACAAATAATCCTTTAGGATACACGGTCCAGTTACGCATTTAAGTATTCCAAGTGGTATTTAAATAGAGTATCATAACTAAACGTATAAGAATTACTTATATAGTCAAAGCTAGAGCGTATACGTAGATATTGCGTAGTGGTGAGCCCACGAGAATACTCTGTGACCTAAACCGGAACTAACTATATTATATTAAATGCTAATTAAATGCTTTTACTTATTACTGAGAAGCATATATTAATTTTGTCTTTAGAAGGTGGATCTATTAAAAGATTTATTCGTGTCGTAATTAAACAAAATGTCTATTTCTAAATAACAAGTAAAAGAATTGATTTTAAAAAAAGCACAGGTTTTTAATTAATTTTATGTCTCTTATTCTTATTGTCCCTCTACTTATCTAATCAACGATTCTTACATATATGAAGACTGCCTACAGAGACATTAAATTCCTAAAAAAATCTTCATCAGGTGCTTGAGATGTTAAAAGATAACGTTTTATAGAAGATTGAAATATTTAAAACGCTTAAAACATCAACTAAAGGTTGATCATACATATTGTACAAACAACTTCAAAAACAATTTAATCTATAAAGCCCTTTTAGTATATTGATAATATTTAATGTTTTCAACACTAACCACTAATTAACAAACTGAAGGCCGAAACGTGAAACTGAAAGCCGAAACCGAACAGCATGGTCAATCACTAGCGGGTATTATGTTGTATAAAGCCGTTTTAGCATCCTTTGATGAAACTATTATTGAGGTACCGTCCGTCTCAGACCCTCTTGACTCAATGATCAGCTAGAGCAGCCTGTAGTAGAATGTATAATATATGCGTCTTATCGTCAGTATTTTAATTGAGCACTTAGGGTGCTCTATTTTTGGGTCATGTGGAAATTAATGAAGGGGCTCTGAGACGACGCTCGGGACTTTAAAAAGATCGCTGCTGCTAGAAGTATGGCGTATTATTTTCGTAATGCATGTGTGGGTAAATGTCTTAGGTAGAGCTGAAGTTTCTTGTAATAGGTATTGAAGATAAAGATTGTGTATATTGAGATATTTTTTATCTCTACATCATCCTAAGTTTGTCTGCTAAAGAATCCCTAAGGCATTAAGCCTTTATACAAATTGTATATTAAGTACAATAAAAAAATACAAATATTTTTAATACTAATTTGGAATATTCCTGAATAAATTTATTTTCCTTAAGTAAATTATGTTTAACGAAATATATAAGACATAATTACAAATTGATTATATGTGTAATTACAAAATATTCATTCGTTCTTTTTGTTGAGATTTTTTACGTTTTAATATATGTATTTTATACATTTATTAAATCTACCACAATCCTAACAGCTCGGTCTTCGTCTATAAATCGGAACCGGATGCTTACGTCAGACAGTAGTTGACCCTCGTTTAAGTTACGTCAGAGCTTCTGGCAAACTTAAACTTCTATTAAGTTAGTAAAGTTGAAACTCACTTGATTTCCATTTAGATGTATGCATAGTCTATGTATTTAAGTCAAACCAGCCGTGAAGCAGTCACTAAAGGTGATAGTTTCAGGTAGTTCATTACTCGGGTTTTGGTTTTAGGTCAAAAGTCAATGATGTGCAAATAGTTAATGGCAATAGCCCAGCGGATTAGCAAGTTGAAGTGGCAATGGGCCGGGCACATAGCGCGGAGAACTGATGGCCGATGGGGCCAAAAAGTTCTCGAGTGGAGGCCACGTACCGGAAAGCGCAGCGTGGGACGTCCTCCGACAAGATGGTCAGACGACCTGGTGAAGGTCGCGGGACGTCGCTGGATGCAGGCTGCTTCCAACAGGTCCCTGTAGAAGTCATTGGGAGAGGCCTATGTCCAGCAGTGGACTTCGATTGGCTGATGGATTGGATTGGATTGACATGTAAAGTTTATTAAAATAAATACTAACAATATTACACTTCTATCAAATATATCAAAAATCACTATTACTTAGCGAGCTACGGACGCATTTTAACTGTGTTAGTATTTTTATCCAATATCGAATAAGTAACGGAAGATCCGTAGGAGTATTAAACAACTGACAAGCTCAGAAAACTGAAATGATACCGCGTAGTTCGTAGAAGCTATGATCTAAAAGGTATAAGAACCGCCTTATAACTATTGAACAAAATTAAGCGATACCCAGACTTGCCATACTGCCCATGAGTATGGCACGAAGATAGTACTCGTTTTACAAACACTGCATATTCTGATTGCCTTGAATACCGCAAAAACATTACAACAAGAAAGAGAGCGTTTTTTACACTGATACATTACTTCAATCTAGACCTATGAATTTCAAAGGTCTGACTCTTGGAACCTTTCGAGCCTCTGGGGTCGCGCCAATCAATCAGTTGTCAAGCGAATTCAAGTTCAATTCCAGACGAATAAATATTCTGGGATAGGCCCGCTGAAAGTTCGAGATCGTACATATAATAGAGTGAGTGGTGACCGATTGCTCGATAAATCATATGTAAATCATGATTATTTACGAATAATAATAAATTAAACTTAGACAAAAGTGTAGGAAGAGAGTGTAGTATACATTCCAACTACATGTACACACCAATAGTTGAGGGCATTAATATTGAAAGTTTTTAATTTAAAAAATATTTTTTTATGTGAAAATTTGCGATTTTTCATAAAGTGCAATGATACAGTTTAACTTTGAATATTTTAAATAATTGTGTCCATTTCCCAGATAACCAAAATAAAAATTACAAATATATTAAATATTATTCGTTTAAAGATATAAAATTATAGTAAACAATCAAACAAAACAAAACCTACATCGTAAAGGTTTTTTTTTTCATTTTTATTATAAAAAATATACCACTGGTAGTAAATCTCAAGTAACTCAAGTGATGCTAGTGGAAAACTATAGAATATTAACACGATTTCTATAAATTTTAAGTTATGTTCGGTCTGCGAGGGATATTAAAATTTAAGGGTTGTCAGCAAGACTAGGGTTGTTGCTTTATGAGACAATAGTTGTACGTGACTGGCCTCCACTGTCGCCGCTTAGTACAACGAACTCTGAAGTTAAAAAGTTAATATTAACTTATCAAGATTTGAAGTAAAGAGTGGGCATTTGGGACAAGTACACTTTTTTCGAATGAAAGGTTATAGTGGAAGGTTGAAGTGAAAATATGTATGGTAGTCGTTGGTAAATATACAAAAAAATTATAAAGGGACTGTAATCTTCGACTTACCAGATTTAATTTGTTCTTCGTTTATTATTTGATTTGCCTAGTAGGTTTTTTAATCTATTAAACATGGTTATCAAAAGTTTTATTTTTTAAATTATCAGTTATACAATATTTTTAACGAAAAAGAACCATTATAGGCGCAAGAGTAAACAACCTTCATAAACTGCTATGAATATTTATGCGGTAGAGCCTACATCAGTGCCAGTAACGTGTCTTTATACACAAGATTCGATTCCGTATAGCATAAAAAAGGAATTTGTTTCATCAAAAATTCTATATCAGCAAAATTTATCCAATATATACATTACAAACAAAATAGAGTCACGTAGAGCGTTGAGTGGAGACGCGGCAAAAGCACTGAAAACTTTATAAAAATCCTTACACAAGAGGAAGTTTAAAAAGTCCCCTTAACTTATACAAAGCATGGCAGTTTCGTCCTCTGGAGTGCAACCTCTTTTACGATATGATTCAAGTTTGTCTGACAATTTTATGATACAAAAAAAATTTGAATGTTTTATGTGACGGAGCGCTCGACGCTAGTTAAAAATACTTAGCTCGGGCGAGACGCGGATAATATAAGTTGAGCTGGGGTTATTTTAAGCATATTTCAAAAATGGAACTGGAATTGTTTTATACTGAAATATAAATAGAAACATGAAATTATACAATGAAATGTAAGTATTAAAAAAAATTACAATGAACTTATTAAAAAAGCAAAGGTATTTATTCCATTCAAGATAGGAGTTAATAGACTTTTCAATTTCGTCAATAAACAACATACTGTAATTAAACTTTACTGTTATTAACTGTAATTTGAACAACATACGATACCCTCTTTGCGATCAAGTATAGAGGTAGTAGCTGGTTCATGTAGTAGTGTTTATACAAGAATTGCAGTGGTGTGTATGTGATAGGAAGTCTCTTCTTTAAGTGAGTGTAGTAGGTTCTTGATAATCGAAACAATTACGCAGAACTTTTCACTATCGGATAGTTGAATGTAGATAATGTCGATACGCGACACACTAGTACGTATCACAATATCGGGTGCTACAACGGTTAAAATTGTAACGCGACCTGACTCTTTCCACATTCAATTCTCTATTAGTTTATCGTTTTCAATTGTTTTAAGTAACCTTTTAATAACAAAAAAAAATATAACACACGTAGCGAAAATAAACACGAATCTTTTTGAAAATGTTTTCATAAGTTCACCAAGCGTTACAATTGAAAAATTGTTGTTAAAAATTGTAGGCGACACAAAGGCTGCTCTCGGCGTCACGGGTCGAGGGGTGCGGGCGGCGGGCGCGGGGTGCGGTGAGTGAAACAGCTATTGTGTTAAACGCATATTTCATTCGCATTCAATGGACGCGCGTCAGTTAGTTGAAATGTTTTGTTGAATTCACAAACATTTATACATACAACCATTGTGAAATGTAGAGAATCGCCTCTCCAGGTAGAGATGAGGGCCAATTTGTTTACGCCAACTAAATATTTTCGGTAGAGTTTGTGAAATGTCTGCATTTCTTTTTAGTCGAAGCTGTCCCTGTAAAGCGTTTGATGGCCACCGTGGGATTTCACACAACTGGACTTTTAAACTTGTGAAGTTTAGTATGGCCCCTTGTTACTGTCTTTTAGAATTTGTTTCTATAAATAAGAATTCTTACAATTGTTATAGCCTCAGAATACATTTAAGTGATATACCTGATTTAACTATTATACTTCATTGGCCTTAGATATATTTTACGTTTTTAAGGTGATAAGCTATAAAAAAAAAAAAGGTATTTTATTTTTTTGTTATTATATTTTGTAATTAATTGTACCATTTAACTGTTAAATTGTTTGTCAGACCAGGCGCCAACTAGTTCTAGGATATTTATATAATTTTGCATCTCTAAGGCATTATGTGCAGGTGAATCTAATGTTTAAGTTGCTTTTAGTCCTTTGTCATTTGATATTTGTGCATAACTTGAAACGTAATTTCTATTAATATGTTCCAACATTAATTAGTTAAATCAATTTTTGTCTATACTAATATTCTAAAGAAAAAAATGATTGTTCGTAAAACTGTTTGTTATAGATAATCTCATAAACTCCTTGACCGAATGAGATGATTTTTGGTATGTACATATGTAGATGTAACCTTTGAAAACAACACTTACATTTGGCAGCCCCGTGACGCAGTTGGCTAGACACCAGTTTGCAAAACGAGAGGCCGCGGGTTCGATCCCCGCACCGAGACAAATGTTTGTGTGATCCACAAATATTTGTTTCGGGTCTGGGTGTTTGTGAGACCGAAAAGTCTCTCGTAGTTTCTGATACCCAAGACACAGGACTTGTATCCTAGTGTGGGGTCATAACTCATAACTATGTATGTGACTGTTCGGTGTATTTTTTTTATTTATTTTTTTATTGCATCATATTAATATAACTTTGATCAAAATTTTTTTTAATGAATTTGAATAATGTCTACAGTGTGTAACAGAATGTTAGGATATCTACACTAAAATGTCGATACATAGTTTGCAAACATTTAGTTATTTATTAAAAAAAAACTGAACACAAATGGTTTTACACCAACCATTTACATTCAACGGTAGTAGGTCGTTCCATCTTACGCAAAACTTTGTCGCCTTAGGAGTGTTTGAGGGGAGGGAAACGGTAAAATTTCCAGATACCGTTGACCCCTGGGAGCACGTCGACCAGTCAGTGCCAATCATCGTCTAGTGCCGACCATTACGTCAATATATTTTGGAACCGGCGTATGCGGAGATAAGCATTCGAAAATTTATAATTATAGGACTATTTGACAGCCCCGTGGCGCAGTTGGCTAGACACCAGCTTGCGAAACGAGAGGCCGCGGGTTCGATCCCCGCACCGAGACAAATGTTTGTGTGATCTACAAATATTTGTTTCGGGTCTCGGTATTTGTGAGACCGAAAAGTCTCTCGTAGTTTCTGATACCCACGACACAAGACTCGTATCTTAATGTTGGGTCAGAACTATGTATGTGACTGTTGGGTGTATTTATTATTATTATTAAAGGACTTAGGGACCTTCAAGAAAAGATTATATTTTCCTCAAAGGCCGGTAACGCACCGATGATTCCTCTGGTACTGTAGGTGTTCATGGGCGGTCTTGAACACTTAACATCAGGTGGCTCACCAGCTCGTTTGCCTCCTTTCCCATAAAAAAAAAACACTTTAGAAGCTGTATTATACGAGTAGATCACCTGCTTATAAATATTGTCAAACGTTAAAACTGAAACACATATGTCTCTTTTTCTCAAGCCTCATAGGTCAATCAATAAAACAGGACAAGACATGTTTAAATTGTAAAATATTTAAATCACGTTATTAAGTAGGTAAGGCCTCTTACTGTGTGTACTATTAAGGAATTAAGCAATATGTGATTTCACATTTGCAGTTGGTTAGCCAATCAGCTTGCGAAATGAGAGGCCGCGGGTTCGATTCTCGCACCGGGAAAGAATTTGTGTGATCCACAAATATGTGGCTGTGTGACCGAAAAGTCTCTCGTAGTTTTTGATACCAGCAACACAAGACTCGATCTCAGTGTGAGATCAGATCTGTGTATGTCATTGAGTGTAACTTCAAGCTATTTATTTTTTTCTGTAAATCTTGCGTTTAAAAACAAAAACGTTTTTATTATTTTTGGATAGAACAAGAACGTGCTCTATCCCAAGTTCTGAAGATTAAGCAGCGTTGCGGCGGGATGGCAAAAAGTAATAAAAAAAAAAAACAGCTCATAATTGGAATTTCTTCACTATTTTATCCTTTAAAGTTGCATTGTCCAACAACACTGGCACATACTCATTTCATTCTTAGCTGGTCCACTTTTCCTATTTAATGATAAGATTGGCAAAAAAATTCAATGATTTTTTTTTGTACAGAATTCTCACGTACCTACTCAGATGACCCTTTAAGATTTTTCTTCGCGTTTAGGGCAATTAATTTCAATTCTTTTATTTTATTAATGATTATATGTCACAAATTTCCATGATTATTATTCAATACAAAAATACAATTTATCCATGCGGAATACAAAACACGGGATGTTTGGATGTCTAGTCATGATGAAAAGCCATTTTCTCTTTTTTAGAGGTAATTTCAGACGGAAACCTAACTTGGCCGATCCTACAGTTTCCAATGCTATAAACAAATGAATTGATAAAGAAAATAGAGCTGATTATATGTTATATTTTATAGGTCATTAAACGTCAAGGCATAATACTTTTTAATGGTATTTATTCGTGTAAATTTTTAAAGTAAAAGTCATATTTGCTTTCATTTCGATCAAATTACAAATGACAGCTGTAGGTGCATACAAGTTCCCTCTAGGCATCAAAACGACAAATATAATAAAAGCGACAAGAAATCGCAGTTTAAAGTTACCATGTGGTCACATATTCAAAATTCCTTTGTTCCCAACGCCCCACATTAATATTTGCCAAAATCACGAATATTCCGCAGCGGGATTCCGCGCACGCACACATTTCACCACTATTTGTTGCCGCATTTGGGGTGGAGTGAGACAAACGTGCTTTAAATTTGGAGCCGCATATTGCGGTTTGATTTTTAGTTGCGCCAAAAACTGCCAACGGACAGTCACAAACCATCAGTCTTGAACCAACAGGAAAGTAATAATTTGATACGCCATTTCCTACTGCTTCGTGGTTCCACAATTCCCGGGTTGGGCAAAATCTTATTGGGTTTTTCCATTACCAAATTCTCAGTAGCAGCACGGAGTCGGTAGTTGTGACCTAAAAATGGCAATAGGCTCGCCTCTCATAACGTGGGACTGATACGTACCCGGCGAAATGTGGGTACAGAAATTCACCTCTGCCTACCCTTTCGGGGAAGACAGGCTGAGGCTTGAGGTAAATGTTTCCACTGTGGTTTAAATTGTAGATTGTGGGAGTTCAATGGCTTGAAACTCGTACTTAATTCTTAATACTGTTCTTCTTCTTAATACTTTTGTTCCTACCTTTCTCCTTCTATTTACTCAAACCGCCTCATACATGTATGTAAGGAACATACTACGAAATTTCATTAGCCAATATTTTCGACCGGCTTTTTTACAAGATTAAGGCTCATACATACATTGGCGACGTAATAAAATGGAAATTTTTGCTAGTATTTCATGATAAACCGATGCTTCTTGCTCGATAAGATACAGTATCGAAAATTTTAAACATAGTTGTAAATTAAAATAAATGAAAAATGAATCATTGAAATTACTTACATTTAGATAAAGTTATTCATTCTTATTTACCACCATGTTCTGATAAATAATTTTTGATTGTAAGCAGTTCATTGATTTATCACATAGACTGTTTTATATTTAAATTTATAAAATTACCTTTAATTTATTTTATAATTATATTTTAATTACAAACCAAAATTACACCTCAATATAGATGGATCTAGCCATTAGGCTAGAGAAAAATATACCACATTCAAACCTACTGTTATAATAATAAAATTCATTATCAAAAACAGGCTTGTTTCCCGTCCTATATATTCAGACTCGGTACTCATAAATATATAATGGTGGTACTCGTACACGAAGGAAACGTCATCATGAATATAGATCACACAGACACAAACATTTTCATAAAGCCGTGAACAGATATCCGAGGCGCCGGCGTGCGAACGCAGCTCGAATCTTCAAAACAATAATAAATATTGCTTTGGGATTTTGTAATGTTAAATTTAAATTGGAAATCGTAGATCATCTTGTATATTATTGGAGGTAAGAGTTATATTTTTCCGGCGAGAAGGATATTTAAATAAATAGATACACCCAACAGTCACATACATAGTTCGGACCCCACACTAGGATACAACTCCTGGGTCGTGGGTATTAGAGACTACGAGAGACTTTTTCGGTCTCCCAAGCACTCAGACCCGAAACAAACATTTGTGGATCACACAGTGTATCAGCATTATCTCATCTTAAAATATATGTGCTTATTTGAGTGAAAATTATGCATAAGAACTAAAAAGAAAATATAAATTCCGCACCACAAAACTCCTGTAAAACAAGTTTGCACGGCGGAAACGGCGGGAAAATCCCCCAAACAGCCTCAATTCACCAAACTCGGAAAGAATAAAACAGAGAAAAAATTATGCTGTTATCTTTTATTTTAATGACGAAGAGACTTCGGCGGAATTCTCGCACCAGAAATTGTGTAACCGGCGTACATTTCGGAAGTCGTTTATCACTCCAGCTTGTGAGGAGATGACGGGGGGTCCGGGGGGAGCGGGGAGGGCTGAATAAAAAAGTGGTAAACGAGACTCGACAGAGAGCACTCGCAGATGACACACTTTTTATCGGCTCAGCTGTCAGCTCTAATGTTCGTAGCTGCGTGTTGATCCATGTTTGCGGTAATGTGTTGATCTTAGTAAACATCGCTTGTAATTTACTTGCGAGCTCAGCAAATCATATTGAGTATACTTTTGTAAGTAAGTACATTGGCTGTGAATTTAAATATTTTAATTGGTAGAAATTTATAACATTGAATATTTGTTAGATCAAAAATTGATTTGCTAATTTCATATCTGCGATTTCTGGTTTGTAACCAGACGAAGAACAGGATATAGAAGATATTCAATACTTCGTTATATCTGAATTTATTTTCGTCGCACAATTCAAGCTTAATGTAATTTTATTTGTAGAAAAAAAATAGAACATAAATTACGCTCCCTTATACGAGTATGTATATCCATGAAAAAATATTTTTTCACTTAATTCTCAATTCTAACAATAAAATTATATTTCATTACATTGTACAATTTTGCCTCAGTAGCTTCAATTGGTTGGCCAAATATAAATGAGCGTGGGAGAGGACGTCGAAAGTTTTTTTTTATCTTTATTTATTTCGGGGTTTTTATCAAAAAAGATATGACAACCCACGTCGAAAGATGCTATCATTAATAATAATACACAAATGAGAAAATAATCTGTAATTAATAATCCAATTAATTATCTATCATATATGAAAATATAAAAGAGAAAATATCAATTCGTATACAGAAGTTAAAATAAAACAGTGACAGTTATTGGCCAATGTAGAGACAGTGTCTCGCTGTGTGTCTTGGACTCGATATTGGTCGGAATAACCAATGTCTAAGCCTCAGTATTAGTTTAATAGCTACGTACGTGAATTACTAAAGGCACTTAGGTTTTAGCGTTAGCTCACGCAGTAGTAGTTTGTAGTAAAGTATGTAGAGCCTAAATGGACTGTGTAAAATATTCTATAGCAACAGTGAAAATGAAAACTATTTACTGTATCCATAAAATGTTTTTGTGATTGCCGCGTAGTCTCGCGGTACAAGTACATATGTGTTGAGTGATTTAGAGCTCAAAGGTTTGATTCCCAGGTCGGGTAAAGTGGTCATGGGTTCACAGTAGCAGCACTGAGTTAGGAAATATGACCGAAAAACGACAAAACGCTCGCGTTATTCATCATCATCATCAGTCCATATACGTCGCACAGCTGGACACGGACCTCCTCTACAACTGAGAGGGTTTAGGCCTTAATCACCACCTAAGAAATTCCTAACAACTTTTGGGTGTGCAGGTTTTGCGCTCCCTATTACTTGGTCCTTAAATATACGTGGCATAAAGTAAAATGCAGAAATGCACCTCTAGCTACCACTTCAGGAACACAATCGTGGTGGAATTTGTGTTTAAGTTTTATACGTGTTGAGTTTTTTTAAATTAAGTCGTCATTTTATGCAAAGGTCATGTTATCCCAAATTTGAATAAAGTAAATTATAAAAAAAGTACATCAGTATTCTTATGTGCCAAACACAGTTTTTACTTTCCTATTTTATCACACGTTGAGATTAAAATTAAGGGTCGGCCGTAAATTGTATGAATTTGCATTTATATTACTTGTTTAATATGTAATAAAAAGTTTGTACAACCGGCGACGCGTGACGTCGACCTTCAGATCGGGGATATGTGACTCTGAATAAATTTTACACTATTCCATATAAGTTTTATACAATACAACCTTATATTTCACCTGCACACTTGCAATAACGCTTAATGAAGAGGTAGGCATAGGCCATTTCTGTAAATGTATTTTTGGTGATACTAAAAAATCCTAATGTTAAAGTCAAAAAACACTTTGCCTGGCCCTGGAATCGAACCCGGGACTTACAAAGGTCGTGCGACACACGTATGTGTGGTATTCTGGCACGCTCTACCAACTTTTGTATTAATTTATCATTAATGTTATTTAATTGCCTATATTAATGAACTTAATATTATCTTAATTTTCCTAGTACCTTTTCACTATGAGAGAAAATTATCATTGTTAGTGAAGGTAATAAGACTGCGTTTGCTAGAAACTTCGAGCTATTCCTGGAATTTGAAACAAAGGCCCGTCTTGTAGGAACCGACGTACTTCTAGTAATTAAACGCTGTCTTTCAAAGAAAGCTGGCTTATTTAGCTGACTTGGCAGTAAAGAAAACTAGTTGGTATATCTTATAATAAACGAGGCTTTGTGGTATTAAATTTCGGGCTTCTTCTTATCCATTATACAAAATCGCTTCATAAATGTCCTGTTTTTTTCACGCTGTCATTTTTTAATTAATACACCACTTCATAGTTCTGACACCACACTTAGATACTAGACTCATGTCGTAGGTATTAAAAACTACGAGACACTTTTTGGTGTTACAAACAATTGTCTCGGAGCGGGGTTCGAACTCGCGTCCAATGGTTTTACAAGCTAGTATCTAGCTAATTGCGCCATGGGGCTATCAAATTATAACAAGAGTACGTGAACATGCCTTTGTTTGTTCAAGAGGAATTGGTATATAAAACTATATTTTTATTCCCACGTCATAAATTGCAACTGATAGTTTAAACTAAAATGTCGGTCGGACAAAGAATAAATAGTGTAAGGAGTCACGATGCCTCGTCATCAGCCCCTTTTGACAGGCTATATAAAGAGGGTGCTTGAGAAGTTCGGGACGTTATTGCTCGTCAAATCTTATAGTGTACGGACGTATTGTGACTATCAGTGTTGATCGCTATTAAGGTCACGTAAGCCATTTTGTTATTATTTTTGTTATTTAATTATTGAAGTTAGCAGTATTTGTTTTGTTACAATTTCTTATTGCACTCATAGGCTATGTTTTATTAAATTTTAAATTCAATTTGTAAGTAAATAAATCCTTTATAAGATTTATGTTTTTTTTTATAAGTATCCACTTCTGAATGCTAAAAATAGGTTTATCAAAGCCCGAAATTCCGCAGCCGATTTTTTACTTTGGACCTTTAAATTATACTAGGAATACTTATATCTATAAGATATTTAAATAAATTGCAGTACGCTGAGTCAACGTCATTAATCACCAAAACTCAGAGACACCAGACTCCTCCTAGTCAAAAGAATAGCTTTATTAGATCGGCAGCCAAAGCCTTCATTAGTGCCGGCATCACACGTGCCTCGCTTGACTTCATTAACCACCCGTCACCGGTCGTCAAACGCTCTCATTATGCCGGAGTTGAGTTATTTTCGCTCCTTGTTTATATGCTAATTAGCTTTGTATTGAGTTAAAGGAGCGACGCTTGTGTGCGAACTTCAATCTTGGTAATGAGAAAATAAAGTTCATTTTAAACTAAGATAGTGGGTGAAATAGATACACGAAAAGAGATAGAAATTAAAGCGCTTTGTTGTCATCATGGGCTTAAAAAAAGTAAAGGTAAATCAAAACTTTCATAGGTTTTAAGTACAAATAGCTTTTGCTTAAGGCTTCTTCTGTAGTGATATAGATTTTGTGAGCCACATACATTCAAAAATCGATTCATGCATTTATCCCCAAAGCAATAGGCAAAGTTATGTATGTTTTCTGTGTCATAAGGTCACATTCAGGTTCTGTGTCATTAACGCACTTTTGCAGAGGCCATGTTGCCACTGAATATTTAAAGAAAAATCTAAACTTAAGCATATTTTTTTCCATTACTTGTACAAATCCATATTGCTTTTGTCTGTTATTAATTAATACCGCGTTACGTAATGGATTCTAAGTTATTTTCTCGTCGGCCATATTCAACATCCCATAGATTTATGATCATAGAGTTTTCTATTCCTACACAAAAAAAATCTATGAATAGAGGCCTCAATAAAACTACGGTGTAGAAAAATACTGTATATGAATGTTTTTCTTTATCAAAACTTGTATAATTATTCCAGCATTGATAAAAATATTGATATTTTATTATGCCGAGGGTATAAAAACAGAACGCGATTTTCCATCTTTATTTTTTCACATGAAAGGTTTAACAGCTGAAAACTCAATTTTTATCTGGATATTGGAAAGCCAATAAATCAGACGATTCAGGAACAATAACAAATTAGCAAGAAAAATAAACAAAGCCTAGACGTAGCTACGCCTGCTACATCGCTACGCCGCTACGGATACTACGAACTCTTTTGTTTTTCCATTCAATGTTTTGATACGCGTGTGCTGGTTGAGCTTTGTTTCGATTATAAATGAATTCATTCTTTCAAAAATAAACGCGGAAATTTCCAGTTCCAAAAAAAACATGGCGGAATGATATTATAGTTGATTTATCAAGTAAACACATGAAGGTAGATTTCACATTGATATAATAAGTAAATGAACTTTGTTCAAAACATCGTGGATTGGCAATAATGGACCTGGCAGTAAGCCAACGGCAGACTTTTGAAGACATAATATGTGTACTCGTAATAAGTCAAGTATAATTCACTTTATGGCAAAATAAAATATTGTAAGGAACTGGTGGGCTCCAGGGATTTCTACAAGTATTTTTAGGATACTTATTTAATTTTCTCTACAAGTAGAACTTTCGATTTCCACTAACTCACATTGATCGGCAGTTGGGGCCTTAAGTCATCTTAAGCTTAAGGAGAACTAAAATGACAGCATCTAAACATCGGTAAAAATAATTTTCATTATTTCTCCACGATACCTTTTCCCTTAATACGCTTTAAAATATCGATTTTCCTAACTTTCTCTATGGAATCAACCCCGCTTTTCCAACGGTCCCCTACAAGAGTAGGAGCGGAACCACCCCTTGATCAGTCAATTAGTCCGGACGTGCCCCAGGCTTGGAATTAGACACAACCCTTTGACGTAAGCGAGTCGCGTTGACGGCTCTACCGGGCACGCGTCGCTAGTATTGACACTTGACGTTTTGAATAAAGGTGCATGTACATAGGGTGTACGGGGCTGATGTAGAGTAGGCAACAGTTTCCCGAGGTGTGAATACAGGAATGATAAAGTTAGTGCATGGATTCAGCATTAATTTATGTTTTTTTTTCGAAAAATCTAAAAAATAAAATAATGTAAAATTCATAATATTTATCAATTAACCGAATACAACAATTTTAGTCACTCTATGTGATCCATAAATTAATGTCATCTTAATAATGAACTTATGGTATAAATCACTGATATTCTAACTAAATTAGGATTATCACAACAGCATCTATTTACAATTAAACAATAACACACATTAAGTATAAATTAGCCGTTACATTATTATGAAAAGAAAATCACATCTGTTTTAACGTTCGTCGTCGTGATGGCCTCGAGGTTTAGACATGCGGTCAAAAATCACGGACTTTTCGAAACTTATGTGTGTATTCTCAGTGAATTATCACGTATTTTAACGGTGAAGGAAAACATCGTGAGGAAACCTGCACACCTTATTTCTTAGGGATTTCTTAGATGTAAAGTCCACCAACCCGCACTAAGCCAGCGTGGTGGACTAAGGCCTAAACCCTCTCAGTTGTAGAGAAGGCCCTTGCCCAGATGTGGGACGTATATGGGCTGACGATGATGAGTTTGGGTAAAATAGAACATACAAACTATGACATATTGAATATTAGAATGATTTCGCGATAGACCTTGTGTGGATTGGAATCTATCGACCGCTACCTTTTGTATCTGTATCGTTTAGGAGCGTTTAGTTTAGTTAACTGGTGTCTAAAGTAAATTAAACATGAAATTAGTCTAACGGAATTGAACGAACGAAGCAAAACCGTCTCACAAAAAAACTGCCTCAATGGTTCGATCTCAACAACATAAAAAACTAAAGAGAACCTGTGTCTAAAAATGTATAAAGATTTATGAAAAGTCGATGTTAATCTCGTTGGCGTACGATGTCCACACGTCACACACAAAAGGGGCCGTGTCCGATGGCGTGATTTTTCATCCGATGTCCCGTCAATTAACATGTAAATTGGAGGCGCCCTGACACCCGACGCTGATAAAATATTCTCCCTGCATCGTGTTTATTAGGGACGTTACAGAGTATTTGTTCAATATTTGCCAAAATGAAAGCTAATTTCAGGTACCCTATTAAAATGTCAAGTGTTTGATTGCTTTTCGGGATCCCTGCTAATTGTCTCCAAATGTTTGTTGGTACCCCAATTAAAAATCTAATAATTGTGTATGTGTCTTGATGGCTTTATCAGGTCATCGAATTTTGATACACGATTATTATTAGTCAAAGAAAATCTATAGATAGCAATTACGTCCCTAAAAGTTTTTCAGTGTGAAATATTGTTAGCGGCCTCCATAGATTTATTAACAGCTGTTATAATTAATTATCGTAAATCAAATAAAATAATATTTTTTTACTATACCACTGGTCCAAGTAACGTCTTAACGGATTTTATATGCAAGTAAAAAAAATAATACTCCCAACAGTCATATACCTACTTAGTTCTGATCCCACACTAAGATACAAGTCTTGTGTCGTGGGTATCAGAAACTACGAGAGACTTTTCGGTCTCACGTACACCCAGACCCAACTATCACCAAACTACAACCCAAATATCGTGATCTTGGTTTGCCATCATGTCAAACCTTATTATTTTCTCTTAGGACTGGCGTATTGAAGTACTTGAAAAATGTTACAGTACATAAATTTCATCGCTCATGAAAATGAGTAGCCGACGCCCAGCGGTAAAAAACGCTACCGGTAATTTAGATATATAGCTCTAAAAGCTTTTTATTAAAATATTTCAGAAACAATATCAGGAACTCTTATATAACCAAAACGAAGTCCTTGTAAACAAGTTTAGCTGTAGGACTGTTGGTAGAGCCAATTGAATCGCACAGGATGCTCGATAATTGGTAGCCCCCGAGCTATAGAGCAGGGGGAATGGGGTGTCATCTATTGTACCATATTGGCGCGTTTTGTGACTCATAACAAAGTCTTTTGTGATTTTTTGAATTACACATTTCCTATATCAATCCTTCCTCATACAGACATCGATACTTGAACCCATTGAGATCGAAAGCGAGGAAAAACTGTATGTAGTAACTGGTTTTCCGGAGTGGCCTCTCGGGATGAGCCTGTGCAAATTTTCCAGCCTGCCATAACGATTGCGGTTGAAAACAGTCTCTCAACTTTTGTTAGTCCTACACGTATTTGAGCTGCTGTGAGATTGAAATATGCGTAAAATTAAAATATACCAGTTTTCTTTTGTTTCCTATTTTAACTGAGTTTCTATATACGAGTAAATGTATAGAAACTATAACCAATAAATAAAATATTTATGAAACTTATGCGTTAATACGCTAGGATCCAAAAAAGGCGTAAAAAACTAATATTGAGTGCGAAACAAAAATAATAATTCATTACTGTAGAATTTAAAATACTTCTGAGCCACCCGCAAAGCATATTTAAAATATGTCGACATCTCTTTAAATTCTGGCTCGAATCGTCTCGGATCTCAGCTAGATAAGACGGCTCTATAAAGTTATCCGCATGTGATTACTCGCTGGAACTAAGCTTAAATTTAGTTTGCTTCAGCGATGCCATATCTATTCAAGACATAAATGTCTAACGACTAATGATCAATTCAAATAGAAGAAGAGGAAATACGCTTCCTATCATTGTAGAATCTGTTCCTATGTCTATAAAATTAGATATAAAAGAAGCTGTAACTACACTCCCTACGGTTCAACGACATACACATGCAAACATATCCTAACGCTTGTATTCCCCGAAGGGTTAGACAGAGTTTCATTTCTGCACCCGCATTTTGCCAAGTATGTATCATCATCAGCCCATATACGTCCCACCACTGGGCACGGGCATCCTCTGCAACTGAGAGGGGTCAGGCCTTAGTCCACCACGCTGGCCCAGTGCGGGATGGCAAGTATGTCTAATGGAAAACCCAATACCACTTTGCTTGACCCGGGAATCGAACCCGGAACCTCTAGATCGCACGGCGCATACTTGTCCCGCGGGACCACGAGGCAGTTCAACTTTGATTTTTTTTAAATGAAAAAGAAAATCATATATATAAAACTAAAATATCTACGTACATTGTATGTATACATATTTAGTAAAGGGATTTGTTTAATAAAGCGTTGGCTTCAACAGAGCTTCATGTTCGCGCGGGGTTTTAATCATACGGTTTAATATTGTTGGATTTTGACGCGACTAATATGGTCTTTGTTATGACGCATATCGCAATACCCGCGGGAAATAAATTCTTATATATGAATTCAACAAATGAGATTAATCCCTTTTTAGAAAGGGTAACGTTGCTTATATTATTAGCTTTTTTTCATGAAGTTTTCTTCGTCAATATTTGGATTGGGATATAATTAATGTGTGTGTTAATACATCGTATATGATATTAATATTTTGATAATCCCTCAGAATCATTACATTATAGTAGTCTACAACCGTTTATCGCATTTGTCTACCAAAATTCATCAAAACTCATGTTTCGTTCGGTTTCTGATACATAATATACATACATACATACATAACCTCACACCTGTATTCCCCGAAGGGGTAGGCAGAAGCGCATTTCTACACCCATATTTCGCCAGGTATGTATTAGTTCCACGTAAAAGTGGGCGAGGCTATTGCCGTTTTCGAGCACATTTCCTCTCCGTGCTGCTATTGTGAATTTTCTAATGGGAAAACCCAATAACACTTTGCCCGATCCGGAATCGAAACCAGTATGGATCGCACGACACATACTTGTTCCGAAAGACCACGAGGCAGTCATTATATTATTCCGGCATAAAACGTATCCCATGCGTGATGCGTCAATCTAGTTGTTTGATAAACTCTTTTGTATCGCTCAAAATCAAACAACATCCAAACTTCAACATTCATAAAGATGATTAGTATTCATCACCATCAGCCAAAATACGTCCCACTGCTGGGCACGGGCCTCTTCTACAACTGAGAGGGTTTAGGCCTTAGTCCACCACGCTGGCCTTCCTAAGAACTTTTAGGTGTGCAGGTTTCATCACGATGTTTTCCTTCACCGTTAAAGTATGTGATAATTAATTGTGAATACACACATAACTTCGAAAAGTCAGAGGTGTGTACCTGGGATTCAACCCGCGACCGTCGAGATTTTCAACGGCGTGCCTAAACCTTGAGGTCATCATGACTTGAGATAATAAGTATTGAAATGAAATGAAATGAAATTGCTTTAATGAAATGAAATTGCTTTATTTGGTCACGTAGGCAATCAAATAGCACTTATGACAAGTCAATACAGAAAAGAAAAATCTTTTATTATTACATTATAATTTAACTATGGTTCATTTTATATAATTTGTACAAAAATATTTACGGTTTTTTTTATAATTTATTTTTAGTTTTCATCAGGAAATACATAAAATCTTATTATTATTATTTTAAAGTAAATAACGAGATGGACCTTGTGTATTTCCGAAACGTCACGTATTATTTTAATGGTACCACCGGATCCAAACGCGACCCTGACTGAGAAGACCCGGCGAAACAAACTCAGCGGGCTCACTTTACTACTGGAATTTACGCGGCGCGACCCACACCTGAGTAGATCCAGCGAGTCCAACTCAGTGGGCATGTATTTGGTCCAGTAAGGATAACATAATTATATTATATGACCTGCCAAATAAAAATTGCCTTCTTATTATAAATTTGCTCGAATTATTTACTCGATCGGTCGTCATTTTATTTTTATTTTATTTATTTTGTGCACATTTTATATTAGATATCAATTTGTATTTGATGTTTTTATAATAGTTTAAGTTACACTTGGAGCTTTGGGTTAATTTATATTTATTTATGTATTTATTCAAATGATTTGGTTTAAGAAAGAAGACCACCAATAATTTTATCCTCACAAACAAATTAAGTTGCAAATAAAATGAAAGCCACGCGTAACTCCGTGGCACTCGGTATCTCGAGCCGCCATTACAGAGTCGCGATTTCCTATTTTCTTTTTCCCTTCATATGTATTCGGATTACTTGGGAATATATTACAAGGGAATTCCGTCCGCCTTGGGACATTTGAAAAAGCTATAATTGCGGTTTTGCCTTTTAATATGTTTTTTGTTTACTATTATTTGAGCTTAGGTATTAATTATCTTTAACATATGTACATATATGTTGTAAATAAATATGTCGAAGCTTTTAAAGTAACAGTATCCACTGTAGAGGTACCCAGTTCAAGTTCGAAGTATTTAAGTTCATCTTTTTGAACATATTTCGTCAAATTCTTTTAATCCTTGTGTTAATTGCGGCTCACATAAAAGAGATGGCTGGGAAACGAATTCTCGTGGATTTTGTAACACATAATTATTTGATTAAAGATGTTTTAAATAAAAAAATATTCATGGTTTTATAAAACCCACACTCCAAGGTTATAGCTGAAACATTTATTAATTCAGTTCCAATGCGGTACTGATAAAAAGCGCTTCCTTATTTCGCGATATATAATAACAGAGGTAAATGAAGATAAGAAGACTGCCTCGTGGTCCCGCGGTACAAGTATGTGCCGTGCGATCTAGAGGTCCTGGGTTCGATTCCCGGGTCGGGCAAAGTGTTATTGGGTTTTTCCATTAGGAAATTCACAGTAGCAGCACGGAGTCTGGAAGTGTGCCCAAAAACCGGCAATAGGCTCGCCCCCTATTACGTGGGACTGATACATGGCTGGCGAAATGTGGGTGCAGAAATGCACCTCTGCCTACCCCTCCAGGGAATATAGGCGTGAGTTTGTGTGTGTGTGTGTGTGTGTGTGTAAATTAAGATACTATCCCCCCCCCTACCCGGAAACTTCTAAAATATATGACACCGAAACAGTCCCATAAACATTAGACACTTAACACAAAGTCTCGTACAATCATGCACAATTTTTTTTTTTTTTTTTTATTTTTTTTTTATTGCCTCAGTAGGCGGACGAGCAAGCGGTCCGCCTGATGGTAAGCGGTTACCGCCGCCCATGGACTAAAGTAATGCCAGGGGCACAACCCAGCCGCTGCCTACCGTGTGGTTAACACTCTTTTTAAGCCTCGTTTAAAGAAGGACAAGTCATAGCGCTCAGGGAACACCGAGGCAGGGAGTTCATTCCAGAGCTTGCACGTGCGTGGTAAAAATTAAACGTTTTTAAATGTTTCCTGGCATTTGCATTTGCAATGCGTAGAGAGTTCTGAGAAACCAAATTTTCTATTGTATCAAAGCAGACGACTTACCCATGGCGAAGAGTATGATGATAGCAGACACGACCCACGAGCACATGGTGATGTCTCTGCAGGCCTCGGGGTCACATAGCTTGCTTATAACTTAATGTTTCACATCACAGGATCTGCAACAATGAAATAGAATAATTTTTGTGCCATTCTGTAAAAATTACTTTTTTAATAGCGATTAATTAGTTTTTCACTCTATCAATTAATATTATTTCTTCATTTTTGTATGGTTACAATAGCATCGTACAAAATCATTCATAAATACTAGAATCAGTGTAACTGCTGCGTGAGATAGCTGACATCTGCAGTTGAACTAGTATGAACCGGTATTTCAGCCCTATATTCTCCTCTGTAATGTTTAAGCTTCAATAAATGCAAGTCAGCATAGGTGTGTCGATTTAGCTGGGTTTTAAGTATGACTCTTACGATCACACATTTTTTTTATATCACTTTTTTATTAACAATTCTAATAACTTTACTCTTCCTGTCTCCCTAGCCAAGTATTTTGATAACTCCCTCTGACGAATATCGTTTAAGGTTTGGTTTAATACCGCACACGATGATAAGTGCAATGCAGTCCCCTGCGAGTCAAGACTATTATGTTGGCATAATATTGGCCTACGTCTGCATAGCTTCTTAACATACTATGTTCCTTAGTCCTTTCCTTTTCTCGAACTAGCACACACTTTACTCTATATTAAATATAATCTTCAATTTCACTTATTAAATCTGTGCTTATGAATAATTACCATTTCCGCAAATTATTTGACGTAAGTAGGTTAATATTAAAAATGCATGAAACAAGATCTTATGATTCGCTATAATAGTCACAGCTTCATCTCATTTTTTCTTAATTTCCTTTTAATTTATCACTTAGTCAATCATATGAACTGTTAAGGGGTAGGCGGAGGCATGTTTATGCATTGTTTCTCAAACTATATTTTTAAGCTCCACGTAGTAGGGACTGAACGTATTGTCGTTTTTTGAGCCGTTGAAATTTACTTAACACTAAAATGTCATAAAAAAACATCATAGCACACCGAATCGCACTGAGCAACACAAAGAGTAATCAGAAATTACTGACAATCTCTCAATTATCTATTACAAAACAAACCTAATCACTAACTTTTCTTTAGTTATTTAGATAGTTTTTGATCTTATAATTACTCGTATACCTGTCGGCAGTACACTTGTACATAAGCATCAGCCCATATATGCCCCACTTCTGGGCACGGGCCTCCTCTACAACTGAGAGGGTTTAGGCCTTAGTCCAGCATGCTGGCCTAGTGCGGGTTGGCGGACTACACACCTAAGAAATTCCTAAGGACTTTTAGGTGTGCAGGTTTTATCACGATGTTTTCCTTCACCGTTAAAGCAAGTGATAATTCATTGTGAATACACACATAACTTCGAAAAGTCAGAGGTGTGTGCTTGGGGTTTGAACCTGCGACCGCCAAAATTCTCGACCGCGTGCCTAAACCTCGAGGCCATCACTGCTTGTACATATCCGTCAATAATTGACTGACATAATTATGTGAATTAGTGAGAGATAATCACAGTTGTTCGCATACTTGAAATAACTACTTACCACCTAGTGTCAGTTACTCTGGTTTGCTTTGAGCTATAAAAAATAACAGTGAAGCGCGAAGTACATAACATTTCGCTTTTAAAGATCTTATATTAAAACAAAATGGAGATATAAAGAATATCAATATTTTACTTCTCCTTTGTTTATATTACAGAAATGTACATGAACAGTTTACGTTTTATAACATCTTTAAACCTTAACGGCATTCTTCCTTCCACTTTCAAACCGGACGTGAAATGGCTTCATAAAAACTAAGGAACATTTCTCGGAAGATAACAAATAATAAAATTTGTCTTGAAGCTTCAAAATTTATCAGACATTCCGTAGCCCTAGAAGGGCGAATTATTATTTTCTATTATCTAGGACAAAAATCTCGCGACGTACTATGTTTGCAAGTGAAAGCGAGATGGCTATACATCTGTCTCGCTTGATCTCTGTGTAATGAATTCTTCGAGTTTGGGGTCGCGTTGAGACGAAAATCTCTTTAAGTCGACGTACGTTTATTATATTAGGTCTCTTGTATTGCAACATATATCCTTCTATCCTTTTTAGCCGTTTTGAAATGATATTATTATGGTGCTATTGTCTGAACAGATAGCGATAAAGAAATATTAATAATATTTATACTACACATTTGCTTTAAATTTTTCGTACTGAGACTTAGACAATATAAAATTAATTATACAAAGGCTTAATACCATTTTATCATAATTTTTTTTCATGAATCTATGTATTTTTTTTAAGTTTAGCGAACATGCAAGACATGTCTGACAGTAGCTGATTACAAGATAGATACGAGAAACCACCTTTATAGCTAAATAACAAAATAGACAATAGGTCTATGTTGACCGCTGAATAAGCAGAAGGAGGTATGTTTGTGTTTTATCAGCTACCTGTTAGGATTCACGCAATAAGTTTTTTGCTAACAGCAACACATTAAATCAATAAAATCATAAAAGCAATACATCCTAAAGTTTGGACCAAAGATACATCAAGCAGTGTCTTGATAGAGGCTATAATTTCAACCCTTTAGTACCGAAGTCCCGTTACAACGAACGAACATCACTATCAATCCGAGCCGCGAAGTTTCCACTTTATAAATTTCCGAGTCGTAAAACAAGCCGAGGGAATTAAGATGAGTCTGCATCAGGGTCCACATCGCCGTCGTTTGTCACGCGGAGTCTTGGAATCGTCGAGATTTATTACTGACGAGGGCTGTGCGTTCCTGACTCTCATAATTTTATGTAAAAGACTTTTCAGGTGTTTTGACCTTAATTGGTGCTGTTTTAACTGGAAATGAAACGAAGAAGTTTTGACAGATGCGTGTCTACATTCTCATTTTGTTGACAACGTAGTCTGTTGCTTTTATAGCAGTACTTGCAAACCAAACTACTCTAACTCGCACTTTGACAAATGCATTAAATCTGACAGCGTAAAAGATTTGGCTTGGTGTTTGACATGTCCACGTTTGACAGAAAACATTGCGAGGAAAACTTGTAGTCATTAAAATTCTCCACAAAAAAAAAATACTTATGAATCCGACACTTGGCCATTTTGGTATACTCGTACTAAGTTCACCCCTCTAAGCTGATATTATCAAATAATTAAACTCATGGCTATATTCATTGACTAGCAGAAAAAACAAACTACCTAAGACAGGATAGTAGGCACAACACAGTAAAGAAGTTAGAGAACCAACTTCAGACTTGTCTAATAATATCTAAGTTGGGTAAATAGCAGTTGCCTAAGGAATAACTGTCGCCAACAATATCCCGTGTCGAGTGAATGGCTTTGATTAAATTTTTGCCGCTTTTATCTGTTGGGTTACGATTCCACGACGGAAAAAAGAATAAAACTTTGCCAATTGAATTTTAGATAAGAACGTTATATTTATGGGCTTAAATGTACCTTTTTTAATCTGTGACGGCTTAAATTTATCTACCTTGTTTTGCGGCATTTTTTTATTGTATAATCAGTGGCTGCTGTATTTGTTCAGATCGCGATCAGGAGTGTTTTGTAACATTGGACTGAATACTCGTATTCAATAAATTTATTTATTATTTTTTATAGAAAAATCAGAGCACGTAGCCCACAAATGTACTTGTTTTACGAAAAATATCTAAGACTGAAAATACAGTTGGCAAAAATTGGATGTAGAATTAATCATCTATCTACACTGTTTAACAAAACCTCCATGTTGAAGATAGCAGGAAAGCTATTAGTAATTTTTGAACGAACTAACATTTAGTGATAAACAAAATTGCACGCCGCAATCAATTAATTTCATGCCACACGCGTGTTAAGCTAACAAAATTATATCTTACGCCAAATGATATGCAAATACGTCACTAATAACTGTTGCTTAATTACATTTTCCTGCAGGTTGTAAGTATTGATTGTAATTCACATTTAAATTCATAAACACCGTGCTAAATTGCTTCGTTAGTCTCGTGTTTATAGTGTGAAGCAAGCGATTGGAAGGCCCTAGGTTCGATTCCGCGGTAACAGCACGGGTTTTAGATATGTATGTAATGTATATGTAAATAAAATAAGAAAAATATATGTGTAGTATGGATACACCCACTCTGCGTATCTCTTTGGGGATAAAGCGTGAATAAGTATTTGTGTATATCAAATTAAATACAGTCGTCAAAATTTTTACATAACACATACAGCCATAATCATTTTCCATAAAACCATCCATCGGATTAATAAACTCAACAGACCTCCGAAGCCAAGGTAAACAAGGCCTTCATAAATCGATTTCCACTCAAAACCGCGGCCGAAAAGCCAACCAAGAGGTTCGGGCACAAATCACTACCCGATAGAATATTCGGGCGAGTAATTAGCGGCCGAGCCCATTGTGTATGCAGGCCGATGAGCCGCGTCGAGATTTATGCGGCGCATGCCAGATACATAGCTAATTGGCTTAACGACCCCGTGAGATGTCACTAGACACACCCCACTTATCTTGGAACAAAACTAGGGCTATAGTCGTGGAGCATAATGAATCTACTTAATGATAGAATTAGGTTGGAGCTTGATGTAGATATATGTATCTGCCGTGCGATCAAGAGGTCCTGGGTTCGATTTCCGGGCCGGGCAAAGTGTTATTGGGTTTTTCCATTAGGGAATTCTCAGCAGCAGCACGGAGTCTGGAATTGTGCCCGAAAAACGGCAATAGGCTCGCTCCCTATTACGTGGGACTGATACATACTAGCCCGTGCCCAGCAGTGGGACGTATTTGGGCTGATGATGATGATGATACATACTAGCGAAATGTGGGTGTGGAAATGCACCTCTGCCTACCCCTTCGGGACATACAGGCGTGAGATTATGTATGTATGCAGTGGTGATACTTCCATAGAAGCCTAAAATCGTTACACATTAATTGTGTAATGTCTAGTTTATAATTGTTTATTTTCGGGTCAGGGTATTCCCATTTATATGTCAAATTGCTTTTGTTGAATAAAGATTTAAAGTTTAAAGATTATTATTCGGAATTTTGTAGGGCAAGCTGGGCTTTTGTGCTTCTATGGAAGTACCGCCACTTTATGTATCTGTATATAGGTATAAAACAGACATCAGATGATATGGAAACATCTACATCTTGTCATCAAATCATATCAAGAGCCTTATGTTCCACCGCTGCGCACGTGTCTCCTCTAGAACTGAGAGGGGTTTTTTTTTTATACTAGCACGGCAAAGTGACTCCACTGTACCTGATGGTAAGCACAGTGGAGTCCAAAAAATTAATACCGACCAGCGAGAAACGATATGGTCACCCGCTGGCCGACACAATCATGCCGGCCTGCACAAATGCTTCTTCACGCTTCGCTCAAAGGATCCAGGATCATAGGAAGGAGGGAACACGAGAGCCGGCAAACTATTCCACATTAGTTAGGCCTGTAAGTGTATCCGTTCACGTTGGAGTCACCGATGTACGTGAACCTGTGATACACGTGTATGGTTGTGTAAGTAGGGTAAGAGTAGCGACGTAAATGAAACGACCGGTCTTGATGCGTGCTAATAGATGACTCAGTGCATGTAAAACCTTTATTGCCTTATATACAACATTTTGGCATAATTCGAGTTCATCGACTATGCTGACGATGCTCCACAGGCCTTAGCCCACCATATTGGCCTAGTGCGGTTTGATGGACGTACGTTTTAACAGCTATTAAATACTTTTTTGTGGTATAAACAAATAGACCTGAAATAAATGTTTGAAAAAAAGGAAGAAAAGTTCACGAAAAAAAATTGTTTTGATATGTTAATCCAACTCAAAAATTCTTGTGTAATAGTCTGGTCTTTAACCGATTGAACCACGGGTCTCTTTTTAAATGTACCACGTTTATCTTCGATCATGGTAGTATCAATGGCTGGTTAACCTTTACTGTATCAATATGTGTGTCAAATCATTTGCCTTAATCTTTTCATAGAGTTTGATCTCTCCAGTATTTTAGCAACAATTGATTAGTGTACCTAAAGACGCTGTACTTAACTTAGATACGTTCAAAAAGTTTCTAAAACAATTCATAATGTAAACCTATCTCGTTGGCAACAGTCTTTTTATGCTTTGAAGTTTTTCTTAGAAAGAAATAGAACAATCGAACCTTCAAACAATATTAAACTCATGGAATATATTTTTACAAAAGAAACTCAACGTCTTCTCGTGAATTTACAATAATAGATATAAAATTTCGTTGGAAATATTTGGATATCAATTTTACTTTATCATTTACTAATACTGTTTGGGCTAAACAGATTACGTGACGAGTCAAGATTTTTTCTGATTCAATGTGTCAAGAAATTCGTTAGCGATTTGTCTTTTGTCACATTTATTAGCCAAGACAGATATAGATAAATAAAAAAATATCACCGTCAGGTTTGTTAGAGTCAGGTGTGTTAATTGTGAAAGGTGATCGCATAAGTGTCTTACCAACTGGTGTTATCGTATCAAAATCTGCTTTGCCATGGCTAATATAAAAAAGTGCAAGAAAACGAAGAATGTAGTTACCTCAAAACACTCTTGCATCATCGTGCTCCAATTCTTTCGGATAGTAGGAGAGGTAGAGCGAACAAAAGTTATTTAGAAGGCATTAATAACTGCACATTACACCTAATAGTATCATCATCATCATCAGCCCAATACGTCCCACTGCTGGGCACGGGCCTCCTCTACAACTGAGAAGGTTTAGGCCTTAGTCCACCACGCTGGCCTAGTGCCGGTTGGCGGACTACAAACCTAAGAAATTCCTAAGAACTTTTAGGTGTGCAGGTTTCATCACGATGTTTTCCTTCACCGTTAAAGCAAGTGATAATTCATTGTGAATACACACATAACTTCGAAAAGTCAGAGGTGTGTGCCTGGGGTTTGAACCTGCGACCGCCAAAATTCTCGACCGCGCGCCTAAACCTCGAAGCCATCACTGCTTATTTGCTACTGCTTATTACACCTAATAGTGATTATATAAATTCATTTTCTATTAATACAATGCGTTCAATTCAAAGGATAATGAAAGTCTGGCTCAGCGGCGAGCTGAGTGAGAAACACCTGCCATCTTGTGGACAAGCTAACTATGATGGGCTAGGCATTTTGCAGCGTACGCCAATGTTCCATTTATGCGAGGTACCACTAATCACTGGAACATCACGGCGAAGAAATCGTGCTTGGTGCATGGTAAGTGTAGTGCAGTGCGACTGGAGTAATTTGGTTTGTAATTCCAAATTTTAAGAGGATGCCATGAACAACTGCGCGCACAGATGCTAGATATTATGATAGTACATCCCAAACAGAGCGTCGACGAATAAGTAATAAGAAGGTACTTCTTACTATTTGATACTATGTGACCTCGGAACGTCACACACTTCCATGGGCCTCTATGGCGTGTTTTACATGTACATACATACATACATAAACTCACGCCTGTATTCCCCGAAGGGGTAGCCAGAGGTGTATTTCTGGACCCAAATTTCGCCAGGTATGTATCAGTCCCACGTAATAGGGGACGAGCCTGTTGCCGTTTTTCGGGCATATTTCCAGACTCCGTGCTGTTACTGAGAATTTCCTAATGGAAAAACCCAATAACACTTTACCCGACCCGGGAATCGAACCCAGGACCTCTTCATCCCACGGCACATACTTGTACCGCGAGACCACGAGGCAGTCAAATTTCATTTCATTTAAAGACCCTCTCAGTTGTAGAGGAGGTCCGTGCTCAGCAGTGGGACGTAATATGGGCTCATGATGATTATGATGATAAGATTATTCCATTCTTTGGGACCCCAATTACTCTTCTAGATTTCTAGTCGATAGTAAATTAATGCTGTTATTAACCATGATGATGATGATGATTAGCACAGTTAGAGAATCTCGGTAGTCGCGAGTTCACACCTCAGGCACATACTTTGACTTTTCGAATATACATTTATGTGTGTATTTACGATAAATTATCACGGACTCAACGGCGAAGGAAAATATCGTGAGGAAACCTGCACACCTACAGGGTCTTAGGAATTAGGAATTTCTTAGGTGTATAGTTCACGAACGCCCATTAAACCAGCGTGGTGGACTAAGGCCTAAACCCTCTCACCCGACTAGAAAAAACATAAGGCGCAACCAGATCATGTATCTGGACCCGATCAGGATAGAATGAGGCATGCCAGATCCGGCAAGCCCTATCAGGACCAGATCTGGTCCAGATAAGGATAGCCTGATGTAAAATATAATCAAGTATGGTAAGGCATACTGGATCAGGACCAGGTCTGGTCCAGATAAGGATAGCCTGATGTTAAATGTAATCAAGTATGGTAAGGCATACTGGATCAGGACCAGGTCTGGTCCAGAAATGTAATTTAATATACAAATGTAGGCTTATCAAAAAAAAAAAACCTATAATAAACTAAAGAGTTATTAAAATATTTTGTGTAGATAATACCTATAACAAAAATGTGTGTATCAAACATAAATAAATATCCTGATATCTAAGTGTGTTGTGCATTAAATATAAAATTACATTGAATTGTATTCAATAAATAAAAAATTACAAAAATATTAATATAAACACAACATGGGGTGTATAATATATTAGTGATAGCGCGTGACGTCATGAAGCAACATGTCGGAACTCAGTGTTCCCAACTTGGGGGTTTTCCCCCTAAATTTGCTAAGTTTCTTTAATGTCAACATGTATGATTTTCAATAGTTTGAACCAGAATAAAATGAAATAATATTTGACGTATGAAATAATTTATAAATAAAGACTATTAAACAATATTGCAGAATATAATTTTATTTTATTTTGTTTTACAAAATGTTATTTAGATAATTATTAGAAAAAATGCAAACAGTCGAAAAATTATGATACAAGTGAGATTCGAACCTACGACCTCGGCTTTACGCGCCACGCTCACATCCAATTTTTTCTAATTCGTAATGCTAATAGCTAATAAAATTAGAATTGGAATGCCTAACAAGAATGTGTGATATATATTATTTTTTTAGGGGGTTTTCAAATAATTGTGGCGATTTTAGGGGTTTTTGACTTTACATTTAGGGATAAATATTTTTGGGAGTTGGTAACCCTGTCGGAACTTGTTCACAGTGTACTGTGTAGTTGAAGTGTTTATCATTTAAAGACTTTTGTGTTTATTGAATGTATCACTAATTATACTTTTTATATTACTTAAAATTGTATGTCGATTAGTATAATAATGTAAATAATGTAGGTGAAGATTAAATAAGTTCAATACAAAAACCTAATCACCTTAACAGTACCGTAAAATGTGGTGAATAGGAATTGAGGGGTGAATAGGGAAAAAACGGGGAAAAGATTTCAACGCTTAAAATTACTTCTACTTACTTACAAATTATTATTATTTTTGCGTACTATAATAGTAGAATGCCGAAACTTTTTATGGCACCACTTAACAAGCATGACATTAGCCGCAAACTATAAAAAAAATATATTTTAACATAGCATTTCGTAACTGAAACTTTTTTGGTGTGACAAACTTTGGATTTTATAATTTTTCCTTTGTTCTACTGCTTTGATAACGTGTACCCTATATAATTTAGTGTCTGTAGTCTTGTATACATTGGAGGTAAGTGTCAGTTGTTCATTAGTTTTAATGTTTTTTGATAAATTAGAAAGGCATGAAAATTTGATCTTTTTTGGGGTGAATGGGAACGTTTCATGTACGAATAGAGACGAAAGAGGGGTTAATTGGGATGAAAATAAATTGAATTGGGACCACTGATGTATTAATAGGTACACGTTAGTAGGGTTGGCACTTAACAGTTAACAATTTTTTTCTGTATAATTTTTTTTTATTACCTAATAATGAAATGACTTTCAAGAAACTATGATCATCATCATCATCATCAGCCAATATACGTCCCACTGTTGGGCACGGGCCTCCTCTACCATTGAGAGGGTTTAGGCCTTAGTCCACCACGCTGGCCTAGTGCGAGTTGGCGGACTACACACCTAAGAAATTCCTAAGAACTTTTTTTAGGTGTGCAGGTTTTATCACGATGTTTTCCTTCACCATTAAAGTACGTGATAATTCATTGTGAATACACACATAACTTCGAAAAGTCAGAGGTGTGTGCCTGGGGTTTGAACCCACGACCGTCGGGATTCTCGACCGCGTGTCCAAACCTCGAGGCCATCACGACTTTCAAGAAACATCAATACATATTAAATAAACAAGTTCCCCAGCAAGTCTGGCGATGATCTCAAAAACTATTGAACGGATTTTTATATGGATTTTCATCAATGTTTAGAGTGATGAGGAAGGTTAGATGTATAATTAATAGTGATTTTGTGCAAAATTAGCTTAAATAACAGTGATAGTTGGCTACTGGAAAAACGTGGTTTATTGGTACGAATAACTTTATAAAACCGGTTTAAATAACTTTAAATAAATATTTTTGATTTCATATGTTCACAAATATTAATTATAAATGTAAAAATTGCTATTTAATTATAAAAATAAACTATAAAAAGTTATGAGTACATTTTATTACACCATCAGATAATAAAATAACACAAAATAAATGGAAATTGTTTATTACAAGTAAGAAGTATCAGCCCTGGTGAATTTCCCTATTGACACTATTTTCGTCCCTATTAACCCCAGTTTCCGGGTGAATAGGGATTACATATATTTTTTACGTTTTTGCGAAATTCAGAATGCTAATTGTATAGTTTTCCATTTAATCATAAAGGTACCAGTAAGACTCAATAATTATTACCTTGAGATAACGATTTATCCATAGAAACGTGTTTGAAAATTGTTCATGAAGTTAGGATTTGTCCCTATTCACCACATTTTACGGTACATAGTTAAAGAATAATTAATATATTGTATGTTAAACAAAAAAAAGTGTATCAAGTACTATAAACCTATATCTAGACATTTACTCAGTGTGTGTGTAAAAAATACGAACTTGTGGACTAAACTAACTAAATACAAATTTATGTGTTGTGTGTAAGGCGGCCCCTAGACCTACAATAACGTTGTACAATACATTTTATTGTACAATAAGATTGAAAGGTGTTTTGCATCCAAACGATCAATTATATTGCACAAAAATACGAACTGCTCAATGTTTTCGTGTTCAGTTGGAGCATCATATTCCAACAAGATGCAGCTGCAGCTGAGGTGTTATTGCTAATGGCTAAACGTAAACGTAAACAAACACGTCGCTGGTGTAAAGAGTGGTACAAGAAAAGGCAGAAATACACTCAAAGAGTTGAATCTTTTCTTCACATCATCTTTGCTTGCCCGTGAAAACATCTCTGCAGTATATTTTTTTAAGGCGTTCATGATATTCTGTGCTCTTGACATTCCATAGAGATGATAATTCTCTCTCCTTAACTTTTAGATTCTCTTTTCCCGCCATTTCTGCGCGTGTGTTCTCCACGTCAGGATGAAGCAGAGGCTAAAATAAAAAATATTGCGCAATACTGGCCCTACATGATGCAATGGAAAAATATGGTACAATAAAAATTAAAGTCGCTCAAACTTTTGTTCCATCATTGCGCAATCTTCAATATTTAGCCTAATCAATCAATTATATTGCACAATTCGAAATATTGCGCAATACCTATAATTGATTGTCTAGGGGCCGCCTAAAGCTTCGTTTTTAAGTTTAATTACGTAAAACATTCAAGGTTAGTAAAAAATCATTGAAAAAATACATTACAATTCTTTGCTATTTTTAAAATAATTTTATATTTCAATAATCCGTTTTTTTTTTCAGATGACTTATACTTATGCATTAGTTTTATTTGTAAATGATTCATCCAATAAAGAAATTGATATACTACCAAGTTCTTGGTTAGATCATTACAAAGAATATGGTGGTGGTGGTAAATATATGCCTGAATCATTGTTAAAAAGTGCTAAGTATTGTAAATTATTACAAACAATGGTGAAACATTGTGATGAGCCTGATCCAACATGGCCAACGTTTCATGTTCAAATATGTGGCACAGCAGGTAATTTATTGTTATTTGAATTTATAGATTTGTGAGAATTGATATCTTATTGTCAGAATAATAAGAAAGTAATGCATAATTACAATTAATGTTATCAGAAACAATGGAAGAGGCAGAGGAAAAAACAATAAGATTGGACAAAGAACCCTATGCTTTCTCTACTGATAATGAGCAGTCTAAAGCAAAAGCAGCTGCTGTTGAAAAAACTTCCAAATTAAAAGCATTATCAAAGGATTGATTAAAAATATATAATATATTTAGCCAAACAGCGGTAGAGTTGACTGACAAACCCGCTGAAATTGCAGGTAATATTTATTATTTAAAATGTAAATATTGTTGAATAATTAATAATAATTTTTTTACTAATAACTATAACTTAAAATAAAAATCAACTCAAATTTGAGGGACATAAATATGGGTATAGAAATAGCACATAAAAATGTACATTAACAACAATTATGAAGATATAAGATACATTAATTAAGATAATTAAAATACATTAATGCTATAAAGCAAGAAAGATAAAAAAATAAAATTAAAATACATATATGAAAGATCTAATATAATATGTACCTAGTTGCTCTATCTGACAATGTTGAAATTTATACTTTTCTCTTTATGGGAAAAATACTACATAATATGCAATGAAATAATATTTATTTAATCTATAAAATATTAAATACATCACTTAGATTCAGTCATTTCAAAATTTTGTGTATCACCCTGTTCGGAAGGCAGTCATCACAAGAATAATTATAAAGAAGAAATATTGATACATATTAAAGACTGAATTTCTCAAATTAAAGCAGTTCATTAATACATACATACATACATAACCTCACGCCTGTATTCCCGGAAGGGGTAGGCAGAGATGAATTTCTGCACCATTTTTTTTATTATTACTTATTTAATTAAATACATAATTAATTCAAATTTTGTATTTTAGATGCAAGAAGACATAAATACCAAAATAACCAAGAAATTATTGCAATAAATTGCATCAAGCATTGTCTTCAGTATTGAATAATGCTAAAGATTGGGATGGCTATGGGATGGGTAGCCAGGATCAAAAAACAACCATCTAATGAAGATAAATCACAAGCAAATAATAGCTTTTATTTTATTTACTTAAAAAAAAATTACTGTGTAAACAAAACAAAAATAAAAATGATATTTAAATTAAAAACAAAAAAAATTGGAAAAATTAAATGTAAATAAATATAATAATATGTTAAGTAAAATATTTATAATATCAATTCATAAATTGTTTTTTTTAATTAAACATATTTTTCAAGACTATACATTCTTGTTTTTTTAAAGGACCGGACCGGGCATACTCGATTTGGATCAGGCAAGGTTTTATAACGCAGATGATTGATTTGAATAATGAAAAAATGGAATACAACCCGACTAGAAATATTTTCGTGTTCCTTAGAAGGACCGGACCGGGCATGCCCGATCTGGACCAGATAAGGTATGTAACGCAGAAGATTGGTCTGGACCCGATCAGGAATTCCTAGTCTGGACCCGATCAGGAATTCCTAATCTGGACCCGATCAGGAATTCTTAATCTGGACCCGATCAGGAATTCCTAATCTGGACCCGATCAGGAATTCCTAATCTGGACCCGATCAGGAATTCCTAATCTGGACCCGATAAGGTTTTCCTGATCAGGTCCAGACCAATCATCCGCGTTACATACCTTATCTGGTCCAGATCGGGCATGCCCGGTCCGGTCCTTCTAAGGAAGACGAAAAAATTTCTAGTCGGGCAGTTGTAGAGGAGGCCCGTGTCCAGCAGTGGGACGTATTTGGGCTGATGATGATATATTAATTGGTTTCGCGAATTTTAAGGCGTTAACCTCTGTTTAAATATGTTACAATGAAGTAAATCACTCTCATTTATGAAACATAAAGCGATAAAAACATCTCAGTAAATAAAATATTCAGTTAATACACAAACTGTTGCACATTCATAGACGCCCTTGTTTCCAAGCGCTAACAAGCCAAGTTTTGTATTCAACGCTACCATCCGTGAGTCCAGTGAAATATAAATACAATTTCCAATGAATACATTCCTATGCGAATCCAGACAGGATAAAAAAAACCTAATTCTTCGCTCCGACACGGCGATCCTTTTCAGCGTCGCCTATTTGTCTAGGCTGGAGTTTAACAAACTATCACGCGCATTCATGGAAACCTTATTACTAATTGCAAAAGAGCTATATTTCCTTAACGCAGCCGCAAAAGGAATTTGACAAAGCACAGACCGGTCCGCCACTCGTAAGCACAGAGGGACTCAATTATGCATTCGCTAACAAGGAGCGGCTTTAATAATAAAGGGAATGGGTTCGAATCCCACTGTTTGATAGCTCTAAGTATTTAGGTTTGTGATTTACAAGTGGACGGTAATGAGTTTTGCGAATATATTTGCTTTTACGAACCTCCAGGTGCGGGTAATCGTAAAGTTTATAGTGCATAAAATTTTCCTAAAAGCCAACGCAATATATGTATGTTCATATACTTAGTACACAGTAGATAAGTAGTGATAGTCTCGAGGTTTAGGCACGCGATCGGGAATCTCGGCGGTCGCCGGTTCAAACCTCTGACTTATCGAAGTTATGTGTGTATTCGCAAAGAATTATCACATACTTTAACGGTGAAGGAAAACGTCGTGGTGAAACCTGCACAACTAAAAGTTATTAAGAATTTCTTAGGTGTGTAGTCCGCCAACCCGCACTAGGCCAGCGTGGTGGACTAAAGCCCAGCAGTGGGACGTATAGGGGCTGATGATGATACTTAGTACATAATTATTATGTTTATAAGCCGGTCACTTTGGCATGTAGCAACCGATATGTATGATCACCGTTAATCATTTGAATTTTTAAACTTTTTCCTATATAAATATATATCCACGCACGAATTTACATCGCAAGGATAAGCAGGGAAATATTTCTATATTCCCGTTTTCCCACGTGTGTGTTTCGACCTACGATATTAAGGCTAAGTTTTAGACTCAATACTACTAAATGCGACTGAAAATTTGCTAACAGAAAACGCAGTTTTCTCTTCCAACTTAGTGCAAAATATTCTTGATTTTACAATTATTTAATACTAGCTGTCCCGCGACTTCGTTCGCGCGGTAAATTTATTTTTAATTACATCAGCTACCTGCCAATAAAAGTCCCGTCAAAATCGGTCCAGCCATTTCAGTGATTAGCGGGAACAAACAGACAGACAGACAAAATTGTAAAAAACGTTATTTTGGTATATGTACCGTGTATACATCCATATATATACATTTATTAAAAAGCGGTTATTTCAATATCACAAACAGACACTCCAATTTTATTTATTTGTATAGATTAAACTTATGTAAATGTATCGTATTACGAAACGAATAGCAAGAAGCGTCCGTGAAATTCCAACAAATGTTCATCTATACTATCTATACTATTATAATAAAGAGGAAAGGTTTGTATTTTTGGATTTTTGTATTTTTGTATTTTTGGATGTTTGTTACGCTTAAACTCAAAAACTACTGAACCGATTTCGATGATGTTTAGTATGGGGATAGATGGAACCCACAGAAGTAACATAGGATACTTTTCATCCCGGAAAACGTAGTATTCCCGTGGGAATGGGTATAAGTAGCTATGTCAATATTCTGCTTTTACGCCTAAACCGTTTGACCGATATAAATGATTTTTTGTACAGAGATAAATGAAATCCAATGTAGTAACATAGACTAAATTTTATCCCGGGAATTTGTAAGATTCCCGTGGGATGACCATATAATGTAATGCGAAAGTAACACTGCCTGTGTTATGCTTTCACGCCTAAACCATTTGACCGATTTAAATGATTTTTAGTATGGCGGTATATGAAACCCACCGAAGCAACATAAGATACTTTTTATCCCGGAAAATGTAGTATTCCCGTGGGAATGGATATAAGTAGCTCTGTCAATATTCTGCTTTTACGCCTAAACCATTTGACCGACGTGAATGAATTTTAGTATGGATATAAATGGAACCCTATGAAGTAACATAGACTATATTTTATCCCGGAAATATGTAGGGTTCCCGTGGGATGAGCATATATTGTAATGCGAATATAACGCTGCCTGTGTTATACTTTCTGGCCTAAACCATTGGACTGATTTAAATGATTTTTAGTATGGGGCTACATAGGACCCACCGACGCAACATAGGATATTTTTTATCCCGGAAAATGTAGTATTCCCGTGGGAATGGGCTTTCACGCCTATACTATTCGCCCGATTTATATGATTTTTGGTTTGAATACAAATGGGACACTATAAAGTAACATAAGCTACATTTTATCCCGGGAATATGTAGGGTTCCCGTGGGATAAGCATATAGTAATGCGAATGTAACGCTGCCTGTGTTATACTTTCTGGCCTAAACCATTTGACTGATTTAGATGATTTTTAGTATGGGACTAGATAGGACCCACCGACGCAACGTAGAATATTTTTTATCCCGCAAAATGTAGTATTCCCGTTTGAATGGGCTATCGCGCCTATACTATTCGCCCGATTTATATGATTTTTGGTTTGAATACAAATGGAACACTACGAAGTAACATAAGCTACATTTTATCCCGGGAATATGTAGGGTTCCCGTGGGATGAGCATATATTGTAGTGCGAAAGTAACACTGCCTGTGTTATGCTTTCACGCCTAAACCATTTGTCCGATTTGAATGAATTTTGGTATGGACATAAATGAGACCTTTAAAAGGGACATAGGCTACTTTTTTGAATAATTCAATAAGTGCCATTTCGGGCACTTAGAAGACGATAGGTGTCATTAGACCATTTAAGATTCCAAGGATTCATTAAGTTACGTTGAATATAGTTAAGTGCGGTTAAGTGTCATAAGGTGGTCTTAAGTTTACTTAGGTGACGTTAAACGCACTTAGGTTACTTACTTGCCATTATTAGATTGGTATTGCTACTGGGTGGTTTTAAGTTCTCTTATGTGATATATGATTTTGAAGAGCTTATCCATAAGTAACTTTAAGGAAGATTATGTGCGGTTATGTACTATTAAGTGACGATAAGTTTTATTGGTGTATGTTAAGTGACGTTAGGTGCCATTATCGGATGAAGTGACATCAGATTCCATTAGTCGAATCTATAAGGCTACAAGTGCCGTTATTGGAAATCACGCGACGACAGGTGCCATATTTGGCACTTATGGCAATTTTAGAAGAATTTTAGTGGAACTTAAGGAATAGAAGAGCTATTTTTCCGTTTTATGAATTTAGGTGCCATTTTTGGAACTGAAATCGCGAAAGGCACCATTATTTGAAGTCAGTATCCTGGATGACTTGAATTCACGTTAAATGCCATTTAGCACTGTGGAGTAGTGGTGACTGGTACCGGTACAGCAAAATGTTATCATGTGCATTTTTATGGGGCTCGGTGTCATTATGCGATGTTAAGTGCCATTATACGCACCTAGATGACATTAGATACATTTTCGCGATAAATTTATGAGACGATCTGAGGTTATGAAGAATGTCATAATGTCACTTGAGACGACTCTCAAAGACAGAAATGACCTCCAGTGGTGAACTACTGCAACAATTAGCGTAATTTTTGATTTATAGATTCTTAGTTAGTTTCTGCACCCAACCCAGAAGTCTACGCAGACGGAGTCGCGGGCAAAAGCTAGTATTGAATATGACTGTAAGAAGCTAGTAAAGGGAGCGTGTAAAATCCGTTCTTATACGCGCACGTTTCTAGTTCAGGATATATTGGGTAAGGATAACACCGTCTTCACGAGTCGACGTGATAGCTACACTCATAGTCGTCATTTGCTAGTCTACACTCTATTGTTATTAAGTTTTTCAGCAATCAGTAAAAGAAAAACATAAATATCTAAATCTACACACAACTTGCAATACGAAAATATTGTGTTGTTTTAATACATTGTATATCCTTTTGTTGCTAGAGACAGGGACCAATGGAAAATGTTAGAGGAGGCCTATGCCAACCGGCACACTGAGCTCAGAGACATACTATAAGAAAATAGAATCAACATAAAAAAGAGCTCAGGATAAAAAAGGCTAAATGAAATGAAATGGTATCCTTTTGTTAAACATTTTGACTCATCATCATCAGCCTATTACATCCCAGTGCTGGGCATGTGCCTCCTCTACAACTGAGAGGGTCCATCACACTGGCCTAGTGCGGGTTGGCGGACTACATACCTAAGTAATTCCTGAGAACTTTTAGGTGTGTAGGTTACCTCACGAGTTTTCCTTCACCGTTAAAGTAGGTAAGTGATAATTCATTGAGAATACACACATAACTTTAAGAATCAGAGGTGTGTCCCTGAGGTTTGAACCCGTGACCGTCGAGATTCTCGACCGCGCGCCTAAACCTCGAAGCCATCACTACCTTATATGCATAAAATGTATCATACACGAGTAGTATATTCATTTGAATTACATTAATCTAACAGTATTAATTTCTTTACATATATCACAAAGAATTATCTCGTAATTTAACGGTGAAGGAAAACATCGTGATGAAACCTGCACACCTAAAAGTTCTTAGGAATTTCTTAGGTGTATAGTCCGCACTAGGGCAGCGTGGTGGACTAAGGCCTAAACCCTCTCAGTTGTAGAGGAGGGCCGTGCCCAGCAGTGGGACGTATATGGGCTGCTGATGATGATGATGTCACAAACACAGAGCCCACCAAACAATATAGTTATTAGGGATGGAATTAAAAATGAGATAATGCGAAATCAATCTGCGACATTAAATTTGGCCAGCCGTCTCGATCGTAAACGAACATCTACTATAATTATGTCGTGACCCTACTGATGTAACAGCATCCGAAGCGTGTAAATCTCGCGGCTCGGTGAGAACGGCCAGATGGCTCTGTCCGTGATCGCGGAACCACCACGTGGGTGGTAGAGGGGTGACAGTGGGTGGTAGAGGGGTGACAGTGGGTGGTAGAGGGGTGACAGTGGGTGGTATAGTAAGTAAAACACTCCACCCACCCTTGATAAGAGCTCTATTGATAACGTACGGCTGCTTGGTTGGGATTTTATGAATATTCATCATATTCCCATCTTTATATGTGCTGGGTAACGTATGTTTACTGGCTTCCTTACTAACAGTCATATTGAGAGGTTGGTATAACTTTTGTGATTTAAACTGGTCAAAACTTCTGTAATTTTATAATGTGTTATTTATGTTTAGTAACGTCTGTCTGTTTTACGATGAAAATACGAAAAATGGCTAAGGTTGTTTAATAGTCAAATGTCATTTCATTATCACTTTCTTACAGAGAAAATTTTACCATATATGTTATACTTATCTACTTTTCGAAAGCTTTCAAAATTCTCAATATACATAAATGGAAATAGTTATACTCGTATTTATGTCGCATCAAAAAACAAATTAAATAAAAACGAAATAAGTGCTACAAAACATCAACTGCACGAAGCTACTTCATACAGGCGAACGAATGACTAAAAAGAATGAATGAATGATGAGTTAACAGATAGCAGGCTACAGAGAATATTCGTAATTGTGTTATATAGAGTAAGTTGTAAGTAAATCGCGGAGAAGTTTTATGAAACTCCAATTACGTTTATTAGAGAAGTTATGTTGCCGTTGAGATGTTTAAATACTCGTCATTAATTTGTTACATTAACTACCCTACAAGTCGAGTTTCTGTAGATATGTAATACTTGTAGCCTAATCTCAGAAGTATGTATTTTAGATAACGTTATGACATAATATTGATTTCTGCTAAATAAAGTATATGCACGATATTTCCCATCAAAATCATGTATTAAATTATATGCGTCCCGAAATCTAAGCGAAACTGTTATTCATTTTTTTATGAAATTTAATGGTCATATACAGGATGTATAAAGACCGTCATCGAAAACTAAGACAGGCAATAGCCATGGTGATTACAAATACTGTGGCATTAAAAAATAAAAAAATAAATCATTTTCCTAACAACTATATACATTTATTATTTGATAGAAAAACGTATGTATTTATTTGTCAGGTTTTTTTTTATGTCAAGGTGTTTGTAATCACCGTGGCTATTGCCCGTCTTAGCTTTCGATCAAGGTCTTTATACACCCAGTGGAGGTACTTCCATAGAAGCCTGAAAGCTCGACTTGCCATACAAAATTCCGAATAATAATCTTTGACCTTTAAATCTTTATTTAACAATAGCATTTTGACATATAAATGAGAATAGCCTGACCCCACAATCAACAATTATAAACTAGACATTACACAATTTACGTCACAACGCTTTTGGGCTTCTATGGAAGTACCGCCACTGTATACACCCTGTATTTATATCCACGTAAACTCACTTATAGTCATGCCTTGACCTCACTACCTGGATAAGGCAGGAACTGTCTTGTTGGTCTCTTGTTATTAGTGTGCGACGTGTGATCGACATCTCGGTTTTTGAATAATGAAATTATTAGGGCGGAGTCTGGAAGAAATACGTTTGAAAAACAGCAACAAGTTCGGGTCACATTACATGGGACTTATAATGAGTTTATCGAAACTTGGGTGTGATAACACTTCGACTGACCCGAGAGTCCAGCCCAAGATGTCTAGATTGTACAGCAACTATTTTTTACCGCGAGACCACAATAAAACTGGCCCATACATATATGCCTGGCTCTACTACTCAAGCTTGTCATTTCAAAACCTTAATATGTAAATGTGGCGTTAGATATGATTCCCAGTTGGAATATTCTACCTGTATGAATATGCCATGTTTGCCGCCTGCTAGCTTTACACGGGTCGCCGCTTTGCGCACCTGAAGACGTGCCAAACTGAGTTTACTTGCATATGAGATGCCTGTGTTTCAATTACAGGAGAAATTATTTGCATTTATGTAAATAGGATTTCTTGTCAATCTTAAGTTGCCCAAAGTTGAAGGGGTAGGCAGAGGTGCATTTCTGTACCGATATTTCGCCAGCTATGTATCAGTCTCATGTAATGGGGGCGAGCCTGTTGCCATTTTTTAGGTAAAAGTTGAAGATTTTGTTTGGTCAATAGATATGTGTGACAGTTCTATCTGTTACTTGACCATAGGGTATTAAGAAATATTTAAAGAAGGCGGGATTCTTCCCGATGTTTTCCTTCATAGGTATTTATCGCTTCTTGTGAATACGAATATACATTCAAAAAGTCAGGAGTATGCGAATGGGATCCAACCCTGCTACCGTCGAGATTTTGTTATGACTGAACGTCCTTAGAGGCCATAACAACTCTTAAATTAAAAAAATACGCAATGCAAACGATTCCAATTCCAAAAGGAACATGACATTTTTTTTTACAACTCTCATTTCTTTTGCCAAGGTCAGCGGTTTGAACTAGTGACTAAAATTTCGGAAGTTCGTCCTCTTGACCGAACTTTTGGCAAGCGCTGACACTTGAACAAACTTTTTTCTTTTACGTAAAAGTGATCGACATTTTATCATAACAATTTTTTGCTCGAAGACACCATTTGACTCATGAATCGTAAAAACAGTTTCCCTCCGGACTCAACTCACTGTCTAAGATGCCATGTGACCTCAACTCATAAAATCTAAAAGTACATTAAATGACTGAGATCTTTATTATGTAACATAAAGATTGACAGCAATTTCAAGACAAAAAAATCTCACAGTGACAGTAGAATAGGTACTCAGTTTTGAACACGAACATTAGAGGACTAATTTTGGAATCCATATTTACATTTTTCTTGAGCATCAACGAAGTGGTAAAGTCATCAAGTCCTTAAATCAAGTATTATCGATAAAATCGATTGTGAGAGACCGAGACTTTCATGTCAGTTGGACTAGATGATGATTAGGTTAATCAAACCTAATGAATAAGTCATCATACCTGTGATACCTAATGAACCATTGCAATCTATTTGTGTTATTTACCCATTTATTTCGAGGAACCAAAGAAAAAGCCGAGCATTTAAACTATAGAAAAAGATATAAAAATAATTTTCCTGAATAATGGATGTTACATTTACGGTTACAAAACAAAAAGCTGTAAATTACAAAATGTGGTGCAAAAATATTCTTTTCCGCGTCTCTTAGCGTGCTCCGAGAAGTATTTTTTATTAATTAAAATTAATTAAGACGCGGTAACAGCGTTTCATTAAGTAATTGCAACCGTAGACGAAATAGTTTACTCTTTCTAGAAATTAAATGAGTTTCCAGAGTTGACACTAAGTTAATGATCAACTTTTTTTGGTTCACTTTAAAGTTGAGCTTTTCAGTTTTACTTGAATTTTTACGCAATTTATTTAGAGTCCATTAACTAGAGACAAACTGTGGCAGACTAAGATAAAGCTCTCTCTCTATGGTAATGCAGGACTATGCCCAACGTTGGACTTAAATGAAGTTATAAAGATAGATCATCAAAATACGATAAATCTGGTTTGCTCTAATGATCGAATTGCTTAAAGTGCGTACATACATACATAACTACATACGTACATCAGGCTAATTTAATAGATGGCGAGCCTATTGCCATTTTTAGGGCATATTCCCAGACTTCGTGCTGCTACTGAGAAATGTCAATGGAAAAACCCAATAACACTTTGGCCAATCCCGGACCTAAACTCGGGAACTTTAGATAGCACTACACATACTTGTGCCGCGAGACCTCGAGGTAGTCTAGTAATTTTTCCCCATTGTTCAAAGTACGACATCTAGACTACGTGCACCATCCAACAAATATCATCATCATCATCAGCCCATATACGTCCCACTGCTGGGCAAGGGCCTCCTCAACAACTGAGAGGCCTTAGTCCACCACGCTGGCCTAGTGCGGGTTGGCGGACTACACACCTAAGCAATTCCTCAGAACTTTTAGGTGTGCAGGTTATATCACGATGTTTTCCATCACCGTTAAAGCAAGTGATAATTCATTGTGAATACACACATAACTTCGAAAAGTCAGCGGTGTGTGCCTGGGGTTTGAACCTGCGACCGCCGAAATTCTCGACCGCGCGCCTAAACCTCGAGGCCATCACTGCTTTGTGCTAACAAATATAGTTTTTGCCAATAGAACGATTGTTATCAACTATGCTTACTGTTTAGCGAGCTTGAATAAATCCTTCATCATCTTTTATTCAGAACATTCCATGTAGCTGACTCATTTCTCCAAAGATGAAGCATAAAACAGCAAAAGGGATAATAAACTTAACAAATGAGGTATAAGCAAGCTTTATAATGGGGTATAATTTCAACAGAGTTTCGGTAGATAACCAAATGTTCATATATGTACATAATTATGTATGTAATCAACATCATCATCATCGGCCCTAATACGTCCCACTGCTGAGCACCGGCCTCCTCTAACTTTGAGAGGATTTAGGCCTTAGTCCACCACGCTGGCCTAGTGCGAGTTGGCGGACTACACACCTAAGAAATTCCTAATAACTTTTAGGTGTGCAGGTTTCCTCACGATGTTTTCCTTCACCGTTAAAGCAAGTGATAATTCATTGTGAATACACACATAACTTCGAAAAGTCAGAGGTGTATGCCTGGGGTTTGAACCTGCGACCGTCGAGATTCTCGACCGCGCGCCTAAACCTCGAGGCCATCACTGCATCATGTATGTAATTATTAATTATAATATACAATCTAATTATAAGTAATTGATATCTTTAGGACTTAAAATATCTCAACCTATCAAGTAAAGCAATAACTATAACTCAAAAACAAATTCCATTTTGGAAGTGTTAAAAAAAGAAAAGGCATGCAGGTTTCCTCAGGAAGTTTTCCTTCACATACCTACCTACTATACCACTAAAGATAGGGACCCCATTGCACCTGATGGTAAGTGTAATGGAGTCGAGAAAAAGTACCCACCAGCGAGAGATGATAATCTCCCGTTGGTCGACACAATCATGCCGGCCGAAAACCTCTTCACCATACTTGTGAAGAAGTTTGGGGGACTTATACCATGGTGATCAAAGGACCGACCGCGACAAACTGGCCAAAAAATGCCGGCACGGTCATCCTTTTACCATGATTGAAGCCCCCCCGAAAACCGGATATACACTGGCTGATCCCGGAACGCGGCACACTTGCATGTGCCACTATGGCGGGTTTTACGCCCTGTGTACGGTGGTTGCTATCCGGGCGGATACGAATATCCTACCACCAGCAAACCTAACCTATCTACATACGTTTACGTACCAAGTTTTTAATAAAATGATATTAATTCTGAATCAACAATCAAAACGGTGCTCGTAATTTTCATTGCATCGATCGCTTTTTAAATTTCACTTCAGACCCAGTACCGCTTATGAACACGAGCTCAAAGCTCAACTTTACAATTTTACAACCCAATTGAATGATTTCTGTTGATATAAAGTTCGAAAACAAGCAATTACAATTTACTTAATTGGAACAGAACGCCAGTCTAAAATAAATATATTTGAACCACACATATTTGAAATACTTTGTCTTTCTTTTATTATAAATCAACGCAAAACTTTAAGTGTAAAAACCCTAAAAAATCTTAAAACAGCTTTTCAAATACCTATGTAAAGTATAATGTAATTATCCAGCTAGTCGGACAAAACTCTTAATTCTTTTTAAAGGTACAGCAAGTCTGAACCCAACAGATGGTTAAAAAATCTAACAATTGCGTATGTTGTTAATAAAATGAATTCTGATACAACTCTATAATTCAATACAATACAACGAATAACAACTTCGTCGACCCCGCTGCGTTAATAGGGTAAGCAAACGAAAGATTCCGGGTTCTATTCCCGAACTTAGCAAAGTGTCGATCTTTACCGCTGGGAAATCAATGTGCCCAATAAGTAGCGAAAATCTCGTTCGTAACTACACAGAGCTTTAACTATGGATAGCTAATACAACTCTATTTACCCATTTAGGTTAAAGCCTGGTAATAACTTCATCATCAGCCCAAATACGTCCCACTGCTGGGCACGGGCCGCCTCTACAACTGAGAGGGTTTAGGCCCTAGTCCACCACGCTGGCCTAGTGCGGGTTGGCGGACTACACACCTAAGAAATTTCTAAGAACTTTTAGGTGTGCAGGTTTTATCACGATGTTTTCCATCACCGTTAAAGCAAGTGATAATTCATTGTGAATACACACATAACTTCGAAAAGTCAGAGGTGTGTGCCTGGGGTTTGAACCTGCGACCGCCGAAATTCTCGACCGCGCGCCAAACCTCGAGGCCATCACTGCTTCTAATAACTTAGTTTAGGTTAATACGGCACACCGCCAGGCATAGGCAATCTCTTGTGTTTTTATTAGTTAGACATACTTTCAAAGACTTCCGACAATCATATTTAAATTTTTATGAAAATAACAATCTAGAGAATTAATGTTTTCCATCTCACTAAAGCACCTCTCCGTTTAAAAGTCACGATTCGTCTTCCTGACAAGCATTTTTTACTTGCATTTTACATTCCGCTTTTCTCGCCTCTTAAAATAAGCTCTCTCTTATTTTGTAAAACCTTTGCCTTATGTTATCTCTGTCTTATCTATATTAAGCTTTTTCATGTAATAAGCTTCTGCTCCGTGTTTTTAATAAAAAATATTCACAAAATGTTCCGTATTTGTTTCAAAATTAAAAAGATTCGTAGCAAATCTAGATTAAACTTTTGAAAACACAATTATTCATCTTTCTTACCGCATGTTTTCAATTTCCTCCATCTATCTCTAGTGCGGGATTAAAGTGAACTAAATGACAAATATAGAGTCATATGAATAAGAGACTACTTAAATTGCGTACTTTTGTCTTTTCAAATATTAAATCAGAGCTCTACAATATATTTGTGTACCATTTGAATATTATTATTCAACTTGCGATAAATCTTTCTTCATTCTCTACCACAATTATTCACAAAATCCTAATTTAATCCATCGATAGAAAATAAGGTTATATTGTACGTTACCGGCCGCCGATCAGCTGACACTCTACCGAGGTAGAGTCACCGCCTCTTCTTTAATTTTAATACCTTTTTTTGCATAACCACCGGTCACTTTACGTACCGTTTTACATGTGTTTCTCACAGGCCGTGGGGGTAGAGAGGGGAGAGTTTCGCGAGAGAGCACGCCTGCCCTCGACGGTGGCGCTAGCCTGACTAAATCTCTGCTTTCGGAGCCGGGTCAGGTCAGCATTAGGCGGCGTTCATCACGAACTTATTTTTAAGATTTATTCCTAGGTGAAGGATGGACGTTCGGTGATATGATTATGCTTAAAGGGAGGTGGAGTTTATGATAGCAATGTTTGTAATTAAATTTATTGTACTTAAGCAAAGTTGAGTACTTTATATTAAGTTTATATTAAAATAAGTCATAGCATTTTAAGCTAACTTTATCGTATAAGATTGAAGCTATCTTAAATCGAAATCTATACAAATAATTAATATGGAAACAGACGGAAAATAGAAAACGTATTATAAAAAAATAAAACCTTTGTTTGTGAAGCACAGTATAATTAGAATTGGTCATGAAAGTGGTCTGTTACAAATAAATAATTTGTTTCTTTACTCGAAATACTGGTTGCTATTGTTAGAAATGGTTTGTAGCTTATTTTTGTTCAGAAGCAATCAACCATGAATAATTACAGGAAAACTATAGATACTAAGAAGGAAGCGATTCTCAATAATTGATTATGACACAAGACTCGTATCATAATGTGGGGTCAGAAATATGTATGTGACTGTTGGGAGTATTTTATTATTATTAGGTACATAATTCAACTATCAAGATGACTTGTCAAACACATATATTGTGTTATTCGATTTCTTTACAGATACTCTGATTTCAATAAAAGAATCGTTACCTCGTGGTCTCGCGGTACAAGTATGTGCCGTGCGATATAGAGGTCCTGGGTTCGATTCCCGGGTCGGGCAAAGTGTTATTTGGTTTTTCCATTAGGAAATTCTCGGTAACAGCACGGAGTCTGGAAATGTGCCCGAAAAACGGCAATAGGCTCGCCTCCTATTACGTGGGACTGATACATACTTGGCGAAATGTGGGTGTAGATAGTGTAGTGTGCACCTCTGCCTACCCCTTCGGGGAATACAGGCGTGAGTTTGTGTGTGTGTGTGTGTGACTCTGATTTCATTAAAACCTAAAAAAAACAGCGAACAGAACTAGCTCTAAATTTTTAATAAACATAATAAAATTTCATAAGCAAATCTGTATAGACAAGGTGCAAGCTCGAGCTTAACCAAATCATTATCATATGAATTATTTGAAAGAAAACTACAGGAATACCGCCAATGTGGCCGAGCCCTAACCCAGCATCCCGCGCACAAGCGAAAACACAAACACACCCTCATCCTTTCGCAAAATTTGATACATACCACTTACGGGCCGCAGTCGCCTGTGGGGGTGCACTTGTGTGAGTTTCCCTGAAAATGGCCGCCGGCGATACTGCGCATGTGCAATACTACCATTTACTACCACACAGCTTTTTGAAACATTTCTAGTGGATTTTGAACCTTATTTTAAGGAATTTAGAGTCGTAGCTATTTTTCCAGGGTGTAAGTTTTGCGTGGCACTGCACATGGCGGCTTTTTGAAGTTGAGACTTAAGGGAAGGTAAAGGACACTTCTTGACGTTGTAGGGAGCGCGCTGTGAATTGAAACGAAGGCAGGCTCCGAAACTCGGCGGATACGCTTTGCCGAACCGGACCCGCGGTGTTAATGAGGTCGCATGCTACAATTCAATCGCGAATTACGAAACATTTACTGTTATGGCACTAGAAGTGTTGTTGGGTTTGGTAGTGTGTGGAAAAGCAGTAAGGCTGTTAGTTAAAATATAATTCTTACACTAGTCGTCTTAGTAATTTCTTGTGAGCGTAAGTATAATCATATTAATTGGAAAAAATCTGAGCATAGGTCTTTGTTTAAGCGGTTGTTAAACTGTTTAATTTAAGAAGATTGTTTATATAACTCATCTGAAATAAATCTATTATAAAACTAAGTTTTTATGTATTTATTACATAGTTACTTAACAACTTTGATGCATAATTAAATATGATAGAAGATGAATGGATATATTATATATAACGGCGTAAACCATATACTGAGAGCTACGTCATCGCTCTTGCATAAACAAGAATGACTCACGGGCGGTCGCCTCTCTGCGGTGTCGATTGCCCCCACTATTCTGTCTATAAAAGGCCGCCCGCTGCAGCGGAGCAAAGCATTCATCGGTCGACGCGTGGACAGCAAACATCCGATTTATTGGGAAATAAAAGGAACTTTTATTGAAATTGATTGTTAAAATTACTTCTCAAAATGGATCCTCCAGTAACAACGATGTCACTGATATAGATAACGATACAGGGCTATCTGCCTCGTCAGTAATTGTGAAAGTTTACTAAAGAAAACTCAAAGTAAGAGTTATCACCATAAACCAACAGTTGTGACGTCGGCAATGTGACGTCACACATCTTGAAGACACTTCGAAGCCTCTCCTGCTCCGACATATACATTATTTAATTGTTGTTAATATTCTAGACTTATTGACTAACTTAAATATGTACGAAACGTATTTTTTTAAGTTATAGGTATTTGTATTGCGTATACTAATATACATACATTAAAATGCAACAGGATATTGTAATGCTTAAATAAAATACTATAAACAAAAATAAACTTAGTAGATGTGTTGGAAAATGAGTTTTGATAACATTTCCGGGCGCACATTGGCGCACACATGGCTTTGATGTGCGCACGAGAGGAGCGGCGATTGAGGGAACGCAGGTCGCGAGTCACGCGGAATTCTACAGACATTTTCTTATGCTGCATTTATTTTCTCATATGTACCTACCGATGGTAACTAGTTAATTATATAACTTTTTAAAACAAATTTGTAAAAGGAGGTTGACAATAACGCAGAATTACGGTAAGTAGGTATTACCTACTAACATTATTTGCGTGAAGATACGGACAAAAAATGTTTGTGTTCAATTACCCTTATATTATTATCGTCTATAATTCTTAATACATATGTCCACGTGACATGACGTCCATTGAGATGTCACGTTGTGGAAGAAGAACGTAGTGCCGCTCAGGCAGAACGCTACGGCCTTCTTGCGCGCGACGCTTGTGAGACAACCACAAAAAAGAAGAATAAATTGGGTTGTCTGGCGAATCGTCTTTTACATTTTAACGTCATATTGGCGATTGCATTTGTAATAGTCTGCAAATTGTGATTTAGTTGATTTATTTCCAACCTTGATGTACCCACAATGCTCACGGAAGTAATATAAACGTCTAATGGTGATAATCTTGATGACGTATCACCCCCCGGAACCGTAATATACACATCCAACGTGCAAAGTTTTCTCAAAGTTTATCTCTTGATTGGAAAAGAGCTAACTAGAGTTTCTTGCCCGTTCTTCTCTAGTGATGACTGCTTTCCGAACAGGGTGGTAAATTTTGAAATGACTGAATCTAAGTGATGTATTTGACATTTTATAGATTCAATAAATATTATTTCATTTCATTTTAAAGTCGTGAGGCCCAGGCGCAATTTTATAAAATTAAGTGACATATGTCCTATCTCAGGGCACTATCTATCTATGTATCTCCATACCAAAAATCATTCACGGCTGCCCTATCGGCCCACACAGGGGAAGCGTAACAAATACAACCCAAATATGTAGCTCCATAAATTACTTTTAAGGTATTAAACGACAGCCCCCAGGTTGACGTTGATATCCTTGTCAAGGCATAAAAGTTGTCTTTCGATTTTTCACCGACGCTTTTTATACAGGGTTATTGGTTAAGTCGACCTATATCCGTTTAGGGCGTGTAGTTTACATCGTTTCTGACTGATTTCACTGTGAGACACCCTATCCTAAATCTAACCGTTTTCGAGATATTTGAATTTAATTGTTTTTTCCATAAAACTCCCGATTTTCGGTTATCAGCTTAGATATTTTGAAATGTGTAAGTCTTATTAAAACTATTATTTGATTTTTACATGTAAACTAAGATGCTTTATGACCTCAATAACCAAAACTGTACATAAAATGAATAATTAAGTCACTGTAGACGATTAAAACTTAAAAACATTGACAAACATTTTGAAAGTTTATTTTTCTCGAAAGGATATCAAAAAATATTATTATGGCACCTGTTTTGCAGATGTGCCTAAAAATATCGGCGTTTCATAAGCTACCCAACGAGGTACAACAATCCAGGGTTTAATCAATATTTTGTAAAAAAACACTTAGTTTAATAGGCTATAGGGGAGGCAAAAATAAAGTAAATAAAATAATTGATGAGTACAAAATACTAAATTTATTAAACTTTCCAGATATTTTGTTACATATTAGTATAAATTTTATGTTCATCATTACCACGATCAGGTGGATCATCATTATAGCACGACATAGTTTAATAAATGAACCTTAAGATAATTAACGGTTTATCAAGCTTACCCACAAAACAAAATAAAAATGACTTACCGATGAAAACTGGCAAAATCTATTAAATGCAACCGAAAAACACTAAAATAACTAACGCGTCGCAAGGCACAAACCAAAACAATACAACCAGAAACACACACGAGCCGGCAATCGAACCCGAAACACGACAAACACAATTTCAAAACGCACCGCGTAAAAACGTGTCCGCACAGTACGCGTGCGCGGAGGGAACTGAGCGTAAGTATAATCAGAAAAAGTTGGAAAAAATCTGAGCTTAGGTCTTTGTTTCAGCGGTTGTTAAACTGTTTAATATGTATTGACAAAAAGCTGGTTTAAATAACTCATCCGTTTTTTTTAAATAAAAGTAAATATAGGTTTTAATGATTTTATTACATAGTTCCTTAACAAGTATGTGCCGTGCGATCTAGAGGTCCTGGGTTCGATTCCCGGGTCGGGCAAAGTGTTATTGGGTTTTTCCATTAGGAAATTCTCAGTAACAGCACGGAGTCTGGAAATGTGCCCGAAAAACGGCAATAGGCTCGCCCCCTATTACGTGGGACTGATACATACCTGGCGAAATGTGGGTGCAGTAATACACCTCTGCCTACCCCTTCGGGGAATACAGGCGTGAGTTTATGTATGTATGTATGTTCCTTAACAACTTTAATGCAAATATTATAGAAGGAACGGGTGAAACTAAATTAAATGATTATTTAAAAAAAGAAATAACATATAACGTTTTTCAAGAATCGTTATAATCTTATTGACTAACTTAAATAGTAACGCTTAAATAAAATACTAAAAACAAAAATAAACATATATTAGTGGATATTATGTTGACTGAAAAATCAGTTTAGCTTACATTTCCGGGCGCACATCGGCGCACACATGGCTTTGATGTGCGCGCGAGGGGCAGCGACTGAGAGAACGCAGGTCGCGAGTCACGCGGAATTCTGCGGAAGTTGTGTATGCAAATTCAAATAACGTAAATGTTACATTTTTTTACCGACATTTTCTCATGCTTGATTTATTTGCTCATACTCATGGTAACTAGTAAATTATACAGGATATATTGAGACCGTGATCGGAAACTAAGGCAGATAATAGCTGCGGTGATTACAAACACTGTGACAAAAATAAAATTCATTTTCCTTACAACCACACCCATTTAATATCTATGATTGTTAGGAAAACGTCAAAATTTTTATTTTTTGTCGGGATTTTTTTAACGCTTATGGGTTTGTATTTACCGTAGCTATTACCTGCCTCAGTTTCCGATCACGATCTGAATACACCCTGTATATATATTTGTGTATGTTAATAAATTATTTTATTTGCACACCTGCTGTGTATCATCTCTGCATCACCCATGGTTCGACTGACAGAGAATGCCATAGGCGTTAAGTCCAACTTTACCATTATTGTAATAATTGTAAATAAATTAATTGGGTTGCTGGCGGAAGCAATATAAACGTCTAATGATGATGATCTTGATGACGTATCGCCCCCTAGAACCGAAAAATACACACATCCAATTTGCAATGTCGTGGGGCGCAAGCGCAATTTTATAAAATTAAGTGACATATGTCCTATCTCAGGGCACTATCTATCTATATATCTCCATACCAAAAATCATTCAACTTATTCTAGTAGTTTAGGCGTGAAAGTGTTACAGACACACGAACTTACTTTAACATTTATAAGTATGGGTTAAGACAATATTTACAGAAATAAACGATGAATTAATTAATTTAAAGTTTAAAATTGACGATTCAAAAGAACTTGTGAAAAAGTCTGTTTGAATAAAGATGATTTTGACTTTGACTATGAATTGTATAACAATTTCGACGTAGAGCTGATTATTAAATCGAATATTGTGGGGAGCCCAAGTATTGGTATGTATAGAGTGAAAGAGGGTATTTCGTCGAATAATGTGAGATCAGCAGATGGACGGATGTCTGTATGCACAGGCGCCTGGATGCGGCTAGCACGTCCCGAGGGAATGACAAGCGATTTACAATAATTTAACAATAACGCCAGTACTATCTGTTCAGCATTCAAAGCGCGCTTCTCTTGGGAACTACCAATTTGGAGCCACTCAAATAAATGCGGCAAATATTTCCAATTTTACATATATAATGGCGTAAAACCATATACTGATGGCTATGTCGTCGCTCTTGCGTAAACAAGAATGACTCACGGGCGGTCGCCCCTCTGCGGTGTCGATTGCCGAATTGTCGAAATTTACTTCTGTAAGGTTATATTTGTAGAGTTTATTATTTTACACATACATACATAAACTCACGCCTGTATTCCCTTAAGGGGTAGGCAGAGGTGCATTTCTGCACCCACATTTCGCCAAGTATGTATCAGTCCCACGTAATAGGTGGCGAGCCTATTGCCGTTTTTCGGGCACATTTCCAGACTCCGTGCTGTTACCGAGAATTTCCTAATGGAAAAACCCAATAACACTTTGCCCGACCCGGGAATCGAACCCAGGACCTCTAGATCGCACGGCACATAGTTGTACCGCGAGACCACGAGGCAGTTTATTATTTTGTGTAAATATTAATAAAATGTGGGTAAATAAAAATAACAAAAATGGGGTTTTTAAGTGGGGAATTGGTGGTAGGAGGCTATAAATATGGGCGACACTGACAGATTGGATCATATTCGGTACCGAACGTTTGTAAGATTCAAAACTGATGATTGTGTTGAAAAGTTTAAGATGTTTACACAGTTTAATAATTGAGTGATTATGTATCAAAAGTAAAGGAAGTAGTTACAAGTTTGTGGTATCATTTCTGGATGGTGCTTCTTACAATTCAGAAGCGGGATTCGACGACGTAAACTGCGTAAGTACACCCCTAGTGTATTCTATTTACTGTAAGGATTATGGATAATAATACTTTTACAAATCAAATCAAAATCTCTTTTTTTTTACGAATATGGGATACAAATAGTTCTTATATAATACAAATAGATACTATTACGCATCACTTTTTCAAATATTTTTGATATGACTGGTACAAGGACTATGGGACGATAACAATTCATGACATTCTTATATTTTTTCTTAAACAGTGGTTTAATTATTGTTAATTTTAATTTTTCTGGAAAGATACCAGCTGATATGCATAAATTTAGTATAAAGCTGAGTATATATGAAAGTTTGATTGATACATATTTTACGATTTTTGTTGATATATTGTCATATCCAGTACTGTGTGTATGTTTAAAATCTCCAATAATTTTATAAATGTATATCTGTTGGGTCAGTAGGACGCGCAAATATTGAAACTAGTATAGACGGGATATGATATCTTGAGGAATCTGATATAGAGTTATTACTTTGACTTGATCATTTATTGTCATATCATTTACATTTATTTGCTGTATTTGATCCCTTGGTATATTTCGTTTATTAGCATTGATTATTTTCCATGTAGCTTGCAATTTATTTCGCGATTTTTGTAAGTTTAATTATATGGTTTAATATTGACGATTCAAAACAACTTGTAAAAGTCTATTTGAATAAAGATGATTCTGATTTTCACTTTAGAAAAAGTTTAGATAAAAAAACAGGTTTAAAATTTACGATTCAAAAGAACATGTGAAGGTCTATTTGAATAAAGATAATTTGATTTTAATTTGGATGAGGGCTGCACAAGACCGGGATGGTTGGCGCTTTCTTGGGGAGGCCTACGTTCAGCAGTGGACGGCGATAGGCTGAGTATATATATATATATAATTTGATTTTGACTTATAGTTCGTGTATATAATTAGTTATTGACCAGTTCTTGAAATTAAAGAAAACCAACTTGTTGTCGTGAGTTTTAGCAAAATGGAATCGAGTCGTGAAAATAGTTCTCGACGTCTAGAGACCACTAGTCGCAGGCACAGCGTCACGAGACGCAGTCGTTCTCGTGGACACATTCGCATAAGCAGGCGAGGTGGCAGTCGAATAAGCAAGAGAAGATTTGTACAAGGTCACGTATTCCATCTTTTACTTAAATGTAGGTAACGATGATATGTTAGGCAAAGATAATGAAATTGTTGATTCAAAGCTGTTACTTTGTTTTAAGGTCATGGTGCGAGAATGGATTGGTTCGCTACGTGACAACTGAGAAGATTTGTACAGCGGTACAAGTTGCAAGGATGGATGGGTTTGCAACTTGGATCCGACCAGGTCATGCTGCGAGAATGGATTGGTTCGCAACGTGACAACTAAGAAGATTTATACAGAGGAACAAGTTGCAAGAATGGATGGGTTTGCAACTTGGATCCGACCAGGTCATGCTGCGAGAATGGATGGGTTCGCAGCATGATAAGCTCAGTGTTGTAAAGTGGAACAAGTTGCAAGAATGGATGGGTTTGCAACTTGGATCCGATCAGGTCATGCTGCGAGAATGGATTGGTTCGCAGCATGACAAAGTTCAAGTTCTGTACGGGGGACCAAGTGGCAAGAATGGATGGGTTTGCCACTTGAATCCTATCAGGTCAGACTTGATTGACAGGCGAATTGCGAGAATGGATGGGTTCGCAATTCGATTTTGTCATCCTAGTTGAAGCGAGCAAGTTGCGAGAATGGATGGGTTCGTAACTTGTCTCGTCAAATGATCGGAAGCGAGAATGGATGGGTTCGTTTCCGACATTTACATTTACACATTGATATCTAATATAAAATGTGCACAAAATAAATAAAATAAAAATAAAATGACGACCGATCGAGTAAATAATTCGAGCAAATAAATAATAAAAAGGCAATTTTTATTTGACAGGTCGTATAATATAATTATGTTATCCTTACTGGACCAAATACATGCCCACTGAGTTGGACTCACTGGATCTACTCAGGTGTGGGTCGCGCCGCGTAAATTCCAGTAGTAAAGTGAGCCCGCTGAGTTTGTTTCGCTGGGTCTTCTCAGTCAGGGTCGCGTTTGAATCCGGCGGTAGCATTAAAAAAATACGTGACGTTTCGGAAATGCACAAGGTCCATCTCGTTATTTACTTTAAAAATAATAAGATATTATGTATTTCTTGATGAAAACTAAAAAACCGTAAATTATTTTTATATTGTTATGATTCAATCTGTACCGAGTGTAAGGTTGCCAACAGAGTCGTGTATGGGGACATACACGTTATCAGGATGGACGAGTGTAAGGTTATATTTGTAGAGTTTATTATTTTGTGTAAATATTAATAAAATGTGGGTAAATAAAAATAACAAAAATGGGGTTTTTAAGTGGGGAATTGGTGGTAGGAGGCTATAAATATGGGCGACACTGACAGATTGGATCATATTCGGTACCGAACGGTTGTAAGATTCAAAACTGATGATTGTGTTGAAAAGTTTAAGATGTTTACACAGTTTAATAATCGAGTGATTATGTATCAAAAGTAAAGGAAGTAGTTACAAGTTTGTGGTATCATTTCTGGATGGTGTTTCTTACACTTCTCAAAATGGACCCTTCAGTAATAACGATGTCACTGCTATTCATAACGATACAGGGCTATCTGCCTCGTCAGTAATTGTGAAAGTTTACTATAGAAAACTCAAAGTATGAGTATCACCATAAACCAACAGATGTGACGTCGGCAATGTGACGTCACACATCTTAAAGACACTTCCAAGCCTCACCTGTATAAGATTTTCCTGGATTTTTTTAGCAATATTTTAGTTAAAAATTCAACAATTATCGAGAACTTTTGAGCATCGTCATGACTACCGTTCATGAAAATCAAACTCGCACTCTTATGTACATACATATACATACTCCAAACAGGCAAATCGTGTCTCTAGAAATATACTACTAACTACATATAAGGATTTAAGCGAAGGGTATATACTACTACTTATGTGAAACCAATAAAACTCTTACTTTTACGATGACTAAACGTAAATTTCTCTAATCTCACAGACTGGTGTCTAACCAACCGTTCGGCGGAGATCGACATATGGACAGCACGTGTATGGCGGAATATTTCTACAGATATTCTATTATGGTAGATAAGATGCATTTTTATACCTGAGTAATGGGACCTTGAAAAGGGTTATATGTTTTTTTATTATTTCCGAAAAATGCGTCCAAAGCATGACATCCCATAACACTATGGTCTCGAGAATCCGATTCATCTTGATCACATGCCACACAATTTAGCCATCAATCGCATTCATATTTTTCTAAAATTAATCTGGGGGCACGGCAGTGCCCCCGCCAAGTCGAGCGAAAAAGCGGCACGGCCGTACTATACTTTTCTCGAAGCAACTCAGGCCATTTTCGACACCCTATAACTTCGTTGTGGATGAACCTAGAAACCTGAATTTTTAGTTACCAAGCAAGAATGGTATAAACTCTGTATATTTCAAATTTCATTCAATTTGAACCAGTAGTTTAAGAATTATAACTAGTCAAATTTCGCAGTTTTGGTCACTCACTGACCGATCATCAAAACTCTAAGGCACTTCTAGCCGACATAGAAGCTTCAAATTCGGAACACAATTAGGTTTTAGTGTATAACTTAAGGAAAAATTATAATATCTTGCAATTTCGGTCTAGTTTTCTAGATACACAAACTGCATAAATAACTTTGTAATCCCATATAAATATATACGATTACAAAGATACATTTGCACTTGCAGTAAATAAATTAGTGTGCCTGTATAGTATAAAATAATGGAATAATAGGTGTAGCTAGATAAGTAGGGATGGTATTGAGGTTTAGGCGTGAGGTCGAGAATCCCGGCGGTCGCGGGTACACACCCTAGGCACACTTATCTGACTTTTCGAAGTTATGTGTGTATTAGCAATGAATTAGTATTCGGGAAGAGCTTACTATAGAAATGACCCGTGGCGCAGTTGGCTAGACACCAGCTTGCGAAACGAGAGGCCGTGGGTTCGATCCCCGCACCGAGACAAATGTTTGTGTGATACACAAATATTTGTTTCGGGTCTGGGTGTATGTGAGACCGAAAAGTCTCTCGTAGTTTCTGATACCCACGACACAAGACTTGTATCTTAGTGTGGGATCAGAACGATGTATGTGACTGTTGGATGTATTTATTTATTATTTATGAAGTAAGGTCTTTAAATTAAGGACTGCCTCGTGGTCTCGCGTTACATGTATGTGCCGTGCGATCTAGAGGTCCTGGATTCGATTCCCGGGTCGGGCAACGTGTTATTGGGTTTTTCCATTAGGAAATTCTCAATAGCAGCAGGAAGTCTGGAAATGTGCTCGAAAAACGGCAATAGGCTCGCTCCCTATTACGTGGGACTGACAGGTATGTATCAACATACCTGGCGAAATGTGGGTGCAGAAATGCACCTCTGTCTACCCCATCAGGGAATATAGGCGTGAGTTTATGTATGTAGCAATGAATTATCGCGTACTTTAACGGGGATGGAAAATATCGTGAGGAAATCTTAATAATAGGGTCAAGTAATTTGTTCATTTCAAAAAAACTGAGTGCGGCAGTTAATACCGTAAATTAGTTCAAGTTATACCTCTAATAAGCTTTATGTTGTAAATTTCTGTTAGGTACATTGACAGTACCAATTTATAGTGAAAGAGAGACAAAAACTTTAAAATAGGATTAACTCCAACTGACGTATGACGCGTGCGGCCCTAAATATTTCTAACTAACGCAAAAAATAATTATTATTTTAAAATAAAGATCACGACGCGGCCGCTCTCGTCTCGTATGTAGAGGAGGAAGACTACCTACAAAAGTAAGCAAAGCTCATAAGGCAGAGAGTGGGCTTTAAGAAAATCCGTTGTTAGTTCTCAAGAAGTAGAAGATACCGAAAAAAAAAGTAGGACTATCTACAAAAAGAAATGAGATCCCATAAAAAACAAAACTTGTAAAAAACCCCAAGTCTCGCAACTCAGTTCTTTTGCCGTAAAAAGTTGTGAGATCTATATGATACCAAGTCGATTAATTTATTCAGTCCCCGTTTAAGGGAACTTCTGTCTTAAGTTATTATGCACTTAGCTTACCAGACACCATCTTATAGTGACCATATCAATGTTAAAAATCTTTTATGTTTAAAATAAAATAGTTAGACTTGGCAATCGCATGAAAACACAATGTATCTCACTTTTAGTGCGATTGCCAAGTCAAAACTATTTTATTTTAAACATAAAAGATTTTTAACATTGATATGGTCACTATAAGATGGTGTCTGGTAAGCTAAGTGCATAATAACTTAAGACAGAAGTTCCCTTAAACGGGGACTGAATAAATTAATCGACTTGGTATCATATAGATCTCACAACTTTTTACGGCAAAAGAACTGAGTTGCGAGACTTGGGGTTTTTTACAAGTTTTGTTTTTTATGGGATGTAGATTTATTCCGATAAAGAAAATTGAATTTAGGTTCTTGTAAAAGGAGAGCTAAACTTTACCGACTCAATTAATTCAACAGCCAAACACATAACTAATACATTATTACAATACTGAGCACGGTTAAATGTTAGTATGTGCATAGCGCGTTAATTGGGCGACCGCAGCGCGCGGCTGTGGCGGCGACGGCGTGATAAATTACTGTTGCCACCCCCAGGGCGCGCCGTAATGATAAACCCATATAACACTATAACTTCTATACACATATAGTTATAGTCATAAGACACACATAACCTCACGCCTGTATTCCCTGATGGGGCAGGCAGAAGTGCATTCCCACACCCACATTTCGCCAGGCATGTATCAGTCCCACATAATAGGGGTCGAGCCTATTGCCGTTTTTCGGGCACATTTCTATGCTCCGTGCTGCTACTGAGAATTTCCTAATGGATAAATCCAATAACACTTCGCCTGACCCGGGAATCGAACCCAGGACCTCTAGATCGCACGGCACATACTTGTACCGCGAGACCACGAGGCAGTCATAACAGGTTAACTAAAATCCTATAGCATTAGGTAGGATTTGGTTAGGGACCCAACATAGCCAAGCGGACAGTTGCGCGGTGAACTGGAAGGCCAGAGAACCTGTTCGGACACCTTTCGTATTCACCCGAGCTACTGAACGAGGGCTTAAGAAGCTTTGGATAAAAAAATATTACGGACATCTGTGTTCCGAGCAGGCTGAGGAATATTTCTACATCCTAGTTTTGTAAGCTTTGTTGTAAGTTGCACGTTTGGAAGGCTAGCCTTGTGTGCATATTTCTGACATATAGAATCTTCTAACCAAAATAACGCAAAACTTATTCGTGTCTGAACTGAGACGTCCCAATCACACATCCAAATATATGCTGCGGTATCAAGTGATCACTCAGATGAAGTATTTTTTATTAACCGAACTACCTAGTTAATACTAATAAAGGTAATATAAAGAGTCCTCGAAACTATGCATACATTAAGGTTATAATGTCAATTGAGGAAGCGAAAAAAGTGTGTTTTGACCGTAACATTTAGTTTTCATTAGTCTCTGCCTACCCCAACGGAAAAAAGATTTGAGTTTATGTATGTACGGGCTAAGACGGAAACCCGTACAAGCTTTGGTTGATAGAAATGATAGACTTTTAAATATGATTTTATTTGATAGAAATGATAGATTAATGATAGAATGATAGATTACAATTTGATAGGATGAGTACGCGCGACCGACCGCTTTATGTTCGTGTGACGCACTGCCCGAAACGCATCGGTGTCGCGTAAAATGCTGAATATGAAAAATGTACGTGCTAGCCCGTACATGCTCCCGGGCTGAAATGTGTGGCGTGAGATGAGGTGGACTTAAACTAATGATACAAGTATGAACTTAAGAAGCAATAATAAGTCGAAAGCACAGTTAAAGTAGATACGCGCAAACACTATAGTCTATACAAAGTCTTATTCATTTTCACTAAAAATTGATTCGCGGAACACAGGCGACGTAGCCTTGTTTTGTTTACGCGCACTGATTTCACCCGAAATTGTATTGAGCTGTATTTCACTAGGTCCCGATTGCTTATTTACACTGATCACACTAGCACTCTGACACTGCTGCTGAGGCGAGCGCGCGGACAGAGCCACGCTGCGCACGCGCCGAAGGCGCCGCCACACGTGCACGGCTCCTGCCGTGCACAGGGCGAACACCACTAAGTATATCACCGTGTAGTGATGCACGTCGTGATATGAGAACCCGTTGTCCGAATCTTCATCAATGCTCATTACACCCTTCATCTGACTCAGCTTTTCTTGGACTTCCTTCACCAGACCTTGAGTCTCCTTGTGAATATGTTCAGACTGTTCATCGATTGCACCAATAGGTATTGATAAGTTGATTATGTTGTTGATGGGTGGGATATCGATTCTTAGAACGTCTGCTGAAATCTTCAGAGTACTGGACAGCCTTTTATGTGAATAAACTGTGTAAGTATCGCCTTTGATGACGCATCCATCGCCGAGCTTGATAACGCCGGCCTTGTTTAATTGTCCGGCCGTAACTTGAGCCTCACATATGATACGTATGGAGCACGGTCCGCAACAAAAATATAAATATGTATTTAATTCGTTGAGTTCTATCCAACGATTTGTGCAGATAGTAGATGCTGTTTTGCAACCATTGGACTGTTGATCTCTGATGCAGAGGTTTTCATCGGATCTCATTTGATGAATCGGGCCCTTCAAAGGACAAATATATGTTTCTGTGTCGTAAAATATACAAGCTTGAATATCATTTTCCGTCATTGGGATATAAGCGTCCTTTTGTAAATTGATTGCGAGAAGATCTGCGATGGGAATTATGCTGATCATATTGCTACCGACCTGCTGTGGCACTGGTACGATTTTGTAGATGTCGTAGCTGTCTCTGCTCACTAATGGTATTTTGACTTCGAAGATAATAAATTGCTGCATGACTCTAGCTTTAGTCTTCAGTAAGTGATACAATTTCGATAAGTCAGATTGAATATTATCTATCGGAAGCGTCAATTCTTTTGCTAACTGTCCTATAATAACATTAAGTTGATCCATCAGTTGTTTAGGTGTTAAAAGGTGAATGTTGAACCCTGTGTGGTGTAGGTTCATAATTGTATCCACGATAGTTTCTTGAATGGTTTTTAAGTTCATCAGGACACTGTTTGCAATAATTGATGACACACTAAAACTGCTAGCCATTAGTGATTCTTGAACTCCATCCTTGATTGTGTTGAATCCCCTTTCTAAACTGATCAGGTGCTGATTAAATACCTTGTGATGTCTGTTCATCGCATTTTCGACTCTTTTAATGATGTTGTTCTCTGCTTCAACAATAGATGTGTTGTTTTGCAATAAGGAAGCCAAACGTTTTTGATTACGCCTGATTTGTTCGATATCTCTTGCATATTGCAGAGCAAACTCGTTATCTAAGACACCAAACAAGCCTCGTGCTATGCTTCCTATAGGATTGATAAGACCGCGCTTATGTCGCACGTTCTCCGTGAACTGCTGATCAAGCAACATGCTATTGTAATGGTCAAGTTCATTGCTACCGTGACGTAATTGCATCAGGATTGCGTCACACTGTGGTATCTTTGTTGTATTAGAACATATGATGCCCAGATGATCAACGTATTTCTTAAGCAGATAAAATCCTTGCCAATAGGGCTTCATATCATAATAGACGATCAGCTTCCACTCGTCCTGTTCGAGTCGCATGTTGGAGATCTTGTCGAAATAAATGCTTTGATTGTTATTTAAAGGTGCTGTTTTGTAATCACAACTAGATGGTGTAATGATTAACATAAAAAACATGAGAGCTATGTAGATAAAATTGCCAATTTTTCCCCTCCGACGTTGTGTTTTTTCTTTCGATGGCTTATTTCCATTGCCTCTAAAAGGTTGATTAGGCGTCTCTGTTGTGATATTATTTTGCTCTGCATTGTTTTCAGGTTGTTGATATTCGTGAACTGGCAACAAGGAAAGTTTTGTGATCGGCCTCTTGATTACCCCATTTTTGGTTTTTATTGATACCACACGAACATAGCCGTCCTTGCCGGGGTGCAGCTCTATGATTCTGCCGAGGGCCCACTTCCCAGGTGGTAAGTTAGCGTCTTGAATGATAACTATGTCGTCGATCTTAAGGTTCGCTCGTTGTTGCCGCCACTTGCTACGTGCTGATAACTGACACAGGTATTCGGTTTTCCACCGTTTCCAGATGTCGTCAAAAATCTTCTGAGTAAGCTGCCATCGCGTTCTGGCGTCTCTTTCAGTCTCAATTATAGTAAGTGTGGGGCCACTTGATAAGAAGTGTGACGGAGTAAGGTAATCCATGTCCTCTGGATCTTCGCTGATAGTGCAAAGAGGCCTCGTATTAAGGCAGGCTTCTAGCTGTGCTAGTAATGTGGAATACTCCTCATAAGTTAATTTCTGCTCTCCCACAACTCTCTTGATATGGTGTTTGAGACTTTTGACAGCCGCCTCCCACAGCCCCCCAGCACTCGGCCAGGAAGGCGCGTTGAAATGCCATTGTATTTGCATATCTGTGATTGTTCGGTAGAAATTGTCGTCAAGAGTGTTTCGTAAGTTGATGTATTCTTCTCGTAATGCCTTGTTGGCTCCGACAAAATTTGTCCCATTATCATTATAGATATGGGTTGGAGATCCTCTGCGGGCTGCCATTCTCCTTAATGCTGCTAGAAAGGCAGCTGAGCTCAGGTCGGAAACGAGTTCGAGGTGCACGGCCTTGGTCGCCATGCACACAAATACCGCTATATAGCCTTTCGTCGTCTTGATGCCACGACCTTTATTTGCTTTGACGTCCACATAGCCGGTAAAGTCGACCCCCGTATGGTTGAAGGGCCGTGACGGATTACTTCGTGACTCAGGTAAGTCTCCCATTATTTGTGTATTTTTTATAGGATTATGCCTTCTGCATGTAACGCAGTTATGTATGCGTTTTTTGACAGCGCGATTGCCGCCAATGATCCAGAACTCTTGTCTTATCCATGCCAGTGTTAGGCGAGTTCCACCGTGGAAGGTCATCAGATGGCCTTGATCAATCAATCGATCGGTAAGTAATCCGTTGTGAGGAATGATAATAGGATGTTGCATGTTTTTGCTTATCTTTGCATTGCTTATTCTGCCACCAACTCTTAGTAACCCGTTTTCATCTAGATAAGGATTCAGATTAAGCAGTTTGCTTTTAGAGTCTACATTGCTATGCTTCTGAAGACCTTTGATCTCTTCCGTAAACTCTTGTTGCTGTACATGTTTGATTAAAATATACTTCGCCCTTCTTAGCTCGGTAATAGTAAGAAAAGTTGGCTTTGGTTGCGATTTTAATGATATGGAGCGCAACATCCACGCAAGTATACGAGTTGATTTCGCAAAGCTGCTATACTTGCTCAGTAGTGTGTCAATGACGTCATATGATTGTTTTTGCGATAAGTTGACTTGTTGTGCTATCTCTCTCATTTCTTCGCATGTGTTGTAGATCAGGTTTTCCTTTGGCTGATTTTCATAGAATAAAGGTAACCATGAGGGGCCATGCCACCATAAAGTATGTTCCTTTAATTGTGATGCAAACATACCGCGACTTGCACTGTCAGCAGGATTTTCCTCTGATTTAACATACCGCCAACACTTGGACGGCATATATTCCGTGATTTTGCGCACCCTGTTCGCTACGAATGTTTTCCACCTAGCTGGGTCCCCGTTTAGCCAACTTAGAACTACCATGGAGTCTACCCAACCATAGATTTTGATATTCGGATTTCCGAGGCATTTTTTAACTTTTTCCATCAATTTTGACAAAAGTAGTGCTCCACTTAGTTCTAGTCTAGGTAGTGTGACTATTTTGCTTGTTGGCACGAGCCTTGTTTTGCCGATTAACAGAACTACGGATGACTTTTCACCCTTATTAACGCGACAATAAATTACACATGCGTAGGCTTTCAACGATGAATCACTAAATCCGTGTAATTCTATACTTTCCCCTTCAGAGGCATTTATCCATCTAGGTAACTTAATGTGTTGTATGTTATTAATATCCTCTCTAATTTTTAGCCACTCTTGATAGATCTTATTCGGTAGTGGGTCATCCCAGTTGATATCTGCGGCCCATACTTGTTGAAAGATGATTTTTAATTTGGTAGATATTGGTGATAGCCAACCGAGTGGGTCAAATAACTTACATATATCTGATAATAAAGTTCTTTTTGTAATCTTCTGCACCTCACCGGTCGGTTCCAAAGTTGATTGAAACGTGAAGACATCTTCCTGTGGGTTCCAACCTAACCCAAGGATTTTCGTATTTTCTGACTGTTTAAAGTTAAAGGTGTCCTCGCTAATTTGCGGTGATTCTACATTTTCATCTTGCAACAAATCTTTTGCGTTCTGTTATGACTAGTGGTCGTACCCCTATTTGCTTACCTATCATTCTATCCCGCCTAGTCAGCATTTGCCTAGCAAATGCCCCCCGCTACGCGCCTCTTCCAGTCAGTCTTCATCCTACTTCCAAACCCGACGGTTGTCTTGTGTGTTCTATCCGTAATTTTATTTTTTAAAAAGGCATAACCCTGAAGGCTCATAACATTTGGTGGCAGCGTAAAGGGATTTTTTATAAGTCCCCGGTCCGTCTCCGATAAAATACAGTTTTATCGTCGCGAGTGCAAAGTGACGAATTCCATCAAGTGCATCCTAACATTCGCCGCAAGTGCAAAAGTATATCACATAAAGTATACATATCAGTTCTATATAAGTGCTATACCAGTTCTATATCAGTGCTATATCAGTGCTATATCAGTGCTATATCAGTGACAAGTGAAGTGAAACGCAGAGCAGTGCTACTTCATCAGCGTCAAACCCGCAGCCTAGAGTAACCCTAGGCCCACTGCTACAAAGCCCAGTGCTCACCGTGCAGCAGCCCTCGTCTCAGCGCATCAACCTTGAACAGCGAGTGCCTGTTCGAACCGCAAAACCCAGCTATTATCTATTCTACGAAATATGTTACTCGTTGTCGCTCTACTCACATTCAACAAGTAAGTGATTCTTGGCCGGTGTTTCTCAAACTTTTGTGTATACCCTGTATATTTTTCGTGTAATATATTGTTTTGTATTTTACCAATAAATAATTTGTACAAAGAAATGGCAGAAGGTAGGTCAGTAAGTCCCAAATTAGACACCCAAAAACCCGAGATAACAGTGACCGATACGGAGGATGATAATTTCTGTGCCCCCGGTCCAACTACCAGATCCAAAAAAAGAATTGCAGCGTCAGTCCCCAGGACAGAATTAGACCTGTCAACCTTATTAAAATTTATAAAAACTTTTGATGGTTCTAGGGAGACATTAAATTCATTTTTAGTTAACTGCAACAATGCTTATGAACTGGCTTCTGAATCTCAGAAAGACATTCTCTTCAAATATATACTTTGTCAACTACAAGGCAAGGCCCAAACCGTTTGCTCTATTAAGGAGTTCACCAACTGGCAACAGTTGAAAGAATTCCTTAAAACTCAATTTAGCGAGAGGAAACACTATGCCCACCTGCTCACAGACTTACAAGAGTGCAGGCAACAAAATAACGAAACAGTAAGCCAGTACGCTCTAAGGATAGAGACATGCCTTTCTCAACTTCTCACAGAAATTTCCATCTCACATGGTCACAAAGCTAGGGAAATGATAGGACGTACGGCAGCAATGGAGGAACTAGCCCTTCATCAGTTCCAAATGGGACTAATATCTCGCATATCCAACATTGTTAGGTGCAAGACACCGAAAACATTAAATGAAGCTGTAAACATTGCCATCTCCGAAGAGAAAATTCAACAATACTTTTATAAACAAAATTCTCCAGGATCACGTCCGAATCCTCCAAAGGTCAACCAGCAGTTTACGCGTCGCGATCCAGGTCAACCGTCAAATTCTAGCTCTAATCAGCCTAAATCAAACTTTACATTTAGGCCGTATAACAATAACTCTACCACGCCCATATGTAGATATTGTAAAACTCCAGGCCATACCCTTGAACAATGCCGAAAACGGCAATACAATAACAACCGTTTCAGAGTAGAACAGGGCCCTTCTACGAGGACACCTCAACGTGTTTTCCACATTTCCGATAATTCCGAAGACAATACGGCCGAAATAGCCGAAGGTTACGACACCGTTGATGCCGATGCAAAAAACGAATAAAGGTCTCGTCCCGGTGTCGCCCGAGACAACAATTAAAAGCCGACACTACTAACTTTTCTAAATCCACAGGCCACACGGGTAACCAGCCCCAAGCAAGTGCCTCCTTTTCTAAATCCACAGGCCACACGGGTAACCAGCCCCAAGCAAGTGCCTCATTTTCTAAATCCACAGGCCACACGGGTAGCCAGCCCCAAGCAAGTGCCTCTTTTTCCAAATCCATAGACCGTATGGGAGCTTGCGATTTAAAAATCGACACCTCTAGCCCATCGTCTAAATTTAAACCGATTCCGCTACATGGAATCAGTCAACCTACTATTTCCAATTCCCAACAGTCATCGCTACATGATGACTCCTCCACTGAATCCAATCAGGACACTAATCCGCTCAAATTCGCTGAATCCAATGTATTTGAAATCACAAATAACCCCGCAATCATGCTACTACCTCACGTACTTGTCAAATCCTCTGTATCAGATGTTCCCCTTACCTTATTAGTAGACTCAGGATCATCAGTGAGCCTTCTGAAACATTCCTGCTTACATCGTCGCCCGAACTTAGTGAGAGAAAAAATTAAACTAAAAGGCATAGACTCATCAGAAGAACCAATCCAAACTCGAGGTCATTTCCAACTAAAATTACAACTACCCAAATCTGCTGTAACCTACCAGTTTCACGTCATTGATAAAATTCACCTCCCTTATGATGGAATCATAGGTTCCGACATGCTTAATTCATTAAGCTGCAACATCGACTACACCAATAACTTGCTCCACATCGGTAAATCATCACTGAAATTGCATTTTCATGATCCTGCATACCTAATCCCTCCAAGGACAGAGTCCATTATCGAATGTTCAGTCCGTAACCCCGAAGTAAAGGTAGGACTAGTTCTTGACCAGAAAGTCGGCGACACCCTCCTAATTGCAAACAGCGTAGTCCGAGTGAAAGAAAACAATAGAATAAATATATCCATAGTAAACACATCTGAAGAGCCCATAAAACTTAAATCTGATCTTAACTTGAAACTTACCCCCATCGATGCATCCGAGCTCAGACCATACCCCAAGGTATCTGTGAACCACGTGAACTTTACAACCGACAGCTTTACGCGAACAGAAGAAGTTTTAAAACAGGTACGTGTTTCTCACCTAAATAGAGAAGAACAGGAAGCCTTATTCCAGCTATGCTCAGAGTATTCAGACATTTTCCATCTCCCTGGCGAAAATCTATCGCACACTAACGCATTAAAACACGACATAAAAACTACGACTGATGTACCTATTCACACAAAAACCTATCGATTCCCAGAAGTCCACAAAACCGAAGTCCGAAATCAAGTCAATAAGATGCTTGATCAAAACATCATTGAACCATCCGACTCCCCATGGTCATCACCAATATGGGTGGTCCCCAAAAAACTCGACGCCTCTAATGTTCAAAAATGGCGAGTCGTTATCGACTACAGAAAGCTCAATGACGTCACAATTGGCGATACTTATCCCATACCACAGATCACAGAAATCCTGGACCAACTTGGTAACAGCAAATACTTTTCGACATTAGACCTCGCTTCTGGGTTTCATCAAATATTGCTTAATGAATCCGATAAAGCTAAGACCGCCTTCACCGTTCCGGAAGGACACTTCCAATTCCTGAGAATGCCTTTTGGGCTGAAAAACGCACCCTCCACTTTCCAAAGATTGATGAATTCAGCCTTGACCGGCCTCCAAGGCATCCGATGTTTCGTGTATCTTGATGATATTGTATGCTACGCTTACGACCTTAATTCTCATATTACGAACCTCAGATGCATTTTCCAAAGAATCCGCGACTTTAACCTAAAACTTCAACCAGATAAATGCGAGTTTCTACGCCGTGATAAGTGTGTTACCAGTGCAGTGCCAAACGGACTTCGTTTACGGACACCTTGACCTATGGAAACCACTCTCCAATAATAACTGGATCTATGTACAGTCACAGAGTAATAAGTTGTATATAGAATGTAACGGTCAGAAGAACCTAGAAATAAATATTATTGGTACGGGAATCGCAAATATCCCGAATAACTGTTATGCATATTGTAAAAGTACCAAACTAATACCTAAATTTGATAACGTGAAGATTAATGTAACCACGTTCCATTCTGATTTCAATATAATTAACGATTCCTGCTGTACTTTAGATAAGTTTAGACTAGAAATGAATAATGAGCCTCGTATAAAGTTACAGAACATTGACCTAGATATTTTCACCCCTGATATAAAATCGAAACTAAAATCAATTTCAACCGAAGCCCATAAAATACTAAATCAACATCAAATAATCAAATACGAAACTCATTACTCAATCACCTTAATATTAATTATTTGTGTTATCTTCCTATTCTGTATGTGTAAGTTGTTTTTATGTATTAAAGCGCACAACCGTCTTTCCTACATCCTCCCTATCCTATCCCGGGCAACTCCTGCCGAGACCCCTGCCGAACAGACACCAATTCCTGATCCCATTATCCCTATCAAAGTTGTTAAACACACCCAAACACCGGAAGACATTCCTTCCCCTAGCATTAGGAGGAATATCTAATTACCACTGTCCTTCTTCCTCCATTCTACTTTCTTCTTCTTTTCCCTAAACTTCGAAACTTCAACCCCGAAGTTTAGTCTACCCCGGGGAGGTGTTATGACTAGTGGTCGTACCCCTATTTGCTTACCTATCATTCTATCCCGCCTAGTCAGCATTTGCCTAGCAAATGCCCCCCGCTACGCGCCTCTTCCAGTCAGTCTTCATCCTACTTCCAAACCCGACGGTTGTCTTGTGTGTTCTATCCGTAATTTTATTTTTTAAAAAGGCATAACCCTGAAGGCTCATAACAGTTCGATTTCCACTTCCGCAAATGAAAACCTCCAGACTTTAACAAGCGAATAAGTTCACGCTGTAATTTCTTTGCCTCCTCTATGTTGTGACACCCATGGACCAGGTCATCCATGTAAAACGAATCCTTCAATACGTCTATGGCATTGCTATCTTGATAGTTATTTTTCTCATCATGTGCAAGTTGTTTAAGGGTCATCATAGATAAAAAGGGAGCTGCCTTTGTCCCATATGTGACCGTTGTGAGTTGATATTCCTTGATAGTTTCGGATGGCGAGTCACGCCAGACTATTTTCAAAAGCTGCTGATCATCCGGATGTATCCAAATCTGCCTGAACATTTTTTCAATGTCCGCCGTGAATGCAAACTGAAATTGCCTCCATTTGATTATCAATGACTGCAAATCTTGTTGAAGATTTGGGCCACATTCCATCAAATCTAAACGATTCCTTTCCCCGAAGATGTTTTGCAAGATGCATTAAATACAACTCTAAACTTATTATTAATATCATTAAATTGCACACAATGGTGTGTTAATACACATTGTGCACGTTCCGGATTCATGTTGCTTACTGCTGGTATCATATGTCCGAGCACGCGGTATTCATTGATGAATAATTTATATTGTTTTTCCATAGTTTGGTGTTTTTTAAATTTGTTTTCTAACGCTTTAAATTGCGCTATAGCCCGGTATTTTGACTCTCCTAAATTTTCCATAAATTTTGGTTTCATTGGTAAACGTACTTCATATCGCCCATCTTGACGTCTGTTTGTGGTTGATTTAAAAAATTCCATGCATTTCTGATTTTCCATTGATAGATTCGACTCCTCACTTATATCCTCAATTTCCCAAAACTTATGGATTTCCTCTAAATCATTAATAATAACATTGCATTGCAATGTTTTTACATTCCCAGTTAATATCCAGCCCAAACGAGTGTTCTGAGCTATGGGTACGTTATCGCCGGCTCTGCAGATTCCTTCTAGTAGTATCAAAGAGTAAATATCGGCCCCCAACAGTAGATCAACAGGGCGACTTATATTAAACTCAGGATCTGCTAACGTAATGTTATCTAAATAAGTCCAATCTGGTTTAGAAAAACTATAATTAGGTAGCCTCTTGATAAGGTTTTTCATGATATACACCTCTGTCTCAAATTCAAAATTGCTGATTGTGGCTACACACTTGATAGAAAGAGCTCCCTTGCAATTGCTTTCTTTGGCTCCTACTCCTGATATCACTCCACGACATCGAACTCGGGGCATACCCAACAGTTGGGCAGCATGTTCGGTTATGAGTGATGTTTGAGACCCCTGATCTATTAAAGCTCGCATGTTAACGAAAGTCCCATCACAGGTTTGAACCTTGAGTATTGCTGTCGCCAGCAGTACTTCAGGGATGTCACGTTGCAGTGACACGTGCGAGGTGCTCCTTAGTTGCGGCGAAGGCTCCGATTTCGAGGTATTTCCGTCGGTTGCTACCTTTGCCGTGATACGATTATTGATATTGTGATCTAAATGCTTCATGCAAAATGGTATTGTGCCTTCCATTGCATTCAATACACCTTTTTTCTGAAATACACTTCTTACCGTTATGCGAATAAAGGCAATTCTCGCAAACACTCAATTTCAATACCGTTTGCCGCTTAAGGTGTGGTGTCATATTTAAAAACTGCCGACAATAATATAGACAATGTTCATTGGTTTTGCAAATTCCACATTTATAAAACTTCCATGAATTATTATTTTTAGTTTGTTGCTGTGGAAAAAATTTATTATGCGTTGGAAATGATTGCTTAATCAAGTTTCGATTATATTTGTTGAATTGTTGTGGCGAATATTGGTTATGATTATGCTGGATTTTGATAGAATTATCAGATTTCTTTCTAGAAGACTCTAAACTTGTAAACTTGCTTTCTAGAAATGATAAAAATTCTTGTAGTACTGGTAATTCTCGGGGTTGCTTTACTGAGGCGACGTAGTCATTATGCGTCTCTGTGTCCAATTTTTGGGTTAGAATATGAACAAGTAGTGGATCCCAGGACTCAATGTCGACGCCTAAATTTTTGATTGCGTTCAGTGTTTCTAATGTTGTGTCATGAATCCGCTTTATGTGGTTTATGGAAGTATGCTGCACCAATGGGATGTTTAATAATATATCGATGTGCGAGCGGAAAATCAGACGTTTGTTATTATATCTATTGTTGAGAATGTCCCAACATGTTGTATAATTATCCGATGTTATGGGTAAATGTTGAATTAGCCTCTCTGCTTCACCCTTAACTTTAGTTTTGAGGAACTGCATTTTCTGGGCATTAGACAATGAAGGATTTCCATGTATAGTTTCAGTGAACAAATCTTTAAAAGAACTCCATTGATGATAGTTACCGCCGAACGTCGGTATTTCTACATGAGGTGTCGACTGTTCTCGGTGAGATACAGCCCACATTTTGCGATTGATCGCCTTGATTATATCATTGTACTTTCTTTCGTAATTAAAAAAAGTTGTTTCATAATCTGGGTTCCTACCCCCCAGCTCACTATCTAAGTCCCAATGCATAGTGTCGATGATAGACCAACGCGATTGCAAAGCACGTAGCTAATGATCGAATTCCCATTTTTCATTTACTGATTCTAAATTGATATTAATTACAGTATGCTCGAATGCCTTAAAATTACTCTGTTGCTTACGTAGCATTTCCTCTGTTTTGCTACTCGTTCCCTGGCACTGAGTTAGAGGAACCTGAGGCTTTGACATGATGAGGTATGAAAAAATGGAAAGATCTTACTTGTTTAGATCTGCTGGTCTATGCTTACTGACTGCAACAAATCTGCCCACTGCCTTCCGATGATAATGATTTTAACAATCAATGTCCACTGATAGCTCGCTTCTTTTTCTGGTTCAGTCCTCACTCGCGAAGCACATTTACAGTCACAGATCACACGTGAGGACACTAAAATGCTCGAAGGACCACAAAGATGTACGGGCTAAGACGGAAACCCGTACAAGCTTTGGTTGATAGAAATGATAGACTTTTAAATATGATTTTTATTTGATAGAAATGATAGATTAATGATAGAATGATAGATTACAATTTGATAGGATGAGTACGCGCGACCGACCGCTTTATGTTCGTGTGACGCACTGCCCGAAACGCATCGGTGTCGCGTAAAATGCTGAATATGAAAAATGTACGTGCTAGCCCGTACAATGTATTTATGTATCAATTTCATCCTTTCTAACTTAGACTATATCACAATAAAAGAGAAAGAGGTTAACAAACATCCTATCCGACATAGGAACATTATCTTCGTGTGCACTCGAGACATGGGGAACAGGCTTTGTCGTGCCCCTTTATTGCTCCAAACAATGCTTATTGCAGAAACATATGTTACACAAGTAAAGGGTTTGTTTGTGTAACTGTCGCTAATTAAATATCATTCGTCATCAGCCCACATAGATATGTACGGACCTCTTCTACAACTGAGAGGGTTTGGGCCTTAGTCCACCACGCTGGCCTAGTGCGGGTTGGCGAACTACACACCTAAGAAATACCTAAGAACTTTTAGGTGTGCAGGTTTCATCACGATGTTTTCCTCCACTGTTAAAGCAAGTGATAATTCATTGTGAATACACACATAACTTCGAAAAGTCAGAGGTGTGTGCCTGGGGTTTAAACTTGCGACCGCCGAAATTCTTGACCGCGCGCCTAAACCTCGAGGCCATCACTGCTTTTTTGAGTTTTAAGTAAGAGCTTTTTATTATAATAAAAATTATTTTGGAAATTGAAACATTTTGCTTATATTTTTGATCTTTGACATTTGTATAGTTATGATGTTCGATATATCCTCTTATATGTTAATATATGAGGCAAATGTACACAAGCTGAATCCAGAACGGGACACTTAAGTGTGAATTATTATGGAAGGTCCACAGACCAATACAAAAAAATATATTGAAGAAGGTTTTTTTCAAGTATTTTTTAAAAGAGTCCCATTTTTATTTTTAGGGTTTTTTTATTGGTCTGTTGGTAGATTTCACACTTTACGTAAGTACAGGGTATACGTGACAGTCGTAAAACAACGCTTATGTTTGTGCCGCCTTCAAGAAAGTAAGGCTCTCCCACTTATAGAAATCATATAATAGTTACTATGTATCTTTTAGGACCATCATCAGTGATTGAAATAAAACAAAGGTTGGAGAATTAATTTTTATTATTTTGTCTCTCGTCAACAGTATATTTACATAGAAAATGCAGAGGTACACCGGCAGTGTCTGTTAGTTATGGCGCGTTACAACAAAATTACAAAATTAATACTTGCATACAAAAAAATACACAAAAATCAGTATACAGAATTGATATTTGCATTCTATTGACGTGTTCTGGCAAAAGTTAATAGTAACTCACATTGCATATTGTTTAAAATAGTCGGATATCTTAATTAATTGTTCAATTTAGTTTAATCGGAAATTGACTAATTATCTTTGACCTTGGTCAAAGATTCGATTGACCCCTAACCTCTTTGGAAGGTGGGTAAAGTTAATCGCTCACATTAACGTTGACTTGAAATATCGTGACTAAATTTTATATGACTGAAGTATTTTAAGGTTTACCAACCTATATGAGGTTAGAATGATAGAAAAGTACTTACCCCTTCTATTGTAAAAAAAGCTGCACGCTTAAAATATATTGCGTAAAATATATAGGTTAAGATACAATCGTACCTTACTTAACTTATAACGAAAATTCATATGTACATGCAGGCAAAACAAATGTGTGTCGGAGAAAAGCATTCACTGGTGATCGCTGTAGCCAGTTACTTAGAGGCAGTGCTTTTATTATGTACAGCGCCATCTCTGAATAGAAACATTAAGTTCAGCAAAATTATTTCTTCATTTTCCTAAGGTTATCTCCTTGTACTTTTATTATTTATTAACACTTTAAAAGGTACTTTTTACATTTAGCGTAAGATATTTAAGGGTTATTACTACTGTAGGTAAGCTATTGGATTTGTTTGAAAAACTTTGAATAAAATATAAATTGTTATAAAAGAAACTATTGCTATGTAATTTTGTGTAAATTTTCGTTATAATTTTGCATTTCTCTCCGAATAGGCCGTGACGATATCGAATCTAATCGGTACAAAAGTCATCTAAAATATTTACAGATTTATAGCTTTTAATTTGTTATTTTTCATTTAGTTCACATTGATGCCAAATCATTTTAAAGATATAATTATTTACAAAATCAATGGCATATTTTATTTAATATTATTATTATAATACATAAATAAACATAATTATTAGTGCTTATTTTGCATCCTTTCGAATTATTCGGCACCTAGTGGTAAGTGCGGTTCAGAGAGGTCATACTGTTATGAATCATAACGAAAGGTTACATTCATTATTTACTCGTTTTAATATTAAATAAAAAATAATAACACAAAAAAATTTGTCAAGACTTGAAAAAGCATTAAATATATATTGTCAAACAAATAGTTTCTTACAAAAATGAACATAAATAAAATATATAATATGAATATTTGGCACTAGAAAACGGAGTTCAATGTGAATTGCATAAAAAGTTAAATTATCTAAATAACAATTTTTCATAATATTTAATTATTTCGCTCGCAGCAGTCTTTATTGTCTTCGTTTTTGTCTTAAACGTGTATAGTAAAATCTCTTCTTTCTTGTTCGTGCCGTTGTTGGTGCCTGAAACATTGAACACATTTTTAACACTGCCATCTAGACACAAATACAAGAACAAATATATAGTGTGGTAGCGTCATCTGGTTAATACAGACCGAACTATATGCAAAGCTAGTTCACTCTTAACTTAGTGTTGTATTGTTTGAGCAGATGGCGTTGTAGAGCTATTTTTTACATTTTATTTGCGGGATAATTTTAGTTCCTCGTACTTTCATTAAATTTTATAGTTATTCAGAAATTTGATGTGAACTCACTATGGGTCGTAGATTTACAGCACATAAAAAGGAATTTAGTATTAGGCATTGCCTCGTTAATTTTACTACATACAATCACGGATTCGGTTTTACGGATCCGGGTAGGGTATTGGTTTTTTTGGTTAAGAAATACTTAATAATAACACTGTTTAGGTAAGTGCTCCAAAAACGCTCTTTATCCGGTACTATTAACATAGGCCGCTCCCAAAGATATCCAGAGCGTCGTCTCACAAACATCGACAGTTCAGCGGTTTCCCGTGACCTTCATGAGGTTGCCTCCGGTCACGTGATAGCAAAAAAAAGTTTTTTCCCTTTCCCTTCCCCATTTAGGGATAAAGGTGTTCGTGTATATACGTGCAGTGACCTGGTGTGTGTCGGTCCGTGCCTGCGCGTGCGGCGGCGCTTGTCGTGTCTAGCGCTGCGAGCGCACTCCTCGCCCACCGCCGCGCCCGCGCCCGACGACACAGACATCGCGCCGCGACTGCCCTCGTCTACTGCGGGGACCAAAGTACATACATAAACTCACGCCTGTATTCCCCGAAGGGGTAAGCAGAGGTGCATTTCTGCACCAACATTTCGCCAGGTATGTATCAGTCCCACGTAATAGAAACGCCTATTGTTGTTTTTCGGACACATTTCCAGACTCCGTGCTGTTACTGAGAATTTCCTAATGGAAAAACCCAATAACACTTTTTGCCCGACCCGAGAATCGAACCCAGGACCTCTTGATCCCACGGCACATACTTGTACTGCGAGACCATGAGGCAGTCAAAGTACATATATTTTATAGCTGTATGACTTTTTCACTAGACCTGGATCTAGAAGAGTAATTGGGGTCCCAAAGAATGGAATAATCTTATCATCCTAATCATCATGAGTCCATATACGTCCCACTGCTGGGCACGGACCTCCTCTACAACTGAGAGGGTTTTTAGGCCTTAGTCCACCATGCTAGCCTTGAAAATTTTAAGATTTGCAGGTTTCATCACGATGTTTTACTTCACTATCAAAGTACGTGATAATTCATTGGAATAATCTTTTCACACCTCCGGGCGGAAAGCTTCAACTTTCGTCCCGCTGCGCTAAACAAAGTTGCCGCTTTCCGCCTCCGTCGAGGTGAAAAATAGTAAGTATACAGCCTTCAGAAAGTAAAAAAGAAAACCTCAGATCATCTGAGGCTTTTCTTATTTTACTTCCCAAGGGGTGTAATATACTATATAATACAAATAATAATTTCATTTGTCAAATTCACAAATATATGGTCTGCCAGATTTAAGATATTGTGATATACAAAACGTCTATCCTTTAGATGAAGCTGAAGACTAAATCCAAAGCGAAAAGTGTTCTTCTAAGAAGTTTTATTGTACCTTTAGCTGGCGTGACGGGCATCCTGTAGGAGACGCTGGAGTTGCACTCTGCGCACGGCGAGCCGCTCGACTCGGAGTCCGACTCCGAGCGACGCACCATCAGCGTCATGGCGCGGGACAGGGTGTACTCTTCTGATAACATACAGAGATAAGTCGCATATTTCACTTATGTTGGACAGGATTCGATTAAAAGGCACATAATTTTGACGAGGTATTTTTTGCCATTCATTGAGGCACTAAAAGGTGTTTAACTGACTGACTGAAGGCATAATTCATTTTAATAGAGTATCATGAAGGGAGAACATATTATTGTCCAATAAATAAATACACCCAACCAGTCACATACATAGTTCTGACCCCACATTAAGATACAAGTCTTGTGTCGTGGGTATTAGAAATTACGAGAGACTTTTCGGTCTCACAAACACCCAGACCAGAAGCAAATATTTGTGGATCACACAAACATTTGTCTCGGTGCGTGGATCGAACCCGCGGCCTCTCGTTTCGCAAGCTGGAATCTAGCCAACTGCGCCACGGGGCTGTCATAATAGAATGAAAAATATGTTTGGTTACCTTATAAATGTATTATAAGGTATAGTAAAAAAGCGTTGACTCGCGTTTTCTACCATCATAATTCATCCACAAGCAAGAACTTCAAGTCTGGCAAGTCTGTTTACCTAACACAAAAAAAACTATTTTTGAAGTTATACTTCTTTAGGCGCGTTATGAAAAAATGATGAAAGTGAAATTTTAAGATGCGCGCGCATCTGTGACACAAAATTAACAGTATGAAGTTGTCTGCTTAACCGCTCATTAAGTCTCGAAAAAAAAAAGTCCATTGTAGCTAAGTTCACACTGCACTACGCGCGTCATGTTGGCTGCATTATTTAATCAGCATTTGTGTCGTTTCCGGTCAAAAGGACGAGTTATTAAGCCAGCTGACTCATTAATGGTACTAGCACAGACAACCTAACCTATAGACTCCGCTTTTATTAATTTTAATATGAAAACTAAATCGCTAAATCGTGGCGGGGTACGGGGGCAGTCGGCTAGTTTTCATTGGACGCTTCAAGACACTGATAACATTCTAGTGCGCACTAGAGATGGGATAAACTAATAATTATCGATAATCTACGAAGTTTATAGTTTAAAGGAACAATAAAAAAACATATTAATTTTCATATAAATTTTTAATACTTATAAGTTAAACAATCATCAAAGTCAAAGTCAAAGTCAAATTATCTTTATTCAAATAGACTTTTACAAGTTCTTTAGAATCGTAAATTTTACACTTTTTTTAAACTATTGCCGCTTCGCAACGTGTTATCGCTGTGGAGAAGAAACGGCAAGAAACTCTCTCAGCAACACGACATGTCATTATTTCTTTAAAAAATAGCAATATATGGTTTTTCATTACATTATTTCAATTTTACATTATAAATGTCATAATGATACAAACTGTAGCAACAAAACAAAACTCCGATCAATTTACTTACTCCCAAGGCTTATTATCTTCAATAAACTCTGAAATTTTATAGCATGCTTTTTTATAAAGCTTATCTTTAATTGATTTCTTAAATTTTGTCAAGGGAAGCTCCCTAAGAGCCTTCGGAAGTTTGTAATAGAAGCGTATACATTTCCCCATAAAAGAGTTATTAACTTTCCGGAGACGAGAAAATAAATATTCGTTACGAAAGTAAATATTCATCAATTAAAAGTAAATATTATTTATCAACTATTGACTTCTAAAATGTATTAATTTTGTATAAGCTCTCCTTATTGATTTTGATTCAGTTTTTTTTGTTAAGCCAAACGTATGTCGATATATTTATTAATTACGCATTTTATTAAATCAATCAAATGATTGACGTTTTCAAAGTCAAACTGATGGTGCAGTAAGTCGGGGAATAATTCTAGGTTTGCTAAAGAATTCAATGTTTTACAAGAAAGATACATTGGATAGCTCTTTGGTTTATTAAATTTCAAATTATTATTATTTATTCAGTTTCAAATAGAAAACGTCGAGATCTACCAACAATCCGGAAACAATCCCCAGTAAAATGTCGCGAACAAATAACGTGATTTTTTCCAGGAAACCAATTATCATCTCGTTTGGTAGCGTCAATCCATTTTTTTTTCACTTCAGGACACTTGGGAAACCTTTTGAACAACAGATAAACAACGATATACAGTCTATAAAAATATCGATCTCAATATTATTTGTCGATAAAACAATAATTATATTGTGTCTCATTACTAGTCTGCGTGTCAAAGAGAGAGCGAGATAATGTTATATGAATTCAAATAAGAAAGAAAGAGATGCAAATACGACTTAAACGCCAGAATTTTTAATATTTTATTTTTAGTATATAGTTATTTTAGTGATTAATGAAAGAATAATAACTTACCTGTGAAATGTAATACGATGTTTTGCAAGACTAGATGTTGTGCTGCTCTTTCCACAAAATTTCACTGAACAATACGGCATTATGACAGTTAATATTTTTAAAACAGGGACAATATGTCACTGCGACACTCGGCGGCGGAATGAGTCACGTTAAGGGGCGGGGCCGGCGGTTATGTCGTGTCAGCGCATAACGTCGGCGAAAGCTTGTCCCCAGTAATGCGTCGTCTATAGGTTAGGTTGTCTGTGGGTACTAGGCATTCAGAAAGCTAGAGAGGTGAAATGCTATCATTAATAAGTTTTGTTTTTAATTCATCGTGGTTTAAATTTCGAATGGATTATACGAGTATAGTTTTTAATGCTAGTACTTTGTCCTTGCTGATTTATGATGTCCTGGTAGTTGCGTAGAACATAATTGACATTTTCTTATTTTCAATTTTAGTTTTAATTTATTACTGTCACTACTCTACATTTAAAAAAAAAGTGTGTGTGTACTTATGTACACGCGTTAGAAGTTATACCACACGACTGAAGTAAAACTTATAAATGCGCCCAATTAAATGTATGTAAATTACGAGTGCGTTCAGAAATGTAATATGTTGTGTAAACTAAGAACTATGTATGTGACTGTTGGGCGTATTTATAAGTTTTACTTCAGTCGTGTGGTATAACTTCTAACGCGTGTACATAAGTGCACACACACTTTTTTTAAGCTAATTAAGCCTCTGCTTCTCAGCGGGTAGGATTTTTTTATCAGGGTCACTAGCCTTCCAACACCATGTGCAGAAACGAAACAATTGCGGAAATGTATACTGAGTTGGAGAGATTTGAAACACACCGGCGTCTATGGGCGGCCGTCTCGGCGGCGCGGCGTGGAGCGGCGCGGGCTCGGCGCGGCCGAACGTGCGGAGCGTGCCCGCGCCCCCCGCGCCCCCCGCGCCCCCCGCACCAACCGCGCCCACCGCGCCGCCAGACATGCTGAACGTCGCGTACGGACTGATCTCGTACAGCTCCGCACACTCGCCTGCTGAGTACGAGAAATCATCATCATCATCAGCCGAAAGACGTCTCCAAAGACTTCCATAGTGCTCAGTTAGATCGCTTCTAGAACAAACATGTTGTAAAACCCCTAAAAGCTGCCGTTCCGTAACCTTCACACCCTCGATTTATTTTGCATAATTTTGCATGTAACAGACTCTTTGATTACCCCTTCGGGGAATGCAGGCGAGAGGCTATGTATATTTATTTCAGACAACATTGATCTAGTACGTAAGTTGAAGGTGCTTAAAACTTTGTATGTACCTATGTATGTGAAAATATAATTTGCCTGCGATTTAAATAATTTAACTACGTGCAAAACAAGCGGAAACTTATACCCCTCAATAACTGCTCGTACAATACTGTATACCATAATATTATATGTTATACCACTACTAATTCGCCAGGTTTGATTCCTTACCTTGCTCTTTGGCGATGATGTTTCGTTTGATCGGCGAGGAGGTGTACACTTGCTGGCAGTTGCGGTGGTTGTCACGCTTCTCCGGACACTTGTCTTCTTCTTCCGAAACCTCGCCCTGCTCATAGCCTTTACGCAAGCACGTTGCTGTTGGACTGAAGCAATTGAAGTGATACATAATTTTTATATTTTTTATATAATAATACTAGCTTTTGCCCGCGACTCCGTCCGCGTAGACTACAGGGTTGGGTACAGAATGAAAATAAGTTGTAGTATATTTTACTTCACAGAGTCCCATTTATGTCCATATCGAAAATCGTTTACATCGGTCAAATGATTTAGGCGTGAAAGCATAACAGACATATAGTTACATATACATAGTTACAGTCGTCTACGCGTCGTTTCATCATTCTCACTTCAAAAATCACGGATTGCCACACAAACTTTCACCCCTATTTTTATTTTACCCCCTTAAAGGTACATTTTTTTACAAACTTTTAATGTCATATATTTATTTATATCAAATCAACAGCCTAAAAAATAAGTTTCAAGCTTCTAGCTTTAAAAATGACAATACTTCCATACAACCTTTCATCCCCCCTTTCAACCCCTTAAAACCCCTTTTCCGCGATAAAAAGTAGCCTATGTACTTTCTCAGGGTCTAAACTATCTGTGTATCAAATTTCATTTAAATCAATTCAGTAGTTTTAGCAGGAAAGCGAGACAGACAGACAGACAAACAGACAGACAGAGTTACTTTCGCATTTATAATATTAAGTAAGAATAAGGATATCATATATATGATGTAATAAAAGCCATATAAAAAAGTTTCATCACTCTAGCTTCAAAAATGACGAATTTCCATACAAACTTTCATCCCCTATTTTTATTTTACCCCCTTAAAGGTATTTTTTTTACAAACTTTGAATGTAATATTTATTTATATCTAATCATCATCCTAAAAAATAAGTTTCGAGTTTCTAGCTTTAAAAATGACAACACTTCCATACAATCTTTCATCCCCCCTTTCAACCCCTTAAAACCCTTTTTCCGCAATAAAAAGTACCCTATGTTTTTTCTCAGGCTCCAAACTATCTGTGTACCAAATTTCATTTAAATCGGTTCAGTAGTTTTAGCAGGAAAGCGAGACAGACAGACAGACAGAGTTACAATCGCATTTATAATATTAGTAAGGATGATAGGTTCCCAAAAGCGGTGAACGTATTTTTTGAACATCTTAATCGGATGTTAGATAACGGAGGAGTATGCAGCACTATAGAATTGGTCCCTTGAGATCCAATTAATGTTTCTCTGTACCTAGAATAACAGCCTGAAATCATACTATTCCAGTAATTACATAGCAATTACTAAAGAAAAAAAAATGCATTACTTTTACCGCGAGACCACTGCCTCGTCCGCTTGGCTAAGTTGGGTCCCTAACCAAATCCTACCTAATGCTATAGGATTTTAGATCACCTCTTATGACTGCCTCGTGGTCTCGCGGTACAAGTATGTGCCGTGCGATCTAGAGGTCCTGGGTTCGATTCCCGGGTCGGGCGAAGTGTATTGGGTTTTTCCATTAGGAAATTCTCAGTAACAGCACGGAGTCTGGAAATGTGCCCGAAAAACGGCAATAGGCTCGCCCCCTATTACGTGGGACTGATACATACCTGGCGAAATGTGGGTGCAGAAATGCACCTCTGCCTACCCCTTCAGGGAATACAGGCGTGAGTTTATGTATGTATGATGTATGCATTACTTTTTTTTGTAGACGAAAGCAGCGAGGAATAGCAAAGCCAGTGCTAGAGCTCCCACAGCGGCCACCAGCGCCGCGGCCGCCCGCTCGCCCGCGCCCGCCGCCCCGCCCGGCGGGAACTGCGCCGGGGCTGGTATGCGTTCTGTAACCAATCGAGTTACTGTCATTTATACACCCAAGTCACATGCATATGATCCTGGATCCTTTAAGCGAAGCGTGAACAAGCATTTGTGCAGGCCGGCATGATTGTGTCGACCAGCGGGAGACTATATCGTTTCTCGCTGATCGGTATTATTTTTATGGACTCCACTGTGCTTACCATCAGATACAGTGGGGTCACTTTGCCGTGCCAGTATAAAAAAAAATATATACTTCTGAGCCCACACCATGATACTAATGATCGTGTTGTAGTATCAAGAACTACTAGAGATTTTTCGGTCTCACAAACACCCAGATTCGAAATAAATATAAATTTGTATCGATTTGATACCCGTGCATCCCCTTGTCAAGGTAACTGTGCACGGAGACTAATATATAATTGATCATCAATTCATATTATATTTAATCGGAAAAATATATATTAAACAAAAGTAGTTCTAATGAGCCTGTAAACAAAATCGGATTCTATACCTCCATTCTCAGTCAAAGTGGAGAAGTAGTATTCCGCTGTGGTCGTCCCAGCCTCACCATAAGCGACCACCTTCAGCTGATACCACGTGGCTGGTGGCAGGTTGCACATCACGAACGGCTCGACTGGCTCCACAGACCTCGTCAGCCATGCCGTCTCATCCAGACCCTTTATCAGGATCCCGAAGTGGGAGAGCGGACAGTCGTTACTGTCCCAGGTTAGGAGGTTGAGCCGGACACAGGAGGTGTTTGTAGTGATCAGGTCTTTTTCTGGAGCTGGTTTAGATGCTAGTGGGAAAGAAGTAACAATGAAATAGATATGTAAATAATATTAATCTAGTCTAATAAACGAATTGTTATAGCTACTTGTGAAGAATATTCTTCAGGATTGAATATATTCCAATACAAAACTAAGTATTCAGAAGTACCTATTAGTGATGGTGAATTTCGTTAGTCGGAAACCAAATTGGCGAAAGTTTATATCCGGACCATATTATAAAGTGAATCGTTTAGACACGATTCAAAAAGTCACTAAAACTATTTTTATTCTATGTAAGAGCACTCACGTCCGCCTTTGGTAGCGACAAGCAGTTCCCGAGCTGGCGCCGACAGTCCTACAGCCGAGCGCGCCAGCAGTCGCACGGTGTAGGCGGTTCCGCAGCGCAGCGGTGCCAAGCGCAACGCTCTGTCCGTTGCAGCTAAGCGGATTCGCTCCCAGCGTTCTGTTGATTGCTCGCTGTATTGCAAGATAAAACCTGGAAAGAAATTTATAAGGCCGTTTTAATCTATGCATTTGTTTTTAATTCCAGCATTAACTCATTTGTTATTTTTCATTGCTTGAATGTCACGTTCCATTTCATTAGGCAGAATGTTAAAGGCAATTGGGCTAGTAGTGGATGGAAGCCGCTTTTTAAGTATCCTTTCTTACATTTTATTATGAAAGAGAAGAAAAAAGGGGGCTAGAGGTTTACGATACTAAACAAGTGAGATCATGTTCGTTTCATGTGTGAGAATATTAACGCTTCGGCCTAGTATAAGAAAGATTTTTCTTTTTCTGTTAATCATTATCAACCCATATACGTCCCACTACTCGGGCTTTCTCTACAACCGAGAGGGTTTAGGCCTTAGTCCACCACGCTGGCCTAGTGCGGGTTGGTGGCCTACGCACCGAATAAATACCTAAGAGCTTTTAGGTGTGCAGGTTCCATCACGATGTTTTCCTTCACTGTTAAAGTATGTGATAATTCATTGTGAATACACACATAACATCGAAAAATCAGAGCTGTGTGCCTGGGGTTTGAACCCGCGACCGTCGAGATTTCTGTTAATAATTCTGTTCAAACATGTACCTCGTATTGGCGGTCCGTAGTCCCTCGGCGAGTCCCAAGCGAGACTGATCGCGGTGGGAGCGGCGTCAGCAGCACGCAGAGAGGGCGGCAGGGGTGCACGACGTACTGACACGTGCCAAGTAGCGCGCTCCTCTCCCCACGCGTTACGCACTGCACAGGTATAGTTGTCTGCTGTATCCTCATCAACACCTGCGTTAACAACATAGTGATTAATTACACAAAAAGCCAATAAACTAGCTTAAGATTATAGTACATGTGTTTTTCAATGGGCTAAAAGAATACCCAAGCGGATACCAGAGCTAGTATTACAGGAGATAGGCTATTTCCATTATCGGTGGATGATATAAAACGTCAGAATGAGTAAAACGGGTTGAGCTTGACAAGGACCGAAGAAAAAGGCTCATACCCAAAAAAAGATAATTTCATCATCAGCCCATATACGTCCCACTGCAGGGCACTGTGTCTCCTCTACAACTAAGAAAGGTAAAGGCCTTAGTCCACCACGCTGGCCAAATGCGAGTTGGTGGACTACACACCTAAGAAATTCCTAAGAACTTTTAGGTGTGCAGGTTTCCTCACGATGTTTTTCTTCACTGTTAAAGCACGTGATAATTCATTGTGAATACACACATAACTTCAAAAAGTCAGAGGTGTGTGCCTGGGGTTTGAACCCGCGACCGCCGAGATTCTCGACCGCGCGCCTATACCTCGAGGCCATCACGACTGCAATTATTGGTGGATGATATAAAACGTCAGAACGAGTAAAACAGGTTCAGCTTGACAAGGACAGAAAAAAAGAGGCTCATACCCAAAAACAGATTATGGGCATGCTAGGATTGCCGGTAATAATGAATTATTATTTGTTTTGTTTTTATTTTGTAATTAACAATCCTTAAGTTATCCCACACTTACTAAGTATAACAAGGTGCTGTCCATCCAGCAAGTATCTTTGGTCTTGATGCAAGGGTGGCGCGGGGCGGTGTCGCGACCACGTGCGGTGCGGGAGGGGGGTGCCGCCCGCACCACATCGCACTACGACACGTTGTCCTGCCACCACTTCCAGACGACGACCGAATGACGTGATTTTTGCTGGGGCTGTACCACAACATAACGTTTTCTATATCAAAATTAAAATTTCAAATCATATTATTTAATTACGATGTACATGGATAGACACTATTGTTGATGCCTACATTAACTTTTTGCTACGTCGTTTATACAAAAATAATTATCATATATGCGATCGAAATAAGCATATGGCATGGCCAAAGTGTATTTGAATGCTTGGTCAGGAAATTAAGATCATTTATACAGTTAAGTCATTGGCTTCATTATTTTCTTAGCTAGCTAAATGGAAACGATACTAAACAGTTTCATTTTCATTTCTTTATGGAAGAGAGTGGACTCGAAAAATATTTTTGGGGGAAAATTGGCAAATCGCTTACCTCTGCCACTAGGTTTTTTAGCGACAATAGCACTCATTTCGCCCTCGCCGGAGGCAGTGGCTGCGGTCACCCAGAACTCGTACAGTTGGTGTTCCTGCAACCCTCGGACTTCCACCTGGTATTCTTGCTCCTCGTCCTTGTGCACCACCATCAGCTGCGCATGCTGGCCTGTCCTGTCGAATGTTACTTGTGAATATAGTATAGATGAGCGTCGTTTGCATGAATAGTCCGATTCGACCGGGTAGGTAGAAGAAAAATAAAGCATAAAGTACTGCTGTTGTACTTCGGTTAGTAAATCATATTACCAAAATTGCCTGTTGCGGCAAATTATTTACTTTATTTTAAGAAGTTAAGTAAATATGAGTTCCCTAATCCTTAATTCTAGTAAAGTACCTCTGGGGTCTATTGTAGACCGTGTAGTGTTTGATCTTGCCGTTCTTGTGTATCGGAGACAACCAACTCACTATTACAGTATCTTCAGTGTTTGCTGTCGCTTTTATGTCCGCTGGAGCGCCTGGAACTGAAAAAGAATACATCTTATAATTGACAGTTTGGTTCGAAATGGTGGAAAAAAATTGTAAGCAGTATAGTTGGATCAACTCCGGTTGATACTTGAATAACCCGACAAATATCACTGAGAATCGGCGTATTCCAAAGTTTAATCCATACCACCGTCTAATGTGATCGCTACAAAAGATTAACTTTAAGCAAATCCAAAACTAATTAATTACTCAAACTAGGAAAAAATGTTATAACAATATTCGTTGAAATTTAATAGAGAACTAACTGTCTTCATGTGTGGAGCAACACGCGGGCTCGGAGAGAGGGCCTGCGCCAGCAGCAGTCCTCGCCTGCACGGATATGCAGTAGTTGGCAGCTCGCTGGAGTGATTGTAACACTGTCTCGAGTCCGCCTGAACGGTGAGTCTCCACGGGGCTCAACATGTCGTCCATTGACTGAGAAATAAAAAGAAGCTATAAATATACAACGTAATAACATATTTTGTCATGAAATATACAAGTATATTTATGTATCGCAGAACAACTTTCCTTTGTGCGCGGAAGCCGCGGTCTATTGTTACACAATCTAGTGTTAAATTAACTCCATAGCCAGGCTGTAATTTTTTGCAGTCATGTAAAATAGTCTCTCATCATAGATTGTAGGGTTAGTTGAGGTTTTAAAAAAGCGATTATTCAATCAACTGACTAATTATAGTATTTACTCAAATAACTAATTATAATATATCATCATAATAATCATCATCATCAGCCCATATACGTCCCACTACTGGGCACGGGCTTCCTCTACAACTCTCTCTTCCTAGGTGTGTAGTCCGCCAACCCGCACTCGGCCAGCGTGGTGGACTAAGGCCTAAACCCTCTCAGTTGTAGAGATGATAATACAAATACCTCATAATGTAGCTCGTATCCTAGTAGCAAGCCGCCGCGTAGGTGTAGAGGCGGTGGCTGCCACCACGTGCGCATTGCTTGCGACGACACTGCGCCGCACGACACCCGCACGGGCGCACCTTCAGGAGCTGACAACGCAATCATCACGTAAATAATATTGCACTGTTTAATTTTTTAATTATTTGGATTATGCCAATGCCTCAAGCAGTGTGTATGCGATTATCATCAGCAGCAAAATTTTACGCAAAGAAATCTACATATAATGAGTGGTTTTCAGCGATCTGCATTAAACAGAACCAAAAAGTCATCAGTCCAACTAGCTGATTGACATTCAAGTTGCAGCTATACACCTAGCCAATTATCATATGATAACTCAACGTATCTCACCTCCTTCGAGGGTGTGTGCAGTAACAGGCGGCGCAGGAGGTCCTGCACCCAGCTTGTTATACGCACATACCCTCAGCTCATAGTGGGCACGAGGCCTCAGACCTCCCAAAGAGGCACCTGCTCGCCACCCAGCAGCGACCAGCGTCCGCGTGCCATTGGTACCAGTAGCTATGATGCCGGCGCTGCCCACCTCTCTCCAGGTTACAGCATAGCCCAGGAGTTCGCCGTTCCAGCTGTCCTGCGGTGGTGCCTGGACATCGGCACCGCATAAGTCAGAGGCATGTTATAAGGACCTATTAAATAGTACTACATCGCTGTTGGTGAGATTCGTAGCTATCTGGATTGACCCTTGTAACCATAGTACTTTGTAATATTTCAAATATACGAGCACCATTCACTTGATAATCGATTGTAATATATTTTGACTAAAAAAATCCTTATCAGAATTATTGCTGATAAGACTTTTGAATGATGAGTGAACTAAAAATATATATTCAAAGATAAACAGAAATAAACTACCTGCCATTTAACCAGCAGCTCGTCAGGTCCTGTGGCTTGGACTTGGACGTTGTGTGGAGGCTCGGAAGGTGCTAGAAACAAAATAACATTAAATTTTTCTACTATATCTACTACTAGCTTTTGCCCGCGACTCCGTCTGCGTAGACTTCAGGGTTGGGTGCAGAAACTAACTAAGTGAATCTATAAATCAAAAATTACGCTAATTGTTGCAGTAGTTCACCACCGGAGGTCCTTTCTGTCTTTGAGAATCGTCTCAAGTGACATTATGACATTTTTCATAACCTCAGATCGTCTCATAAATTTATCGCGAAAATGTATCTAATGTCATCTAGATGCGTATAATGGCACTTAACATCGCATAATGACACCGAGCCCCATAAAAATGCACATGATAACATTTTACTGTACCGGTACCAGTCACCACTACTAAATATAATACAGTGCTAAATGGCATTTAACGTGAATTCAAGTCATCCAGGATACTGACTTCAAGTAATGGTGCCTTTCGCAATTTCAGTTCAAAAAAATGGCACCTAAATTCATAAAACGGAAAAATAGCTCTTCTATTCCTTAAGTTCCACTAAAATTCTTCTAAAATTGCCATAAGTGCCAATTATGGCACCTGTCGTCGCGTGATTTCCAATAACGGCACTTGTAGCCTTATAGATTCGACTAATGGAATCTGATGTCACTTCATCCGATAATGGCACCTGACGTCACTCACCATCCACTAATAGCACCTAACGTCACTTAACATACACCAATAAAACTTATCGTCACTTAATTGTACATAACCGCACATAATCTTCCTTAAAGTTACTTATGGGTAAGCTCTTCAAAATCACATATCACATAAGAGACCTTAAAACCACCCAGTAGCAATACCAATCTAATAATGGCAAGTAAGTAACCTAAGTGCGTTTAACGTCACCTAAGTAAACTTAAGACCACGTTATGACACTTAACCGCACTTAACTATATTCAACGTAACTTAATGAATCCTTAGAATCTTAAATGGTCTAATGACACCTATCGTCTTCTAAGTGCCCGAAATGGCACTTATTGAATTATTTAAAAAAGTAGCCTATGTCCCTTTTAAAGGTCTCATTTATGTCCATACCAAAATTCATTCAAATTGGACAAATGGTTTAGGCGTGAAAGCATAACACAGGCAGTGTTACTTTCGCATTACAATGTCTCATTCAAATGTCGCATTCAAATGCTCATCCCACGGGAACCCTACATATTCCCGGGATAAAATGTAGCTTATGTTACTTCATAGTGTCTCATTTGTATTCAAACCAAAAATCATATAAATCGGGCGAATAGTATAGGCGTGATAGCCCATTCTCACGGGAATACTACATTTTCCGGGATAAAAAATATTCTACGTTGCGTCGGTGGGTCCTATCTAGTCCCATACTAAAAATCATCTAAATCAGTCAAATGGTTTAGGCCAGAAAGTATAACACAGGCAGCGTTACATTCGCATTATAATATATGCTTATCCCACGGGAACCCTACATATTCCCGGGATAAAATGTAGCTTATGTTACTTCATAGTGTCCCATTTGTATTCAAACCAAAAATTATATAAATCGGGCGAATAGTATAGGCGTGATAGCCCATTCTCACGGGAATACTACATTTTCCGGGATAAAAAATATTCTACGTTGCGTCGGTGGGTCCTATCTAGTCCCATACTAAAAATCATCTAAATCAGTCAAATGGTTTAGGCCAGAAAGTATAACACAGGCAGCGTTACATTCGCATTACAATATATGCTTGTCCCACGGGAACCCTACATATTCCCGGGATAAAATGTAGCTTATGTTACTTTATAGTGTCCCATTTGTATTCAAACCAAAAATCATATAAATCGGGCGAATAGTATAGGCGTGAAAGCCCATTCCCACGGGAATACTACATTTTCCGGGATAAAAAATATCCTATGTTACTTCTGTGGGTTCCATCTATCTCTATACCAAAAATCATCGAAATCGGTTCAGTAGTTTTTGAGTTTAAGCGTAACAAACATCCAAAAATCCAAAAATACAAAAATACAAACCTTTCCTCTTTATTATAATAGTATAGAAGTATAGATAACTACTGAAGTTTTACGAAAGAACTACAGCTGGCGAGTCAACATTACCTTCTTGTGAAGTTTGTACAATAACTGGGTCGGAGTAGTCGCTGTCTCCAATATCGTTGACGGCGGCTAGTCTCATGGCATACGTGGTGGCCGGTCTAAGGCCATCGACCCGGTACTCCAGGTTTATCTCCGAGCCGGGCTGCGACGTATCCTGTCTGATGGCGACAATTTACAAATGTTTAATCACTTTCTAAAGTTTGTGTTTTTTTTTTATATTCATGTCTCTATAAATCATGTAACGATATTGGGACAATTTGGCCTTTACACGGAAATGTTTAAAAAATGTTTTACGTGAAACTTAAAGCGATGCCTAAGGGGCCATCCATTCCATCAAGGGGCAGGGAGGGGGTCGACGGAGTGTAACATTGTGTGACAAGAGGGTGGGAGGAGACAAATATCGTGACGTCACTGAAAAAAAACAAGACCTCAAGTCTCGACATTTCGACCAATTATCTAGCTGGGGTAACTAAAGTTCAAAAAAAAGCAAGAGCTAAAGCTAAGCTTTTAAAACATGTGACTTCACACTAAGGAGACGGGAAGTCTTACAAATGTGACCAGCTGTGACAAGGACGGGGGAGGGGTCAAAAAATGATGAATTTCGTGTGACGTAATTTATGGATGACCCCTAAAGGGTAAGTTCATTCTAAGAACCTACTTTTACAATCAGTCTTTTAACTAGGTAACAATAAAATTTGCTCTATTAAGGTCATCATACTTCTCGGATATCCTGTCTAGCGGCACATCTCTGACCGGCGCGTCGGTCCAGTCGGCCGGCGCGGCGCTGGTATCGTCGGGCAGCACTCGGAGCTGCAGGCGGTAGGCGTGGAGGCGCGCGTTGCCGTCGTACCCGCGGCGCCACCACACCACGGCACCGCGACCTCCGCGGGCCCACGCGCGGACGCCGGATGGCGCTTCTGGCAGCTCTGTGTTATAAATACTCGCAGTAATACGTGTAGTTCTTAGGAATTTCTTAGGTGTGAGTCCGCCAACCCGCACTAGGCCAGCGTGGTGGACTAAGGCCTAAACCCTCTCAGTTGTAGAGGAGGCCCGTGCCCAGCAGTGGGACGTATATGGGCTGATAATGATGATGAATACGTGTAGAGTAGTGAAAAAAATACTTTTCTGCCTTAATAATTGACAGCCCCGTGGCGCAGTTGGCTAGACACCTGCTTGCGAAACGAGAGGCCGCGGGTTCGATCCCCGCACCGAGACAAATGTTTGTGTGATCCACAAATATTTGTTTCGGGTCTGGGTGTTTGTGAGACCGAAAAGTCGTAAGTTCTGATACCCACGACACAAGACTCGGTATCTTAATGTGGGGTCAGAACAATGTATGTGACTGTTGGGTGTTAAAAAAATCCCAGCCATATAAATAAAAAATGTATAATGCTATTTGCTATAAAATAAAAAAAAATATTTCGTGTTGCTGACGGAGTTTCTTGCCGTTTCTTCCCTCAAGAAATTGATCTTTATAACCATAGATCAATGAGAGAGACTAAATTCAAATTTAAATGATAATAAAATTATGGCATTAAAAGAAAGATGAGTGGAACATGTCATAGAAAAATAGAGTGCAAATTTAAAAGCCGTCAACTTACCCTGAACAGCCAAGTAAATAAGTAACTCGTCCCTTCCATAGGCGTTCTCAGCGCGGCACCGGTAGACGCCCGAGTCTGGTCTCTCCGCATGGGCTATAGTTAACTGAGAGCTGACTCCGCTGTCAGACCGCTTCTCTGATACTGATACCCTGGCAAAGTATTTAGACATCATGTACATTTCATCATCATCATCATCATCAGCCCATATACATCCCACTGCTGGGCACGGGCCTCCTCTACAACTGAGAGGAGCACTAGGCCAGCGTGGTGGACTAAGGCCTAAACCCTCTCATGCACATTTACGTGTAGTATAACACAAGTTATTTCTTTATCATTATGGTAAGATCATGAAGTTAGACGAAAATGCGAATCGATCCATATGAAAACAAACAAATATCGTCATTTACTCTCTTTAATCTAGAGGTCCTGGGTTCAATTCCCGGGTCGGGCAAAGTGTTATTGGGTTTTTCCATTAGGAAATTCTCGGTAACAGCACGGAGTCTGGAAATGTGCCCGAAAAACGGCAATAGGCTCGCCCCCTATTACGTGGGACTGATACATACTTGGCGAAATGTGGGTGCAGAAATGCACCTCTGCCTACACCATCAGGGAATACAGGCGTGAGTTTATGTATGTATGTATGTACTCTCTTTAATATGATACAAAAGTGATGGCCTTGAGGTTTAGGTGCGCGGTCGAGAATTTCGACGGTCGCGGGTTCAAACCCCAGGCACACACCTCTGACTTTTCGAAGTTATGTGTGTATTCACAATGAATTATCACGTACTTTAACGGTAAAGGAAAACATCGTGATGAAACCTGCACACCTAAAAAGTTCTTAGGAATTTCTTAGGTGTGTAGTCCGCCAACCCGCACTAGGCCAGCGTGGTGGACTAAGGCCTAAACCCTCTCAACGGTAGAGGCCCGTGCCCAGCAGTGGGACGTATATGGGCTGATGATGATGATGATGATGAAACATATTTTGCAAGATTTTATTTGTAATAGAGGGCGTCACTGTCGCTCTTTATTTGACATATTTAAAGACCCTGAGTTGTTTTAAGTATTTCTCAACGGAAAAACGTTAGACCAATCCTGAAGTCGAATCATTAAACCTAAATTATTTTATTTTTATATTATTAAACATTAATTCGACATTACTACAAGCTAATTAACTTGTCCTTAATGTACCTGTATGTGGTGAGGTCTACTCTTTTCATATTGTGCGTCCATTGAAGCTGTATGGGAGGGTCTCCTCGGGCGTCACACTGGAGTATCGCTTGGGCCGTACGTTTCACTGTCATGTTCCGAGAGGAGAACTCGAAGTGGGCCGGCTCTGGAACCGAAGGAAGATTACGATTAAAATTACAATCTAAATAAGTCGTTATGACAATGTAACTTATTATTATGCAGTAATAGATCGGATAGATTTACATACATACATAGATACATAAACTCACGCCTGTATTCCCTTAAGAGGTAGGCAGAGGTGCATCTCTGCACCCAAATTTCGCCAAGTATGTATCAGTCCCACGTACCTAATAGGTGGCGAGCCTATTGCCGTTTTGCGGGCACATTTCCAGACTCCGTGCTGTTACCGAGAATTTCCTAATGGAAAAACCCTATAACATTTCGCCCGACCCGGGAATCGAACCCAGGACCTCTAGATCGCACGGCACATACTTGTACCGCGAGACCACGAGGCAGTCTGAGATTATTTTACGAGTTGAACACTTTAATCGCCTTCCACAATGTTTATTACATTCTAATACAATTATAGTTTAAGTTGATTATGTCTCTAGGACATAATTATCATGATTATGCCAGCGTAGCGGACTAAGGCCTAAATTCTCTCAGTTGTAGAGGAGGCCCGTGCCCAAGTGGAACATATATGGGCTGATGATGATGATGATGATTTCTTTAGGAATATTATCAAACATGTAGTACCTAGTCAATTCATTCAGACCACAATATGGATAAGATTTAAACACGTTTATGGACCCATGAGGTCTTTTGTCATAGTTGCATTCAATTTTCAATATTTCATTAAGATTTATAAGATCTTTAAGAAAAAAATTGGATTTTTTTTAAAGATTTTAAGACTCCAATGTATATAAAACTTATATAAAACCATATCTTACCATTAACAGAGACAGTGATGATCTTGCTGAGCCCCCTTCCGATGCCGTTTTCCGCGCGGCACATGTATTGTCCCTCGTGATGGTGAGCGGCAGGGGCGATGCTTAGAGATCCATTGGATAGTACAGATAACTGCAGCTCCATGTTTGATACTGGTCGAAAATCGCTTACTCCTGAACCTGAATACATGCAAGTGTTAGTATCTTAGAAGTGATGGCCTCTAAGTTTGGGCACCTCTGACTTTTCTAAGTAATGTGTGTTTTCTAATTTCAATGAATTGTCACGTAGTTTAATGGTCAAAGACAACATCGTAAGGAAACCTGCACATCTAAAAGTTTTTAGGAATTTCTTAGGTGTGTAGTCCGCCAACCCGTAGTACATCAACTTGGTGGACTAAGGCCTTTCAGTTGTAGAGAAAATGTACCTTGAAATTGTTGTTACTTTTTGTGAAAATAAATTGGGATGAAAATACCTACCGTGTCCTTTCAGCCAACTGATCCTCGGTTCTGGATAACCTTTAGTAGCGCAGTGGGCTACGATCTGCGTACCCAGTAATGCAGAGACATCTTGAGGCTCATACAACCATGATGGCGCCACTGAAAAATTTGAAAATAATGTCATAATATTGTTAGAAATGGGAATATTAATTGATTTTAACATAAAGATTTATTCGACCACGGATCGTAACAAACATAAATTTGACATGACATTTAACATGAATTTGTATATAATAACAAAATGTTAACATTAATGAGGGTGAATTTAAAACACAAGACAAGCGTTGACGTTCGGACAGAGCTTCCGCACTGTAAACCGGCCGATAAGTGAGTGTCGCCCGATGCTCAGCAGCGCCCGATATATAGGCAGCCGACGTGATGACGACCTCAGCTACCCCCGAAATATTTTTGCTCCTAATAATATATATAATGTTATTTAAGAATAAAAAGTGTTAGAATAATAATAATTAAGTAGAAACCTTTGACAGCAAGTCTAGCTGTATGGTTGACTTCGGCTGCCGTGTTGCTGGCGACGCATGTGTAATCGCCACTGTGCTTTGAAGTCACATGCGAGAATATCAGGAAACTGAACTCGTCTAGAGACTTCTCTTGAACCTGGAAATGTTTAATTTGTGTCTTAACTTGGTTATTTATAATTTTAGTATCATATCATTATCTTTTTCTATTTTCGAAACGTCAATTATTACTGACTGCCTGCGATCGAGAGGTCCCGAATTCAATTCCCGGGTCAGGCAAAGTATTATTGGGATTTTACATAGGAAATTTTCAGTAACAGCACGGAATCTAGAATTGTGTATATACAATATACATACACATGTACATGTGTGAATGTATATGAAATTATCACTATCCAACTAAACGAATTTAATAAGCATTCCCGAATATATGCTAGCTAAATAACTTTAGGCTTAAAAATATTATTATGCAACAACTCTAGATAATAGTAGGTGATAATGTCAAGCTATGAATGGCTAGAAAATATATACCTGTAAACTGGAAGGTATATGCAGTCCATCCTTAAGCCATGAGAAGTACACAGGTTTGTCACCAGATGTGATGCCGCATAGCACTTGGATGGAACTGCCTTCCACTAGATCTGCTGGGAACGAGAATCCTGCTATTTTCGGTGGATCTGGAAATATTTCAATACTATGAATAACGAAGATCATTTACATCAAACAGAAAAGTGACAGATTGGAATTATTTTTTTGAAGTTATTTCGGTTCTTTGGGCTCATTATAAAAAAAAGATGAGAGTAAAATTTTAAGATGCGCGCGCATCACTGTAACGCAAAAATTCAAAGCTGCCTATGTTAAATGTAAGTGTCAAATGGATCGAATATATTTTTTCAAAAAGAGTTTATGTTTCACAATTTAAAAATGTAGAATAGTGACAGTAATAAAAAGGGATTGACATATTTATAAGTTGTCAAATATTTATGAGTGCGTTTAGAAATGTAATACCTACATATTATGTTGTGTAAACTAATAACTATGTAACTATGTGACTGTTGGACGTATTTATAAGTTTTACTGCAGTCGTGTGGTATAACTTATAACGCGTGTACATAAGTACACACATACTTTTTTGATAAATTGTTAAATATATTTTATTACTGTAGTAATACAGTACAATGAATGCCATTGGTTTCCTTACAACACATTGTTTTTTTTTTAATAATTTTTTAATATAATAATTCTGAAAAAAATAGAAGTCAGGTTTAACTATATTACAAATACACTATTTACACTATGCCTAATAAAGAGGTTCTAGATTCAGTAAAAAAATTGTCTTCTTTTAATATTGATGATTTATTGTTATACAAAACTACCCTTTCAAGTAACCTAAAAAAACTTACTTCTGACAAATATCTGCACGTCCTTCTGCGCGTACTGTCCGGAAGGTGCCGTCACTCTACAGGAGTATACTCCAGCATCGGCAGGCTCAGCAGGCCACAGAAGCAGATCCCCATTGATCCCTGCTAGAGCCCGACCACCAGTCGTTGACAAATCCATTCCTCCGCGTTGCCAGCGAATCTCACTAGAAGAAAAATAAAATAAGAAATGCTCCTGACACATAGAATACATATTAACTAGTTTTCTACATAATTAATTTGGTATTAAAAATGTCTCAACTTAAAGTATTGTAATAATCAGAAAACTTTTAATATTACTTTAATCTTACTTTAATCTACATACGTTCTTAATTAAAGAAGTAAACATTTCTGAAGACATTTTGGCAATGTTATATTTGAAATACAAAATGTGATCAATTCCTACAAAACACAGACACAAAAAAAGACAAAGAAGATGCATTATTATAAAATTCTAAATAACAATTTCAACGTTATTGAAACTTTTGAAATCACAAAATTCAAGGAAAGAGGCACAAAAGACCAAATGAAAAGAAATTAAAGGGGGAACGAGGAAATCGAAGCTTTTTAACAATTAAGGGATTACAGAGACTACATAAATGAAATAAAATGGAAACTTATAATTTTACTAAGCAAATGCACCTCCATCAACCTGATTGGAAATCCGGAGTAGGGACAGTAGATGGTTGTGTTCACGCCAGCCACCACGCGGACCGGACCAGTGTTCCTTATCGATGGAGGACCTGCAATAATATTTTAGATTGAACTACCTTTAGAAGATATCGATGGCTCGTGTTTAGTGCCGTATATTTTAAGAGGCCGAAATCCAACATTGCACTGCTTTAGGTAGACGATCATTTGGAAATATTTCGGAATAATAAATAATATAATTAGTAGTTTGATATAAACTTATTGTTAGCATCGGGTTGTGACGGTGGCCCCACCGAAAGCAAAGTGGGGCTGTGCACAAGCAGTGCACACTCATTTCTCTCCAGACAAGCGCAGCGCTCACTTCCTAGCCATAGTTCTTCTCAATCTTTTTTAAAATATTTTGTAATTTGTAATAATTAATCATAAATACATAAGTAGACTTGTTGTACCTTTGTTATTTTCTTTAATTAAAATTTAATCTTTTGTATATACCTATTATATACTATTTCGACACACATTCTACTTGTATGTTAGCTAGTCTACTATTAACTAGTTCTACTGTTTTTAACATTATTCATTTTTCTCACGACCCAATTCTGTTGCCTACACTGTGAACTGGCGGGTATAATCATCATCAGCCAAAAGAGGTGAACATAGGCCTCTCCGATTGACAACATTGAGAGGTTTTTGCCGATACTCGCCACGCTTGGCAGGCGGATTGGCGACCACAGGAAGGGACTCGCGTTGATGACGCTGCTGCCCGTCATCAACCGGGGAAAGGAAATGGGGTTTTTGGGGAGAGGACGACATGGGAAAGGAAAGTATGGCCTGAAGCAGTGGATACTGTAGTCACGGAATGGAAAATTGGTAGTGACTGCAGTAGCTCGGGGGCCGAGGTCGCGTACTCGTAGCACCTATTCTAGGGCAGATTAGGAGTATCCCTGTTCTAAAGTAGGGCGGGTATAAAGTAGTTCAAAATAAATTCTGTAATATCATACCGTAAACATTGAGTCTAGTGGAGTGTTCGATGGTGCCTCTCGCGTTGTGTGCCCTGCAGCTGTACCGGCCGCCGTCCTCAGGTCGGACTGACGTCAAGTTCAGGTAGCTCACCACGTCACCGCTCGGATTCATGAACTGTGTTATACTCCTGTGTTTAACAACATTAAATTAGTATCAGACGCTAACAATAGCATTATAAAGAAGATATATAGTTTTTTTGTACAGTTCCGTTAATACCTACCTCTCATCGATTATGACACCAATACTCGTCGATGCGAACTAATTATTAGTCGGCCTCTTAAAATCCGGATAGATCTCAAACCGAGAATCACTTGCGTATATACATAATTATCTATTGATTCATATAACTTCTGTTTCCTTTAAATGTTTTGATGCGGAAACAAGTTCGATATTTGTTTATATAGACTCAGCCTATCGCCGTCCACTGCTGAACGAAGGCCTCCCCAAGTAGGTGCGAACCATCCCGGTCTGGAGCAGCCCTCATCCATCCGCTACCGCGCTTAGGTATTTGTTTAAGTGATACAAAAATGCATATATACCTTTGCTGTGTATTGTGCTCCTCAATCAGCTGTCCATCCAATAGCCAGGTGAATCTAGGTGGTGGTGAGCCTGACGCTGCACAGTGCAGTGCCAGCGCTGGTCCCGGATGCAAGGCTTGCTCGATGAATGTATAGTGTAGTTCTGGCGCTGTATCTGAAAAACACAAGGTAGTTAGAAAACAACATACATACATACATAAACTCACGCCTGTATTCCCCGAAGGGGTGGGCAGAGGTGCATTTCTGCACCCACATTTCGCCAGGTGTGTATCAGTCCCACGTAATAGGGGGCGAGCCCATTGCCGCTTTTCGGGAACATTTCCAGACTCCGTGCTGTTACTGAGAATTTCCAAATGGAAAAACCCAATAACACTTTGCCCGACCCGGGAATCGAACCCAGGACCTCTAGATCGCACGGCACATACTTGTACCGCGAAACCACGAGGCATGGATGTTGTTAGAAAACAACATTAAATAATATTAACTTGGAACTAATAAGGTTAACTATAGAAATGATGCTACCCGATCATCAGCCCATATACATATGTCCCACTGCTGGGCGCGGGCCTCCTCTACAACTGAGATGGTTAGAGGGCCCACCACGCTGGCCTAGCGTGGGTTGGCGGACTACACACCTAAAAAATTCTTAATTTCTCAGGTGTGCAGGTTTCCTTACGGTGTTTTCCGTCACCGTTAAAGTACATGATAATTCATTGTGAATACACACATGCTCGTAACTTCGAAAAGTCAGAGGTGTGTGCCTGGGGTGTGAACCCGCGACCGCCAAGATTCTCGGTCGCGCGCCTAAGCCTCGAGGCCATCACTACTTAATCCTACCTATTGATCGAATCGATCCTATCCTACTGATGCTTATTGGTGTGAACAATTGAGTCTAAATAGAATAATCTAAATCGAAGTGATCAAAGCAATAATTCCTCAATATTCAACACAGTTACGGCAATTTTTTTTGTTACCGTACATCATTCATCCGCGTTTCAACCGCTGTAGTAAAATACTACGTAGTAAGGGATGAACCTCCTATCGTTCTATATTAGGGACATTTACATGATCCGTGCTGCTACCGAGTATTTCCTGATAGAAAAAAACAAGTAATAATTTGCATACATACATAAATACATACATAAACTCACGCCTGTGTTCCCCGAAGGGGTAGGCAGAGGTGCATTTCTGCACCCACATTTCGCCAAGTATGTATCAGTCAAACGTAATAGGAGGCGAGCCTATTGCCGTTTTTCGCCCACATTTCCAGACTCCGTGCTGTTACCGAGAATTTCCTAATGGAATATCCCAATAACACTTTGCCCGACCCGGAATCGAACCCAGGACCTCTAGATCGCACGGCACATACTTGTACCGCGAGACAACGAGGCAGTAATAATTTGCTTGTTTTAAAATCGATTCTAAATCAATAACCTAAGATGCAGAATACTAAAATTCTACTGATTGTGAATACCATCTGCAGTATCCAGTTATTATCCAAATAAATCTAACTCGCCGCGTCACGCATGGCTGACTCCAAGCCGTGTTTATTGTCGTCGGTCGCCGGAACGATGATTGGTGATTGTTTTGACGTCATACACACGTCATAACATTAGAGAGGAAAAGAGGCAATGACGATAGAATTCGTTGGCAAATACTCTGAAGAATTGATCAAATTTAACTCTTACCTCCCTTCAATAAAACTAACATTTAAAAGACAAAGACGCTTTAGTATGTCCAATACTTTTATGTTAAACGTACGAAAAGCATAATGTACATATTTTACCATTACTACTCGCAGGAGAGGCTAGGTATGCTATTTTTTTAAACTAATATAATAGTAATAATTTTTTTTTTCTTTTTTGAGGCCTAAAACCTCTCAATTGTAGAGGAGGCCCGTGCTTAGCAGTGGGATGTATATGGGCTGATTAAGATAATAAAAAAATGTTATCATATTTATCTTTAGCGTTTTGATGAAATTGTTGTAATAAAACAATGATACCTGGAGGCTATTTTTTAATATAACATTACGCCTCGGCGATGTCGAGCCGGGCCGTACAATAATAAGTTCATATTTACATTTAAAATTGTATAATATAAATTTAAAATTGTACGTCACATATATTATTTAATATATAAGTAGATATTATTATTACCCGCTCTGTTTTTCTTATACTTTCCAGTCCATCCTACGGTTGTCTGGAAGAAATCGCATTCAGCGATAAGACCGCCATTTGTTCCACTCTTTTTCTTACCTATTTTATTCTTAATTCATGTTTCTGTATGTGTTGTGGTGTACAATAAAGTGTGATAAATAAATAAAATAAAATAAATAAAATTCATAATAAATGATCAATTTAAACTGGTATTCATAACAAGTTTGTATCCGTGAGGCATCGACAAATATCCGCCGTCCCCGCCGGAGTCTGTTTGTGACGGATATCATTCACCATTCCGTTGTTCCCATGTTTGTTGTTTTAATTGGGCCAATGCATGTATTCTGCAGTAATTTATATCTCGCCGGAACCAGCTTCCAACACATATAACGATATTTACACACGTCCTGTGTATTCTATGGTACGTTTTTTATTTCCATTTTGCGATTTATGCTTTATTTATTTTACGCAAACACACTATAAAACGACTGCCTCGTGGTCTCGCGGTACAAGTATGTGCCGTGCGATCTAGAGGCCCTGGTTTCGATTCCCGGGTCGGGCAAAGTGTTAACGGGGTTTTCCATTAGGAAATTCTCAGTAACAGCACGGAGTCTGGAAATGTGCCCGAAAAACGGCAATAGGCTCGCCCCCTATCACGTGGGACTGATACATACGTGGCGAAATGTGGGTGCAGTAATGCACCTCTGCTTACCCCTTCGGGGAATACAGGGGTGACTTTATGTATGTATGTATGTACTATAAAACGGAAAAATATGGGTACTATCTCAAATACAGGCTATATCAATAAGAATGATCTCAATCCATATTGGACTTACAACCCTTGTACAGTGATTGCGATTGGGACCGACATGAATGTTCCTCAAACAGTATAAGTGGTATATGAGATCAATGTGCTTTAAAATAAAGTCGTGATGGCCTCGAGGCTTAGGCACGCGGCCGAGAATCTCGACGGTCGCGGGTTCAAACCTCAGGCACACACCTCTGACTTTTTGAAGTTATGTGTGAATTCACAAAGAATCATCACGAACTTTATCGGTGAAGGAAAACATCGTGATAAAACCTGCACACCTAAAAGTTCTTAGGAATTTCTTAGATGTGTTGTCCGCCAACCCGCACTAGGCCAGTGTGGTGGACTAAGGTTTAAACCCTCTCAGTTCTAGGGGAGGCTCGTGCCCAGCTGTGGGACGTAATATGGGCTGATGATGATGCTTTAAAAATCATACGAATACAAAGAATAACTTTTAAATGCAAGTGCCCAAAAACGGTCATAACTAAGAATGATGAATATACCATATCCATTACAGTGATAAACTAATGAATCACTTGAAACATCTGTAACACTGCGGCAATGTATGACAAAGTAATGAAATTAGACGCAAACGCGATTATGTGAAATGAATACAATGGCGTTGGAATTATGATGTGGTCTGAATTGCGAGCGTTTGTGCCGCGGCGCCAACTTTATTACGGCCGCGCCGGACGCACCACTGACAGACGATCTGTTAGCCGCTGCCTCCAGCCGAGAAGGGTGGCGGGTCTCAATAATATAAAAATATGACCGAGAAAAATATAAAAATACGACCAATAATAACAGATCCACAGACTAAGGCCGGGTCACCATTCAGACGCCCGATGTAAAGTGAAATATGACCCAAGTCTCTAATTGTGTCGATTAGAGTGTCAAATGTTCAAATACTAATCCCATTATCCTTTACTAGTTGAAGCAATTACGCTAACTTGGTACCAGACATTTTTATTATAGCAGATTTACGTGTGGCAATCGCTAAAATCGTTTCGTGAATACGTATTAGAAAATGTTCTTCTAGGTGTGATGTCTGAAAACTAAAAAAATATCTAGCTATATTCAGAAAAAGACTATTGAAGTACATTTGGCGAAAAGACCGAAGATCCCTGAAATACCTACTCTTTCTTTTCATCCTCATAGCACAGAAAAGGCAACTTAATCTATATATCTATACAAATAAATAAAATTGGAGTGTCTGTTTGTAATATTGAAATGACCGCTTTTCAATAAATGCAGATGGATGTATACATGGTACATATACCCTAAATAACGTTTTTTACAATTTTTGTCTGTCTGTCTCTTTGTTCCGGGTAATCTCTAAAACGGGTGGACCAATTTTAACGGGACTTTCACTGGCAGATAGCTGATGTAATAAGGAGTAACTTTTAATTTATAAATTTTCTTATTAAAAATAAATTTTCCGCGCCGACGAAGTCGCGGGCACAGCTAGTATTAACTAAAGAAAAAAACATTCGATTTATGAAATGAACTTTTCAGGCCATCGAAACATCCAAGGCGACATGCAACCCGATTTTTTTAAATTAAAAAAAATCTCACGTTCAAAAAAAGAAAACATCACTGGCATTAACAAAAAAAAGCAACGTAATTTCATGTAAAGCCGAGTTCTCGTGGCTTGCGCCGCGTGTTGGCACAACGCCCATGCACATCGCTGCTACTGCGCGTCTTCCTGCACCAATTTATGCACGATGGCCGGCGCTGATAGTTGAATAATTGTATAATTGCCGCGGATATTCACAACAATTAGCGAGCTCAACTACTTGCTAACGGTATCGTTTTATTGTATGGTAGTTGGAGGACATATTGTCAATTAGACATGGGCATATCATTGACAATCCATAACTTTCTAATTTTTTTTACATGTATATATAGCCTCACGCCTGCAGAGGTGCTTTCCTGCACCCACATTTCGCCAGGTATGTATCAGTCCCACGTAATAGGCTGCGAGCCTATTGCAGTTTTTCGGGCACAATTCCAGACTTCGTGCTGCTACTGTGAATTTCCTAATGAAAAAAAAAACCAATAACACCTTGCCTGACCCGGGAATCGAACCGAGGACATGTCGATCGCATCGCACATACTTGTGCCACGAGGCAGGAGATTTATACATCTGTAGATATAATAACTCCGGAAATATATGCAATACCGTTGATCATTTACTTTATCTATATACGTACTTCCAGCAGATGCCTTTTCTATCAATACCCTTTATACATCTAACCAATAAACCTGGCCAAAGTATTTCTGCGTGCCTCATATTATCCTTCAACCCACAGAAGTCTTTCGATCACATTTTTCGGATCAGCAAATGTGACGCCACACAAAGTTATGAGTAGTAGTATCTTGAAATGTTTATAACATCAAGAACTTGGCTTGACGGAAAAATGTCTACCATCTTATAGAAACCCAAATAAAGTATCTATTTTATAACCTTGTTTTGTTCTATTCCTGAGGTTCAAACTTTTCATGCCCCTAAAATTCTCGTTTCTTCGATCGACACTGCATGTGAAGCCTAGATTTTATTTTTTGTAGTTTCAATTATTAGCCTAGACACTTTTAGGAATATAATAATAGAGCACAAATAGCACAAACTTTTTTCACACTTTTGTTATGTAATTGTTATTTGTTAAATTTTATTATTATTGATGATTGTATTTTTCTTGACTATACTATCTAACTTATATTTTTGTAGAATGCTATGCACGCCTTATGTGTCATGTATATTAGACGTAGTACCTTAGACCATGTTACTAAGCTACAAAATGTTTTAATTTACATACGCGATGACATCATCATCTGCCTATATACGTCCCACTGCTGGGCATGGGCCTCCTCTACATCTGAGAGGGTTTAGGCCATAGTCCACCACGCTAGTCTAGTGCGTTTCGAGGGACTACACACCTAAGAAAATTCCAAAAACTTTTAGGTGTGCAGGTTTCCTCACGATGTTTTCCTTCATCGTTAAAGCACATGATAATTCATTGTGTATAAAAAAATATATAAAATTAATAAATATGAGATATAATAAATATGAGTAATACTCCGTGGCACGATACGAGTATTTGTTTCAAAGTCATGTTATTACTTTACAGCCAAAAAAGCCCTGTTGAGAGTAGGTATATAAATACATTTTGTTTCATGAATATCAGTTGGCAATTTAATTATCTTCTCTATTCAAGTAGGAACATTTAAGACCTGAGTCCACTTTACTGGAACAGGATCATGGTATCGCATTCTATAGACTGAGATTCGAGCTCACTTAATTTCAACATATCGCAGAGCAATTAGCTTAACACAACATAATTAGGTAATTGCATAATATTAGCTTATAATGGACGTGCTTCATTTGATACAAAGACGAAGGGATATAATGAAGATAGATGTAATTTATGATGTTATTATCATAAATAAATAAAAAAATACACCCAACCATCACATACATAGTTCTGACCCCACATTAAGATACGAGTCCTACCTATTACCGAGTAAAACCTATTAATGACCAAAATCATGAACTAACATTCATACATACATATCCTCACGCTTGTATTCACCGAAAGGGTAAGCAGAGCTGTATTTCTGTACCCATATTTCGCCAAATATGTGTCAGTCCCACGAAATAGGCGGCGAACCTATTGCCGTTTTCCGGGTACAATTCTAGATTCATTGCTGCTACTGCGAAATTTCTAGTGTAAAAACCCAACAACACTTTGCCCGACCCTAGAATCGAACTCGAGACCTCTACATCGCTCGGCACATACCTACTTGCACAGTGAGACCAGCCTCTTGGTTTAAAAAAAAAACAAAAAAGGAAACTTAAGGGTAATAGTATATATGTAGATCCTAAATTATGTATTTCGGTGGATTTTTATTTCCTTTTTTTACACTTCCTTTGATTAACCACCAGGCAGTCTAACTAACATCCATACCAGCATTATGTTTTTTTTCCAAGTATTGCAGTAGCAATCCAAGCGTAACTAATAGCAAAGCCCAGAGTAAATAGCAGCTAATACACGGTATCCTAATATAATGACGGCATTAGCTCGCGCAGTGTTTGTGCTATAAATCCACTTGTATCGTCGGCCTCTGTCACCGGCGCAGCTGAGTTACGACCGTCTGTGGTCGCATGGTCGCATTTGTTCGAATCTATTGCAACTGTTGTCAATTGTTAAATGATACAGTTTTTCCGATCTTTGTTTATATTTATGGAAGGTGTCGATGGTGATTTATTTTATGCGTTTGCGATGTGATAAATGAATCCATGGACTGGCAGTGGTGTTGGGTATATTTTGTGTTATAAATAATAAAACCAGATACACGTATCATTTCGAAGTCGTGATGGCCTCGAGGTTTAGGCACGCGGTCGAGAATCTCGACGGTCGCGGGTTCAAACCCCAGGCACACACCTCTGACTTTTCGAAGTTATGTGTGTATTCACAATGAATTATCACGTACTTTAACGGTGAAGGAAAACATCGTGATGAAACCTGCACACCTAAAAGTTCTTAGGAATTTCTTAGGTGTGTAGTCCGCCAACCCGCACTAGGCCAGCGTGGTGGACTAAGGCCTGAACCCTCTCAGTTGTAGAGGAGGCCCGTGCCCAGCAGTGGGACGCATATGGGCTGAAGATGACACGTATCATCATCAGCCCATATACGTCCCACTGCTGGGGACGGGCCTCCTCTACCATTGAGAGGGTTCAGGCCTTAGTCAGGCAGGGATCGAAACTAAGGCCTCACGTTGTTCAGCCTAGTGTTCTACCTAGCATCTCAACGGAATAACTAAATACATAGAACTCGTAATGACAAGTTTCGCACCTCATATAGGGTGGTCTCTATCCAGGCTGATGCGAATATCGTACGACCAGCTAAGCAAATTAGTATGAGAATTTGTATCCGGGATTCATATTACGTATTGTGGTAGAATACGTATATCCTGTATTACGTAAAGTGTTGTCTGAATTGGCACTGGTCCCGGCACAGCTTGTTATTTTGTCGTGTGCAATTGTATCTGTATCTGATAGCGTTTGTTTGTTCAAGCTATTAACTGGTCCGTGTATTGTTCATGTGCTTATGAGTTATGACTATGGATTATAATGGCAATAACTGTTTTTAGGTTTTGATACGTAATTTGTCGTACCTATATTTTAATTCATTTCTGGACTTCGTGCTGCTACTGAGAATGTCCTAATAGAAAAGCCTGGAGATCGAACCGTGCACCTCTGTATCGCACTTTACACATTTGTGCCGTGAGACCATAAAATTCCATTTGGTTATGATTACTACGTAATTATATTGCGTTAGTACGTCATTACGTACATTTCTGCCTACCCCTCGAACGATGCTGACTCTAGTGTAAGTATTAACCTTATATTTGAAATACCACAATCTAACCCTACTTAATAAATTGCATATCACAAGAGTATCCTTTGAAACAAGGATGAGAACAGCTATCGGACGAAATTCATTGACTTACAAACAAGCGCATTTACCAGACCAATCTACGAGTAATTCCATAGTCCCTCTTGGGAGTGACAGAATTGTACTCTCCAGCAATAGAGGCGCAACTCAGCCGGGACTAGGCCGGTCTCCATAATTCCCGTCCGTTTGACGATGCTCTCGATTGCTCTGGATGTCCGGTTTTTGATAGATGGAGCAAGTCACGAGTGACAGCGATGTAAGATTTAGAATTATTTAAAACGTAAATTAGGCAAATCCATAAAGAAAACCATTTCAGAATATTTGAATCAATTGTTTTCACCTTGCCTGCGTGGAACACGGCATATTTATGCATAGTATTATTAGGATTTCGGTTATAAAATTTTCATTAGAATTTGGAAATGTACTCGAAAAGCAATAATAAGCTTTCTCACTATTATATATTACTTAAAATACATATTATACACATTCTCTGCCTACGTCTTAAAACATACAGGCGAGAGAGTGTATGTTCTGTTAAGTGTATATATTTATTATTATTGACGGAAGATTGCTGATCTAAAGTATGTAAATGATAGTTCTTTTAAAACCTTCGTCATGTTTAAATACTACCATGTTATTTATGATTTTCTTAGGGTTATAAATGTTTCTGTGGGGTACCATGTTAAGGCAATTTAAATAATAATTATTTTGAACGACAACATGGAACTCGTGGTCTTTGTTTACTTTTTAATTAATTACGATTTTATTTAGTTATTTTTGTTGATTGAATAACTTCCATAATAGTCAAAAGAAACTTCCAAAGATTGCCTTCTTTTATATTGAACTGAAACATAGATGGCAAAACGTTAGTGTAGAAATACACATCTGTTATCGTGGACGCTTGCATGATGTATAGATATACGTATTATTTTTACTATAATTATAATTAAATAGCCAATGGTAAATAATAGTCAAAGTGGAAGTTAAGTAATAACAAACGCCAATATATACTTTAAACTCAACAAAGCCATCAAAGCCACAACCAGCTGAGATAATAACTTCCAAGCTGTTCATATTTGTGTCATTAGCAGCGCAGTGAATTTACAACGCTATCACTTACAACTTGCGGCACGGCCCCTTTGTCACGGCATCGAGTGACGCATGGCCTGTCCGGTCATTACTGCAGCTGACGTTAATCAATAACATGCTGCCCCCCTCCACACGCCCCCTCCGACAACCCCCGCACCCCCTCACACATACAACAAAATCGCGAACGTGCACTCTGCGAAATTACACGATTCGTAATTACAGATCGAAGTGGCCACCGATTGGCCAATCAAACGCTCAAAGTACGAAATGGACCAATCAGGAAGCAATTTGCGAAATGAAAATTCTGAGTGCTTCGAGTTTTTAGATTGTATACTTTTTGGCGATTCGTTTTGGTTGGAATTAAAATTCAAAATTTTTCTCTCGTACCCGAAGAACAATTAGCGGTTTCGTACGAAACTTCTTTTCATTGACCAAATATTACGGGTGCCGAGGATTGAGTAGGTACTATTATTATCAGCCAATAAAAACAGTGTTAAGTATTTCCGAATTCTTTATAACATTAGTATTTATGGTGACATCGTCGATTCGAAATTCTGAAGACTGGAATTTCTATTGGGGCTCGGAAATAGCAACTTAAAAGTCTTAAGTATTTTTTTCAAAACATATTAGACAAAAATGTTTTACTAGGCACAAAAATATTATTATATACCAACAAATGTTTTTTTTATTCTCACATCCCCGCATTTCTATCCATTTAAGGACGAGCAACTGTAAATAAATCAGCCAAAACAATTTAAATTTACCTGTGTAAAAGTGTTCTAAATGCGCATTAGTGGACATTAAACCGGCCGTTAGTTAACGCGGTGACAGGTAATGTATTCTGCCGGGAACTGTCCGCGGTCGCCACAACGGCCTGAGAATGCGCCCGTCCTCCGGTATAGGATATTTGGATGATAAAATGGTAAATAATATGAATTTAAACGAGGGTGCAATTTTGTGGTAGTTAAGAAATCATACCATTAATTATGTTTAATTTTATATATCATATATGTTGGGAGTAAATTCTACTGTTTTACTATATTATAATACTCGTTCTTCTTGACACAACAAACACAACAAACTTGTTTAATGAACTGGCTGACGTCTTCAATATTGAATTTTTTAATACAACCGCTGTTAAAAGAATACTTTTAAGCACTGGTTCCAATCGGTTCTCTTATCTCTAATTCACTTATGACTGTTTATTTTCCTAATAACGTAAAATAAAAAAACATGAGAGCTCTTTAAAGCGTCATAAATACTGTTTATGATAGTCTAGTAAATAATATATGCACCGTATCCTTACCTCCTAGTCTCAGCTCAGCAGCAGCCTGCGCACTGTCCAGGTCTCGTTCAGCGAAGCACTGGTACATGCCTCTGTGCGCCCTCACCACTCCGTGCACCCTCAGCACTCGTTCCCCTCCTCCTACTGGAACTCCGTCGTGAAGCCACCTCACTCGTGCGTCTCCGCCTTCCACCGAGCAGTTGAACGTTACTGAACTGCCTGAGTTTGCGACCTGATAGACAAATGGAAGTTACTCTCATTTTTACATTGATAAGCGCTGTCTCGTTGGTCATGAATGAACGTCTTGGTTGGATCCTTTAGGCCGGAAGTTGTGATATTAGTTACTGGAAATTTTCTCGGTTGATAATGAAATCCATAATGGTGAAATGTCAACGTATAAATATATATTATAGATAGTTATCGGAGTTACAAGCGTAACAAAGTATGACGTAAAAACAATGAGAGACTTTTAACCGATATATTAAAAAAAATAGGAAAAGAAATTATGAATAGAACTGTTACAAAAAAATAAACTAATTATTCTAAACAACACAAAAAATAACACAAGTAAATTAGCTTAAAACACTTACAACCAAGAAAGTCCAAAGCAAGAATCACTAAGGTTGCATAATTAAAAATAGTAGGAATTCTACTTTAAAGTGAAGATTTAAAGACTATTTTTTTATCAGTAAGGTATTACTGTATATCCCAGTACCATCAGTAGATAAATATTGCAGCACAAATAGCTGTATCTTTTAAAATTTGGCACCGCTACAAAATTCGTAAATTTCCACAATATTTTAATCTCATAATGTGATGACCTAGTATTTTCATTTCTCGTGTAAGCAGGGTTTACTAAGGTAATTTACAATATATCGCCTCAATTTTAAATGTGTCGCATGCCTCCATTATTTAAATTATGATTATAATAGCTCTGAAAAACGCAATACTTTCATTATAAATAGATTTTTTTGCTTTTCCGGCACAACAAAGTGATAAAACAGTTCCTAATGGTAAGCATGATGCTGTACAAATAGAACACCAAGTGGCGATAGATTCCTATCACTCCAAATCTAGAAATCGTAACGGTCTTGCATAATATATTTGTCCATATCTAGAAAGCAATGTGACTAGATTCCAATGCCAATATTATACAAAAATACATTTTCCTAACAGTCTTTTTGTGTATCCATTCGAATCATCAAAACTCCTTAAACAGAATCTAAAGCTAAGCACAATATCCATTTATCGCGAGACGGAGATCGCGCAACTAATTAAAAATTTGAAAGACAATCAAATGAAGAGTTCTCAAGTGAAGTCGTTCGGTTTAATTAAATCTCACAATATTGTTTGTTAATTCCGCGATTTGGGCCAAGTGTTCCGTTTCCAGGCGGAAACTTTGCTAACATCGCTCTTATTAGTTTGGTTTGTTATTGTAAAATTCAAAGTTATTAATGAATTGCGAGTTCTAAATGTTTAGTATGAAAATAGAGGCCATTTTTGGTTGTAGCTGTATGTGTATAGTTTACAAGCCTATTTATTACTGATGTCCCTGTCATATGTGAAGGGTTTTATCAATTTATTTTCAAATTAACACCTTGACTGCTTGCGAACAACTGACTACTAAACATTTTTTTAGCTAAGCATCAACTACCTTCGTGAATGATTGACCGAATGAATCCTCACAATTGATTGAATGAATGGATATTGTAATGTAAAACCATTTAATACCGGCATTGATATTATAGCAAAATTTACATAAATAACTAAGCTAACATGTGTCTATTTTAACCGATAATCAAAATTTCCTCTGTTCTCATTGACCAGTTTGCGAAATACTTAAAAATAAATGTTATTTATAGGTTCAAATTCCCTACATGTCTCAGTCAAAACAACTGAATATCACTGCATAATATTCCTTGAAACTTTGCCAACTTCATTCGCTTAGCTCAAACATGGTGAACTATAGAAATTCCATCTTCATCCAAATAATTTGTGCGGGCCGGCATGATTGTGTCGACCAGCGGGTGACCATATCGTTTCTCGCTGGTCGGTATTAATTACTATTTACCTTTTTTGGACTCCACTGTGCTTACCATCAGGTACAGTGGAGTCACTTTGCCGTGCCAGAATAAAAAATTTAAAAAAAAAGTACTCATTTAGTTTCCCAACCAGCCATACTGAATATGTACAACTCCAATACTCACAGATAGCCAACTAGTCTACCAGCTAGCTTAAACCCAGTACCAAATATCATCGATCCTAAAATCACACGGTTGAGCTGCGGACATCAATTTCCTAAGGGTAAATTTTCAAATTACACTAAATGTCCCCTACCACCTGTCCGGAACGTAATCTCGTTTGACGCGGGGCGCGTGGCGTCCGTCACGCCTCGTGCAGCATTAAAGGCGATACTTTCTGGTGAATTATTCATGAGCTGTCCGCCCGTGTCCACTCGTGACCCACACTTGCTTATCGAATTCCGATTGTTGGGGGTAATTGTTTTAATTTATAAAAGTTGGGAACTGGATCATTGATTGAAGACATTGGCCTGTGTATAAATCTAACTTATGAAAATTCACAACATTGAAATTTAAATGAGATTCCCAAAAGGAGTTAATAATGATGTTTCGGTTGACCGCCTGACAGATTAACTACGTTTACACCTTTCCAGAAATTGTTTAATACCATACAGACAGTGTTTTTCAATAAAAAACTAATATAAAATCAAATGCGACGATGAAGCTTTATTATACAAGTTCTTTCAATAATTCAGAAATTTCGAACGAATTTTTTTCATCCGCTAACAGTAACACCACACCCCAATGTACACGTACGAGTCACATAGAAGTCAAGCGAGACGTCTTGTCTGCCTCGACCGTTCTTTGAATTTAAAGTTATGAAATTTGTTACAAAGTAGCTGCCGTCTCCGCTGCGAGTGGGGCCCCGTCTCACTTACAGTAATAACCAATATTTAGGGATATAAGTTTCGCTTCAATATTAATAGGCGTTTGTAGCACAGTTGGTGCAATGCTATTTTATAGCAATGGGTTGAGTGGATGGGAATTGGCAAGGTTAAGATGCTGAAGATTTTATGGCTGCGCAAATTTTGTAACATTATCTATTACTCTTTTTCATCTCTATCTATAGACTGCATTGCTCTTACTATCAGGTTAAGTACTGGAATAGTAATGATCTGCACCATGAGTCTGTATTGCGATAGTATAGATTGGCACGTTCGAACTTCGATCAAGTTACTGGGGTTCTCTAAATGGCGAATGTTATCGGGTTGTTACATCAGGGAATTATTATTATCAGGACAAACATTGGAAATATTCCTGGAAAATGCAATTTGCTAGCGCCTTGTTAACTGACTTCATTTGGCGAGAAGTCTGTATATAATTGCAACTTGACTTTGGCGTTACAGAGAATGTGTATGTAGTAAAAATAATGTGTTTTAACTCGTTCCCACTGTGCCAGCACCTATCTATTCTATATTCTATGTGCGAATCGTTCGGATCAATTTGATGATTGCAATGTGGAATAGCTGTAATACGTCTCTATATATGTTTAATATTTAAAAAGAATCTATTATAGGTTTAGAGATCTTATTTAAATAGGAAACTGATCAATAATCATTTAAAAGAATAAACAAATAAATATTAGGCTTGCTAGTATGGAGTAAGTACAGTAAAAATATTATGTCGCTCACACTGTGCCCGCACCCCACTAGTCTATATTCGACGTGCGAATCATTCGGATCACATCGGTCGCTATGTGTCCCGGCTGGCCGTGCGCCGCGCTGTGCCCTGAATACTTACTTAACAATTTCCACCGCGTTACATTGTTACAGTGACGCGGCTGTCAATAATTTTATGGCCGGTTTAATAAGATTTACCAATCTTTTTGGACGGTAGGTGATGGATTTTTAATAATTGCTGCTGCTATTTGCAATGTTGCAGTAAGTTTTATGTACGGCTTCTAGGATAAGGTGCATTGTCTTCCGAATAACTAACTCTTATTTTAATCCCAGGCACAAGCATCGCAGTAATAGATAGATAGATGCGATTTTTTTAAGTTTTTCTCCTTTCCATTTCTTGTCTTGGATAGTAAAAAGGAGAAAGCGACTAAAAAGAAATGTTAATGCGTCGCCGTTATGAAATATGAAACAATGCATGCTTGTGTTTTATTATATTTCATTTGCTTAGTTTAAACTGTTTTAAATTTTTGACGTAAATCTTAGTAAGTTAAGTTTCAAGTCCTAATTTAATATATTATTTCTTCATCCTGCAAGGTATGAGTTAGCGATACATAAATTATGTAGAATGAACCGCGATAAATAATACCACGTCTCATATGAACCTCCAAGCGAGGTCTCCCTAAGATTTGTGTCTTATATCGCGCTCAGAATTTCCACGTTCTGTGTGTAATCACGGTATTTCGTCCACCTACCTATGACGAAGTTAAAAAAGTCCATCATGAGATATTCCATAAAAGTAATTTATGAGTATAGGGAAAAGTATCATCATCATCATCATCATCAGCCCATATACGTCCCACTGTTGGGCACGGCCTCCTCTACAACTGAGAGGGCTTAGGCCTAGTCTACCACGCTGGCCTAGTGCGGGTTGGCAGACTACACACCTAAGAAAGTCCTAAGAACTTTTAGGTGTCTTTTTTTTAAGAATTTCTTTTGACTTTTCGGAGTTATGTGTGTATTCACAATGAAAAGTATGAGTAAAGGGAAAAATGCAGTTGATCAGATGCGAGCACGATTCCTGTACCAATATTGAAAGTGACCCACAAAAATACTTCTGGTTTGTTTGTGTCACCGGGAGAGTCCCAATTATCTTTACACAGCAGTTTTTGATATTAAGCACATTGAGTAGGTAATTTATCAATTTATTAAATAGAATACAATAGTAATTTTATATGGAAACGAAACAGTGACTGCACTAAATGCCTGTATTCCCCGAAGGAGTAGGCAGCGTTGCATTTCTGCACTCACATATCGCCAGGTATGTATCAATCCCACGTAATAGCGAGCCTATTACTACCTCGTGGTCTCGCGGTACAAGTATGTTCCGTACGATCTAGAGGGCCCGGGTTCGATTCCCGGTTCGGGTAAAGTATTATTGTTTTTTTCCATTAGGAAATTCTCAATAGCAACACGGAATCTGGAAATGCACTCGAAAAACGGCAATAAGCTCGCCCTCTATTACGTGGGACTGATACTGCACTAAATGATGGGAAGATGATAAATAAGATAATATATAAGTATGTACATATATGCAGATAATGCACCAGAGGAATGTCATTTAGTTCTTAAAAATTACACAACCATTTATATCAACCTGCACGGAACGGAATACACTTCGAGCTTCTCCGGAAAGTAAAAGAAATTCTTTCGTAGGTCATTACGGTTCGTTTTACTCTTTCGAAAATTCGTAGTTTTTGAGTGTATTTCTTTTTATGTAACCTCCTAGACAGCTATTATATCCTAATTTTTGTAAATACTATCGTACATGTTTTTCAAAGACACGTTGCCGTTCAACTGACTTGCAGACTGCGAAACGCTTGCGGCGTCCGACTAGGTTTAAAACGGAGGCAACTATCTCAAACATCCGCAAACACAGGCAGCGGTAAAGTTTTACTGCGGGCAAGAAAATACGACACAACATACCTATCTATCTGTGACAGTTAAAATTGAGAAAACTCACATTAAATGTTGGTATTTTAGTTGCAGTTACAATACCATCAGGTTTTTTTTATTACTAAAACTACATTTTTTTAAAGTGGTAAGATGTAATTTGATCAAAAGTATATTTTGAAGCATATTTGCAACCTATATTAAAACTATTCGCTTGTATGTAGTCTGTCGTATGGAGTCTGTAAAATATGTATACCAGTTTTTTTTTTCTTTTCTGAAAGCTATCAAATATCACCTTACTACAAAATTAGTCTATAAATGAGTCCCACAGCTGAGTACGGATCTCCTATTTAGCTGAGGGAGGTCATTAGCCAACCACATATCCAAATTGTTGCTTTATAAAGACCATCAAGATAATTATGTATTTCCTGATGAAAACTAAAAATAAAATATAAAAAAACCGTAAAATATTTTTATACAAATATAAAATGAACCACAGTTGAATTATAATGTAACAATAAAAGATTTTTCTTCTCTGTATTGACTTGTCATAAGTGCTATTTGATTGCCTACGTGACCAAATAAAGCAATTTAATTTCATCATAATCCTCACCTGCAGTTGAGGGTGTACGCTGACCACAAGTCTGGCTCTGACCCTCAGCCGCGCGTCCTTCCTCTGCTCTCCGTACTGGTTGTGTGCCCTGCACGTCCACACCCCGCCGTCCGAAATCTGCGCGCGGCGGATGATCAGCACCTGGTCGGAGACAGAGATCCGGATGCTGTTGGACACTGGACTCAGCCGCCCGTTCGAGTGCCGGAACCAGCTGAAATGGAAATTGAATTAAAATTTCCGTATAGTTCAAATCATCGGAATGTCGAAGCCTTTACTATTGGGCTACAAATGGTCATGAAAAGTTTGCTAAATTTACACAACCAGTGCATTTTATACGATGGAAATCGGATATTTTGTCATTCACAGTATAAAAATATGACAATTTTGAAATTACTTGAATAAAGACGGCAACATAAAATCATTGTAATCAACACTGTAATGAATCATCATTTTACTGATCATTCAAAACACCGATTAAATTTAAATAAATTTGCAGCGGTTCAGAATAGCTAAAGTAGATTTTTTCAAGCAATTTACTTAAATTAAGCTACTTAGTTTAACCGTCTTCAGGGTTCCGTTTACCTTTTCATCACATACAACAAACAAGCAAACAAATTTCGCAAATCGTAATGTTAGTTAGAATTCAACTCAACATCTAAGTTTCATTATTTTTAATATGTTAATTGTAAGGAATAATTTTATTAACGTTATCGAAATTTTGAATTTATGTGTTTTAAAGATGGTGTTTCTACGATTTGAAGTACCTGTAGGTTGGTGGCGGGCTGCCGAGCGCGCAGCAGACAAGTCGTATGTCTCCTCCTTGTGGAACCATTTCATCTTCAGATACGGTGAGCATCCGCGGCGCCATGCTGCCAGTCGCATCTGTTATAACACCGTGCTGTCATAGCGGCTTATACCAAACCGGTAACATGGCATGGTTACAAGGGAAATAATGATAGCTATTGCATTATGTATAAACCCAAAGATGGCAAATGCAGTAGACCTTTGACCATGAAGGCAAAAAATCGTGGCAACGTTGAGAAAACAAAATAAGTAACAAAAACGCGATAAAAGCCGTATGTATGCCTTGGTATTATTTCACATACATACACAAAAAAAAAATGATCACGCACTTTAACGGCGAAGGAAAATATCGTGATGAAACCTTCACACCTAAAAGTTCTTAAGAATTTCTTAGGTGTGTAGTCCGACAACCTGCACTAGGCCAGCGTGGTGGACTAAGGCCTAAACCGTCTCAATTGTAGAGGAGACCCGTGTCTAGAAGTGGGACGTATATAGGCTGATGATGACGGTGATGACATACATACATGCTAACGCCTTAATCCCACAGGGCTAGTCAGAGACTATTGAATGTCTCTAGCTACGATCCTAACACACCTATTTTGCTTCTTCAACATCCATATTATTATTTTAATATGTAATTTTATACTGGTAAACTTAAAAATCATTGTTTATCAGTGCTTATTTAGTATACTAACGTGCAACAGCGAGCATGGCGGGCGGGCTGCGTCGCTTGTCTCCGGTGAGCGCGTGCTGAGCCTCGCAGGAGTAGGAGCTGGCGTCGTCGGGTCGAGCGTCGCGCACCACCAGGATGTCGTTGCGACTACCCCCGATGATGTACCGACCTTCTGCTGGCAAAAAGGTTAGATTAAACCAGACATCACAATTTGATATACTCTTTTCTTTTGTAGTTTCTCATTGTCGGAATTATATTTGGTACTTATGTTCATAAGCTGTGATTTTCAAATGAAAGACTAGAAACAGATAGTAAATACTTTGGTGTTAAAACTTAATTTTAAACTTGATTTCCAAATATAAAGCTCCTGCTGAAATACAATAACTCTTATCATTATTTAAAATAAAATGTCCTGCCACTGCTTTAACTAAACGTTATTTAAAGTGTGTAACTAATATTATACGACCAACAAAATATTTAACAACTGTGACCAAATCGAAACAAAGGATAGAATAGAGGATTAATATAAAGTGAGCCTTTATATCAAGTACGTTTGAAATTTCAATTAGGTATAGGTAGTTTAATTAATGAATTTTATTCTATTATTTTGACGATTCATTAGAATTTAATTTACTAGAATTGGGTGCTCTATTTGAATCACAAGTACCTATCTCATTACAAAAGGCATGGAAGTGCGAAGATCGTTACAATGTACTGGGATAAATGAGAGGCGCGATGGAGAGCTCGGGGGTGGCGGGACGAGGCGGGGTGGTCAGTAAAACGACTCATGACTTTGAAATTAGGAGACAAGTCCTATCGAGTGCACTTACGCATTTATAGAGCGGGCCGACACCGCTTGAGCGGAGTTTTTGTGTGGTACCCTCGCCTCCACAAGTGCTATGCCAAAATACTTATATAACATCAATTGTGGACAGTTTAGTAATGTAAATTTTGAGTTTAGTAGACAAAACCAAAAAGATTAGAAGCTAGGAGTTTTATTGTTTAGTGTTCCATATTTCGTCAAAAACAGCTCATCTAAAATGAGTCATAAAGTCTTCAATAAAATGTAAGCTGCAAATGAAATTCCATACAAATGTCATGGTAAATTATAAAAGAGGTTAATTCGTGCTTGTGAAAAGATGCTTTATTTAACTTACAACGACAGAAAGCACTGATATTTTCAGCTGTTTTCTCTAAGTTTCGACGTTGCGTCACATGTGTATTTTATCTATGACTGAAGTATAAAAAATAACAACTATGGATAACAGTTTCTCATTTTTAATACAAGTAGTATCACGCACTAAATTTCTACACATCGCACCTACAACAAACCAAAACCATTGCGAAAGTTTCACGTTATAGGGCAGACAAAAGCCACCAGCGTCCAACGTAGATATCTCTTCATTTAACTCGCGAACTTCGCTTTAAATAACTAAATTAAACTTACATTTTCTCCAACAGAACGTCATTTCTAAAGTGAAACTTGGGAACTGGCGGCCACGACTGTCTACGAGTCGGAAGCGCTTGACGTAACCGTTTACCATCAGATAACTTTCAGCCGGAGTTTTTCAATGAATTCTAAATGCGAGCCGGGAGACGTGTGCTTGTACCGCGGCCCCTACACTATGGATTGTCACCGCCTGATGCCGAGATACCATTGTGATGCTGCTCCGCTTATCATCGAAAATCGTATGGGGTTCAGAGGACTTGGAGCGTACTTGGCTCTAAACTTAAGAGGTTAAAAGGGATTTAAATATTACAGTTTATGTATCATATGTGAAGTGTTTTTGGTAAAAAAAAATTAGATTCACAATAACTTTTATGTTCGATATTTAAATTTTGTGTCTTTATTTGAATAGTTTAACGAAAACTTGTAAATCATTTTTTTTGTGTTACCGATTTGAAAAAAAACTTAGGCGTTATATATTTTTGTTTTACATTATGTATTTCGTCGGTTTGTCATAAGCATTTGAAACATTTTTTTACGAATACAGATTAGAAAAAAAAATTAAGCGTTAAAATATGTAGGTCATAATTTATGAATTTTGTCCGCTTTTTACTTTCACGGCAAATATTAACATTTACCTTCATTTACCTTTCAAATAAACAAAGCATTTTACGATCGAATAGGAACTGAATAAAGCCTGTATTGCGATCTAATTTCACTACATCGTTTGCGCAGCCTTCAAAGTTTACAATGTGCGCTTGTTTTAACTCGAAGCCCGAGTTTATTCTGTTGCATAACGTCTTGTAAGTCTTGTCTTGAAAGTCTACACGTAATTGTTCCTAGAACTGTGGCTAATTTACGTTGAATGCAGCGTCAGATTCTTTACTCGCGTTTGAGGAAACTTTTTAATTGTCTTCGTTCATTTGAGACATTGCGAAATTATTTTTTTAATTTCTTCTTGTCTAGCTGCTTATTTATATTTAAATTATCAAGTAAGCCACATCAAAGAGTTTACATTTAAAATTAAGTATTAGTGTGAAAGATTTTAATTGGAGTACTCACTCCAATAATATAGATGTCTCCACTTCTTCGTTTCTCCTATGGCACTAGTATGTTCGGTGCGATCGAAAGTTCCTAGGTTTTTTAATTATTAAATTTATTACTAATTTATTTCTTCTTAGTTCCTATACATGAGTCATCATCATCAGCCCAAATACGGCTCACTGCTGGGCGCGGGCCTCCTCTACAACTGAGAGGGTTTAGGCCTCAATCCACCACGCTGCTGGTCTAGTTCGGGTTGGCGGACTACACACCTAAGAAATTCAGTGCAGGTTTTATCACGATGTTTTCCTTCACCGTTAAAACAAGTGACAATTCATTGTGAATACACACATAACTTCGAAAAGTCAGAGGTGTGTGCCTGGGGTTTGAACCTGCGACCGCCGAAATTCTCGACGGCGCGCCTAAACCTCGAGGCCATCATTGCTTATACATGAGTACACATAATTAATGTTTTGACATCAATGGTTATGAAATAGTAGCATATGAGATTATTCGATTATGCTTGCTGCTGCGGCAACACCTTCTTTACCGACAGCTGTATTGTCACTTTGCATTACCAGTACAAAAAATGGAAAAGGTTAATGTATAGAATATATTAAAATTGTGAAAGAAAATATCATAAGAAAACCTGGACGTCTAAAATTCTTCTTTCTAAATTTCTTAGGAATGCATAGACTGCCGACCTAGGCCAGCGTGGTGTACCTACTAACGCTTTACTCATTTCAGTTGTAAATGATTTCCGTGCCTAGAAGGGGGTCGTATATAGTTTCATATACTTACATATCAGCATATTTAACAGCCCCGTGGCGCAGTTGGTTCGACACCAGCTTGAAAAACGAGAAGCCGCGGGTTCGATCCCCGCACCGAGACAAATGTCTGTGTGATCCACAAATATTTGTTTCGGGTCTGGGTGTTTTTGAGACCGAAAAGTCTCTCGTAGTTTCTGATACCCACGGCACAGGACTAGTATCCTAGTGTGGGGTCAGAACTATGTATGTGACTACTGGGTGTATTTTTATTTATCAAAGATTGTGAACTAACACTAATTCCATTGAAATACAGAATTACTGAAAAAATCTAAAAACGTTTTATTTGTCAAACAAAGAAGTGAAATCTCTTAACAAATGATTCATTACCGACGATTTAAAGTTTAAAAGCAACATTCAATAAAACGGGACTGGAAATAAATACAAATAGGTATATTGTTATACTTTGTAAGAACTTTGAGGGCACAAATTATATAGGTACCTACTTTCAAGGCGAAAATTTCTTCGTATCATAAAAATAATACTATCCGTAATATTAATTACATTTTTAATTATCAGTATTATGATGTACGAGTATATGTATCCGCGCGAAATTTTTCGGTTAAATAAACAATCGGACCTAAAATATATATTTGTGAAACACACATAACGTCCGAGAATCAAACTCGTGCTCTCAAATTTAGCAGGCTTTAAGCATCTGTAATACATCAGCCCTACTACACCCGAATCCAACACAATAATTTGCCCCATATACAATTCTTCCGAATTAAAAAATCACAATCCCTCGTTTCACATAATACAGACAGATACTAACAAATAATACATACATAACATCACACCTGTGTTCCCCGAAGAGGTAGGCACCTCGCATTCCTGCACCCACATATCGCCAGGTACGTATCCGACCCTCGTTAAAGAGGGTAAGCCTATTGCCGTTTTTCGGGCTCATTTCCAGACTCCATACTGCTACTGAGAATTTCCTAATGGAAAACCCCAATAACACTTTGCCCGTCCTGGAAATCGAACCCGGAACTTCTAGCTCCCACGGCACATACTTGAGCCGCGAGACCACGCCCAATATTAATTTCACATGAATTAAGCAAATTAATAATGAATAATAGCGTATATTTTCAATATTACGGTATAAAGTGCCTTCATCGCTCTGCCGGTGTATAGCCGTTTAATTTAACTTTAATATTTCTCTCAAAGAAAATTAATTTCCTAAAACGGGACTCGATGGAAGTAGTTTTAAACAACGGAAAAAACTTTATGAATAATTCTCGATTCGGGACGGATTTTTAATTTGCCGTACAAATTGGTTGTATAATTAATGTAGGGAGATTCGTTAGGCCCCTTTGTCTTCAATAAAACGTGTTTGTGATCATTTTAACGCTTGTTTTAATATATCTTATTATTATTTGGACTTAAGAATCATCAATGATTTCTGGAACAATCTACTGAAATAGTCATACCCTGAGACAATTTGTAAAGAAAAAAAACCTGTAAAATTAACCACTTTCTATCAACATCAGCATCTAATGTTCTACGGCTGGGTAACCACATGAAATTTCTTAAGTGTCTGATTCGGTAATCCGCACTTAGCCAGCGTGGTTGACTAATCACGAATCAATCTTGTACGAAGCGTGCTAGGAGATGCACACGTCATGGTCATAACTCCTTTATATAAAGGTTCACCATCATCATCAGCCCGTATGCGTCCCACTACTGGGCACGGGCCTCTTCTGACAACTGAGAGGGTTTAGGCCTTAGTCCACCACGCTGGCCTAGTGCGGGTTGGCGGACTACACACCTAAGAAATTCCTAAGAACTTTTAGGTGTACAGGTTTCATCACGATGTTTTCCTTCACCGTTAAAGTACGTGATTATTCATTGTGAATACTCACATAACTTTGAAAAATCAGAGGTGTGTGCTTAGGATTTGAACCCGCGACCGTCGTGATTTTCGACCGCGTGCCTAAACCTCGAGGCCATCACGACATATAAAGGTTGATATATAAATATATGTATATGGTAAGGCATGTATGTTTAATTATGAAAGCAATAACTCTCGCCCCAGTACATTAATCTCGCTACACATCCTGCTTTACGAGCCGCCGTAAACAACGCCATTCAAATACTCATTAAAACCAATTCTAAACGCTATAAATGAACGTTTATGTTAACTTTAAACTCGTGCACTTTTAGCGATATAACTTGTACATTTAGAGGAATAATAATAATTATTGCCTAATGGTCTCGCGGGTTAAGTATGTGCCGTGTAATCCAGAGGTGCCGGGTTCGATTCCTAGGCCGGGCAGTGTTATTGTGTTTTTAAATTAGGAAATTCTCAGTGCCCAATGTGCCCGTATAACGGCAGTAGGCTACTACGTGGGAATGATATATACCTGGCGAAATGTGGATGCAGAAACGCACATCTGTCTACCCTTTGGGGAATACAGACGTGAAATTATGTATGTATGTAATTATATATTGGGTTGCTATACTTGCTACTTTCGATTTGTAAATACATTAATGTTTAGTTTTTTTTTCAACTTTTTAAACCATTTCACCAGTTATAACGATACCCTCTAAGCCGTATTTGGATTAAAAAATATTTAACAAGTAATCTTAAATATTAGATGGCTCCATACACTAGTCTAGTCAACAAGTTCAAAAACGTGTTAAATAGAAATAAAGCTCCTAAAAATATGTGCCATACCTCATTCGATTCGGAATGACGTCTAGAAAAATGTTTTTTAAGGGCATATTAGCACATAAAAAATTGCAATAGTTATTAACAAAATAAGAAAAAAAAACAAGGTATTTAGTTTTTCGTTAATAACTTTTAAAATAATGATATTTAAGGAATTATGAAAAAAGATCCTGAAAGAGGAGGAAATTTCCAATAAAAAAGTCCTTACTCCCGGAACTCTATCTATATTGTTTATAACTTTTATTTAACGCTGGAAATAGCGCTCCGCGAGGGCGTTACGACATAGGCGCGTCGTCTAAAAAGCCGGTATATCACCTAAAATAATTTATTTCTAATATTAAATAACAATTTAAAAATTTGAATAAATTATGGTGTAATCTAGATACTTGAACGAAAATAACCACGGCGAAAAATATTTTTTTTGACAACTTTTCAAAAAGTTACACCATTGTTAATTAACTAATGTTTTTCCAATCTCTGTTTTTATAAATTACGGCATAAAAGTTTCAAAAATTAGTCTAAAAATATTTCGCTTCGTGGAGCTCTTCTTACTTAGGTACTTAATAAAGTTATGCAAAAAAGAAATATTAAAGTTTATTGTTTTGTTAATTATATTTTTTTTAAATAGACTAAAAATGAAATTTCTAAAAAATGTTATCAAAACATTTTTTTTTTGGTAATATCTTATTATTGCTGTTTTTGCATCTAATATAGGCATTAATTAACATTGGAAAAAAAAAATTATACGTCATTTATTAAGAAATTGTTTATAAACAAATAGACTATTTTGCGATTAAAAAAAATTTTTTTTTACTATCTTATTGCAAAGGTAAAATGATGATTTAAAAAAGAAAAAAAAATCTTAAATATTTCTTTTTATTGTTTATAATCGTTTTTTTTTATATTTCAATTGTTTAAATAATTAGTTAAGAAATTATTTTATTCTTAATAATCATCATTGACCCTTTTCAATGGAATAACAGAGAATTTTTTTTTTCTTTTTTAAATCATCATTTTACCTTTGCAATAAGATAGTAAATTTTTTTTTTTTTTAAATCGCAAAATAGTCTATTTGTTTATAAACAATTTCTTAATAAATGACGTAACATTTTTTTTTCCAATGTTAATTAATACCTATATTAGATGCAAAAACAGCAATAATAAGATATTACCAAAAAAAAAATGTTTTGATAACATTTTTTAGAAATTTCATTTTTAGTCTATTTAAAAAAAATATAATTAACAAAACAATAAACTTTAATATTTTTTTTTTGCATAACTTTATTAAGTACCTAAGTAAGAAGAGCTCCACGAAGCGAAATATTTTTAGACTAATTTTTGAAACTTTTATGCCGTAATTTATAAAAACAGAGATTGGAAAAACATTAGTTAATTAACAATGGTGTAACTTTTTGAAAAGTTGTCAAAAAAAATATTTTTCGCCGTGGTTATTTTCGTTCAAGTGTCTAGATTACACCATAATTTATTCAAATTTTTTAATTGTTATTTAATATTAGAAATAAATTATTTTAGGTGATATACCGGCTTTTTAGACGACGCGCCTATGTCGTAACGCCCTCGCGGAGCGCTATTTCCAGCGTTAAATAAAAGTTATAAATAATATAGATAGAGTTCCGGGAGTAAGGACTTTTTTATTGGAAATTTCCTCCTCTTTCAGGATCTTTTTTCATAATTCCTTAAATATCATTATTTTAAAAGTTATTAACGAAAAACTAAATACCTTGTTTTTTTTTTCTTATTTTGTTAATAACTATTGCAATTTTTTATGTGCTAATATGCCCTTAAAAAACATTTTTCTAGACGTCATTCCGAATCTAATGAGGTATGGCACATATTTTTAGGAGCTTTATTTCTATTTAACACGTTTTTGAACTTGTTGACTAGACTACACATGTAAATATGTACATCTCCATCCTTCCATCTTTCAACAAGTCTACTTATATATACATATGTCCCTAATGATCATAGCATGTCTTAGCATCATATACTTTAAATACAAGCAAATAAAAGACAGATACAACTGGCATTAAAGGGATTACATTCAGCTTTACCTTTGTACGGAGTCGATAATCGTCCCCAGATAATGGAGAAGTCTCTCTACGGCAGTAATAAAGCCCATAAAACTTGTTGTTACACTGGATAATGCTCTCATAGCCGTCCTGTCTTATAAATTGCGTAAATACACGTTTTTCTATGAGAGTAATAGAATATATTTTATTATATGGAACGGAAAGGAGAATAAATCCGGTGGAAATATGCTCCTCGAGGTATACAGGATTTATAAAACCATGATCGAAAACTAAGACTTACTAATACAGACAAAAAATAAAAAAAATACGTTTTCCTTACAACCACGAGTATTTTAAATGTATTTACTTGTTAGGAAACGCAAAAATAATAATTGACGGAATATTTTTTTTATGTAAAGGTATTTGTAATCACCGTGGCTATTGCCTGTCTTAGTCTTTATACACCATTTATAAGAGTACACCAAGACCGGGATGGTTGGCGCCTACTTGGGGAGGCCTTCGTTCAGCAGTGGACGGCGATAGGCTGAGAATGTATGGAGTCACCCTTGCAGTGACATGAGATTGTTGTCATTCAAAATATTTTTTAGTGACTAAGATATGGTATGCTGAAATGACTTACGAAAATAATCTATCGAGTTAATTTGAATAGAAGACTCGATTCGAGGGCGCACGCGGAGAATATGTGAAGATCATAATATACCTACGCGACGTTCCCCACAAACGCCAAGTTATGACGTCTTAGATGTATGAATATTGAAGAAGCAGAATAGGTGTGTCCGGGTCGTAGATCGTGGGATTCAGGCTCTGTCTATCCCTATGGAAATATAGGGGTAAGTTTATATGTGTGTACGAAGTATTAGCGTTATAAAAGGTGCGAGTAAAATGCACGAACATTTTTTTGACAGTGTTAATATAAGGAATTTCATTTGAAATATTAGTATTAGAGCTTATTCAACGTTTAATGGTAGAGTGTATGTATGTATTCGACTAATTGAATATGTCGGCTGATTTGTGGGTTATTATTAGTCTTGTATTGATTTTACGGACATGACATAAAGTCATGTTTACCCATCGGTAAAACTATATTACTAAATGATTTTAGTTTAACCAAAGTGTTACCATTTGTTCGAGTGTTGAGCCACACAACTTTATAAATTGAAAACCAATTAATCGCGCTACAAGTTTTGTTTATCTTTTATAACAAAGCCGAAGTTAACTATGCGCCAATAACTTTGTCTCGGTAATGGTTGGAGAATAGTTGTCTCGGCTAAGAGCGGGGAAGGGGTGCGGGGTGGTAAAGAAGGGGGGGTTGAACCTGTCGAAGTGACGGCGCGGTTGGCAGCTATTAAATCAAGCGCGGGATGGCGGTTAATCTGCATAAACGGCGAAACTGGCAACTCGCGACGTGTACCGGGTCGCGAGGAGCTAGAGAATGGTATGGACGTGTCATGCTGTAGTAGGTGCCGTTGGAAAATGGGATAGCATAATTGGTGTGGTAGGACTTCTGTTTTATTTCATGTTTGGGAAATGTGTTGAAGGTTCTCAATCAAGAAGTCGTCAATAGTGACGATAGCTTCGCCGTCTATTACGTGAAATGCGTCTTCTTCTGGGATACATGTTACAGTGTAAAGTTAACCTCAATGAAATTAAATAAACAATACAGGAAAAATCGTGCTGTTTTAGCAGAGCCTCAAGTTGCTAGGGATTACCATCTTTCGAAACGTGTCGCTCATGCCAGATTGCAGTATAGGACCTGAACTCTAACTATTTGGTTTAAATACACTTATTGAACCGTCTTCTATGACATGCTTACCTCTCAACCTTCTGTTTAAACATCATCTACCTCTGTCCACAGTTCTGTGTCTTTTTTTAATGAGAATCTTAAACATTTCCGACTATATATATATCCTTTTACTTATAGTATCATGTGTATTTATGTATTGGTTTAGAATTGTATGCATGTTTGTATATATGAATGTATTTAGTATATCTGTATGTTGTACACACTGACTACCCTCTCATCTATCCTTTCTTTATTTCCATCCTATGGTTGTCTCTAAAAAATCGCCTTGAGCGATAAGACCGCCAATGGTGTGTTTTAATTATACTATTTACCCGTCTAAGTTCTTGTTTTGTTAATTTTCTCCGTATGTACAATAAAGTGTTAATAAATAAACAAAAAATGATGCCTCCATATGTACATAATTCATCATAAAATTAACACATGTAACATTGCCAGCTCCACTGCCCTACTCTGTGTGAAATTACTCTTTCCGCATATTGAATTAAAACTCCTGTGTCACTTCCAGCGGCTGCATCGCTGAGCCGCAGTAATTCCGAGCAACTGCATCAAAGGCGGACATTAAAGTTGCATTAGCGCCGCTTAACTTTTATTGTAAGTTTAAAATTTTGAATCTTATTACGTCGCGCTGCAGACACGCTTTCTGTTTCGCGAATAGCAGTGAATCTGTCGCGATGAAATCGTCAAGTGTTTTGGCAAGTTTGAAAAGGTGTTTTTATGTGCCGGTAGCATGTTGATTGAATTTATTTTGCTGTTCAGAATCTTAACTGAGGAGGGATTGCTTCTTGGTGGGAGCTGGCATGTCCTATAGTTTATGTTGCATTTAGTTTTGTAAGATATTGATTTCGTATTGTGAAACTAAAGAGGTTGTTGTGTTGTTTCTTTTGATGCTAGGATTCAAGACACAAGACCTTAATTTTTTTATTTTATTTTAGCCTTAACTTGTTGCGTTATCATACAGGGTAACATCACCCTTGCCATGACAACACAATGTATCTTACTTTTAGTGCGACTGCCAAATCAAACTATTTTATTTAAAACATAAAATATTTTTTAATATTGATATGGTCACTATAAGATGTTGTCTGGTAAGCTAAGTGCATAATAACTTAAGAAAGAATGTCCCTTAAATGGGGACTGAATAAATTCATCGACTTGGTATCACATGGATCTTATAACTTTTTACGGTAGAAGAACTGAGTTGCGAGACTGTTTTTTTTACAAGTTTTGTTTTTGATGGCAATGAATTAAATAGGAACTCATAATTTATTAAAAAAATAAAGAAGGAGTTAGGTAATGAACAATTGTATGTAATGAATAAAAACATTCGGATGGCCGGCTACCTATTCATACGCTACACCGTAAAAACACATGCGCACTAAAACATATTTAAAACAAGATTTACAATACAATTGCATGCATCATTTACGAAACTAACTTTCCAAAGTCTTGTGAAGAGGCTGCTATCAATTCGATATCCGCTAGAGCAAGGTAAATTTAAGCTTAATCTACATAACACTTACGCCACCCATCTCAATCCAAATGGTTTATGACAAACAAACAGTAAACGCACCCGACCGTTATCTGCGGACGATTATTAATTCAGGGCTGCGGTACAAGTGTACTGTTGTCGGTAATCCTATAACAAAGACATGGATTTGGCAGAGCCCTAACTCGGGGCTTGTAAGATGTCGCTCCCGTGAATTTGTCTTGGGAGAATATTCATATTCTAGTGAGTATTCTACATTAAGTGACAGCGGTTTGTTACAAAACATTTGACTAATTTACAGTAGGATATCAGATGAATAAATAAATTCATGTGATATTAAAGATGTTATTTTATAAGAAAAGGAAATTAAGAAAGGATTAGTAGGCCTCCCGTAATTTCCCATGAGAGTTTAATGGCCTCGAGAAATAATCGAAGTTATTTATGTATTTAAAATGAACTTTTTTGTAATTATCACTAATGAAAGGTAGACAAATAGATTACAATAAAATATATCAACGTGGTGAAGTCAAACAATTGAAACCTTACAATAAATTTTGTTGAGCCATAAAACGATTAAAAGTTAGAGTTCGCGCGAATTATTACTGAGCTGGGACTACGAACTATTAAAATTCTAAATCTGTTTATGTTTAACAAAACATTTGATTTAAGATGGAAGTTTTAATCTACTGTCATTATTCTTGGGCAAATGTCATTGCCCTTGCTTTTTTTTTAAATATAAATACGCACTTACGCCTTTTTGACAAAGAGATAGGCAGAGATTATGTTCTACAAGCCACAATTCCGACATACAATTCTTGCCTTTGCCACATTCATACACCTTTTCTTAAATCTCTTACATTTCCGTCGGTTAAAGCAACTTTTCACATTTTCCTTACGGAGAAGATCGTTTATTTATGTTTTTGAAAGTATTACTAGTCGTATCGTATCGTTGTGATGGCCTCGAGGTTTAGGTGCGCGGTCTAGAATTTCGGCGGTCGCAGGTTCAAACCCCAGGCACATATCTCTGACTTTTCAAAGTTATGTGTGTATTCACAATGAATTATCACTTGCTTTAACGGTAAAGGAAAACATCGTGATAAAACCTGCACACCTAAAAGTTCTTAGGAAATTTTTAGGTGTGTAGTCCGCCAACCCGCACTAGGCCAGCATGGTGGACTAAGGCCTAAAAACTTTCAGTTGTAGAAGAGACCCGTACCCAGCAGTGGGACGTATTTGGGCTGATGATGAATAGTCGTATGGTTTTAATATTTGCCCTATTAAAGTCAGAAGACGTAATTAATGTATCTTTCATACAGACGTTAATTATGAATTCAAAGTTTTTATTTGCGAACTTGGACGTATGACCGTGCATTAGTTGTGCATCGTAAAAGCCTCAGCGCTGTTTCCAAATATACATTTCTCTTTATGGTGATATTTTAATTAAGATTATGTCATTTAAAAATAGTAAAACTCAAATGGAATGAATGCTCTAATCCCTTTTTCAAGTAAAAAATGGAAAATTACAAGAGGAGTAGGTAGGATAAGAATATAGGATAAGAATCTGTTTATAAATTTTCAAACCACAAAGCATGATAAATACATAATACATTTATGTGATCGAAAGACTTTGAATCTTACTGTGCAGTAAGTGTGATGGCCTCGAGGTTTAGGCGCGCGGTCGAGAATTTCGGTGGTAGCGGGCTCAAACCCCAGGCACACACCTCTGACTTTTCGAAGTTATGTGTGTATTCACAATCAATTATCACTTGCTTTAACGGTGAAGGAAAACATCGTGATAAAACCTGCACATCTAAAAGTTCTTAGGTGTGTAGTCCGCCAACCCGCACTAGGCCAGCGTGGTGGACTAAGGCCTAAACCCTCTCAGTTGTAGAGGAGGCCCGTGCCCAGCAGTGGGACGTATTTGGGCTGATGATTATGATGTGCAGTAAGCCCTTAATCCAGGTAAATCTAAATAGATCGTCTTGGGTAGCAAAAATCAAATAAAGAGCATCTTGTCTTCCGGTCCAATTATAAAAATTAAGGGCAAAGAAATTGAGAGGATAGATACAGCGCGCAACTTGGGACTAATTTTTGACCCTGATTTCCACTTTGAAGAACATGTCAGCAATGTTGTCAGAAATTGTTTTTATCGACTTAAAATATTATATCGCTTTAGACCTTATCTAAGTGTTTTATTGAGACAGTTGCTTGTGGACAGTTTGGTGCTGTCAAGATTTAACTACTGTGACGTTGTCTATGGCCCCTGTTTGCTGTCTCGAACGAAACATTTAATTCAGCGTGTTCAGAACGCTTGCGCACGATTCTGCTTTGATTCCCCGCCGTAACCATGTCACACCCTACTTTAATGATGCCAATATATTAAAAAACGTAGACAACTACATCTGGCTACCTTGTTGTTTGGTGTCATTACGACTAAAAGTCCAAGTTACCTCTATGAGAAACTGGTTTGGCGACAAGATCACATAAAATACTCTTATCGTTATTGTTCCAAGCAGTTATGTATACCCCGCCACACTACTGCAGCTTTCAGAGGCAGTTTTAAGTACGCCGCCACTCATTGCTGGAACAATATCCCACCGCCGCCGTGTCAATCTAAAAAAAGTAAATTAGGATTTAACGTGAATTCAAACAAATATTATTAAAGCTACAAAAGCAGTCGTAACTATTCATAATTGTGGCGACTATTTATTTATTTTTCATTGTTAACTCACTTTTTTTGAATTTAATTACATATGTAACAAATAAATTTAAGCGCTTGGTCCAACTCGCGGGCGGCTTCTGTCTTCTGTCGGCCATCTTAATTGCGGCCTCGTCTCAATGCGCGCTAGACAGAGACAGCAGATAGATAGTCTCCTCTAATAATGTAATATTTCTGTGTGTTTCTATCGCTTCACAGGCCTGAATTGGCGCTATGAAATTGATTTTTTGTTTTTTTTTATATAGTTTTTATGTTGTGTTGTGTAGCGTTTGCTATTATTAATTTAATTAGACTAGTGCAATATATAAGAATAGTATATTTTAATATAGTAATCCGTTTTGTCACTTGGTCCCTTTATTGAAAACCAGCGCTGCAATATTACCGTGTAAGCGGAATTGCAGCATACAGCTGAATGAAGGGATCATTGTTGGCTATGTAAATTGTATCTTCTAATTATTGTTTGGTTGTTTGTTTTTTGTGTCTGTTTTTCGCATAGCCAACAATAAAACTTTTTTTCGTTCTTTCTTTCTAAGTAAGGGGTTTTATTACAGTTTGTCGCAATAGAAAGCTTGAAGTGAAGTGTAAGTATAATTGTATTTTAAGTTCCACGTAATGAGAAGCAAGTCTGTTGCCGTTTTCGGGCACTAGACTCTTAAGACTCCAAGCTGATATTAGCAAACCAAATAACATTGCTCAACTCGGGACCTCTTCATCGCACGGCATGAACTTGTGACACAAGATCACGAGGCAGTTATACGTGCCACGGCTGGGCACGGGCCTCCTCTACAACTTAGAGGGATTAGGCCTTAGTTCACCACGCTGGCTTAGTGAGGGTTGGCAGACTACACACCTAAAAAAATTCTACGAAGTTTTCGGTGTGCAGGTTTGTGTCTTACACGTAGCTTCGAAAAGTCAGAGGTGTGCGCCTAGGCCTCGAATGCCTCCAACACCTTGTAATTATTATGTTATCATCAGCCCATACCTATACGTCTCATTGCTGTGCACGGGCCTCCTCTACAATTAAGAGGGTTTAGACCTTAATCCGCCACGCTGGCGGGTTAGCGGACTACACACCTAAGAATTTTTAGGTGTGCAGGTTTTATCACGATATTTTCCCTCGCCGTTAAAGTACGTGATAATTCTTTGTGAATACACACATAACTTCGAAAAAGATTTCGAGATTCCCGACCGCGTGCCTAAACCTCGAGGCCATCTCGATTGTGGGCTGGAGTAATATTATGGAAAGCGCGTTTTTACCGCTTATACCTCTTGGTCTGCCCTAACTCGCCGGTACGCCATGACAATCCAACAAGGGCGTTATTAATTAAGACGTTTGTGCGACGGATCGTATTATCCCTCATAATTGGGTTAGTGCTGATAAAATATACACTTCAGCGGTCCCACACGATGTCGAAATGAAGGTACGGGCGTAATCCTGCGGAGTAGTTCAATGTACTGGCCTTTACGTGACAGCTCTGTATATAGGGTTTAGTTATATTGTGTAGCATTTTGTTAGCGATTTCTCTCGCGATATTCTTACCTATTTAATTGTTCCAAATAATGCAGAGAATGACTAACGCACTGAGTCTACCACTAAAAAAATCCTACAGAATCTTACTAATATTATAAACGCGAAAGTTTGTATGTATGGATGTTTGGATGTCTGGATGTCTGGATGTCTGGATGTTTGTTGCTCTTTCACGCAAAAACTACCGAATGGATTTCAATGAAAGTTTACAATAATATAGCTTATACATCAGAATAACACATAGGCTATATATTTTTAAGATAGTGTGTGAATTGTCCAAAATATAACGATAATTGTCAAGTAAGTCGGGAAAAACTGCATCTGCGAGCTATTCTTGCGTACGCTGCAAAAACTGTAGAGTTTACACGTATATAATGTATAAGAGAAATGTTTATCTTAATAAGTCCTACAAAAAAGTCTGCGACAGCATATAACTATCTTTAAAATTACGAGGAATATGGTAAAAACAACAATTTAATTTTCTCATATGAACTGTTCTACCTAATTTCCTGTCAAACATTTTATGTTTATCCCGTCAATACGGTTAATGGTGCCCTCAAATTAAAGAACGTATTTAAATAAAGGTTTTGAATCGACAACATAATATATCCACAATATTCGAACAATTGCGTATTTTTCATTTTAAAAATGCAAAATAATCAGTAATGAAAAATGAGTGACATATTTTTTAGTTGTCAAAAATGTATGCGAGCGTTCAGAAATTTATTTTTAAACTCCTTGGTTGTATTAGGTTTAAAATTTACAAACGAATGAAGGCTCGGTAGTCATCACGCTTCGTAATCTAAATAATGATTTCACTGATCCCAACGGATATACCCTTTGATTTTAGCATATATTGTCAATGCGAAAGTAACACTACTGTGTTATACTTTCACGCCTAAAATATTTGAGTTATTTGGATTATTTTTGTTATGGATAAAAACGGAAACATAAAAAGGGACATAGGTTACTTTTTTTTTAATTCATTAAGTGTAATTTGGGCACTTGGGAGACGTTTAATAGATTTACTTATTATCTTTCTGCTCCCAACCCTGAAGTCTATGCGGACGGAGTCGCGGGCATATGTTATAAATAAGAAAATAACTATAATGTCTCTTACGCTTTCACGCCTTAATCATTTGACCGATGTGATCGATTCTTGGTATGGACATAAATGGGACTCTGTGCAATAAAATAGACTACAACTTATTTTCTTTCTGAACCCAACCCTGTAGTCTACGCGGACGGAGTCGCGGGCAAAAGCTATATGTAAATAAACAAAAGAAATCATGAATCTTACTATGACTAAATTTGTGAAAAATAATGATTTTAAAGGGTTTTTGTGTAGATTAGAAGTTACAGAACAGTTGAATAAGACTAGAAAGGAAATGTCAGCATGCCCAGGGTTCCAAAATTACGATTAGATCATTATCATATGTTTGACATACCTATATCATATGTTTTTAGTAATTCGGGTTGCTTGTAAGATCAACACTTTTATAAAGGTGCGACAAACAATAGAAAACCTTTATTTTTGTTTATGTATGTAATAAGTGACAGACAAGCGGCGACATTCGTCCCGATGTAAAATACAGTCTATTTCCTTTCTATTCTTGTTCAGCTGTTCTGTGGTAGAAGTCTCCTATATACTACTCGTAGTAGTCATTAAAATCGGTGCAAAGATTTACGTTTAGTGAGGTTGCAAACTATCAAAGTCACCCTTGTTTAATAAGATTATTCAGGTATGTGATACGTAATAGAATCACGCAAATCATTTGGACGAATTGTTATGAAAATTAGCATACATGTAAATAAGTTATATGTATAAATTTTTCATTTTCCCTGAGACAACAATGTAAGTCTCTGAGGGTGCGTGGTGTTGGATAAGAATGTTACTGCAAAATGTATGTCTTATAGAAACAAGTAGGTACAGAATATTCTATAAAATAACGCCCTAGTCCATATTCCAAACCGTTTTCACCATTAAAAACACAATTCCGACGGAATAGGCCCGACCACTCGACCGAAACGAAGGACGCAAAATAAGAGAGCTAACCGAATTTTTAACGTTTAATCGTCGGATTACGAACTCATAAAGAAACCGTCGTGTCGCCGACAGCCGCCGGCTGTGTGATGAAAAATACTTAATTTACGCCTTTAAGAAAGCAATAATCTACCGTTAAGCCCCGCCGGCAAAATTAATTTCGATTTTATAAGCTGGAGAGCAGCCAACTTTCCAGACGACAACCTATTGGGATTAGCGTTGTTTGACTTGAGTTTGGAAACTGGAGGGACAGCCAAACATGATATGTTATTCGCACTGTAAATAGGGGACCGTTTGGGCCAATGTTGGCTCAAAAATTGCTTTGAAGTTTGAAATTGGGTGAGTGACAGGATGTTGGGCGCGATATTATGTTATAAGTGATTATGTTTGTCTTTTGTATTTATAATTTGATTGGGTCTCAGTTCAAGTGTTTTACACGAAATCGTTAGGCAATGTAAGCTTAGTTGCTTAAACAATACATGGGTTATTAAAAAAAGAAAAAAGTAAAGAAATATGATTTTTTTTTAATTTATCCTTAACATTTTAAAATAACTAAAAAAATAAATGTCTTGGAAAAGGATTTTCTTAAGAAACTTTTGAAATCGGCTTGTGTCAATCTCTTTATAAGTCCAAAATCTTTATAAGATCATCAATCCTTGTGGTTGTTAGATAGTTGCTACACAAGAAATTGCTTGCCCTCAACTAATCAGTCCTTTCTACTAATGGATTCAATGCTTAAAACCCAAAGTTTAATGAAATTGAACTGACCTGCTTCAGCAGCGAGCGGTGCCAGTACAGTTCCGTCCTTGAACCACCTGGTGACGGTGACGTGGCTCCCCACTGTGACCGGCGCGGTGCACGTCATCAGGGCAGCTCCTCCAGCCATGCCGTGCGACGGCTGCACCCGCACCTCCCATGACACGTCCATCACTGGAAAACAGATAAAAATTATGGTATATTGATATGGTATGATTGGGAAAAGATAATTTGAGGAAATGTGGTTGTAGAAGTGCTGCTTTGACTTTGGGGATGTAAGCAGTGTCTGTTAATATATGTAAGTCTATAGGGATGGACAAACATCTTTGTTCAAGGTTTTCACTTGGATATAATAAATAAAATATGTGTTAATGAGGGGGTTTCTTGTGCCTCTTTTTCTCTAGAGCAATAACTCATTCAGAAGCAATAGATTTAACTGACGATTGATAAGATATAGTAAAATAATACATTCATCATCAACCCATATACGTCCCACTGCTGGGCACGGGCCTCCTCTACATTTGGGAGGGTTTAGGCCTTAGTCCACCTCCCTGGCCTAGTGCGGGTTGGCGGACTACACACCTAAGAAATTACTAAGAACTTTTAGGTGTGCAGGTTTCATCACGACGTTTTTCTTCGCCGTTAAAGTACGTGATAATTCATTGTGAATACACACATAACTTCAAAAAGTTAGAGGTGTGTGCCTGGGGTTTGAACCCGCGACCGTCGAGATTCTCGACCGCGTGCCTAAACCTCGAGGCCATCACGACTTAATAATACATTATTTATTGATATTTTGGCTCTAAGTTAAATAGAAAAGAAAAATATATTTCGATATAATTGTATATAATTTTGATAAATTGTAGCAATTCCGTACATTCACCACGAACAAACAAATATAAAAAACATTGTTTTCATGAATAACAAATCACCGTCCGCGGCTCATTTAAAAATACTGGCGTGTTCAAACGCTCCGTAAACATTGATTACAAAAGTTTTGAAGCATCAGCAATGGCAGTTTAAACAATACGAGTACAACCTAATCGTTTTGATTATTTGAAAAGGACTGATCCTCTCCACCTTGTAATAAAATATTGGGAAGCATTACATTATACAATGTTATCTATAATTTCGCAAGTATACATCAACTTGTGAAACATGGGGCATTAGGATCCATCTCCGCACCGTGACAAAACATTTATGTGATTTAAAAATATTTGTTTAGTCTCACAAATACTAAAGAATAGTACTGTAGGCCTACCTTTTAACAAACGATTCAATTGCAGAGCAGTTCAGTTTAGGTTCTTAAACTGAATCGTTTATTTTGGTACCATGACGTTCTTTAAACAAAGTCGCATTTGAATTGTTTCGCAGCCAGTGAATGAACGAAACTTAAAACTGAATCGCTTTGATTGAAAGAGACAACGCTATACATTTATCGTTTCTTTCATCTACCATAGTAGAGTGCGTTCTGAAACTTAACATTTTAAATTGTCGGTATTTACAATTACTATTTTAATCCTATTTTTATGTTTATTTTATTATTTTTATATACTTAATTTGTAAAAAAATATATTTAGTGACGTATAAAGGCCTTTATAATTAATTTGATTGTAGTGAAATAAATGATATCGGTACATAAGTAACTCTTTAAATAATTTGACATTAAAAATTGGTTCAAGTTTCGAACATGTGTTATTCAACATTCGCATCATCAAGAAAAAAAGGGCGGGAAAAGTTCGGATTGGAGGGCGCGTTTTTTGTTTTTCTCACATATAATTTTTATTTTTTTCTTGATTGTGATTTCTTGAGTGTTAATGGTGAACAGGGGATTAAGTGTTGCTTGTCGATGTTATGTGTGGTGTGTTTGATTTAGTTTTCCCTTTTTTCTTCCCTGTCGCGCTGTATTTGGTGAGTCTTGTCTTTTCTAGTGATTGTTGGCGAGAGGATGGAGGAGCCTCCTGATCCAGGTGGGATGGTCCCACCGATCCGGTAGGACGGGGAGGGAGGAGGCGAGGGGTGAATCGGATGCGCTATATGCAATATCGGTGAGTGGTGCTTGATTCTCTGTTCACTATTGTAATGAAGGAATTAAGGGTTGTATGTGGGAGAGACGGGGGGGCGCGCCTCCAGTTTGGGAATTCCCCGCCCTTTTTCTTTCATCATTAATCATCATCATCATTCATACTAATGAAATTAAATTACTGAAGACTTGGCAGCATGGTCTTCGACCTTAGCCGGCTCCTTGAGGAACAAAGAAAAAAAAATCGCATCATCAAGTCGAGGTTGATTTGGCGGTGGATTTGATTAGTTAATTTTACGTTTTTAATAAATTTGAATTAAAATAGTATTAAACAATGGGGTAATTGATATTTTGAACATTCATATTTAGCATTATCAATTTATATATTGAGTTCTTATAATTTTTACCCCATTTCGCTTACAAAAACATTTGTATCACCATTGGTATTTCAAGTGCTTTTTTTTTTCAATATAGTAAAGCTGTACGGTGTACAGTTACTTATGGCGAACTCGAACACTTATGGGAGTTTCTTTATAAGCACAAGGATATTGCCGTGGGTTATAATAAAAACATCACAAGCGAGGGAATTGGCGAAACCCAGAAGCAGGCGAAACTTCGAGTAAATAACATTTTTAAACTTTTGTTAAAATAAATAAGAGAAATTAAAGAAATTATGCGAGGAAGGTACTGAACATATTTTATTTACAACTATAAAATATGAAATACAAATAAGGTGGTACTATATAAAAATACATTAAATTATATAGTAAAAAAAATATTATTTATTATAGATGCTGCCACTCTTGGTTTGTAGTACAAGATTGTGCACCAAAAGGCAACAATAACACGCTTTGAGAAGCTCAATTGTTCTTTCTATTATGTTCCTTGTCCGAACATGAAGAGCTGTATAGTGGGTGTCTGTTGTACCTGGGACTGCAAAATTAACTGGAGTCATCATATATTTGCGTAATGGATACCCAGAATCTCCTGCAACAAAACAAGTATTATTTTTAAACCTTCATGGTAATTAACTTAATGCAACTTAAAAATAAACTGTTTTGGGTTACACCAATGAAGTGTATAAATACATTGCTTAATGTTCTAAGCAAATTATTTACACTTTATAATGTTTAAGGCAAGTAGCGCCTACATAGCTAGCATCTACACTGGTGATTTGCATGTCTGCATCACATATCTAGAAAAAACACGACACACTCATATGGATAGACAATTTTTTTTTATTACAATGATTGTTAAGTTATAGATGATCAATCTCACCAATTGGACAATTAATGAGTGATAATGTTTCCTACAATAGAAATGTTCTTCATGTTCAGTAGGCTTTATTATAGCTATTTGTGTACAGTCTATACACCCCAAAACACCTGGAAAGTTGAAATTCTTATAAAACTTGGTTTTTATAATAGATTGTAATAAGAATTTACCAAATTATTATTGTTTACATCAATAAAGGAAAAAATTTTTAAAGAAACTTGTACATTTAACAGCTTTTTGAATAAAAGGTATAGGTTTAGGTATTACAACACCAACCTGCAATAAGGCAGTGTGGTGGACAAGTCCTTACAACCCTCAATTTTAAGGTGTCTGATCAGCAGTGTAATGCACATGAAAAGGTATTAATATTTATATATAAAAAAGAAACCTAGCCCATGTATTATTTCTTTGAGCCAGGGTTTTAGGATAGCATACATATTTTCTTGTCATCTGTGGAGAAACAATGCAGGCGGTTCCTTCTGCTATTATATATGATACTGTCTACTGTGCCATTAGATGTCCTTTGATGTCCCCAATGGGTCTTTAATAGGACCCAGTTGCATAAAATTACAATGCAGTCAATATCTTTAACAAGAAAACACACATATTAATCTATTCTGTACATACAAAATACTTATGAGTTGTTGGAATTACATGTATGAAATAAAATCGAGCATGTAATGAAATGTCTTTCTTTTATTTAATACTAAAATGTTTTTTACCTCTTTATCCACAGAAAGATCGGTAGATTTTACCCGGCACCTTGAACAAGGGTCTTAACTCCTCAAACAAAACCAAATGTTTAGAAAGCCGATATTGGTAAATTCAGTACCTCCGATGACCGAAGTAAACAAATGGATCCGTCAGTCGAATTCCAACTGTTCCCTAACTTTGCACCTTTCTTTACGGCTTGACGTGCTGGCTTCATTGTCACATTCCATAAATTCGAAAAGAATCAAATATTCAGTCATCTAAAAACAATTTAGGAACGTCTTTTACAGCAGCTTCAGACACCTTTGTTATTATTAATGTATAAATGAATATTGTTACAATATGATCACAGAATCACAATTTTACAACAACAATTTAATTCAATTGATGACTTATTACCATAAAAAGTTAAAAAATTACACAGAACTTAAAAAAATAGGAACTTAAAATGGATCGCTAAATGTATTACTTTTTGACAGTTAAGCGATTCAGTTTAGGTCGTTTCAGAGGGTCATGGTACGAAAATGAACGAACAATAATACTTTACGAACCAAATTTCATTCAATTCTTAAACTGATTTTTTACAAAGCAGTTGAGCCTATACTGGATCGCTTTATAGATGTCATGGTACGAAATAACGATTCAGTTCAGTTTAGGTCGTAAATGAATCGCAATAAGAGTTGATGGTAGCCCTACTGATGTATACTGCAAATGTAAAATTAACAACATTATTGACAGTCTCTCTCCTCTCAGCAGTGGGAACTACGAGTATATGGGCTGATGATGATGATGATGGTTGCAAGTGCGTTATGAACTAGTAAGTTTACGTTGCAACTAGCACAGTCAGCATATTATTAATTACCTTGAGAAAACTCCGCATCTTCAAGTTTCCTAAAAATAATTTCTTAAGAATGTGAAGTCGCTCTTAAGAAACTCGCACTAACACGATGTATTGGACTTGAGCTTAACCCGTCTTAACCGTGCCGAAGCCTTATACAAATAGTGGAACGTGTATGGACTCACTTAAGTAGATACATAATAAGTAGCTGTACAACAATCAGGCAAATACTTACAATTTCAAATAGGACCTCTTTTACTGCCTCGTGGTCTCGCGGTACAAGTATGTGCCGTGCGATCTAGAGGTCCTGGGTTCGATTCCCGGGTCGGGCAAAGTGTTATTGGGTTTATCCATTAGAAAATTCTCGGTAACAGCACGGAGTCTGGAAATGTGCCCGAAAAACGGCAATAGGCTCGCCACCTATTACGTGGGACTGATACATACTTGGTGAAATGTGGGTGCAGAAATGCACCTCTGCCTACCCCTTCGGGGAATACAGGCGTGAGTTTATGTATGTATGACCTTTATTATACTAGTTCGACAAAGTGACGATACTGCACTTGATAGTAAACACGATACTATACAAATAGAACAACATTCATTTCTCGTCACTCGATATCCTCGGGCCAAGGATTCAGAAAGATAGGACACATCAAAATCAGCCCATATATGTACGTCCTACTGCTGGGCCACTTCTACAACTGAGAGAGGTAAGCTTTAGTCCACCACGCTGACCTAGTGCGGGTTGGCGGACTATACGCCTAAGAACTTCCTAAGAACATTTAGGTGTGCATGTTTCCTCGCGATGTTCCTTTACCGTTAAAGTACGTGATAATTCATTGTGAATACACACATCATTTCAAAAAGTCAAAGTCAAGTTTCAAAAAGTGTGTGCCTGGGGTATGAACCCGCGACCGCCGAGAGACCGCACGTCTAAACTCCGAGGCCATCACGTCTTAAACAGGACACGTAGGAAGAATATTTTTTGTCATACCAATTGACGCTGATATGAAATCATACAATGGAGTTTACGTGGGCATGTCCCAAACATTCATCATTACGTCACTCATTACCCCCTCCCGCGGATCCTCCTCCCTAACCTCACCCCCGATGACATGTCCGCGATGCCATTAATTAAAGTGGACATGTCCGGCCGATCCGGGGCAGTGGTCATCGTTCCGAGGTTATTGTCTCTATGGGATTAAACGGGTTTTGTACTAGCGAATTGCTAGAGTATTATGTTGCTTCGGAAAGACAAAACGTAATAGATTGGTATCATTTGTGGGGTGGTTTTTCATAATGTATATGACGTTTTGTTGTTTTGCTCGTGGAAATAGATGGGACTTTATTATATGTAAAGTTATTATAAATATAGGAATTTAATAGTATTAATTACAAATGAACTTTATAAACACTCATTATTCCTATGACCTGAGGCCAGTGAGTTGAGGCCCTGTCTTCGATACCCGGGTCGGACAAATTCCCCATCGTCGTCATCGTCATCATCAGCCCATATACGTCCCACTGCTGGGCAAGGGCCTCCTCTACCATTAAGAGGGTTTAGGCCTTAGTCCACCACATTGGCCTAGTGCGGGTTGGCGGACTACACACCTAAGAAATTCCTAAGAACTTTTAGGTGTGCAGGTTTCATCACGATGTTTTCCTTCACCGTTAAAGTACGTTATAATTCATTGTGAATACACACATTACTTCGAAAGGTCAGAGGTGTGTACCTGGGGTTTGAACCCGCGACCGTCGAAATTCACGACCGCGTGCCCAAACCTCGAGGCCATCACGACTTAAATTCCCCATAGCAGGGTGTAATCTAGAAAATGCCTGATAAACTGTAATCGGCTCACCCCCTCACAGGTGTTTTGGACAGCGTTATTAATCAATTAGGCCACAATTTTGAACATTTTTTTCTTTTCTGTAAATATTTTGTTAGAGTAATATCCCAAATTCATTGGTACTTCGCTCGTATTCCCTTGGCCGAAATCAAACGGATTAAGGAAATTACCCGGCAAATATCTCAATCTTCGATGGAAAATAATCAATCCCTCCCTATCTTGGCTCCAGAAAATCACAGCGAAAAATACGAAAAGTAATTTCAATATCAATTGTATACGAAGTAAAAATACGTCTTGTCTGTACGAACGTCGGGATGATATTCTCATTGTTTTAGTTTAGTTAAATATCTGATGGTTTAATAACTTTGGAGCGACCGTATCTTCCATCTATCCTCATCTTTCTAATATGCCAATTTCCAGTATGTTTTACACAAATTACTTAGAGTTTGTGGCGATAACCTGTTATCAGTATTTTTTATTATTAACGGCACGTCAAAATCACTGTCACTTGATGGTAAACGCAGTGCGGTCTTGATACCTACAGTGTGTACTAACGATAACGATTGTCCTTCAGCAATCCACACAAGTTATTGCGATTAATCATTGCCAGATATAAACAATGTTGAAAAAGGATTTTAAGCCCCTTGTGAGTAGCCTGATGACCTGATATCTAAAGCGAAGCTCTATTACGGGCAAGTATTTTTCCATACTGCGGTTCACAGCAAAATAATGTAACTTGATGAAAAATTAAAAATAAAGTTGTCGTGTACTTGGGATTCGAGCCTGCTACCACCGAGATTGTGCCTCCTTAGACTGTGCAACCAGTCCTAAAGGCCATGACCTAATTTTCTAAAAATCCTACATCCCATATCAAGCCAATAAATGGGCAAAGCCGCGGAATAAGCACCGTCTTCAATAAAGGCAAGATGGAAAATCCTATTAGAATTATTCTCCTTAATCGATTCCTTTTGCTTCATTCTAATCCGATGAAAATTCAATACTCCGTTCCCGAGTCGAAGGTGGGGGGTGGGGGGTAGGGGAGGGGAGAGGGCATTGTAAAAATGCAGATCGAAAAGTTAATTAAATTAACTAGTGGATACGCTCCAGGAGTCGCCTGCGTCATTACGTTCTGTTTTATTCAGCGATTTCAATCAAAAGTGAGAACGAGGGAAGTGCTTAGCGACGTTTTCGTGATTATTTGAATGATCAACTTTATTTTGTTCCTTTGTCAAGTAAGCGTACTTAATGTTGAGGTGCGTTGATAAATAAGTATTACATACTATGTTACTGTCACGGAGTTTTGTTACTAATATAATTAGTGGTTGGGTGGTTGACAGCTTGTAAATTGTCAACACACGAGTTTCGATAAATCATTTGTATACAGAAATTAAATTGAAATATAAAATGATCGACTTCTTTAACTGTTAATATCAATGGTTTTGAATTATTATATGTTATGTTTTAATTAATCATTTAGAACCATTCAGGGATCATATTTTTAGAGCGAATAATAAGACATCAAGGTCAAACCAATAATGACCAATACTATATCTTTTGGCACGCGTCAGGTGCCGGGCAATGTAATTGGAACTTAAGTTTCACTTTTTTATTCTGGCTCGACAAAGTGACAAGTGACCTCTTGGCAAGCACGTATCACTTACTATAGAATTTTACCATCTACGAGTACATTGTAAATTGAAAGAGTGAATGATTGTAGAATGACGAAAGAGATTTACTGGTGAAGGTAATTTAAAGAATCGTCAAAACCGACGTGAATAATGATGTTTGAGGAAGCGAAATAAGTGTGTTTTGACCGTTTGGCGTTATATAGTCTCTGCCTACCTTAATGGGAGACCGGCGTGAGTTATCCATATATCTTGTTAATGTTATAACACGAATTAAAATTCATTTTTTATACAAAATATTTACATACATACATACATACATAAACTCACGCCTGTATTCCCCGAAAGGGTAGGCAGAGGTGCATTTCTGAACCCACATTTCGCCAGGTTTTGTATCAGTCCCACGTAATAGGGGGCGAGCCTATTGCCGTTTTTCGGGCACAATTCCAGACTCCGTGCTGCTACTGAGAATTTCCTAATTGAAAAACCCAATAACACCTTGCCCGACCCGGGAATCGAGAAATATTTACATTTTTTTATAAAAATAAATCATTTGATTATTTTATTGATACATTAAGTACTGCATGAAGAACAATATTGAAACAGATAACATTTAACTTTCATTGCCAAAAACGGCATTTGATTAAAAACTTATGCAATCTTGTTTAAAATGAGTAAAGATTATTTAAAAACAAATAAAATCAAAATGAAATCGTTTACGGACGTTCAGGCAGATTCCTCTATGTTGTTACAAATTTGTATTCACAAACGAACTCCTTGTTGTTTGTCTGTTTGTAAATGAAAAACGTGTCCTCATTGCCTGCGGACAGATTTGTAATGCAAACAAAAAAAAAAAGACGGTTACTATTAAATTTGCGAATCAAATGATATTTTTACAAGCAAAGCGATTGGAGATCGAATTGTTTTTGAAATTATTCAATAACAATACTTTTATATCGTCCACAAATTGGAAGGTGGTTTTAATATTAGTATTAATATTATTCTTGGGATGAATTATTTCTAAATTGAACATGTCACATGCACGTATTTTAATATATCGAACATTTAGATTGGAAAATCTACGTGATCTGAAGCTGGGACGGGGATCGGCAAGAATTTTAGAATACATTATAAGATTAACTTTTTTTATCGAATTATTTTTTTATAAATGAAACTTTGATTACTTATGAACTTGTTTTTGAATATGGCTTGCCGCTTGATGTACTCGTCAACGTGATAGAAAATATTCATTTTTATCGGTAAATTTGGCCAGTGGATAATATTGTAGTGTCGAGAAAAATGTATTTGTAGAACTGTTAAAGTACCTGGATGGAAATAACGAAATGGAATAAAATAAATTGAAATTGACTCATGGTTTCGCGGCAAAAGTATGTGCCCTGCGATCTAGAGGTCCTGGGTTCAATTCACGGGTCGGGCAGTGTTATTGGGTTTTCCCATTACGAAATTGAAGATGCAGGCAGAGGCCTACCCCTTCGGGGAATGCAGGCGTGAGTTAATGTATGTATGGAATTAAATAATAGACTTCAAGTTAAACCTTAAAACAACAAAAAACTATGTTGATTGCAAATTTCCGTTCACTGCCCATTTCAGCCAATCTGTTTCTCCATTATGCAAACCTTAAAATTTCGGATCATGCCATAGCAGGTGGGCTGTGGCAATATATTCCGGGGCAGAAGTTAATTAGTTGCTACCGTGGGCTTAATGTGGAGGTACAGATGGCGGTTATTGCGCCGCCCTCGTTACAATACTGACCGGCCTACAGAATCTAATATTTATATTGAAGTAGCGTTTATTAAACTTGCAAATATTGTATAGGCCTTGTAGTGAAGTAAGAAACTAGCTGTAAAACTAAAAAGTAGAAGTGAAGATGGAAGTTTGTGTGATTAACAATTTTTGTCTTGGCTTTGGGTGTTAAAGATCAAATATTTTTTATAAATACAATTGTTAAGCGTGTATTTTTACACTCACGGGTTAAGCGTTAGGTGTATTTGACTCTCGTTTCGTCAACTAATATTAAAGTCTTGACCGTGACGAGTCTAATACTTATCTTGCTTATTGTTAAGTATTTTAATTTGAAGTTGCATAATTTATTTGCTAATGCCGCCAATTCCTTTTTGCAGAGAATTTTCTTGACGAAGAATTCACTTATACTTTAGATCAAACAGTGCATATTTTGCCGCGGCACCGTGGAGCCAATTAAAGGTTACTGTAATCTGCATAACAATTTTCCTTCCACTTTTATTTATTTACACTTTATACAATTTGTACAGGTGGAACGCCTAAGGCATTCTCTAACAGTCTAACATAGGATTTTGCAGAGGTTGACTTTTGACTAAGTCATTAGTTTTGGCTGAGAGCTACTTTGCTTCGTCTACCTAAGAAACAAAAAAGACACATGCCAAGGCGCATATTGTAGTGTAGCGTCGCGACTATTACACTTCGTGACTTTCAATATCTTTTAATATTACAACATGCGTATATTTTTTTACTTCCTTTTTCAGTCCAGTTAGTTTTTTAAATACAAGAAAAAATCACACTCGACTCACTTCAACCTACACAATTATGCCAGCCTATTTCAACATCTATTATGACTGCAATCACAATTTCGTGAGTCAGTGTTCTTTGCTTCTAATATACATACGTTGAAGGCTACCCGGGATAAATCGAAGACCCTACTATACGTGTCTTTTCTGAGCTGTACTCAATAGCTGATCGTGTAAATGCGCCACTAAGACGGACATTAGCACCTCATTGTATACACTACTCGCCATAAATTCGAAGTAGATGGGCAGTAGACGAGTCGGCAGTATTCACCCTTCCTCCCGTCTTTAGAACAATAGCCCTTTTTACTCGGATCCTGTAGGGCTTTTACCGTTAATTCCGCCCTTGAGTGGAGCACCTCTCGGCGGCGAGGCTTAACTTCATTTTGTTTAATTCTCTACAAGTTCCTTTGAACGAGACTTTGTTGGGGTTTTATTGCTTTTTGTGTCAAAAGACAATAATCACTTTCTTATTGTGTTGCGATAAATACTTTCTACTTTACCGTCGGCTTTGCAAGTCCCCTGGGACTTTGAAATTGCATAGCAGATAAGGTACACTTGGTATTTTAGGCTTCAATGATTGGTATTTATACTGTAAATGTGACAACAATATAGGTACGTATAAGGAACTCGCTTCAGTCATATGCGACAACCAAAGACATAATATTGTCTATCCATTGTATGTATATATTTTATTTATGTATTTTAGTGTAAGTATATGTTTAAAAATATAAATCGATTTTTACGTTTTATATACAGGGTGTATTCAGACCGTGATCGGAAACGAAGGTAGGTAATAGCTAAGGTGATTACAAACCCCCTGGCGTTAAAGAAAATTCTGACAAAAAATATATTTTTTTACGTTTTCCATACAAACCGCGTACATTTAATACCGGTGATTGTATGGAAAGTCAAATTTTTTATTTTTTGTCAGAATTTTCTTTAACGCCAGGGGGTTTGTAATCACCTTAGCTATTACCTGCCTTAGTTTCCGATCACGGTCTGAATACACCCTGTATTATATTTATATTGTTTTTATTTACTCAGTTATTAATATTATTTATTTTATTATAGTTGTTTTTTTCTCTCTTTTACTTCTTTCTATACACTTTATTCTACCCTCTTTATTTTTCCTCTTTTATTATCCATCCTAAGGTTGCCTGGAAGAAATTGCCTAGAGCGATAAGGCCGCCTCTTGTTTTCTTTCTTATTACCTAAGTTTCTTTATATAATTTTGTATATATACAAGAAAGTGTTAATAAATAAATAAATAAATAAATCTATCTGTAATAGTCGATATATATTCCAATGGTAATTCTCGAAGCAAACATTAATTCAATGGAGATTTTTTTTATTGAAAATCTTTCAATTCTTCCAACCTATATTAGAAAATAATACGCCTATTCCATGATATTAAGGTTAAGTAAACCAAAGTTTTTATTGACGCATTGGGATAATCTTCACAAAACTAACAAAGATTGTTCCAATCTTGTTTAGTATGGAACTAATTTGTTTTTGCACGCAGTAGTTTACCTATATATTTTTACGAGTAGAAGCCGACACTAGAATTATTAATATTGTCGTACCGAAAGGCGTGTCTGTTTATAATTTTTTCAGCTAAGATCTCACAATTGATTTAAGTGATTATTTATTCGCATTCCCGTAGAATTATTCGATCCTTACAATAACATTTAGTTATAATATTCGTTCACAAATGGTATCAATACTTGAGAAAATCGACGTGACAAAAATTATACAGACTATGATAATCTAGATCGACCAGTCAAACACAATAAATTAAGGAATACTTTGTGCTAAACATAACGCTTGTTATTAATAATTATAATTCATCATCATCAGCCCATATACGTCCCACTGCTGGGCACGAGCCTCCTCTACCATTGAGAGGGTTTAGGCCTTAGTCCACCACGCTGCCTAGTGCGGGTTGGCGGACTACACACCTAAGAAATTCCTAAGAACTTTTATGTGTGCAGGTTTCATCACAATGTTTTCCTTCACCGTTAAAGTATGTGATAATTCATTGTGAATAAACACATAACTTCGAAAAGCCAGAGGTGTGTAACTAGGGTTTGAACCCGCGACCGTCGAGATTCTCGACCGCGTGCCTAAACCTCGAGACCATCATGACTTGTAATTAATTATAATTACGCCCTAAAAAAATATAAGCGACGTTTTAAGCTCGCCCCATTAGGCAGTTACGTAGAAATCTCCACTCAAACGTCGATATCGGCACAGCAACAAAAGAGGCAGGACTCAAGGAGGCTCAAACACAAAAAGACGGTGGAGGGCCCGTTCAGATACGCTGCACAGGCGAATCGACGATACACGCGTTCGTAAGTGGCGCCGAATAGCGATTTTCTAAATAAAACTTGAGGCTGGAGTGTTAAAAGGCAGCGGTGTAGTGTTAGGATCCCTCATTATATCACCTATTATGTTATTATTTTAGCTTGGTGTTAACTAGTTAACGAGTTACAAGTAAGTCGGCTCGTCTTCGGGTATAATTTTATGAATAATGCTGTTGCTCTCTATTTTAATTTTTATTATTTTTAAATCATGTTTTTGTCAATTTTTGTGGTGTACAATAAAGTGTGATATATAAAATAAATAAATGAGTAGCTTATAACCCTTATCCAATTGTTCTTACTTTTGTATACCTAGGCTATTAATCAATAACCGAAATGGTTCAGCAGCATAGACGGCCTGAGGACTTTAATTTTTTAAACACTTCAGTTTCTTTTTCCGATACGCGGGACTTACAACACAATTCACGTTTGCAGAAATGCATCCCTGTCTACCCCTTCAAAAAGACAAGCGTGAGTGTGCACTTATGGTGGTATGTACGTTTTAACTCATTACTTCCCATGCATGGAAAACATTGGAGTTTTTTGATAAAATGTATAAATTAAGTTTTAAGTACATTAAGAAAATATTATATGAGAAAACAAAAACTAAACAATTACCTATTTTTTCGCGATGTATGAAATCGGATTATAATACTCTTCCTGAGTCGACAAGAATTCATCATCATCATCATCAGCCCAAATACGTCCCACTGCTGGGCACGGGCCTCCTCTACAACTGAGAGGGTTTAAGCCTTAGTCCACCACGCTGGCCTAGTGCGGGTTGGCGGACTACCCACCTAAGAAATTCCTAAGAACTTTTTAGGTGTGCAGGTTTTATCACGATGTTTTCCTTCACCGTTAAAGCAAGCGATAATTCATTGTGAATACACACATAATTTAGAAAAGTTAGAGATGTGTGCCTGGGTTTGAACCTGCGACCGCCGAAATTCTCGACCGCGCGCCTTAACCTCGAGGCCATCACTGCTTGACAAGAATTATCAATTTAAAAAAAAATACATTAAAGTCACCTTAACATTTTTTACAGCGGAAAAAATATTTCATTAGAAAAGTAGTGTAAAATTACGAAATTTACCAGAAACAATAAAAATAGCAACCCCAACTAAAAAAAATGTTGAATATAATGTACTAAAATAGTACAGTGGAGAGGAATTCGTTAAGTATTAATTCGTCCTATGAAAAGTATTAGCCAGCTTCCGTTAGACTATGAGACGAAATAAATAGAATTATTAAATCATAACATTAAGACAAAGTTATAAGAGGAACACAAACTTTGTGTAGATGTAATTAAAATATTCAAGAAGCGGCTTCCACGGTTTCTAGGTTGTCTTTGTCTTTTGTTCATAGTTCTATCTCGCTGTTAGTCATAATATTTAGCTTTTAGTTCATCGTTTGGTGAATCAATTATTAAGTTATATCTGTAGCAAATTTTTGAGGAATTATTCATTCTTTTCAACAATAAAACCCCACGTGTAAATTAAGTCTAAACTTTGTTGTTACCTTCGTCTAAACCAGGAGGTATAATAGTAATTGTCTAAGAATAAAAAAATGCCATCAAGTTGTAGAAAAAAAAATTCGGCGCACGTATCCCCTTTGTTCGATTACTTGGGTCTCTACCCCGGGTAAAAGAAGATGTCCCCAATAAAATATAAATAACTGTTTAAAATACTCCTATAACTGTAACAGACTATTTTGTACTACGCTTTTTTTAATCTATTTAATTCGGGGTTATCCAAGAAGGATATGACAACTCTGTACATTAATAGATATAAAGAAAAAGGACCATGAAACGCTGTCTACTCGATAAATTTAGTTAATCAATTAATATAAACGTATGATTTTGAATGTGTACAATAAAGAGTTAAATAAATAAATAAACCTATAGCAACATTAGATTTTGGATTTGATAAAATATTTTGAATCCAGCCTACATCTAACAACCACACTATATTATAACAACCACACTTTGTTTAAATGAAAATTACAAACACTACAATAAAATCAATAGTGCAATAGAAACTTGGCTTTAAAATAAATATGAAACCCGATAAAGCGCTCTCGTCACTTCTGACCTGCCATATTGACACCAAAGAGCCGGGATCGATCTTGGTGGAATGCAAATACATTTCTTTATGTGGGAGGTCGGAGGGCCGGCGTAAACCTCTGAGATTGAGGCGCGCTCGCCAATATCCCCGCTTTGTGGGAGACGTGAAAAAGGTCCGCTAATGGAATCAGACCTCCGCGGAATACCGACGATGTCGACTTACAGTTGGCGAGGTTTTTCTGTCCTAACTCGTCCCCGAATTAATGTGAATTTCCGCGGTGCAATCTCTCTTAAGCCGAGTGGAGACTGCGGCGGATCAATTCTTTTCCCAAAGAGGAAAATCGTGGGGTTATGTAAATTACATACTTTACCTTCTTTTGTTAACGGGTATGTAACTTATATAATATTTGAGAAGTCTCCTAGGAGAGGCAATCATTATCCGACACCTGATACTGTTACTTTATCGGGCTAGATAAAAAAATATGTAAAACCCGTTCTTGTTATGGTTTAACGCCTTGCCTCGTGTCCTTATTGTATAATAATATAGCCTTTTATTCAGATCTTGAACTTAAAAAACATACCTTTAAAAACTAATTCAAACATATCCTCGTCCTTATTGTATACATTTTATTTATTTATTTACACTTTCTTGCTTGAACAAAAATATATGGAGAAAAAAAAATATAAAAAAATTATATTTATAAAAAAAACAAGAGGCGGTCTTATCGCTCTAGGCAATATCTTCCAGACAACCTTTGGATGGATAATAGAACAGAAAAATAAATAGGGGTAGCATAAAGTGTGAAGCAAAATAATAGTGAAAATAATAATAATTAGATTTTTAAATAAGTATAAAACATACAAATAAATTTATACATATGAAATATGTAAGTATAGACTGCCTTATTATATATTTTTTTTCTATTACCTTTAGAAATACTCAAATACAAATACGAAAATCTATCTAGCGAGCAGCTATAGACTCATCGTCACTTACATCCAACAGACGTACATTACAGGTTAGAACTACCGACAAGCATTAACTGTGATAAAAAAATCTCCATTAGAAAAACTCGAACACGTACTCATCATCGAACGTACCCAAAGAAAATTATTTGACAAAAGAAAACAGGAGGGTCGATAATCGCTAACATGTCCAATGAATTCCAACTCACGCGTGCGACGTCTTAAAGTCAATTTTCATCTTATCCCGGGGCGGTACTTGAGATTCCCCCCACGCTCCCTTCGCCGGGGATTGAATATAAACACACCGGTCACGTTCCAAGCTGTTTTTCTACACATGCGACAAGCCCCGAAAAAGGTCGCCGCTCTACTGGCAATCAAGTGAATTTGTTGTATGCGTTACTGCGTGTGGGTAGTTGGCAGATTATTGTGTATGTGACTTGGGGTGTTCTAATAGGAGAGATGTCTGAGTACATTTACGTCCCACTGCTGGGCACAGGCCTCATCCACAATAGAGGGCTAGTGCTTAGTACACCACGCCCTATTACCTGTTGATTAAAAAACCTGTTCAAATACCAAAGCGTGGAGAATTCATAGAGGCATTCCTCATGATGTTTAAAAAACATTTACTCGCATCACGGAGTCTCGAATTGTGTTGTAAGTCAAAGTCAAAATTATCTTTATTCAAATATACTTTTACGAGTACGATCTCTTTTGAATAGAAAATAAAATTCGAGATTTAAAACATAGAAAACCTCTTTGGGGACACATTTTTAAGTGTATTTATTTCGTCATCCGTCAGTCCGCCAACCCGCACTAGTCCGCCAACCCGCACTAGGCCAGCGCAGTGGACTAAGGCCTAAACCTTCTCATTTGTAGCAAAGGCCCGTGCCCAGCAGTGGGACGTATATGGGCTGATGATGATGATTTCGTCATCCAAGGGGATCTAAGCCGGGCTGCTAATTATGAATTATTATTCCAAACAGTAAGCTTGGATAAATGAGTAACTGGCGTGTATTCAAATCAATTAGGGTATTCAGTGTGGCGTGTAATTCAAACTGTTCTTAGAGCGTATCGAACGTTCAACACCTTGCTTGGTGAACACAGAGACGCGCTAAGTATTAATTACTCAGTAAATACAAGAATGTTATAGATTTAATATTCTTGTTGTTTTTTCTCTGATCTATTGTTTATAATTTTCTTTTATCAAGACAATTTTATGGCAACTAGTGGTTAGTGCAGCGGGGTCAAAATAGAGTAAATAATATGGCCTCGTGGTCTCGCGGTACATGTGCCGTGCGATCTAGAGGTCCTGGGTTCGATTCCCGGGTCGGGCAAAGTGATATTGGGTTTTTCCATTAGGAAATTCTCAGTAACAGCACGGAGTCTGGAAATGTACCCGAAAAACGGCAATAGGCTCGCCCCCTATTACGTGGGACTGATACATACCTGGCGAAATGTGGGTGAAGAAATGCACCTCTGCCTACCCCTTCGGGGAATACAGGCGTGAGTTTATGTATGTATGTAATATGGGTTTCATCATCATCATCAGCCCAAATACGTCCCACTGCTGGGCACGGGCCTTCTCTAAAACTGAGAGGGTTTAGGCTTTAGTTAGTTATATGGGTTTGAAGTACTAATTTAACCAGAAGTACAATTGTCAATATTTTCGTATACGCCATATTTTGTTTATTTATATTCTTACAAATAGATCTAACTTATTTAAAAAAATTATATCGTCCATGAATAGCTTAAGTTTTGAAAGTACGATTTTTATTACAAAATTACGTTTCATTTTTGCTTTCGTTTATTTTAATAACGTTTCCATTAACGTGCTTTTTTTAAAACAAGACTATGTAGATGAAGGCAAAAGCATCATAATTCGTTATAAAAATATATTATCTTCACATTGGATTAAAAAAACCTTTGATTCCTTGACCCTATAGGTACCTACATAACTCTACTAAGAGACGATGTCTAAGACGCCCCGAGTTATCCTAAAAGCGTCCCCAAATCTTTTCCCTGTCAATAAATAATTCCAGATTTTATCACATCCGGACCCTTCGCTAAACTTGTTTGAGTGCTTATTGGTACAAAAACGGACCCTAATGGAATGCCCGTGACCCTGACTCTATTTATATGTACAAGTTTTTTTGGACCTTAAGTTGAAAATGGGATTTCTAGTGCTCGTATTAGAGTTTTATTTTAAACGAGATGAATAATATTAGCCATTGAAGTTCTATAGAGGATGCAAATTAAAAGAAGAAGAAGGAATAGATAAGGGCTGTCATTGACAACAGTTGAACGTTTATGTAAAAGGGAATGAAGAAGAAAAGGCCGTTTCTTAATCTTTGAACGTAATAAAATTTTAGTCGAATAGGTACAAATTCATACAATTGTTGTTACAGTTTACACAGTCAATATCCTAACACTCAAACGGCTCAATCTATAAGTTAATAAGTAGATCTATGCATACAAATAAGACTATGAAGGACGCATAGACTAATTATTGCGAATGTAGAATTTTGAAACAATTAAAAAAGAGATCAAAATTATCCTAGCACATTTTGTAATCATAACGAAAATTAAGGATAATAGTAAAAACTATTCATCCAATCCCCAGAATAAGTTGGATTACAGTGGAGATAATTTTTATAATATAGTAGAAATTGACCAATTGTAGGTAATTGTCTTTTTTACGTGAGGGTGAAACCTCATAGTTCAATATTTTCATCGTTTCGTATCGTTCAATCTAGGAAGATTTTCCGTGCTTTTCAGCGCTTTTGCCATGCCTATTATTGTAAATCTAGATAACAGCTCGCACCTAAGGTCCAATTTATTCAATAAATCTTATATAGTTATTTACTCGTGGTGTGTCAATTGCGTCTAATTTCACTAATTGTAATTGTCTTTCTTTTTATGTGAACGGGTTCCCTTAGATCCACTGAGTTTCAGTGCTCAGCGTCAATACTGTGCGTGCCGCTGTTGCCGATCCTGGAGCACAGGAGTTACAGTGGCGGGTGTGTGGTGGGATAGGGTTAAAAAAATATAGTAGAAAACCTATAAGTGTGCTACTAAAAAAATGTGCAATACGATATAATTAATTGTTATCGCAGTGGCTTGCGAGGGAATGTCCCGTGCAGCGCACCGCAACGTCGCTTTGTGGCGAGGCGACGTCGCCTGTACGCATTACCGCAATTTGTATGCTTGCAGCCGCTGCTTATTGCTTACTGTACGATCTTCACGCCATGTATCTCAAGATGGGACAGTAAAGGTAAAGTGTATTGACTCAGTAAAGGTTGTGTTGTGAAGAGCTATGCTATTGTAATAATTTTTAACAAAAAATATTTTTAAATAAAGAGTAGTAATAAAAATTGTAAATTATTTTTCGACTTTTAATAAAGTATTATTTCCCCCCCGTTCTAATCAATCAACGCCATTGACCAGATAACAAATAAAGGTTAATCTCGGCGATTGTGGATTTTAGTCCCAGGCATACACCCGACTTTTTAAATTCATGTGTCTATTTTCAATGACATAACACGCTCTGTAACGTGAAGGAAAACTTTGTGAGGAAGCCTGCACAGCTTTAAGGAATTTACTAGGTATTTTTAAGTACTCCTGTCAATTGACACATGTCCAGGGCGGATATAGATAGTTGAAATCAGCTCTAACTGACCTGCTTCTAGACGCATATCCCTAGACAAGATGACTCCGACTGTGCTGGCCGCGCGACATCGGTACACCGCCGCGTGCACGTCACTGCGATACTGCTCCGCCGTGAACGGACCCAACCATAGCGTGCCGTTGGGGAGGGCTTCTCTGTGAACAAATATACCAATATATATTAAGGTAAAGATGACTGCCTCGTGGTCTCGCGGCACAGGTATGTGCCGTGCGATCAGAGGTCCAGGGTTCGATTCCCGGGTCGGGCAAAGTGTTATTGGGGTTTTCCATTAGGAAATTCTCAATAGCAGCACGGAGTCTGGAATTATGCCCCAAAAATGGCAATAGGCTCGCCCCCTATTACGTGCAAATGTAGGTGCAGAAATGCACATCTGTCTACCCCTTGGGGGAATACAGGCGTGAGGTTATGTATGTATGTATAGATTCTCTTTTGGCTCGTGGTCTTACACAAGAGTATGTCATTATATCTAGAGGTGCCCTCATGTACTATAACATAGGATTATTGGCGACACCTGGGTGCAGAAATGCACCTCTGGCTGATCCTTCGGAGAAACAGGCTTAGGTGCCGTATTCACTTTGCCATGCACAATCGTTGCTCGGTTTCATATTCTACTGTTACCCGAAGAACAATGAAAGTCACATCTCATTGCCTTGTATTCGAAAAATTCTTTTTCGAAATTATGACAGCCCCGTGGCGCAGATGGCTAGACACCAGCTTGCGAAACGAGAGGCCGCGGGTTCGATCCCCGCACCGACAGAAATGTTTGTGTGATCCTCAAATATTTGTTTCGGGTCTGGGTGTTTGTGAGACCGAAAAGTCTCTCGTAGTCTCTGATACCCACGACACAGGACTTGTATCCTAGTGTGGGGTCAGAACTATGTATGTGACTGTTGGGTGTATTTATTTATTTATTATTTATTTATTTTATATACCTGCATAATAATAGAGCATTCCAATAAAACATTCTAAACCAGTACATGAAATCAAAAATACCATTTATATTTGGCATCCTTTACCGTATATTTTACGTTCGCAAAGGCAATTCACACGATTCAACTAGCTCCTACGTAGATCTGGAACGGTCGTCTTCGTCATAAAACAAAGTTTTTTATTGAGGTCGACCCGCGCAGTCTAAAGCCGACTTTATGCCGCTCTACTAGATAAATTTAGATTCCACTCGAGATTTTTAGGAACGGAACGATCTCGTTTTTGCAAAAGGGGCTAGTAAACTAGGATGAGTACGATCCATTTAATTGATCTGTTGGAAGTTTTAATCATTTGAATGGCGGACACTCAATTTAGATCTTAATGACGATTTGAGTAAGATTATTCTGACTTAAACGGTTTACGTCTCAGAGTTCTTCTTGAGACAATAGATATTGTCCTCATTAGCTCCTTTTAGTTCAGTGAAACGAGCTCGTTGGAAAGGACTGTCGATGTTAACACTGACTTAAGTAAATTCTACGGCCATGTTTTAATACTAATAAAAATATGTTTTTAAAGTCTAACGTCTTATAATAAGACTTCATATTCAAGATGATGGATTATTATGATCTAAATAAACTTTACTAGAATCAGGGCACACATGGAGACGAAGGTCGCGGGTTAAAACCATAGACAAGCATTTCCGACTTTTAAAAATAATATAGTGAAAACATTATCATAATCAACATTATTAGCTATGAGACTTTCATTGCTCGATCTAGACCAGAATAACCAATAATACACGGACAGATTTAATTAGTAAAAAATATCCCCAACAGTCGTTTCATTGATTATTTGCTAAGAGGGAGGTACGGAGGTACTTAATAAATATTCTGTTAGCTATTCATGCCGTAACTACTGAGATATTTTTAAACAATATGTATGTATTCTTCCTGCAAAATACTTAATCATATAGGAGAAGGTGGTAATGTGACCCCCGCAGGTATATTGACCCCCTTGAATAATAGTTAGTTCGCATAACGCCGTCTTATATTATTTTGGTGCAACGGGACCATTTCCGTATACTATTGATTTATTACCCTACAAATCTGCTTGGGGCGGTTACGTTCGTTCGTCATTTGAACAAGTCGAAACTCGTACCCGACAAACTTATTTTTCGACTGTGAGTTTCATTCCATAATTTATAAAAAAAAATATAGTTTTTGCTGTTGTTTTGAATATTGTGTTCGTGACACTGTCTTCTACGAGATATATAAGGTAAATATTATTTTTTTACATTTTTTCAATTGTTTTAGGTTGTTTATCAAAATATTTTCAATAATTTTAATTTGGCCCCCTGACACTGGTTGTATCATGGCCCCGGGGGCACATAACAAGTATGACTTGCTTATCATTCACATATTTTTATTTTGCGGTTTTAGATGCCTAGACAAACTATTTTGCCTCTATCTTCGATAAAGAAACCAGAGACGTGCATGCAAGAGTGCATCAGGTATATTTGAGCCGCCTACGATGATATTTCCAAGCAAAAACTTTACGGATATTTTGTTAAAAAGTGGACCTCCTGGAACGATTGGCAAAGTTCATCCATTTGGTTGGATTCGATCCAATTCGTTCACTGAATGGTTCAGGCAATTTATTGATAAATTGAAAGGCATTTTATTGATAAAATTACCCCGGGGGCCACATTACCATCAGTTGATCTCGAGATGCCAAATTTGATTACTTAAGAATAAATGATAATTTTGATTTTATTTAGCGAGTTTCTTTTGTTTCATAGTAAGATATGTACACACAAATAAATACGAAACCCAATAAAACATTTTCCATATTTTTAATTCCATTACTTTAGAAATAAACCTTAAAAAACAAAGTGGGGGGCCACATTACCACCTTCTCCTATAATTAGTTTCTCTTTTTGGGTCTCTCGAAGGTCTAAAGAAGGTGTCGTCACAATGGTTTCCTTCGTAGTTTTGCGTAGTAATACACGTGTATAAATAATTATATCGTTCTGGTAAAATTTACGGAGAATTCTTTGGTTTAAACTTTTAACCACTATTTCAGCAGCATTTACTTTTCATGACTGGACTGCCTCGTAGTTCTGCGGTACAATGTGCCGGGCAATCATGAGGTCCCGGGTTCCATTCCCCGGTCGTGCAGTGTTATTAATTGGTGTTTCTATTAGGAATTCTCAGTAGCAGCACGGAGTCTAGAATGGGAATAGGCTCGCCCCTATTACGCCATTGGGGAATTGTAGGTGCTAAAATGCACCTTTTCCTACCTCTTCGGGGAAAACTGGCATGAAGTTAAATATGTGTGTATGTAACTTTTCATTTAAATAAATTATAAACCTACCAAAATCAATTTCATAAATAAACAATGTCCCCAAAATCGCGTTTCATGCAACACAATATCAGAAACAATGATTAACAATGTCAACTCAAACATCGTTGCTATTAATTCAGAAGCGAAATTCCAAACAGAGGTATTCAGTGGACAACAAGCTCGGCGCATAATTAATCAGCGAGATTTCATCTGGGCTCCCATCGAGACCCGCCATTATTGAATAGAGAATCATTTTAATAGAACTCATGAATAAGATTAATGGCCGCAATGATCGGATAAAAAATGACCGCTGGATCGCTGCGAAAACAGCGTTTGAATGGGAAACGTACCGGCTCGGGTCAGATGAGTGAACGAGTCATTAATATCGGTCGATTCCGGGAACGATAACGCTCGATATCGCACACTGAATGAGTGAATGAAAGAGACGTATGTGCAGCTTAATCTTTTTAATCAGTTTGACGTGAACGGTCACTCTATTGATTTGTAAGGATTCGTTGCGTTGGTGTTGAGATTTTTAAAGCGGGAAATGTTTATGCAGTACCTAGGATTTACGATCTGCATTCACGAAACGACACATTTGGTATTAAGTCTGCCTCTTTACTTAATGCGTAAGAAGTGTAAATAAATAATAATGATTATTAGCCATTACACTACTTATACCAAAATTAATGTCTATAATATGACATAAGTTCCGAAGAATCGAAAGAAATCCATATAAAAAGCTTTTACGTACCTAGTTTAAAATGAGTAATAGTAATACCTAGGATAACACCAAACCAGCACTAGATCAGTTCAGTTTAAGGCCTAAACGACGCTAAAGGGCTGAGCTCAGCTGGGAGATGAAAACAAAGACTAACCTCATCTTATCTAATTTCGACGTACACACTAACGTCAAGATTTATTATTGTAGAAACGCACAAAATTAACATTTAGTTAGTGAATATGAAAACACAGACATCATAACAGAAAATTGAAGACGGAATTCGTTGAAGTAAGTTACGAGCCTATACTTTGCAAACTCTGGGGATTATTCAGTTGCTTGAATAATATTACTAATTAGTATTATCTTTTCGCATAGTTAGAGAACGTAATGGAAAATGTTTTGTTAGTTAGTTTTTTCTGTAGGAAAGTACAAATATGTCATTATTGCTGGTAAATGTAAACAACACCTTACCAGTATTATAATAAAACATTACAGTACATTTAATAACGTACACATACATACATACATAAACTCACGCCTGTATTCCCCGAAGGGGTAGGCAATGCATTTCTGCACCCACATTTCGCCAGGTACATATGTATCAGTCCCAAGTAATAGGGGGCGAGCCTATTGCCGTTTTTCGGGCACAATTCCAGACTTCGTGCTGCTACTGAGAATTTCCTAATGGAAAAACCCAATAACACTTTGCCTGACCCGGGAATCGAACCCAAGACCTCTAGATCGCTCGGCACATACTTGTACCGCGGGACCACGAGGCAGTTTAATAACGTATTTTGTGTATTACTAAATTTATTATTTAAAGTTACAGAGGTACTAAATACTAATAAAAAACATATTATGAATATATTGTCAATAAGTTTTTTTATGTACTAGCGCGGTAAAGTACCTACTACTTGTCATCTGATTTACACCATTCGAGAACGCTTGTTTTATGGCCTGTCAAATTCGTTTATTGTCTAAAGTTAAATATTTATTTATTTTATTTATTTATTGTTGCAAATTAGGTACAGAAGGACAAATTAAAATTATTACACAAAAGACTATGAACTATACTGGATACTAATTGCGCGCCCCATTACTTAGAAAAAAGGTAACTTTGAACATTAAGCACCAGCCAGATGATTATTTCGTTGTTCGTTGCGTTCGCAAAGATCCTAGTGATTATTCTAAGATTTTCTCGTTGTTCTTTAGTTTACACTAGAAGACCAAGATAGGAGTCTCTTGTTCTAGCTCTAGCTTTTTGTTCGTTTGGTTTAAACCGATCCTAAGAAAGGGGGACCAAGCCGGTCGAGCCGACTCCGTCGTCCCATCGGCGTAGCTCTAACCCATTCAAACTGAAATGGTTTTGAATTTGCTCGCCCTACACCCGTAAGACCCGCCGAAGTTATATGAATGGAGGCGTACGCGCCAACTGCCACCAACTTGTTAGAGACAGGTAACATACGATTTTAATTAATTTCATACATGAATTGCCGCGGCTCAAAGTATAAACAACGGCGTTTACAAGAAAGAATTTAGGTATTTATAAAATAATTTGTATTATGGAACGGAGTGCAATCATAGGTTTAATTTAATTTAAAAAATATTTAATATTTTTCCAATCATTCACCTATTAATAGTCTTACTTCGTATAATGACAGCTCCGTGGCGCAGTTGGCTAAATACCGGCTTGCGAAACGAGAGGCCGCAGGTTCGATCCCCACACCTAGACAAATGTTTGTGTGATCCACAAGTATTTGTTTCGGGTCTGGGTGTTTGTGAGACCGAAAAGTCTCTCGTAGTTTCTGATACCCACGACACAGGACTTGTATCCTAGTGTGGGATCAGAACTACGTATGTGACTGTTGGTGGTATTTATTTATATAATAAACTAAAATAGGTTTTATGGTCTCAATAACAACAAAATACGCAAGAAATATGTGTGGATCATGCAAGAATTTGTGACAGCCATCTCCTCTTTATTGTTTTTTGACCACCCACGGTAAATATCATTTTTTCTCCCGCTAGCTCTCACAACCTGCGCCACCAGTGAAAACTGTTTGTTCGTTTTCGAAAGTCAAATATCGCAGTGTAAATTACAAGTAAACAATGCCAATGGCAATTAACAGTTCCTCTTTATTAAATGTACTGCGCGATTCAATTAACTCCCACCTACCTACTTACTCATTAAGCCTCGCATTATGTTTGTAACAGTAATATATGCGTTATTATACGTAACCTCGCGCCTGTATCCCCGAAAGGGTAGAGACACTTATAATACAACTAGCTTTTGCTCGCGACTCCGTCCGCGTAGACTACAGGGTTGGGTTCAGAAAGAAAATAAGTTGTAGCCTTTGATTGAAGAAATTCGTATATTTTAAACTGAAATATTACTAATCTTATATAGCCTGTATCTCAATATCCTTTCTTAGGGGATGCTTACGTCATAGTAGCTTTATGCATGCAAAATCTCAGCCCGATCGGTTTAAAATTGACAAAGTTTCATACAAACTTTCATCCCCTATTTTATCCCCTTGGGGGTAGAATTAATCAAAATCCTTTCTTAGCGGATGCCTTCGTCATAACATCTACCTGCATGCCAAATTTCAGCCCGATCCGTCCAGTGGTTTGGGCTGTGCGTTGATAGATCACTATGTCAGTCAGTCACCTTTGAGTTATAATATTTAGATTGGCGTAACATGTGTGCAGAAAAAAAAACTAACTCTGCCTGATCTTTTGTGGATCCAGCTTGAGAGTGTATTCTTAGTGTACGAGTAACTTTAAGCTTTTTTATACTTCACCGTACCAAGATTACTTAATGGATAGTGTTCGTTCGGTAACCAATTAGCAAATATTATAAATGGGATAGTAATTTTGTTTATTTGTAACGATTTCTCATCCAAGACACTGAAATATGTTGATGAATTTGGACAGCGATAGATGGGACCCTGGAGATTAAAAAAGTTTTTCCAAATAAATCACATGGATTGTATAAAAACACAACAGTTACCTAGCAAAGTTAGTTTTATATTTATTCGTTTGCGTGATTTATTTTTTAGTCATCATCAGCCCAAATACGTCCCACTGCTGGGCATGGGCCTCCTCTACAACTGAAAGGGTTTAGGCCTTAGTCCACCACGCTGGCCTAGTGCGGGTTGGCGGACTACACACCTATGAAATTCCTAAGAACTTTTAGGTGTGCAGGTTTTATCACGATGTTTTCCTTCACCGTTAAAGCAAGTGATAATTCATTGTGAATACACACATAACTTTGAAAAGTCAGAGGTGTGTGCCTGGGGTTTGAACCTGCGACCGCCGAAATTCTCGACCGCGCGCTAAACCTCGAGGCGTTATTTATTAGTAATACAATTTAATTCTGCTTGTGATGGTGTGACTTTTTTATATGTTAAAAAGTCTTAATATATTTCACCACTCACAAGTTACACTGTGGTGTAATGTTTACGTACACTGCATATTTAATCAGCGAACAACGGCACGAGTCCTCATCTCTGGCAAATGAAATCATATGGTGATGCTCGCACACTTATTTCATGAATAATACATGGCGGTGCCAACAAATTCACACAAATGTTACAAATATCATCGCGACCCCTCCAAGGTCGGCGTCGATCAACTATATTTGGACTATTGTCAATGATCATCATCAGCCCATATACGTCCCACTGCTGGGCACGGGCCTCCTCTACCATTGAGAGGGTTTTTAGGCCTTTGGCCACCACGCTGGCCTAGTGCGAGTTTGCGGACTACACACCTAAGAAATTCCTAAGAGCTTTTTATAGGTGTGCAGGTTTTATCACGATGTTTTCCTTCACCGTTAAAGTACGTGATAATTCATTGTGAATGAATACCTACATAACTTCGAAAAGTCAGAGGTGTGTGCCTGGGGTTTGAACCCGCGACCGTCGGGATTCTCGACCGCGTGCCCAAACCTCGAGGCCATCACGACTTCACTTATTGTCAATTATTTTTATTAAAATTTTCCTTTGTTAATTCTTTCCACTACTTTCATGTACTTTAACGGTGAAGGAAAACATCGTGATGAAACCCGCACACCTAAAAGTGCTTAGGAATTGCTTAGGTGTGTGTGGTGCACTAAGGCCTAAACCCTCTCAGTTGTAGAGGAGGCCCGTGGCCGGTGAGACATATATGGGCTGATGATGAATTTTTTCCACAAACAGATATTTACTGGGAACTAAGGAGGCTCAACGAGCTTGATTTTATAAGTCAATCAATTAAACATCAATCTAATTTAAAACATACGTTGTCAAAATTAAGCAAATAACTCGCTTAGTTTTAATATCCAAACCGAACGAAACAGTTGGCACGGTACACGCTTTTATAAAATGGAATAAACCTAATGATGTATGAGAATGGTAAACATTTTCATGAGAGTTTAAATTACGTTTGCAGTTTCGAATGCACGATTTTAATCCATCAACGGCTACTTTTTGCTCTGATATTTCCAGTTCAAAAAATATCCATTTCCATGTCCGTGGAATACTCTTTGTTTTCGTGGAATATGTGCTTTGTTGTACCGGTCTTTGGTTGCGGTGGGATTACGTTTACGGCCGAGTAGACAACCATGTAGAATAAATAGCATGTGTGGTGAAAAATTAATCAACGTAGAAACAGGAATGCATTCTTCGAACTTTGAATGGACGATATACGAGAGATATCTCTTATAGATCTAGCCTACAAGAAGGGTCAGAAATAAGCGTCTATGGGTATTCATATCAAATAAACTGTAGGTATTTTAAACTAAAGAAATCTATACAAATAAATAAAACTGGAGTGTCTGTTTGTAATATTGAAATAACCGCTTTTTAATAAGTGCATATGGATGTATACACGGTACATATACCAAAATAAGGTTTTTTACAATATTTGTCTGTCTGTTTGTTCCCGCTAATCTCTGAAACGGGTGGACCAATTTTAACGGGACTTTCACTGGCAGATAGCTGATGTAATAAGTAGTAACTTAGGCTACTTTTAGTTTATAAATTTTCTTATTAAAAATTAATTTTCCGCGCGGACGAAGTCGTGGGCACAGCTAGTCAATTAATATATTGTAAGTCAGGATTACTTTGAACTGCTTAGTTTCCGCCTATCGAATACGATTAAAAGCGTGAAAATATACATAGGTACATAGTTCTCAGTTTATCCAAACAATAGTGGAACAAAAATAATCCGTTACGTAGACATACACGTAAACAATTTTGTTGAAAACTAATTCTAGAGTTTCGTAAACACAAAGGATTCTCCGAAGCCCCGTTGTGGAACAGGTAGATACCACACGCTTATTCAAATATTTTAATTAGTATGAGACTAACATAATATCAATTTTTAATATACAAATGTTTTGTATGTGTCCTACATCTGAGGAATACTTATTTCTAGGCAATAAAAGAATGAAATCACTACTATCAGCAGCCATAGGGTAATTCTTTTCTTACGGCTTCGACAAAAATATCTAATGCGACATATTGTAGACTATCCAATAACATTTTTCCAAATATAAATATTTATGCATATGTTTAACAACAGCCGATTGATGTTATTATTTTATCTTATTTTATTATCTTTGGGAAAAATATAACACGTTTTTTCTTATATTCCAAGTTTCAAAGTAAAGACATACATTACAAACAGATTCCACTTATAAATAAAATCACTAGTTTGCTTTCATATCTGCCCCTACGTTTGAAGGTGGGCTAAATCGGCAAGTGTAGGCAGATTCCGTTCACAATAGTTGTCCCGAGCCGAGGCGGCACATTCAATATCCTCGGTTGAATTATTCATGAATTACCGGAGTGCGATTAGGGCGTAAGTCAGATTTCTTCCCTCCGTCCTTTTTTATTACACTTGCTAATGTCACTGCGGCTCTGATCTAGCAGGAATTCGGTGAATGTATTATCTGGGAGTGTTTGCTCGTTGCCAATGGCGACAACAAGGCTCTTTTCTTTATAGACTCCTCAGCTCTGATTTCTGTTCTATTGTTCAGCTTTTATTACAATGTACATAAGTATAAGTAATTTATGTTGCAATAATTCCTAATTTAGTTGTCGTCGAGGTCCCCTAAGGAGCAATGTCAAATCATTACACACTATTGATTCCATTTCAAAAACTACAAAGATAGCAACAGTGTGTGGACCACGTCAAATTTTTCGTAGATTATTTTTCCGACCCAAATATCGACCAATAGAATTGCACCATTCGACGTCACGTGGTACAACCTACATGGTATTATACTGATAATTTTTTGATTATTTATCTGGTAGTTGCTATATATAAAAAACAAAACATGATCCAGTCAAATTAACCACACGTCAAACTGACAGGTTGAATTCAATTGTGAAAATTGGAGATTTTGCATGAAAATGAGTCGATTTGGAGTTTGTTCTCTGTCCACCATCGATAAAAAAGTCAAAGGAAATGTTCCCATTAATACGGAGAAGGCAAAAAAAACAGTTTGGAACCAATTTACTACTTTTTGTACTGAGAGGGAATACACATTGAGTGCTGAAACGAGTGAAGCGCAATTGGCAAACATTATGAAAGATTACGCTTACAATATGAAGAAAATGGATGGAGAAGACTATAAGGAAGGTACAATAAAAACAATGTGGAATCAGACTGCCAAATCACTTCAAGAAAAGTATTTGAACGATTTCGACATCAAAATCAACCCATTTTCGGATGCTGCATTCAAGACCGCTCGAGGAGCTCGTGATGCCAAGCGTAAGGCTTTACAATCTATTCCGGAAAAACGGAGGGCAAGTGCAGCAGCGTTGGAGGAAAAAGATTGGGATGCAATGACCACTGTTTGGGACGAGGAAACTCCTGATGGCCTCCAGAAAAAAATATTCATGATAATATCAGTGGAATTGGCTTGGAGAGGTGGTGAGGGCAGCATGGCGTCAATACATCACTTCAAGGCAGAACAGCGAAATGACGGGGAAACAACTGGGAGAATTGAATACAATCCAATTTTCAGCAAGACCACACAAGGTGGTGATAAAAAATTATCAGACAGCAAGTGGCTGGTGGAGAATCGGGAAATCCCTGACAAGTGCCCAGTGAGACTGTTCCAGAAATTGAGAGAGAAGAGAGATGCCAATATCAAGAGCGACAGACTATTCCTGACCCAAAATCCATTCTGGAATAAAGTTCCAGGCGCTAGGTGGTACAAGGATTCCCCAGTAGGCCAAAACACGATTTCAAAGTGGGTTAAGGAGTCAGCACAAAAAGCTGGGCTTGACCTTGGTAACAAAAAAATCACCAATCACTCCAGTCGTGCAACAGCCGTCTCCAATCTAGCGAAATCGGGCCTGGGAGAGCAGCAGATAATCAAAATAACTGGACATGCCAACAGTAACTCCATCAAGCCGTATCTCCAACTCGACCAGGAACACCACGAATTAATTGTCAAGAAACTGCGAAGGAGTGAGCCTACTGCAGAAAATGCCATCAACAGCATAAACCTCATGCCATCTACCTCTTCTGGGACCATTACCGATAACTCTGACTTGAAGAAAACATACACCAATGTTTACAACAATTGTATTTTTAATTGCACTAGCCTGAATCTTAATTCAATGTTGTTTTATTCATTATGAAATTCTTATTTGTTAACTGTTCATTTCATCTCATGGTGCAATTCTATTGGCCGACATTTGGGACGGAAAAATAATCCCCCGAATACCACAAGAGCTTCAAAATTATCTGGCATTTCCCTCAAGGTTCCCTGCAAACAAATAAAGTCGTCAAGTTTTTCAGGAAAAATCACTCGCGCCTCGCAATAAAGTGAATATTAGTAAATACAACAAACGTATTTCATACCCCATACTAAGGTTTTGTGAGGTATTTATGATGTATGAAAAAAATCACATTTAGTCTTTTAAACATACGCACACGAATTCAACATTGGTGAATTGAATAAAATATTTATCCCTGTGTGGATCGAACCCGGGTCTTTTTGTTTCACTTCCGATGTCTAATACTGCGGTGCGAAATATGTCAGGCATATCTTTAAAGTATTATTGATATGAAAGTTGTCATATTTGTTTATCTAATCCGAAAAAGACAAAGAAGTCATTTGGACAAAATTCCACACACAAAGTCGTTGCCACCTATTTCTAATTGAAAGCAATAAAGACATTTACAACTTATGTTTATATCACACCCAAACACATGATTTACCTTCAGCCTCGATTCGAAAAGCATCTAAACTTAATTTGAAGTTGGAGCGAACTAATATCGCAAGCTCATAAGTCGCCATTCGCCATCTGGACCCGAGCCTCCACATTTGCAAATTACCGAGCAATTACGAGTGTTACAACTACATTACTGAGTCAAAGGCTCGGCCCTAAAACTCGGTACACTGCGTTACCCTAATACAAACAAGAGAATATATCAAGGACCCTGAATCAATTCGGCAACTATGTTTAACGAGGTCAACTGGCTCTTGTTGAAATTCTAACTAGCTGGGGCTGGGTTCCGGCTGATGTAGCCGAGGTACGAGAGGAAGCGGATTATTCACAAGTTTACTTTAGACATTTGGTTCGTCGTTAGGACTTGGACTAACTCTTATTTGGACATGTAATATGAAATGTTTTGCCTATCTACACGTAACTATATATCACGCTATACGGCAAAAAGATTTTCTTTTTTATAAGCATATTATACAACCAAATTCAATTTCTAATTTTTTAAGATACCCAAACGACAGAAATAAATGGGCCTGGAATGGATGTCTCGTCTCTCAATTACGATTAATTTGCAAAACCAGCTGTAACGTGGGTGTAGAAAACCCAGAAATGCTTAAAAAGGATCAATCTTAATACGGTTTTTACCTATTCTTTAGTTCTGTCACGCGATAGTAACTTCTAGATTCCACCACAGCGCACTTCATTGTCAATATACCTTATAACCGGTGTAGTTGAACATGATATTGCTGGCTCATAGCTGTTTGTTCGACAAACATGGCGCCTGCACGCGTCGCTATGAAACAATTTCACGGCACGCTCGTAATGAGGTTGGGATGCGGTGCTCGCTCAATTAGCGTACAAAAGATGGGAATTCATGTACAGGCTATGGATAATAGATGGTTCAGCTGCCATACTTCAAAGTGTTGGGGGTTTTAACGGCTTGCTTTTTGTGGGTGCCTTCTCTCCTTTGACATATTAACAACGTGGTTAATTATATCGCAAAATGGTTTGATATTTTAGCTATACGCTTTGAGTAGTTTGGTGTGATAATTTAACTACTTCCTAGAAGATCTCGCTCTTTGAGTATTAAGTTCTACAAGGGTGTATATTTTCATAAAATATCTAGTTTGAAACCGTAAGAGGTATTACAAATATCTTATGCAAGGTCTCTTCTTTGTAAAAACCAGTATGAAACCAGTATGAAGAAGTATCTTTGCTATACCAAAAAAATCATCTTATAGGACTTGGTTGATTGGTGGTTGTGCAATGTGTGATCGAGAGTTCCCGTGTTCGATTTTCGGGTCGGGTAAACTGTACAATAAGGGAGTTCTTCCAAAAGGGAATCCTCAATAATATATTTACGGAGTTTGCCTAAAAACGATAAATAATACGCCTATTTTTACATAGAACCTAAAATATAGTACCTATTCTTATGGATGACTTATTCATTTGTTCCTAATAAAATATATAGAGGTTATTGTATTTAAATATAAAACAACTCTTTTGTTATTCAGCCGATGGTTGTGTCCGGGACGCCAGCTTTCAAGGTCTGCCATTGTAAAGAACGACCACGCAGAAACCCTGAGATACCCGGGCTATTATTCCGCAGATTACGGTACAGGAATCTTCGCATTTATTTTTATAATACCACAATGAATATTTTCGAGTATAGAGGAAAAGTAATCCGTTTGAGATTCGGAAATTAGATGTAATATGTGCATTCAAAATGAAGGTCTGTTTTTACAACTAGGCAACGTCTCATTTTTCATGTTGCATTGTTTTTTTGTTATATTTCTAAAGCAAGACAGTAAAATAATCAAAAGTATGGTTTTATTACTTCGTAAAAAAAAAATACAAAATAATAATAATTTAAGATTTAAATAAAAATGAACGGATGTTCCCTCGTTATACCATACATTACAGCCAACAGTTATTGCCATTAATATTTTAATATTTTACTAGTGAAAGGACTGTGCTCTTTTGTAGTAGCATTACATACTGAATTTGACAATCTTCACTGCCTCATTGATCCCGCGGGACAAGTGTATGCCGCGCGATCGAGAGATTCCTAGGTCGGGCATAGCGTTAGTAGGATTTTCTATTAGGATAGATATCTTTTTTAGTAAGGATCATGTAAATGTGTCCAAAAATGCAAATAATATTAATCTTCCCCCTAATAAGTGTAACACAAGGGAAATATGGATGTCAATATACATCCCCCGGAAACTACACTTGTAATTTCTAGATCGCACACTATTGCCCTGTGACCAAAATAGCTCTTTGCCTCGCCTTTCCCATTTCAATTGGGGTCGGCTCTCCTCATCATTCTTTGCCAGACAGTCCTATTCTGAGTCATCGAAATCCTGATTTAGGCTTTCTTTTTGGTCGTTGTTGATGACGGAATCCAAGTTAGAGATGACCAACGATACATTCAGATTTATTAATTTTGAAGTTGAAATAAAACTGAATGCTTAGATTAACACATAATGGCGTTGTGGTCATCCACAAAGTAACGTTCATACGTTACTTACTACTCCCACGTAAATTTGAAACATTTTCCAATTTTCAGTATTTTTTATTGAAAGCTTTTTACGAAACCAAAAATATTTTCTATTCAAAATTGCATCAGCCAGGACCGATACTACAGCCTCAGCTCGTTGAATGTTACATAAAAATAGAATAGGATCACTTTTGCCAGTATAAAAGTGTGTCCCAAATATTCATATAAAGGTCGATATAGTTCTGCGTTTGTCCAGATTGCAATGCGCTTTTCAACTTTGCAGATTAACGCACAACTCCTTCTGTGCAATGGATACAACTTCTGACTAGTTCTCGGACGTTTAGAGTCGTATAACGCAAATTATCGTCTAGTGCAGGAGTTTCCGACTTGGGAACACTGCTGAAAATGGAGCAGGTCTAAATTATATCGCCTGGTTATAAACTGTTATGTACGTCTCTTTCTTTCTTCTGCCTACCTGGTAATATTCTGACTGACGCCACGCTAAGATCCATGTTGTTTTCTACTTTATCTAATATTTGGAATTTTATTTGATTAGGATTCGTATTCAATACTATTCGAGAGAAAAGATAGTGGACTATTTATGTTAATCATAATTTTATTTTTTCATTCTATGCCTAAATCCCAAACTCCGTCGCGCTGATGTTAAAAAACAAAGAATATATATGTTTTTAAACTTAAACACACACCAGCTTGCGAAACGAGAGGCCGCGGGTTCGATCCCCGCACCGAGACAAATGTTTGTGTGATCCGCAAATATTTGTTTCGGGTCTGGGTGTATGTGAGACCAAAAAGTATCTCGTAGTTTCTGATACCCACGACACAAGACTTGTATCTTAGTGTGGGAAAGGACTGTTGGGTGTATTTATTATTATTATTATTAAATAATTCTTAATACCAATCTGATAAATTTTACTAGAATATAGCAAGAAAATCGTAACACTTTTAGTTTTGCTTTGTTCGTAATATTCACAGCTAATGTTCGTTGTACTATTGTGGTCTGCATTTTCTGGGCGACAAATTTGAGTAATGAATAATGAATCATTTATAACGCTAACTGTCCACTGAAATTGGAGTATATTTTTTATTGTTGAAAAGGAATAATTCCATGAAGCAATTGAAATGCTTTAAATAAAACAAAGATAAAATAACCATGCCAAGGAAAAAAATTAAAACATCTTTAATGGACGTCCAGTATAATATAATTCATGGCAGCTTTGTAAAAGTAAATTGTAACCTACAAAAATGAATAACTTATAAAAAATATCTGAAACCCTTTTTTCCGTTTATATTTTGTAAACGTTTTGGAAATCGTTTTTAATAGAATGGTGGTTTAGAAATACAAAAAGAAATATAATCCAATATATACTTAATGTTGAATCAAACTTATTCTACAGAGTGTGAGACCGTGATTAAACTAACTTTCATATGTATTAAATGTTGATAAGGAAAACGCATTTTTTTGTCGGGATTTATTTTAAGGTAATTTTTTTTTATAGTTTAAATGGAATAGGCGTTTGTCTTCCATTTCACCTGATGGAAAGTGTAGATGAAGACGAGGGTGGTACACGCCCATCCAAAAGAAACCTGTTCACTCTACTCTTAAAGGCTCCAGAGTTCAACTTATCAGGAAAAATAGACCCAGGCAGGTCGTTCCAAATCTTGTGTTTGTAACCATTGTAACTATTACCTGTGTTATTTTTCGATCAAGGTCTTTTTACATCCTCTATAATAAATATGTGAACATAACATTAACATTTGAAATTAATTATTCATACCAACGAGCTATTTGTTTTGTTAGGTGTACCGAAAAGTTATTTATAATCCTGCACTCATAAAGATATTCTGCGGTCGCCCCACGTACTCGTACACTAACAAAGCTTACTAACTTCTGATTTGTTGTTTATATGCTAAATATGCCACGCCACAAACAATAACCACTTTAGTAATAAAATATTACGATTTACATAATTATAGAAGCAGTGATGGCCTCGAGGTTAAGGCGCGCGGTCGAGAATTTCGGCATTAGAGGGCTCAAATCCCAGGCACACACCTCTGACTTTTCGAAGTTATGTGTGTAGTTACGAAGAATTATCACGTACTTTAATGGTGAAGGAAAACATCGTGATGAAACCTGCACACCTAAAATTTCTTAGGAATTTCTTAGGTGTGTAGTCCGCCAACCCACAATAGGCCAGCGTGGTGGAGTAAGGTCTAAACCCTCTCAGCTGTAGAGGAGGCTCGTGCCAGCAGTGGGACGTATAACAGTGGGACTGACGATAAATGCTGTGAGTACATTTTGACGATTGAAAAGTATATTTACGATTAATATAATTAATATTTACACGATATTTTCGCGATTGAAAAGATCGTGTAAAATAATGAATATTCACATTTTTATATTGGTCTTAAACAAACAGCACCTCAAAGTTTTAAAGTATATACCTAAATTAAATACGTCACGAGCCCACCACCTACCCTAAACGGGAAGGGTAAATTTTTCCTGGTCTGTAGTAACAAAATGCAAGTAAATAACAACCCGCATAACGTTCACGCATGGCGGGAATTTCGCGAAATTAAGCCGACACGAGTTCCTGTTGGAATTACAGGGCGCATCGGGTCGCCCTGCCCACGCACTGGACGCCCGCTCTTTGTGACAGAGGAAATAAAAACCCACAGCACTGAAAATATATAGTTGAATACTGTTGGACACGACAGTCGCATTAAACGGAGGTTACAGACATATCATTAGACGTGAATAATTTGTTGCTGTATAGTCAAAGACAAAATTTAGTACAAGTAATTCAATATATCATATTTTAATAATTTATCAATGAATGCAATTTGAAACAAGTATTTAGAAATTCCTTTTTTAAATTATTTAGACCTTTCTATCGACTATTAAGGTATTTCTTATATAACGCATCATTTTAGGTCATTTCTTAGGTCAGCATATACTATTGGCTATTCTCTGCAGCACAGAGATATTTCAAGTAACTTATTTAATCTTTGCTTATTAAAAACATATTATCATGAAAAACAAATATTTTCCTATTGTTCTTGAGAATATCTACATAGTCTGCGAGATAAAATTAAGCGCCGCGCAACGTAATAAAGAATTATAATAACTTCCTCAGCTTTGATCTCTGAAAGAATACATCTTCGAGGAATAGTGCGCAAGAATTAAGTTATAATTCAATAATTCCATCTTTTGCTACAAATTAAGGTGTTTGTTTTGATGTTGTGTTTTTTGTTGGTTGAAACAGAAGTTCTAGCCTTGATGCTCTTCTTTTGTGAATCTTTAGTATAGAAGCGAAATAGGAATGGACTAGTTATTAGCTATAATTTTATTTGAATTTGAGTTTTTGAGAATTTAAAAATTTGGGTTAAGCAAAATTTCTCTTTGGGGTTTCCGCTAGGAGTTTCTCAATAGTAGCAAGAAGTCAGAAAATTCGACCAATAAACTAAAAAAAATAACCTCCATTACTTAGCACATTAGCTGAGGTAAAATCAATGTCAAAAAATCTAAGTCTGACCACTTTATTTCTGGGCGAGTGTACTATATGTGTAAACGTAAATAAATAATTATTATTAATCTCATAAGCAAGCAGGGCACGCAAACAATTCACGTAACAATATGTGCCGGAATAGCGCCAAATAATTTATCCAAATCTCTTATTATTTCCGAGGAAATAGGCGGCTGTTTGTTCTTATTCCTTTGTGCTGAGATATTGCCGCGTGTCTCGACCTCAAGGTCGTGGGATCGTGGCATTTCTCTAAGCTTTATATGTGAGGGTGATTAGGTTGTGGACGAGTTTGCTGCTTTAGGGAGGAGTTTTATAGTTTTTGGGTGAAAGCATGATAAGAAAGTATTAAAATATGTAATATATATAAAGTACTAGCTGACCCGGCAAACGTTGTTTTGCCATACATATAAAATTCTCGTGTCGCGGTGTTTTTTTGCAAACTCCTCCGAAACGGCCCGACTGATTTTTATGAAATATTATGTGTATATCATGCAATAGGCTCGCCCATATTACGTGGGACTAATACATACCTGGCGAAATGTGGGTGCAGAAATGCACCTCTGCCTACCCCTTCGGGGAATACAGGCGTGAGTTAATGTATGTATGTATGTGTTAATCGTAGGTAGGTCTGAGAATCGGCCAACATTTAGGGTTTAACATTTAGGGGTATGATTATTTTTTTTCTATTGACCTAACGTTTTTATGTTTTATGATTCAGCATTGATAAATTATTATAATCTTAAATTTTCACCCTTCTATGATGAACCTCTATTTTTTTACTGGCCATTCTAATTTTTAAACAAAAAAATATAATCTGTATAGAGTAAAATTTTATATGTATATTCAGTAAGTCTGAGAATAGGTTGTTATCTATTTTTTATACCTTTAGGTGTTAAGGGGGGTCCAACCCAAAAGTTATTTTTTTATTTTGTGGACATTTTTAAGTTTTTATTTTTTTATGATTCAGCATTTAAAAATACATACAACCCCAAATTTTCACCCTTCTACGAACAACACCTGTTTTGTAATCGCATTTTTTTTATTTTTATAGCTTTTGCCCTCGACCCCGTCCGCGTAGACTACAGGGTTGGGTGCAGAAAGATAAATAATAAGTGAATCTATAAATCGTTCCTCAAGTGCCCAAAATGGCACTTACTGAATTTAAAAAACGGTGCCTATGTCCTTTTTTAAGGTCCCGTTTTTATCCATCACATCAAATCACCCAAATCGATCAAATGGTTTAGGCGTAAAAGTAAAACTTTGAAAGTTATTTTCGTATTTATAATATGTTTATCCCATTGGAACATTACATTTTCCCGGGATGAAACATAGCCTATGTTACTTCACAGGGTCTTATTTATGTTCATACCAAAAAAAATGTTATTGCGTGAAAGCGTAACAAACATTACATTACATTCACATTTATATAATAGTAAGGATAACCATTCCCACGGGAACACTAAATTTTCCGGGATAAAAAGTATCCAATGTACCTCGGTGGGTCCTACCTATCTGCATCCCAAAAGCCATTCAAATCTTTTTTCAATAATTGTCTAATTATTAACCCTCCGTTTTTTTTAATAAGTACCTATCCTATCTCCTTTCTAATACCTCGAAGACTATGTGTACAAATTTTAATGATAATCGGTTAAGTAGTTTTAGAAATCCTTAGATCAATCTAATTGATGAATTCTCAAGCACCAATTATTATTCATCTCTAAGTTGTCTTTTGAGTATCGTCACGTGAATAACATTACTCAACAATTTTCTTAACACCAAGTGCATTCCATTGCATAGTTGAGTGTTCTAGATTTCAAAGCGTGATGACTACCGAGCCCGCCTTCGTTTGTAAATTGTAAACCAAGGAGTTTAAAAATAAATTTCTGAACGCACGCATAAATATTTGACAACCAATAAATATGTCAATCCCTTTTTATTACTGACACTATTCTACATGTTTAAAATCCAAAATACGCAATTATTCGAATATTGTGGATATATGTTGTCGATTCCAAACCTTTATTTAAATACGTACTTTAATTTGAGGGGATCATTAACCGTATTGATGGGATAAACCTAAAATGTCTGACAGGATATTAGGTAGAACAGTTTATATGAGAAAAATGGCGCTGTCTGTGAAAAAAGATTTTCCCGCTTTTCTGTTGAAAATTTTCCTGAATTTTCTTTCCTATAAACCTCACGGAGCTCGAGACCTTTCCAACGAATGCAAAACCGTGGAAATCGGTTTGCGCGTTCTGGAGTTATAGCGTCAGGGAGGAAAACCCGACTTATTTTTATATAGTAGATTAGTATGTATGTTTAAGTATATATATGAATATTTATTTACATGTTTTTATTTCATTCGTGTCTTTAAGTCGTGATGGCCTCGAGGTTTGGGCACGCGGTCGAGAATCTCGACGGTCGCGGGTTCAAACCCCAGGCACACACCTCTGACTTTTCGAAGTTATGTGTGTATTCACAATGAATTATCACGTACTTTAACGGTGAAGGAAAACATCGTGGGAAATCCCTTTGCGGATCGTCCCCGAGCATGAGGCTCGGAGGTATGTCGGACTCACCGTTCCAGTATTTGAAAATTAGATTTGCTAATTGTCAAATACTGGGACGTCCTACCGACTAAAACCCCGTGATATTCCTCTTGCTTCTTTATGCAGGGGGGCACGGTATACGCGTGTGCATTGGACCGCACCCACCTAGAAGTTGGCCCTAAGGGGCCCTCCGCGGTCCGAACATTGTCAACCGATCCACAAAATACCACAGTACTACCACGCTATTTTAAGTCGTCCCCTTCAAGAGAAAGCTACCCAAACTTATGGAGGTCGTGAGTCGTCTCGCTGACGACGGGTTCGCCTAGTCCCGGTGGGGAGTCTGTTATTACGCTCCCTTTCTCTCTCCGCGGTTTCTTTCGCCATCATCACATGCTCACAAAATGTAGTTACGGCAGTCCATTCCCTATCACTCGCCAGCATTGCACAAACCACATTAGACAGTGATAGGTTGTTTCCAATGGCTTCAATAAGGTCACGACGCTTTGAATCCCAAGCTATGCAGTGCTCTAACGTATGCTGGGCTGAATCCTCTTCGTATCCACAATGAAAACAAATCGGCGTGGGTACGCGTCTTATTCGGTACAGGTACTTTCCGAAACAACCATGACCCGAGAGTACCTGCGTCACCCTAAATGTCAAATCGTGATGAAACCTGCACACCTAAAAGTTCTTAGAAATTTATTAGGTGTGTAGTCTGCCAACCCGCACTAGGCCAGCGTGGTGGACTAAGGCCTAAACCCTCTCAATGGTAGAGGAGGCCCGTGCCCAGCAGTGGGACGTATATGGGCTGATGATGATGATGTTTTTATTTTCTTTTTCTTTTTCTTTTTCAGGATATGTTTTACCATTATTGATGTCTTTTAATTTAACCAGTACACTCCCAGGTTGCCTGTAGGAGATCGCCTTGTGCGATAAGGCCGCCCATTGTACTTTTCTAGTCCTCTGTACTCCTTAGTTTTAGTGTTGTGTGTACAATAAAGTTTTAAATAAATAAATAAAATCAATTAAAATAATAATATTATTTCTTATGGTATCATTTAGTTTTATGTAAAGGATATTTTGAGAACGTTGTAGTTCCGTAAAAATAGATGAATAATGAATTTTGTTGTCGCCTTTAATTCATGTCTACATAGCTAGAATTATATTTGAAAACATCTTTTCATTTTTCATCATTCATCCAAGCGAGCACCTTAAGGTTTATTTTAAATTACCATTCTATGGTATGTTTAACAATATAGTTATAAGTACATACTTCTGAACATTGCCGTCTCGCCCTATAAAAAAGCGAACAGCTGTAAGCTATCTGCGTACAACAGGCAACAAACGAGGGCATCGGGTACCATTATTGGCATCTCCGAGCACGTCGAAGCGGCATCGGTCCGCGCCGCCAGCAGTTTGTCTCCCTAACTACACGAATTAACCGGCTAATACTCGCCAGCAAACATAAATAACTGACACGCGTGAAATTAATTGAATCAGCTTAGCTTTGTGTACGTTCCACCCAAAATCCTCATATTAATAGGTATTTTTACTTTTTTACTTGTAGTATATTGCTATGCAACGTAGAGCAAATGATTTTTTTTAACATTTTAATGACATTAATGTTCCTGGCAACTTGTGCCAACCCGCACTAGGCCAGCGTGGTGGACGAAGCTCTAAACCCTCTCAGTTGTAGAGGAGGCCCATGCCCAGCAGTGGAACGTACATATATGAGCTGATGATGATGGAGAATGTTCTTAGGCTCTAAGAATACAATCATCATAAAAACCGATACAAAAGGACATCTGGCAATATTTTTGATGATATCAAACGTGATATGAGAGCTCCTGCATCACCACAAAACACATGCCTTTTCCAAGTATTAGTAAATCGTACACCAAAAAATTATATTTTTTGGTCTGTTTTATTATTCTCAGCCTATTACCGTCCACTGCTGAACGAAGGCCTCCCAAAGTCCATCAACCAACCAACCGTGGGCTCTTTTAGCGGTACTTAAATCTTAATGTGTTATTAAATTGCATACACACGTACACTCAAGTCTACATTCCCGAAAACATAGATATCTATCTCTACTATCTAGTATTACGCAAGCTGTGTTAAGTTCTCCGTTATTGGTGGCTTCACTCCGTAATGCTATTGAAACTATTCTAACACCTTATCCTTCCTGGGAACAAAAGCCATTACCTCTCGATCGCTTGCCTTTGCCGCAGCACCAACGCAGTCTAAGATACTTTTTGGTCTAACTGTTCGCAGCGGCTGAACAAATAGCTTTAGAATATAAAAATAAAGACAGGCAACTTGTAACGAGCTCGATGCCACAAACGTGATATATACGAGCATTAAAACTTCATGATGTAACGTTAAAGTTGAATTGTGAGTGGTGCGGTGCCATGCGCCGTGGCAGAGACGAATGGCCGTTGTTCGTGACGTCACCGCCCACTACACTAATGACGTCACGGCTCACACCCCTGTTGCATGATCGATTGTTGCAAAGCTTTTATAAACTTAAATACTGTTTCGGTGCAATTGAGATTAGATTATAGTTTCACGATTGTATCCTTAGGGTAAGGTAGAATAGGGTAGGTAGAACGTATGTGTAGGTGTATTTCTCCATTTTAGTCGACTTTATTTTATTCTCCTATTCAACACAATAGTTTTTGATGGAATTAAAGAGCTGCTCGATTCTGCTGATTTGTTATCTTTGTAGGTATATTGTAAACTTTTGAATGTCAAAGAGCAACACAAGTTTTTCTTGCCGGGTCTTCTCTAGTGATGACTGCTGCCTTCCAAACAGGGTGTGATAAACTTAATTTTGAATAAGTGAATCTAAGTGATATAATTGACATTTTATAGATTTATTATTTTTTCACTTTATTTCAATACACGACTTATCTAGCATCCAATTATTGGGTTCTCTTTTGTCTTGAAATTGCAACATGTATTACCTCCTGACTCCTGATAGTGGTAAACTATATTATTATCTACAAATAAAGACTAAGTCCATAAATACATCTACGCATTAATTTTCTAAAGATACAGGCGAGATTTGCATGTGAAATTTTAATATAACCGACATACTTACATGAAATCTAAATAAAAAAGCAACCGCTTTCAACAAAGATATCTAAACATTATCACAAAGGAAACTACACAAATCGAATGCCAGACACATTTTTATGAATCATACATTATAATTTACGTGCGCCGAATATTCCGATAGACACGTGATATAATATCACAAACGAAATGAATGTCAATAGACGTGACAACGAGATGACAGGGGAAAGTCGTGGAATGGGGGTAAGGGGGGAGGCATATGTGCCTGTTTGTCGTTTGCTGCCAAAAATATGCTTCATGCAAGGTTCTGTAGGAAATTATTTTAAATTTATTTTTGTACTAAGCAAAACGAATATATTATGCCCCACCAAGTATTCAGGTTGATCTCAAAATGTGACAAGCTCAGGTACTTACTATGGCAAGTTTAAAATCGTGTTACGATTATCGCCATCCGGAGGAATACCACACCAAGTGGCTAGAAAATTACAGCAATTGCAGCAATACCCCTCAATGAATACCAAACGCAATGCAAATAGGTCTTAAAATTTTAGGGCCTAAGTACTCAGAGTTATTTTGTGTGCATAAACCTAAAATAAAATTTGTGATATGACGTAATGTACATACATATATATTATGTATATGCAATTGCTAATCTCATTGTCGTTAGTCAGAAATTTCCGTTCTCAACAATTTTTAATTACCATTAAAAAAAAACTGGACACTCCTATCATCGTCATCATCAGCCCATATACGTCCCACCACGGTCCCACCCCAAGGCAGTGGCTTTAGTCCACCACGCTGTCCTAGTGCGTGTGCGCAAACTACACACGAAAAACTAAAGACTTTTAGGTGTGCAGGTTTCTTCACGATTTTTTCCTTCACCGTTAACATAATTATCATTATCATGAACATCGTGATAATTAACTATGATACAGCAAAAGCCGCCATTATTGACCAGTTGAAGGTTTATTCTGCTTGTTAAAATGAAGCTGAACAGCTTCGCAGTACCCCAGTGACCCCGTGGCGGCGCGGCGTCGCCGTCGTTGTTCGTAGTGACAGACTGTGGGCGCGCGCCGAGCCCTTTGTCGAACAGTCTCACGTCAAGTTACATTGACATCCTGCCATGTCTCTTTACGTGTCTATATTTGGCTTTTATTTTTCATTTATTCTAGCACAGACAGTCACTACATTATCAATGAACTAATGGTATTTATATAAAAATAATAAATTGCAAAAGATAATCAAAACCAAAATATTTTTGAAGCAGCCAGTAGGGCTACCATCAACTCTTATTGCGATTCACTTTACGACCTAAACTGGACTGAATCGTTATTTCGTACCATGACATCTATGTATAAAGCGGTTCAGTATAGGCTCAACTGCTTTGTAACAATTCAGTTTAAGAATTGAATGAAATTTGGTTCGTCAAGTATTATTGTTCGTTCATTTTCGTACCATGACCCTCTGAATCTGAAACGACCTAAACTGAATCGCTTAACTGTCAAAATACATTTATCGATCCATTTTAAGTTACAATTTTTTCAACAGAATTTAATAGTTTCTGTATCTTTTAGAAATTTTTAAACTTTTTATGGTAATAAGTGATCAATAATTGAATTAAATTTTCGTAAAATTGTGATTCTGTGATCATATTGTTACAATATTCATTTATACATTAATAATAACAAAGGTGTCTGAAGCTGCTGTAAAAGACGTTCCTAAATTGTTTTTATATGACTGAATATTTGATTCTTTTCGAATTTATGGAATGTGACAATGAAGCCAGCACGTCAAGCCGTAAAGAAAGGTGCAAAGTTAGGGAACAGTTGGAATTCGACTGACGGATCTATTTGTTTACTTTGGACATCGGTGATACTGAATTTACCAATATCGGCTTTCTAAACATTTGGTTTTAATATTGTGTGAGGAGTTAAGACCCTTGTTCAAGGTGTCGGGTAAAATCTAAAGATCTTTCTGTGGATAAAAAGGTAAGAAACATTTTATAATTAAATAAAAGAAAGACATTTCATTACATGATGGATTTTATTTTATACATGTAACTAGTGGACCCCACAGACGTTGTCCTATGCACAATTTTAAATTCAAAAATTAATTTTTTTCCGATCTAAACCATTCTCAAATCAACCTGAAGACACACAAAAAAATTCATCTGCCTTCTTTTGAACAATGAAAATGAATTGTTTAAGATTTTGGAGTTATGTTCTGATATGCGAAAAATTAAAATCCCAGAACTCGATCACAGCGCCACCTTCCAGGTCCAATGGAAAATCTAAAGCATTCTCGAATCCACTTGAAGATACACAGAAAGTTTCATTAAAATCGGGCCAGCCGTTAAAAATAAAAACCCCAGCACTCGATCACAGCGCCACCTATCGGGTCCAATTTCAAATCTAAGTTTAAGAAATCAATTAAAGATAAGCTTTACAAAAAAGCATACTATAAAATCTCAGATTTTATTGAAGATAATAAGCCCTGGGAGTAAGTAAATTGATCGGAGTTTTGTTTTGTTGCTACAGTTTGTATCGTTATGACATGTATAATGTAAAATTGAAATATATTTTTTTAGAAAAAGAAAATGACATATCGTGTTGCTGAGGGAGTTTCTTGCCGTTTCTTCTCCACAGCTATAACACGTTTCGAAGCGGCAATGGTTTAAAAAAATAATTAAAGATGTGTAAAATTAACGATTCAAAAGAACTTATAAAAGGCTATTTGAAAAAAGATAATTTGAATTTGAATTTGAAAAATCATTTTCGAATCTACCTGAAGATACACAGAAAATTTCATTTAAATCGGTCCAGCCATTAAATATTAAAATCCCAGAATTCGATAACAGCGCCACCTATCTGGTCCAATTGCAAATCAAAACCATTTACGAATCCACTTGGATACACAGAAAATTTCATTAAAATCGGTCCAGCCATTAAAAATTAAAATCTCAGGCATATCCGTTTGAATCATCGACCATCGACTATAAACTGAGAAACTTAAAACCTTACAATGAGAAGCAAACCAAATCATCTTTAAGTTTTCCTTGGATCTAATCGTTGCGTGAATCACATTACTCAACAGTTTTCTTAAAATAAGCCGCATTTCATTGCATAGTTTAAGGTGTTTTAGATTTCGAACAATGATGACTACCGAGCCCACCCTCAGTTGTAAATTGTAAACCAGACACAACCAAGGAGTTTAAAAATTCAGTTGAATAATGAGGCTTGTTATATTTTCCTTAGTTACGCAAAATAAATTTCTGAACGCACGCATAACTATTTGACAACTAATAAATATGTCAATCTCTTTTCAATTTTCATTCTATTCTACATTTTAAAAATCTAAAATACGCAATTATTCGAATATTGTGGATATATTATGTTGTCGATTCGAAACCCTTATTTAAATACGTTCTTTAATTTGAGGGGGCCTTTAACCGTATCGACGGGATAAACATTATTTATTTATTTATTTATTTATTTATTTATTTATTTACCCTTCATACAATATATGTAAAGGTGGACTTAATGCCTGAGGCATTCTCTGACAGTCGAACCTTAGGTGGTGCAGAGATGATAGGCGTGGGTACGTAAATTAACTTATTAGAAATAAAATATACAAAACATAAATATCCGTAACTAGATAACCTAAATACATACTTATATAATACTAGTACATAAATATACACATATATCAATATATATATATATACATACCTATACATATCAATGTGAAGAATCTGCTATTCTGGTTGACAGCAACTTTCTAACTTTCAACTTGAACGAGTAACGACTCGTACACGTCCTGATCTCTAAGGGAAGCGCATTCCAAAGAAGTATCGACTGCACTGGAAAGGAGGAATGAATAAAGTCTGAGGTGTGGGATGGGCAAAGAAGAAGTAGATTATTAGCTGACCGAAGATTTTTCTCGTGACTGGAGTGTAGAAATTTAAAGTAGGAGACTATATATGAAGGTGCATTAGGAGATGTAAGAAAAGAAAATAGCGTAGTAAGTGCTCGTAGATTTCGGCGCTCACGAATAGGCAGCCACTTCAGTTGGGACCGGAAGGAAGACACATGGTCGTATTTACGAAGATTGAATATGAATCGAATGCAGTTATTCAGAAGGCGGTCAAGTTTATTGAGTTGATCTGCATTCAGGTCAAAATAGCACATGTCACCATAGTCTATTATAGGAAATATTAAAGTTTGTACAAGCATTGCCTTGGTCGTCGACGGTAGAAAATTTTTGAGGCGGTAAAGAACGCGGAGTATACCGGTGACTTTTCGGCAGACATGAGTCACTTGAGCTTTCCAGTTCAGGGTGGAATCAATATAAAGTCCGAGGTTCTTAACGGTTGAACTTAAGGCAATTACCGCGTCATTGTATATAATAGGAGGCAGAACAACGTTGTCTAGCTTACGCATTTGCTGTTGACTGCCTACAATGATGGCTTGACATTTAGCTGGATTTACCGTTACGCCAAAATTTTCGGACCATTTTTGGATACGTTCTAAATCCTTGTTTAATATAGTTATTGCATCCGATACTGACTCCACCCTAGCTTGGGCATATAATTGCAAGTCATCGGCATACAGATGATACGAACACTGAAGATTCTTGGTTATGAGATTGATAAATACTGAAAATAATAATGGAGAAAGGATGCCACCTTGAGGAACGCCAGTGCCGAGCTTAAGTAAATTTGACGAAGTCAAGCCGACGCGCACCGACTGCTGTCGCTCCTGAAGATAAGTTGAGAGCCAATCCAGTGCATCTGAAGAGATCATTAGATAGGATAGGATAGACAGTAGGATATCGTGACTAACGGTATTGAAGGCGTTTGAAAAGTCTACCAAAACCACTACAGTGACTTTGGTATCCTCCATGCCCGCCCGCATATCGCCAGTCACTTTTAGGAGGGCGGAGACGGTGCTGTGACCAGGTCTGAAACCTGATTGATAAGGGCTCATCAAATTGTTTTGATACACAAACCTGGACAATTGCCTGTGGGCACAGGCTTCGAGCACCTTGGATAGGAACGGGAGAATGGAGATTGGACGAAAATGGTTGGGTAAAGTGGGGTTTGGTATTTTAGGAAGAGGAAAAATGATAGCGGATTTCCAAGCGGTTGGAAAAATGCCAGTATTAAAAGAACAATTAATTATATGTGTGATAGGGGGAAGGAGCCAATCAAGGATTGCCAAGATCATGCGACGACTTATATTGTCGCAGCCGGTGGCATTGGATTTAATGGAGAGGATTATCTTTTTAATCTCATCCGATGCAACTGGAGAAAAATGGAATTGATCGATACATGGACGAGGAAGTTTAGCCAAATACTCCAGTGTACGACATTTGGCTTGATGATCCATTGGTAAGGTTGTTGTGAAATGGATGTTTATGTCATCCAAGCCAATAGTCTTCTGGAAATCAAGATTTTTTTGCTTGCCTATACCAAGAGTTTTTAAAAATTTCCAAACATCAGCAGAGCGGGAGGATGAAATATTACTGAGAATATGGCGGCGTTTGGCGTTGCGTATCATCTGGTTACATCGATTCCTTGCAATCTTGTACAGGTTCCAGTTGTCCTCCGATCGATCCTTCCGAAACTTCCGGTATACCCGGTCCCTACGTCTCATCACCATTCGAACACCATCCGTCATCCATGGAGCAGGCGGACGTTTGAGTTTGATCTTTTTAACCGGAGCATGTCGGTCAAATAGAGAAATAACGGTATTATTGAAGATACAAACTTTTTCGTCGACTGTATTTGCTGTGTTCAGATGTTCCCAGTCCAACTCAGCGGCATCTTTGCAAAGCTTGTCTTGATCCATACGACCAAAACAACGCATGAACAAAACTTTAGGAGAGGGTTTGGGAGGTTTTAGGGCATAGGACAAGTAAATAAGGTCATGGTGAGAAAACCCAGGGGCTTGCAATTGACCATGTCGCGATGCGAGGGAAGGGGAAGAGGTGAGGATTAGATCAAGCCAGGTGCTTTCTCCATCGATGTTATGGTGGGTGGGCTGCAGTGGAAGGATATGCAAGCTGGCGGATTCAATGATATCAAGGAGTTTACGGGAGCGGGGGGAATGCTGGTCTAGGAGGTTGGTATTGAAATCGCCCATGATGATGTAATGTGCATATTGAGACCCTAAAGATTCCAGAATCGTTTCGAGACTGGAGAAGTAATCTAAAGACGGAGGGCAGTATACAACGCCCAGTACAGTTTTCACTCCATTGAAACAAACCTCTACAAAAAGATATTCGGCGGGAGCATTACTATCTGAAGGAGAGGAGGCTATAACTTTGTAATTGAAGCAAGATCGGAGATATATTGCAACTCCACCCCCTCTCCTACCGACTCTGTCATTACGTATAAGGTTAAAACCTTGGAGGGGGTATGTAGCGGAGGGTAGTTGAGGTTTGAGCCAAGTCTCAGAGATCAGGACGGCATGAGCGTTAATGTCCGTGAAAGTTATAGACAGTTCACTGTAGTGACTTGGTATACTCTGCGCATTAATGTGGCAAACATTAAAAAGTGTTTTAAATGGTTGATCGAAAGTTCGACGCAGAATATTGCCAAGCCCCTCAGTCATGGAGCAGAAACTGTCATCGGTGTTTGAATCGTCAGAATTCGCAGAATAAAAAGAATCATTATCGGAATTATTCATAATTAGATATATATAAAAATAAAATAATATATAAATAATTAATGCAATAAGTTTGAGTAGTAAAAATAATAATATTTAAAGAAAAGCGTACCGATTGGTGCTATACTTCTCTGCACCACCCGCCAGCTGATACACACATACAAGTTAAAACTATGTTTAAGAAAAGTAAAACAAATAACAAAACGTAAATGACAAATGGCGACAGTTGCAATATCCGAACGCATTATTAATGTTAGTTGTCAATTAATCAATTGTCATCTAAGAATGACATTTGGGGTAGTAAGAAAAAAAATTATTAATAAAATAATGACATACACATCAATTAGTATCGTGCGGCTATGACTAAGACAGTTATTGTTGACTTGTGTATTGGACATCACAATGCGCTCGGAGTGTGGATTATAACATTATAAAAATAATTAGTTTTTACGTGATTTAGCATTCGTGATTGTGGAAGTATTCTGTCCAGTGCCGTTTCCAGGTACAGCCTTGTTGATAGAGGGCTTAGCGTGCTGAGATGTTAATTTGTCAAGCTCCTCCATTGTGCTGATTTTTGCTGCACCATCGGCGACTTTAACAACGATTGTTCCATCCTGGGTCCAGCAGGCCTTCATGCCGAAATGTTGACGAGCCTTGGCGAAAATCTGTTGTCGAGGTCTAGTTAAGAACTCCTTAATTGAACACGAAGAGCCCTTCAGCTTACCCTTGGCCTTCCACACCGCAGACTTATGACTAACGTCATGAAACCTGACAAGAACCGGCCGGTGATGTTTATTATTTCGGGATCCCAGACGATGACAGACACTTATGTTCGAGGAAGTAAGGTTTGTCAATGCCATCCTGTTTTGAAGAATCTCCAAAATGGTAGCAGTGCAGTCCTCCTTGTCAGCCTCAGAAATACCCAGGAACAGAAGAGTTTTCCGTCGATGCCTGGTCTCGATGATGTCGATCACGCGAGCACATTCAGCAATCTGCGACCGAAGCAGGCCAAGCATATTGAACATCAGTTCACGAAACGTACGGAACTCCTCTGCTACCCGTGCCACGGTGTCCTTGGATGGTCCAGTCTGTAGCTGAGCTTCAAGTTCATTCATGCGCTTGGCGAAACAATCCTCGAGCCTGGTCTGCGCGATCTGAATGTCCGACAGCTGTGCCATATTTCAAATTTGAATGTAACGTTTTCGTTCGGTTATGCGTGTTAATGCTGGCAGGTGGTGTATTTTAGCACATATAGTCACATGTGATACTGTTAATGTAATTACGTATGTCACTTATTGTTCTGTACTACTTTTAAAACACTTGTACGATGTAAATACTGTTTAAAAATATTTTTAGGAAATAAATGCTTTGAAATCGGTCTAAACTCATTGACACCCACGCGGAAAAAAAAAAAAAAAAAAAAAAAAAAAAAAAAAAAAAAAAAAAAAAAAAAAAAAAAAAAAAAAAAAAAAAAAAAAAAAACAGGCAGGAAATTTGCTAGAACAGTTTAAATGGGAAAATGAAATTGCTGTTTTTACTATCTTCCTCGCAATTTTGCAATAATTTCTCACCGCCTAAAACCTTCCCTGGACTACGACAAACATTTCAAAACGAAAATCAGCTAAATCGGTCCAGCCGTTCTCGAGTTTTAGCGAGACTAACGAACGGCGATTCATTTTTATATATATAGAAGATTCCAACAACTCATAAGTGTTTACCTATGTATGTACAAAATAGATTAATATGTGTGTTTTCTTGTTAAAGATATTGACTGCATTGTAATTTTATGCAACTGGGGGTACTATTAAAGACCCATTGGGGACATCAAAAGACACTTAATAGCACAGCAGACAGTGTCATCCATAATAGCAGAAGTGACTGCCTGCATTGTTTCTCCACAGATGACAAGAAAATATGTATGCTATCCTAAAACCCTGGCTGAAAGAAATAATACATGGGCTAGGTAAAATTGTTTTTTTTTTAATAATTTTTAATACCTTTTCATGTGCATTACACTGCTGATCAGACACCTTAACATTGAGGGTTGTAAGGACTTGTCCACCACACTGCCTTATTGCAGGTTGGTGTTGTAATACCCAAACCTATACCTTTTATTCAAAAATACAAGTTTCTTTAAATTTTTTTCTTTATTGATATAAACAATAATAATTTTGTGAATTTATATTACAATCTATTACAAAAACAATAATTTGTTGCAGGTTTTATGAGAATTTCAACTTTCCAGGTGTTTTGGGGTGTATAGACTGTACACAAATAGCTATAATAAAGCCCCCTGAACATTAAGAACATTTCTATTGTAGGAAACATTATCACTCATTAAATGTCCAATTGGTGAGATTGATCATCTATAACTAAACAATCATTGTAATAAATAGAAAATTGTTTATCCATATGAGTGTGTCATGTTTTTTCTAGATATGTGATGCAGACATGCAAATCACCAGTGTAAATGCTAGCTATGTAGGCGCTACACATGATTCATTTATATGGCATGTGTACCCTTTAAAACATTATTTGGAAAGTCTTGACAAATCTACTTGGTTACTTGGTCAGTTATGATATTAATATCATATTAAAGACAAAATAAATGCATGCAACTTATTATACATAGACAAGGCCTCTTGCCTTAAACATTGTAAACATTATAAAGTGTAAATAATTTGCTTAGAACATTAAGCAAGGTATTTATACACTTTATTGGTGTAACCAAAAAAAGTTTATTTTTTAATTGCATTAAGTTAATTACCATGAAGCTTTTAAAATAATACTTGTTTTGTTGCAGGAGATTCTGGGTATCCATTACGCAAATATAATTTATGATGACTCCAGTTATTTTTGCAGTCCCAGGTACACCAGACAGCCACTATACAGCTCTTCATGTTCGGACAAGGAACATAATCGAAAGAACAATTGGGCTTCTCAAAGTGTGTTATTGTTGCCTTTTGGTGCACAGAGTGTTGTACTACAAACCAAGAGTGGCAGCATCTATAATATATAATATTTTATTTACTATATAATTTAATGTATTTTTGTATTTTATTTGTATTTCATATTTTATAGTTGTAAATAAAATTTGTTCAGTACTTTCCTCACATAATTTCTTTAATTTCTCTTATATATTTTAACAAAAGTTTAAAAATGGGATGTTGTGGTGGTTTGTTATAGCCCATGGCTATATCCTTGCGCTTATAAAGAAACGACCACAAGTGTTCGAGTTCGCCATAAGTAACTCTACACCATATAGCTTTACTATATTGAAAATAAAAAGCACTTGAAATACCAATGGTGATATATAAATGTTTTTGTAAGCGAAATGGGGTAAAAATAACAAGAACTCAATATATAAATTGATAATGCGAAATATGAATGTTCAAAATATAAATTACCCCATTGTTTAATACAATTTTAATTCAAATTTATTCAAAACGTAGAATTAACAAATCAAATCCACCGCCACATCAACCTCGACTTGATGATGCGAATGTTGAATAACACATGTTCGAAACTTGAACCAATGTTTAATGTCAAATTATTTATAGAGTTATGTACCGATATCATTTATTTCACTACAATCAAAATAATTATAAAGGCCTTTATACGTCACTAAATAATTTTTTTTACAAATTAAGTATATAAAAATAATAAAATAAACATAAAAATAGGATTAAAATAGTAATGATAAATACGGACAATTTAAAATGTTGAGTTTCAGAACGCACTCTACTAATGGTGGATGAGAGAAACGATAAATGTATAGCATTGTCTCTTTCCATCAAAGCGATCCAGTTTTAAGTTTCGTTCATTCACTGGCTGCGAAACAAATACAATTCAAATGCGACTTTGTTTAAAGAACGTCATGGTATCAAAATAAACGATTCAGTTTAAGAACCTAAACTGAACTGCTCTGCAATTGAATCGTTTGCTAAAAGGTCATGGTAGGCCTACTGGAGTCACAATATTTTTGAATATAAAATAGTTTTTGTAATAGGTATTATAAAGGGGGGAACCTTTAGTATCACCATATTATTACCTGAGTACCTGGATGACCGAGATTTGCTCGGTTTTTTTTTTTATTGTGTTTTTTGGAAATTATATTTAAGTACGAATTACTAATAAAATGATGAAATATGAATAATGTTACTTAACAGCGCCATCTGCTGTTGTGTCGTTAAAGCAATTGGTTGCTCACAAAAAATAGTATTATTATTCGCTAATTCGCCAATAGATGTCAGGAAGAGTCTACTCAAACGCCTCCTTTTTGTTATTTTTCTTCCAAATGACATTTTCTAAAAATGATTCCTAGCTAGATCGATTTATCGCCCCCGAAACCCCCTATATACTAAATTTTATGAAAATCGTTGGAGCCGATTCCGAGATTCCAATTATATATATACAAGAATTGCTCATTTAAAGATATAAGAGATAAGATAAGATAAGATAATGGTTAGTGGTGTGCGTAATAGATTAACGGCTGGTGCCTGTCAAATATAATTCATTAATCGCTATGCCAGCCAGGTTTGATGTACACAGATTTGTGGGTTTTATGACATTTATAACACCTCACATTTTCTTTGCGTCCACTAAGTTAAACACAAAGATATATTCATAAAAACCCTCTCAACTGTAGAGGAAGCCCGTGCCCACCAGTTGAACGTATATGGGCTGATGATGATGATGATAATGAAGTCAAAGGCGCGCAGTCAAAACGCCCGGCAGCCGACCGGTTTAAGACAGTACAACAGTAGGGCAGTACAACCGTTGTGAATGTATGCCATAGCAATGACATTATGACGTAAATGCATCACAAATTCCAATAATATTTTATGTATAGGACTAGTGAGCACTTATTTAGTTTTCTTAAATAATATGTTCAGTACACATTAAATTCCGAATGCGTATATGGATACGTTACGATAATCACACTTACTCTTCCTTATAAAATTCTAAAACCAGGATTACACGAAGAAAATAAATATAGGTTTTTGTAGTAAAGAGAGAAAACTCTTTAATATCCGCAGCATTTCCCCGGAGGAAGTCCCTATAATAATGCTGTAAAGAATCTCAAGTAAACTAATCTTATTATTATACTCTCAGTTGCGGATACTGGAATGCTGGACAGATAGGATATAAAATACACATTTACGCGTGTATCCCCCAAAGGGGTAGGCAGACGTCATTTCAATGCCCCTGTTTCATCATTTATAAGTTTAGTACCTATTTTTTGACATATTCTCAGGCCCGTGCTGTTACTCAGAGTCTACTCATGAAAAAAACACAGCCCGAACCGGAAATTGAACCCAGAACCTCTTGATCGCGCGGTAAAATCTTATAAAGATAATGTCTATGCAGATTTTGACAGCCCCGTGGCGCAGTTGGCTAGATACCAGCTTGCGAAACGAGAGGCCGCGGGTTCGATACCCGCACCGAGACAAATGTTTGTGTGATCCACAAGTATTTGTTTCGGGTCTGGGTGTTTGTGAGACCGAAAAGTCTCTCGTAGTTTCTGATACCCACGACACAAGACTCGTATCCTAGTGTGGGTTTAGAACTATGTATGTTACTGTTGGGTGTATGTATTTATTTTGGCTAACTGCAACACTCCGTTGGTAAGTTGATAAAAGCTGCAGAGGCCGTCAAAGAGCGCGTCATTGTGTGGACGGAGGGCCGCGCGTCCCGCACTCTTATCGTCCAATAATTGTGCACACGCGTCGACGATCAACAATTTTCATGTGAAATGTAATAAATCAAGTTATTCTTCACAGTCCGCACGATGCCATTACTATAGTTTCAATTGTAAATTGTTTCATGAGAAATGTAGAATTTAGAGCTTATATTTTGTACATTTTAATAAATATGAAACGGTTCTGGAGAAGTATTATATATTCTAAGAAAACAATACAATAATAAACGGGCGCATTTTAATGCCGTTTGAAGTTTAATAAGTAAAATAAAATGAGTAATGTAATGATAGGATGTTCATTTAAATAATAATTATGCTTAAAGGTGTAAAACCAAGAACAATGGCCGTTTAAGTTAGAAACAAAAATGTAGAATACAGCTTGGTAGTGCAATGGTCTGTGAAGTTTGAAGTCAGTTTTTTTTATTGCATGATAGAAATCAGAAAATAGGCATGCCCTTAGGTGATGTAAAGAAGCTCATAATATTTATTTCTAATAAAAAGTAAACAATTTTTCTATTTCATTCACTGTGAAAGGGAAGCTGTTAAACTTTCTTTGGAGTCTTAGAGTTGACTTTTATATATTTATTGATTTTTCTTCTCGATAGCTATAATAAGAAAGTATTTTTATGTAAATGTATGTACGGTGCGATCTAGATGGGTTCGACACCCGGGTCGGGCAGTGTTATTGGGTTTTTCCATTAGGAAATTCTCAGTAGCAGCACGGAATCTTAAAATGTGCTCGAAAAACGGCAATAGGCTCGCCTCCTATTACGTACGTGGGACTGATACAAACCTGGCAAAATTTAGGTGCAGAAATGCACCATTCGGGGAATGCAGGCGTAAGGTTATGTATTTTTTTTTTATTTCAAAGGAAATTTATTCATAAGAATAAATGTTTGCTGACGCAGGTTTAAAATATGTATTCAACTAATGAAGTACTTAGGTACAATATAATATAGACAGTATACGAGTATGTCTTGTTCTGAATATTTGAGAACTGTAGCATAAAGGTTCGTAGTAGGAGCGCTGCGGAGTGGCGCTGGCGAGATTGATTTCGTTACATTTGCTTACGTGTACCTCTGTTTGTTGAAACAGCAAAGACACATGTTCTACGTTCTCGTTCATCATATTTTGACGGAACGAATCTTTCACAGTAAATGTAGTTGATATTTTTCAGGCGATGACGTGCATAAATACTGCCTTAAACTTGCATTCCCAAAGAGTAGGCAGAGGTGCATTTCTGCACCCACATTTCGCCAGGTATGTATCAGCCCCATTTTCGGGCTCATTTCCACACCCCGAGCTGCTACAATAACACTTTGTCCGATCCGAAAATCGAACCCGCGACCTCTGTGAAGCACGGAGAATACGTGTGCCTTTGTGTGTGGCAGTTTGCATATTTCTTTATAAAAAAAATATCGTATAGGATTTTGCGATATTGTCCGTTAAAATCCAACGGGACATGCAATTAATTGCTTTCTATAAAACTATATAACAAACAATAGAAGCTCAGATGTTAGAATGGAATTCTATGCTATCACTCCGCTGGAGTGACGTGCTGACGAATGTATGGAGGGCGACCGCGTTCGTTAACAACTATCGAAGTGGGAGAGAACTACTGTAGCCAATTTATACTATTGTATGAGTCGGTTTCAACTAGGTTCCAAACAATTCCTATTCCAAACAAAAGCAATGAAGCACTGAAAAAAACTACATGTTATTCTGACGTAGGTATCCGCTAACAAAGAATTTTCCAAAATTGCGTAAATAAATAAATAAATACACCCTACCGTTACATATATAGTTCTGAACCCACACTAAGATAAAAGTCTTGTGTCGTGGGATCAGAAACTACGAGAGACTTTTTGGTCCCTAAACAGAACCGAAACAAATATTTGTGGATCACAAAAAAATTGTCTATGTACGGAGATCTAAACCGCAGCCTCTTATTTCAGGAGCTGGTATTTAGGCAACTGCGTCACGGGGCTGTCAAAACTGTAAGGAGGAACCAGAAATTTAAAGCCAGTAAAGCTGCGAGCAAAAGCTAGTGTTAGTATATGTGACTGTAACTTTACGTCATCATTTTATTAGCCAATTATGAATATCTAAGGACATTACCACATCAATCTTAACCAAAATGGGATTGTCAAAAAAAAACAATTTACCGTATTTTTAAATCCTGGAGAAGTTTCCCAATATAGGTAGTATTAAAATGACAGTATATATCAAAGTTCCAGGATCCATAAGATGTACAGTTCACCTTTGTAAAGTTGTTTTGAAAGACCTGCCAAGTAAGCAACCGGCGGGACATTCCCTTATCGGCTTCACACTTGAATAGAGGTCTCACCGCAGAAATATTACTTTCTACTTATAATAACTAAGAACGACATACAATTATAAGCCTTATTGCACAGACCATAAAGTCTAGTTCTGTAAGTAGTCTCTTGCCTATAATGGCATTAAGTTTTTTCTTGTAAGTTATAGCTTGTGAACTAGGTTACCTTTTTTGTTGGCTGTACTTTATTTGTAAAAGTCAGGAGATTTCGTGTTTTTTTTCACAGTAAGAAGATCGTCGAAAACATTATTATATATTACGATAGCTATTTTTTAAATGATGAGAATAAAGAATCAGATAGTAATTATATTAAGCAACTCATTGAAATGCTTTGCATTTTTTTTTGTTAAGAAAGAAACATTAACGGTCACTACCTTTGCAGCGATCTAAATTGTAATGTTGAGGCACTTGGACCCTTGAAACTTAGATCAGCAGACAGCAAGCAGATAGTTGTCTGCTGTGCTGATTTAAGATTTAAACATTCCATTAGCTTAAGATCTTATGATAAAACACTAAATGATCTTTGGGATATGAATCGAAGTCAGTAATAGCCCCGTGGCGCAGATGACTAGATACCAGCTTGTGAAACGAAAGGCCGCAGATTCGATCCCAGCTAGAGATGTAAGGAACTCGAGTCTTTGAGTCCTAAATTTCGAGCTCGACTGACAAATTGAACGACTCGACTCATTACAATAAGACTCCCAAGACTAGAGAAGTTAAGTCTATATGAGCTCTTGAGCGCAACATGGAACTCGAGCCTTTTTTAGCGCTCGAGTCGTTTTTACGGGGCGAGTCGCGCTCGAGTCGTTTTCCGTTTGGAGTCCTTTTGAAATCAGGTAATAAAATGTTACTTTTGTGGGATATAATCGTAATCAGAAACGTGTTTTGAAAAAATAAAAGCGTTAATTAATAGGAAAAATCATTTTAATCATCATGAAAAATTAAATAAATAAAATCACAAGCAATCAAAATTGATCTGAGTACGCACATATTTATGTAATAAGTATGTATAAAGTCCAGAATAATTTGCAACTATTGACATTAGTAAACCTTAATACGCTCAAGACATAAGACTCGAGCTCTTTTGAGACTCAAGCTTTAATAAGACTCGAGTTCTATTTAAGACTCGAGTTCTATTTAAGACTCGAGCTCTTTTTAAGAGCTCGAGTTCTATTTTAGCGCTCGAGTCTTTGTGGAAAGACTGAAGCTCGGTTCGACTCAAGACTCCGAGTTTAGTTAGTTCACTGAGTTGTGCAAAATTGAGCCGAGTCTATCGAATTAGGACTCAAAGACTCGAGTTCTTTACATCTCTAATCCCAGCACCAAGAAAAATGTTGGTGTAATCCACAAATATTTGTTTCGGGTCTGAGTGTTGGTGAGTCTGAAAAGTCTTTCGTAGTTTCTTCGTAGTTGTTTCAAATAGAACTATGTGTGTGTTTGTTGGTTGCATTTATTTATTTATTAAGTCTTATCTGATATAAACCTGAAGGAATAATTTGCAACATAAACTACTAGTAATGATTATGCCCATATACTGCGCAAGGCTCACGTTAATAATGTCGGAAACAAAATAGCTCGACTGAAATGGCATTCAGAGGCGGATGTTGTTCCCTACATAATATATTTGGGTCGCGGGAAATCATTGTTATTCAGCTAAAGAGCTTTAAATCCTTGCTAGAGCTCAACTTATGAATATGCATGCTCACACTATTAATAGTAGTATATTTTACATCTTGACCGTTGAAGAAGCTGGAAACTTACACATGACGCGTCAGATAGTGATTGAGCGATTTAGATCTCACATATCGTGGTTCTAAATATCTGAAGAGCGACAACTTCGTAATGACGTTACAGATTTAGAAAGAGGCCTACGTAATTGTCTGGACTGGTGATAATCGTGATCACTTCTCGCCACTCCATCTCTTGGGACCGCTATATACTTATTGTCAGGTGTCAGTGCGATTGCTTTCCATGACCTGCATATAATTCTAATCACCTGAAAATAACCGTCTTGCAAATATCTGCGTTGCCACACATTTCTTTTTTTTTTCTTTTTCTATTCTGGCACGGCAAAGCAACTCCACTGTACCTGATGGTAAGCACAGTGGAGTCCAGAAAAATAATACCGACCAGCGAGAAACGATGGTCACCCGCTGGTCGACACAATCATGCCGGCCCGCACAAGTGCTTCTTCACGCTTCGCTTTGGATTTAATTGGATTTAAAAATACTATGAGAAAAGAGAACGAAAGACTGAGAAGGTTACGAGATTATCAGAGATCTCATTCCCTAAACAAAACGTCCAACCATCATTGCATGTTTAGCTAATGTGGTAGCTAATGTTTAGCTATAGTGGCTAATGTAGGCGGCGTCGGTGTGCCTGGTTGCGGGCACGTAGCGACAACGCCTGATGTTGCGTGTGTATGAGATGTGCCGGATGATGGTACAAGCGCAAGCGCAATGATAAGCGTTAAGCAGTTCTAATAGTTTATTGCACAGCACAGTATATGGCAATAATAGTCACGGCACAATAAGAAATAGTTCACACAACACAATATAGTCACGAAAAGTACATACAAGAACAGAAGGAGACGAGACAGATAAAAGAACGATGATATTAACACAAAAGCAGCTGTTAAGCGCGGACGAGATAAGGCGACGAGGTAGCGGGTGACACGGGCTTCGCGAGCGAGGGAGGTGTACCGACTGGCCGCGTCGGCGGCGCGGCCGACGCGGCCGGCGCGTGAGTTGAAGCGATGACGCGCCTCGCTCGCTCGCTGCCACTACGCGAAACCGGTTTGTGTCCGCGCGGCGGTATCGAGCGCCTCCAATGCACTCCACGTATATTAAATAATATTGTAATAAATGTGTTGGGTTCTGTAGGTGTAATGCGTGAAAGTTAGTATGTATATGTGTCGAGTGTAATTGTTAGTATTATAATGTATATACATGATATTAAATGTTTATAATAAATAAATATATTTTATAAATAAATAAAATATAAGGTACGCCACATCACTCCCCCCCTGAGACCGGCCTACCTACGGGCGATAAAAGTCCGGAAAGTGAACTCTGCGGCCCGAGCGAGTCCTTTTGACGTCCTGCGCTGGGGGATTTTGCCCCGTGGGAGCAGGAATATGAGATGGAGGTGCTGGGGTGGGAGGTTGGGCGGAAGATGGGATAATGGGTGTTAGTGGAGTAGATTGAGTTAATGGAGGAGCAGGAGTAGGATTGGAAGATGGGTCGACAAGTATGTAGGCCGGCTTAAGGCGGTCTACTGATACTGTCACACTCTTCCCTTTGACCTGTATGTTGAAGGTTTTGTCCCCGCGGCTTATGACCTCGTAGGGACCGGTGTAGGGAGGCTGTAAGGCACCGCGTAAGGAATCGTCCCGCAAGAAGACGTGGCTGGCGGTAGCCAGGTCTTTGTACACAAAGATTTTCTCCCTACTGTGACGTGAAGCTGGAGTCGGCTGGAGTTTGTGGGCGAACTGCCGCAGACGTGTGGTGAATTCTGATATGTCTGTGGAGACAGGTGTTGCAGGTTCAAAGAATTCACCGGGCAGTCGGAGAGGCTCACCATAGACCAGTTCGGCAGAAGATGCTTTTAGGTCGTCCTTGTAGGCGCTCCTGATGCCCAACAGCACCAAGGGTAACGCGTCAACCCAGCTGGAATCCACGTGGCACATTATGGCAGCTTTTAATTGGCGGTGGAATCGTTCCACCAGCCCGTTGCATGATGGATGTTACGCGGTTGTCCTGCGATGTTTGAATCCGATCACTTTTCCAAGATATTGGAAAAGTGACGATTCAAACTGTCGTCCGCGGTCGGTGACGATATCGGATGGACATCCAAATCTGGATATCCATGATATCAGCGCCTTGCCGACAGTTTCGGCAGTGATGTCCATCAGAGGCGTGACTTCGGGCCAGCGAGTGAAACGATCCACCGCCGTGAGACAATAACGGTACCCGTGGGAGACGGGCAGAGGGCCGACGATGTCCACGTGGATGAAGGCGAACCGGGCGCGGGGCAAATCGAACGTGCCCAATGGTGCTGACACGTGGCGATTCACCTTGGCGCGTTGGCATGCCAGGCACTGACGAGACCACTCTCGACAGTCTTTGCGCATCCCAGGCCAAACGAAGCGTTCGGCGACGAGTTTTGCCATTGCGTTGGCGCCTGGGTGGCTGAGACTGTGAAGACTGTCGAAGAGTGGCCGTCTCAGCGACCTTGTGACGAACGGTCTTGGTGAGCGGGTGCTGACGTCACAGTAGAGTTCCAGGCGGCAATTTGGAATGCTCAACTTTTGCAGGCGAAGTGACGATCCTTCTCGCAGAAGTTGAGTGAGCTCCGGGTCTGAGGCTTGGGATGAAGCCAGTACCTCCAAATCGACTGGCATCTGCAGCTCATCGACACGGGACAATGGGTCGGCAACGACATTGTCTTTACCCGATATGTGTCGTATATCGGTAGTGAACTGCGAGATGTAGTCGAGATGGCGGTACTGTCTCGGCGAACAGTTGGCTTTACGTTCGCCGAAAGCGAAACTGAGGGGCTTGTGGTCGGTGTAGACCACAAAATGTCTCGCCTCGACCATATGGTGAAAGTATTTGATACTTTCGTAGATCGCCAAAAGTTCGCGGTCGTAAGGCGAGTATTTTTGTTGGGAGGGACTCAACTTCCGCGAGAAAAATGCTAAGGGCTCCCAATGGTCGTTTTTGAGCTGCTGCAACACTGCACCCATTGCCAGGTCGGACGCGTCTGTGACCAGCGCGAGTTCCGCCTGACAATCTGGGTGGGCCAGCATTGCAGCGTTGGCGAGACTTTCCTTGCACCTGTTGAAGGCTGACAGAGTCTCCCCAGAGATGTCAATTGGCTGAGATGCCTTGACGTTGCCCGAAAGTAGGGCATTAAGAGGGGCTTGGATGGAGGCGGAGTGCTGGAGGAATCGCCTGTAAAAGTTAAGCATTCCTAAAAATCGCCTCAATTGCCTGACTGTCTTGGGGACGGGGAATTCCTTAATAGCCTCGACCTTGGATTCCAGAGGTTTGGTGCCGGCTGCGGAGATGCGGTAACCTAAAAATGTTACCTCCGAGGCACCGAAGACGCATTTGGACGTGTTGACGAGGACGCCGTAGTCGCGCATGCGGTCGAAAAGTTGGCGGAGGTGCGTCTCGTGTTCTGCTACGCTCCTGGAAAAGACGAGGAAGTCGTCTAGGTAACAGTAGCAGAAGTCCAGGCCTCTCGTCATCTCGTCCACAAACCTCTGGAATGTTTGGCCTGCGTTCCTCAAACCGAAGGTCATAAAGGGGAATTCATACAGGCCAAAAGGAGTAGTGATGGCAGTTTTCGGGATGTCGGCCTCCAGGACAGGGATTTGGTTGTACGCTTTCATGAGGTCAATGGTAGAGAAGACCGTACAACCGGATATGGAATGGGAGAAGTCGTGGATGTGCCTAATAGGATAACGGTCTGGGATAGTCCGTGCGTTAAGCGCACGGTAATCACCGCAAGGTCGCCAGCCGTTATCTTTCTTAGGCGCGAGGTGTAGGGGAGAAGCCCAGGGACTGTCGGAAGGACGCGCTGTGCCGTTGCTCAGCATGAGCTCGAACTCTTGTCTGGCGATTTTGAGTTTGTCCGGTGCGAGCCTCCGGGGAGTACACGATACAGGAGGGCCAGGCGTGGTCCTGATGTGGTGTACCGTGTTGTGCTTTGGAGGCACCGGTGTACCTGAAGGGCGAGTGATTTCCGGGTACTGGTCCAGGATTGCATGGAAGCGCGTGTCACCTGTCGGAACCTTAACAGAGAATACATTTGTTAGGGCAGTTATACAATTAGTCGACAGAGTAGTTGTGTTGTCTATTAGGCGTTGATTCCTGCAATCTACAATTAGATTATAAAAGCTGAGGAAATCAACGCCTATGATAGGTTTGGTAACGTTGGCGACTATGAATCGCCATGGAAAATTGCGCCTTAGTCCTAAATTTAAGTTTATTTCGACAAAACCATATGTGTCGATGGTCGAACCATTGGCCGCGATGAGGCCAAAGTCGGTCTTGGGGCGACGCTCCCGAAGCGCAGTGATGGGGTAGACACACAGGTCGCTGCCGGTGTCCACCAGGAACTGAAGTTTTGTGCTGCGGTCGGTTACAAAGACGCGACCTTTGGGTGCCGGGGCGTCGCTCGCTGCTACTGCCGGTTGATCTGCAGGCGTTTGTGGGAACGCCGTTTCTCGACTGCGAGAAATTGCACGGCAGCTCGCACTTGACGGCCTGTGCGCCGAACTTGGTGTGGTACCAACAAGTGCGGTACCTGTGGCCTAAGTCAGGCCGGCTCCTTGGACGCGTGGTTGGGCGTCTGCGGGGGGCTCTTCTTTTTGTCTCAGCTGTGTTGACGTCAGGTGACTGAGAATGCTCGTCCAGTTTCAGTTTGAGGTGCTGCACCATTTTATGGAGTTCCGCAAGTTCTTCCGGTTGCGAAGCTGAAGGTCCATCAGTAGTCGCGACGGTGGCGGTGTGGGGCGAGGTTAGCTCCTGGATGCGGTCCGCCAGGTCAGCCAGCTGCTCCAGGGAGTAGTTTGGCTGTGATGCCAGCACGGTCTGGATGTCCAGTGGCAGTCTGCTGCTCCATATTTGCTCCAGGAATTTCTTAGGCGTTGACGGGCCAGCCAAGTCTTGGAGACGCCGCAGATATTGGGAAGGCTTCCGGTCGCCGAGCTGTTCGTGGGTCAGCAGTTGCTTGAGCCTTTTCTCCTCAGAAGCCGCTAATCGTTTTATAAGTTCTGACTTGAGCTTAAAATAGCGGTCCGTAGATGGAGGGTTCAGGATTATATCCTTTATGGCTTGTGCATTGGTTAGATTAAGACTGGTCGTGACGTGATAAAATTTTGTCAAATCGTCCGTTACATTAAAGCATTGAAATTGTGCTTCGAGTAATGCAAACCACAATTCAGGGTCTTCAGGTGAAAATTGCGGAACCCTAATTTCTATAATGCCGCACGTGGCGTCGTAGCGGTCAGCCGAAGGACGAACTCCGCGTGTACGTCGGGTTGTCGTGTTGGCTTCGCTATGGTCACTCATTGTGAATTTCGTACCTTTAGTCTCGTAGTGTGTCCTTAGCGGGGTCACCAGTTTAGCTAATGTGGTAGCTAATGTTTAGCTATAGTGGCTAATGTAGGCGGCGTCGGTGTGCCTGGTTGCGGGCACGTAGCGACAACGCCTGATGTTGCGTGTGTATGAGATGTGCCGGATGATGGTACAAGCGCAAGCGCAATGATAAGCGTTAAGCAGTTCTAATAGTTTATTGCACAGCACAGTATATGGCAATAATAGTCACGGCACAATAAGAAATAGTTCACACAACACAATATAGTCACGAAAAGTACATACAAGAACAGAAGGAGACGAGACAGATAAAAGAACGATGATATTAACACAAAAGCAGCTGTTAAGCGCGGACGAGATAAGGCGACGAGGTAGCGGGTGACACGGGCTTCGCGAGCGAGGGAGGTGTACCGACTGGCCGCGTCGGCGGCGCGGCCGACGCGGCCGGCGCGTGAGTTGAAGCGATGACGCGCCTCGCTCGCTCGCTGCCACTACGCGAAACCGGTTTGTGTCCGCGCGGCGGTATCGAGCGCCTCCAATGCACTCCACGTATATTAAATAATATTGTAATAAATGTGTTGGGTTCTGTAGGTGTAATGCGTGAAAGTTAGTATGTATATGTGTCGAGTGTAATTGTTAGTATTATAATGTATATACATGATATTAAATGTTTATAATAAATAAATATATTTTATAAATAAATAAAATATAAGGTACGCCACACATGACATAGTGTTAGAAAAGTTGTCAAGCTGGCGAATAAATATAATAATCGAAGCAAACTTTATTCGAACATTGAAATGTCTGTCTGATGACCTTTAAATCTACCTCCTCTTAAGGAGTTACGGTCACGCAGCTGCTAATTTCTAGTTAATACAAATAGCGCCGGCAGTAGTTGGAATATATCACGTGCAATGATTGTCGAGATGCCCGGCCGTTGTTAAAGTAACGAAGACAAATGAGGTGAGAGCGTGGCCGCTTACTGGCGAGCTCGTGCCGCTCGGGGCTGCAAATCGCCTCCGCCGGCTTCTCTAACGGGAAATTCATTGGCATTTGCAAAACGAGCCTGTTTAGCGGGAATTATGATGAATGGACATGTGAGCTGGTGGGGAATAATGAGTGTGGGGATATACAGTTATACAAGGTGTATGATATGTGAATATACAGACATGAGCATGACTGCACAAAGAAGAAACAACTGTACTTCTTTGCTCACGTTTTGCTAAGTATATTTTATTGTGCAGGTAACAGGAAGGCAAGTTTTTCGAGCATGTAACGGTCTACGTTATGGTACATAAAATTTTCAATAATAAAAATTAAGACATTCATAGATACATAACCTCACGCCTGTATTCCCCGAAGGGGGAGACAGAGGTGCATTTTTGCACCCACATTTCCCCAATTGTTTTTCGTTCCACGTATTACGTCGTTTCGTAAGTCAACTGTCGGTTTTTGGGCACAATTCCAGTCTCCGTGCTGCTATTGAGAATTTTATTATAACAAAACACTTTGCCTGACTCGGGAATCGCACCCGGGATCTTAATAATTTAAAACATAAGTTTCTAAGTGTCTACATTCTGCTAAAAAAATCTGTGACTACATCGTTTCTTAGTAATATACTACTTTATCAAATCCTTATTGTAGAAAACTTCTTAGATTTTATTACTAATTTTATCAGGCCGAGCGACTTGGTAATTCCTTTGCAAAACCAGCGCTAGGTGCTGTATTATCCACATATAGAATCTGTCGGCAAAAGACGCTTATCTCTTGACATGAGACACAAATGCCGGTTTCCTAACTTGCTCTGTTGTTGCACGCTTAAAGGACGCAAGTTTGTTAAGTGTATTTAAGAAGGAGAGAACACGTCGACAGCTAACTTCACACAGCTTAGCCGTATGATAGAAATAAGGATTTTGTAAAGTTAATGCTGACTTTAAAGGTGTGGCTACACGAATCAAGTTGTTTTCAGGTATTGAGATGAGAATGGAACGATTCTTCAAAGGACCCTCGTCGTATGCGTTATGATGATAAATTACGCTTACACAAATGATGTCCATCCTTCACTAGGACTAATGATTTCTCTTACGAATGTTTTGTCGCTGGAATTTGTCAAAGGAAAGGAAGTATGGTAAAGTGGCCAAGCAAAACTATTTTAGAGTATCAAAAGATGACAATGTCTCGTCTCACCACACTACTATACCTTTTGCGATGTTTCTGTACGCTGCGTCTAAAAGGCTTAAGGCAAAAGAGGGCATATTCAGAACTGCAATCGTCAACTGCGTGCTGCGTGGTAGCGTCTCCAATATCAGTTTCAGCGGCTTAATGAACGTAAGCGGTGATATCGATGCAAGCCATCGCTTAGTTGCTCACTCGGCAGCTTCAACGAAGACAAACTTTTCAAAATCAACTTACTTATACTGGGACTGTGCGAAGCAAGCTGTTTTCAAGAAATATTGTATAAAAATTCTTGATAACTGAGTCTTCGAACACAATGGTATCGGTGAAAATCTGCTTCTCCACCATTAAAAGGAAATGAATTTATACTACTACTTAGTCTATCTTCGTCCACCAAACCTTCCCAGTAATTGTATGTTATATTATACGTATAATATTATATTTTGTAAAGTTAAATTTTATTGTAGTTGTTAATTTCTCAAATAGACAATAAAGGTAACCTATATTATTAATTGTTTGTAAAAGAGAGTATAATGAACTAAAACCTTTAATATTTTTGCAAAACGTGGAAAAAAATATAAAATTACTTCAACGTAATGTACGAAATATACATTTTACGAGCAGCTTAAGAAATAATGTAACACATAATTTTACCTTCAGCCATTAAAGTGATTTTCGTAACACAATAAATAATTTGGTGTGGTTACACAAAGCTTCGTTAGCGAATATTACAAAATTTCGAAGGCTTTCAACCGTTCTCGTTAGGAAAGATCTGTGTCGGACTCATCAATCGCTGGAAAAGCGAAGCCGAGATGCTGCCGCGCCGGCTATGCATATTGCTTTAACGAACACTAATTTAAACCAAAATGACAGAGATATGAACTGCACGCTTTTGGCACACAAGGACTAAATATAAGCAGAGGGAGGATATTATTTACATAAAATTTATATTTTTAAGCTAAAGATATTTGAATTAATAATAAATAAATAATAATAAATAAATACACCCAACAGTCACATACACAGTTCTGATCCCACACTAAGATACAAGTCTTGTGTCGTGGGTATCAGAAACTACGAGAGACTTTTCGGTCTCACATACACCCAGACCCGAAACAAATATTTGTAGATCACACAAACATTTGTCTCGGTGCGGGGATCGAACCCGCGGCCTCACGTTTCGCAAGCTGGTGTGGTAAAGAACTAACACGGCAAAAATAGGTTCGAGTCCCAGGCTAATATTATAATACGAGTATTAGCCATTTATTATTATATTACCAATGATTTTTCAATCTTGTGTTTGTATCCTTAATGAATTATCAAGCACATCGAGCGCATGGTGTAAAATTAGATGAGCCTGTATAAGTTAAAGCCTTTACGAGGATTTTTTTAGCAATGCTATTAACTCACACTAGGCTAAGATGGTGAACTATGACCGAACTAATCTTTACAGTTCATTGAAAAGGCTCGAGTCTAGAAGTCGGGCTTACATGGGTTCCCACCTCCCATAGCAACATACACACAAATATATATAATTATGTACATAATATGTTCCGGGGTCAGCCCGTGTATGTTCATAATACATATAGTAATAGTGTAAAATTGACGATTCAAAAGAACTTGTAAAAGACTATTTGAATAAAGATAATTTGACTTTGACTTTGATATTAGGCCGGATTATTGTGTCCACTGGTAAAATATGATCATAGCCGTTTCTTGCTAGTGGAACCTTTATTTAGATCGCACTACATTTACCGGCAATTAAGTTGTTATCACCAGTATAACAAAAAAAAAACTCTTATTTTGACAGCCCCGTGGCGCAGATGGCTAGACACCAGCTTGCGAAACGAGAGGCCGCGGGTTCGATCCCCGCACCGAGACAAATGTTTGTGTGATTCACAAATATTTGTTTCGGGTCTGGGTGTACTCGTATGTGAGACCGAAAAGTCTCTCGTAGTTTCTGATACCCACGACACAAGACTTGTATCTCAGTGTGGGATCAGAATTATGTATGTGACTGTTGGGTGTATTTATTATTTTAGTTTATGTCCAGGGCTGTGTAAGAGTCTACTGAAAAAGTCTACTTCAAGGTCAAAAATCTTATACTTTGCACCACAGACGTTTCATTTACAAAATTCGTACACAGAAAGCTTACCCTTATTACACGAACAAACCGCGAACAAAATACTGTGCAAATCTGTGGATTAATAACATTATGAGATTAGAATTAGGGAGATTTAACACGTCAAAAAGTTATAAGGCAGGTGGAAAATCATGTTTTTTGTAGGGACACGGCAAAAACTACATGCTACCGGTGAGAGAGCATTAGATACAACTATGTGATCTTACTTTTAACCATTTTGCCTCTTTTTCATATATATTTTGTAAAGATGGTCGCTATCTATGGTGGATGGAATATATTAACACTAGCAATTTCTATTCCCAGAAATCTCACTTAACGGTACGGCATCGGGGATGCTTCATGTCGGTTTTTAGTGACGCAGACAGGCGTGTTATGTAGCACCACCCTGGTCGAGACGACCTATTCTACGACCTTTTCCAGAATAGATCTAGATGATTGCAATTTAATAACTAATTTCTTAATAATAGTAATTTATTTTAAATTTAGCAATAGATCTATTTAGCCCTCTATTTTGAGTATTAATGCTAATGCATTGCGTTCAGTATTCGATATCTATTCTATTTTCTGCTTAGCACGGGTAGGAGACCAACTGACGATTTAAAAAAAAAAAAAAAAACTGATCTGATTTCATTTCACATCCTGTTAAAAATCATAAATCGAACATCGCAAATCGCATCTACTTAATCGGATATCTGATGTGTTTGTGGATAAATCCGTGGATATTCCGCGGCCGTCCATCAAGGGTTGTTCACAGTTGGGCGCCCACTCGCCGCGCGGTCCAACCTTCACGGTAATGTGGCCAGCGGCACGCACTAATTCATTGGGATCCAATGACGTGGAAGGGTCTGCGGGATTAACGAGGGGTTGTAATGCAGTTGGGACGGCAGACTGCCCACCGCTCCTAATGTTGTTAATTTTCATATGCTTGCTATAGGAACTTTGGGTGTTGTTGTTCTTGTTGAAGGCATGTTGTGACGTTTTTGAGGTTATTTATAGGATGTTTAGTTGGGCTCTAATTGTTACTGTATGTTTGTTGTAATGTTCTTTAGATTAAGAATTAAATATAATGATAATAAAATAATTACAGTAATGATGGCCTCGAGGTTTAGGCGCGCGGTTGAGAATTTCAGCGGTCGCGGGTTCAAACCCAGGCACACCTCTGACTTTTCGAAAACATGTGTGTATTCTCTATGAATTATCACTTACATTAACGTTGAAGGAAAACATCGTGAGTAAACCTGCATACCTAAAAAGTTCTTAGGAATTTCTTAGATGTGTAGTCCACCAACCCGAACAAGGCCGGCGAACTGGAGGAGGCCCGTGTCCAGCAGTGGGTGGTATATGGGCTGATGATGATGATGATGAAAATATTTGCTCCCATGTACACAAATAGCTTTCATTCCACATTTAATTAGAATCTCAAGTTTGGTCTCATTGTGTCACAATAAAAAAATTCAAACTTTTTCCATCATCCAATTTACGTTGTTTTACAAAATGCTCTCGTAAATAACAGTACATATATTTCAATTTGTATAGCGTCATAAACGTTTTGCCGGCAAAGGTCTAGCATATGGTTACATAGTACAGACTGTTAGTACTTACAAGTAACAGTACTTGCGAACTAAACAAATTACGTACAAACTTAACTGCAGTCATAAAAAGAAACAGTTAGTTCACCACTAAGTACTTTCGTGGCTTACGTTTGTATAGTTGGAGACTCGGCGGGGAGGAAACTTTGGAGCTAAATTGGTTCGACTTCCATAAAGAAACTCTGACCTATTTTAATTGTAATTAATTTGCTTCTGACCGATTTACTTATTTACTTGACCTATCATCATCATCAGCCCATATACGTCCCACTGCTGGGCACGGACCTCCTCTTCCATTGAGAGGATTTAGGCCTTAGTCCACCACGCTGGCTTAGTGCGGGTTGGCGGTCTACACACCTAAGAAATTCCTAAGAACTTTTAGGTGTGCAGGTTTCATCACGTGTTTTCCTTCACCGTTAAAGTACGTGATAATTCGTTGTGAATATACACATAACTTCGAAAAGTCAGAGGTGTGTGCCTTTTTTTTTTTTGTTATTGAGGGGAAAGCTGTTTATGGCTCTACTTCCCGCCAGCCCCGGTGGAGGGGCGGGCGGGAAGCGTATGTCGGGGTCACCGGTCTTCCAGCCCGGCGCGCGGCGACGTCATGTCCGCGCAGGTGTTAGTGCCGGGCTGGGTCCCTAACAAAATCCCTAAACCGGCATACCGACCAAAACCCCCCGGTGGCCATCTCCGCGCCGAGTGGGGCGACCACGGTACGTTAGCGAGAAGCGCCAACCGTAATGCCGCAGCCGCCCGGTGCGCCTCCGAGACGTATCTGTCTCGGCCGTCTCGGAGTGTGTAGGGGGCGCAGTTGCACCCCCACTAGCTTGGTTCGGGCGCCCCGGTTGTGGGTGGGCGCCCGCGACGTACACAGGCCACAGTGCCGCCGCCCCTCTCGGGGTCACTTTCAGTGAGGGCGCGCCGCCCCCGCAGCGCGCCAAGCGACCCCAAGGGCCCCTTTGAGTCGTCTTTTACGACAGGCAGGGGATACCGTGGTGGGTTTCTAACGCCCCCTTGCCACAGGGCAGAGAGGTGTGTGCCTGGGGTTTGAACCCGCGACCGTCGAGTTTCTCGACCGCGTGCCCAAACCTCGAGGCCATCACGACTTTTTACTTGACCTACCTATACATATATTTTTAAGACTATCGGCTTCGACATCCGAGATACATACTAGTGTAGTCCAAAATATTTATCTGTCTATTAATATTTAGTCTGGGTGTAAAAGAAAATATTTTTAATTAATTTTACGATTTTTATTTCTGTAGATTCATACAAATTCATCGATCAGTATTCAGACGTAAGCATTCGTGGTACATTCCAAAAATGAACATTAAATATTATGGTTTGAGGGTGATAAAATGAACTCGCGTTGAATAATAAACATTAACACAATTAGATATGCTTAAGTAGCGGACTCGCAGACTTAAAATACAAAGGAAACGGTTCTAAATTTATCTCCCAAAATATCCCTCCAAACAGCCCCTCGAACAGAACAAGGAAAAAATAAAATCAAAAGACGAGAATGCCTTCATTTGTGTTATTCTTTCTTTTATCAAGCCCATTCAGGTTTTACAAGCGGCTTTACTGTCGCCTTAAACAAAACAATTTTTATATGTGCCTTATCAACGGAGCGGAGACAAGAATTAATTGGGCCCGCCACGTCGCCCAGTGATAAAAGTACATCATTCATTCATTCGAGATAGTGAAAAGAACGAATGGAACGGGACCGGTGGAGTGTGACGCCGCATTAATCTTGTCCGGAGCGGGCCGGAGAGGCTCCGAGGCCGGCCTGCTGGATTAGGAACAGAAATCTGACTATTCTGTTAACTCCACATAGGGAATACGTAATGAACGAGGACTGCACCGAACCTTTTGTGTTCAGGGCTTTTAAAGGATTTGCACGCGTTTGTGTGTGCAATGCTTGCGGCCTGCCCCGTTATTAGGGGAAAATTACAGCTCAGCCATTATCAGTCGGTATAATCATACATACATACATAACCTCACGCCTATAATCCCTGCAGGGGTAGGCAGAGGTGCATTTCTGCACCCACATTTCACCAAGTATTTATCAGTCCCACGTAATAGGGGGCGAGCCTATTGCCGTTTTTCGGGCACAATTCCAGACTCCGTGCTGTTACCGAGAATTTCCTAATAGAAAAACCCAATAACACTCTGCCCGACCCGGGAATCGAACCCAGGACCTCTAGATCGCAAGGCACATACTTGTACCGCGAGACCACGAGGCAGTATAATCATCTTCGTTCATTTTACGTTAAGTAAACATTGAGAGTCCCGTGGCGCAGTTGGCTAAATACCAGCTTGCGAAACGAGAGGCCGCGGGTTCGATCCCCGCACCGAGACAAATATTTGTGTGATCCACAAATACCGAAAAGTCTCTCGTAGTTTCTGATACCCACGACACAGGACTTGTATCTTAGTACAGGGTCAGAACTATGTATGTAGCTGATGGGTGTATTTATTTATTTATTTACGTTGAAAATTTTCCACGGGCTGGGAAGTTGGTTACGTAAACTTTTGTCTGCATAGTTGGAAATTTATAAATTGAATTGACTGAAAGATTTTCTGTGAGGAAGTTACAGTGGGTGTAAATAAAACGTTAAGGAGTAGCGTACTTACTTCCGAATCGATTTCAAAAATCCCGAATTTTGAACTCCACAACTCTTTCTTTTATTATTGTAGGTTATCCTTACCTACTAATCCTTACTAATATTATAAATGCATAAGTAACTCTGTCTGTCTGTCTCGCTTTCCCGCTAAAACTACTGAACCGATTTAAATGAAATTTGGTACACAGATAGTTTAGACCTTGAGAAAGGACATAGGCTACTTTTTATCCCGGAAAAAGGGTTTTAAGGGGTTGAAAGGGGGGATAAAATGTTGTATGGAAGTATTGTCATTTTTTAAGCTAGAAGCTTGAAACTTATTTTTTAGGCTGTTGATTAGATATAAATAAATATGACATTAAAAAGTTTGTAAAAAAAAAAGTACCTTTAAGGGGGTAAAATAAAAATAGGGGTGAAAGTTTGTGTGGAAATACGTCATTTTTGAAGCTAGAATGATGAAACGACGTGTAGACGACTGTAACTATGTATATGTAACTATATGTTTGTTATGCTTTCACGCCTAAATCATTTGACCGATGTAAACGATTTTTGATATATATAAATAAATAAATAAATACACCCAACAGTCACATACATAGTTCTGACCCCACACTAGGATACAAGTCCTGTGTCGTGGGTATCAGAGACTACGAGAGACTTTTTCGGTCTCACAAACACCCAGACCCGAAACAAATATTTGTGGATCACACAAACATTTGTCTCGGTGCGGGGATCGAACCCGCGGCCTCTCGTTTCGCAAGCTGGTGTCTAGCCAACTGCGCCACGGGGCTGTCTATGTATATGGACATAAATGGGACTCTGTGGAGTAAAATAGACTACAACTTATTATCTTTCTGCACCCAACCCTGTAGTTTACGCGGACGGAGTCGCGGGCAAAAGCTAGTAACTTATAAGTGTGTTTTATTGCTTGCATAGAATTGCCAGTAACTAATAAAGTGGTGATATGAGTTTCTCCCAAACGCTGTGTGACACAGACGTAACGTATGTTAATCATAGTTCATGAAGATAAAATAAATGCATATGCTTAATACTTTCTTCATTTAAATCTCTATCAACTTCACCAACTATTTTCATCTAATGATCCTGATATAGTAAGAAGATCACTTACCTCAATCCTGGAACATCGGTAACCGGAGCGCCGTCTTCACTCATCCAGGATATTACTGGGGCTGGCGTGCCGTGCGCCGCGCAGGACACCCTGGCGCCAGTGCTGTTGGAGAACCACAGCCGAGGCGGAGGCTCCATCAGGAAGATCAGCTGGCCTGATGATGACGTCACTGGTGAGAGAGAGTAGATTATTGTAGTTTCTTTTCTAACGTGAACTGTGCACTGCTTGCGTTGCAGCTGGGTGACATTCTTGTATGCAATGACGGGAGTCTGACTAAGTTATCCATTCGTAAAGCTATGTTTTTGGCTTGATTTAGGTGGATGACATATTTTTTTGCGGATATTTATGTTCCGAGTTCCTATCCGAAACTATATCCAAAGCAAAATAAAATCTAAGTCATTCGCACGACTTGATAAAGAAATCGTCTCCAAAATAATGATATTTAAGGCTATAATATAAACATTTATATTAAACATATACCGAAAGTAAATGCAATTAAAGATATTACGTTAAAATATATTTTTCCAATACAAATACCCAACATTCATAACCATTATTAAATACAGAACCGGTTTGTTAACACACAATCATTTTAACGCATCAGAGCAAATATTCTCTTAATTCTTGTACGTTTTACAATATTCAATTTTGGCATGTCATTCTGCCGACCCAGTTACCAACAGCACCGTGAAAATTAAATTTAAGTTTGCCACGATTCGTAAAATGATACGTGCCTTGTGTGATTTAAATTTCAGTACCCATTATTTATATTCATGCTGAAATGCGTAGAAGAGTTCGAATTATTGTGAAAAATAATTGATATCTGAAACTCTGTTGGTCAAGTATTGTTGATTGACTAGCTCACGACCTCGATTTCGTATGGGTGCAATATAAAATTGGGTACATACATACATACATAACGCCTGTATTTCCCGAAGGGGTAGGCAGAGGTGCATTTCTGCACCCACATTTCGCCAGGTATGTATCAGTCCCACGTAATACGTGGGACAATTTTGACAGCCCCGTGGCGCAGTTGGCTAGACACCAGCTTGCGAAACGAGAGGCTGCGGGTTCGATCCCCGCACCGAAACAAATGTTTGTGTGATCCACAAATATTTGTTTCGGGTCTGGGTGTTTGTGAGACCGAAAAGTCTCTCGTAGTTTCTGATACCCATGACACAGGACTTGTATCCTAGTGTGGGGTCAGAAACTCAGAACTATGTATGTTACTGTTGGGTGTATTTATATTTATAATAGGGGGCGAGCCTATTGCCGTTTTTCGGGCACATTTCCAGACTCCGTGCTGTTACTGAGAATTTCCTAATGGAAAAATCCAATAACACTTTGCCCGACCCGGGAATCGAACCCAGGACCTCTAGATCGCACGGCACATACTTGTACGGCAAGACCAGAAAATTGGGTCTAAGTAGAAAATATATGTAGTGTGCAAACTATGGCGGGCGATGGGTTTCGAGTTTGATTCCCAGATCGGGCAAAGTGGCTTATGGGTTTCTCTAGGTAATTCTCACTAAAGAAACAATTCTATTAGATACTGTTCTTTATACTGGCACACGACAAAGTGAAATCAACAGCTGTTAGTTAGCAAGATTCTCGCAAAATATACCGTCAAGTGACGAAAGACTCCTCTCTCTCATATCTCATAGCATATCCTTATACAGTCCAGCTTAATTAATCCCTTTATCTTTCTAGAAAATCTTAGAAATAGCAAAAAATTCTACTAAGTATACGTACATAGGTTATGTTATTCCGTCGGCAAATACATAATGAATGGAGGCTAATTACCAACTGTAAGCCAATTATCTAGTGAGCGACGTTAATAAGTGAGCGCCTCACACAATGTTACTCGCTGAGACGAAAACGGCCGTGACAAGGAGATTTATGTTAACTAGTAATTGCTTGTGACTTTACTCGTGCTGTTCCAAACTTGTGACGTAATGTAGTTTGCAACGGAACGATAGAGGAACAATTGCCCTGTTCTATCATTCTTTAAGTTTATATAGGACAATGACAGCGACATTAAGAAGTCGTGATGGCCTCTTAGTTTAGACACGTGGTCGATAATCTCGACGGTCGCGGGTTCAAACCCCAGGCACAAACCTCTGACTTTTCGAAGTTATGTGTGTATCACAATGAATTATCACTTGCTTTAACGGTGAAGGAAAACATCGTGATAAAACCTGCACACCTAAAAGTTCTTATTAATTTCTTAGGTGTGTAGTCCGCCAAACCGCACTAGGCCAGCGTGGTGGACTAAGGCCTAAACCCTCTGAGTTGTAGAGGAGGCCTGTGCCCAGCAGTGGGACGTATATGGGCTAGTGATGATGATGATGATGGTTAGCGAGCGGTCGTGTCGGAATCTCGGCGGTCGCGCGTTCAAACCCCAGGCTCACACTTCTGACTTTTCGAAGTAATGTGTGTATTCACAAAGAATTATCACGTACTTTAACGGTGAAGGAAAACATCGTGAGGAAACCTGGTGCACTTGGTCTTACTCCTTCTCATTAGTAGCGAAAGCCTGTACTGAGCAATGGACGAAGAAAAAAATTTCTACGAGTGTAAACCATTAACTATTGTGAATTATGAATCGAAAAATCTGAAACATAGGCATGATATTTTTACACGCATATTTATTTCTATATTTTTTTATCCTTAAGCGTATCGTTTATATTTTAGAATTTCCCGATAAAAGTGCATAAACATTGTAACATATATTAAAAACGGTAATTTTTAATAAACGCATACTTCTGTATTCACAAACATTGGAGTTTCATTAAATAAATTCCAATATATTTCCGTTCGAAATACTTGTGTCGGTACATATTTATCAGCAGATACTTGAGCCGATGTCACAGTAGGTGGCACGTAGGCAGCACTCAAACCGAATCATTATCTCTTTGTTAAACAGCAACTCGACATGGGAACAGCCAAGAACACTCCACATAAAACCGTCACGCGGACTGAGGAGCGAGCGATGTCAAAATAAAAAGAAATTACACATTCCGCGAGCTCAGGAGGGCTGAGCAACCACTCGAATTTACTGTTCCGCCTCTTGGACTATAAAAAGAGCGTTCGAGCGAGTTAGGAGCACGTAAAATACGCGCACTGCCGCCTGAGGGTTGCCTCTAATGTCTTTATTGGTTGAAAATGTACACGGGCCAGGACCAAATGGGAAATACTGTATCTGTTCTACATCCCGTCCCTAAAATTTTGCCCAACCCGGGATTCGAAAGGTCCCGGACCTTTACATTGCATGGCACATACATCGCACCTCGGCTCGAATAGCGTCACAAGTCAAAAAATCTAATTATTGAGAAAAAGGCTTTTAAAGTTTGATCCATATTTTCAATTTCACTTTTGGGGTCTTAGCTTGATACTATAAAAAAACGATTTTAAAAGCAAGTTACAAGCTTACTTGGAGCTCTCAAAATATATTATTAAAAATGAGTTATGACACTATGCAGATAAAAATATTAAAAACTACCACTAAAACTACTATTTAAGCTAAAAGTAGGAAGAATTCTGAACTAATATGACAATAATTATGATTTTAATATTTTTTGAGTTGTGACGTTATTTGAGCCAAGGTGCGACATGTGCCGCGAGACTTCGAGGCAGAAAATGTCTTTTAAATAGAGTATTAACTATAACTATTACTATTAATACTAACTGATAATTATCACTTCATTAATTTGGGGTAAAACCTAATTTCAGGCGTTCTACCGACAAAATACTACGTAATCTATATTCCGATAACATCTACATTGACTGAATGGTTTGGTTGTCCTGCCACAGTAGTATGGCAACTCTAGATTCCATACATGCCAGGTGTGTGGCATAATTTAATAGGCTTTATGTTTTAATGGCGGAGCTAATAACGGCTTATCGTGTATCGATTGGAACGTCTTGAAGCTCCCGAGGTTATTGCGTCTCGAGGCGGTGTTAACGCGTGAATTTGATTCATAATTACGCTTTAGGGAAGGATTCAATTATATTAACAATATTTATGGTAAGTGCTGATGTACTTAATTTGTGTTAAGGTTTGAATTATTATGATATCAGCTACAGTAGCGAGGCTGATTAGATGTATGACTAGATACCAATATTAATAAATGTTTATGCGACCCACAAATAATTGTTTTAATCAATATGTTTGTAAAACCCAAATCTCTGGCATTTTAGATACCAACACTACAAAACTGTTGAATAAAAATATTTCTTTCCTAACATAGGAATTCTATTTTAAATATTGTGGGGAGGAATAATATCCTGTTTGTGTGTAAAACTATTTTCTTTACTTCTAAAAATTGTAGTGTAAATTGGTTCATTATGTCATAATCAATTGTTTGTTTTGCTGAAGAGAAAGGCGAGTGCCATATATTGTTTTAGATAAGATGAAAAATAATACTAAGACCATTAACGACTGTCCATAACATTTAAGACTCAATGTTCCTTAATGTTTTTGTCGGGTTGTTAATGACTTTTTTTCATGTCTACTGAAGCCTAATGCGCTTCATAAATACAAATTATAATGTCCCGTGAGACATCCCGACCAATACTATAAAAGCTAAAGTCAGTTTATTCGTTCGTTACGATTTAATGCTTAAATCGCCAAAGCTATAAGCTACTTTTCACTACTTTTTTTCATAACATTAGCATTGTTAAACCTGCACTTCTCGTTTCTATGTCGTCTCGGTCAGACTAACCAACTGTGTAACGGAGATTTTTAAAACACACTAAAAACGTACCCACTTAGACCTATATACCTGAGAGGATAGGCAGAGGACTCACGAGTTGCCAGCTATTTTATGTTCCACATTTCCAGACTGCTTGTTGTTACTAAGAATTTCCTAAAAGGTACAAACTGCACATTAGATGGCGGCATAACAGTTAAAACAGAGAGTTAATCAACAAAGCCTTGAAAAACAAAATTTTCAAGTAGATACTTAGTATGTAGGTTTATGTGTACTTACATACTATGTAAGTATGTATATATACGTGTACCTATATAGTGAAATATCTATATGTATTAATATGTATATGTATACATATATTTATTATTTATTCATTGCATCACCAACATTAACTCACCTATTCGTTTATCTCTGCATTACCCTACGGTTAACTTAAGTTATATATATAAATCATAAGGATACACGTGAACACCATGAAGGCTTATTGAAATGTGTTAATCCCAGGCTGCACTGTCGAGCGTTTCCTTATCTCACGCCGCTGAGCCCGAGCCGACGTAATTGAAGAATATCCACAAGGAAGTCGGCCTCCAACTTCATTAATATCAACATAATCCGTTCGGGACCGTTTAACCCTGCCCAGCCCTAAACAACGTACCGACTTTCTACTGTTACCGACCTCTAATGGTACAAGGATTGAGCGGGCAGCGTGAATGACAGAGACATTAGGAAGTCGAGATAGACTCGAAGTTTTCACGCGGTAAAGTAAAAATGTCGGTCATCGCAGATTCAAACCCCAGGTACACACTTCTTTTCGTAGTTATGTGTTTATTCACAATGGATCTTCACTTACTTTAACAGTGAAGGAAAACATCGTAAGGAAACCGGCACACTTAAAAGTTCTTAGGAATTTCTTATGTGTGTAGTCCGCCAACTCGCACTAGGCCAGCGTGGTGGACTGGAGCCTAAAGCCTCTCAGTTGTAGAGGAGGCCCGTGCCCAACTGTGGGACGTATATAAATGGTCTGGTGATGATTTATTTTGCTCCAAAGGCCTGCGCTTCTGATATAATTGAGAAAAACGCACGTGTTTCAATGTGTGTTGCAATAATTTATGCATATAAATTAAGAATATTAGGAAGTATGTGAAAATAGCTGAATTATGCGATGACTGAATTGGATAGTTCGCAATATTGGCGACATAAAGTATTGAAATAATTATATTACCAATTAAAAGTTGCAGTAGGTATAAGAATTATGTAAAATTAACTATGAACTGCAACATTTCAGGAAAATACTTTTATACAATGATCTCTAAATTTTACCTCATTCCTAAATAGATGTTTTTATAAGTTGTCGATTGCTGTTACAAGGAATCAAATAAAATAAAATTTCTAATTCTTTTGAAATAAAGTTAGGAAATAAAAATAAACATGCACAATTTGAAATGATAAAATACATTACTCGCTTGCTACTTGGACCAAACGCTAAAAGGCCTTTGATATGCCAATATGCATGCACGACATGCTCTTAGAAGCAAATTGAAATTTAGCAAGGGTCTATAGAATGGCCTTCGGGCTCGAGACTACGTCAGGTCAGCCTGTCACTACCGCCGTACACTGTACAGTCCCCACCACTCAACTCCGTCCCAACAATTTTATTCATCGACAGTTACACCGACCCTATTGTTAGACAGATTGTTTTGTTCGAGCCCTGGCCTATTTCACAGCTCGAATTAAATCCATATTACTAAAATTGAGCCAACTCGTGACTACGAAAGAACTCGAGCTATTTCATATTTGCTCCCATGGCAATATTGAAAAATTCCTAGAGAGCGTGACAACTTCAAAGCTAATATAAAAAAGTTCGCAGTATACCTATAAATTTACGAAGCAAGTTTCTCGGTGTACGGAGCTAATTAATTAGTGAGCTGCGTATATTGGAGCGAGGAGTGCGGGCATGAGAATTACTGGAGCGCTACGAAGACAAGATTGTTGCCTTTGAATGAGCTACGAGATGTGTTACGAAAGTATATGCGCTACACACGCATGTAGCTATTTATTATTTATTTATGCTTTTTATACAGTTTGTATAAAGGCGGACATAATGCCTTAGGCATTCTCTTACAGTCGACCTTTGGGCGACGCAGAGATAAAAGAAGTAGGCGCATAAATAACGAACTGGTGAAGATACACACATACATATATACTAACATATTAAGAACAATAAGAAAATAGGAATACACATATAAAATATGAAATATAATCCAGTATAAATATAATACACACAAATATAAATATATACACATATAGAATCATACTCATATACATACGTACATATTACATATATAAACATAAATACATAGAAGATATATATTATCAACTCAATTCCTTAAGAAATAGCTGCCGAACTTTCAACTTAAATGTCAGGCGGGTTGTAACCGACCTAATTTCAGCGGGGAGTGCATTCCAAAGGAGAATAGATTGAATGAAAAAGGAAGAGTGGACAAAATCGGAGGTGTGAGGAGGACACTTAAGAAGAAGATTGCTTGAAGAGCGAAGGTTTCTAGAATGGTTGCTACCGAGAAATTGAAAATGGTGAGATAAGTAAGAGGGTGAGGAAGGACAATTCAAAATGGAAAAAAGGGTAGTGAGTGCTCGCAGAGAACGACGTTGACGGATAGGCAACCATTTTAATTGGGAACGGAAGGAAGACACGTGATCATATTTACGAAGGTTGAAAACGAATCGAATGCAGTTATTAAGAAGACGGTCAAGTTTATTGAGATATTCTTCATTCAGATCGAAATAGCACACATCACCATAGTCAATTATGGGAAAAATCAAAGTCTGCACAAGCATTGCCTTGGTCTTGCAAGGTAGGAAGTTTTTCAAACGGTATAAAGCGCGGAGAGTGCTCGTAACTTTTTGACAAACCGCAGTTACCTGGACTCGCCAGCTCAAGGTTGAATCTATGTATAAGCCTAAGTTCTTAACGGCTGGGCACCAGTCGATAACACTACTGTTAAAAACGACAGGAGGCAGAGAGCTATTCTACGACCGAGTAGCCTAAATACGTAGAATTGTTTTAAAGTTTTTGTATTTCGTAAACAGACTATTTGGGTTTCGAGAGCTTCTTGTATTCTAGGCACACATGTCTAACTTTTTATAATACTCTTTGAGTTTTTAGTACATCCTACATCGATGAAGGAAAACATCGTGAAACCTCAGGATTCTCTATAAGACTTTTCACATTCATAAAGTTGACCGTAATAATGTTATTACTCAGTACGATCTAACAAAGAAACATTTGTACAACCTTTACATTGTTATGACGGTATATATACATATGTATATAAACTTTTTGCGGCGGAGTGACGTTTAAAAAAAATCCGCTTCCGCGAGCGAGTGGATGGCGGCTGTCAGTGCTGCAGTGTTTCTTTTTTCCGTACCAGTCATTAAGTGTAAAGTGCTTTTAGGTGCGGACGCGGATGGTGACGTCACCGCGTCATGTCTAATGACGGAGCCTCCGACGCTCAGCGCCTTAAGCGCTAAGGAAGTTAAGCGATGCTCTGACAACGAGACAACTTTAAATATCGCGGCTGTAATGGACTTTTGTTGACTCGCATACCTATAGCACCACTGGAAGATAGGTGTAGGGAAATAAACAGCTGTACCCTCAGACATGTAATATGTCTATCTCGTCGTGCAAAGGTTGCGGTATTTATTTTTGTTATTGAAATCTTCCTGTTTTATATCTACTTCCTATATATGAGTGGGAAAATACGACCATAGTTGTACAAATATTAAAAAATTACCACAATAAGTAAAAGCCACCTAGTTAATCTTATAACTGGATTATAATTAGATCAATTTCATTATTAATAGCCACAATGATAGATGTCGAATAGAAGTAATCTCATAATACAAATCTGTAGGTAATAAATAAATACAAGTTTACGACTGCAGTTAGGCTGAACTAAATATCTAAACTCAAAAAAATAGCTGTAAATCTCATCATACACGTATAGTCTAAGTTTATGAGTGACAGACACAGACAGGTAGACAGAGTTACACCTAATTTTACAGCCTAGGCTTGTCAATAGATAGCCTTCAAATATACTCGAAGTTTTAATAAGCATTCTTAGGTGTGAAAGTTTCATTATATTTTCTTTACCATAAATGTGGGTGGCCGGTTTGGTCACTTTCCTATGAAAGAGAGACCGATGCGTCATACTCGTGAACGAGTGCTGTTTGTGTGGACTGGTTGCCTGATTGCCTTAGTTATATAAATTTATCAACTTTTAATCTGGTGAGTCTACTCTATCATAATCATCAGCCCATATACATCCCACTGCTGGGCACGGGCCTCCCCTACAAGTGAGAGGGTTTAGGCCTTAGTCCACCACTCTGGCCTAGTGCGGGTTGGTGGAGTCTACTCTATGTTGTTTTCATATTCAATACAATAGTTTTTTTGATTGAATTAATAAGATGCTCTGTTTTGGAAAATGTTTTTTTCCCTTGCGAACAGAGTGGTAAACAAAATTTTTTAAATGACTGAAACGAATTGATGTATTTGACATTTTATAGATACAATAAATATTATATTATTATAAATGGACTGCCTCGTGGTCTCGCAACACAAGTATGTGCCTTGCGATCTAGAGGTCCTGGGTTCGATTCCCGGGTGGGGCAAAGTGTTATTAGGTTTTTCCATTAAGAAATTCTCAGTAACAGCACGGAGTCTGGAAAACGGCAATAGGCTCGCCCTCTATTACGTGGGACTAAAACATACTTGGATAAATGTGGGTCCAGAAATGCACCTCTGCCTACCCCTTCGGGGACTACAGGCGTGAATTTATGTATGTATGCAATAAATATTATTTCATTTCATAACGCAGTAAACAAGACTTCTCTCATAGTCTGAACCTCGTAACTCATATACTTTCTGACCACTTAAACTAACGTTATAGAGCGCGTCTGTCCGGCGGTAGAGTACGTCACTTTACGTCAGGTGAATAAACTCTACATTGTCTCTACAATGCATTTTCGTTCTGTAGTTCGGATCTTTGTGATAAGTAGAGTACAATATACGTACAGACTTTCTGATTTATGGCGCTAGTTCGGAATCATGACGGCACACGCTACGTGACTGCAAAAGCGCATCATGTTTGTTTGAAGCTATGTTTACGTCTGCTCGAGTTGAATAGCCGGCGTGAATAAATTATTATACCTATTGTGACGTTTTAAATGTTTGTCAACGAATGTGGCGGTACTTGCATATTTACGTAGTACGGTTCTTGAAATATTGAATCGTTGCTTAAGTTCTAACACCGCGAAAGTCAAAAATGTCAATTTTTTAGGAGAGCAAAAACACTGTGCCTTTTTATAAATATCGCGATCATAGGACATATTTTTTTTTTTATGAAAATATATGTATCGCGGTCATATAACATATATTTTTATAAAGAAATATATGTATTTTATACATGAAATTTTCAAAGTTATTTCACATTAAATACTATTTGTATAGCCCTTTGTATGTTTTTATTGTTTGAGATTGAACAAAGAATTTTTATATCCTATATATTTTTTATTTCGGCCTTCTCTGTTAGGCACACTATGCTGGAAATATTAAGACACTTTATTTTAATAAAACGGTATAGTTACTATGGTGATTTTGAAAAAATATTTTGAATCAAACTACCTCATGGTTTTGTGGCACAAATATGTGTATGCGATCTAGAAGTCTGGGGTTCAATTCCCGGGGCGGGAAAAGTGTCATTGGGTTTTTCCACTGATGAATAAAATAAAACAAAAATTGTATTATAACTAATATGGGTACCGACGTCTAATGCTAAAATAAAAGAACTGTCTATTCTAACGAACAAATCATTTCCATATTTATCTGTGACTATCAAGAGCCTTATGAGGAAAACGAATCTAATCTTTAAAAAAGTAAAGTCCTAACTACTTTAATCCAGCTAAATGCTAAACTTCTGGCTCTTAGTAAACAAATTATTTTTGTAAAATCCAACATGGTAGAGGTAACAGAAGGTGTACCGGAGTGCGCACCAAATTCAATGATATTCCGAAACAGCGCGGCACGTCCCATTACCCGCCGCGAACATCCACCGAGCGCTGACGCGACGCGAGCGCACGAGCGCATAAACTAATTTAACGTGGGCCGACGTCAATGCCGTTTTATAGCCTAACGTTTAAATATATGACACTTTTACTCCCCGACACCAGTAACATTTCATTTTACGAGCGACGCAACCTCGCCCCTCGCCGCCCCGCCGCACCTCCCCGCACTGAGCCCGCAGTATTACCGCGTACATTATAAAAATGAATACTGTTCATAAAATATACAATTAGATGACGCGTGGAGCGAGGGAGACCGAGAAAAGATGATGTACTTTCACTTGCATGTCATATTTGTGTAATTTTACATATTTATTTATTTATTCATTAAACAATTCAGTACGCTCATACCAGGTTATCCCACGGTGTCTGCACTAAGCATAGCTTATCCCGCAGATACACTAAAATAGAGTAGATATATTGCATACATTTTCGTTTCCGACATTTAATCATAAAGAGTCATCATCATTCATCATCATTATTATCAGTCCATATACGTCCCACTGCTGGGCACGCGCCTTCTCTACAAGTAAGAGAGGGTTCAGGCCTTAGTCCACCACCCTGGCCTAGTGCGGCTTGGCGGACTACATCATCATCATCATCATCATCAGCCCATATACGTCCCAGTGCTGGGCACGGGCCTCCTCTAACATTGAGAGGGTTTAGGCCTTAGACCACCACGCTGGCCTAGTGCGGGTTGGCGGACTACACACCTAAGAAATGCCTAAGAACTTTTTAGGTGTGCAGGTTTCATCACGATGTTTTCCTTCACCGTTAAAGTACGTGATGATTCATTGTGAATACACACATAACTTCGAAAAGTCAGAGGTGTGTGCCTGGGGTTTGAACCCGCGACCGTCGAAATTCTCGACCGCGTACCTAAACCTCAAGGCCATCACGACTTATTTGGCGGACTACACACCTAAGAAATTCCTAAGAATTTTTAGGTGGGCAGGTTTCCTCACGATGTTATCCTTAGCCGTTAAAGTAAGTGATAATTCATTTTGAATACACACATAACTTGGAAACTTGGTACTGGCTGTACATTCATTTTCCTGAGCTAGTATCAAGAAACTCCTTTAGTGAACGCAAAGAGTGAGTATACGATTAGCATCGATAAACGCTAATATTGTTTTGTTTTAAACTAAAAGTGATAAAGTATGTAGCATACATACATACATAACCTCACGCCAGGATTTCCCAAAGCGGTAGACAGAGATACATTTCTGTATCCACATTTCCGGATCCGGTGGTAGCATTAAAATAATACGTGACGTTTCGGAAATACACAAGGTCCATCTCGTTATTTACTTTAAAATAATAATAATAAGATATTATGTATTTCCTGATGAAAACCAAAAAGAAATTATAAAAAAACCGTAAATATTTTTATACAAATTATATAAAATGAACCATAGTTGAATTATAATGTAACAATAAAAGATTTTTCTTCTCTGTATTGACTTGTCATAAGTGCTATTTCATTGCCTACGTGACCAAATAAAGCAATTTCATTTCATTTCGCCAGGTATGTATCAGTCCCACGTAATAGGGGGCGAACCTATTGCCGTTTTTCGAGCTCATTTCCAGACTCTGTGCTGCCATTGAGATTTTCCTAATGGCAAAACTCTATACACTTTTCCCGACCTGGGAATCGAACCCAGGACCTCTAGATTGCACGGCACATACTTGTGCTGCGAGACCACGAGGCAGTATGTAGCATTTAGTCATAAAATTGTTTTTGTTATTTTGTTATGTAATATTTACATATCATATTTATCCTCCATGATCTGATTTTCGTGAACGCCTGTGAAAATTTTTTGGAGTGTATATCTGGCGACGACATATACATACAATTTTTTATATGTTTACCAGACGTCTCGAGAGGCGCTCTTCGTAGGAATTCCATACTTTTACGATGGTCCATTTTTATTAGCGGCAAGTAATAATCTGCGCCGTAATGTGTCTCCAGGGAAAGATATTGACCGCCATAACTCGCTTAAAAAAATGGGTAACTTGAGTGTGTGACTCCATATGTCTTAAGAAAAAAGTATATTTTATATAACGCTTTGTCCAATTGCTGAAAACTTATTTGTTTAAGTAAATCTAGTTAAAAAAACTTGTATATAAAGGACTTATAGCTGAAATTATATTATATGTACTGCCAATTTGTTTTTATTATTATGCAAATTTTCGATACATGAGCCCGTCCCAACATTTCCTTTTTTAACTCAAATAGATTTTGCAATTGCAATGTTATTCTAAAATATTAGGAGTTGGAGGACTTCCCATATTTCACATAATCCTAGATAATTGTTTAGTATGCAGGTTTTTATGCAGAGTGAAATCAATGTTTGTGACTTTAATTAAATTTATTAAAAGAAAAATTACTGGTGTAGCGATGCCTAGGTAGGTACAATGCTGAGACCAAAGTTTATGCGGACGGCCTTTCGAAGTAACCATATTAAATAATTAACGGTGAAGGAAAACATCGTGATAAAACCTGCACACCTAAAAGTTCTTAGGAATTTCTTGGGTGGGTAGTCCGCCAACCCGCACTAGGTCAGCGTGGTGGACTAAGGCCTAAACCCTCTCAGTTGTAGAGGAGGCCCGTGCCCAGCAGTGGGACGCATATGGGCTGATGATGATGATATTAATTATTAAATAAATAATAATAGCAATAACATAAATAAAATAAAATTGTATGAAATAAGAATAACATAATCATTATAAGCACCGCCCCATCTATTAGTAGTATCCCTCTCCCTACCTGGTTGCCTGGTAGAGATCGCTTTTAGCGATAAGGCCGCCAATTTTTATGTACCTAATTTTGTTATTTGTTTTGTCTTAATGTCTTTATTATGGTGTAAAAATAAAGAGTTGTTATTATTATTAACTAACATTGCTAAAAAGGCTGTCTGCCGAGCCACAACTAAATAAAAATTTTATTAATCAAGAGTTTAATGGTGAAGGTCGCGGGACGTCGCTGGATGCAGGCTGCTTCCAACAGGTCCCTGTGGAAGTCATTGGGAGAGGCCTATGTCCAGCAGTGGACTTCGATTGGCTGATGGATTGGATTGGATTGAAGAGTTTACCCTCCTAAGTTTCCATCATAAAATGGGAGAAATATAACTAATAACATTTTATTTTATAAACAAAAGCAGCACCCCAGCTAGATTAGTTTTGTTAGTGGTTCAGTAACAAAGAACCACCGATACTGTGGCGTGCAAACTCGCACGTACAGCGTTAAATAGTCGTGTGGGAGTCCCGAGGCGCGCGGGCTTATAATGACAAACTTTTGTTGCACGAGGGCGCCTGCACAACACATTTGTTTGTACAGATCGCGTATTAAATGTAAACGCAGCGTTGATCATTAAAATATATTAGTAACGATGAGATTGTAGACGTTTTTTATAGAGGGCGCTGTTGAGGGAGGTTCTTGCACGGTATATTTTTCATGACATATTTCAAAGCGTTAGTAGAATGATGAACGATTTGTGAGAATTTATGTATGTTTATAGAGAAAAATATAATTATACATAAATAATAATTATAATTAAATTGCCTCGAGGTTTAGGCACGCGATCGAGAATATCAGCGATCGTAGGTTTAAAACCGCACACATCTATGACTTTTCGAAGTTATGTGTGTATTCACAGTGAATTGTCACGTACTTTAACGGTGAAGGAAAACATCGTGAGGACACTTGCACACCTAAAAGTTTTTAGGAATTGTTTAGGTGTAGTCCGCCAACGCGTACTAGGCCAGCGTGGTGGACTAAGGCTTAAAACCCTCTCAATTGTAGAGGAGACCCGTGGGCAGCAGTGTGACGTACCTATATGGGCTGATGATGATGATGATGAAGTAAATAATCTAGGGACCGCAGTATTGTGCGTGCAGATTTTACATTTAGCTTCTCAACAGACCAATTAATTTGAACAGGCAAAGTCAAATGTAACAGGTTGTTCAGTAAGTGTTCATAGATCATAACAAAAAATATTTCAATAGATTAAAAATGTAATAAAGAAGACTATAATATCCTGAAAACTTTTGATTTACGAGAGTAATCCCATTTGTGGAATATTTCTCGACATACATTATCTATATATTGCTGATGAATCATTTTCTTTCCAAGGCATCATTTCATTGGCCTTATAATAATTATTGTCACATTGAATGAGATCTTAGATTTACTCTCGTCTGCTACTCAACCTGCATAGCGAGATGATTTCTGGGCCTGTTTATGAATATTGGGTTTAACGGACCAGAATATCTGTGTCGACTTGTGAAGCATAATCATAATTGTATAAATAGACTCATAGTATTGCCACTTTTTAGTAAAAGTTATTCCTACATATAAAATCATGGAGGCTTATGTCAAGAAAACTTCAAGCCTAAGGCCGGGGTGTGTTTGTATACTCGGTCGGACGTCTGCTGTCGCCGTCTGCGCTGCATGGAGGATCCTTCCTTCTCCACTCTGTGGGTACACGTTGACCTCGGCTGTCAAAGCCGTGTCTACGTGTGCCTCTACAGATCTCATAACGGGGATGAGGAGACAACCCGGTTATTTAACTACCTTGGCCAGGCGACAGACGCCGCGCAGGAGCAGTTCCCCACAGCGGAATTGGTAGTTTTGGGGGACTTCAACGCGCATCATGAGTTGTGGTTGGGTTCCTCCAAGACTGACCACGCTGGAAGAGCTGCCCACGCGTTCGCTCTTACTCATGATTTGGTGCAACTGGTGAACCAGCCTACCAGGATCCCAGATGTGTCGAGTCATGTGCCTTCTCTGCTGGACCTTCTGTTGACGAGTCACCCAGCCGGGTATCAGGTGACGGTTAGTGCCCCTCTGGGATCCTCCGACCATTGCCTGGTTGGGACGTCAGTTCCGCGCGCTGCACCTCCACTACCCGTGAAGGTTAAGCGCAAAGTCTGGCACTACTCGTCAGCAGATTGGGATGGTATGCGAGAATACTTCGCATCCATCCCTTGGCGGCAGCGCTGCTTTGAGGGCTTGGATCCTTCAGCGAGTGCCGACGCCATTGCCGACGAGATCAGATTAGGAATGGAATACTATATTCCATCCTCTGAGATCGCCGGCAAAGGACGCGGACGCTCCTGGTTCAATCGCGAGTGCGCCGACGCTGTTGGTAATAAACAGGCGGCGTACCGCGCTTGGATCAGGGGTCGCGCAATGAAGGATCCCAATTAAAGTTTACTCAAGGCAGCTTATAACCGTGCCGTCAAGGCCTGCAAGAAGGCTTATGTGAGAGCGGATGCTCAGCGCGTCTCCAAGATTGGACGTGCCTTGGCAGACCATCCGACGAGCAGCCGTGCTTATTGGAGTCTTGCTAAGGCTGTCCAATCCAATTTCTGTCGTCCTTCGCTGCCCCCGCTGAGATATCCGGATGGATCACTGGCCCATGGGCCGGAGGAGAAAGCCAGTCTACTGGCGCGCCTCTTTGCGGCCAATTCTCGGCTCGATGACTGCGGTTCTCAGCCACCTACGCTGCCCAGCTGTGGCCACACAATGTCTGATATCCGTATCAGGCATTGTGATGTGAGGCGTGAACTGCAGTCGCTCGACGTCCGAAAAGCCAGTGGTCCTGATGGTATCCCGGCGGTTGTTCTTAAAAAATGCGCAGCCGAGTTGTCTCCTGCACTAACACGCTTGTACCGCGCGTCTTATCTTTCAGGTGTGGTGCCTCAATCTTGGAGAGAGGCTAATGTGCAACCGATCCCTAAGAAAGGTGATCGGTCAGACCCTGTTAATTATCGCCCAATCGCCATAACCTCAGTGATCTGCAAGGTGATGGAGCGGATCATTAACATCCAATTGGTCCGCTACCTGGAGGATCACTCGTTGATCAGTGATAGGCAATACGGCTTCCGCCGTAACCGGTCAACGGGTGATCTTCTAGCGTTTGCCTTGCATCATTGGGGGGAGGCGATTGATCGGCATGGCGAGGCTCTTGCCGTGAGTCTCGACATAGCCAAGGCATTTGATAGGGTCTGGCACCGTGGCCTTCTCTCCAAGCTTCCGGCATACGGTCTTCCCGGCAACTTGTGTTTGTGGATCTCGAGCTTTCTGCATGGGCGTAGAATGCGTGTCCTCGTCGACGGGCACGCTTCACAGCTCATGTCAGTTAGTGCCGGGGTTCCACAAGGCTCTGTGCTATCGCCCACCCTGTTTCTTCTGCATATCAATGATATGTTGCCGCTTGGCAACATTCATTGCTATGCAGATGACAGCACGGTCCATGGGCGGTACTGCAGTAAGCCACCAGGTTGCCGGGCGGATACTGAGAGTAGACGCGAGGAGCTTGTCATTGAGCTCAATCGGACCCTGGAGCTCATTTCTACATGGGGTACCCGGAATCTGGTTGAGTTCAATGCCAAGAAAACCCAGGTCTGTGCGTTTTCGTGCAAAAAATCCCCGTTTTCCCCTCTCCCCAATTTTCAGGGCATTCCACTCGCAATGCGGAACGGCCTTAATATCCTAGGCGTGGATATCCGCTGCGATCTTAATCCAAGGACCCACATCGAGGGCATTATATCCGCCACTTCACGCAGGGTCGGAATCCTGAACAGGGTGCGCCGGTTTTTCACGCCCGGTCAACTTTTCCGCTTATACAAAGCGCAGGTTCGGCCGGGCATGGAATACTGCTCGCACCTCTGGGACGGTTCCGCCAAATACCTTCTCGATGCCTTGGATGGATTGCAGCGGCGTGCCATCCGCATTGTGAATGATGCAGACGTTTCAGCCAACCTGGAGCCGCTACAGTTGCGCAGGGACATTGCCGCACTTAGCGTGTTCTACCGTCTGTATCATGGTGAATGCTCTGAAGAATTGTTTAAGCTTGTCCCATCCTCTCCTTTCCTTACCAGAACCACGCGTGCTGGCATGCGAAGCCACAGCTTTGTGGTTACAACATCCGCGGCTCGAACCAAAAAGTTCGCCAACTCTTACCTTGGCCGCACCATCAAGCTGTGGAATAGTTTGCCAGCTCACGTGTTCCCTCCTTCCTATGATCCTGGATCCTTTAAGCGAAGCGTGAAGAAGCATTTGTGCAGGCCGGCATGATTGTGCCGACCAGCGGGTGACCATATCGTTTCTCGCTGGTCGGTAGTAATTTTTTGGACTCCACTGTGCTTACCATCAGGTACAGTGGAGTCACTTTGCCGTGCCAGAATAAAAAAAAAAAAAAAAAAAAAAAAAAAAAAAAAAGGACACTAACAATAGTCAAACTTTTGTGCCGCCATCGCCCCTCGCATGACGTCTGGCAGCCACCGGCACCAAACTTGTCGGTCGTCGCCCCCACATAAAAGGGGCGAAGGTAGGTCCGGTGCTCCACACCGCAATTATACTCGGGGGCGGAGGTCGCGACGCGTCACATCCGCCGGAAACGGCGCACGCCACCTTTGTTCCCAGACTTATTGTGTTACTGGAAATTATGGAATTATATGCAGATGTATTTGAAAGTTTCGCACTTGAATTGTGTGCCTACGATTGTTCTGTTAAATCTGTTTGGATTACGGACAGGTATGTTCAAATAATAGGTATGGATTAGTTCGGTTAGTGTTGATGGATTCGTTTACTCCTACAAAACTTTGGTGATAACCATCACGACTTATGACACTATCATCAGCCAACAGAGACAAGTGACCAGCAGCTGGGTTGATATAGTGCTGTGATACTGAACCTTCTTTGCTTAGGGGTAATAAACATAGGCAAGTTATGGTTCCATGGGCGCTGAAAAAAAAGGCACTGACTTTTACGTCTTCGAGATTGTGACTATATAACCAACTAGCAATGGATACAAAGAAACCACAAAATCAGCGGGTCGGTGGTGGAGTTTATCTGGTAAGATATTTTAGAAAACACATTTCCTTTTTCTTCATACACTTAATTCTAAAGACCACCACTATGACAATACTAAAAACACCAAAACGGTTCTACATCCAATGATTTGTAGTGGATAATAATATTAATCACACAGGTGAAACCGAGCGCGCAGCTTAGTCGACGCAAGCAAAACTTGTGTCTCTTTGCGTACGCACTGGAATGCGCTAGGCGCACTGTACATTATGATGTAGGTACCTCTGAAGTAGTAGGCGCGGCGACGCGCTGGCAGTGTTCAACCGGTTCCGACGGCGAAAGCACGCTCATTTTCCATCTTTCAATTTGCCATATCTTGGATTAATAATTTCAACTTGATTCGCAGTATTATTAGTGATTCATCGGTCACATAATTTAATTAGAACTTTATAATTGTTGCCATCTTTGTGTGTAGTTTGTAGTTAAATATTTTCGTGCATAAACATTGATTTGAAAAACTGTGCCTGTACCTACTTGTAATTACCAATAAACTTATAGTGTGTGCAAAGTGCGTTGTCATTTTAATACGTCCCAGTACACCTATACATTTATATATTTTTTCTTTTAGAACTATTCAACGTTTAACACAATTCAAATTTAAAATCGGAATCCCAACACCGACGACCCGAGACAAACTAAATAAGTAAATTTACTAAATACGAATATGCAGGTGCGACCGTGTGGCGAGTGTCGGCGCGGAGCCTGCACGCTTTGTTCGTGGCCCACATATCGTACAAAGCGCGTCCGCCCGGGCTTCACTCCTCTCCACGCTGCAACTATTTTTGTGGAATCTTTTGACTCCCGAAACACGCGAGTTTTGTTAAGTAGCCGTGTTATGTTTCCGGGCGAGTGTTGCTGCATCTATTAGTACAGTGAATAACAAAAGCGCTTTCAACGGTAGTGTTTTGGATTGTCTCGTGTAAATGTTTAAGTTGGAGATAAGTATGCTGTGATAAGGAGAAATGCCAACTTACCATAGAAGCAGACAGAGTTGACATATTTTTCCTAACCTTGAGATGTATTTACATTAATATTTCAATTGCTTATAGGACATTTCTATTAATTTAAGGGCAAAAACTTTGAGGTACAGATATCAATATGATATCGAAATTACCTCAAATGGGAATCGAGACATAAGCCACTTCAACGACTCATACCTACCAAAACTTGAATCGACCTGATCGCGCATTCAAACGACGCTATCAAACCAATTGCACATTATCGAGGTGACGATGGACGGAGGAGAGGGCACAGAAGGGCGAGGAGGGGGTGTGGCGACAGGTCTATTTCCGAATAATTACCTCGCTTGTCAGCGTCAAACTTTAATGGGATAAGTTTGTGTTCGTTTCAGGTGCCTTCTGGCAATAATCATAAGTCAGCTTCCCGATCGAACAAGAAGCTACGACTTTGGACGCAGGCCAGCGAGGAGCGTAACTAATATAACTAACTACACTCACACACTCACGGTTGCATCCTGCAAGAGGCAGGCAGAAATGCGTTTGCACCCACTTTTCCTATCTAAAAAATATATCGCTGTTCCCGCGGCGCAACAGTATGCAATCAAGACATCCCTGAATCGTATTCTGAATTGGGCAAAACATAACTTAAGTTTACTCCTTAAAAAAAAGGGGGGAGTTAAAATAAAACGGGTGAATTGCGTTTCCATTACTACACGTGTCAACCGTTTCAGAGATAAAAGCTTGAGAGAGCACAACATATATCCAGTTTAAAGAGAGCTTATGGTATCATCCCTAGCAGTGGACGTATATGGGTCAGGTCAAACACTTCAATACAATGTCCGATGGGTTTCGGAACAAGATGCAAACCGAATTAGCACCATCTGACCTCGCATTAGAATTTCAAACGCACGCGCTCTCAATAATGCATGCTAATCCACTGACCTCGTGTGCGCATACATTGCGCCACGAGTACTAGTGCGGCGCTGGTACGTGTGTTTCCAATAAGCATTGTATGTCAAACTTAATTGTTTTTTTTGTATTGTAGTTGGTAAGATAAAGTTTACTTTCAAATTGTATAATACTAGTATGCAATATGAAGATAACTATTTTAGCACGAAATGGTTCGCTTACCTGGTTTCGCTTTCAACGCATGACATGTTTATATAATTATTTATTTCATCATCATCATTATCAACCCATATACGTCCCACTACTGGGCATGGGTCATTGTACTGAAAGGTTTTAGGCCTTCGCTTACCACGTTGGCCTTGTGCGGGTTGGCGGATTACACACTTAAGAAATTCCTAAGAACTTTTAGGTATGCAGGTTTCATCACGATGTTCTCCTTCACCGTTAAAGTACGTGATAATTCATTGTGAATACACACATAACTTCGAAAAGTCAGAAGTGTGTGCCTGGGGTTTGAACCCGCGACCGTCGAAATTCTCGACCGCGTGCCTAAGCCTCAAGGCCATCACGACTTCAAAAAGTTAAAAGTATTAGACATTTCGTGAAAAACATTCTCGCAAAAGACACAGAACTATTTGCTCAGCAATTTGAGTAGATTATGCGAGCACACAGATTCTCATTTTAAATTGCTGCGGAGGCTAAATTAATACTCCTTGGCTCTGTGCGGGTGGTATTAAATATATCAGCTCAACTTGCGGTAATCCTGTCACAACGCCTGGACTAGCAGGAATAAGCAGGAGTTACTGCTCAACTTTTAAAGGAGTTGCATTTTATACTTTGGGTTGCTGTTGTGTTGATTTTAGGTAACAGGGATTATTGTTACAAAGGTTGCATTTTTTTTGCTAGCAGGAAAAAGTGTATGGCAATGATAAGTGCAGTAAAGTCCTAGTTATCATGAAAGTCATGCGACAAATAGCTAGAAGTAAATTTGACACATGATTTGGTAGTAAATTTACGTTGAAGATCCGTGGGGTTATCATATACTATGATCATAATCTTAAAGAAAATGTTATTATTAATGTTTTTTAGGTTTTTTTTATATAATAGTTGTCATAATGAAAGAGTTGGAGATCTTTTCGCTTGTCCTGGCAACCTACCATTTTGCCATTGCAGAATTACGACTTGAGTCGTGGCGAGGACTCTTAACGTTAGTCATCAATCGCTATTGTACTGCCTCGTGGTCTCGCGGTACAAGTATGTGCCGAGCGATCTAGAGGTCCTGGGTTCGATTCCCGGGTCGGGCAAAGTGTTATTGGGTTTTTCCATTAGGAAATTCTCAGTCACGGAGTCTGGAATTGTGCCCGAAAAACGGCAATAGGCTCGCCCCCTATTACGTGGGACTGATACTTACCTGGCGAAATGTGGGTGCAGAAATGCACCTCTGCCTACCCCTTCGGGGAAACAGGCGTGAGTTTATGTGTATGTGTGCTATTGTACTGAATCAGAATTTTTGTTTTGTTTTTATGACATAGTTGATTAAATATAGGTGCATATAAACAAGCAGTGACACAAGGGGCCGCGGGTTTGCTCTTCGCACCAAGTTAAATAGGATAACGATTATGTGTGTGATTTTATGTAATTTGAAATATATTTAAATGTAACTTATAGATTACACAAATAAACTTTCAATTATTTATATAAAATGTATACTTCAGAAACCATTACTCCAAAATCTGAAACTCAGGTAGAATTTCATACTATTACCACTACTCCCGAGTATGTTATTATTACTACGATAAAGCCGCGATAGCAAAAGGGCCAACTTGGCCCGACCTCGCCCCTCCCCTCCACTTCCATTCCCCTCACATCCCTGTTAAGTGCAAAGTTATGAACGCGCTAAGCCGCCGAGCGATATTAGCTTGTTACGGCACCAATTTGATAGATATGCGAGTTGGATCCGAGTTGTGAGGAGTTCAGTGTGTAGCAAGAGTAGATTGGGGCTCTGTTTGTTTCTGATAAAGCTCTTTGGAGATCTATGCGTCTATTAGAAGGAAATAATGAGAATTGGGTTTCGTAGATACGTCCATTCGTAGGAGGGTATAGAGAAATTTACTTCATTGTATGTTCATTGTCCTAATACAGAAAGGACTGACTAGAAAAGACTTGCATAATCTCTCAACATTATTCATCATCATCAACAGCCTTTCTCACGTCTACTGCTGGACATAGGCCTGTCCTATGGCACGCCACTGGGCTCGATCTTCGGCCCTCCTCATCAAACCGCTGCCAACAAAATTATTAAAAATTTTAATTTGAGATGTCGTTTCGGTGACTGATCCATAACTAGGACAAAGAATTGCGGCAGTTTTGTAAAAGTAAAACATCACCCGTATAATTGTAAGCGTATTGGTAAATACATAAGGATATCCTGCATCACGATGAATCGACGACTAGAGAAAATTTGAGGGTAGCAAATGTATGTAGGCTGCTTAAAAGCGAGATTGCTAGCGCTTACTTTGGAAGACGTACATTAAGTAGTGCACAGCGAAAAGCTGACTAGACGAGGTAACGGTATTCCAACATCGTTGGACACTGGCGTACCGTATATACAAACCTCCAGGAGCCTTTTTTTTGTAAATAATTTACTATTTTTTTAGCCACTAGAATGTAATAACTGATAACAAAAATTTACAATATATGGTTACTGAGCCATTGTGAACACGCGCTTTCAGCATGATACGAATTTCAGATATATTTGCACCCAGGGGGTACTGTTTTTATAAAAAATATTTTTTATGTCCATATAAATCTTGATAATTTATAATTTTAATTGAATCGAAAACAAGATAGACGAGAGAGACTGCATCATTATTAGATTTTTTTAATTCTCAGTAACAGCACGGAGTGTGGAAATGTGTCCGAAAAACAGTTACAGCCTAGCCTATTTTTTGGGCTTTATTACAAGCTGACAAAATGAAGGTGCACAGTTGTGTTTCTACCAACCTTTATACAGGCGTGAATTCGTTTGAATTGTAAACAATATTGTCATCTTTACCGTTTTCAATACGCTGTCTACATTCAATCCTTTTAAATCATTCCTTTCTCATAATTTATTTAGACTTTTTCAACCTATTACTTAAAACAACTAACATGCAAGTGCATTTTTAATTTTACTGGGATTGCTAAGTTATGGGACCATGTAGAGAGACCATTCTAGAGAGTCCCGTAATTCATAAGGTATTCTTTTTTGCATCAGTTGTAAAGCAACCAGACAACCACGTGTCTGAGCCGTACGTCAGTAAGAATGCTCGAGCCGCCTCAAAGAACAAACTGAAAAGTTTTAATTGACTTGCTAAGTTACAATGGAACTAGGTGCTTGGTGTTGGCGCCGCGTGCTTCGTTCACTAACGTTTTAAATCCCAACTGTTCAGTTGTTTAGACGTTTATAGTCAAGCTTAAATTCTCCTTGTAATTACTATGAGACTTGGGCTTACTAGCGTGTTGTTAGTTACAAACTGTATTTAAGTGGTAACAGGTGCTTTGTTTGCTTTAATAGCAAATATAGATTTGGCCATCATGGTTGGCCATCGTTTTGGGCTTGCAACGGAAATGCAATTCACATCAGTCAAGTCAAAAAGTCAAAATTGTCCCGAATCAATAAGAAGAAAATATGGTACCATCATACCCCACTTTCTTTGTTTTTTTTTTTAATAAAGCACTACATTCTTAATTCAATAGATAAATATGGGATTTCACGTAAATGGGACTACGAAAAAAGGAGGGAAAAAATTCGGAATCTCAATTCTATGTGGTCCGCGTCACGTGAATATATACACGAAACTATTAAGTCCAGAAAACATATTCAAATCGCCAAAACCAGATGCGCATCTGGTGTTTCAATGGAATTTGTTAAATTAATAGAAACAATAATAGGTATCGCGTGCCGGTATTGGGAGCGATAGGATCTCGTTTGTACGGCGGAGTTTATGTGCGGAGCCGTGTAGTTACTCACAATACTACGAGAACGAGACTCCCGTAATTAATTCAACAAACTACTGCTGGCCAAAGCAACAGTTTGAACCTTTAGTCGGTGGTACTGAAAATACATAGAATTACAAATATTGTATCAATCCGTTTGCATGGTATTCATAAGTTTCAGTTTTAAACTTCTTATTGTTAAGCCGATACTGATTATCGGTCAACCCACACTAGGCCAGTGTGGTGGACGTGGACTAAGGCCTAAACCCTCTCAGTTGCAGAGGAGGCTCGTGCCCAGCAGTAGGACACATATGGATTGATGATGATGATGATGTCATCATAGATACGACAAGGGGATGGGTTTTCGCCGCCCATTTTTCCCAGGAATATTTTCCCTTTTTAACAGGGACGAAACTGCAAGCAAATGAAGTTTAAGATATAATATCGTTATTTTTTTGTACAAGGAAGTATCAATATAAGGAGCCAAAAAAATATTACAGTAAAGAGTCTATAATAAACAAAACGTTGTTTGACGCAATCACACTTTCAGTGAATAATGGTTACTCACATTCCTTTGAAGGTATTCTTGCCTTGTAAAAGGATATCACGTGGACTAAAAGAGTTTTCTGCAGATTAATGTTGCAGGAAAGAAGTGGCATGAATAAATTGGCTAGACTTGGACTTAGTGATGTGGCGTTTGAGAAAAAAAAATAGAATTTCTTATACGAACAGCTTATAAGTGAGCCATTTCTTTCATTATTCAGTGAGCTGTCCGATCGGGGAGAACTCATCAATCTTACTTATTTCCTCGCGTGATTCAAGCGATCACTGCCGCGGCATTGCTAAGTCACTTTTATTCCAAATCAGCTGAATTCTGCTCCTTATTCTGGATCAACTTACCGACCGAATAATTTTTTGTAAGTAGGTAAAATTTATAAGTATTAGAAATTATTAAGTTTTATTTCAGTATATGCCATTCGCTATGACCATGTATTGCATTATTGTCATAGAAATAGATGATATGATTTAATTATAATTTTAGACAGTTCAATTCGATATAGGTGGATGAATCTGGAAATAGAATAATATAGAAGAACCAATTCAAAAATCTATAATAAACTAATAATATGATGAAAAATCAAGTGCAATTAAATTTTTCAAACTGGTTCGACAAAATGGCAGAGAGTGTTAGGTCACCAACATGTTAAAGTTCGTGTAGTGCGAGTCACGTCAACTTTTTTTTTTTTTTTTTTTTTTTTTTTTTTTTTTTTTTTTTTTTTTTTATTCTGGCACGGCAAAGTGACCCCATTGCACCTGATGGTAAGCGCAATGGAGTCCAGAAAAAGTGCCGACCAGCGAGAGATGATGGTCTCCCGTTGGTCGACACAATCATGCCGGCCGAATACCTCTTCACCTTATTGTGAAGAAGTTTGGGGGACTATCAATCATGGCGATCAAAGGACCGACCGCGACAAACCGGCCAAAAAAATTGCCGGCACGGTCATCCTTTCACCATGATTGAAGCCCCCCCGAAAACCGGATATACACTGGCTGATCCCGGAACGCGGCACACTTGCATGTGCCACTATGGCGGGTTTTACGCCCTGTGTACGGTGGTCGCCATCCGGGCGGATACGAATATCCTACCACCAGCAACTGCAAAAAAGTCACTATTAGCTCTCTCACACTCACGCGTTGCTCACTAGTGTCATTTTCAACTTTGAAGGCATTGGAAATTTTCATTACTTAGTCACACGTAGGAATATATTTACATAAAAACACCGCACATATAAATTACCCATGAGTGCATAATTTAAGTTCCAATAATGTTTACATCAATATGCGGAGAGGATTAATCACGAGGAGCGTAATGTGGGCAGCGGGCGCAGCGCTCCGTGCTCCGACACGCCACTTCAATTAACCGAAAATGTTATAAAAACTCGCATTTACGATGGCATCCATTCAGTTCCCAGTAACCAAACCGCGCAATCAGGGCGCGGAGCCGGCGGGACTAATATCTTGCCAGGTACAATGGCCCGCTCATATTGTGCTCTACGCCAATTGTTTTTTAAAGCCAGTCAGTGCACATATTGCGTTGCCCGGCGTAATAACGCAGCGGGCTTATGAGGAGAGGGTACTTTTTTAAATTTTTTGTACGTCTACGCAAGTTCGTGATGAGTTTCAGTTAGGGTTTTTTAAAATACTTTTTTATGGGTGACTTGCGTTCAGACGGGATGAATCCGCTTTTTGCCAAACGTACGCACACTGTCATGCATGGAAGGAGATTTTTTGTAAACTACTCGCTATTTCCACTTGTTCGTATATCCAGGAGTCGCTGCGCCGAATGATAGTAATGGCGGGAAAGACAAAACACGAACCCAACGTGAGGTATAGCTTTATGCTCATATTTTTGAAATGTCATGCGTGTTTTCCTTTTTAGTTATTGCACAATAATTCATATCTATCAGTTAATAATTTAAGTAAGTAAAACAGAAACTAAAAGTTAACCTTAGGCACCAAAGTTAATTGATTCCAATCTTAACAAATGAACTTTAGCCTTTCACTATTTATCCGCTTCCTAAAAGTGTAATTGTTTAAATAAAATCTATTGTTACACGTATGAAGAAAGTTTCAAAGATGCACTTTGACTTTGGTGTTCAACGCAGTCTGCACCTGCGTTAATGGACCCTTCCTAACTTCTCCGTAATTACTTATGATATGTGCTGTACTTTACACAAAGCACTTTAAGAGCTTTTCGGTCACTTGGAAGCAGGCAGCATATAAGCTGCTTCTAGTTTTGCCGCGGACTGTACCTATAGTGTGTACGGAAGTAGACTTCCATTAGCGAGGATTCGATTCAAATTTAGACTTAATTAACTCAAATCTTCATTAAAGTTTTTAGAGATCGCCTCTTTACTGCTATAAACCTAGTAAATAATATAGGTATTCAGAATATGTAACAATTGGGTTTTTAGATTCTAAGCTTCTGAATGCTAACGTCCTAATACAATCAGCCAGTTTAGCTTGTTCATGCCACGAGGCACGAGGCACGAAGGCAGAGAGGCATTTCTGTACCCACGTTTAGTCAATTGTGATTTAAAGTACTGCGTAATAGGTGGCGAGAGTCTTTCTGTTTTATGGACACATTTTTGGATAGACTCGTAGTGAGCTAAAAATTTGCTTATTGAAAATCAAAATAACACTTTGCCCGTCCTAAGATCGCACGGAACATCCTCATACTACGAGACTACGAGAAATTCAATTGTGTTATACGATTCTTTAAACCGATTCCGAAAAAGGTCTAAATGATTTAAAGGTAGGTAGGTAATACAGCCCAACAAAATAAAAGGTGAACGCTAATAAAACATGTAAACACGTCCATTTTGATGGAGCGTGGGTGGCTTGTGTCGAGCGCGTGGCCAAGGGTTGTAAACAAACGGCGCGGTATCGCACACACTCCGCCTGAAATGGGATCCGAGGAATTGGCAAATATATGACGATCGGCATCTGCACTTCGGTATAGTGAAGTCCCGTTAATACGATATAAACGTTATAGGTCCTTCAGACCGCTCGGTTGTAGGGTGAGATAGTATTTGAAAATGTAAATAAAATTTTCGTATTTTATTTTTGTATTTATTTGTAAATGTAACTTTAATGCTAAACCTAGTTCCAAAATCGATCGAAAAATCACTATGAAAATAGTTTAATACTAATTAATTCATGATTTTTTTTCCTCATTCTGCTTCGTTAATTCCGCTGCCTATATCGTCGAGGAACCAGCAACACCACCGAGCTCGATTTTTATCGAGTAACGATACCATCGTTGGATTTGTATTTTCAATTTTATAAATTCAAATTTTACATACAATTTTTCTTTGAGAAAACAGATAATGTCATTCATCATAGATATCGAGAAAAACTTCAGTCAATTAGGCCTTGATGGACGAAAAAAATCGTTTTTTTTCTCTCTCCTGAAAAGTTGTGAAAAACGAGCTTGGTGGTGTTGCTGATTCCTCGACGATATGTTTGTACGAAGTACATAAATATTGCATGAGCAAATTTACAGAAGGAAAACTGTTTTTTTTTGGGAATGCGCCTGAAGAAAAGTCCCTGTGGCTTTGATAATATCCTACATTTTTGCAAACTAGTAGCCGTTGCAAAAATCTACAACAAAATTTCTCCCAAGTCGATGACATATCGATATTTAGCCCCTATATTCCGAGCCTCAATATATCAAATGTATACCAATACTCGTAATACAAACGTTACGAATCCCAAGTGTGAGGGCACCTCGACGATTCAATTTCCTTGTTTACACAACAGGTTTGCGACTCACGCTCCGCCGAGCCCACGCGGCACCCCGAAGAACGCTTACATCCAATTCGAATTGTTGACAAAAGCTGAACTATGCGAATGCTGGAATTTTTTGTTAATTCACACTCCAGAGTCCAGAGGGAGCTGTCCTGGATGTCGGTTCTAATGGACGTTGTACAGACGTGTAGGAATTCTATATAGGTCATGTTGGAGTAGTTTCAATTTTGGTTAGCGAGATATGTCGAGAATCTAGTAGTATCTGTTATTTATGAAGTGACTTGATAGTCTATTTGGACGTGAAATATTGGGCTTAGCATCAGATACGTTGTTGTCACTATGTCGTGCCAATACAAGAAAATAATGCAGCACGTTTCACGTTTTAGTAACATTTTAAAACCTTCTGATATGTACTCATAATAGAAAAATACTCTGTGGTTCATATTTTTACGCCGCATAATCGCATTATCTCTCAACTTTTTGTTAAAATAAACATTGATGGTTAATTTAAAAATAGAATTAGATGTAAAATATCTTTGACAATGAAATTCATAAAGAATTTGAAATTGACGGTAAGTAGCGAGAGACTCCCATTCCTCGTAACTCATTTTTTCTTTGAATCTAGGAAAATATACTATTTATATAGACATTGCTTTGCTGTCAAGAGCTGAAACTCAATTTCAACTATGAGGACTATATAAATATATTGTACGTACTTAAGGGCTGGCCAGCCGGTTTCGCAGCCCGCAGCGCCTCACACGCCATTAGTTCGGTCAAGTTCCGCGGCTAATTAAACTCGCTCAGTTCACACAACTTGCCAACTTTATTCGCTGTTCCCGTTTCCAGTATAATTAAAAAATAAACCGCGCCGCCGGCACTAAGATAAACGAGTTCGGAATTATCGAGATTGGTTTTAGGAACAAGTTTTTGATCAGTTCGCTCAGTTCCATTGGCAATTTGTATAGAAATATTATTTGCCAATTTTATCAGATTTCATGTAGGTAACATCAATTTCCCGTATATAATTTTTAGGTTTTTTTTAATGTAGAATAGAAAAATTGTAGAACTTTAGCTGTCAATTATTTAAATAGACTCACGCCTTCGTCCTCGAAGTGGTACACAGTGGTATATTGTTTTACCCACGTTTTACCATATGTTGCCGTTGTTCGGGCAAATTTCCAAACTACTGCTACTGAGAATTTCGTAATAGAAAAACCTAATAACTATTTTACGCAAGACTTCTTGATCACACATTGGGCATACAAAGCGACGGACTAACAATCGACCATTAATATTCTAATTAGATTGATGGTGGATACATTCATTGAAAATGTATGCACAAAGCCGTGATGGCCTCGAGGTTTAGGCGCGCGGTCGAGAATTTCGGCGGTCGCAGGTTCAAACCCCAGACACACACCTCTGACTTTTCGAATTTATGTGTGTATTCACAAAGAATTATCACTTGCTTTAACGGTGAAGGAAAACATCGTGATAAAACCTGCACACCTAAAAGTTCTTAGGAACTTCTTAGGTGTGTAGTCCGCCAACCCGCACTAAGCCAGCGTGCTGGACTCAGGCCTAAACCCTCTCAGTTGTAGAGTTGGCCCGTGTCCAGCAGTGGGACGTATTTGGGCTGATGATGATGATGATGACATTCATTGAAATTACGCATAAGTAAGTTAAGTAAGCAACCGCTTAGGTAAGCTGTCACTTCATCTTTGTTTTGTTTTGGACCTGTCTTCTTCTATCACCGATACACATATAGTTTTTGTCTACCCACCTGCACAAGACTTTTGTGTGTGTGTGTGTGTGTGTCAGAAAATTTTCCGCTAGCTGTGCACGCACCGCGGCCGTGCGACGCTATTGTTGCAATTATACGCTTTTTTGCTACTCCATGGAAGGTATGGCTCTTGAAAGGATTTTGTGCATTTTCAGACAACCAACATTGAATTTGTTCTAAATTATTTCGAATTCGTGCAGCTCTGCATGCCAGTCGTATTGTGTCAACTGTCAACTCGCGAAAAAGGATCCAAAGGGGCATGTGCTGTTATTTTTAACATTCAAAGAAAAATAATAATCGTTTGCGAGTTCGAATCTCAAGCACAAACTATTACTTCTTGAAGTTATGAGTGTTTGCTAAATATTTGTATTTTACACATTTGAGGGAGGTTTACCAGCAGAAGACGCGTTTCGGCTAATGATGACACATTTTTCTCGATTCGAAGATCGAACCCGCATTGTCTACGCATCATTATCATCATCATCATCATCATCAGCCCATATACGTCCCACTGCTGGGCACGGGCCTCCTCTACCATTGAGAGGGTTTAGGCCTTAGTCCACCACGCTGGCCTAGTGCGGATTGGCGGACTACACACCTAAGAAATTCCTAAGAAGTTTTAGGTTTGCAGGTTTCATCACGATGTTTTCCTTCACCGTTAAAGTACGTGATTATTCATTGTGAATACACACATAACTTCGAAAAGTCAGAGGTGTGTGCCTGGGGTTTGAACCCGCGACCGTCGAGATTCTCGACCGCGTGCCTAAACCTCGAGGCCATCACGACTTCTTGTCTACGCAACTGCACGATAAAGTTTTCTTATTAAAGAGAAAATACCGCATACCACTGCAGACTGCTATACTGCAAGCTAAGTGAGGTGACGCATCAAATGTTAATGAGCGCTATATATCACAAAGTTTATAATCACGCTTCCGTCGACTGCACTCGCGGAGTTTTTATTACTCCTGTTTATACACCTCCGGGGGAGTTCGGGCTATACGGACACAATAACACTATCTGCAGTTATTTGCATTTTGAAGTCGCACTGTGCGCTAAGCTATGTTTGAAACGGTTATTGTTATGTCAACAGTTTTAATTGCAATTTGAAAACATAAGTCATTTTATACAGGATGTATTCAGACCGTGATCGGAAACTAAGGCAGGTAATAGCTACGGTGATTACGAATCCATTAGCGTTAAAAAATATCCCGACAAAAAATAAAAAAAATTACGTTTTTATTTTTATTAGTTTCCTATCACGGTCAGACCCTGTATAATATTTAACATACACTACATTTATACACTTGTGGCTGTATTACCAAAAGAGTATGTACAGCCACAGGTACGTTTTGGCATCCAAGTTTTGTCAATCGTATTTTAAGTCCCGCGTAATAGGTGCAATAAGTTACTTTTATTTTGAAGACATAATTACTTATATTAGTGTTAACTTGTATCTACTACGAGTCTCAAAACAGGTATTTTTAGATCATTTTGTCGCCTTTAATTATGGTTAGCATAAGCAATTAAAAACATGGGGCCAAATAAAATAGACTAACTTTTCATCAAAAAAATACACGAAAACGTATGCAGAAGAACCTGTACCCCTGTCTCGTAACTTATTTCTAAAAAAACTGCACCAAAATAATAAAGCAAAAATTGTGCTGGCCCGTAAAACTATGTCGAAGCAAATCTCACTAAATAGTATGAGTAAAACTGCACTAAAACTATTATTGCTGTGACGGTACCAATGAAGTAATTTCAAGTATTTCTCGTAACTGTTATGAACACAACTTCACAACAGGATTCCGACGAAGTTGGAAAAACTCATATTTATACTGCTTTCTAGAAATACCTTATTTTGTGTTGATACAATTTCGTTCTAAAAGTATTCATAAAAAGTTATTACCTAAATCAATCAGTGAGAGGAATGTTAGTATATAGCACCCAATAATTGTCTTACAACTCCGAACGACTTTCAGAACTGGACAAGACAGAAAAATTGTCAACCAAATACAGCGACATACAATGTACTTAACAATCTATCGTGAAAACGTGAATTTTGAAGATAAATTCCTCCTCACACTAATTGCTCGCCGCCTCTTAAGTAGGGAAATATCACGAAAGTCCTCGACGCGAGTCCAGGCAAGCACTCAAGTGCCTGCGACATGAAAATGCTCGAAATATTAAAAAAGTTGAAGTGATGTAAATTAACTGAAATTGAGCGTGAGTCATTGTTCTGGGACTTATGAGGAGCACTTCACTGGCCTTGTGTAATGTAGCTCTGTAATATGTTCAGGAAGGGGGAGAAAATAGACTTTTTTTTAAGGTAGTTTACACCTAGTAGCTATTACTGCCGGTAGGGTATAGCTTAGACTTATTTAATCTAAGTTAACCCCTTAAGCTTTACATTCCTAAGCAATTCTTTGTATCAGCATGTGTTACTAAAAAAAATCTATACCTACATACATACTGTCACATCCTTATCCTAAGGAGCAGATATAGGTGTACGCCTTTCGCCAATAATATTTTGAGTTAGATGTTTCCGGGACACATCATATTGCTGAACATTAGGCACATTTCTAGACTCTGGGCTTCGATTGAAAATTACGTAATGGAAAATCTCAATGACACTTTATCCAACCCGGGTATCGGACTCTGTTCTTGATCGCAAGCCGAATATTATGCCAATTAAACTCATAATTCCAAATTCAACCCTGCACGCGACAAAAGCCATGTCGTACAACTCATAAATATAAAAATTGTTAATGAAAGTTTTGCAGGACGAATTTTTTTAATTAATCATAGAGATAATGATGAGTGTCAGCGAGGACGTGTGACGTGGCGCACCACACATTGGGAGTTCATTAGAGACGCGGCCGGGAGGGGGTCCGGAGGGATGGGGGGGGGGGGTAGGCAACACTCATTACTGCGATGCGTCTCATACGCGGTGTTTTTTAATTTGGGTTAGTTAATGAGTGTGAACGAGAAGCGGACGAGCCGACCAGACCGCGAGAATGTGCCGCCGCGACAATTATACCAACATTGTGTGCGAGGCAAATATATTGTTTACTTCATTTAAATATATGTCTGTAATATAAAATTGAATTAAATACACCCAACAGTGACCCCAAACTAAAGTACAAATCTTGCGTCGTATCAGGAACAACGGGAAGCTTTTCGGTCTCACAAACCCCCAGACCCGAAACAACTATTTTTGGATCACACAAACACTTATCTCAGTGCGGGGTTCAATCCTCTCGTTTCACAAGCTAGTGTCTAGCCAACTGTCCAACGGGGCTGTCATTTACCTGGACTGCCCCTCGTGGTCTCGCGGCACAAGTATATGCCGTGCGATCTAGAGGTCCTAGGTTCGATTACTGGGTCGGGCAACGTGTTAAAAAAGTGTGCAAAATTCTCTGTAGCAGCACGGAGTCTGGAAATGTTCCGGAAAAATGGCAAAAGCTCGCCCCCTATTACATGGGACTGATACATACCTGGCGAAATGTGGGTGCAGAAATACACCTCAGCCAGTGGCGGTACTTCCATACTAGCCCAAAAGCGTTACACGTTAATTGTGTAATGTTTAGTTTATAGTTTTTTACTGTGGGGTAGGGGAAGAGAAATTGCTTTTGTTAAATAAAGGTTTAAAGCTTAAAGATTATTATTCGAAATTTTATAAGTCATGCTGGGCTTTTGGGCTTCTATGGAAGTACCGCGCTAACCTCAGCCTACCCCTTCGGGGAATACAGGCGTCAGATTGTGTATGCCGCTAAATTATATAAATATGTACATACATAAATACTTACAGCCACAGTACCCCGAGTGGGTATGCGGCGATGTATTTATACATCCACGGTTCCTCAGCTGGTTTTAAGTCCCACGTAAGAGCGAGCGTTTATGTCGCAGTTTTTTGAGCACATTATCAAACTCCATGCTACTACTAAGAATTCCCAATATACAAATAAAAAACATTTTTTAGGCGAGAGAATCGAGTCCAGGACTTCTCAGTTAGACGCCGCACGCTTATATGACGAGATTAACAAGACAGCTATGTATATTGGCAAATACATGGCTCAACCTTATTACGGCCAAATTTTATTTGATTATCCTAAAACAAGACTTTTACCTCTCCTACAAATTCCATTAGAGGTCCCAAACCCCACCGGTGCTGCCCGATAATTCCACCTTGTGAGTAACCGCGCCCTTTGGACCTCTAATTTGGGTTCGACAATGCGAAATGTGTACAAAATGGCACAAAAAGGTCGAACAGCGGCGATTTTCTTCATGGAAACGTTTTGCAATAAGTGGATACGGCGTTGGTGGGCTGAACAGGAACAAATGTAGGTTTATTTTATTTGTGCCTTTATAGGGCGTCTATACAAAAACTTCCTTACAACCTATCTACTGTGTAATAGTATTAGACACAAATGTTAGCTGGTCTAGTTTTGATTGCCGAGTCGAGCAAAGTGTTATCCCGTTTTTCCATAAGGAAATTCTGAAAAAGTCTGGAAATGTGGTCCAAAAACGATAATAGATAGGGTCGTCCCCAATTACGTGGGAGTTAAAATACCAGGCGATACGTCGTGCAGAAATCCACTGCTGTCTAAACTTTCACGGAAACATATTATGTGAGTGAAGGAGAAAGTTTTTATAAAATATAGTCCCGTGCATGTATGTATGGCGAATAACACTTCAGGGTTCATAAAAATGGTATAAATTAAGGTCCATAAGCCAAACTTTCACTTTCCAAGTTACACTGTCAAGCATTAAAAAACTTACCATTATCCTTGTAATATTTATTCTTGGAATAAATGGATATAATTTACAACTTTTTTTTTCGAGGGGAAAGCTATTTATGGCTCCACTACCCGCCAACCCTGGGGGAGGAGAGGCAGGAAGCGTATGTCGCGGTTACCGGCCTTCCAGCCCGGCGCGCGGTGGCGTTATGTCCACACAGATGTTAGTGCCGGGCTGGGTCCCTAACCTACCCTAACCTACACTGGCATACCGACCAAAATCCCCCGGTGGCCATCTCCGCGCCAAGTGGGGCGACCACGGCGCGTGGGCGAGAAGCGCCCACAATAGTGCCGCAGCCGCCCGATATAATTTACAACTAGCTGTTACCTGCAACTCCTTATACAGAGTAACTTTAGACTTCAAAGGAAATATTTTCCCCCGATTTTCTCACATTTTTCTTTTCTACTCCAATCTAATTGGTCATAGCGTGTTGATATAGCCTTCCTCGATAAATGAACTTATCAACACTGAATGAATTTCTCAATTCGAAGTACATAGTAGTTTCTGAGACTAAAGCGTTTAAACAAACAACTTCTTCAGCTTTATATAGTACATATTAGTATAGATACTTGTATACATACCATTTTCATTTCATTTTCAATAAACAGTGGTGTTCTCTATTTAAAGAATACTCAATGTACATATTTCTAGTACACACTATTAATAAATTTGATGGATTTTGGTTCGTGGAATAGTTGTGCAAATAACTGTAATGAGAGGTATTTCGTGAATGAAATTTTGGAATGATATGTAACATATTTTGACAATTCCTGTAAAGCACTGCGCAGTTTTGAAATGAGCTTCATGAGTCAATAAAAAATGGAATCGTATGGTCACTAAACATTTTTTTACGTTATATTATGTCTTCTTCACAACTGAGAGGATTTTAGGCCTTATTCCACCACGCTGGCGTAGTGCTGACCTCACGATGTTTTCCTTCAACGTTAAAGTACGTGATAGTTCATTACCTATTATTGTAAACCTGTATTGTAAGCCCATTATTGTAAACCTGTGCATTCGTAAGTGCCTTGGTGGTTGCGGGTTCGAATCCCATAAAAATACAAAATGGGATTTTTTGTTCGTCTTTTAATATTTGACGGTTATATTTTCTTAATTCAACATCATGCAATATGACGATCGAATAAATTGTTTATTTTACACAGCTGAGTTTACTGTAATCGTAAATGCCTTAAAATAATTTTAAAATAACTTTATTACTACAAGATACTAAATGGATATCATAGATTAACTTTTAGATTCGTCTAAAGCGTACAGAAGTGTTTTGAAGGTAAGCGGAATTAAAAAACAAGTGGACAAGTTTCAGTGTTATTTTATATCTAGAACCCTAAATATATCTTAACCCACAATATTCGATCTTAACATCTTTCATATACCAGCAAGTATGTATATGATCCTGTTTCCAAAAACAAACAAAAAAACAATTAACAACAACGCTAAGCGTAAGAGCTTAACACTCAAATTAAGATAAACGCGTTTAATAAACCCTAAACAGTGCAAAATGTTGGCCTAATATGATAACAACTATAAATCTGGCGAGCGGCGCGTTCCACAAAACTGTACGCAAGTTTAAAAAAGCTGGGCCGAGTTAAAATTCTTTATTAAGGGCCACGGACTAAAACACGCCGTGAGGTCTTTAAAGAATTAAGTAAATGTGTAATAACGTTGATGAAGCGTTTAATGAAATTATTTCAAAGCCCACCGAAATGAACATTTGGCTTATATATAACACACTAAATTCATCAAGTAAAGGTTTCTAAAAGAAATATCTCTCCCTATCTAATACCTAAGAAGGTAAAAATAAAAAAAACATATTTGCCATGTGAGGCGAAGGAATAGTATTCTATTAAAGTGACGCTCATGGGCCGAAACCGGGTAAATTTCAATTGGATTTTTCAAGTTTTCAAGTTTTTTTTTTAGATATTTATATATAGTAAGGCTATATCATATTCATAGGGTCTTAATTATAAATATTTTTATTTCAATTGTGTGCGTTTAATGAGAGTTTATCTGTGACGTATCTATAGCCTGTAAACTGTGAAACTTCACCCACAATTTTTTAAATATACTTCAGTATATTACTTCTGCCCCACCAACATCCAAACATAAACAAATAATCAGTATTGATCGCCAACTTTACTGTAAAGTGCGATGTCGTGATCATGCTTGAATAAAATGTACCAGCGAATGCACTTAAGTGTTAAAACTCCTTGAAGGAGGTGCTGCCGGCGCACTTGAGCTGCGATGAATCGAATCACTGAGCTAAAAGTAACCATCGTTATATTTTATTCAGCGTGCCGTCCCCTCGCGTTGCTAGGTGACGCGCTCTTTCAACACTTATCGACTCCTAGCAAAAGTTCACAGGAAATTATGTTACATTAAAGGCAAAAGAAAGTCAATGAATAAAGAGTCTAGGAGCCCAGAGTGCTGGCAGATTAAATACATACACATACATATATGTACCGGTATTTCTAAAGGAGGTGGAGTGTCATTTACGCACCCATTTTTCGCCAGATATGATTTTAAGTTTCACGTATTAATGGAACAACCTATTGCCATTTCTCGGGAAATGTGCACGCTTGTGCTGGGAAAACAACAACGCAGGCATGTTAATTTCTGTGTATAATGTCATATTATAAACTACAACAGAATTTCGGTTCCACAAAATTATTTACCTGACGACCCGTAAAATCATTTTGTATATTAATCTTTACCAAGTTTAACCAACAATAAATATAAAATTTGAATATAATATTGCAGCCCACACCTCATCGTCGTAATTTATCAAACACTAATTGGTCAAGTTAGACCGACACGAGTCACAATATTTTTAAATCACGAGAGAGTCGAACCCTTACCCTCTCATTATCTAGATATGTGTCTAAATAAGCCTCAAAGGTCATTCTAATATAAATAAATAAATAAAAAATAAAAAGCCTTTTATTTCTTGCTTTTAGCTACGACTTACAGTTTAAATAACAATGTGCATGCAAAATTATACGCTAATTCAAATATTTAAAATAAAAAGTTGAAATATACACAAAGATTTAAAATAAAAGTAATAATATATATTGAATTAGTTAATCTATAACGAATCAAGAACCCTCTCAATGAATGGTAAAGGCCTCCTCCAGAGATGCCCAGTACTCTCTATTCTCTGCCGCTCGTGGCCATTCTAATATATCACCTACAAAATGACCAACTTATAATAGATTTTTTTTTAATTCTAAAAAAACAATCGCATACAACCAATGCTTCTATTAGACATAGACTTTAAAGTCCCAGTGCCAAAGAGTGCAGCGCCTGGCGGCGGAAGACGCGCCACGTCCGACAGTGAGGCGGCGGCGGCGGATGCTGTCAAAATGCTATCAGATACCACAAAGACGCTTTACTACGATATACTGACGAAGATACTAACGATCTGCATCACTTAACTACGTGCATCTATATCTATCACAATGACGCTGGCTTCCACAGGATATCGAAGAATTTACATGTATTTATTGTAAATAAAATATAAATTATATATGTATTATCTAATTTTTTCTTTTCCAACTTTAAGTATTTTCAAGAGACATTCTGAAAATGAGTTGGACTAGATTGTGAAATAATTATTTCAAATAAGCTGGTGCTATACTGGCGCGAGAAAAAGCTTTACCGCCCGTTGTTATTCGGGATTTGGAATACAAAGTTAACATAATCCCTTCCCACGTTTTATAATTTGAAATTGTTGCGAAAGATCTAAATTGTTTCAGCCAGATAAAGTAAAGTCATGCGAGTTCTCCCTAATAATAACTTTTAAGAATTCTTCAAATTCTAACATTGTCATTCACCCTTGCAAACTAAGACTTAAACTATCAACAATAGATTAAGTCCTTACTCAACAAGCTGATTCATTGAACATTATCTCATTCAATTTACTTTAAAAATAAACGTTGAGAACAAAAAAGGTCCTTATCTAAATCTCCATGTTCTAAGCTTAATGTCATCATTTAACTAAACTAATATCCGAGCTGAGTTTATCCGCGTCACATCTAAACAGACAGTAGAGACTGTCTCTGGTAGAGCACACAGTGGTAGCGCGACGCCGTCGCACCTCATTATCTTAAATAAGATCGATTGTTGGAGCTGTACCTTACGAAGCGCTGTGCCCGTGTATACATGATTAATGACCCTGTGGTTTTTAAAACTTACTTGCTCTTAAAATATAAAATAATCGCGTCTGTCTTTATTTCTTGGTAAAATTAAATAGTTTACTTCATTGAATGTTTTTTTTGGAGTTAAATTCTACTCTTGTGTTGTGATATAATAATATATAATGTACTCGTATAAGTGAATAGTTTAATCAAACTATTTTGAAATGAACACTGCACATTGCTTGAGAATAATTGACTATAAAAACTAGTTTTTAGCTAGTATACGAACTACCCTCGTGATTAGGATACATAAAGATTTTATGCTGTTGACATGGCCGAGTCAGGCAGTTTGCTAATGTTTCTTTTTTTAATTGTAGTTATTACGTAAAAACCGGCCAAAGACGTGTCAGTAAACGCACAGAATAGGGTCTGTAGTAACTCATAATGACACGTAGATTTAGTAAAAATATAATATGTTAAAAAATTACATGTTTACTTATTTTTCCGTTTTTTGTAAGAAGTTTTCCAAGTAGGCGCATTTTACAAGTTAGGCCTCTATAACTCCTGAATTAACAAAGTTATCTAAGCCGTTAGAGTTTTCCTTCAAAGTTCATCACACGGACTATGATCATGATTTTTTTCTGAGTTTTCATGTCAGTTGTTTAGCTTTTAGAGACGCCCTATTAAAAAAAAATCTTTAAGTTAAATATCTAGCAAAAAGATACATTATTAAAAAAAACAGTCTTAGCTATCTCACAATGTCTCAAAAGGCCTATCTTATGATACCCCATATTATGGAAAAGAAGCGAGAAAAATATTCTTCCCCACTATACGTGTAGCGTAGGGCCCCAAAAAATGTTATTTGTGGTTTTATTTTATTTTTCTCGACGTGTTAAATACGCAAAAACATACATTCATATTTCTATCGTTTTAAAGGTACGCCGAGAACGGACGGACAGACATGACGAAACCATTAAGGTTCTGACACTTTAACTACGAAACCCTAAATAGAATAAAGGAAATAAGCTGGTTCCCTCTTACCTGGGAGTGAAACATAAGTGAAAAAAAGTGGGGGCAGAAATATCACCGTCTATCCCATCGAGAATTTAGACGTGTGTGCGTTTCTGTTAATTGAACTGCCAATTTAGGTATGCTAATTTAGCTGACAGCTGCATTGTGTAGCAATAAATATTACGCCTAGTGATACTCAATAGCAATTGAATAGGCAGGCTATAAAATGAACTTCGTAAATGCAGACACATATTTGTAAATCGAAATAATATTTGACCACAGTAACACTCGGATTGTGTTTGTTACAGGCAAGCATAAAGGCACATAGACACGGCATAGATATCTTGTAATAATTATCTTTAAATATCTTTTTGCGTCAGGGTTAAAAATTATATACAATGAAATAATGGTAGCGGTTTTTGATAGCGCGTCTTTCGATCAGACTTAATTTCTTCGGCTGATGGAAGATTTAACAGGTTGATAATGTAACAATGATGAGAATTAAGCTACTTGGCTCTCCAAATAAAATATGTACAAAACCGTTTTATTTTTTAGGCGACAATTATTGAAAATTTACTAATTATTATTTAGACAAAAAGCACTAAATGGTTGACTAATCCAAAATAGCTAACATAATTTTCCCGCTTAATTCATTCTATTAATTTCAAATTACGGTTTTCTATATTAAATTTTCTAACCCAAATCAAAGACACGTCCCAAAAATACTAAAATAATATAATATAGAAATGAAACTTGGCATTTCATTTGATATTCAATTGTGAGGTATCATGCGGCGAGGGATGGTGCGGGGAGGTGAGGAGGGGTGGAGAGGGACACGGAGGCGGGAGGCGGTGACGGCTCTTTTAAATATAATCTACTGCAGCCCGTGCGGCGACCGCGAGCGCCCCGATTTTTGTCATCGGACGTTTGAATCTATTAAAATTAAACTTTGTGCATTCCATATCAGCAGAGTCGACAACGTGAATACACAAAAGATATGGGGAATAGATATCGGAGAATTTTCGTTCAACTCTTTGTATGTAATGTTAGCTAAGTAGGAATATGAAATAAACATTTGGGTGCCTACTATATTCAATATCAATCCAAAGAATCTTTGGTGGGCATTGACTTATTATATAGGTACTCAAGTTAGCGGACCCAAAATAATTTAAAACATTGTTGTAGAGGATTCTTTGTTTTTTTTTTAAAGATATTTACCTTTACCATTAAATTGTTTCATGGGCCAATCACATCAAGGCAAAACTTTAAATAATCAAATTTGTGTGCTTTGGAATTAAACCTACGACTACCTTAATGTGTTCTCAAAATACTGCACACCTATAATAATTATCCTCAAGGCCATGAAAAATTTGTTTAGCCCATTTGAACAAAAAATAAAGACACGTCGCTATTTTCTTTTAAAAAAATTGGTAAAAATGTTAGTCATCTTACTCTATTATCTTAAAAATAGAAAATATTTACTTTGAAATACTACAACACCTTTTTTAAAGACATTTTAGTGTGCATAAAAATCCTATTTTAAGCAAAAAAATTATAGGTGACAGTTAATATTTTTATTGTTGGATGATAATAAAAATAATAATAATAAAATCCTTACATTGAATAAAGCAATGAAAAAAATGCTTTTTGCGACTATAACAATCCCTATGTAACTACGACTTAATAAAACCAACCGACGTTAGTACCAAAAGTGTAAAACAAAATTAGTTTTTTTTTATTATAAACTCATTCTCATTCCCTCCTCACAATACACCGGCACAAACAACGAGCAGAAAATAGTACGTTACAACACCAACAAATTACATTTAAACTCGTCATAAAATCAAATTAAAACAAAATAGTTAGTACATTGTGAGGGACGCGTCCAAAACAAACCACTTTGTTGTGAGTGTTCGTAATTAAACCCAAACACGTAGGTGGCGGCAACAACTCTACGCTGGCTCGTAGAGACGTACAGCGGTAGAGACGTAGAGACAGACAGTCGGCTCTGTTTAATGTGAACCAGCATTTCAGCAAGCACGAGGGTGCTTCGCTCTGTGTTTGATGCAAATTCGTCTCTCGTCGCGAACTTTCGAGTGTCTGTGTTTGTACAGCTCTGGAAATAGCGATTGTACAAGCGGAGGCGGATGCACAGGTACATTCAAATTGAGACATCTCATATCTGATACTGCGCTCTGAAATTGAATTTTGAGATTGTTTTGCATGGCGCTGAGATAGTGTTAATAAAATTTTCTGTTTCGAAAAATATTCAAAAGGAATTTCATCTGGTTATTGTTTCTATAAAGGTTAAATTATCGACAGAAATATATATGTTATCTAATGTTTTAATATTTCTTTGTTGTATTTCACTTAGCATGATTTTCATGTTCACTCTGAATGGTGATTCCCCATATAGGTAAGTTATTTTAGCCACTGGTTTTTAGTAAAAAAGAGTGGCTATAAATAATGTTTCACGTGCCCTAGGATGGAATGTATGTCAAAAATTATAATAGGTTTACTACGAAAGCCACCAAATTATATGACCGCATAAGAAATTCGAAAAAATAATAATAATTCTTAAATACTTTTTATCATCGTTACCGATAAAATCAAGAGCTAACTACTTATTTCTTTAACAGCAACATATGTACAGTACTGCCGAGAACCACTCCGCCGTAGCAATTTTCAAAGAAAGAAAAAGAATCGCTGCATTGAAAGGTCAATAATTCTAAAAACAACTAAATTCAAAATTTATAAAAATATTTACGTCGTGTGAAATGTTTTTCAATATTCATTTGACCTACTATATTTTCTTATGATTGAATGACAAATATTTGAAACAATAGCGTTAAATAATTGTTTACTGCTTATTACATGCCAGTTTTTCAAAAATTCAAAATTTATAAAAATATTTACGTCGTGTGAAATGTTTTTCAATATTCATTTGACCTACTATATTTTCTTATGATTGAATGACAAATATTTGAAACAATAGCGTTAAATAATTGTTTAATGCTTATTACATGCCAGTTTTTCAATGTATACGTTTTCAATACAATCTCTTGACACCACACAAAGACGCTATCTCTCACAAGCCTCGCGTGTTTCATGGCCTCCCATTACGGTAGCGCAGTGTATCGTTAGTGAACTAATATGAAGGCTGCGGCTGCAGGTCGTTAGCCACGTGAGGCGGTTCAATTTAATGATTCGGTTAGTTACACCGACTCCGAGTCGCGACTTCGACTTGTGACTCGCGACTAATGAACCGACTTCATCAGCCTCAATGATCCCGCGATCACGGATTTCATTCAACATTAACAAACTCAGCACTAATACACTTTGTATGGGTTGGGGTCGTCAAACCCAAAGAAGAAATACAAGAGTGTGTCTGTGTGTGTGTGTGGTTTTCAACACGATGCGATGGTGCAAAATGTAGCACGATCTAAAGAGAAGGTCAAATTTCACTCAAATACAGGACTGTTTCCTACTTGGTTGACACATTTGTTGCCTGTAAGAGATTTCTACCTTTTCTATATTAGAGGGATTTTTCATAAATTTATTTGTAAAATAATACAAACCATTATGTTCTGTTAGTTTTTATGAATGAATATATAAATAAATAAATAAGGTGATAGTAGTGGATCACCTAAATTACTACAGTCTCGTCTCTTCAACAATGTTTTTTAACTAGCTTGTGAATGTAAATGTCGCAAATAAAATAATTATTCTTATCATCCAAATACTATATTACAATCACTTTAAATTAAACTGTATTCGTCTAAATATAACTACTAACCACACATTAAAAGATATTTCAATAAATACAAATTTGCTAACGACAACAAATTTAAGCTAAAAAGAAATGTTAAAATCAATTTACAAGTTCTAAAGAACTGTCTCATTCAGAAGCTGTGGTAACGCTAACATTTATTTGATCAGAATTTTCTTAACATTCAACAGTGATTCTACTATATCGTTATTTTACTTAGTAACATCATCATCAACCCATATACGTCTCACTGCTGGGCACGGGCCTCCTCTACCATTGAGAGGGTTTAGGCCTTAGTCCACCACGCTGGCATAGTGCGGGTTGGCGGACTACACACCTAAGAACATGAAGAAGGTGTGCATGATTCATCACGATGTTATTCTTCGCCGTTAAAGTAATTATAATTCATTGTGAATACACATGACTTGGAAAAGTTATAGGTGTATGCCTGGGATTTAAACCTGCGACCGCCGAGATTACTTAGTAATTCGCTGATATGTGAATTCAATTAGTTTCAAATAATAAAAACAAATCTATCTGAATTTTATTTGATTAAAATAGAAAATCTAATTTGACTTGACAGCTACTATGATTCGGTTCAATCTTAACAACTAACATACAGTGAAGACTGCGATGAGACACGGACAGTCAAGCCAGCCGCCAGCAGACAGCCGGTGAAACCGTGATGGCTGCATGCGAAATGCTAATGCCACGTCGCTACGTCGCTCGCAGGCGCTCGTAAGTCCGCGTTGTGCCGAAACAATGCAGTCTTAAACGCTTTCAAATTGGATATTTGCCGGCTTTAAATGTTTAGGAGACTGTCGTGCACAATTTCCGCGAGGTAGGATTTTATTGTTTTTTAATTTGACGTGACGGACACTTGTAAATAAAGTGCGTTAGTTTAATTGGTCTTAGTATGGTATTTACGAGCTGGAAATAAGAGAAACATGCCTTTGATTAGCGAAGTTATGCGTTTAGTACCAATAATGTTTTATCATTCAAAGAAGTAAAAAAAAACATAAATCACGTGTTAGTAGCACAGCATTTACATACTAATATGTTCTAATTTTAATTAAGATATATAATAGGATTATGTTATTTTTCTATTCGAATATTCTTAGTGACAGCCCGCAATCTAGTTCCGGTAGACAAATATAGCCCTCAAATTTACTAATTATAAATTAATCGAAACGTGAGCGTAGAAAAACACATCTCCTCACGCCTAACTAAGAGAAATAAAACGCCATTAGGCCAAAATCGCACACATAAGTCTTAATCCTTTTAAACATAATATTCAGAGAACAGTTAGCCACTTGAAGCAGGAAGAGGATACTTACACAGGCACATTGCACCCAATGGTCCATTTTATGTAGCAAGTTCACAACTTGAACTGATAAGTAAACTCGGCTAATGACAATGAATTCAAAATGTGTACACTAACTGGTTTGTTCCTTATCGTACCTAAATCAACTGAACGCAATAACCAAAAAAAATTGTATGACGAATACAAAATATATATACAATATAATATATTGACAGCCCCGTGGCGCAGATGGCTAGACACCAGCTTGCGAAACGAGAGGCCGCGGGTTCGATCCCCGCACCGAGACAAATGTATGTGTGATCCACAAATATTTGTTTCTGGTCTGGGTGTTTGTGAGACCGAAAAGTCTCTCGTAGTCTCTCGTAGACACAGGACTTGTATCCTAGTGTGGGGTCAGAACTATGTATGTGACTGTTGGGTGTATTTATTTATTTATTTTTTAAAATGAACCATATTGTTTTAAAAATAAGATATTTTATGGCTTGCAAACTAACAGAAAATATTAGATCATCCTGCGTCTCAGAATGGCATCCATTATGCGGCGGGTGCGGGGTAGCCCCAATGAACTTGTGTCTGTTGTGGGACAGAAATTGGACAGTGCATTAATGTGGCATTGGATGACCTCACATAGAACATCCTATGCATACATTAAATAGTATTAAGTTTTGTTTGTTGTAGAAATTTCAAGGTATGAATGTAAATGATCCGAAATAAAGGTTTATTATTATTATAACGTGAGATAATGTTATAACGATCTTTTCCAAAAACAATTATTATATTTTTTTCCCGCAATACTAAAATATTAGTATATTCATGTATTGGTTCAATAAATATAAGTCGGCTCATAAGGAAATATTGTTATATTAGCATAGGTTTTCCTTATTTATTCAAACATGCATACTGGTCTGTTTCCCGCCAGCTCTGAGTTTGTGGGGCCTGTAAGCATAATATTTCGGGATCATCTATCGCCCAGGCCGCCGCACGACGACGTCAGCCGCGCAGATGTTAATGCCTATCTGGGCCCCTAACTTAGAAATTCCTACGTAGGAATACCCTTAGGTGAGCATCTTCGCGTCAAGTTGGGCGACAAGAATATGGGAAGCGTCCACAAGTGTTCCGCAGTTGGCCAGTGCGCCTCTGAGACGAAGTACGTCTCGGCCGTCTCGGAATTATAGGAAGCGCTATTACTGGGGGGTCCCATTGACTCAATTTGACACGACAGGCACAGGCCACCGTACCGCAGCCCCTCATGGGGTCACTTACAGTAAGGATTCAGTGCCTCCGCAGTACGCCCACCGGCTCCAAGGCCCCGATGAGTCATCTCTTACAAGAGGCAGGATATACCATGATGGGAATCTAGCGCCCACTTTCCACAGGGCAAGTTCTTTCTATACTGGTATGGTGCTGCCGAATAGAGTATCAACTAGCAGAAGACATTAATTCTTCGTTATAATTATATAATAGTTAATATTTAAAACACAAAATATAATGTTCATGAAAATAATTAAAGCGCCTTCTCTAAACTCTGTATCCGTTTGAATGGAACAAATAAATGCAATAAAAAAAATGACAACATAATTAGTATTTTTTTCTCCATCAACGTTATGAATAGCCGTCACAGCTGATAAAATAATAGTATGATTAACACGAACCAATGGCGGTACTTCCATAGAAGCCCAAAGGCCCAGTTACCTTACAAAATTCCGATAATCTTTAAGCTTTAAATCTTTATTTAACACAAGCAATTTGACATAATATAAATGAAAAAATACTGACCGAATGATAAACAATTATAAACTAGACATTACCCAATTAACGTGTAACGCTTTTGGGCTTCTATGAAAGTACCGCGACAGGCACAAACATACAAATGCAATTGACTGCTATTAGAGTGAATAATATACTGAACGTAACAATCAGCTAAAATCGCTCGTGACGGCTGCCACTGCCAGTGTGTTGATAACGAGCCTATTATCTTCACTTATAAAAAGGCTTAGTGCGAATTCATTTTATCACAATCAGAATGAGAGCGCTCGCTGTACTCCACTGGATTGTATCGTGCCACGCTCTGTATTTGCCGTCAGTATGTCCTAACATTACCGACAAAAACCTAATATTCAATCAAGCAATAAGCGGAATGGATGCAACCGACTTCAAACTCGAATGCAGTCCTGATGACCTCGATATATACATATCCGGACTACACAATGAAGATATACATCTCAACGTCACTGAGCTGATATCCAAGTACAACTATCCAGTAGAAGAACATGAGATCATTACGTCCGATGGATACATACTCACTGTGATAAGGATGCCAAAGCGAGGAAAACCAGTACTACTTATGCATGGTTTGCTTAACAGCGCTGACGACTTTGTCACAAGCAATTTGCCCAACTCCATGGCATATAATCTGTGGCTTGATGGATATGACGTCTGGATAGGCAATGCGAGGGGAAACAAATACTCTAGAAGACATGTCACGTTATCTCCAGATACAGACGCACAATTTTGGAACTTCAGCTGGGACGAAATAGGTCGAATCGATTTGACAGCTACCATCGATTACATTTTAGATGTAACAGGTTACTGCCAGATAATTTATGTCGGATTTTCGCAAGGCACGACATCTTACTTCGTAATGTGTTCTGAAAAACCCGAGTACAACGAGAAGGTGTCGCTGATGATAGCTTTGTCTGCTGTTGCGTGGATGTCACACCTGAAAAGTCCTGTGGTTCGTCTTCTGTCTTCTTTCAATGATCTAGAATTCCTCTCCGTGCTACTAGGATTTAATGAACTACTGCCGAATGACGAATTAATGAAAACAATTACAACAGTTTTTTGCAGCCAGCCACAATTAGCAGCTTTGCTTTGCTCTAATGTTATGTTTGCATTAGCCGGCTACGACTATGAGCAGATCGACTTAAGAACCTTACCAGTGATCTTTGGCCACGTCCCCGCAGGAGCTTCTTCGATGCAGGCGTTCCACTATTTCCAGGGCATAAGATCCGGTAAATTTAGAAAATATGACCACGGTATTTTGAAGAATCTGGCTATCTACGGTACAGAAGAACCTCCGGCCTATAATGTCAGTAAAATTACTTCTCCCATCGCCATATTTTATAGTGATAACGACTGGCTGTCGAACTACACAGACGTGCAGATTCTAATGAACCAATTGCCCAACGTTGTAGATGTATTCCACGTGCCATTCAGTAAGTTCAGCCACTTGGACTATATGTATGCCAAAGATTTAAAAAAACTCGTGTATAACAAGATGGTTGAATTGATGAAAAAATACACGTAGCCTATGTCAGATCACAAATAGCACATTATAAATGCTCGTGACGATAAATCATTGTTTTTAATGTGGAAACCTATCAATTTCAAATTATTCGCGCTGATAAGTTGTTTTTTCACGCGTTTCAGGCAAAAATTATTCTTAATTAGTTGTTCTAGTGATTTTTTATGGTACATATATTTTCATTTTATATTATAAAATATGCTTCATTACATATATTGATGTTCCCGAAAAGAATAGTCGGAATGAAATAATATTTATGGCGAATGTCTATTAATATCAACCCACATTTTTCCTCTCATTATTTCCTGCTAGGAGGGGTTAGGTTTTAGGCCACCACGTTGGCATAGAGGGGATTGGTGGACTGCACATATCCTCGAATTATCTTGTGGCGAACTCTATGTAGGTTTTCATAGTGACATGGTGACATGTTTGCTTTTGCCGTGTAAATTTAAAAATGTATGCAGAACGTGATCGCAAACTAAGGCAGGTAAGGGACGGTGATTACCAACCCATTGGCGTTAAAAAAAGACCCGACAAAAAATTAAAATTTCACGTTTTCCTAACAATCATAGATATTAAATGGATGTGGTTGTAAGTAAAACGCATTTTTTTTTAATTTCTTGTCGGGATTTTTTTTTATGTCACGGTGTCACCGCAGCTATTATCTGCCTTAGTTTCCGATCGCGGTCTGAATACATCCTGTATAGCTTAGAAAAATCTTAGTGCGACCGCTGATACTCGTATTGCATCTCTGTACGCCACGCGTTTAATCCTCGAGACTATCACGCATTATCTAGGTAATAATAATTATGCAATCAGTATAAATTATAAGGCAAAGGAATGCTGATTGCGTTCATGTACAATGACAATCACGCCCAAGAAGAATTATAATAATTGTACTTGATTATTTTTAATATATTAATACATTTGCATGAGGGAACCAATTATTAATAGTTTTCCTGTGAATACACACATACAGTGCTAAATAATATATGTATATGTATGTAGCAATGTTACGCATAATTTTCCAATAATGTAATATAGTAGGTAGTAACCACGACAGGAATCTTCGCTCGTCTAACAATCTTCTCCTTTCATGTCCTTCTCACAGCTCAGACTTTCTACATACTTCTTTCTTCATTCAGTGTATCCTTCTATGGAACGCACTCCCCCTAGAAATCAGGATGTTGACAAACCGCTTTTCCTTTAAAGTAAGGGTTCGGCAACTAGTTTTGAATCGACTTTCAGAATCATCTTAGTTTGTATATGTATGTATATATATTTATATATTTATGTATTTATGTATAATATATTTATATAAGTAGGTTTTACAAATATACTATTTATATGTTTATATATTTACAAGAGTATAATATATTCTGTATCAACAATATTTATGCACCTACCATGTATCTCTGCACCACCTTAAGGTTGACTGGTAGATAATGCCTTAGGCATTAAGTCCGCCTTTATACGCTATTATGTATAAAAAGCATAAATAAATAAATATAAGATAAAGATACGTCGTGATGGCCTCGAAGTTTAGGCACGCGGTTGAGAATCTCGACGGTCGCTGGTTCAAACCCCAGGCACACACCTCTGACTTTTCGAAGTTATGTGTGTATTCACAAAGAATTATCACGTACTTTAACGGTGAAGGAAAACATCGTGATGAAACCGGCACACCTAAAAGTTTTTAGGATTTTTTTAGGGTGTGTAGTCCGCCAACCCGCACTAGGCTAGGGTGGTGGACTAAGGCATAAAACCCGCTAGAGGAGGCCCGTGCCCAGCAGTGGAACGTACATATATGGGCTGATGATAATATAAAGACAAATATTTGACAAGAAGCCAGCAGGAAGGAAGTTTTTTATTTTCTTTTTAATATGGCCAATCAGGATGTTTTATACGTAATATTTCTATTAAAAATGTTTTATTTAAACACGACGGTGAAGGAACGTCACTTCTATTCAAAGTTCGCCGGCCTATTTGGTACCGGAAAGTTGTACAAATTCGTGTAATTTAAAAGCGTGTTCTCACACTGGGACTTTTCCGATCATCTTACCCCCACCCAACTGGACCTTCAGACAACTCATTAACTTAGCGAAAAGTATGAAGATGCATTCTTGTCGGTTCAGGTCAAGCCAGCATATCATGCCACTGGAGCACAAGCTGACTATGATATCTATCACGTATAAAGAGAAAGCAATTTTTTTAGACTGATTGATGTTAGATTTGACTGCCTCGTGGTCTCGCGGCTCAAGTATGGTCCGTGTAATCTAAAGGTCCCGGATTTGCGATTGATTGATTTGGATTCGCGGCTCAGGCAAAGTGTTATTGGGTTTTTCCATTAGGAAATTTTCAGTAGCAACACGGAGTCAGGAAATGTAGGCGCTGAGATACACCTCTGCCTATTCATTCGGGAACTCCAGTATGTATATATATAGATTTAAAAGTTCAGTAGCTTCAAATTTCATACGCCAACATGAGGTTAAAAGTACCAAGGCGCCATGGAGAACAAGACATCAAAGATTGGCGCAGCCTTGGTCCGCCTGCTCTTGGAAATGAACTTATAAATATTCACTGTAATGAGCAAACAGCGATTCATCTCACAAAGGATCAGAAAGTTTGAAATTAAATTTTAATTATTAAAACAGGCCGTCGGACAGGAAACTTTGTGACTTAATGAGGTTTTATCGCCGTCAATTAAAATATCACCCAACTGTGTTTAGCTCATACTCTCCAGTGACTTAATGGACATTCAATTATTAATGGGAAAGAAAATCTTAATTTATGTCGCTGTGTTTGTGACTGCTGCGTTAATTTCAATAAATTAATTACCCCCTGTTATCGAAAGGTTCGTTTCGCATGGCATAAAAGATTATTGAGTTTTTCACGTTGCAACTCATATTAATCACAGTGTTCTCCAAATTAATTATCGACAAACGAGAACCGACAATGCTTGTCATTCGTCAAATTCATGCCCGCCTAATAAGTTGCGTTTTGAAGCCATCCTTGAGGCAATTACTGAAACCTATTTATTGCTATGGAAATTTTAGCGCTAAAGAGAAACCTTGAAATAAGTTCATTAGTAATTTTCTCATCTTTTTGGTTTTCATGGTGGACGACAGCCCCGTGGCGTAGTTGGCTTGATCCCAGCTTGCGAAACAAGTGGCCGCGGGTTGGATCCCCGCACCGAAATGTTTGTGTGATCCACAAATATTTGTTTCGGGTCTGGGTGTTTATGAGACCGAAAAGTCTCTCGTAGTTTTTGATACCCACGACACAAGACTCGTATCTTAAAGTGGGGTCAGAACTATGTATGTGACTGTTGGGTGTATTTATTTACTGATGTTAAAGTTTATACTCAACTTTATTTGTTGAACCCACACTATTAGTAAAAGTAAAGTTATTTAGTAAAACTGGTTCTAAAAAGGACTGTCATAATGCGAAAAAAATATTCAAATTTTGAATGGACTTTACAACTCTCAAACAATTGAACAAAGTTAAGTTCCAGTGAAGAGTACAAATACTGTCGATAAACCGTCCGGCAGCGTCTATAAAAGTGCAATAGTTGTGGACTGGCACAACAAAGGCGTGGAGCGGACAGATGGCAGGCGGCCGGGCGAGCCTGCGATCTGCGGTGTCACGCATGCAACATTGATACCAGCGTTGAGACACAGTGAAGGACACACAGTAGACTCACTATTATAATGTTACTCACAATTCGAGAGTCTATTCTAATGTTATAAATGCGAATGTAACTTTCTTTCCGTTACGCTTTTACGCTTGGACCGTTGAACCGATACGGAATAATTTTGATAGGTAGATAAAGGGGGTTTTCTTGGGAATGGACATGGGCTACTTTATTATTAAATTACGCTAGGGTAAAGCGGGCTTCATTATAAAAGATACAGTAACAATTTTTTTTTTATATCTTGTCGGTTTCGTGGCATAAATTTCCTCGTGCGTTCTAGAGGTTGAGCAGTGTTATTAAATTTTTCAGAGTTTCTGCACCTACATTTTGCCATGTATTTTATTTTATGTATGTGCAGAAATCTCCTCTGCCTACCCCTTCGGGGAATACAGGCGTGAGTGAGTAAGTATGTATATACAGGTTGTATTCAGACCGTGATCGGAAACTGAGGCAGGTAATAGTTAAGGTCATTACAAACCCCCGGGCGTTAAAGAAAATTCTGACAAAAAATACAAATTTTGACGTTTTCCATACAAACCGCGTACATTTAATACCGATGGTTGTATGGAAAACGTCATTTTTTTTTTTTGTCAGAATTTTCTTTAACGCCCGGGGGTTTGTAATGACCTTAACTATTACCTGCCTCAGTTTCCGATCACGGTCTGAATACACCCTGTATGTTAAAGTTCTCACTAGCAGGATTAAGTCCGAAAAAAGCCTGGTATCGTATATTACCTCGTCTCCTATTGCCTGACGTTAAAAAAATTACGTGTGCTAAACGTGATTTTGTAAATAATCTTGCTAACCTCGTCAGAGACGCAAATTAAACACTAACTGTTTAATTTTTAACTCTATACCAATGTTATTAATCTGATAAGCTGGTTTTATTGTTGGGTTGAACGCGCTCATCCCAGGAACTACTGGTTCCAATAGAAAATATATTGAGGAAGGTTGTGGGCTATGTATAAGTATGCTACAACTAATAAGAGCGAAGCAGAAATGAAAAAAATTAAAAAAGAAATAAGGCAACGAGAAACATCAAGAATCATCAAGGTTCAAGTTATTCTCGACTCGCCACGCTGTGTCCGTGCTGCGGCTGTGGCTCGCGTGGGATGCTGTAGGCTCGTGACCCTGCATCATTGATGGCATTGACACGTGAATAATAGAGACGCGCGAACGAGCGCCCGTCCGTGGCAGTTCTGACTGCTGCGGACTCCTCAAAGTATTTACTATAAAACATTTAAACTCTGAGTTCGTAGTTTCGGGCCACGAGCTAAAACTTTGTTACATTTTTGATACGGTTCATCGGGAAAGGAAATGCAGAGTTCACGTCGTTAAATGCTTTATTTATTAAAACACCGTTTAACGTGCAATGTTATACTAGTCGTATAATTAATCTCTGTTAATATTGTAACTTTATAGTAAAACTAACAGTTCTTTCATTAATTCACCTTTCTGATAAATAAATACACCCAACAGTCACATACATAGTTCTGACCCCATACTAGGATACAAGTCCTGTGTCGTGAGTATCAGAAACTACGAGAGACTTTTCGGTCTCATAAACACCCAGACCCGAAACAAATATTTGTGGATCACACAAACATTTGTCCCGGTGCGGGGATCGAACCCGCGGCCTCTCGTTTCGCAAGCTGGTGTCTAGCCAACTGCGCCACGGGGCTGTCACCATACCATGATACCATTAATTCCTGGCACTACATCTTGCAAGTATTAGGACTACCACAATGTTGTATTTACGACATGTGCGTGGCGTCTATGTGGCCTGACCGGGAAATCCCTGGTTGGATACAAAGATTCTCCAAAGTCTTCATGCGTTAATTCAGATTTAAACTTGAAAGCGGTACAATCACAGTCGCACTTACACTTTTATATAGGGAGGAACACTAGGTATACTATCAGATTCGCTAAACATCTTTGACGAAATTCATAGTCATAAGAAGGGTATATGGTATATTGCAAATACAGTGGTACAATAAAGCGTGGCCCAGCAGAAGTGGGCAAGTGGGCAGAGCTGGAGCGGCGCCATTACCCGCGAGTGCCTCTAATTGTGGCTCGAGAGCCCTCCGCGCGCCGCCCTCCCCCTTCAACACGATTGTATCGCACACTTTTTATACTGTGTAATGTTACAACTCCATCACTTGTATTATAAACGTGTGTATTAGTAATTAATTATCGCTTAAAACTGCCAAGGAATATGTCGTCAGGAAAAAAGATTTTCTGGTATGGCAAAGTGACTACACCACAACTAATGGGAAGCAACTATCATCTCTAGGCACTCGAGAATATCTGTTTCAGAGTTCTCTATAGAAATTTTGATGATATATATAATCTCCGAAAACTCGTCTCCTAACTCACCGTGGTTTACTAACTTCTGCAAATCATAAACGAGACTAAAGTACCAAAGTAGAATTTGATACAGAGCCTAATCGGGTCATAATTTCTGCACCCACATTACGCCACGTATGTATCAGTCCCACGTACTCGTAATAGGGGGCGAGCCTATTGCCGTATTTCAGGCACAATTCCAGACTCCCTGCTGCTACCAAGAATTTCCTAATGGAAAAACCCAATAAAACTTTGCCCGACCCGGGAATCGACGACCCAGGACCTCTAGATCGCACGGCACATACCTGTGCCGCGAGACTATGAGGTAGTCCTTTGAAATTCATCAGCCCAAATAAGTCCCACTGCTGGGCACGGGTCTCCTCTACAACTGAGAGAGTTTAGGCCTTAGTCCACCACGCTGGCCTAGTGCGGGTTGGCGGACTACACGCCTAAGAAATTCCTAAGAACTTTTTAAGTGTGCAAGTTTTATCACGATGTTTTCCTTCACCGTTAAAGCAAGTGATAATTCATTGTGAATACACACACAACTTCGAAAAGTCAGAGGTGTGCCTTTGAAGTTAAATGCTTGAAATTTTACTTGTGACATTTTCTTACGAATAACTCAATCAGCATTTTATACCTACTGCTCAGAAATTTGAGATAAAGAACCCCAACATTGTCGTCAGAATTACCCAATTACCAAAAACTATGAAGCCATGCTTAGGAAACTGAATCCGTAATTAGCTGAGACACCGCGAGCCCGTTCTTTAAACACTTAACCTAGAAAAGTTGTGCAAGTCTTAAGCTCTAAAGCAAGTTGAACTAGTGCGGAGTTTTCATTAAATCCCTTCATAATTATCTCTAGTGGAGACGTATCTCTTGATTTATCGTCCAACTTGGGCTCATCTGCATAATATCGCCCGCGGAGCCGACGATCCACTGTGTGCATACTTTCTTTGAATTCTTTGAATTAACGCCTTTTGAATTATACTTCCTACTGGTTTAATGTTGGTAATTGGCTCATGCTTTGTATCATATACCTTGGGAAGCGGTTCGTAGCATTTTTTTAAGTTTTACTGTCTTGCTTTATCCTATTTTGGTCACTTGCCTCCGTATTGATATAAAGTTTGTCAACTAATATTACAAATAAAATAGGGCGTTTCATCAGCCGAAAGACGTTTGGACTAAATAATATAATAATAATAGGGCGTTTGTAATCTAAGAATTTTCCGGGCTTAATAGAAAAGAAGACAAAGCTTATACCTATGTTGAAAACAAAATAAATAAGATTACGTACTTTTAAATAAATAAATAAATACACCCAACAATCACATACATAGTTCTGACCCCACACTAAGATACGAGTCTTGTGTCGTGGGTATCAGAAACTACGAGAGACTTTTCGGTCTCAAAAACACCTAGAGCCGAAACAATACTTGTGGATCACACAAAAATTTGTCTCGGTGCGGGGATCAAACCCGCGGCCCCTCGTTTCGCAAGCTGGTACCTATATAGCCAACTGCGCCACGGGGCTGCATTTTGCATCTTTAATATTAATATTATAAAAATTGTCTCTTCGGTGTCGTGACAAACACAACAATCTGTTACTCAATAATGCTTTAATTATAATTTTTGAAATTGAATATCATTGAGGTATCGAATGTTATTAAATTTTAGCAAACCTTGATTGTAGTCTTTTGTTACATAGAATAAACGATCCTCTATTTAGTTATTCGGCAATAGTGTGGGGCGAACAATTTATACTATTCAAGGTTCGATTTTCGGGTCGGACAAATAGTTTAAGGGTTTAGAAATTTATCAATAGTAGGTGCCTCGTGGTCTCGCGGTACAAGTATGTGCCGAGCGATCTAGAGGTCCTGGGTTCGATTCCCGGAACGGGCAAAGTGTTATTGGGTTTTTCCATTAGGAAATTCTCAGTAGCAGCACGCAGTCTGGAATTGTGCCCGAAAAACGGCAATAGGCTCGCCCCCTATTACGTGGGACTGATACATACCTGGCGAAATGTGGGTGCAGAAATGCACTTCTGTCTACCTCTTCGGGGAATACAGGCGTGAGTTTATGTATGTATGTATGTGTGTATGTGTCAATAGTAGGTACACGATTGGTATCGCATTTCGCTTATTATAAGGTACAGGTAGATGATCTTACTATGCGCAATACGTTTAAAATGACAAAAGTAATATACAATCCAAACAAAGTAAGTAATAGCGAGAGGAACCTTTCGTCACTCGACACAATCATTGTGGCTTGAACCACTAAATTTCAACTTGATATACTCGTATGCTACGTTACTAAACAACAATTCTGAATTCTCTTTTACTACACCCTTGGGAAATATATAAGACATTAGTATTTAGGTCATCGCTGCTCAGCACTAAGTTTCATCCCCCAATTGAGTATTAAAAAGCCCTTACTAGATATTACTGCCATTATAGTAACATTTTCGACAGCCCCTTTAAAGTAATAGACTAAGCCAGCTGTAAGAAAAGGCGCAATTCATTTTAGAATCACCAATATTTGTTCCCTAACTTACTCCAGAAATTCCTGATTACTTTAATGACTAAGTATCTATACTAATATATAAAGCTGAAGAGTTTGTTTGTTTGTTTGGTTGAACGCGCTAATCTCAGGAACTACTGGTCCGATTTGAAAAATTCTTTCAGCATTAGATAGCCCATTTATTGAGGAAGGCTATAGGCTATAACATCACGCTAAGACCAATACGAGCGAAGCACCAATAAATAATGTTTTTATGCTGCATGCGCTGCAGTTAAAGTTTAAAGTTTCGCTAAAATAATGTATGACAGAATTGTTGCCCTTTAAATTTCAAAAAAAAAGTCTTTTGTGCTAACCAAATTTGTTCTAAAATAAAGCATTATTTGTGAAGGTGTTTTCATAAAGATGATATTAATCCTTATCCAAATAAATACGTTATTCATCACAAGTATTTAACTTAAAAGAAATTTGCACTTTACATCATTTGATTTCAATGAGAATCTTAGGAGATATCGCAGTTTTAAAATAACACCGCAGCGAAAAAATGATCAAGCGCGGAATGATGTACAAGGCGCCGGCCGGCCTTTGCGCGGCGGCACACGTTTCACGTCTGTTTCACCGATTTGAATGTTTTTTTGGTATGGACATAAATGGGACTCTGTGGAGTAAAATAGACTACTATTTTCTTTCTGAACCCAACCATGTAGTCTAAGCGGACGGAGCCGCGAGCAAAAGCTATCTTAAATAAAATGTAAGTTTTCTTTGCAAAACATAAATAGTAATTTTATTTTTTTACATTTCTTTACTAATGAATTTTATGAGTGTAATGTGAAATAAAAATAATAAAACAGGAAACAAAATACATGGTCAGGCAAGAGATTTGACAAAATATGTACACACATGTTTATTATCTCGTGATCTCCCTGTACACTTCCGTGTGACCTTCAAGTCCTGGGTTCGATTCCAGGGTCGGCCATTTTCGATTAGGAACAGCTTAGCAGCAGCACGGAGGCTAGAATTGTGCCCGAGAAACGGAGGAAAAGACAAAAATGAAAATGGACATAATAAAAAAAATCTTGGTTATAATCATCGTATCGTGATCGAACTTTAACCTCTAATTTCAAACTCGCCTTCTAGCCAATCGCTCTATATGAACTGACAGTAAAATAAAGATAAACTCCCAAACATTAAAAGGATTTTTACCCTCATTGCTCCCCCTAATCACACTCACACGATAGTTTAAATTAATAAGAAGCCAGCAATTGGTATGATGTGGCTATAGCTGTAAACACGCTGTTACGCTTCCCGCCGAACATTCGGCCCAATAAGGTTGTCTGACGCACTAATAGAGGTATAATATCCCATGGAATGGGTTGTGGTGTGAAAAAGGGGAGTTTGCGTATGTAAATACGTTAAGTAAGAAGCAACAGCGATTTCTGATGCCAGTTTATGTAAGTAGTGCTAGTGTCACCCAAAACTTACAAAACTTATGCAAGTTTTATTTCTTTGTTTAAAATAATACACTTATGTATATCACTCTATAATTTGTTAACTCTAATAGGTTACACGAGTTCTTTGAAAAACGTGAATATTTTAGACTACCGAATCCCAACCTAGTTCTCCACTTATAATAGTTTTTTTTTTTTAAGAATAACAGCAATTAGTCATCATAAACCCATACACGTCCCACTGCTGGGCACAAGACTCCTATACAACTGGAGATATTAGGCCTTAGTCCAACCTCGCTGGCCTAAATCAAGAACAACAGCAATTAGTGCGCTAATAAAATTGTAATATTCAATTGATAGATTTTTTTAAACTTGAGATGGAAAACTTCTATTAATTTTAATTCCATAATTCCTTTTTGTGCAATAATTTTCTGAACGCAGAGTACTTTATCCACTCCCGCTACAGTATGTGCCTTGGCTCACAGTGCCAAGCGCTGTGGGTCCGGGGCGGCACGTAGTGATACGAATTGAGTGGAGCGGCATAATTGGCAAGCGGGGGCGTTTGACCACCGCCCCAGTAATTACCGCCCTCAGCCGGCTCTCGGCGCCTAGGTCCCGAATTATCGCACATGTTACTAATAGACGATAAAAATTAATTATGGCTGTATGTCGGGGTTATTGGGTGTTTCGCTGTACGTTGAATAGATTTATGGTTTGCCTTTGGATATAGGTTGCATTAATAATACACAGGCCGCAAGAACTAGCGAATTAAAACTAATGGATTAAAAATTTCCACGTTAAATTCCAATATACATTATATAGGAGCTAAGTAATGAAATGTTTTTTTGGCCTTATCCAACCACACACCCGCCACTGTAGCTCCTGTGCTCCAGGATCAAGAGCGGCACGCACAGTATTGACGCGGGGCACTGAAGCTCGGCGAATCTTAAGGAACCTGATTTCTCATGATCCCGCAGTGAAGGTAATCAGGAAAAAAGATAAAACGAGGAGTTGAAAACAAAGAGTTGTCCACATAAAAATCTTTTATCGTTTATCTACCTTTAAACCCCAATCTTCAACATATGCCTTATTGCACAGAATGCAATTATCGATTTTGAAATGTATCCTTATCCAGATTCAGCGGAAAATATCCTCGATTTTACCTATTTGGAGTGCGTCCAATGGCACTCTAGTGGAGCCGTTGCATAAAACTTTTATGATGGTTAAATTTAAATCCCTGTCGATTTAAAATCACAATTAGGCTAAAAAAAATTATATAATTCTTGGAAAGTGATTTTGTTATAAGTGTTAAATCCGCCTTGTCCAAGCCAGTCACTATTTCTTGAGTTGATAATACTCTGGTCAAGGCAAGAAATGTTTATTTTTAGTACACAGGAAAAAGAAATCCAATTATTTTCTTACGATAAGAAGCAGGAAGCAATGGCTTTATATCGCTCAGTTGATCGGTAAACAATGTCAAAACACACTGGAAATCCAATTATTTGGAAGAGCTCAAAAGAGATTTAAGAATTGTTGGGCGCTTTATTATTTATGAAGGTTGAGCGTTTTCAATATAATTGTTGTCAACTTGGGGACGAGAAATCAGGAGTAAATTAAATTCCGGCAAAGGACACCCGACGCTTCACAGCCTACGACACGATTTCCAAGCTTAGAAATCCACATAGGCCAAACTGGCCGGCTTAAAATTGAATACATTTAATCAAGAAAATAATATGCAATGTTTATCTATACTTATACAAAATACTGTAGATGTTGAAATTGTTTCGTTTGTCTGATAAAAATAAATGTATGAAGTGCTTATTCAAAACAACAAGGACATGTGCTTACACGCAATTCTTCTATATGTTAGTTAGTTGTTGTCGCTTTTGATTTTTTATTGAATTATTCTTTTATACTTTTCTACACGACTACGTTACCGATACGATTCAACGACAAGTCGTACCCTCTAAATAATGAACACAGAAATTCCTAACTCATTTTGTCGACAATTCCCGTTGACGCGCACCCTTTGCCAGAGACGCCTTGAGTGAGTGATTCACAATTAAATAGAATTAATATAATTTATAACAGTGCACAACAGAATGTTAAATAAGATTGATGGCGCTCGCTTGCTCAAACGCTGCGAGAGTGTTCACAGCGCTCTCACAGTTCGTGCGTGTCTTATAAAGTACTAATAATAATAAATTATTTATTTGTACAAAAACATTACAAAATAACATAATATTTACAAAACGCATAAAATGAGGGCTGTACACTCTCAGTGTGTAATTTTATGACTCATTGACTCCCAAACTAGGAATAAACCTGTAACTTGGTCATTGATTCTCTTGAGTACTATCTCCTAAATCGATACAACCATTACAGTACGTGCATATATTCACTACGGTAATTAAGTAAGTCTTAGTAAGTCTTATAAAGTAGAGAATTTAATTATCTTTTATGATTTCACACGACCTGCGTTGCACATTCAGTGCGATCTAAAAACTGTGACGGAAGCACGTGTCTGCGTTATAAACACGGGTAATACGCTGCGCTATAAACTCAGAAATGGCTATCCTGGAGGTATTTTACGATTTAGAGATTGTAGATTCCTGTATAAGTGGATCGCATCCATTTCCTCCACTAGAAGGCACGGAACTCTATAACTGAGAGAGATCGAATCATATTAGCGTTATTTAAGTATAGATTTGTAGTGAATTTGTTAGATTCTAGTAATTTTAATTACTGATTACAAGATATTATAATACATCATCATCATCATCATCATCATCAGCCCATAAACGTCCCACTGCTGGGCACGGGCCTCCTCTACAACTGAGAGGGTTTAGGCCTTAGTCCACCACGCTGGCCTAGTGCGGGTTGGCGGACTACACACCTAAGAAATTCCTAAGAACTTTTAGGTGTGCAGGTTTCATCACGATGTTTTCCTTCACCGTTAAAGTACGTGATAATTCATTGTGAATACACACATAACACTTATATGACAATTATAATACAATAGTTTATGAATAAGTGTGTCGTGTTAGCAGGCGAATACTCGCCTGAAATAGAGGGTCCTCTATTCGAATTGTACTACACTTATCATCGGGTGTGGTATTGTCATATTCTTTTTTCAAGATTAAGCCTTTAACAACGACTCACATTATTGCTTTATTGCTTCAGTATGAAAATGGTATATGCCCATTGAAGCTTATAATCATAATCACATGTAGTATATTCCAATGGTGTAATTAAACTAATGTCAATATTATAATATAAACATAGTTCTGTGGTTCGATCCTCGCAGTACTACATACATACATTGTTGTACAGTTGGGTTGTTTGTGTTGTTTCATGTTTTGTTTGCCATCCCCACAACAGAGGGGTTTCGGGTTGTTCTATGTCGTTTACAACTTATTCGGTAATTAATTTTAAGTAATACGGGCCCGGAATACCTCTACGGGGATACAGAGAAACCTTATTTTTCGGTACTGAGTTTGGTTACATATTAGTAAGAAAATCTGTCTGTAATATACATATATATGTTACGAGCAACGTGATTAACTGGGCATTATTAATAAGGACCGGCCATTATTAATAATAATTATTAAATTGTCTGTAACATATATAATTGTATCAGGCTATTCATCCCACTGTTGAACTGAGATGTATGTAGATGAAAAGGTGGATTACTTATTTAAGAAAAAAATCATAAAATATACAAATCTTTAAATTTGTAGTATAAAATTACGTGTTCAAAGGTACGCACCAAAGCTAACAAAGGAGCTTTTTATTGCAACGAAATATATTTAAGGAAAATAATTAATTATATTCCGTTTCTGTTTTGCATTATTTTCTAGTAGTAAAAAATTAAATAGTAGAATAAATGTAGACTGAAAAAACATTTTTATTTGAATTAACATCTCTCTATATCAAATCTTGACAGAAAATCTTTTTAGGGCATTTGGGCAGTTATTGTAATTAAACTAATAACAATAGAAAAAGTGTAACCGAGATTTTGCCCCAAGATATTCTTCGTAGCAGTAACTTCTGATTACCCAATCAAAGATGTCATCAATATCAGCTCATATACATTACACAGCTAGGCACGGGCCTCCTCTACAACTGAGAGGGTTTAGGCCTTAGTCCGTAACGCCATGATTTTGCTTGATGAAATTTGATTTAAAACTATTTAATTTCTTATCATTCTTAAAGGTTACTCTAGTACGAGTAAACACACAACCAAACTAAAAGTAAAAATATCCATTGTTAATTTTTGTTAACACAACAACTGCAACCTTAAAACACAAACATGTCCTAATAACGATCATCATCATCAACATCGTCAACCTATAGTAATAACGATAATAACGATATTATAGTATGATAGCCCCGTGGCGCAGTTGGCTTGCGAAACGAGAGGCCGTGGGTTCGATTCCCGCACCAAGACAAATGTTTGTGTGATCCACAAATATTTGTTTCGGGTCTAGGTGTTTGTGAGACCGAAAAGTCTCTCGTAATTTCTAATACCCACGACACAAGACTCGTATCTTAATGTGGGATCAGAACTATGTATGTGACTGTTGAGTGTAACTAAATAAATAATAACATCTAATTTTATAGACGTTCAACTTGCCACTGTCTACAGCAGCCATTAATTCAGTAGCTAGAAACCGACAAGAGGGATGTGTATGTGATTTTCGGGTCGCCTTATCCAATTACGAGCTGCCTTCTGTATCCAGTCTAGTCGGGAGACGTCCCACGCTACGTAAATCTAAAGGCTCTACTCTCCAGATTAAGGCAGGTCCACGCTAAATTGATTAAAAATCGATCGTGTACCTGTGCACACTGAAGGCACGGCTTGCTCAGATTAAATGAACAAACTTCTTTAACAACTACTTTGACGGTCTTCTTGTTTGAAACATTTGTGCTAGATCTCGTATTTTTTTCTTTTTTATTAATTATTATAGTAATATATCAAGGATAAAGTCCATTTCTGTCCGAGTTAGCAAGCCCGCAGGCTTACAGGAATATCCACCGACGCAAGTTTAAAATCTAAGAGGAATGAGCCACATAACTTTGCCTACCCGTCGGTTCTTTTAAAAATCTATGATATTGCACGAGCTATGTCCGAATGCATTGTCAGCGCCACTACCCAACAGAATGGGCCCGAATACCAACGACACCGTACAACCTATTCTCAACCAAAGTGCTTTTTGATAGAGTTCACATCGCTTTGAGCTGAAATTAGGCGACCGCCGGCCATTATTCTCCACGAACGCTCTGGAATGTTCGTGAAACGCTGGAAATCGCACTCGACATGTCCACTCTTGTTAAATATTTGTTTTAATATTGCAAGTGGATATTTGTGATGTTTTTAAACCGAGTGTGTACCGTTGTGATGGATCAACGTTATGAAACTGTTTATTTGGCGCGGACCCATTCTGTGGAGCGCTGAGATGCCATTAATCTCTGTCAGGTGGATTTCGGACGGTATGATGTGAAACAGTTTAATAGAACGAATAAACTTTTTTTTAGAATAGGTACATTATTTTTGTATAAAAAAATAGGTAACATGATAACTATTGATGAATTGGGCCGATATTACGTAAAGTCGTGATGGCCTCGAGGTTTGGGCACGCGGGTGCGAATCTCTACTGTCGCGGGCTCGAACCCCAGGCACACACCTCTGACTTTTCGAAGTTATGTGTGTATTCACAATGAATTATCCCGTACTTTAACGGTGAAGGAAAACGTCGTGATGAAACCTGCACACCTAAAAAAGTTCTTAGGAATTTCTTAGGTGTGTAGTCCGCCAACCCGCACTAGGCCAGCGTGGCGGACTAAGGCCTAAACCCTCTCAGTTGTAGAGGAGGCCCGTGCCCAGCAGTGGGACGTATATGGGCTGATGATGATGATGATGATGATGATACTTTTATAGCATAAATATACGGCATGCGACCATGAATTTCGGAGTCCGATCCCCGGGTATGACCAAGTGTTATGTAGTTTCCATTTGGAAATTCTTAGTAGCAGCACGGAGTAAATACAATATGTACGCTCTAAACATGGCAATAGTTGAACAAATGATTTTTTTAAATAATATTTTCTGTTTGTATTTTTTTCAGTGGATTAAATACAATTACTTTATTTCCAAGAAAAAATCAGAAAATTCAGAAATTGTTTTATGTTTACGCTATTTAAAAATCGAACTCGCTTCTCGCTGCCTCACTATTTACGTGTCACCATTACCCACTACTCTACAAAATTAAAACTATTAGTTATTTCTCAGTCGATATGGTCCATTTTCTTAGCAAGTGAAGAAATATTATCGAGATGTCCCGTCGCGATTAAAGAAGAAAGACTGAGGTACACTTGGCACAGTTTCAAACAATTCTTTTTATTAATCGACATTGGTGGCCAGGATCGAATGGCTTTACTAAGCTGCTGGAACATCTTTGGGTTTAAGTGTATGCTTAATCAGTCTTTCTGTAAATCGTGAAGCTGTGAAATCCAATACCTAAATACGAAAAGAAATTTTCTTATTGTTTTTTTATTATTTTTCGTGATTTAAATATTTTCAAACCCTCGGGGACTACAAAATGATAATTATCACTAATCTTAGTTTGTACATAAGAGTACATACATGACCTCACACCAGTATTCCCAGAAGGGGTAGGCATAGGTGCATTTCTGCACCCACATTACGCAAGCTATGTATCAGTCCCACTTAATAGGGGGCGAGCCTATTTTCGTTTTCGGGCACATTTCCAGACTCTTTGCTGCTACTAAGAATTTTTAATAACACTTTGCCCGTCCCGGAGATTGAACCTAAGACTTCCAGATCACACGGCACATACTTGTGTTGCGAGTTCGCAGTCAGATTCAAAGTAATACTTTCAAATCTTTGGGAGCAACAAAAATATTCCCTTAGTGCTATACTTTGTCAGTATTATCGGTAAAAGCGGACTCCTGCTGACAATATTAACATTCTTTCTTTCTATTACCTTTAAGGAATTCGCATAAAATCCCCTTCATGTGTGAGCAGTCCAAAACGAAACAAAGCTACAGGCATATTGGATATATACAGGCATAATGAGTGTCAGCACACATTCCACAGCCGCACTGCACTGGCTTTCCAGGATTTGTGACGAATCAATAATAGGCCACGGACACAAAGGGGTCACTCATCGCATTCGTTTTTTGCCTCCTTTTGTGTTCTCTTTTAAAGAGGTGACTTTTGAACCTATGTATCGCAATTTATTTCTGAGAAATGGCGTGGAATTTTTTTAATTAGATTACCGTATTCCTAGTCATGCGCGTGATATAAAAAAACGCCATTGGACAGACTTAAATCTGGTAGTCACTGTTGAGTGTTAGAAGTAATTTGTGTATTCCAAATTTATTATTACGCACGTAAACGGTAAACGAACATATCGAGAAGAAATTAACATCGCACAACAGATCTCTCCAAGAATTTCTCAAATATATTTAGTCGACGATCCCTTTACTTATAAATTTATAATAATTCACACTTACAACAATAGTAGGGTAGCAAATTAGCAATATTATATTACTCCAAAAAATTTATGTCAAAGTATTGATTGGAATTATGGCAAACTCTGGTCATTATTTCGTATTTCTCTACCAACACTTACCTAATACTATACAGGGTGTATTCAGACCGTAATCGGAAACGAAGGCAGGTAATAGCTAAGGTGATTACAAACCCCCTGGCGTTAAAGAAAATTCTGACAAAAAATAAAAAAATTGACGTTTTCCATACAAACCGCGTACATTTAATACCGATGGTTGTATGGAAAACGTCAATTTTTTTTATTTTTTGTCAGAATTTTCTTTAACACCAGGGGGTTTGTAATCACCGTAGCTATTACCTGCCTTAGTTTCCGATCACGGTCTGAATACACCCTGTATAATTGTATTTACGTGAATGCTAGCTTAAGGTCTGAAAATAGACATCTATATCTGGCAGTGGTCATCCCCAGGATGTTAATAGAATAGCCGTCTTCTAACAATATAGCGTGCGTGGTGCATACATAATGAACGGTTGGTAATGACCCGCCCAAACTTACCAAACACACCTAAATATACAAGTAGAATGCGAAGCCGAGCCACATTAATAAAGCTACCAACTAAGTTTCTAAATAATTCGCTACAAAACACTGGAGCGCGGGGAATAACATAATCACGAGCACAGCCGAGGGATTTAATTAAGTTGAAATAATTTGAATGTTGACAAAGGTCCCATTGATATGGGTCCAAACAGACCCGGCGAAATAGTACAAGTTTCGCTAAGTTCGTCTTGGGTCCCAAATGGTAAGGGCAGAAAGCCTTCGCCGTTTGCTTAACTGGCACTAATGTCGCGAAAATTGATTCATATTTAAGAAAATCTCGTGCGTACGTCATAAGATTTAAATAAAGTCGCCCTATTCGTGTAATTAATACAATATTACATTAGAAGAATTAGTGAGCAACTCTAAACAGCCCCGTGGCGCAGTTGGCTAGATACCAGCTTGCGAAACGAAAGGCCGCGGGTTCGATCCCCGTACCGAGACAAATGTTTGTTTTTTTTTTTTTTTTTTTTCTCTTTATTTTGTCGGGGGTTTTTTCATAGATGAAAACGCCACCCCCATTATTGCATACAAATAAAATACAAAAAACGTAATCTAAAAACAATAACAAAGTTTTGGGGCAACTAATGTTCCCGCAATCCTAAACCTATAATTATTAATTTATATAATATTCTAGCCTCGTCCGAACTCGGAGAGGCTAAGATGCTGTTATAAAAGCCTAAATCATATTTAATGTCGCCAAAAGCTTGGCGTCTTTGGGCATTTATGCGACTACATTCAAATAAAATGTGATGAGCATCCTCTATTACTCCACATACTGAACAATTAGGCGAAGTTATTTTACGCATCATGTAAGCGAAACTATTCAGTGGAACATGCCCAGATCGAAGCCTCAAAGCCGTGACAACCTCTTGTCGACTAATCCCACTCACGCCGAACCAAAGAGTACGAGGTAATGCCGGTTGAATTATTTTGTACCAAATTCCCTTTGTCAAAGATCTTTTATCAAAATATTCTGACCAAAATTCTAAACATTTTCTTCTAATTACAGGCAGCAGTTCTGTATACGTGGGTAAACAGCTGACAGGAACTCCATCTGATCCAGCTTCTCTTGCTAATTTATCAACCACCTCATTCCCTTCAAGTCCCACGTGAGATGGTATCCATTGTAACACAATCAGTTTATTTTTGTCTATAATTTCGTAAATGCTTCTAATAACAGAATATGCCAATGGAAGCCCTCTAAATGTCGAAGTACATTTAAGTAGATGTAGGAGAGCACTTTTTGAGTCAGTGAATATAACAAATTTTTCACCATTTAAGGATTCTATATATGCCAAAGCTTCTGCGATAGCAATAAGCTCCAAATGCATGATGGATAACTCTGAGCATATAATCTTGAATTTACAAAAAGTGTTTGAATTATAATCCCAAAAAGCTGCACCAGAATTATTATCATGTCTGGAGCCGTCCGTATAAATAGGATAAAAATCGCGATATTGATTATTAATAGAATTACAACAAAGGGTCCTTAATTCTGTATTATTATAACAATGTTTAGGTCTATCAATTGGTAATAGTGTTGGTTTAACATACCGGGAAAGGTCCATGTTACTGACCCAAGTATTCATAGAGTACATTTCCATATTACTGCTACAATAAACGCATTCTCCTCTTAAAATTTCAGACATTATTACCAACAGTGGTTTTTTTTTTCGTCTCCAGTAAAAATTTTCACAAAGACTTTTTAAAGATTCAAGTATCTTTATAATAGGAAATTCATAACTTTTAGATTTTAAATAAAATTTTCCGGCTAAATATCGACGACGTACAAACAATGGAGCTAAAAATAGTTCAGACTCCATAACATGGACGGGAGTACTTTTTATAAATCCACCAATCAATCGTAGGCATATATTTTGTAGTCTGTCCAGCTTCACCAAATGTGTGTCGGCACAGTTATCAAATAAAAAGCTTGCATAGTCCATACGACTTCGAACGAGTGCAATATATAGCCGTCTTAAGTGAATAGGGTGAATGCCCCATCCAGGACCAACTAAAACCCTAAAAATATTTATAAATTTTGCTACCCTTTGACAAATCTCAGAGATATGCTTATTCCAGCGAAGACCCCTATCTAGCCACATCCCGAGGTATCTAACAGTATCTACGAGTGATAAAGATGTACCATTATGGCGAATATCAACAACGTGTCTACGGAAACCACGACTAAAAATACAAATTTTGCTTTTAGAGGGTGAAATGTCTAAACCCACTCGATTCAAAAATTCGTCCACAAGATCTAGCGCGGCTTGAATCTTAGCTTGCCCTTCGTAACAAGAACTACATCGTGTATATATGACAAAGTCGTCTGCGTATTGGGAAATATAAGTATAATTTGGAAGAATCTTGCAAATATCTGACGTTACGACATTAAATAGAAGAGGAGATAGAGGATCTCCCTGAGCCAAACCACGATTTGTACTTCTGCTAATATATCCATTGACTGTTTTAATTTTGATAATTCTTTCACGAAGAAAACTCCACAGGTAATTACAAATTATAGAACCAACTTTAAATTTATCCAGCTTGTGAATTAAGGCAACATTATCCACGTTATTGTAAGCGCCTTCGATATCTAGAAAGCAGCCTATAGTGAGACAATTTTCAGCAAAACTTGTTTGTATAGTAGAGATGAGGCAGCTCAAGCTATCTATACAAGACCTACCCTTGCGGAATCCTACCATGTTAGAAGAGAATATGTCATGTCTCTCAAAGAACCATTCTAACCGTTTATACAGAATATAATGAAAGATTTTACATACACAAGACATCAAGGATATGGGGCGAAAAGAAGAGGCTTCATTAGGATCGCGTCCAGGTTTCGGGATTGGTAATATGCATATATCGCGCCACTGATGGGGAACAAAACTGTTGAAAAATAATTTATTATATAACTTAAGAAGTACGAATTTGGCTACAACAGGGAGATTTTGGATCATAGAGTATGAAAAATCATCACATCCAGGAGATGTATCCTTCGATTTAATACATTTTTCGAGCTCGTGAATGGAGATCTCGCACTCTAACGTACGGCTATTGTTGACAATGATAGGGGGAGAGGGTGAAACATAATCCGGAGCTAAGGAACGAAGTAAAGCCTTACTGCATTGAGAATTCACATGACGCACAGGAGAACGGTAACCCTTCAGCCATTTCATTTTACGCCACATGTCACTGGACGTTGTAGACTCATTAACCGAAGAGCAAAAATTATGCCAGCTCTCGTTTTTTGCCTGTCGAATCAGTTTCTGGGCTAAATGGACTTTATTTTTAAGAATTTCTAAGTTAAGAGGTATAGGGTTACGTCGAAATGAGGCTAAAGCCAAACGGCGAATTGCTACGGCTCGAGAAAGTATTGCAGTCCAGTACGGCTTAGGAGAAAATTTGGTAGTTGGATTTTGATTAAATTTAAGTAAAGGAATAAATTTATTAGCAGCATCGTTAACAATAAATAAAAATAGGTCATAGGCTTCCTGGGGGTTGTCAGGTAAGACTAATCCACGAAATTTCATTTTCAAGTATTTGTTATATGAAGCCCAATCTGCTTTACGAAAATTTCGTTTTATTAACGGGGGAAGATGTGATGCAGAATCAGTCGAAATCTTAATTATCAAATGGTCACTGTCTAGATTTTCATTTAGTACCTTCCAACTGAAACTGGAAACAATGTCTAATGAAACCAAAGAAATATCAGGAGATGATTGTTGCAAAACAGTATTTACCAATCGAATACGAGTATGTGTCCCATCATTTAAAGAGATAAAGTTACTGTCTAGAAGGCTATTATGAATTAAATTACCTCTGTGGTCAGTTTTATAAGACCAACTTATGTGGTGAGCATTAAAGTCGCCTAAAATAAGAGTCTTAGATGACCATATAGACAAAAAATGGTCCCAATCTTGTTGGGAGGTAACTATTCTTGATGGACAATACACTGCTACAATATGCTCAACCGGGTGACAGTTAAATAACTGAACACACACTGCTTCTATGCCGCTGTTGTGAATATGTATAGATGCCCTCTGCGACTTGATAGATTTATGAACCACCAAAGCTACACCACCATATGAGTCATCTCGATCACTACGATAAATGTCGTAACCGTTTATATTAAAGTGACTATCAGGTTCAAGCCACGTCTCACTAAGGCATGCAACATGGACCTTTTCCTGGCGTAAAAGTTCAAAAAAGGAAATTATTTTCGGCTTTATACTTTGGGCATTCCATTGAACAATATTCATCTTAACCACATTATTAGCCATCACTTTGAGTGGTAATTATATTAAACAACAATTTTATCCAAGACCAGTCAGAGATATAGTTCTGCAGCACTAATGTAAACCACTCTAAACATAACTGTATAACTGAGCTAATTTTAGACGTCGCACTAACTTGTCGCATGAAAATGACTTCTTTAAGGCGAGATAACAGGTCGCTGAAATGAGGGTATTTTCTTCTTTGGTCACGATCATCTACCGGTGAAGAATTTTCATTGTTGACCGAATCTAAATTCCACGCTGACCAGTCATCTTGTATAACCCTCTTCTGCTTTGTAGATCCCGACTTACTTTTGGTCGACTCTCGTGACGATTTAGTCGGCGTTCCAAAACTATGTGTCTTCTGTTGAATCGTTTCTGCAAATGTTGGGCATTGTGGAATATTAGACGACGATGGAGCCTGAATGTGTTTTCGAAGTGGGGGAAATGTTCTGCTATTGTTAAGCATTGACGGGTCCGGAGGGTTAGGACTCTCAGGCGGGAGAAGATGTTCTAAGGCCTTTCGATATGTGCACCTAAATTCGGCCATTATTTCCCTAAGCCTTCTTTCCTTTTTATAAATAGGACATAACTTGCTCAATGAGATATGATCGCCTCCACAGTTGACGCATGAAAATATTGTGGTATCGCAGTTCTCGTGGCGACCGCTGCATTTAGGGCAAATTACAGTTTTACCAGGACACATCTTCCGTGTGTGACCTAACTTCCAACACTTAGAGCATTGAGAAACCTGGTGTACATATGGAGTTACTTTTATATTTATATCACACACGCGAATATATGCTGGCAAAAAATCACCTTCAAAGCATAGGCGAATGCTTTCACTGGGACACCACCCTCCCTCATCTCTGTTGCGCCGATTCATTCTTTTGAAAGATAAAAACTTCGCTGGAGAAGGGCATATTATATTCTGTTTTATTTCATCATCGCTTAAATCAAGATCAACATCTCGGATGATGCCGTAACAGACAGATAGCTCCATTGCTTTTTGCATTCTCCAGCCTTTAGTTATGAAGATCTCACATTCAAAAAGACTTTTAGCCGCTGCTTCATTCTCGAATTGAAGTCGAATTTTAAAAGGGTTTAAATATTTGATATGGCTAATTTTATTAATGTGATTGTCTTTTAAAATACGCGCCATCGTAAATTGTTTGGGTAAGCGTTCTTTAGAAGAGATATATACATCGTAAGTGTCCTCTCTTATTACATTGCCTCTGTCGCGACGAGTCTTTTTACCCGCGGCTGTCGTCCATCTTCCGCCATCATCGTCTTCGCTGCTGATGTCATGCTGCCTTTTTGATGCTGACCGCCCCAACTGCATTTCATTTTGCATACACATTTCTGTGTCCTCCAAGTCTTCGTCATATGGAAAAGGTGTAGGACAACGCGACGACCTATCTGCCGTTGATGCATCGTTCGGTATAATAGCCTTATCGATGTACGTTGATTCATCCGAGGCCATGCCGCCGGATAAACTCCGGCGCACGCCTGTTACGCGTGATTATACCTACTGTGTAAACCGTGCGCGAGCGAACAAAGCAACAGGTAGCAAGACGCGATAACAAACGACCTGCCCGTAAGCGTGCCGACACGGGACTGACAAATGTTTGTGTGATCCACAAATATTTGTTTCGGGTCTGGGTGTTTGTGAGACCGTAAAGTCTCTCGTAGTTTCTGATACCCACAACACAAGACTTGTATCCTAGTGTGGGGTCAGAACTATGTATGTGACTGTTGGGTGTATTTATTTATTTATTTATTAAACCAGAAAACGGTTTTAGATGTCTTATACCGACTATTAGTGTAGTCTTGGATTTGATTACAAACTCAGGATTTTTTAAGCATTTTCTATCAAATTTACAGATAGTTTTCTGGTCAACATTAGTCATCATAAATCTAAATATCTTATTTTGTTAACTAAAATATATAGTGCCTTAAAGTTTTCTCAACATAACAATAAACAGTAAATATTCTTGCTATTCGTTGATTAAACATTAAGCCCGCCGTTTCATTGCGAATTCAGCCGAAATTCCACTTAAAATCACATTATTGTATCGCAACGGCGGTCAACGCGCCGCGAAAACAATTTAAAGTTAAACAGACCCGTAATATCATAGAAGTGAGGCTTTAGTCACGGGTGGTCGCACTCACAGCGGCATCGTAAAGGTTTATTCAGATCTAAATATAGCCCTTCTTTCGCTATCTAACTTTCTTATTCTTTGAAGAGAGGAATGCTGATTGAATTTTTACCTTATACCATCAGAATTAAGAGAGTTCTCACAGAAAAATATGAAAAACTTTCATGTATTATACATATTAAATATTGAACTATGACAATAAAGAAGAATAAGTCAAGCGATTTTTTAAATTGGCGAATATTATATGCTTTTTTATAAGGCTCTGAATTGTTACTAAGGATTTTGTAACTAACGGAAAATTTCAATGATACTGTTCAACCTCGATTTTCGACCCGGAACCTTTGAGCTGGTTCAGACATCGCGAAACCATCAAGGCAATGAACAAGGAACAAAAAAAATACATACAGTTAACTAAAGGGTAATTGCAATCTCGCCGTCACTGGCACCACACCTGACGATACGAAACATCAAAACCGAGTGCGGCTGAGTTGTTCATTCTATTAATATATCATAGTACGTACCGTTCCCAATTCGGTACGAATCAATTAAAAGTTTTAGCACAAAAAATAAAATACAAATTGCTTGGCTTATATTAAAAACAAGTTAATTTCGACGAAGTGTGTTTTGTGTGTTATTTAGAGGGCTCGAGTGTTATCTAAATAATATCTAGAGGATAAAGTCAATGATGTCTATTAACATTAATTAATTCTAATACTAAGGTAAACTCATCACAATCATCAGTCTGATAACGATTGAACTGAAATATATATAGGCCTTCCTCAGACTTTATCAATCAATTAATTAAAGGTAAACTTTACAAAAAAGCATACTATAAAAATTCAGATTTCAGTTCGGATTCGGATCAGATTGGAGTTGTATTGTGTTGCTACAGTTTGTATCGTTATGACATTTATCAAGTAAAATTGAAACTATGTCAATTAAAAAATAATAATAATAAATAATAAATACACCCAACAGTCACATACATAGTTCTGACCCCACATTAAGATACGAGTCTTGTGTCGTGGGTATCAGAAACTACGAGAGACTTTTCGGTCTCACAAACACCCAGACCCGAAACAAATATTTGTGGATCACACAAACATTTGTCTCGGTGCGGGGATCGAACCCGCGGCCTCTCGTTTCGCAAGCTGGTGTCTAGCCAACTGCGCCACGGGGCTGTCGGGGCTGTAATATTGCTGTTTCTATTTTTTTTTAAATACATTTCGTGTTGCTGAGGGAGTTTCTTGCCGTTTCTTCTCCACAGCGATAACACGTTTCGAAGCGGCAATAGTTTAGTTTAAAATGTCTTAAAATTGACAATTCAAAAGAGCTTGTAAAAGTCTATTTGAATAAAGGTAATTCGAATGCCTTGTTAAAAGCGGCCTTCATTCATCAGTTGGCTTAATTAAAATTAATATAAAAAGAAATTTACAACGGAAATAGCATTCTACGTCCGCTGCTGCTAAGTCCACACGATGCAAGATGCATAGGAATGCGAAATGCACACATTACAGCTCCAAACGTGAGGCAATCTGCGAGCCAGCACCATGTAATTAATGCTCAACACAATGCCCCCAGCGCCGTGCCTACTCGCCAGTTAGCCAAGAGGCCGCGCTGTGAGAATATACTACCTCCCTAAGAAATATACGAGGTAATATATTCCTTCTGATATTTAAACGATTAATGTTGTCAGATCTTAACGATAGATGGCGTTGTTTACACTTATTATACCAAGAGGTGTTTCATATTAAAAACAGACCTTATGGCAGAGAGATTTCAAACATAAAAAACATATAGAAAAACTATTCTTGATATTAAATAATAAGTACCTATAGTAAGTCGTGATGGCCTCGAACCTCGAGGTTTGGGCACGCGGTCGAGAAACTCGACGGTCGTGGGTTCAAACCCCAGACACACACCTCTTACTTTTGGAAGTAATGTGTGTATGTGAATACACACATAATGAAGAATTATCACGTACATTAACGGTGAAGGAAAACATCGTGATGAAACCTGCACACATAAAAGTTAGTCCAACCCGCACTAGGCCAGCGCGGTGGACTAAGGCCTAAACCCTTCTCAGTTATAGAGGAGGCCCGTGCCCAACAGTAGGACGTCTATGGGCTGATGATGATGATGATGATGATGACTCTTGATATTTACAACTTACCCAGTTACTCACTTACAGTTATTTTAATAGTTTTTAGAATTTACATTTGTTTGCGATTTCTGTAAAAACAGTCAGGAAATGATAAAATAAGTACCTATAGTAGTTATTTATACTACTATTATGTTTTTACTAAGGAGAATAGCTATTTATTTCATTACCTACTATTGAAGAAAAAATTGTAGGGAACCTTTTATACCTAAGAGTTCTCGCAAGAATATCTCCACAAAAAATAAAAAATCCACCGACCCGAACGAACCGAACTCCTCTGAATATTAGAAGAGTCTGCGCATAACATTGAGATGTATACTTACAGACAAAGAAGGTAATTATTTTCTAAGAATTCTTGTGGCTCCTACGGATTAACAAAAAACAAACTACAGTATACGTATCCACTGTTTTATACAAATAATACGTATTTGCCTTGCATTTGACAGCCCCGTGGCGCAGTTGGCTAGACACCAGCTTGCGAAACGAGAGGCCGCGGGTTGGATCCCCGCACCGGGACAAATGTTTGTGTGATCCACAAATATTTGTTCCTGGTCTGGGTGTTTGTGAGAGCGAAAAGTCTCTCGTAGTTTCTGATACCCACGACACAAGACTCGTATCTTAGTGTGGGGTCAGAACTATGTATGTGACTGTTGGGTGTATTTATTTATTTAAATTTCGAAACCCAATTCGCAAAAGCAAACGTAATGACTAATAAAAGATATTAAACAAATACTATGACGTTATTAAACACAATTAAAAATATATTAATGAAAAGCGAGTGCGTTGTCGCGCTGAAATGTTTTTTTATGAATCCTCCCGGTTGGTGAGAAGTTATCGTGTGTTGGGCAGTCGAGGCATCGAGAGCCTCTCCAGCCACCTATTGAAATCTGTTCAGCGGACTACGAGTGGTCTGCGCGCTCCATAGATAAAATATAAATCATATTTTTTATTCGCTATACTCCTGGCATAAACTCGCATGTTTCACGAATTAATTACTGTTCATAATTTGACGCAGCATGTTCGGTTTCTGTACAGTTGCAAATATACTCGTAATATATTGCTAATAAATACGTTATATTTAACATATTTATGTGTAAGACTATGTTATACTCGTATTAGAATTAAACATTTGACCAACCGCCTCGTGGTCTCGCGGTACAAGTATGTGCCGTGGGATCTAGAGGTCCTGGGTTCGATTCCCGGGTCGGGCAAAGTGTTATTGGGTTTTCCCATTAGGAAATTCTCAGTAACAGCACGGAGTCTGGAAATGTGCCCGAAAAACGGCAATAGGCTCGCCCCCTATTACGTGGGACTCATACATACCTGGCGAAATGTGGGTGCAGAAATGCACCTCTGCCTACCCCTTCGGGGAATACAGGCGTGAGTTTATGTATGTATGTATGTATGTACATTTGACCAATAATACTCAGGATATAGAAGTCGTGATGGCTAGCACATCTGACGTTTCGAAGTTATATTTTTAAATTCAATTAATTATTTCAACTTTTACGGTGGAGGAAAACATCGTGAGGAAACATGCACACCTAAAAATTATTAAGAATATCTTAGTTGGTGTCCGCTAACTCGCACTAGGCCAGCGTGCTGGACCTTAGTCCATCACTACGAAAGCCTGTTTAGGCCTCTCAGCTGTACCCACTGACACTGCCAAGCGCCCTTTAGTTACGCGGAATGTCACGTACGATAATGAGATGATCCGGGACGGATTCGATACCCGGAAAGAGCTAAGTATAGAATTTGGAGAGCCCGAATAAGGGCAATACTTTTCGATCTTAGTCTACTCAAAACACAGGTTGGAGTAAAGTTATAGGAATACTGTTGTAAGTTAGGGCATGTTTGGTATATTTTAACAGAGTTAGGGTTGTTGTTTTTTAATAAAATGCTGAATATTCCGTGCTTCCTCAACGCGAACTATTCAAATTAAAACCAACTCAAAGAAACTGTGAATAAAGCGAAACAGTGTGATAAAAACATGACAGATGGGAAACTGTGCTCACAGTGAATTTAATAACGGGTAAATCCCCTTGACCTCGTTAACGCCGAAACGGGTCTCGTAGCGCCGGATTAGGGGTCCATTCACGGCTCTAATTTGACTCCTTGTTATCTCTCGCTGGAGCCGGTTCCGTCGCTTTAACGCGCCGCTCATAGATTTTGGATTACAGCTGAAGTAAGCTGCAGGTATTAGGGGCTCTCAATTATTGCTTGTTTTTTATCTTGCAGCTGAACGCCAGGACATGCTTCAATTGAAACCAGACGGATCAAGTTTAATACGCTTTTAACCTTTTGCCTATAAAAAAGGCAATGTGCCTATGTGTAATACAAATGTTATTTGCATTTTAATATGCGTACGGTAAAAAAAAAACTTTTTAATTGGACCAATTATTACATTTGATAAAAAATCACAGTGCTCTCAAGATGATGTAGTTTTCCATTTCTTGTCACAAGACGTAATCTTGGCCGGATCAGTCGCTAATTCTCCTTTTATGGTTTATAAATGATTTATACGTTTTATTTAGTGAAGAGAAAACATTAAATCTGGTAAATTTTGCCACAGCAAACACACAAACTTGAAAACCTTTCACTTGGTGCTGAATTAATAGTACCTAACTCTGAGTTCTGGTTTCGCAATCGAAGTATTTTCGTAATGTGCCAGTGAAAATAGTTGAATAACTCTACATAGCAACCAGTTCATGGTAAGGCTGCCTTTGTTATTCTAAATCTAAATAAACCATCGAAGTTCTAAGTATAAATTAAACTTTGTTAAGTCGAAGATCGTTCGAAAGGAAGACGTTGAAAATGTGGTTCAATTCCAGAAATAAAACAGAGCTCGAGAACAGAACTGTTTTTTTCTCTTCGCAGTTAAAATTTATTCATACTTTCCCTACAATCATTCAATCAAATATTCGGCTGGTAATTAACCATGGGATTTTTATTCAACGCTCACCCAATTAACCATTGATTTAATATTCTCTGTGTCATTTATGTCGACAATGTAAAGACGGTTTCTTTTTTTTAGTCGGACACGACAAAGGGACGTATACTGCACGAAATTGCGTTTTCATTAAACGAATTCAATATGCAAATTTCTTTACATATATGAACCAATGTACATACATTGCACAGCTAGCTATGAGCATTTTACGAGTATTCGATTAACGTTGTGTACGTTGTTGAATGTGACTGATTTTTAGTTTGAAATTGAGTTTAAAAATCAAGTAAATCTGAATGTACGAGCCAACAACCAAAACAGCCATCGATCACTTTCTTAGAGCTTCGAAACTCATTTCAAATTTCTTACTAAAATCTAAAAGACTTTTCAAATATTTCAAAGAACACGTTTTTATGTAAAAGATTCTTCTTAATATGACGTGTCTTCTTGTACTCTGTACAATCTTCTTACCGGTCACGACACAGCGATACAGCTTCCATTTGAAACGGAAAGCGTCACTTGTGAGGTTTCCGAGTAATTTATTAATTAATACTGAGATTTCGTTTCTCGCTTTACTGCAGAGTCCATTTACAAAAATACTAAAGAATTTCTGAGAAATATTTCTCATAGAACATCCTTCTCATTCGTCGTGGATTCAATTACAGTCGAAAGCTATTACTGTTTGAGTTTTATTAACATGAATGTCGTCAAGTGCCTAGACTTTTTTTGAAGTAGAAATATATAATATAGGTACTATTATTTGATAAGTACACAAAATTTCCTTATGTAAACTTTATGTAAGCGAAAATTTTCATTTTATAGGAAAAAAAATCCGTTGTAAATTATTTAAAACTCCATGTAATCGTTCCACTGAGTAATATTTTTTCCATTTTGATTCCCTTCTTTGACGTATGAGCTGCCATAATTGCTTAATCTGATGCAGTCTGATGGTTTTTCGGCAGTCGACACTCACTGCAAGTATTAATAAAAACACCCAACAGTCACATACATAGTACTGACCCCACATTGAGATACGAGTCTTGTGTCGTAGGTATCAGAAACTACGAGAGGCTTTTCGGTTTCACTAACACCCAGAATCAAAATTTGTGGATCACACAAACATTTGTCTCGGTTTGGGGGATCGGACCCGCGGCCTCTCGTTTCTAAAACTGGTGTTTAAACAACTGCGACACGCGGATGTCAGTATCTAGTTGAACAAAAAGTCCGTATAAAATATATATTTTATTCCCGAATATATCTCAATAGATATTATTTGGCAGCGTGTCATACATAGGTTGTGCGGAGTGATCGCGAGTGAGGTGGCGGATGGAGGCCACTCGTATCTGATATTAATGAAGCCGTACCAGCATCGAGTAATAAAGCGAGATTACAGACATTGTAAAGCCGCTCGGGGCGAATCCGACGATATTGCACCACGAATACCCGCGTAGTATCACTCATTGTTATAAATATATTAGCCTTATAAAAACGTTGACATTTAAACATAAAATGGCCATGGAAATAATCAAAGTGCCTTCTCTAATCTCTGTCTCTGCTTGAATGGAATAAATGCACTCAATCTAACAAAACAACAACAATTATTTTCTTCTTTCAAAGTTATGTATAGTCGTCACAGCTGATAAAATATTATAATTAGCACAAACATACAAATGCAAATGACAGCTGCTACAACTGAATAATATATGTATTAATACAGGATGAATAATACGCTGAACAATCAGTTCAAATCACTCGTGACGACTGCCACTGCCAGTGTGTTGATAACGAACCTATTTATTATCTTCACATATAAAAAGGCTTAGTGCGAATACATTTTATTACAATCAGGATGCGAGCACTCGCTGTTCTCCACTGGATTGTGTCGTGCCACGCTCTGCATTTGCTGTCAGTGTGTCCTAACATTACCGACAAAAACCTAATATTCAATCAAGCAATAAGCGGAATGGATGCAACCGACTTCAAACTCGAATGCAGTCCTGATGACCTCGATATATACATATCCGGACTACACAATGAAGACATACATCTCAACGTCACTGAGCTGATATCCAAGTACAACTATCCAGTAGAAGAACATGAGATCATTACGTCCGATGGTTACATACTCACTGTGATAAGGATGCCAAAGCGAGGAAAACCAGTACTACTTATGCACAGTTTGCTTAACAGCGCTGACGACTTTGTCACGAGCAATTTGCCCAACTCCATGGCATATAATCTGTGGCTTGATGGATATGACGTCTGGATAGGCAATGCGAGGGGAAACAAATACTCTAGAAGGCATGTCACGTTATCTCCAGATACAGACGCACAATTTTGGAACTTCAGCTGGGACGAAATAGGTCGAATCGATCTGACAGCTACCATCGATTACATTTTAGATGTAACAGGTTACTGCCAGATAATTTATATCGGATTTTCGCAAGGCACAACATCTTACTTCGTAATGTGTTCTGAAAAACCCGAGTACAACGAGAAGGTGTCGCTGATGATAGCTTTGTCTGCTGTTGCGTGGATGTCACACCTGAAAAGTCCTGTGGTTCGTCTTCTGTCTTCTTTCACCAATGATCTAGAATTCCTCTCCATGCTACTAGGATTTAATGAACTACTGCCGAATGACGAATTAATGAAAACAATTACAACAGTTCTTTGCAGCCAGCCACAATTAGCAGCTTTGCTTTGCTCTAATGTTATGTTTGCATTAGCCGGCTACGACTATGAGCAGATCGACTTAAGAACCTTACCAGTGATCTTTGGCCACGTCCCCGCAGGAGCTTCTTCGATGCAGGCGTTCCACTATTTCCAGGGCATAAGATCCGGTAAATTTAGAAAATATGACCACGGTATTTTGAAGAATCTGGCTATCTACGGTACAGAAGAACCTCCGGCCTATAATGTCAGTAAAATTACTTCTCCCATCGCCATATTTTATAGTGATAACGACTGGCTGTCGAACTATACAGACGTGCAGATTCTAATGAACCAATTGCCCAACGTTGTAGATGTATTCCACGTGCCATTCAGTAAGTTCAGCCACTTGGACTATATGTATGCCAAAGATTTAAAAAAACTCGTGTATAACAAGATGGTTGAATTGATGAAAAAATACACGTAGCCTATGTCAGATCACAAATATCATATTACTCGTATAAATGCTCGTGACGATAAATCATTGTGTTTAAGGTGGAAAATAAGAAATTTCAAGATGGGAAGATGACATGAAAGAAATAGCTGGTCTAAACTGGGGAAAGGTAGCTGAAGATAGAGGCATATGGGCATCACTGGAGGAGGCCTTCACCCATTCTGGGGTTCCGGTAGTTTAAATAAAATATCTATATATATGTATGTGTGTATGTATATATGTATGTGTAAGTATGTTTGTATATGTATGTATATGTGTATGTATATGTAATTATATTATAATACATAATAATAATATAAAATACAAAAAAGATACACATAAAATTATTTTTTAAGTAAGAGACAAATAACTAACATAGAATAAGTTAAATAAAACTAACACATATGTACAAAGATTTTAAGAATTGTAATAACTGGAAATAAAAAGGCTTTTTATTTATTTATTTATTACGCGTTTCATGCAAGAAATTATTCTTAATTAGGTGTTATAGTGAATTTTTATGGTACATATTTTTTTCATTTTATATTATAAATTATGCTTTATTATATTGATGTTCCCGAAAAGAATAGTCGGAATGAAATAATAATTATGGCGAATGTCCATTAATATCAATCCCTAGTTTTCCCCCTCTTTCTTTCTGCTAGGAGGGGTTAGGTCTTAGGCCACCACGTTGACGTAGAGCGGATTGGTGGACTGCACATATCCACGAATTATCTAGTGGAAGACTCTATGTAGGCTTTTTCACCATGATTGCTTTTGCCGTGTAAATCATAATTCAAAAATAAATCATTCATATACAGGGTGTATTCAAACCGTGATCGGAAACTAAGGCAGGTAATAGCGATGGTGATTACAAACCCATTGGCGTTAAAAAACCCGACAAAAAATATAAAATTTGACGTTTTCCTAACAATCATAGATATGAAATGGATGTGGTTGTAAGGAAAACGATTTTTTTTGTCGGGATTGTTTAAAATGTCACGGTGTTTGTAATCACCGCAGCTATTATCTGGCTTAGTTTCCGATCACGGTCTGAAAATACCCTGTATGGCTTAGAAAAATCTTAGGATGGACCTGGATTTTGTACTTGCCACCGCTGATATCGCATCTCTCTACGCCGTGCGTTTAATCCTCGAGACTATCACGCATTATCTAGATACTAATAATTATGCATTCAGTAAAAATTATAAGGCAAAGGACCTGATGTCATCAGTTATTTTAAAAAGAGTGGTAACGGTACTATGTCCAGGGCGAAACTCGGATTGGAAAGGATTAAGTAAGTTGTTTTTACAAAGGAAAGCAGAAAGCTGTTGGTGTATTAGACGCTCTAGGACTTTAGAGAGAAAAGGAAGTATCGAAAAAGGACGGAAAAGGCAGAAGGATTCATTTTCATACGTAAAGGAATAACTTGCGCGTCTTTCCACATAGATGGAAAAGTTCCGCTGGAAATAGAGTAGTTTAGAATATGGGTTATAACGGTGACGATTTCATCCAGAATGAGATTAACCATCTTACGACTAATACTGTCACTACCCGTTACAGTTTTTACCCGTGGTGCGTTACTTGCGTCTAATATCACTAAATGTAATTGTCTTTTTTATGTGAGGGTAAAACCTCATAGCTCAATGTTTTGTCACCCGCTTTGCTGTGGAGGGAAGTGAACAACTCTTTGTTTTTTCAACTCCTCCTTATATTGTCTTTCTGATTAACTTCGTTGCGGGATTATGACAAATTTAGGTCCCCTTAGATCCGCTGAGCTTCATTGCTCGGTGTCATTACTGTGCGTGCCGCTGTTGATCTTGGAGCACAGGAGTTACAGTGGCGGGTGTGTGGTGGGATAGGGACCAAAATAATACTGTCACTACCGACTGCATTAGACGAAATTAACAAGATGCTTTTCTTAACATCACAATATATTATCAATGATTACAATACCTATATTATAATAATTTATGAAGAAGTGTGTCGTATTACCAGGCGGTTGCCTGGAATAGAGGGTATTCTATTCGGATTGCGCTACACTTATTGTCGGGTGTGGTATTGACACATTAAAAAACATCAAGAATTATCCTTTAACAACGACTCATACAATTGCTTAATTGCTCCAGCATCAAAAATGGCTTATGTCCATTGTAGCTTCATCATTAACCTGCTGGGCACGGGCCTCCTCTACAACAGAGAGCGTTTATTTTTTATTTTTATTTATTAGATTTGCCAACAGTTGTTTACAACAGATGGTTACATTATGTTGTTACGTGCTACAAAAAAAATAATAAGATAAATGCAACAACTACTTAAAGGCAAATACCGCATGCACTACATGTTTAGGACTTAGTCCACCACGCTGGCCTAGTGCGGGTTGACGGAAATTTCTAAAAACTTTTAAGTGTGCAGGTTTCCTCACGGTGTTTTCCTTCACCGTTAAAGTACGTAATATCATCATCATCAGCCCAAATTCGTCCCACCGCTAGGCACGGGCCTCCTCTACAACTGAGAGGGTTTAGGCCTCAGTCTACCATGCTGGCCTAGTGCGGGCTGGCGGACTACACACATAAGAAATTCCTAAGAACTTTTAGGTGTGCAGGCTTTATCACGATATTTTCCTTCACCGTTAAAGCAAGTGATAATTCATTGTGAATACACACATAACTTCGAAAAGTCAGAGGTGTGCGCCTGGGGTTCGAGTCCGCGACAGTAGAGATTCGCACCCGCGCGTGCCTAAACCTCGAGCCCATCACGACTTTCATTGCAACTTACGATACATTATAACCACATGTAGTATAAAGTAATGATGATAATAATATAATTAGACTAATGTCTACCTTATATACACAGTTCTGTGGTTCGATCCTCGCAGTACTAATATTGGTTAAACAAGTGTTTGTTGTACAGTTGGGCTGTTTGTGTTGTTTCATGTTTTGTTTGCCATCCTCACAACAGAGGGGTTTTGGGTTGTTGAGAGTCGTTTACAACTTATTCGGTGATTAATTTAAGTAATCCTCTACGGGCATAAAGAGAAAAATTGGAATTATTTTCGGTACTGAGTTTGGTTACAAATATTAGTAGGAAAATCTCTCTGAAATACGCTTATATATAATTGTGTGCGGGTACACAAAACCTCATCAGGCAGCGGGGGTGAAACGGAGACGCGGCGGCAGCCGGCGATCGACGACGGGGTCATTATTCATTGCAAACCTTGAGGCGCGGACGCACAATTGTAACCGAATAATTAATCCCATAAAAAAACAAAACTTGTAAAAAAAACCCAAGTCTCGCAACTCATTTCTTCTACCGTAAAAAGTTGTGAGAGCCATGTGATACCAAGTCGATAAAATTCAGTCTCCGTTTAAGGGACCTTTTGTCTTAAGTTATTATGCACTTAGCTTACCAGACATCTTATAGTGACCATATCAATATTAAAAATCTTTTATGTTTCAAATAAAATGGTTTGACATGGCAATCGTTCTAAAAGTGAGATACATAGTGTTTTCATGCGATTTTCATTGATTCCATTAAATTTATTGTTTTAATCCAATGCTTGAACATAGTCCTTCGACGCATACATGAGCTGTAAATACATCAAGATTAAGGAAGCACAGCAACTAGTGCAGAAACATCGTAGCCCCAGAAAGAGGTAAGTATGGTATTTTGAAAGCCCGAAAAAGGGCAATACTTTTCCCTTTTAACACGTTAGCTGCGGCACCAATTTTTGCATACTTTCCGTTCCTGCGGCACGAGGTATAATCGGCCCGTACCGTGACCAGACGTTAGGGCGACACGCGGTCTATTAGACCCCACCTCCTTTTACAGACTAAAATCCATTTTCTGGCGTGAAATCAAAGATAAATGAGAATTTTGGTCCTTATTGATATAGACAGTGAATTGATGAACCCTAATCCACCGTCGCCCCGGGATCTGATGGCTAGTTTAGGAATTATTAGCAAAACAAAATATGGGATCTTATACACCTCGTAACGCACTGAAATAGGGCAAATTTTCGCTGCGATTAGTGATGGGAAAAATAATATCGACTCAATACAGAAATAAAGTTATAGGAATACTGTTTTAAGTTAGGGCATGTTTAATATTATATTTTAGGGCTGCTGTTTTTAATGAAATTCTAAAAATTCCGTGCTTCCTCAACGTGAACTATTCAAATTAAAACCAACTCAAAGAAACTGTGAATAAAGCGAAACAGTGTGATAAAAACATGACAGATTCAAGATGCAAATTTCTTTACATATATGAACCAATGTACATATATGTACATTGCACAGCTAGCTATGAGCATTTTACGAGAATTCCATTAAAATAGTAAGCTTTAGTTCGTCGGTCTGACGTAGTGAGCGTTGTTGAATGTGACTGATTTTGAGTTTGAAATTGAGTTTAAAAATCAAGTAAATCCGAATGTACGAGCCAACAACCAAAACAGCCATCGATCACTTTCTTAGAGCTTCGAAACTCATTTCAAATTTCTTACTAAAATCTAAAAGACTTTTCAAACATTTCCAAGAACACCTTCTTATTTAAAAGATTATTTTTAATATACGTCATATTGTACTCTATACAATCTTCTTACCGGTCACGACACAGCGATACAGCTTCCATTTGAAACGGAAAGCGTCACTTGTGAGGTTTCCGAGTAATTTATTAATTAATACTGAGATTTCGTTTCTCGCTTTACTACAGAGTCCATTTACAAAAATACTTAAGAATTTCTGAGAAATATTTCTCATAGAACATCCTTCTCATTCGTCGTGGATTCAATTACAGTCGAAAGCTATTACTGTTTGAGTTTTATTAACATGAATGTCGTCAAGTGCATAGACTTTTTTTGAAGTATAAATATATAATATAGGTACTATTGTTTGATAAGTACACAAAATTTTCTTATGTAAACTTTATGTAAGCGAAAATTTTCATTTTATAGGAAAAAAAACCGTTGTAAATTATTTAATTATATTTTTGTTTAATATCTTGTGTAGTACCTATATCATAAATCAATTTACGCACCTACGCTCTTCATCTCTGCACCACCTAAGGTTTGACTGGTAGAGAATGCCTCAGGCATTAAGTCCACCTTTACATATGTTATGTATAAAGCGTAAATAAATAAATAAATTTAAAAATTCGTGTAATAGTATCACTTAGTAAGTATTTTTTCCATTTTGATTCCTTTCGTATGAGCTGCCATAATTGCTTAAGCTGATGGCTTTTGGGCAGTTGATACACACTGCAAGTATCTAGTTGAACAAAAAAGTCAGTATAAAAATATATTTTGTTCCCGAATAAATCTCAATAGATATTATTTGGCAGCGTGTCATACATAGGTTGTGCGGAGTGATCGCGAGCGAGGTGGCGGATGGAGGCCACTCGTATCTGATATTAATGAAGCCGTACCAGCATCGAGTAATAAAGCGAGATTACAGACATTGTAAAGCCGCTCGGGGCGAATCCGACGATATTGCACCACGAATACCCGCGTAGTATCACTCATTGTTATAAATATATTAGCCTTATAAAAACGTTGACATTTAAACATAAAATGGCCATGGAAATAATCAAAGTGCCTTCTCTAATCTCTGTCTCTGCTTGAATGGAATAAATGCACTCAATCTAACAAAACAACAACAATTATTTTCTTCTTTCAAAGTTATGTATAGTCGTCACAGCTGATAAAATATTATAATTAGCACAAACATACAAATGCAAATGACAGCTGCTACAACTGAATAATATATGTATTAATACAGGATGAATAATACGCTGAACAATCAGTTCAAATCACTCGTGACGACTGCCACTGCCAGTGTGTTGATAACGAACCTATTTATTATCTTCACATATAAAAAGGCTTAGTGCGAATACATTTTATTACAATCAGGATGCGAGCACTCGCTGTTCTCCACTGGATTGTGTCGTGCCACGCTCTGCATTTGCTGTCAGTGTGTCCTAACATTACCGACAAAAACCTAATATTCAATCAAGCAATAAGCGGAATGGATGCAACCGACTTCAAACTCGAATGCAGTCCTGATGACCTCGATATATACATATCCGGACTACACAATGAAGACATACATCTCAACGTCACTGAGCTGATATCCAAGTACAACTATCCAGTAGAAGAACATGAGATCATTACGTCCGATGGTTACATACTCACTGTGATAAGGATGCCAAAGCGAGGAAAACCAGTACTACTTATGCACAGTTTGCTTAACAGCGCTGACGACTTTGTCACGAGCAATTTGCCCAACTCCATGGCATATAATCTGTGGCTTGATGGATATGACGTCTGGATAGGCAATGCGAGGGGAAACAAATACTCTAGAAGGCATGTCACGTTATCTCCAGATACAGACGCACAATTTTGGAACTTCAGCTGGGACGAAATAGGTCGAATCGATCTGACAGCTACCATCGATTACATTTTAGATGTAACAGGTTACTGCCAGATAATTTATATCGGATTTTCGCAAGGCACAACATCTTACTTCGTAATGTGTTCTGAAAAACCCGAGTACAACGAGAAGGTGTCGCTGATGATAGCTTTGTCTGCTGTTGCGTGGATGTCACACCTGAAAAGTCCTGTGGTTCGTCTTCTGTCTTCTTTCACCAATGATCTAGAATTCCTCTCCATGCTACTAGGATTTAATGAACTACTGCCGAATGACGAATTAATGAAAACAATTACAACAGTTCTTTGCAGCCAGCCACAATTAGCAGCTTTGCTTTGCTCTAATGTTATGTTTGCATTAGCCGGCTACGACTATGAGCAGATCGACTTAAGAACCTTACCAGTGATCTTTGGCCACGTCCCCGCAGGAGCTTCTTCGATGCAGGCGTTCCACTATTTCCAGGGCATAAGATCCGGTAAATTTAGAAAATATGACCACGGTATTTTGAAGAATCTGGCTATCTACGGTACAGAAGAACCTCCGGCCTATAATGTCAGTAAAATTACTTCTCCCATCGCCATATTTTATAGTGATAACGACTGGCTGTCGAACTATACAGACGTGCAGATTCTAATGAACCAATTGCCCAACGTTGTAGATGTATTCCACGTGCCATTCAGTAAGTTCAGCCACTTGGACTATATGTATGCCAAAGATTTAAAAAAACTCGTGTATAACAAGATGGTTGAATTGATGAAAAAATACACGTAGCCTATGTCAGATCACAAATATCATATTACTCGTATAAATGCTCGTGACGATAAATCATTGTGTTTAAGGTGGAAAATAAGAAATTTCAAGATGGGAAGATGACATGAAAGAAATAGCTGGTCTAAACTGGGGAAAGGTAGCTGAAGATAGAGGCATATGGGCATCACTGGAGGAGGCCTTCACCCATTCTGGGGTTCCGGTAGTTTAAATAAAATATCTATATATATGTATGTGTGTATGTATATATGTATGTGTAAGTATGTTTGTATATGTATGTATATGTGTATGTATATGTAATTATATTATAATACATAATAATAATATAAAATACAAAAAAGATACACATAAAATTATTTTTTAAGTAAGAGACAAATAACTAACATAGAATAAGTTAAATAAAACTAACACATATGTACAAAGATTTTAAGAATTGTAATAACTGGAAATAAAAAGGCTTTTTATTTATTTATTTATTACGCGTTTCATGCAAGAAATTATTCTTAATTAGGTGTTATAGTGAATTTTTATGGTACATATTTTTTTCATTTTATATTATAAATTATGCTTTATTATATTGATGTTCCCGAAAAGAATAGTCGGAATGAAATAATAATTATGGCGAATGTCCATTAATATCAATCCCTAGTTTTCCCCCTCTTTCTTTCTGCTAGGAGGGGTTAGGTCTTAGGCCACCACGTTGACGTAGAGCGGATTGGTGGACTGCACATATCCACGAATTATCTAGTGGAAGACTCTATGTAGGCTTTTTCACCATGATTGCTTTTGCCGTGTAAATCATAATTCAAAAATAAATCATTCATATACAGGGTGTATTCAAACCGTGATCGGAAACTAAGGCAGGTAATAGCGATGGTGATTACAAACCCATTGGCGTTAAAAAACCCGACAAAAAATATAAAATTTGACGTTTTCCTAACAATCATAGATATGAAATGGATGTGGTTGTAAGGAAAACGATTTTTTTTTGTCGGGATTGTTTAAAATGTCACGGTGTTTGTAATCACCGCAGCTATTATCTGGCTTAGTTTCCGATCACGGTCTGAAAATACCCTGTATGGCTTAGAAAAATCTTAGGATGGACCTGGATTTTGTACTTGCCACCGCTGATATCGCATCTCTCTACGCCGTGCGTTTAATCCTCGAGACTATCACGCATTATCTAGATACTAATAATTATGCATTCAGTAAAAATTATAAGGCAAAGGACCTGATGTCATCAGTTATTTTAAAAAGAGTGGTAACGGTACTATGTCCAGGGCGAAACTCGGATTGGAAAGGATTAAGTAAGTTGTTTTTACAAAGGAAAGCAGAAAGCTGTTGGTGTATTAGACGCTCTAGGACTTTAGAGAGAAAAGGAAGTATCGAAAAAGGACGGAAAAGGCAGAAGGATTCATTTTCATACGTAAAGGAATAACTTGCGCGTCTTTCCACATAGATGGAAAAGTTCCGCTGGAAATAGAGTAGTTTAGAATATGGGTTATAACGGTGACGATTTCATCCAGAATGAGATTAACCATCTTACGACTAATACTGTCACTACCCGTTACAGTTTTTACCCGTGGTGCGTTACTTGCGTCTAATATCACTAAATGTAATTGTCTTTTTTATGTGAGGGTAAAACCTCATAGCTCAATGTTTTGTCACCCGCTTTGCTGTGGAGGGAAGTGAACAACTCTTTGTTTTTTCAACTCCTCCTTATATTGTCTTTCTGATTAACTTCGTTGCGGGATTATGACAAATTTAGGTCCCCTTAGATCCGCTGAGCTTCATTGCTCGGTGTCATTACTGTGCGTGCCGCTGTTGATCTTGGAGCACAGGAGTTACAGTGGCGGGTGTGTGGTGGGATAGGGACCAAAATAATACTGTCACTACCGACTGCATTAGACGAAATTAACAAGATGCTTTTCTTAACATCACAATATATTATCAATGATTACAATACCTATATTATAATAATTTATGAAGAAGTGTGTCGTATTACCAGGCGGTTGCCTGGAATAGAGGGTATTCTATTCGGATTGCGCTACACTTATTGTCGGGTGTGGTATTGACACATTAAAAAACATCAAGAATTATCCTTTAACAACGACTCATACAATTGCTTAATTGCTCCAGCATCAAAAATGGCTTATGTCCATTGTAGCTTCATCATTAACCTGCTGGGCACGGGCCTCCTCTACAACAGAGAGCGTTTATTTTTTATTTTTATTTATTAGATTTGCCAACAGTTGTTTACAACAGATGGTTACATTATGTTGTTACGTGCTACAAAAAAAATAATAAGATAAATGCAACAACTACTTAAAGGCAAATACCGCATGCACTACATGTTTAGGACTTAGTCCACCACGCTGGCCTAGTGCGGGTTGACGGAAATTTCTAAAAACTTTTAAGTGTGCAGGTTTCCTCACGGTGTTTTCCTTCACCGTTAAAGTACGTAATATCATCATCATCAGCCCAAATTCGTCCCACCGCTAGGCACGGGCCTCCTCTACAACTGAGAGGGTTTAGGCCTCAGTCTACCATGCTGGCCTAGTGCGGGCTGGCGGACTACACACATAAGAAATTCCTAAGAACTTTTAGGTGTGCAGGCTTTATCACGATATTTTCCTTCACCGTTAAAGCAAGTGATAATTCATTGTGAATACACACATAACTTCGAAAAGTCAGAGGTGTGCGCCTGGGGTTCGAGTCCGCGACAGTAGAGATTCGCACCCGCGCGTGCCTAAACCTCGAGCCCATCACGACTTTCATTGCAACTTACGATACATTATAACCACATGTAGTATAAAGTAATGATGATAATAATATAATTAGACTAATGTCTACCTTATATACACAGTTCTGTGGTTCGATCCTCGCAGTACTAATATTGGTTAAACAAGTGTTTGTTGTACAGTTGGGCTGTTTGTGTTGTTTCATGTTTTGTTTGCCATCCTCACAACAGAGGGGTTTTGGGTTGTTGAGAGTCGTTTACAACTTATTCGGTGATTAATTTAAGTAATCCTCTACGGGCATAAAGAGAAAAATTGGAATTATTTTCGGTACTGAGTTTGGTTACAAATATTAGTAGGAAAATCTCTCTGAAATACGCTTATATATAATTGTGTGCGGGTACACAAAACCTCATCAGGCAGCGGGGGTGAAACGGAGACGCGGCGGCAGCCGGCGATCGACGACGGGGTCATTATTCATTGCAAACCTTGAGGCGCGGACGCACAATTGTAACCGAATAATTAATCCCATAAAAAAACAAAACTTGTAAAAAAAACCCAAGTCTCGCAACTCATTTCTTCTACCGTAAAAAGTTGTGAGAGCCATGTGATACCAAGTCGATAAAATTCAGTCTCCGTTTAAGGGACCTTTTGTCTTAAGTTATTATGCACTTAGCTTACCAGACATCTTATAGTGACCATATCAATATTAAAAATCTTTTATGTTTCAAATAAAATGGTTTGACATGGCAATCGTTCTAAAAGTGAGATACATAGTGTTTTCATGCGATTTTCATTGATTCCATTAAATTTATTGTTTTAATCCAATGCTTGAACATAGTCCTTCGACGCATACATGAGCTGTAAATACATCAAGATTAAGGAAGCACAGCAACTAGTGCAGAAACATCGTAGCCCCAGAAAGAGGTAAGTATGGTATTTTGAAAGCCCGAAAAAGGGCAATACTTTTCCCTTTTAACACGTTAGCTGCGGCACCAATTTTTGCATACTTTCCGTTCCTGCGGCACGAGGTATAATCGGCCCGTACCGTGACCAGACGTTAGGGCGACACGCGGTCTATTAGACCCCACCTCCTTTTACAGACTAAAATCCATTTTCTGGCGTGAAATCAAAGATAAATGAGAATTTTGGTCCTTATTGATATAGACAGTGAATTGATGAACCCTAATCCACCGTCGCCCCGGGATCTGATGGCTAGTTTAGGAATTATTAGCAAAACAAAATATGGGATCTTATACACCTCGTAACGCACTGAAATAGGGCAAATTTTCGCTGCGATTAGTGATGGGAAAAATAATATCGACTCAATACAGAAATAAAGTTATAGGAATACTGTTTTAAGTTAGGGCATGTTTAATATTATATTTTAGGGCTGCTGTTTTTAATGAAATTCTAAAAATTCCGTGCTTCCTCAACGTGAACTATTCAAATTAAAACCAACTCAAAGAAACTGTGAATAAAGCGAAACAGTGTGATAAAAACATGACAGATTCAAGATGCAAATTTCTTTACATATATGAACCAATGTACATATATGTACATTGCACAGCTAGCTATGAGCATTTTACGAGAATTCCATTAAAATAGTAAGCTTTAGTTCGTCGGTCTGACGTAGTGAGCGTTGTTGAATGTGACTGATTTTGAGTTTGAAATTGAGTTTAAAAATCAAGTAAATCCGAATGTACGAGCCAACAACCAAAACAGCCATCGATCACTTTCTTAGAGCTTCGAAACTCATTTCAAATTTCTTACTAAAATCTAAAAGACTTTTCAAACATTTCCAAGAACACCTTCTTATTTAAAAGATTATTTTTAATATACGTCATATTGTACTCTATACAATCTTCTTACCGGTCACGACACAGCGATACAGCTTCCATTTGAAACGGAAAGCGTCACTTGTGAGGTTTCCGAGTAATTTATTAATTAATACTGAGATTTCGTTTCTCGCTTTACTACAGAGTCCATTTACAAAAATACTTAAGAATTTCTGAGAAATATTTCTCATAGAACATCCTTCTCATTCGTCGTGGATTCAATTACAGTCGAAAGCTATTACTGTTTGAGTTTTATTAACATGAATGTCGTCAAGTGCATAGACTTTTTTTGAAGTATAAATATATAATATAGGTACTATTGTTTGATAAGTACACAAAATTTTCTTATGTAAACTTTATGTAAGCGAAAATTTTCATTTTATAGGAAAAAAACCGTTGTAAATTATTTAATTATATTTTTGTTTAATATCTTGTGTAGTACCTATATCATAAATCAATTTACGCACCTACGCTCTTCATCTCTGCACCACCTAAGGTTTGACTGGTAGAGAATGCCTCAGGCATTAAGTCCACCTTTACATATGTTATGTATAAAGCGTAAATAAATAAATAAATTTAAAAATTCGTGTAATAGTATCACTTAGTAAGTATTTTTTCCATTTTGATTCCTTTCGTATGAGCTGCCATAATTGCTTAAGCTGATGGCTTTTGGGCAGTTGATACACACTGCAAGTATCTAGTTGAACAAAAAAGTCAGTATAAAAATATATTTTGTTCCCGAATAAATCTCAATAGATATTATTTGGCAGCGTGTCATACATAGGTTGTGCGGAGTGATCGCGAGCGAGGTGGCGGATGGAGGCCACTCGTATCTGATATTAATGAAGCCGTACCAGCATCGAGTAATAAAGCGAGATTACAGACATTGTAAAGCCGCTCGGGGCGAATCCGACGATATTGCACCACGAATACCCGCGTAGTATCACTCATTGTTATAAATATATTAGCCTTATAAAAACGTTGACATTTAAACATAAAATGGCCATGGAAATAATCAAAGTGCCTTCTCTAATCTCTGTCTCTGCTTGAATGGAATAAATGCACTCAATCTAACAAAACAACAACAATTATTTTCTTCTTTCAAAGTTATGTATAGTCGTCACAGCTGATAAAATATTATAATTAGCACAAACATACAAATGCAAATGACAGCTGCTACAACTGAATAATATATGTATTAATACAGGATGAATAATACGCTGAACAATCAGTTCAAATCACTCGTGACGACTGCCACTGCCAGTGTGTTGATAACGAACCTATTTATTATCTTCACATATAAAAAGGCTTAGTGCGAATACATTTTATTACAATCAGGATGCGAGCACTCGCTGTTCTCCACTGGATTGTGTCGTGCCACGCTCTGCATTTGCTGTCAGTGTGTCCTAACATTACCGACAAAAACCTAATATTCAATCAAGCAATAAGCGGAATGGATGCAACCGACTTCAAACTCGAATGCAGTCCTGATGACCTCGATATATACATATCCGGACTACACAATGAAGACATACATCTCAACGTCACTGAGCTGATATCCAAGTACAACTATCCAGTAGAAGAACATGAGATCATTACGTCCGATGGTTACATACTCACTGTGATAAGGATGCCAAAGCGAGGAAAACCAGTACTACTTATGCACAGTTTGCTTAACAGCGCTGACGACTTTGTCACGAGCAATTTGCCCAACTCCATGGCATATAATCTGTGGCTTGATGGATATGACGTCTGGATAGGCAATGCGAGGGGAAACAAATACTCTAGAAGGCATGTCACGTTATCTCCAGATACAGACGCACAATTTTGGAACTTCAGCTGGGACGAAATAGGTCGAATCGATCTGACAGCTACCATCGATTACATTTTAGATGTAACAGGTTACTGCCAGATAATTTATATCGGATTTTCGCAAGGCACAACATCTTACTTCGTAATGTGTTCTGAAAAACCCGAGTACAACGAGAAGGTGTCGCTGATGATAGCTTTGTCTGCTGTTGCGTGGATGTCACACCTGAAAAGTCCTGTGGTTCGTCTTCTGTCTTCTTTCACCAATGATCTAGAATTCCTCTCCATGCTACTAGGATTTAATGAACTACTGCCGAATGACGAATTAATGAAAACAATTACAACAGTTCTTTGCAGCCAGCCACAATTAGCAGCTTTGCTTTGCTCTAATGTTATGTTTGCATTAGCCGGCTACGACTATGAGCAGATCGACTTAAGAACCTTACCAGTGATCTTTGGCCACGTCCCCGCAGGAGCTTCTTCGATGCAGGCGTTCCACTATTTCCAGGGCATAAGATCCGGTAAATTTAGAAAATATGACCACGGTATTTTGAAGAATCTGGCTATCTACGGTACAGAAGAACCTCCGGCCTATAATGTCAGTAAAATTACTTCTCCCATCGCCATATTTTATAGTGATAACGACTGGCTGTCGAACTATACAGACGTGCAGATTCTAATGAACCAATTGCCCAACGTTGTAGATGTATTCCACGTGCCATTCAGTAAGTTCAGCCACTTGGACTATATGTATGCCAAAGATTTAAAAAAACTCGTGTATAACAAGATGGTTGAATTGATGAAAAAATACACGTAGCCTATGTCAGATCACAAATATCATATTACTCGTATAAATGCTCGTGACGATAAATCATTGTGTTTAAGGTGGAAAATAAGAAATTTCAAGATGGGAAGATGACATGAAAGAAATAGCTGGTCTAAACTGGGGAAAGGTAGCTGAAGATAGAGGCATATGGGCATCACTGGAGGAGGCCTTCACCCATTCTGGGGTTCCGGTAGTTTAAATAAAATATCTATATATATGTATGTGTGTATGTATATATGTATGTGTAAGTATGTTTGTATATGTATGTATATGTGTATGTATATGTAATTATATTATAATACATAATAATAATATAAAATACAAAAAGATACACATAAAATTATTTTTTAAGTAAGAGACAAATAACTAACATAGAATAAGTTAAATAAAACTAACACATATGTACAAAGATTTTAAGAATTGTAATAACTGGAAATAAAAAGGCTTTTTATTTATTTATTTATTACGCGTTTCATGCAAGAAATTATTCTTAATTAGGTGTTATAGTGAATTTTTATGGTACATATTTTTTTCATTTTATATTATAAATTATGCTTTATTATATTGATGTTCCCGAAAAGAATAGTCGGAATGAAATAATAATTATGGCGAATGTCCATTAATATCAATCCCTAGTTTTCCCCCTCTTTCTTTCTGCTAGGAGGGGTTAGGTCTTAGGCCACCACGTTGACGTAGAGCGGATTGGTGGACTGCACATATCCACGAATTATCTAGTGGAAGACTCTATGTAGGCTTTTTCACCATGATTGCTTTTGCCGTGTAAATCATAATTCAAAAATAAATCATTCATATACAGGGTGTATTCAAACCGTGATCGGAAACTAAGGCAGGTAATAGCGATGGTGATTACAAACCCATTGGCGTTAAAAAACCCGACAAAAAATATAAAATTTGACGTTTTCCTAACAATCATAGATATGAAATGGATGTGGTTGTAAGGAAAACGATTTTTTTTGTCGGGATTGTTTAAAATGTCACGGTGTTTGTAATCACCGCAGCTATTATCTGGCTTAGTTTCCGATCACGGTCTGAAAATACCCTGTATGGCTTAGAAAAATCTTAGGATGGACCTGGATTTTGTACTTGCCACCGCTGATATCGCATCTCTCTACGCCGTGCGTTTAATCCTCGAGACTATCACGCATTATCTAGATACTAATAATTATGCATTCAGTAAAAATTATAAGGCAAAGGACCTGATGTCATCAGTTATTTTAAAAAGAGTGGTAACGGTACTATGTCCAGGGCGAAACTCGGATTGGAAAGGATTAAGTAAGTTGTTTTTACAAAGGAAAGCAGAAAGCTGTTGGTGTATTAGACGCTCTAGGACTTTAGAGAGAAAAGGAAGTATCGAAAAAGGACGGAAAAGGCAGAAGGATTCATTTTCATACGTAAAGGAATAACTTGCGCGTCTTTCCACATAGATGGAAAAGTTCCGCTGGAAATAGAGTAGTTTAGAATATGGGTTATAACGGTGACGATTTCATCCAGAATGAGATTAACCATCTTACGACTAATACTGTCACTACCCGTTACAGTTTTTACCCGTGGTGCGTTACTTGCGTCTAATATCACTAAATGTAATTGTCTTTTTTATGTGAGGGTAAAACCTCATAGCTCAATGTTTTGTCACCCGCTTTGCTGTGGAGGGAAGTGAACAACTCTTTGTTTTTTCAACTCCTCCTTATATTGTCTTTCTGATTAACTTCGTTGCGGGATTATGACAAATTTAGGTCCCCTTAGATCCGCTGAGCTTCATTGCTCGGTGTCATTACTGTGCGTGCCGCTGTTGATCTTGGAGCACAGGAGTTACAGTGGCGGGTGTGTGGTGGGATAGGGACCAAAATAATACTGTCACTACCGACTGCATTAGACGAAATTAACAAGATGCTTTTCTTAACATCACAATATATTATCAATGATTACAATACCTATATTATAATAATTTATGAAGAAGTGTGTCGTATTACCAGGCGGTTGCCTGGAATAGAGGGTATTCTATTCGGATTGCGCTACACTTATTGTCGGGTGTGGTATTGACACATTAAAAAACATCAAGAATTATCCTTTAACAACGACTCATACAATTGCTTAATTGCTCCAGCATCAAAAATGGCTTATGTCCATTGTAGCTTCATCATTAACCTGCTGGGCACGGGCCTCCTCTACAACAGAGAGCGTTTATTTTTTATTTTTATTTATTAGATTTGCCAACAGTTGTTTACAACAGATGGTTACATTATGTTGTTACGTGCTACAAAAAAATAATAAGATAAATGCAACAACTACTTAAAGGCAAATACCGCATGCACTACATGTTTAGGACTTAGTCCACCACGCTGGCCTAGTGCGGGTTGACGGAAATTTCTAAAAACTTTTAAGTGTGCAGGTTTCCTCACGGTGTTTTCCTTCACCGTTAAAGTACGTAATATCATCATCATCAGCCCAAATTCGTCCCACCGCTAGGCACGGGCCTCCTCTACAACTGAGAGGGTTTAGGCCTCAGTCTACCATGCTGGCCTAGTGCGGGCTGGCGGACTACACACATAAGAAATTCCTAAGAACTTTTAGGTGTGCAGGCTTTATCACGATATTTTCCTTCACCGTTAAAGCAAGTGATAATTCATTGTGAATACACACATAACTTCGAAAAGTCAGAGGTGTGCGCCTGGGGTTCGAGTCCGCGACAGTAGAGATTCGCACCCGCGCGTGCCTAAACCTCGAGCCCATCACGACTTTCATTGCAACTTACGATACATTATAACCACATGTAGTATAAAGTAATGATGATAATAATATAATTAGACTAATGTCTACCTTATATACACAGTTCTGTGGTTCGATCCTCGCAGTACTAATATTGGTTAAACAAGTGTTTGTTGTACAGTTGGGCTGTTTGTGTTGTTTCATGTTTTGTTTGCCATCCTCACAACAGAGGGGTTTTGGGTTGTTGAGAGTCGTTTACAACTTATTCGGTGATTAATTTAAGTAATCCTCTACGGGCATAAAGAGAAAAATTGGAATTATTTTCGGTACTGAGTTTGGTTACAAATATTAGTAGGAAAATCTCTCTGAAATACGCTTATATATAATTGTGTGCGGGTACACAAAACCTCATCAGGCAGCGGGGGTGAAACGGAGACGCGGCGGCAGCCGGCGATCGACGACGGGGTCATTATTCATTGCAAACCTTGAGGCGCGGACGCACAATTGTAACCGAATAATTAATCCCATAAAAAAACAAAACTTGTAAAAAAAAACCCAAGTCTCGCAACTCATTTCTTCTACCGTAAAAAGTTGTGAGAGCCATGTGATACCAAGTCGATAAAATTCAGTCTCCGTTTAAGGGACCTTTTGTCTTAAGTTATTATGCACTTAGCTTACCAGACATCTTATAGTGACCATATCAATATTAAAAATCTTTTATGTTTCAAATAAAATGGTTTGACATGGCAATCGTTCTAAAAGTGAGATACATAGTGTTTTCATGCGATTTTCATTGATTCCATTAAATTTATTGTTTTAATCCAATGCTTGAACATAGTCCTTCGACGCATACATGAGCTGTAAATACATCAAGATTAAGGAAGCACAGCAACTAGTGCAGAAACATCGTAGCCCCAGAAAGAGGTAAGTATGGTATTTTGAAAGCCCGAAAAAGGGCAATACTTTTCCCTTTTAACACGTTAGCTGCGGCACCAATTTTTGCATACTTTCCGTTCCTGCGGCACGAGGTATAATCGGCCCGTACCGTGACCAGACGTTAGGGCGACACGCGGTCTATTAGACCCCACCTCCTTTTACAGACTAAAATCCATTTTCTGGCGTGAAATCAAAGATAAATGAGAATTTTGGTCCTTATTGATATAGACAGTGAATTGATGAACCCTAATCCACCGTCGCCCCGGGATCTGATGGCTAGTTTAGGAATTATTAGCAAAACAAAATATGGGATCTTATACACCTCGTAACGCACTGAAATAGGGCAAATTTTCGCTGCGATTAGTGATGGGAAAAATAATATCGACTCAATACAGAAATAAAGTTATAGGAATACTGTTTTAAGTTAGGGCATGTTTAATATTATATTTTAGGGCTGCTGTTTTTAATGAAATTCTAAAAATTCCGTGCTTCCTCAACGTGAACTATTCAAATTAAAACCAACTCAAAGAAACTGTGAATAAAGCGAAACAGTGTGATAAAAACATGACAGATTCAAGATGCAAATTTCTTTACATATATGAACCAATGTACATATATGTACATTGCACAGCTAGCTATGAGCATTTTACGAGAATTCCATTAAAATAGTAAGCTTTAGTTCGTCGGTCTGACGTAGTGAGCGTTGTTGAATGTGACTGATTTTGAGTTTGAAATTGAGTTTAAAAATCAAGTAAATCCGAATGTACGAGCCAACAACCAAAACAGCCATCGATCACTTTCTTAGAGCTTCGAAACTCATTTCAAATTTCTTACTAAAATCTAAAAGACTTTTCAAACATTTCCAAGAACACCTTCTTATTTAAAAGATTATTTTTAATATACGTCATATTGTACTCTATACAATCTTCTTACCGGTCACGACACAGCGATACAGCTTCCATTTGAAACGGAAAGCGTCACTTGTGAGGTTTCCGAGTAATTTATTAATTAATACTGAGATTTCGTTTCTCGCTTTACTACAGAGTCCATTTACAAAAATACTTAAGAATTTCTGAGAAATATTTCTCATAGAACATCCTTCTCATTCGTCGTGGATTCAATTACAGTCGAAAGCTATTACTGTTTGAGTTTTATTAACATGAATGTCGTCAAGTGCATAGACTTTTTTTGAAGTATAAATATATAATATAGGTACTATTGTTTGATAAGTACACAAAATTTTCTTATGTAAACTTTATGTAAGCGAAAATTTTCATTTTATAGGAAAAAAACCGTTGTAAATTATTTAATTATATTTTTGTTTAATATCTTGTGTAGTACCTATATCATAAATCAATTTACGCACCTACGCTCTTCATCTCTGCACCACCTAAGGTTTGACTGGTAGAGAATGCCTCAGGCATTAAGTCCACCTTTACATATGTTATGTATAAAGCGTAAATAAATAAATAAATTTAAAAATTCGTGTAATAGTATCACTTAGTAAGTATTTTTTTCCATTTTGATTCCTTTCGTATGAGCTGCCATAATTGCTTAAGCTGATGGCTTTTGGGCAGTTGATACACACTGCAAGTATCTAGTTGAACAAAAAAGTCAGTATAAAAATATATTTTGTTCCCGAATAAATCTCAATAGATATTATTTGGCAGCGTGTCATACATAGGTTGTGCGGAGTGATCGCGAGCGAGGTGGCGGATGGAGGCCACTCGTATCTGATATTAATGAAGCCGTACCAGCATCGAGTAATAAAGCGAGATTACAGACATTGTAAAGCCGCTCGGGGCGAATCCGACGATATTGCACCACGAATACCCGCGTAGTATCACTCATTGTTATAAATATATTAGCCTTATAAAAACGTTGACATTTAAACATAAAATGGCCATGGAAATAATCAAAGTGCCTTCTCTAATCTCTGTCTCTGCTTGAATGGAATAAATGCACTCAATCTAACAAAACAACAACAATTATTTTCTTCTTTCAAAGTTATGTATAGTCGTCACAGCTGATAAAATATTATAATTAGCACAAACATACAAATGCAAATGACAGCTGCTACAACTGAATAATATATGTATTAATACAGGATGAATAATACGCTGAACAATCAGTTCAAATCACTCGTGACGACTGCCACTGCCAGTGTGTTGATAACGAACCTATTTATTATCTTCACATATAAAAAGGCTTAGTGCGAATACATTTTATTACAATCAGGATGCGAGCACTCGCTGTTCTCCACTGGATTGTGTCGTGCCACGCTCTGCATTTGCTGTCAGTGTGTCCTAACATTACCGACAAAAACCTAATATTCAATCAAGCAATAAGCGGAATGGATGCAACCGACTTCAAACTCGAATGCAGTCCTGATGACCTCGATATATACATATCCGGACTACACAATGAAGACATACATCTCAACGTCACTGAGCTGATATCCAAGTACAACTATCCAGTAGAAGAACATGAGATCATTACGTCCGATGGTTACATACTCACTGTGATAAGGATGCCAAAGCGAGGAAAACCAGTACTACTTATGCACAGTTTGCTTAACAGCGCTGACGACTTTGTCACGAGCAATTTGCCCAACTCCATGGCATATAATCTGTGGCTTGATGGATATGACGTCTGGATAGGCAATGCGAGGGGAAACAAATACTCTAGAAGGCATGTCACGTTATCTCCAGATACAGACGCACAATTTTGGAACTTCAGCTGGGACGAAATAGGTCGAATCGATCTGACAGCTACCATCGATTACATTTTAGATGTAACAGGTTACTGCCAGATAATTTATATCGGATTTTCGCAAGGCACAACATCTTACTTCGTAATGTGTTCTGAAAAACCCGAGTACAACGAGAAGGTGTCGCTGATGATAGCTTTGTCTGCTGTTGCGTGGATGTCACACCTGAAAAGTCCTGTGGTTCGTCTTCTGTCTTCTTTCACCAATGATCTAGAATTCCTCTCCATGCTACTAGGATTTAATGAACTACTGCCGAATGACGAATTAATGAAAACAATTACAACAGTTCTTTGCAGCCAGCCACAATTAGCAGCTTTGCTTTGCTCTAATGTTATGTTTGCATTAGCCGGCTACGACTATGAGCAGATCGACTTAAGAACCTTACCAGTGATCTTTGGCCACGTCCCCGCAGGAGCTTCTTCGATGCAGGCGTTCCACTATTTCCAGGGCATAAGATCCGGTAAATTTAGAAAATATGACCACGGTATTTTGAAGAATCTGGCTATCTACGGTACAGAAGAACCTCCGGCCTATAATGTCAGTAAAATTACTTCTCCCATCGCCATATTTTATAGTGATAACGACTGGCTGTCGAACTATACAGACGTGCAGATTCTAATGAACCAATTGCCCAACGTTGTAGATGTATTCCACGTGCCATTCAGTAAGTTCAGCCACTTGGACTATATGTATGCCAAAGATTTAAAAAAACTCGTGTATAACAAGATGGTTGAATTGATGAAAAAATACACGTAGCCTATGTCAGATCACAAATATCATATTACTCGTATAAATGCTCGTGACGATAAATCATTGTGTTTAAGGTGGAAAATAAGAAATTTCAAGATGGGAAGATGACATGAAAGAAATAGCTGGTCTAAACTGGGGAAAGGTAGCTGAAGATAGAGGCATATGGGCATCACTGGAGGAGGCCTTCACCCATTCTGGGGTTCCGGTAGTTTAAATAAAATATCTATATATATGTATGTGTGTATGTATATATGTATGTGTAAGTATGTTTGTATATGTATGTATATGTGTATGTATATGTAATTATATTATAATACATAATAATAATATAAAATACAAAAAGATACACATAAAATTATTTTTTAAGTAAGAGACAAATAACTAACATAGAATAAGTTAAATAAAACTAACACATATGTACAAAGATTTTAAGAATTGTAATAACTGGAAATAAAAAGGCTTTTTATTTATTTATTTATTACGCGTTTCATGCAAGAAATTATTCTTAATTAGGTGTTATAGTGAATTTTTATGGTACATATTTTTTTCATTTTATATTATAAATTATGCTTTATTATATTGATGTTCCCGAAAAGAATAGTCGGAATGAAATAATAATTATGGCGAATGTCCATTAATATCAATCCCTAGTTTTCCCCCTCTTTCTTTCTGCTAGGAGGGGTTAGGTCTTAGGCCACCACGTTGACGTAGAGCGGATTGGTGGACTGCACATATCCACGAATTATCTAGTGGAAGACTCTATGTAGGCTTTTTCACCATGATTGCTTTTGCCGTGTAAATCATAATTCAAAAATAAATCATTCATATACAGGGTGTATTCAAACCGTGATCGGAAACTAAGGCAGGTAATAGCGATGGTGATTACAAACCCATTGGCGTTAAAAAACCCGACAAAAAATATAAAATTTGACGTTTTCCTAACAATCATAGATATGAAATGGATGTGGTTGTAAGGAAAACGATTTTTTTTGTCGGGATTGTTTAAAATGTCACGGTGTTTGTAATCACCGCAGCTATTATCTGGCTTAGTTTCCGATCACGGTCTGAAAATACCCTGTATGGCTTAGAAAAATCTTAGGATGGACCTGGATTTTGTACTTGCCACCGCTGATATCGCATCTCTCTACGCCGTGCGTTTAATCCTCGAGACTATCACGCATTATCTAGATACTAATAATTATGCATTCAGTAAAAATTATAAGGCAAAGGACCTGATGTCATCAGTTATTTTAAAAAGAGTGGTAACGGTACTATGTCCAGGGCGAAACTCGGATTGGAAAGGATTAAGTAAGTTGTTTTTACAAAGGAAAGCAGAAAGCTGTTGGTGTATTAGACGCTCTAGGACTTTAGAGAGAAAAGGAAGTATCGAAAAAGGACGGAAAAGGCAGAAGGATTCATTTTCATACGTAAAGGAATAACTTGCGCGTCTTTCCACATAGATGGAAAAGTTCCGCTGGAAATAGAGTAGTTTAGAATATGGGTTATAACGGTGACGATTTCATCCAGAATGAGATTAACCATCTTACGACTAATACTGTCACTACCCGTTACAGTTTTTACCCGTGGTGCGTTACTTGCGTCTAATATCACTAAATGTAATTGTCTTTTTTATGTGAGGGTAAAACCTCATAGCTCAATGTTTTGTCACCCGCTTTGCTGTGGAGGGAAGTGAACAACTCTTTGTTTTTTCAACTCCTCCTTATATTGTCTTTCTGATTAACTTCGTTGCGGGATTATGACAAATTTAGGTCCCCTTAGATCCGCTGAGCTTCATTGCTCGGTGTCATTACTGTGCGTGCCGCTGTTGATCTTGGAGCACAGGAGTTACAGTGGCGGGTGTGTGGTGGGATAGGGACCAAAATAATACTGTCACTACCGACTGCATTAGACGAAATTAACAAGATGCTTTTCTTAACATCACAATATATTATCAATGATTACAATACCTATATTATAATAATTTATGAAGAAGTGTGTCGTATTACCAGGCGGTTGCCTGGAATAGAGGGTATTCTATTCGGATTGCGCTACACTTATTGTCGGGTGTGGTATTGACACATTAAAAAACATCAAGAATTATCCTTTAACAACGACTCATACAATTGCTTAATTGCTCCAGCATCAAAAATGGCTTATGTCCATTGTAGCTTCATCATTAACCTGCTGGGCACGGGCCTCCTCTACAACAGAGAGCGTTTATTTTTTATTTTTATTTATTAGATTTGCCAACAGTTGTTTACAACAGATGGTTACATTATGTTGTTACGTGCTACAAAAAAAATAATAAGATAAATGCAACAACTACTTAAAGGCAAATACCGCATGCACTACATGTTTAGGACTTAGTCCACCACGCTGGCCTAGTGCGGGTTGACGGAAATTTCTAAAAACTTTTAAGTGTGCAGGTTTCCTCACGGTGTTTTCCTTCACCGTTAAAGTACGTAATATCATCATCATCAGCCCAAATTCGTCCCACCGCTAGGCACGGGCCTCCTCTACAACTGAGAGGGTTTAGGCCTCAGTCTACCATGCTGGCCTAGTGCGGGCTGGCGGACTACACACATAAGAAATTCCTAAGAACTTTTAGGTGTGCAGGCTTTATCACGATATTTTCCTTCACCGTTAAAGCAAGTGATAATTCATTGTGAATACACACATAACTTCGAAAAGTCAGAGGTGTGCGCCTGGGGTTCGAGTCCGCGACAGTAGAGATTCGCACCCGCGCGTGCCTAAACCTCGAGCCCATCACGACTTTCATTGCAACTTACGATACATTATAACCACATGTAGTATAAAGTAATGATGATAATAATATAATTAGACTAATGTCTACCTTATATACACAGTTCTGTGGTTCGATCCTCGCAGTACTAATATTGGTTAAACAAGTGTTTGTTGTACAGTTGGGCTGTTTGTGTTGTTTCATGTTTTGTTTGCCATCCTCACAACAGAGGGGTTTTGGGTTGTTGAGAGTCGTTTACAACTTATTCGGTGATTAATTTAAGTAATCCTCTACGGGCATAAAGAGAAAAATTGGAATTATTTTCGGTACTGAGTTTGGTTACAAATATTAGTAGGAAAATCTCTCTGAAATACGCTTATATATAATTGTGTGCGGGTACACAAAACCTCATCAGGCAGCGGGGGTGAAACGGAGACGCGGCGGCAGCCGGCGATCGACGACGGGGTCATTATTCATTGCAAACCTTGAGGCGCGGACGCACAATTGTAACCGAATAATTAATCCCATAAAAAAACAAAACTTGTAAAAAAAACCCAAGTCTCGCAACTCATTTCTTCTACCGTAAAAAGTTGTGAGAGCCATGTGATACCAAGTCGATAAAATTCAGTCTCCGTTTAAGGGACCTTTTGTCTTAAGTTATTATGCACTTAGCTTACCAGACATCTTATAGTGACCATATCAATATTAAAAATCTTTTATGTTTCAAATAAAATGGTTTGACATGGCAATCGTTCTAAAAGTGAGATACATAGTGTTTTCATGCGATTTTCATTGATTCCATTAAATTTATTGTTTTAATCCAATGCTTGAACATAGTCCTTCGACGCATACATGAGCTGTAAATACATCAAGATTAAGGAAGCACAGCAACTAGTGCAGAAACATCGTAGCCCCAGAAAGAGGTAAGTATGGTATTTTGAAAGCCCGAAAAAGGGCAATACTTTTCCCTTTTAACACGTTAGCTGCGGCACCAATTTTTGCATACTTTCCGTTCCTGCGGCACGAGGTATAATCGGCCCGTACCGTGACCAGACGTTAGGGCGACACGCGGTCTATTAGACCCCACCTCCTTTTACAGACTAAAATCCATTTTCTGGCGTGAAATCAAAGATAAATGAGAATTTTGGTCCTTATTGATATAGACAGTGAATTGATGAACCCTAATCCACCGTCGCCCCGGGATCTGATGGCTAGTTTAGGAATTATTAGCAAAACAAAATATGGGATCTTATACACCTCGTAACGCACTGAAATAGGGCAAATTTTCGCTGCGATTAGTGATGGGAAAAATAATATCGACTCAATACAGAAATAAAGTTATAGGAATACTGTTTTAAGTTAGGGCATGTTTAATATTATATTTTAGGGCTGCTGTTTTTAATGAAATTCTAAAAATTCCGTGCTTCCTCAACGTGAACTATTCAAATTAAAACCAACTCAAAGAAACTGTGAATAAAGCGAAACAGTGTGATAAAAACATGACAGATTCAAGATGCAAATTTCTTTACATATATGAACCAATGTACATATATGTACATTGCACAGCTAGCTATGAGCATTTTACGAGAATTCCATTAAAATAGTAAGCTTTAGTTCGTCGGTCTGACGTAGTGAGCGTTGTTGAATGTGACTGATTTTGAGTTTGAAATTGAGTTTAAAAATCAAGTAAATCCGAATGTACGAGCCAACAACCAAAACAGCCATCGATCACTTTCTTAGAGCTTCGAAACTCATTTCAAATTTCTTACTAAAATCTAAAAGACTTTTCAAACATTTCCAAGAACACCTTCTTATTTAAAAGATTATTTTTAATATACGTCATATTGTACTCTGTACAATCTTCTTACCGGTCACGACACAGCGATACAGCTTCCATTTGAAACGGAAAGCGTCACTTGTGAGGTTTCCGAGTAATTTATTAATTAATACTGAGATTTCGTTTCTCGCTTTACTACAGAGTCCATTTACAAAAATACTTAAGAGTTTCTGAGAAATAGCTCTCATAAAACATCCTTCTCATTCGTCGTGGATTCAATTACAGTCGAAAGCTACTGTTTGAGTTTTATTAACATGAATGTCGTCAAGTGCCTAGACTTTTTTTGAAGTAGAAATATATAATATAGGTACTATTGTTTGATAAGTACACAAAATTTTCTTATGTAAACTTTATGTAAGCGAAAATTTTCATTTTATAGGAAAAAAAAACCGTTGTGAATTATTTAATTATATTTTTGTTTAATATCTTGTGTAGTCTTACTTCTTACTAATATTATATACTAATATTATAAACGCGAAAGTTTGTATGTATGGATGTCTGGATGTCTGGATGTTTGTTGCTCTTTCACGCAAAAACTACCGAATGGATTTCAATGAAAGTTTAAAATAATATAGCTTATACATCAGAATAACACATAGGCTATATGTTTTTAAGATTGTGTGTGAATTGTCCAAAATATAACGATAATTGTCAAGTAAGTCGGGAAAAACTGCATCTGCGAGCTATTCTTGCGTACGCTGCAAAAACTGTAGAGTTTACACGTATATAATGTATAAGAGAAATGTTTATCTTAATAAGTCCTACAAAAAAGTCCGCGACAGCATATAACTATCTTTAAAATTACGAGGAATATGGTAAAAACAACAATTTCATTTTCTCATATAAACTGTTCTACCTAATTTCCTGTCAAACATTTTATGTTTATCCCGTCAATACGGTTAATGGTCCCCTCAAATTAAAGAACGTATTTAAATAAAGGTTTTGAATCGACAACATATATCCACAATATTCGAACAATTGCGTATTTTTCATTTTAAAAATGCAGAATAATCAGTAATGAAAAATGAGTGACATATTTATTAAAGTTGTCAAAAATGTATGCGAGCGTTCAGAAATTTATTTTTAAACTCCTTGGTTGTATCTGGTTTAAAATTTACAAACGAATGCAGGCTCGGTAGTCATCACGCTTCGTAATCTAAATAATGATTTCACTGATCCCAACGGATATACCCTTTGATTTTAGCATATATTGTCAATGCGAAAGTAACACTACTGTGTTATACTTTCACGCCTAAAATATTTGAGTTATTTGGATGATTTTTGTTATGGATAAAAACGGAAACATAAAAAGTGTAATTTGGGCACTTGGGAGACGTTTAATAGATTTACTTATTATCTTTCTGCACCCAACCCTGAAGTCTATGCGGACGGAGTCGCGGGCAAAAGCTAGTATATCATAAATCAATTTACGCACCTACGCTCTTCATCTCTGCACCACCTAAGGTTTGACTGGTAGAGAATGCCTCAGGCATTAAGTCCACCTTTACATATGTTATGTATAAAGCGTAAATAAATAAATAAATAAATAAATTTAAAAATTCGTGTAATAGTACCACTTAGTAAGTATTTTTTCCATTTCGATTCCTTTCGTATGAGCTGCCATAATTGCTTAAGCTGATGGCTTTTGGGCAGTTGATACACACTGCAAGTATCTAGTTGAACAAAAAAGTCAGTATAAAAATATATTTTATTCCCGAATAAATCTCAATAGATATTATTTGGCAGCGTGTCATACATAGGTTGTGCGGAGTGATCTCGAGCGAGGTGGCGGATGGAGGCCACTCGTATCTGATATTAATGAAGCCGTACCAGCATCGAGTAATAAAGCGAGATTACAGACATTGTAAAGCCGCTCGGGGCGAATCCGACGATATTGCACCACGAATACCCGCGGAGTATCCAGACACATCTCAATTGGAAATTATCTCATTGTGTCATCTCACTTGTTTTATTGTTTGCAGTTCGCCGTGCGATTGTTTTGTTGCATGAATTCCAATTGTATGAATTTCAATGTGGGGATTCATGATAGTGCTCCAGTGGTTTATTAGGCTATTTTTTTATATTCAATAGATATACTTATGTTATTATACAGGATGTATTCAGACCGTGATCGGAAACTAAGGCATGTAATAGCTAAGGTGATTACAAAACCCCTGGCGTTAAAGAAAATACCTATTATAGGGATTTTCTGTAACGGTCTGAATACACTCTGTATAAATGAATATGTGAGGAACACCGCCTATAACAAGTATTTGCGGATTACGTTAACACTTTTATCAATACGGGAATCGAATCTACGGTTCTTTATTTCGCAGTTGCTCACATATTCACTACTCCTCGGAGATTGTCAGTAACCTTTTTAGGTATAAAATATTGAGTTGTAAATGATTTGTAAGTAACATAACTGTACTAAATGAATAATAAGAAAAAAAAATGCTCACATTCTTTCTCTTCTATATAATATTTTATTTGATCCTATTACCCCCTCTTATCTCCAAGATCGCTTTACATTTCTCCAAAACACGCATTCGAGAACCTTGAGGTCGTCAGAGGAATTGAAATTGAGAATGGCTGTGCATACAACAAATTTCATGGACAAGTCTTTCATGGTCCAGGCTGTTCGATTGTGGAATGCCCTACCACCTGCCATAAGACGAGCGGAAACAATTCACTCATTCAAAAGACAAGTGAAAGATCACTACCTTTCTCTCTAATCTATATTTTCTCCACTCATTTGTTTATATGCTATACATTATATATATATTTGTACATATATGTTTATTTAATATATTTTATTTTATATTGCATATGTTTATTTATGTATTTAAGTGTAAGTATATGTTTAAAAATATGATGATAATTTTTATTTACTCAAAGTTATTAGTATTATTTATTTAAGTTGTTTTTTCTTTTTCTTTTACTTCCTTCTTTGCACTTTATTCTACCCTCTTTATTTTTCCTCTTTTATTATCCATCCTAAGGTTGCCTGTAAGAAATTGCCACGAGCGATAAGGCCGCCTCTTGTCTTATTTTTAATAGATAAGTTTCTTTATAATATTTTGTACATACAAGGAAGTGTAAATAAATAAAAATGTTTTAACTTTAATTTTGTAATAAGGACGAAAACTACTTTTCAGATTTAGTCGCAAGCATCGCTATTTATTATCCAATCCGCGGTAAAATTGTATTCATAATCTGATTTTTAACGTTAGTATTTTTAATAAATATACTATACAAAGCCTCATGTATTCAGCTATGCAGAGCTTTCCCGACTCAGAACACACAAAACTATTATTCAAAGAAAAAATTTAATAAAACCCTGCCTACCCGCTCTTTGTTATCCCCGATGAGAAATTCCAACCGTAGCTTTCATTCAGCCCGCCGTAGACAGAAGTATATGTCTGTCTCGCTCGCACGCTTGGACTCAGGCCAAATCGGGGCAGAGGCCATTACCGAAGCTGTCGCTAATTGCTTTTATGGCTCGTTATGACACCCAGTGTGTGGTCATTAAAAATATACGGCATTCGCGACATTTTTTGTACAGGAATCAATAAATATAAGCTCTGTGGGATGCGCTTGCTAAAGTCTTTATGACTTGTTGAAACAAAAAGAAATTCCTTATCCTCTGTATAATGTGAACTCTGTAACATAATGTATGTAAAAATTATTTAGTGAGTTTAATATGTAAGGTTTTACAAAAATATACATATTTCTTTGAATTAGAAATAAAAAGAAAAACAATATTTTAGTTAGTTTTAAAATGTAATTTTTATGGCAACACTGTCATCAGAATAGTGGGGTAGTTGAGAATCAATAAAAAGTCGAGAAAATAACAAGTGAAGGGATTGGCTATTGGGACGAGAAACAGTAAAGACGTTGGATAAGGACGAGACGGAGTAAGTCAGATGGACATAGTGTAATTGTACATAAAATGCGTATAATAAACTTAACAAAGTTCAGACGGAGTTTCATTGAATACGCCCAGTTGTAATGGAGTCTTACAAATAAGATAACCTTATTTTATGCATAGCATAGATATATTCAATGTATACTTTTTTCCGTAAAACGTAATAATCAAAACTTTATCTTTCTATCGTGATAACGAAAATATCTTTTGCAACGTGCCTTTACAATGCTAGAAGTGCAACTTTGGGTCCTTAAAGGGGTAAGTATATGTACATTTATATATATTTCGACGGTTTCCTTAAGTTCTAATTGAGAACCTCCTCCTTTTTTGAAGTCGGTTGTTGTGGTTGAAAAGAGAGTGATGCTTTTGAAGCATCAGACTAACGAGACAAGGGAAAGTAATAGTACTTTCCTCCCTGAAATTAAATCATTTATTTATAAGTTAGAGTATACAATAAGATTAAGGGCTTATCATAAGGGAACTTATATCCTTTAAGAGAATTTCGAGGCTATGTGCAGTCTTGTGGTCCCAACATCAATTACAGTAAAAAAGGCCCAAACATAGCGGTGATCATATAGGTAATGAAATTAGAATTTGGCTCCATATTTCTGTTCATTTCAGTTTGTCTAATGGTTGTCTGGCAGAAATCGCAAACAACGATAAGTCCGAAAAAAGAATCATTATGTTAGATTGTGACACTGAGGGAGTTTCTTGCACCGCGTCGTTTCTATAGCTACAACACATTCCGAAAATTTTAAGATCTTGTGAAAGTTTACACCAATGAAGATACTTTGACTATGATACTTTCCTAAAACTGATATGTTTTGTATGGTTCATAGGTCATTTTAAATAAAGATTACATTGATGCATAAAATATTAATTTCCGAATGTGGCTTGTTTGTGTGTGTTTACGCACCAGAATCACAATGAGCGGTCGCGTGCCCCAATTCGAATCGGCTCCGCGCCTCTTTCCATACCAATCGCAATTATTTGTAACGGATGGAATCAACCAATTAATAATATTGATACTCATGGAATGTTGGATTTATTTTTTGATATTTTTTGTTTCTCACATATTTTTGCTATGAGATCGGCGTCTTAATTCCTATGTAATTAATAAGTTTTACGTTTATTTTCATAACAGTAATGTACTGTATTGTTTTCCTAACAAAAAGTAAAATTAGACTATGTAATTTAAGTACTGTCAAATCAACTGAGTATTCCTAATTTTATGCAAAGGAAAATATATCCTAGGCGATTCCACTGCTAAGGTATAAAGGTAAGGTATATGCACCATCGTTTGGACCATTCATCAATACATATGGTTATACTCTAAGCATATAGGTACATATAGACGTGCATTTGTGCACCCACATGTTTTCACCCTACTTTAACATACACAGTTCTGACCCTACAGTTCACATACAAGTTTGTATCGTGAGTATCAGAAACTACGAGGGACTTTTCGGGCACACAAACACCCAGACCCGAAACAAATATTTGTGTGTAAATACATATTTTGCCAGCAAGGTTTAACTTCCACATAATATTTGCCTATCGGCGTCTTTCGTGTATATTTTCAGACATCGCGATATCACTGAAAATATCTTAACCGAATAACTCAATGACATATGGTCTTGGTTCGATCCGGGATTTCCGAATTGCAAGTCCCACTCTTATGCCTATCAATGAGGCAGAAACTGCTTGAAAAGACAAAGCAACATTACTCAATTTATCATATTGGCCGGGAGTTTCAAATACTTTCATGTGAAAATAATGAAGCGTGTATGCACAAAAGCACTTGAAAACTGTACCGAGAGACAAATCGACGCGTGGAGCCCGATGAGCTCCCGCAAACAGAAGGATCACGCATAGACGGCATTAAGAGCATTTTCTATGAACATAATCATGGTGTATCGCTATTGCAGCCAATCACGATGGGTCCCCGTAAGCGGTAAGTGGCACTTAAGCGATGGAGGGACGATGTGAGGGCGCGGAGTAACGGAGGGCCGAGTTGTAACCGGGAAATGCAACAGTACTGCGTCATTGAAGTTATGATCATTATGCAATGTTTGAATTTTTATGTTATTTTTATTTATTTTTGTTTATAAGTGCATCCGCCGTATCAGTGACATTAATTTGCGTATAACTCGTTTGCGGTTAAGTAGTACACGTTGCAGGATTTAAAGCATATTTAATTAATTTATATACTATGTGGTTTAAGGGAGTGTTCAAAGACTAAGACTAACTCCCGTGATTAGAACTCATAGGTAGTATTTCCGTTGGGACCAGAATAAATATCCTCGTACAAATTTATTCCAACTATTTTCGTATTATACTAAGAAAATATATTATTATTTGTTACATTTGGAAGTCTATTGTTCCATATCATCGCTCCCAGCTGGCCCGCTATCTACGAGAGCCGAACGTCGCCGAATGGTCCCGAGTGGCGCCGAGCTTAATCCTTTGTGTTGACAAATTGATGGGCACAAATCGGGGATTAACCGAGTGGGCATAAAAATGAAGCGGTATCCGTTGTTGGATGTCGTGATGTGCGACACGCCAGTTTGATTCCACATTGATTGATGGCTGGTGAGTCGGGGCTTTTGATGTTGAAGAAGGGTACGATAATTCTTTGGTGTTTAAATACTTTTAAAGATGTCGGGATGGAAATCATCCGTGACACAAACTTCGAAGGACGTAATGTGCCATTAATAAATTGCTACTATACTTACAAAAAAGAAATATCATTTGAGATTTATTGCCCCCAAAAAAATTTCTTTGTGTCCTGCATTGCCGATACGATTTAAATCCTAGCCCACATAAGTTTTAATAATTCATTTATATCACCCGAAATAAATTACAATATATAAATATACAAAACTAAATATGTAACACAAATATTTAAATGATGCATTTCATTCTCCACACCAAAGATCCCACGCGACGTGTCTCACCTCGCCTTCAATTTCGGTAAAAATTACTTCTACCCTCAGAAATACGCAACACTTGAAATCGCCCGGGCAGCAATTCATCAAACAATTCCATTTCACAAGACAGCGCGTATTTGAATTAAATTGTAGCATATGCCTCATATGAGGTTGCGAGGGGGTGCGGGTTGAGGTGTGAGGGGCGCGAGGGACGGGGGAGGGCACATAGTTCCGCACGAAATTTGACGCGAATCCACGCTATTCGTGGCATTACGCTCAAAGCACATTGTTGGCCGCATTCCACCGCCTCGTTTGACGTCTTTACAAGGCGCAAGGTTGCCGTCAAATTCAATTGGCTTATCGTCAATTTGTACACGGCTTTTTGTGCCACACTTAGCGGTGTGTATCTTGTATTGAAATTTGTGGGATGAATTTCATAATTATACTAGGTTTTGCTCGTAGCTTTGTCGAGTGAATTTCTAAATTATGTGCAGAATGTAAAGGAAAGATGTATTAATGTATAGCTAGTTGTATCGTTTATTTATTTATCCACTATAAAAAAAACATTGTAAATACACATACAACTTCGAAAATTGAGTGGGTTTGAACCCGCTACCACCAAGACTTTAACTTGATCGCGAGCCTAAGCCTGGAGGCCATCACGACTTTTATGGAAATACTAAATTTAATAATATCGAAATAAAACGTTTTTATGCCAAACTTATAAAGTTAAAACAGGCAATCGTCTAAAAACCTTCACAACACCACTAAATGTAAAAAGGATTTTAAATTTACAAAAAAAAAACAATAATTTATTAAAAAGGTTCAGTATAACCGTTTACTATTTGGTTTATCCCGATAAACTTGTAGTTTGACAGGAGCCGGGCCGCCACGGCCGATAGAGGCGGTAGAGCCCGCTGTGATCCTACCGACGTTTGTCGTTCACCTACAGCTCTACTAAACTGCTACAGAATAACCAAAGCTTATACCTATATAGAGCTTTACTTGTGATAGAGCTGGTAGTGTATATTGTTTGACAATAAGGGAATATACACTTCACCAGTCTTGTTGTTTTGGTGTAGTTTTTGATAGTAGGCAATAAGTTTTAGACATAGATTGAAAGGAAATAAGAAAAATTATTCAATTTTCATTTTTTAGGAACTCAATTGTATGGTCGTCAATAAAACTTGTATTACATTAACTAATCCTGTACATAGTGATGGCCTCGAGATTTAGCCGTGCGGTCGAGAATCTCGGCGTTCGCGGGTTCCAACCCCAGGCACACACCTCTTACTTTTCGATGTTATGTGTGTATTCAGAATGTATTATCACTTGTTTTAACGGCGAAGGAAAACATTGTGGGAAACCTGCGTACCTAAAATTCTTATTTCTTATTTATTCTTAATTATTTATTTCGGGATAAACGTCTCAGGCACGAACCTCCTGAGTCGTAATATTACTTATACTTCCTAATAAACTTATTGAAATAAAAATTAATTTATTGAAATTCTCTATTTATTATAAGATATTACCACAATAAAAGTAACTATTGCAGTGAATCGTGTGAATGTTAATGCATACTCACGTACAGCTGCAGATCTGTGGAGCCACAGCATTGGAACACTTCTCAAAGCTCTATCGGCTCATAACCTCGCCTTGTCATTTCGTCTCTCTCACACAATAGTGTCGTCGACCCACACGCCGCGCTATTCTCGGATACTGTGATACGTCCAACGATAAATCTATCGTGACATCATGTCGAATGGTAGGAAATGTGGTCAATTTTATTGTTTTGACTGTATCTTCTGTATTCTGTATATATGATGATGACTGTATCTTATGATATATTCCAAGGTAGATTTACAGATATATGTATGTTATATTACATAGTAAACTTTCTCGAAATACCACCACTATCATCACCAGCCTATACACTTTCCACTGCTGAGCACAGGCCTCTTCTACAATTGAGAAAGTTTTGGGCTTGGTATTATTATGAGTAGTTGTACTTCTTATTTATATTTGTGAAAAATATCAGGCATGTGTATTTCTTCACAATAATTTCTATTGATTTTTTAACAAGTAAAGGGTAACACTCGTTGAGAAACAAGTAGGTCTTTAACTTTTATATTATTCAACAACTTTTATATTTTTAAACATTAATCCCTCTTGCAACTGACAATTCCAACGACTGAGCTCGAACTGCTCAGCGACACCATTTTTATATACATCAATTGACGGTCTTATTTTTAAATATTTTTACAAAGTCCAATAATCAATTTATATTAATCAAGATTATATTCTCCTTAAAGTTATTGACAATTTTAATTATACTTATAAGTAATAAAATAATCATTATCCAATTTTACTATTACTACAATAATTATTAGTAAAAGGTCTGTACGCATAAGCTTTTAATAATTTAAAAATATAATATTGTAAGGTATTATAATTAAATACATTTATAATTACTAAATATTACTATTTAGGCTAACACAAGTAATCCTAAAAATTTGAGGTTGAATATGTCGGTCTATCTAATTAACACATATTGATTGCAATATATTTTCGTATCATTATAAAAATATCATACATATGCATTTATTTGGCTTTTTTAGACATTAACGTGATGTAAACTCAAAGGATACAGGCACACAGTCCGTGACATACTATAGAACACTACGCGTCATATGTTTAAGTTAAGTAAATAAATAGTATGATATATGTACCGAGAATAGCGGCGGTTCACTCGGTGAAAAGTGGGAAATGACCGTCAAAGGAACACGGTGCACTGTGTCAGCGATTTGTGGAATCAGAATGGAGTGAAAGATGCATCGGAAAATTCAATTGGAAACGATCGGGCGGTGCGCGCCGCCGGCCCGCGTCGGTGCAACACCTCTACATACGAGTACATACATACATACAATATGTGGCGCGTGCCTTTGTTGTTACAAACTAACTGCTAATTAATATGCATATGAACTGTCTCATTTTATTACGATAATAATTTAGGGTATAACATTTAAAGAGATAATAGGGATGATAATTTTTGTACCTTCACTTTTGCCGAAGGTTTTTCTACATTGCTTGTTAAGCCGAAAGGGTAAGCAGATTTGTGTGAACAAAAAAACTCGCTTCATGTTATGTGGAACTTGATACACGCTAAACGTGGGACTGCAAGATGTGATGGCAGAAGTATATTTACGACATAGCAAGTTCCACACAACATAGAGCAAGTTTTATAGTTCTTCGGGCACACTCCATGGTACTACTGTGAATTTTCATAAGGAAAAACCCAGTTAGACCTACCCAATAATACCATTTAATATTAGATTTAATTTAATTCTGCGTTTTAAAAAAAAATTGTAGATCACAAGCAATTTTGTTTCCATGCGGGAACAACCTCGAAATCTGTAATTACTGAGTCGCTTCATCATCATCAGCCCATATACATACGTCCCACTGCTAAGTACGGGCCTTCTCTACAACTGAGAGGGGTTAGGCCTTAGTCAACCACGCTGGCCTAGTGCGGGTTGGCAGACTTTACATCTAAGAAATTCCTAAGAACTGTTAGGTATTTTCCTCACGATGTTTTCCTTCACCGTTGTACGTGATAATTCGTTACGAATACACGTGCTAATATTATTAAATACATTCCGGATGTACATTTAGTTGTAAAAATTTCTGCATCCCGCACATGCGTGACATGTGGTGGCTACCCGAACGGCCGTCGCGAGTGTTAGCCATTATTGATTTTGAATTAATTAGCAACGCTGGGAGCCACCGCCGTCCCACACATCTCATTTCCGTGCCTAAGTATAGTGCATATAAGCACACTTATGACTTATGCTCAAAGATGACATAGATTTAATAATAAGACATAATAACTAATAATACTTGTTCAAGTTTGACAGCCCCGTGGCGCAGTTGGCTAGACACCAGCTTGCGAAACGAGAGGCCGCGGGTTCGATCCCCGCACCGAGACAAATGTTTGTGTGATCCACAAATATTTGTTTCGGGTCTGGGTGTATGTGAGACCAAAAAGTCTCTCGTAGTTTCTGATACCCACGACACAAGACTTGTATCTTAGTGTGGGGTCAGAACTATGTATGTGACTGTTGGGTGTATTTATATTTATTTATTTATTATTTTTAAGTTCGTTTTGTTTTATTTTTTAATGACATTAAAATATTTCTTCAAGTATTCTATGTTGTACCTATAAGTACAATCTATATATTTGGCAAGTGATCAACTGCCGAGTCGTAGAAATGTCTCTTATAAGGAGATTGAAAAGATAAAAACGTGAGACTTAATAGACACAGTCGTCGAAACTTGTGTGCAGAAATTCACTTCCTTCCTCACGTTTCCTCACGATGTTTTCCTTCACCTTTAAAGTAGGTGATAATAATCGTGAACACACACATAACTTCAATAAGTCACAGGTGTGCTTGCTGTAGAGGAGACCCGACCCAGCAGTGGGACGTATATGGGCTGATGATGATAAAGATGATGATGTGCTTGGGGCCTAAACTCGCAACCGCCGTGATTCTCGACCGCACGCCTAAACCTCACGGCCGTCACTACTGGAAATTAGCCCAATTAACCATGTCAGTCAAAGATAATCTAATTATCTAAACATTAGAACACTGTTCCATGTTCGTATATCAAAAAGTACCAAATCCCTAGTGACTAAACATCTGCACTTAATTTCCAAAAAAGGCGTTGATGCGAGGTTAACGATCGACGCAGTTGACAGGGATGTGACGTAAAAAACGTTGAGCCGAGCTAAGATATTAATGAGCCGGCCGATGCGAGAGCAATCAAACCGGGATTACGCGCCGCTGACAAACGCGCTCCGGAAACCAGCTCATTGATCGTGCCGCCGAGACTCAGGAGTACTCACCCAGCGTTTTTTGCAACTACTTCTTGTGTGCAACGTTGCTGATATCACGTTTGATCTGGTATTATCGCGCCGAAAATTACTGCGGCTTAGGCAAGTTGGGAGTAAGTTCGTTTTGTGAAGCTAGATATCAAAAGGCACGCTGTTGTTGGTTGGGGAAATGATTTTGGGGGTTTAGATTAGAATATATACGCTTTATTTAAAACACACTTAGAAATCCTTCAGAAATAACCAACGAATCTAGTTTTTAAATAAACCTTTGGATTAGTTATAGCCATGTATTTTTTTTACAACTTAAATGTAAAGAAAAGTGTAAGAATATGAGTATACCTCTCAAAAAATAAAACAATGTTTTGGTATACGAGTCCAGTAGTCAAATGTACAGGGTCCCGTGCTTAGTCGTGATAATATGAGTAGGTACTTATCACTTACATAAAAATACTAAACTGTTGAATTACTCCTTCATTCTTTTCTATGATGTGAGTGTCTACATGGTACTCTTATTATTCAAGCAACTAGTGTCACGAATCAATAATTTTAGACGCAAACAGATTAACATCAGATTTATCTATGTCCAATTAACTAACATCGGATTGAAGATGTTATCTGAAACACGGGCAGTATCACAGTGCAGAGGTCATTGTCCCAATTTTGGCGCACTGCACGCACACACACGCACAAACGCACACGGCATGCGAGTACAGCGCTTCAATTGAAATAGCTCTACAACACTGCAGCACAGTGCAAATGCTCTGATCAATCGGTGTAGAGTCGTTCAAATAATGTGTATTTGGAAATAAATACGAATTTCAAATCCCATGATTTAAATTGTATTTTGTGTTATGATTTCGAGGTTAATTGTTTTTTTTTTTAGGTTGTTTTCACACCTACCTTATAACTTAACGTTGTGGTCATTCCTAGTCGTAATTAATTCCATTGCTAGAAATCTAATCCCAGGCGTATTTATCTTGACATAATTGAATTCTGTAATATTTAAATACCTATTTAAAATGTTTATTTTGAACTGTATATTTTTACTTCTAGAGTATAGTATAGTTTAACATTGCACAAATTTTCCTACGAAAGAATTCTCGTATAGTCTTGTCACGTAAATAAATAAAATAAGGTAGAAAACATTCTATTCTGTTATCAATGTATGTCAAGTTCATTGAAAGTTTCAAAAGAGGTTGCTCTATTCCAACATAATGCACTGTGTAGAATTTTGCGGGAGCTTTCCGCCGGATCCCACGTTCATTAATATTCAGTGTCGTCGGATTAGCGGACCGCACCCTCCCACCTCCCGATCTCACACAAAATTACGATCGTAAAAGCTGGCATTCGCTTTATGTATTAATCGCGCTTGTTGATTTGCTCTCCAACATAGTTGAGTCTGGTAGAGACAGCCGACAGAACATTGGATCATAATTGCCTTAAGTGCCAAATTCTGCATTTCAACAAGGTAGAGCAATGTAGAGATACGAGTATCTATGTGTGCTATAAAGTTGTTAGCGACGTCTCCATTGTACTCTACCTATTGTATTGTAACAGCGAATAATATGGGAACTTGTGTGAAGACGCGATTAAGCATTTAGGTGTGGTGATGTTGAGCAAATCTTGAGTACTTCCTACTTGTGATTGAGGGACTATTAAGTGATCTATGTTAGTCAGTGGCCTAAATCAGTTGCAAGAATTTATATCGTAAGACTACAAATTTGATATAATATATTTATATGATTAATTATTACGAATAGACTCGCCCCCTGATAACTGAGACTGATACATATCTAACGAAATGTGGGTGCAGAAATTCACCTTTTTCCATCCCTTTCGGAGAATACAGACGTGAGGTATGTATGTATATAATTTGACTAACCGCGCCAGCGTTGTAGACTAAGGCCTACCCTAAGAAAGAAAACTCTCTCACTGTCAATAAAAAACAAGCTTTGATTATACCTCACTCATAGCTAATTTATATTTAATACAATAAATACAAATAATGAGAGGTCAATTCGTAAGTTAAATACTACTAAAGATAGCTACTCGCAACCGTGGCTATGAATTCCTTCTCGCTAAATCATTGAGCATTCTTGATTGACAGAGCTCTTCTAGGAATATCGTGACGGCTCTCAAATGACTATCGGTATGTATAGTATTTCTCAGTAAAATATTTGAAATTTGCGCCTTGTCGGAAACTCTAAACTCTATTGATTCAGCCTTAATAATATCAACTTTACTAAGCGATATGATTCTACGAAGTCAGTTTGTGAACTTGAAAGTCACAACGATATCTGTGTAGGAGTCGACAATACCTAGATCAACAATTATATCACTGCCAAGCAGTATATGTGTATTCACAATGAATTATCACTTGCTTTAACGGTGAAGGAAAACATCGTGATAAAATCTGCACACCTAAAAAGTTCTTAGGAATTTCTTAGGTGTGTAGTCCGCCCACCCGCACTAGGCCAGCTTGGTGGACTAAGGCCTAAACCCTCTCAGTTATAGAGGAGGCCCGTGCCCAGCAGTTGGACGTATATAGGCAGATGATGATTGATGACATATAACTATGAAGTTTTGCGCTATAAGACGCGCTTAACTAAAGCATGGCTCGACAGTTAGCTACTATATCTTTTTTCGATGACAATCAGTCCATGTATACGCACGTATTACTTCGGCTAATACAAAATCGAAGAAGGAAAAAAACCCATTCAATAGATATCGGTTACATCGATACTGACACGAGTCACCGTGACCTCCAAACTCGGAATCGACTCGCCGACCTATCTCAACCCCTGATATAATACGCTGTTTAAAATCTCATCGGGTGCGGTCGCGTGGGCGGCCGGCGAGCCGCACGCGAATTATAACGAAATTAAATCGATTTAATTCGCGCATCGCATGGAAGTTTTAAAATGTTTGCGGTTCTCAAATATTTGTTATATTACATTGCGTGGCTCGCTTGATTTGAAATTAATTCAATTATGATGATATGAAAATGTTTTATAATACAAATTTGAATCGTTAGAGTTTGCGAAACAAGAGGCCGCGGGTTCGATCCCCACGCCGAGACAAATGTTTGTGTGGTCCAAAACATTTGTTTCGGGTCTGGGTGTACGTGAGACCGAAAAGTCTCTCGTAGTTTCTGATACCCACAACACAAGACTTGTATCTTAGTGTGGGATCACAACTATGTAAGTGACTGTTGGGGGTATTTATTTATTTATATAAAATTCCAAAATGGTACATTTCGCAAAAACACAACGACGCAGCTAAAGCAGTTGACTTTAAAGAAAAATATAAAAATATATCTTCTAATAGTTATTAACGCGTTGTAGACTTACGCACTCTCCAAATTTGTAATATATTTTTTGCCGCAACTTTTTATTTCATAATTAACAGCCCATATATACGTCCCACTGCTGGGCACGGGTCTCGCCTACAACTGAGAGGGTTCAGGCCTAAGTCCACCACGCTGGCCTAGTGCGGGTTGACTTATTTTTTTATTTATTCATCAATTTATCCTATCACGTCAAAGTGATAATACTGCATCTATTCGTAAGTGAAATGTAAATTGAGTGACGATTCCATAACACAGGAGACTTAAGCCCTACATTAGAATATGTATATGAGCCTATAGAACATTACGTAAAGAATAACTTTCCATAGATTTTTTAATACAGAGCATATATTCATTTAATCACACATAGGCCCTCCTAAATAAGTCTACTTAAGTACCCATTTAACTTGGCTCCAAATCGAATGTACTTTTGTGTGTAAATTAGTGTGAATACACAGCGATATGTATTCATAGCTTTGTGCGAGCGTTAACCACCATTGGCTGAAGTAGCAAGTTAAACCGAAGTGGCGGGCTAATCCCGGGCTCGGCTCGGCCCAGGGTATTGTAAAGTTACCTTCAAACTGCCACAACTACTACACTATCAGCAAGTCAAATATAAAGTGGCGGCGCGCTGACGAGCGCAGCGTTTGACTCCGGGGGGCTGTTACAGGCGGCCTTGTTGTTACTGGGGTAATATACTCGTGATTCGAATGTTTCGTATTAGTAATGAGTAATTAGGTAAGGCGGTCGAGAATCTCGGCGGTCGCGAGTTCACACACCAGGCACACACCTCTGACTTTTCGAAATTATGTGTGTCATCATCATCATCATCATCAGCCCATATACGTACCACTGCTGGGCACGGGCCTTCTCTACAACTGAGAGGGTTTAGGCCTTAGTCCACCACGCTGGCCTAATGCGAGTTGACGGACTACACACCTAAGAACTTTTTAGGTGTGCAGGTTTTATCACAATGTTTTCCTTCACCGTTAAAGCAAGTGATAATTCATTGTGAATACACACATAACTTCGAAAAGTCAGAGGTGTGTGCCTGGGGTTTGAACCTGCGACCGCCGAAATTCTCGACCGCGCGCCTAAACCTCGAGGCCATCACTGCTTCATTATGTGTGTATCCACTACGAATTATCGCGTACTTTAACGGTGTAGGAAAACATAGTAAGGAAACGTTTGTAGTCCGCCAACCCGCGATAAGCCAGCGTGGTGGATCAAGGCTTAACGCCTCTCAGTTGTAGAGGAGGCCCGTGCCCAGAAGTGAGACATAATATGGGCTGATGATGATTTAATGTCGCTATTGTTAAGAAGACGTGTAGTATCTTTTCATAGATCAGAGATCTCTATATAAAATATCATATCATAAGCACTTACTTCTGATTTTAAGAAGTATTTCCTAACCCTCATTGCTACAAAAGTTCTAATTAACAAATTATGTAAATATTGTTTAACCAAGTTACGGATCGAACACATATGTGTAAAAGACTTACTGTATAAAAGGACCTTTTCCCAACAGTGACAAATATAGAGGTGATTATTATACAGCATGTTAGAACCACTGAATTACTATACAGCGCCAAATAGTACCTCTGAGTGAAACAGCTCGCTCCACTCGTGAACAAGCGAGCGGGCGCGGGTCGGGCGCTCCTTCGGGACGCATCATCGTTACACTCGCCAGAATAATTTCCATTGTAAAAGCAAACAGTAGCGGCCGCCCTGGGAGCCGGTTTACTGCTTCGTTCGTTAGAATTATCGGATCCCGCACATTCTATCGCACTAGCGTCGCCGACAAGCTTTTGCATTTTTTAATGTTTGAAAATGTTTTTATACCGACACGGTGGACAACACCGCACCAGATGGTAAATACTGAGCTATAAAACTAATAGTGGCAATATAAACTTCGTCACTCGTCACAGAACCGGTTCTGTTGTGAATTCTTTCACGCGACACAAAAAAAAAAACTTAAGTACTTCGATTTCATCCACATCTAAATATACGTTTGTCATGATTGAGTAAGAAATATCTCAATATTTATAATAAATTCATCCATTCAAACACACTAGCTGACGTGAGATGCACTTAAATCTATGTGGAATTAATAGATTTTACTCTGTAGATGATGATCCAGCAACCCATCTGCAAAATTTAATATCGAAACTACGAACAAGACAGACATTTCTCAGAAAAATGCCTTTCTTTTGGAAAAATTAAATATTTCATTATTGGACATTTGTGTTGATTCTTTCCATAGTTTGTATCTTTTAGGCAAAAAGCCAAAGGGGTAAGAAGGTGTGTTTAAACCTAAAAAAATTGCCCCACCTCAGAACCAAACTAGGGATATCGTGATAGAAAATATGATTTAAAATTACTTTCTCAAATAAAATCACTAAGACTTAAAGTGTAAAGTTTGTTCATCTCTACGCTCGCTCACTTTATAAGGGTTCCTGTGGGAGTTCCTCTGCATCTAGATGAAATGCAACCTACACTTTAACTATCTTAGAATTCTGTTTGGGTATAACTTAAGAAAGCGTGGTATATAGGACTACGAACTACGAAGCACAGTTTTTTTATACATAAATTTGAAAAATAGTTATGAAATTAGTATTAGAACCAACAAAAACGATATCAACTTGATGATGATTGTTACTATTTTTATTTGTTTAAAAAAAACACTAAAAGTGTCCAATATTTAAAATAATAATATCAATAACTATATTAGAAAAATCTTTTATATTAATACACTTTTCTGATATTCAAATCTTTCATTAAAATACTGGACAAACATTGTTATATCATCATCATCATCATCAGCCCATATACGTCCCACTGCTGAGCACGGGCCTCCTCTACAACTGAGAGGGTTTAGGCCTTAGTCCACCACGCTGGCCTAGTGCGGGTTGGCGGACTACACACCTAAGAAATTCCTAAGAACTCTTAGGTGTGCAGGTTTCATCACGATGTTTTCCTTCACCGTTAAAGTACGTGATAATTCATTGTGAATACACACATAACTTCGAAAAGTCAGAGGTGTGTGCCTGGGGTTTGAACCCGCGACCGTCGAGATTCTCGACCGCATGCCAAAACCTCAAGGCCATCACGACTTCAACATTGTTATACGTGTATAAAAAATATTTGAAATTTTAACATGACTATAAAATTTAATATTTACCCCTTGACAATACTTCGAGACTATTGTCTTAAGGCCGTTAACAACTCCATGGCGACTAATTAAAAATAGCAATTATTCAAAGCGTTTGGCAGTCAACAATGTAATCCTTTGTAACAGAGGAGGGATTACTCCGAAGAATTCCCATATCGAGGGCGATGTTGACACAGGCCGCCGATCCGCCGTTCTACATTCAAAGCACGAATTCACTGAATTTATAATTAATCTGAAAAGGATTTGAACTTTCTCCACGCATACGCTCCATTTGAATGGACGCAGGACTTGACGAGTGGGTCTGGCTGGTGTTTACTTTACTCGGGCACATATAGTTGAGAGGAATTAGATCTTAATCTATAACTATAGATAACTATATTCTCCTGTTTATAGTTATATTCTCCCGAAAGCTAGGGTAACAGTGTTGCTCAGGTGATACTGGTTGAGAGGTTCTTTTTCCGGCGTGTAATTATAATTGTGTACTTTTCTCATCATCATAAGTCTTAGGTAGCCAAATGCTAGGCCTGTCTAATACACACCATCAACAAGATTCTTGGGTTCTCTCAATCTTCTCACGCTCGCGATAAAGACTAATACGTGTTAGGAAGTTAGGAATTTCTTAAGTGTGTATGCCGCTAACCCGCACTGGAACAGTGTGGTGGACTAATACCTAACCACTCTCAGTTTTAGAGGAGGCCTGTTCCGAGCAGTGGGACGTATATAGGCTGACGACGATTATTTAAGTTACCATAGACAGTGATCTGATGACGTTTCCAATAAAATGTAAATGAAGAAAAATATAGAAACTAACTAGCAGTTTAAATACTAAAACTCTAACCTAAAGAGGAAAACCTCAAATGACATTAAGTGCGAGGGCGGATAAGAGAGAGGACGCGCTGCAAACTATGTGAGGGAATTACATTATTTCCCTCGCGATATACTTAGCGGTGAACGCAATCGCGTCCAACATCAAACTTGATTTTCTTGAACATTTCAGCCGCACTACACTCGGGAGAAACAATCTTCGCACTATTAAGAGTGACGCTGTCTTATGGAGCTAACTTTTTACTTTTGGTATTTTACATCTGGCTTTAAAATCAGATTTATGATTAACAATTAATGTAATGTAGGTATGTATGTATGTGCAATGAAATGAAATTATTTTTAAATCTATAAAATGTCAAATATACGAGTATAACTTAGATTGAGTCATTTCAAAATTTAGTTTACCACCCTGTTCGTAAGGCAGTCATCACTAGAGAAGAACGGGCAATAAGATACCTTAGATTCATAGTTATAAGTTATCATAACGTCAACGTAAATTATTTGATTGCTCTAATGACCAATAGAGCCAAAAAAATCATTACTACACGAGAAACATAACAAAAGTATGTCTTATTTAAAGTCCCCTAACTTCTCCATCATGGACTCATGCGTACGTTTATAAACAGCCAATGTCCATACGACCCTCTGCTGGGCACGAACCTCCTCTATAACTGAGAGGGTTTAGGCCTAAGTCCACTACGCTAGCCTAGTGCGGATTGGCGGACTACACACTTAAGAAATTCCTAAGAACTTTTAGGTGTGCAGGTTTCCTCACAATGTTTTTCTTCACCGCTAAAGTACATACGTCATAATTAATTATATATATGCATACATACTTGACTTGGAAAAGTCAGAGGTGTGTGTCTGGGGTTTTAACTGGCGATCGCTGAGATTTCGACGCAACCGTGCGCCTAGATCTCGAGGACATCACAAATAATGTACAAATTTAATACTTTAGTAGGTCGAATTATGGGAATTAGAAAGCGAATCTATGGCAGGATGTTAGTGGGTATAAAACCAACAGATATGATAGTAGGCTGTCGGGACGCGTGATAAATCAACGGGCAGTGGCTGCGTGACAGCGGCGTCGCGACGCTCCAGATATTGGCGCCTCTTCCCCCCGTGCCCCCGCGCACCCGCCGGCGAGCGGCGCTGATGGCCGCTTGATTGATGATTGATTTTAACGCCCAGATATTAATACATCTCGTAGCTTCCGAGGGCGACGCAGAGACATTTTTACTTTTTCATACATCGTATAGATTGATAGACGTGTCTCGACTGTCAAAGTGAATATTGGGTGGCGACCGCGTCGTGTTTGAAATGTTATATTCGCCCGATGTAAATGTTATATAATCATCAACCCTTATTACGTCCCGCTGCCAGCCAAGGCTTACTCTAAAACTGAGAGGGTTTAGGCCTAAATTAAAAATACTTACTGTAATTTCAAAGTTGACAATAAACTATGCCTTAAATTGTTACAATTCAAGAATTTTTTACTAATGGAACTGGAAATGTTACATCTTAACTAAATAAATCACAATGAAACGTTGCATAACTTTATCAATACTAGGTATTTTTAACCAGGTAATAATATTATTCGAGACATAAGTCTTTTTAATTCACTTTAACGCACGTGTTAAAAAGGACTAATAGTTATATGTCTTTTCATAACTGTTTACGGAAAAAATGATCTGCGTAAGTAGCGTTCCCAGATCACCTTTATAGTTTATATCCGATTTCAAAGAGGTCAGCATAATTGAGTTAATTGGATACTTCTCATTGTTTCCGGCCAGATCTTATTCTATTTGTTTCATTTTGTCATGCCCAATTAAAAAAAGTATCTGGGGCTCTGATAATTTCAATAGCTGAAAAAAACGCGATGGCAATTCTTTAACTTTATTGAGTCAAGTGCAATCTCGGTTAAGCTGACCTACTTAGTTAATTAAAAAATCATTGTACAAATAAGATAAAACTATGGAGTACAGTCGACTAAATTAGTACAAAATGCTGTCACAAGCAGTGATGGCCTCGAGGTTTTAGGCGCGCGGTCGAGAATTTCGGCGGTCGCAGGTTCAAACCCCAGGCACACACCTCTGACTTTTCGAAGTTATGTGTGTATTCACAATGAATTATCACTTGCTTTAACGGTGAAGGAAAACATCGTGATAAAACCTGCACACCTAAAAGTTCTTAGGAATTTCTTAGGTGTGTAGTCCGCCAACCCGCACTAGGCCAGCGTGGTGGACTAAGGCCTAAACCCTCTCAGTTGTAGAGGAGGCCCGTGCCCAGCAGTGAGATGTATTTGGGCTGATGATGATGATGATGCGGTCTTATCGTAAAAGCCGATCTGTTACAGACAACCAAGGATGGATAAGTAGGAAGATAAATGAAAGGTATAATAAGCAGATATAAATAAAAATAAAACGAGTAAAATAAAGTATAAATACAGAACAATTTAACAACTGTGGAATTATAATTTATAATTGTTAATCTGCACGTATCTTTTAGACCTTATTTCTATTAGGGGCAAAGTTGCGGCCCAACATCTGTGGTGTTATCTCACGTTCTACTCCGAACTACTTATGTCAATCTAGATCCAGACTTATTGATATATTTAATAATAGTTCACGTAAGTTAGTTCGTTTGAACACGTTTCACGATCAAAACAATTATATAATTTCGTATAAGAGTTTCTTTATACAAGTAAAATACACAAGCATTTATTGGGTAATAGGCTGAAGTGTACCTCACCCACAGAAATATTTTTTGTACCTACTTACGTTTTGCCAGCTGTGTTTTAAGTCATAAGTATGGAACCAGACAATTGCCATTTAAAAGTCACACATCTAGACTCTATACTGCTACTGAGAATTTCCTACTGGAAAATCGGAATGATACTTTGCCTGCCGTTTAGACTACATGGCCCACACTTTTACTGCGGGGTACTTAGTCATAATAATATAATTGTGCTAAATGCCTAATGGAATAGTATGAACGAAGTCGTCAAAATTTATCAGTATTCAATAATAGAATGAAGTCATCATTGTCTGAATGAAGTCAACAATATGACTATGGACTAAAGGCTCGTACAACAAAATGGAATGTAGGAAGATATCAACGTAAACTAACTCGTTTGTTATCGCTAATAGCGAGTTAGACGTGTGTTGGTGCATTGCATACTGGAATATTTTGCGCTAATCCATTTGGAAACAACAATCTAACTGGGATTGCAAGGGAATGATTTATCACCAACATGTGGCACAATAGGCCAACAGAGGCAAATATTTGGCACGCGTGCAGGTCCCGCGGCCATGATGGAAACCTGCCCGGGCGGTTAACGCGCCGGCGGTGCGGGGGGTGCGGCCGTGTGGTGCGGCGGAGGGCCGAAAGGGATGAAGGAGGGGGGGTAATGAAAGTAATCGTGTGGAAACTCGATGTCATGTTAACCCTGGGTAATTGGCTGCATGTAGTGCACGCCTTTGTTTATAGTTGGGGCTCACTGGCACGATCTTACTTACAGAACATAATGGCACGTTCTGATCTGCCGCAAATTACCGCGACGTTGCCAAGCAATTTTATACTATCTATATTGGCCTCGAGGCTTAGGCGCGCGGTCGAGAATCTCGGCGGTCGCGGGTTCAAACCCCGTATACACCTCTGACTTTTCGAAGTTATGAGTGTATTCATAATGAATTATCACTTACTTTAACGGTCAAAGGAAACATCGCGAAAAACAAAATTCTTAGGAATTTCTTAGGTGTATAGTCCACCAACCCGCATTAAGCCTGCGTGGTTTAAAACTAAAACCTAACCCGTCTCAGTTGAAGAGGAGACCCGTGCCCAGCAGTGGGATATACAGTTTCGTTACATCTTATACAACTTTTGTTACATCTTAGTATAAATTTTATGTTTATCATGTCTGCCTCATAAGCAGTGATGGCCTCAAGGTTTAGGCGCGCGGTCTAGAATCTCGGTGGTTGCGGGTTCACATCCCAGGCACACACCTCTGACTTTTCAAAGTTATGTGTGTTTTCACAATGAATTATCACTTGCTTTTACGGTGAAGCGTTGGCGTTTGTGTGCCTGGGGTTTGAACCCGCGACCGCCGAGATTCTAGACCGCGCGCCTAAACCTCGAGGCTTATGAGGCAGACATAATGAACATAAATTTTATACTAAGATATAACAAAATATCTGGAAAGTTTAATAAATTTTGTATTTTGTACTCATCAATTATTTTATTTAGTTTATTTTTGCCTCCCCTATAGCCTATTAAACTAAGTTTTTTCTACAAAATATTAATAAAACCCTGGATTGTTATACCTCGTTGGATAGCTGATGAAACGTAGATATTTTTAAGTACGTCTGCAAAGCAGGTGCCATAATAATATTTTTTTATATCCTTACGAGAAAAATAAACTTTCTAAATGTTTGTTCAAGTTTTTAAGTTTTAATCGTCTACTGCGACTTATTTATTCATTTTATGCACAATTTTGGTTATTGAGGTCATAAAGCATCTTATTTTACATGTAAAAATCAAATAATAGTAATAATAAGATTTACACATTTCAAAATATCTAAGCTGATAGCCGAAAATCGGGCGTTTTTTGATAAAACTATTAAATTCAAATATCTCGAAAACGGTTAGATTTAGGATAGGGTGTCTCATAGTCAAATGAGTCAGAAACGATGTAAACTACACGCCCTTAATGGATATAGGACGACGATACCTGTAACCCTGTATATGAGCTGATGATGATGGTGATGTTTGAAAGTAGGGTATGGCAACGGACCTAATCACCAAATCAGATCTGATCTGATCAAATCCCCGAAAAATTGTACAAGTATTTTCACGAAATGTTATGAAACGTTAATTGTGTAATGTCTAGTTTATAATTGTTTATTGTGGGGTCAGGATATTCCCATTTGTATAATATGTCAATTTAATCAATTTTGTATAATAGAACAACCCTGACTTTTTTAAGCAACAAATAACAAGCATGAAACAAAAACATTTATCAGCGCTCAAACATCACCTAATAATTGTATCCGATGTGTAAGAGAGAGAGGTATGAACGGTAAAAACACAAGGCACTAAAGGTGAGTCTGCAATTACATTTAAACTGAACAAAATGGCGCAGTTTTTAATTTATCAAAAGGAAACAATAATACAAGCCGCATGCGATATTTAAAAGCGTAAAAAGCATCGAAATCCTTTTTGAAATTGCACTCACGCGTTGCGATACATGTAATTAAAATGTGGGGCAATGTTACGCGCTCCGACCAGTCTGACGAGAGCCGCCGCCCACTCCGCCGGCCCGGTGCAACGAACGAATTGGGGGATATTAAATATATCGTGTTTATTTATGACTGTATGTTGACTGCCTCGTGGTCTAGCGGCGCAAGTATGTAGCGTGCGATCTACAGGTCCTAGGTTCGATTCCCAGGTCGGGCAAAGTGTTATTGGGTTTTCCCATTAGGAAATTCTCAGTAGCAGCACGGAGTCTGGAATTATGCCCGAAAAACGGCAATAGGCTCGCCCCATATTACGCGGGACTGATACATACCTGGCGAAATGTGAGTGCAGAATGCACCTCTGCTTAACCCTTCGGGGAATACAGGCGTTGACCAAATTTTTTTTCTAAACTCAATTCGTATTATGCATGATATTAACTAAATAATAGTACTTTTCAGTTATGTATAAGGTTAACTTTTTAACAATAAAATTAACCGTAACTGTTACCATCATAATATTTGATTGTTAATCGACAATGACTCATTTAAACTCTAATAACCAATAGATCAACATCCATATTGTCTTAACCATACTACAGATTCTTTAAAATGCTTACAAAACTTCTTTAAAGTAACATTGGGTTTGTTCAAGTGTATCGGCGGAAAGTCTCAAGTCTCAAGTGGTTGGACACAAATCGCATTTAAGGTATAATTAATTGTAGTTGTGACGTAACAGTTTCCCGCTACGTACATATTACTCTGCCCGAACGTGATACGGGGATCAAATTTGTTCTCTGTAAACCTACTCACCCAGACTATACAATTGAGAAATATACATCGGGATACAAAATAAACCATGAGTTTTTGTATAAATGACAGCCCCGTCGTGCAGTTGGCTAGACACCAATTTGCGAAACGAAAAGCCCGCGGGTTCCATCCCCGCACCAAGACAAATGTTTGTGTGATTCACAAATATTTGTTTCGGGTCTGGATGTTTGTGAGAGGGAAAAGTCTCTCGTAGTTTCTGATACCCACGACACAGGACTTGTATCCTAGTGTGGGGTCAGAACTATGTATGTGACTATTGGATGTATTTATTTATTATTTAAATAACAATCATAAGTAAATAAAGATAACCCTAAACGCAATAAAAAAAAGATTTTATACCAATACATCTGCTAACAAAAAATATGTACTCGTACCTTCCAGCCATTTAATATGAGCTCGGTTTCATACGAAATTCATAAATAAAATTACAAATCCAGATCGGAATCGCTCGCTCATCGCGAGTACGGGTGCACAGATCAACTTACAGTGGATTTAATGTAGGCGCGGAGGCCAGCGGGTGGCGGGGGTCGGAGGGAGGGTGGGCCGAACGGTTCCGATGAAACCGCGCCGCTTTGATAGCGCTGCAGCGGCTGAATGTGATAGATATCGCCTGATGTAGCCATGTCGGAATTAATATTCATATTTAAGAGATATTTTTTGCGATAAAAATATGGCGTGCGCGTTATGTTCGCTCGTACGCTTTGAAATATCCATGGAGGAATTTATTCATTTACAATCTAAAGGTTTTTTATTGACGGACCAGCTTGATGGGCTAATTCGCTATTAAAACAGGTTACTAATAACGTCTTTCTTTTAATGTTTTATGTCTGCCTCGTGCCTGCTTCGTGGTCTCGCCGTACAAATATGCGCCTGTGCGATCAAAGTGTTCTTGGGTTTATCCATTAGGAAATGTACCCGAAAAATAGCCATAGGCTCGCCCCCTATCTCGTGAAGCTGATACAAACCTGACGAAATGTGGGTAGAGAAAAGCACTTCTGCCGACCCCTTCGAGGAATGCAGGCGTGAAGTTGTGTACGTATGTATGTTCTTTCTTTGTTCTTCTTTTTAAATTACTTTTGTTTCATTTTACAATCGCGCCGGATGTAAGACTGTACTCAAATAAGCTCTGTGCTGCCCACGTCCTGTTTGTCAGGACATAATGATAATATAGTGGTCTAGGCATGTCCTTGTTCAAGACATTATCTTAGATTACAAAACATTCCCAGAAGTAAAGTAATAATATATTTAATAGATTAAATAAATTTCCTCTGCATAATATTAATTTAGTCTCTCGTCTTACATACCTACATGTAGATGCGAGTACACGAGTAGTTTATATTATGAATTATTACTCATCGAACTACTGATAAATAAATGAGCCCAATGGAGCTAAATAATTAATTTGGTTTTGTAAGTCAATGCGAGTTTTTGCTTGCACTAATTATAAACGCACGCGAGCTCTTCCGAACGCAGCCGAGAGCCGTAATGGGACCTAATAATGTTATATCAGTGAAATAAATTTAGTGAATTCCACATTTATATGGAAGTGAGTGGAGTGGTATCGACGCCGCGTGGCTTTTACGACACGCAGTGCGCCGTTGGAAAAAATGTATAGAAATAATATGTAGCCAGATATTTCATAGTGTAAGCTTTTGTAACAGAATGGTGGCCTCGAGAAGGTGCAAGGAAACGGGGCAGACCACCGGCCAGATGGTCAGATGACATAGTCCAGTGAACCGGAAAGCTGTGGTTGAGAGTAGCCCAGGATCAAGAGATATGGCGAGCATTGGGGGAGGCCTATACCCAGCAGTGGGTGCATGTGGGCTGACAATGATGAATGATGCTTTTGAGCTGTGAATTATGAGATATCTAGATTAGACAATTCAAGTTGATCTTACTAACACGTGACTTTTAAGTGGCTAAACTGATTGCCTCATCTTGATCAATTATTTTAAAATAAATATCAATTATTATGAATTATTTTAACAGGGCAAGAAAGATGAAAAATTGAGAACAAGTTTTCCTGGCCTGTTTCCGGAGCAACTTAATACAAAACTGATTATATTGAAAGAAGCAAAGGCTAGCTTAAAAGTTTTTTTTATTAACTTTCTAATCTCTATCGAAACTAAATGTAAAAAGATTTATAAAAAGATTCTTATACTATTCTATCAATATCATAAAAGTCATACATAGTAAATAAAACTGCATTCCCATACATTTTTGAAAAGTTCAGCAATCTCTAACATCTGTAGAAGCTAAAGAGCATAATATTAAATTCTTTAAAGGGAACCGGTTATGTTGGCGGGAGACAGTTATAAGCTCTTAATATTAAAATCGGTCTCAGCACAGTCGGAGCCGAGTGTCGTCGGATTGCGGCGGGGTTTTAAAACGAATTTGATTTAAAAGACACGTGCGGAATTCTAACTCTATCTGCATTCCACGGTATTTGTTTTGTGTCTACAATTTTAAATTAAAGCAAACTTTGTGATTGGCCATGTTTGTAGCTACTTTAGTTGGATTTATCTTTCTCTTCAACAAAAATTCTTCGACTAATAATAATTTTATTCCTCGTCTGGTGTCCCAGAGTGGAGAAAGCGCTGAAGATTATAACAAAGTAACTAATTGGGATGGTTAGTGCCATGCAATTGAAATGGAATACGACGAGCAATGCACCGCTATATGCCAATGATTATAGAAATAATAAAATCATGAAGATAATTATTATAAGAAATACGTTGAAACTTTTAATAAAAAATAATAACTATTTAATTTCAATTACGATAAATGTTTTAGAAATTATGTAACAGTAAAATCGCGCTCTGTTCAGTTCAGAATGTATTTAAGACACTCGGTAGGATTTTCCTGTCCGTGAGTGGGAACTGCGGAGGCTTAATAATCTTAATCTTGTTCATTTATTTCCCATAATAAAATAAACTACCTAAATGTTGTAATATAAGAAATGACGACAGGCAATTTACACGTGCGGCTTATTGAGTTTCTGTACTGTATTATTGAATGTTTTTTTTTAATTTATTTGTCACGTAAACAAATAAATTATACTGCATTTATCATCATCATCAGCCCATATATGTCTCACTGCTGAGGACGTGCCTCCTCAACAAATGGAAGGGGTTTAGGCCTTAGTCCACCACGCTGGTCTAGTGCAGGTTGGTGGACAGCTAAAACATCCTAAGAACTTTTTAGGTGTAAAGATATCCTCATGGTGTTTTCATCCGTCGTTAAAGTATGTCATAATTCATTATGATTACACACGTTACTTCGAAAAATCAGCGGTGTATAGATATAGAAATACTCGACCGCGCGCCTAAACCTCGAGGCCATCACTACTGAGCACTTATGTTAAGTCAATAAAAACAGATCTTTATATATTAATCCTAAAATCATAGAAAAATCTTGTTTTTCAACAGTAAAATTGACGTAGAGGTTATATAATAAAACTAAATCATAATTATATCCTTATGCTTTAACTCTACATATGTAATGATATATTTATCATAGTAAAAGGCATGAAGAAACACAGTTATAAAATAAAAAGTGTCGTGACATCAGAACTTCTGTCGGGACGACTTGCGGGTAAAAGCTACCTACGGGTACTAAAATGAGAACATTTTTGTTCACAAAGTTTCACAAATTTACGTGTTAACTCTCTCTTACAACGGTAAGTGTAACTAAATAGTTCTTTTCAGAGGCGCGGGATTACGAGGGGTTCTGTTTTTACTTTTTTTTTAAAGCGAAGGTAACAGTATTCGTAGATTTATTTATTTTCAACCAGATGATTGTTCACCGAAGTATAAAGGTTAAAATTAAAATAATTATTCTACAAACATTAATTTAAATCGCTCACTTTGAAACCTTATTTTAGAAGGAAACAAAACTAATAGCATAACTGCCCCGTGGCGTAACGTTGGCAAGACATTAACTTGTGAAACGAGAGGCCGCGGGTTCGATCCCCGCACAGAGACAAATGTTTGTGTGATCCACAAATACATTGTTTCGGGTTTGGGCGTTTATGAGGCAGAAAAGTACTTTCTACCACCCACGACACAAGACTTGTTAATTAGTGTGGGGTCAGAACTATGTGTGTGACTGTTGGGTGTATTTCTTTATTTAAAAGTATTTAGCTTTATATATTAGGCAACCATTGTAATCTCAATTGACAAGAACGCTTAGTGTCACAAAAATATTTCATTATCAGCCCATATATGTCCCACTGTTGGGCACGGGCCTCCTTTACGACTGAAAGGGTTTAGGCCTTGTTCCACCACGCTGGTCCAGTGCGAGTTGGTGGGCTACACAGCTAAGAAATTTCTAAGAACTTTTTAAGCGTGCAGGTTCCCTCACGATGTTTTCCTTCACTGTTAAATTTTGTGACAATTTATTATCTACGAATACACACATAACTTTGAAAAGTTAGAGATGTGTGCCTGGGGCTTGAACCTGCGATCGCCGAGATTCTCGACCGCGCGGCAAAAGCTCGAGGCCATCACTACTTTTAGACTCAAATTTAGTAATTAACATAATTCTCAAAATCATCCTTTAAAAACATAGGGTACACCCGAATTGTATCAACAAGTTTATTTGTTTTCAAACCCCTTTAATTGGATTCCACCTGACCGCACCAAACACACGGGCACAGAAACAAATTGTGCCGCAAATTCATTCGTCAATTGTGATTCACGGTTCGGACCGGACCCGATAGCGGACCACTCACACCTCAACAAGCCGCCAAATTAAAGACAAATAAATACAAGCCAATTTGTACCTTACGCCCACGTGATAAATATGCGTGGAGTGATGTATAATATGTTCGTCGGAGTGCGTGGCAGCAAATGAGATATTAAAACTGGCGGTGAAAGTTCAATTTGCGGTGTGCACCTCAGCTAATGATGTTAATATTGCCGGAAAACTAGATGTCTGTACATTGCGGGCGTATGATTAAAAAATATCGATTGAGGTTCATTCCACTCATGCGGCGTTGCGAATGGCCTCCACATCTGTATTTTGCAAAAAAAATTGGCTAATCTTCATAAAGCGAGATGGCATCGCCACCTGCCGGTAATGTTTGTGTTTTTTTTTCATAAGCTCTGTGCGAAGGCTCGACATTCTCAGACTTCATTTTTACCCAAAAACTTCCAAATCGCAGGAGGTATGTATGTAAGCGAGCTTATTTCTCGAAAATACTTCCTGTGCGCACGGAATTTTTCATTTATTTAGAAAATTCTTTGATTATTCTGAGGATATAAAATTTTACGACGAAATAGTTTTATATTTGTTGAAACAGATCTTTTCAGTTCGGAACCAAAAATACTGGCAAAATCTTTCAGTCTCGTTATGCATGCTTTCAGCCATCCTCACAGAGCAGCAATAAACTTGTTTTTATGGATTTGAAAACTTTATGATCTATGTACGTATATGCGTAATGTTATTTCGTCATAATAAGAATGGAATGGTCCACATAAATTTAATAATTCAACCAAAAACAAGTAAAAACAGTTGATAGCCATTTTAGTTTTTGGCAACATTCGTTTCGTTTCGTTTATTGTTTACTACTATTGATGTGGGAGAACCACAATAACCTAGAGTATCCACCCAGCATTGAATAATAAGTATTTTTTGTGCAGTATGCTAGGAAGCCGTCAAGCACAGGTATGTTGCGAGTCTTACTTAGCCAACATTCAGTGAGAACAATTACATTGCAATCAATTTTAATTGTTATTAACAGAGCACACAGGTGATCAAAGTTCCTATTAAGGCTCCTTATGTTTAGATGGAATATTTTAAATTGGTCTTTCATAATATCTGTAAACATATAACACTCTTCCGGTAAGCAAGAAATTATAGGCGATAAATTTAACGAATCAAGCTCATTATTTAATTGTTTCAGATAGTTAGCCATTTTTGTTATGAGTTAATTATAATAATTGGTTCAGTTAAAAGACCAATAGAGTGCCTACCATTAATCGCATGGCAAAACCAAGCAATGGATCCGTAGCATGAATAGTATTTTAAGTAAGGTGAAAAAGTTGTTTTTGTATGTGATATGAAGTTAGTGTAAGAGAAGAAATATACTTGCCGATGTGTTAAAATGTGTATGTGAAGAGAGGATTGAAGTTAAATAAATCACCCTTTACCATGTGATTAAAAAAAGTTAAATAAATCAGTAAATACAGGGGTCACATACTGATAGAAATATGACAATTTTTATTACTTGACACGCATTAGTGTTTGGTGAAGCAATTTTATACCTATACCTATATGTATAAAAAAATATGTATCAATTAGTAAATATTATTACATTAGTTTAAGTTATCACAACAATCGATGGTCAACAATACTGTATAAGAACTGTAATTTTATCTTGTAACAAAATAAACAATTGTTAATTACTAAAAACGGCTATTCATTTTACAATTAATAACTAAATATAGCTCTCGTATAAAAAATACCTTACAAAAAGAAAACTACATTATTCCTAAATATCGTAAATAATATTTTACCATAATAAAAAACACAACGAGACATTTATCAACCATTCTTCTCAATGGCCAAATCGTCAATGACCAAAATATCCCCTTATGCTAGAGGGGAGAAACGCTTGTGTAAGTTGTTACACAAAGTACACGGAGCAGCCGACTGCAGTTTTCGCCCTATTTAGCAATCAGACGGAAGATGACTCTTGAAAGGAGCCCCTCGCGGCGTTCGCCCCTTAAACATGATCAGACGCTGTATACGTGATGTGACGTTCGAGTTTTTTTGCATATGGTATGTGCCAAATTTTCTTAAGCCGAATAAAGGCCGAGTTTATTTATTTTATTAGTCCGTCATAGTTCGGAATGTATATTATCGTTGCATAGAAGTGACGAACGAAAAAGTTACAATAACATCATAATTATATTTTCAAGTAATTACGTTACAGGTCCCTTTTTTGCTATAGTTATAGCAGCATGCTTGCTTAAAGCAAAACGCAAACTTAATCCAAGCATATTTGTCATTGAGATCATAAAATATCTTGGAACAAACTGTTCTATAATGTTTCAAACCAATACAAATACCTTTAACACGCATTGTTAAACAGTTAGTGCAATTTGTTTCAAGTGAAATGAAAGAAGCGGATCTAAATAATGAAGCTCCAGGCGGATATCAAAGATCCCAGCACAATATTTACCACAGAGTAATAGAAAAGTTTTTGAATACTGAGCATAGAATTATAATATGAATATTTCTAAGACCAAGTAGTTCTGATTCTCCTAAGCATGGTATAAAAACCCCGATATCTTCGATCATAGTTGGCGAATCATAACAAATGGCGGAAGTTGTCGCGGCGGACGCAAATTGCGCACATTATTATTCATTATTCCGATACTGTGTGGATCTAACGCCGCCTCCTGTCTCCCTGGAATAATACTATGTATTTATGTAACACGCATACTGAGTTATGACTCCGATCACAGAAATACACAGTTCAATATGGGCATATTTTTGTTAAAAAGAAAAAATAATTTTGTAACGGCAAGTCGCATAGGTATAGGTCTCATAGGCATTTTCTGTGCGGCGAAGAGGTCTCTGGTTTGATTTCCGAAGAGTAATTAAGTGTTTCAATTATAACAATCAGCAGGAGTAAGGAGTAAAACTCGTAAAAAAAATGGAGTTAGGAAATATGGAACTTCTCTTACATACGTGGAACCTAAAATATAACAGGCGACATGTGGATGTAAAAAGTCACTTCTACCCACGTCATTGATGAAATAAGTTTGAGTTTGTTTGAATAAGGGATTAATACGGGACTCAATTCAATGGCAAAAATAAGTGTATTATCTAAAGAAATTACTGGATATGTATTTAAATCCACCAAGAAGTGACGACCATGCGTAGGTTGTAAAACCCGACATAGTGACCTACGTGAGAGTGTCATGTTCCGAGATTGGCCTGATTATATCAGGTTACATTGGTATATAATTGCGTGATGACAATTAATTATTATTGCTTCTAGTGAATGTGTTATAATTACGAAGACTGTTGAGTTAGAGGTGTCATATTCTACTCGATGATATACACTGACCGGAATTCATAGAATCAAATTAACAAAACAATTCGTTGGTGATTATTAAGTTTAAGTTTAAGAGTGATTGCAGTACGTATTTGTGTTGCTCAAAATCAAACCGGACTCCGTTAAAAATGTCCTCAAATATGCTTTTTAAATTAATATATTAATAGCATATTTATTGGTATGCATGATTCAAAAACTGCAGACATTAATACCCAGAAATTAATAATATAATTTTTGATTCAACACGGATTTTTATTTATTAATTAGCGAACAAATATGGTACGAATAATTTGCAAGTGGGTTTTTACAATGTAAATATTCGAAGACTTTAAAATATAGACAAACTCAACCTGTAAATTACATTTATAAAAACACTAGCTGACCCGGCAAACTTCGTACCACCTAACAGCCATTGAATGTCGAGTTACATATTTTGAATTACATTTTCACGTCCTGAATTTTATTTGTGATTGTATGAAAATAAATATTAAGTTCAATACTTATCTATTTTATTGAGATAAAAATACAGAATTAAAAAAGTACAAAAATCAAATGCATCAATCGGTTTGTCAGCAAGACATGATTAAATTAAACTACATACATACATAAACTCACGCCTGTATTCTCCGAAGGGGTAGGCAGAGGTGCATTACTGCACCCACATTTCGCCAGGTATGTATCAGTCCCACGTAATAGGGGGCGAGCCTATTGCAGTTAAATAAAATTAAACTATGTAGGTACATATTGTGCAGCATGGGATGCAGTCAGTTTCAATTATCTTCATTGAAGCACCAGCGTAGTGGACTAAAGTCTAAACCCGCTCAGTTGTAGAGAAGACCTATGCCCAGCAGCTGATGATGATGATGAAGCACCTTGTGATGTACATTTTTAATAAAAAATATATATTGTCTAAATTGAGATTACAAACAGTCATTTGTTAATTGTCATGGTGTAGGCAAGACGTTAAAAATCAAAGGGCATATCCAATTGGATCATCGAAACCCTTAAAATGGGAACCAATTCATCTTTAAGCCTTCCTTTGAGTATCGTCGCGTAAATCACATTACTCAACAACAGCTTTCTTAACATAAAACGCATTCCATTGCATAGTTTCGGGTGTTTTAGATTTAGAAGCGTGATGACTACCGAGGCCGCCTTCAGTTGTAAATTGTAAACCAGGTACAACCAAGGAGTTTAAAAATTCATTTGGATAATAAGGCTTGATATATTTTCCTTAGTTACATAAAATTAATTTCGGAAGGCACGCATAAATATTTGACAACTAATAAATATGTCAATCTATTTTCATTACTGACACTATTCTACATTTTTAAAATCTAATATACGAAATTATTCGATTATTGTGAATATATGTTGTCGATTCGAAATCTTTATTTAAATACGTTCTTTAATTTGAGAGGACCTTTAACCGTATCGACGGGATAAACATTAAATATTTGACAGGAAATTTGCTAGAACAGTTTATATGGGAAAATGAAATTGCTGTTTTTACTATCTTATTCGCAATTGTTCAATATTTTCTTACCTTATAAACCTTCCCTGGACTACGACAAACATTTCAAAACCAAAATCAGCTAAATCGGCCCAGCCGTTCTTGAGTTATAAAATTACAACGAAAAGTGGCATTGATTTTTATATATATAGATTAAAGGAAGAGAACATACTAAATGACTTACCGAAAGTGACGAGTAGAAGAACCCAAACCGGCCCGCGGGCAAGCATGTCGGCGCACGAACCACTGGTGCTACGGAGAGAACAAAATTATGTCATTTTTTTACTTCCTCATGGTTAACTTTTTCGCGAGCTTTAAGGTCTCAGACTTGATTATCGGGTGAAACAATATTTTATTGTTTTTTTATTTTAAAAACAGCATCTGGAAATGTGCCCAAAAAAACCATCGATGGACTTGCCGTCTATGAAGTAAAACTTCTTCATCATCATCAGCCCATATACGTCCCACTGCTAGGCACGGGCCTCTTCTACAACTGAGAGGGTTTAGGCCGTAGTCTACCACGCTGGCCTAGTGCAGGTTGACGGACTACACACCTAAGAAATTCCTAAGAACTTTTAAGTGTGCAGGATTTCTCACGATGTTTTCCTTCTATGTTAAAGCAAGTGATAATTCATTGTGAATACACACATAGCTTCAAAAAGTCAGGGGTGCCTGGGGTTTGAACCCGCGACCGCCGAGATTCTCGACCGCGCGCCTAAACCTCGAGGCCATCACTGCTTCAAAACTACATTACAAAGCCTACACATTACACAGTAAATAAAAAGTGAGTGTACATGTAGTCCCCTGCCTTCGCTACAGTTGATACAGGCGCTAATGAATGTATGTATTTTTTTGCTTATACAGTCAAGAGTGATCCACCATGTCAGCCTCATGTATGTAAGTGAATTTAATACATCCGTCGTCGAGGATAAAAATATAAATTGGAAATGTCAGAAGTACGTGTTTAGGTTTCAAATCCGCGACCACCGAGGATCAAACATATTATCTGCATATTGTATAACAGTGATTGAATCAGTAATATATACGACAAAATTATAATGAAACTATACTATTATTATAAAGAGGAAAGGTTATATTATATAAAAAAGGAGTTTATTTTTAATAATTTAATGTTGATTTTATTACCTAGACGTCCCAATTCATAGAGTTAAAAATACTTTAATTTTATCCTACAAATTGCAATCCTACAAAGTGTATTTGTAGGTATATCCAAACCAAATTTTGGCGGGTAATGAAAATGTTTAAAATATATTGTTCAAAAATAAATTTTAATGTAAAAAGAACTGCATAACTCTAAACATAAATGTTCTCTGAGTACTCATCTATAAGTAATGAAGAAAGTTCCTTCCAAACTTTATAGGTTATCTCATTTTTTTGTATATTAACAAAAAAAACTTCTACAAACTTTATTAATGGTTGTAATGTTTTTACTAACAAAATATAAATTAATTATTAAGATCAATAAGATATCTAATTAGTAAGCCTGATAAACAACAGAATGTATACCTACGGAATTTAGAATTAACGTCTATGATACGGTATTGTATTAGATAATGAAGTTAACAACTTCTGCACCGTAATTCCATTGAGTCTACCCCTTCCGTGTAAACAACACTTGAAGATAAACTCCAAGTTTCCATATTCATGAGTCTGCGAAACAATTACGCGCCTCTACAACAAAGAGCTATCGGGTAATTTAATTGTTCACTATCATATTTTTTCAATGTTTGTTCTACTCATTTATTTCGGTCACGTATCGCTTGTCGAATTTCGGCGCTGTCCGGGTTTAATCCCAGCGGTGTTGATGGCCGCAGGTAACTTCAATATGTTAAAAACTGGTGTGAAATTATTGTAACATATTTTCTGCATCGAAATACGTTTTTAAAGTATATAGTATTTTTTCTATAAAAAAATAGTGCCGAAAGTAACAGTGTGCGACCAAAAGCATTATTAATTTTAACTAATTAAATTTGTGTAATTATTTGTTTAAAATATTCGTGATAGTTATGATTTTTCAAAGGAAATGATTTCAAAATATTAAATGTGCCTGTTAATTTTTTCAGATGTAAAATTTTCTTTTATATTTATGTTGAAGTATTTATCTAAAAATATACTTTTAATATAACAAACAAGTACCTTAAAATAATTAAAATCGATGCCAGATAATACTTACGTGTTACTAAAACCTCAGTATCCCATAAAAATCATCACACAAACAAACACGAGCGAGCGCGCGTAAAACTTTCCGACGTAGCCGTAGCGCTTCTACGCCGTAGCGGTCCGCGCACGTAGGCGTCTGCAGCGCGAATGGCGGGAGAGGTAGCGCCGCTACGGGATCATTCCGTCACTCACATACTAAACAAATAGCGTGCTGATAGGACCAATTGCTGGCTGAATAGCAACACACTATTAGATAATCGCATTAGCATGGAAATACAGTGACGTCATCCCCTAGCAGATACTCATATGTTAAGCGAATGAATATAAACTTTGTAATATAAGAGATTTATAATAATCATGTTATAACACATACTTTAAAAGCAGTGATGGCCTCAAAGTTTATGCACGCGGTCGAGATCTCGGCGGTCGCGGGTTCAAACCCCAGACACCCCTGACTTTTCGAAGTTATGTGTGTATTCACAATGAATTATGACTTGCTTTAACGTTAAAGGAAAACATCGTGAGGAAACCTGCACACTTAAAAGTTCTTAGGAATTCCTTAGGTGTGTAGTCCGTCAACCTGCACTATAGGCCAGCGTGGTGGACAAAGGCCTAAGCCCTAAACCCTCTCAGTTGTAGAGGAGGCCCTTGCCCAGCAGTGGGACATATATGGGCTGATGATAAAAACATACTTTAGTCTGCTACAGGTAGGGATTTTTGACTAAAACTAAAACAAATAAGTCATAGAATGGACCAGAGCATTCCACATACCTAAGACATTCCACAAGAACACAAACTGTTTAAAATGTTGTGTAATATTCGTAATACAGATTAATTTCCGTATACAATTGAATATGAAGCGGAGTTTCCTCGAGATTACCTCGCCTTTGTTTTATTTCTATTGTGTGAACAGATTAATAATTAATTTAGGCCGGATTTGTGGGTACTTATTGAGTTCGAAATTAGTTTCCGTTTGTCCTTAGAAATTGACAGCATTCGGATTTCATTGCACTTTGACTCTTATTGTGAGGTAATAAAGGCTATAATTGCATGGGAGTATTTGGTAATAAATTAAACAACATACCCAAGTAGGTAATATAGTGAATACTGTCCTCAGTAATGAGTTCGCCTTAAATTCCTCCACTTAGTTTAAATTCTTCGGATAAACCCTACGGGCTTTCAATGACCTTTTGTACACAAACTATTTATTATACCCTTATGAATTCTTTGTTCCTAAATTAAAGGACTATGGTAGACTTGATGTCTAGTTAGTAACACTAACCCGATATTAGGACTTCTTCCTACATGATAGAACTCTTAAGCAATTCCAGCTGTCAATAAGCAGTGTGTGTATTCAGCATGAATTATCACGTACTTTAATGGTGAAGGAAAACAACTACAGGAAACCTGCACACCTAAAATATCTTAGGAATTTTATAGACCAACCCAAACTAGGCCAGCGTGGTGGACTAAAGCCTAAACCCTCTCGGTTGTAGAGGAGGCCCGTGCCCAGCAGTGGGACGTATATGGGCTGATTATGAATACGTACTCAACTCATTGTTGCCAACTTCCCAATTATATATTTTTCTAGACTAATTAGGTTCCCTTAGAATCGTTGAGCTTCAGTGCCCGGTGTTAAAACTGTGCGTGCGGCAGTTGATCCGTGAGTTCCAGTGGCGGGTGTGTGGTGGGATAGGACAAAATATGTCAATAACAAGTTAATGTCAAAACAGATGTTTTTACAAGCAATCGGAGTGAGCTCGCAAAATGTTTGTTATTTGTTATACCTAATTTAATTGTGTTAGCTTAATTTATTAGTAGTAGTGTGATTGTTATTATGTTTTGTTTTGTTTTGTTTTATTTTGTATAAATTTGTGTTATAGTCCCGCCAGTTCGAATTGGGTACCTAAACCTGTAATGATTGTGTGTGTGTTGAACTAATAAATAAATAAATAAATAAAATATTTTTGAGTCAATTCAAATTATCGCGTTTAAAGTTTGTCACAAAAAAAAATGTCTTTCATTGTTATTTTTACTCCGGGAAGGCTTATGTCCAGCAGTGGACGGGTTTCGGCAGATGATGATAATAATAATAATAGCTTTTTATTTAACACCAAATGTACGAGTACAGAGTAAGCATAAGAAATAATTCTAAGTAGGTAACATAAATTAGCGGCCTTATCGTTAAGAGCGATCTCTTGTAAGGTACAAGGAGAGGAGAGGATGATGATGATGATTTTTGCTCGACTGGAGGACGGCTAGCGTGGTAGATTAAGGCCTAACCCGTTTTGTAGAAGATTACACGCCCAGTATTGTAACGTACATAGCCTGATAAACAACTTGATTATCTCCAGTTTCATACTGGACTGGATCAAATAAAGCATCATGAAATGCGGATTATGGTAACATATGTAAGTATTGGTCCAAGTAGCTGATCTGCAAGCACAAAATTCAAGAAAAAATTGTCTATGGTCGGTGTATTGAGTAGACGTGCTTTCGGTTAAAATTTTAAATTCAATTAGTTAAATTGTGTTAATATATTTTCCAAACTCGTGAATTTTGCAAAATTACGTTGTGAATGTACTCACTTTTGTGTTGCTGAATGTAATCCAGCTCTGCACTACTACCAGCCAGCGTTTAACTTCACCAGAACAACACCTCACTTTAAGACAGTTAATATGACTTCACTAGAGGACATCCAATCTACACAAAAGACGCTTGAAGACAGCTTTTCGCAGCGAATGGCCTAATTCGAAGCTCAACTTCAGACTGGGGGAGCTGCCAAGGACACCGTCGCTCGGTTTGCCGAAGAGTTCCGGACCTTTCGGGAGCTCACGCTCAACATGCTGCGATTGCTGAGACAGCAAATAACTCAATGCGCAAACATGGTCGATGCGATGGAGACCAGACACCGTCGTAAAGCACTACTTTTTCACGGCGTGCCGGAGACTGACGACGAAAACTGTAATGCCGCCGTGTTGTCCATAGTAAACGGTACGATGTTGGTAAAGGACGTCACAGGTGCCTCTATCACTGCCTGTCATCGTATAGGGACTCCAAACAAAGAACACCATCGCCCTGTCCTAGTCAGGTTCTCCAGTGTACTTCATAGGACAGCTGTTTGGCGAGCCAAATCCAAGCTGAAAGGCTCATCTGTTTCGGTTAAGGAGTTCCTGACAAGATCGCGACAAAACATATTCAGCAAAAGTCGGCAGCATTTTGGCATGTGGTCTTGCTGGAGTCAAGACGGCACTGTTGTAGTCAAAGTTCCGGATGGAAGCCGCGTCAAAATCACAACACTAGACGAACTTAATTCCTTATTGGCAAAGTATCCCAAGACATCAAGTTTATCTTCATCGGCAGTAATAAGCCACGGGTCCACGGAAACATCGCGCTCGAATATAAAACCGCGTAAGCCATGACGATCGCTCAGCGCTTACTAATACTTTTATTTCATATAATTATTATTGGTCGTCTTTTTTAAATAATACCCTCTAACTGTTTGTTTTTTGTCTTGTCACTTTCAATTTCTTTTATTTTTATTGTTCGTCTATATTTTTAATACTACCCTCATGTCGTTGTTTTTTTTTTTATATTTTCACTTTCATTTTGACATTTGGGTATAGACGAAGTGGCGTTCCATACCACAATATTGTTTATGTTTTTTAAAAATTCATCTGCCTTCTTTGGAACAAAGAAAATTAATTGTTTAAGATTTTGGAGTTCAAAGTCAAAGTCAAAGTCAAATTATCTTTATTCAAATAGACTTCCACAAGTTCTTTTGAATCGTCAATTTTACACTTTTTAATACTTTTTAAACTATTGTTATGTTCTGATATGCGAAAAGTTAAAATCCCAGCCCTCGATCACAGCGCCTCTTATCGGGTCCAATTTCAAATCTAAACCATTCTCGAATCTACCTGAAGATACACATATTTCATTAAAATCGGTCCAGCCGTTAAAAATTTAAATCCCAGAACTCGATCACAGCGCCACCTATCTGGTGTAATTGCAAATCTAAACTCAATCTAAGTTCATCGTAAATTCTCAGTTCTGAATTCATAATAGATTATAAGGAATCAAAATTACATCAATAATATTCATTAATATAGTATCTTGGTACAATATCCATATAATCTTGATTTATTTGTGTAATATTATCGAAGCGAGTTGTTTTATGAGAATCAGTGCGGCCTAAACTAATTTAATCTGTTCAGATTAGCCGAGGTAATCTCAAAGCAAAGCAAATTGCTTAATAGAATAAACAAGATTAAAGGATTTCATTGAACGTGGTATATTTTTTATTAGATATTATTTTTAGATGAGTCAACAGTAAATCACGTTCAATGAAATCCTGACTGACGATTTGTGAGAAGAAGCAACTTCACTGAGTAGAAATAGTGATGGCCTCGAGGTTTAGGCGCGCGGTCGAGAATCTCGGCGGTCACGCGTTCAAACCCCAGGCACCCACCTCTGACTTTTCCAAGTTATGTGTGAATTCACAATGAGTTATCTCTTACTTTAACGGTGAAGGAAAACATCGTGATGAACACCTAAAAGTTCTTAGGAATTTCTTAGGTGTGTAGTCCGTCAACCCGCACGAGGCCAGCGTGGTGGACTAAGGCCTAAACCCTCTCAATGATAGAGGAGCAGTGGTATGTATATGGGCTGATGATGATGAACTTATCAGAGGCACGGTACAGTAGTAAAGAAAATATTTACTCATATAGCACTCCTTAAATATACCTACTCCGTGTTTGTGGGTTCATGTGAAAAACTATATTTCTGGACATTAGTTACACATTTATGCAAAAAGTATTTAACTAATGTAGTTCCTAACACCGGCACTGACCTAGATTAACACATACGACACTGATTAATTAGCGAGGCTTAATAACTGTCATAAATTTATGTCAAAACTAATCTAAAACTGCTGGTTTTCAGTTTTAGTGTTAGCATTATTAGGTAATTGGTATACATCTACAAAATGATATTTACACTTGGGGATGATTTCAATCACCATATCGAGACATTGTTGTAGGAACCATTAATATTTAATTGTGTTTTCCTGATCAAAAATTAAACTTTTTGTCAAACGCCGAAATTGAACCCTGGATGTCTAGATAGCTCGGCAAACACTTGTACCGCAACACAAGGAGGCAGCACAAGAGGTTGGTTGTGTAAATAACTATCTAACAAGAATGTATAGCGTCACACAATATGCGACCTCAGATGAACATGAACAATAAATACATGTCGGATACTCGGATGTTGTAAAACATCGTTATTATTATTAAAAATTAAACATTACTTTTTATTACAATGCCGACACGATATGATAACTTGCAGATAATTATAATTACGTTCACTAGTAACTAAAAATGTAAAAGGCGATTTGCCTAGCACAAGTGATTTCTTTAACAATCCTGTTTCTTCTTACTAATGTTGTCAAAGACGCGCCACTCACTAGAAGGCCGTAGCGTTCCGCCAGAGCTGTACTGTGCTCTTCTACCACAAGGGGACATATCAATGGACGTTATGTCGTAAAAATGACAGCGCTATGTCATTTATAAAAAGCACCAACTAACAAGGCTAGTCTAGTTTTGTGTTGGCGTGCGATAGTTTTCACAGCGCGTGGCGGCGCCGGCTGCTCGCCACAGATACACCGCGCGCCGGCTCGCACATACTTCAACTTCAACACTACTATCAAACGACGAAGAATTTGGGCTGTACTGAGGAACGGTATTAAAACGTTAAAAACCAATTATTATCTGGCCTAACCCCTCTCAGCTGTAGAGGAGGCCCGTGCCTAGCTGTGGGACGTATATGGGCGGACCACCACGCTGGCCTAGTGCGGGTTGGCGGACTACAAACCTAAGAAATTTCTAAGAACATTTAGGCGTGCAGGTTTCATCACGATGTTTTCCTTCACCGTTAAAGTACGTGATTTCATTGTGAATACACACATAGCTTCGAAAAGTCAGAGGTGTGTGCCTGGGGTTTGAACCCGCAAACGTCGAGATTCTTGACCGCGTGCTTAAACCTCGAGGCCATCACGACTTTGGTATAGTCGCAAATATTCCGCGACTTAAAGCGAACTACATTCAATGTAAATTTGAGCGGAGTGAGCGATGCTCGCGCTATTCCACGGTTGTGCGCTCCCGAGATGATCCCGTACCGGCCCCACACAAATCTGAATAGCTCCACAGAATAATATTTTGTATAAACGTTTGTGTTTTAGCACTGGCCTCTTGAAGGTGCAAATGCAGGCCAAAATGGTGGCACACGAGATAAGCCAATACCATAAACATTGAATAGATTGGACTAAGAAACTAGGCCCCATTTCGGGTTTAAAGATTTCCTTAAAATTGCAAATTCTTGGGATGTAAGTAAACTTTGCGGTCTAAGTTGTTTTTTTCATCAATATTATCATTTCAATTATGGTAACGTACTCAGATGTGATTATTATAACACAATTAATTTAACACAATTTTAGAAATATTAGGAAAATATAAAAACCTATAGCTTCTAAGCGATTCGTTTTGAGTATTTAATTACGTCGTTGCAATATAAATTTAATAACACGTGATGGCCTATAAGTCGTGATGGTCTCGAGGTTTAGGCATGCGGTCGAGAATCTCGGCGGACGCGGGTTCAAACCTTAAACGGGCTTAAACTCTGACTTTTCGAAGTTATGTGTGTATTCACAATGAATTATCACGTACGATGAAACGTGCACACCTCAAAGTTCTTAGGAATTTCTTAGGTGTGTAGTCCGCCAACCCGCACAAGACCAGCGTGGCGGACTAAGGTCTAAACGTTCTCAGTCGTAGAGGAGGCCCGTGCCCAGCAGTGGGACGTATATGGGCTGATGATGATTATGAATATAAATTTAACAGTAATAAAATCTAAGTATGCAAAAACAAGTCTATAGTTGAGACCCCGTATAGAACTTGTCCCAGCAGTGGGACGTATTTGGGCTGATGATGATGATGATGATGATGATAGAACTTACGTACTGTACGTTCCTAGCCATCAATGTCATTTCTTCGAACAGTGGATGTTCATTTCTAAGAGGTGAGAGCGCGTTAATTCGGTAGGTGTGCAAACACAGGACACGTGGGCTGCGGCGCGGCGAGTGGCGAGTGAGTGGGGCCCGCTGTTATTGTAACTCCTGTATTGTTGGAACAAACACGCCACCGCCTGCCCGGCTCTGAATATTCATGCTCCCAGGAAACGCACAAGGATGTGGTCACTGTGTTAGCGGATGTTATTTCAACTGCGTGCTATTCGTTCTATCTGACTATGCAACCTATTTTATTTGACGATACATTGCGTGAGGTACCCGCGACCGTCGAGAATCTCGACTGCATGCTCAAACATCAAGGCCATCACGACTTCAAAAAATTTTTCCTACAAAATACTTATTCAAAATCAGACACAATATAGATAAACACAATCTGCGGGACTACATTTGCACATTACGACAGTTTTAGCATCATCGATGCATCAATCATTCGACTTTTTTTGTCTTTTTTTAGATGGTATATTTCAAAATAAGTAGTTATCGTGACTAATAAGTATGGAATATACACAATCTCCGTTGTAATTAAGAACCTTTTGTCTCTATGGATATGTGGACGCCTACAGATGCATTTATTTCGATTTATTTTGTTTTTTTGATGTAGTTGAATCATTATAATTATGATTTTAAAAGGTTTACATTGAAATAGTGTTTACCTCCTATAAAAACATGATGAATGGTTTGCTTAACTTACGGTAAATTGTTTATAAATATCGCCGTATTTGTAAAGTAAGGATCAGACAGTTGTGTATCGCAATCGAATAAACATAAATCTACCCACAATATGGATGTTATTGCCGATACTTATAACGGTCAATAATCGCCGATAGACACTATCTCACTTTTAACTTAAAGGTACTAAGGCTTGCCGCGTGCTGTAGCACCACACCTGTTTCAGCGTTTGAATAATAGAAGGAGTATAATCCGCGGCCCAGTCGTGTGCGACGCCGTAGTTCAGCCGCCCGCGCCCACCGCGCACCTAATCCACATTCACAGCCTCTGTCATGTACAATACTCTTCAAATGGCTGATAGTGGCGATTGGAGCCGTGGGATATGCCTAGCAGTACTGAACGAAAATATTTTACTTATCTCTTTATGCAAGGTGGGTTTGAGTCCCCCAAGTAAAGGGTAATGAGTATTTTACCGAAAGCAACGATAAGTCTTCGAATAAATATGAACTTAAATCTAAGACTACACCAGCTTATACACTTCCCGCTACTGGCTTCGCTATTATTGAGTAGCATTGGGTCTAAGGACAGCACGCTTGCGGGTGCGGTTTGATAGATTTCTTTATTTCTTCTTGCACACCTGAATAGCACAAGGGTAGGTTAATACTATTGAGTGCCACAAGATCCTAACGAACCTCTTTTGCTTATTCAACATCACATATGTCGGTTAAGGGTGAGTTCTTATATCTAAGAAAATTCTTGTTAGATCTTATAGCTACGCAAGTTTCCTCAATACTTTTACGAACTAATAACCAAGTTGCTTTAAAGCTAAATCCCAACCTAAACACATTTCGACCGACTAAATCTAGCCGAATAACTAAAACAACATAATAAAAGAGAGAGTTGAACACATTGTAAACAAAATGTAACAGTTTTCTCACAAGCACGAGTTTCACGCGAAGTTAAATCCATGTTCATTCGCGCTCCTTATTTTAAGAAATGCAATAAGTTGTACGAGAAATTCCGCATCCGGCAACCGGATCGGCCGGATTGTAGACGCGAACGAGCCGGCCAAACCGACGGAACCGGTCAAATAAAGGTTTATTCATAGGTGAAATCTATTGCGGTATAGTACATTTTTGACCTGTAGTTTTTTATTTGGGCAAAATAAGTGCAGTCACAAACAGTATTGACAAAAATTGACGACGCCTATATTTAAATAGTGGACATAATTATGCTGAGGAGTTTATTACACAATACAGTAGTTTGAGTTTTATGCCCTTGACCAACTACGTAATATGGGGCAGAATACAGCGCCATCTATGATAATTTGTGAGCAACAACCCACGCGTCTTTCCTTTATAGCCTTTACATAGCAAAATACTCTTAAGCTTAGATCTCTTCCCGGTTTAACGACTTCCAGTTGTGAGACTAGTCTCAATTAAATATTTTAAGCGCAATTCGAAATTTCGTAGGGTCATCTAGAGGTATATTACCAAAGCTCTATTTATATAGGTACCTAAGTATCACAAAAAAAACCTTAAATAAAACCAATGAATGATTATATCAATAAATAAATACACCCAACAGTCACACACAAGGTTCTGAACCCGCACTAAGGTACGAGTCTTGTGTCATGAGACTTGAAAACTACGCGAGACTTTTCGGTCCCATAAACACCCAGACCCGAAACAAATATTACACAAACATTTGTCTCGGAACGGGGATCGAACCCGCGGTCTCTCATTTCACAAGCTGCCTAGCCAACTGCGCCACGGGCCTATTAAATCATACACAGATGAATAAAGAAGTTAGTAGTAACCGACATGTACTTAAACAAGACACTACTATGAAATTGGTATTCAGCATGTAACTCAAAACTGAAAGGTTTTAATTCCTCTACTAAATCGGCAGCTCACGTGTGTGTACAACTGGCAATAACAAGAAAACTTGGTGATCCCATCGATCCGGCGTAACGAGAGATCCGGAAACTAAACATTGTTTGGCCAACTGTGTTGTTACAGCGATACAAACAAACAAACTAGCCTAGAGATTGGGTAAGTTAGCACAAATAATAATAGAAACACCCAACTCATGACGGCCACGAAATATATTAATATGCTTGTATTATTATACTCTGCCTGCCTCGTGGTCTCGCGGTACAAGTATGTGGGACCAAGAGGTCCTGGGTTCGATTCCCGGGTCGGGCAAAGTATTATTGGGTTTTTCCATTAGAAAATTCTCAGTAACAGCACGGAGTCTGGAAATGTACCCTAAAAACGGCAAAAGGCTCGCCCCCTATTACGTGGGGCTGATACATACCTGGCGAAATGTGGGTGCAGAAATGCACCTCTGCCTACCCCTTCGGGGAATACAGGCGTGAGTTTATGTATGTATGTATTATTATACATGGATTTTATGTCAGCCTCAGTGGCGCAGGTGGCTAAACACCAAGCTGCGAAACGAGAAACCGTTGGTTGACATCTTCCTTCTAAGCAAGCGTTTCATAGATCCAACTTATAATATACGATGAATTAGTATCATCACCATCATCAGCTCATATACGTCCCAGTGCTGGGCACGGGCATCCTCTACCATTGAGAGGGTTTAGGCCTTAGTCCACCACCCTTTTTTTTTTTTTTTTTTTTTTTTTTGTTCTCGAGGGGAAAGCTGTTTATGGCTCTACTTCCCGCCAGCCCCGGGGGAGGGGGGGCGGGAAGCGTATGTCGGGGTCAGCGGTCTTCCAGCCCGGCGCGCGGCGACGTCATGTCCGCGCAGATGTTAGTGCCGGGCTGGGTCCCTAACAAAATTCCCTAAACCGGCATACCGACCAAAACCCCCCGGTGGCTAACTCCGCGCCGAGTGGGGCGACCGCGGTACGTTGGCGAGAGGCGCCAACCGTAATGCCGCAGCCGCCCGGTGCGCCTCCGAGACGTGTTTGTCTCGGCCGTCTCGGAGTTGTAGGGGGCGCAGTTGCACCCCCACTAGCTTGGTTCGGGCGCCCCGGTTGTGAGTGGGCGCCCGCGACGTACACAGGCCACAGTGCCGCCGCCCCTCTCGGGGTCACTTTCAGTGAGGACGCGCCGCCCCCGCAGCGCGCCCAGCGACCCCAAGGGCCCCTTTGAGTCGCCTTTTACGACAGGCAGGGGATACCGTGGTGGGATTCTAACGCCCCCTTGCCACAGGGCAGGGCGCCGGGTCTAGTTATCTCTGTCGACCCGGCGCCTCCTTCTCTGACGTCTTTGGCGGGCGGGATCGTTGATCTCTCGATCCCGCTCCGCGCTCTCCTTCTGCGACATGACGTGCTCGCAGAAGGAGAGCATCGCTCGCCACGATCTCGGACTCCCGACCATTGCAGATACGACGGCCGGGAGCGAGAGGTCGCCACCAACAATAGCGCGGAGAGCGCTGCGCTCCGTCTCCCAGGCTGGACACTCTTGTAGTGTGTGCTGGGCTGTGTCGTCCGGGCAGTTGTCACAGTGGTGACACACGGCCGACTCCTCCTTCAGAGCCACCCGACACAGGTAGTGGCCGAAGCATCCGTGCCCCGACAACACCTGCGTCAGGCGGAACGTCGCCGCACCGTGGCGCCTGTCCACCCACTGGTCGAGGACAGGACGCACTGCCTCGACGGTCCTAGCACCAGCACTGGGATCCTCCAGCCTGGTTCGCCATTCCTCCACGGCGGCCGTACGGAGGGAGGCTTTTATTGCCTCAACCTCTCTTGGGGCCAGTCTGTCCCCGCGACTTGACGCCTCCTCCTATGATAAAGACGCGAGAGGAATTTGGCGTCAAGATCCCACGGCAGGGACCCGGCCAAGACGCGCAGGCCGCCTCGAAGGAGATCGTCGCCCCTGATCAGTCGCCGCGCCAGCGCACGCTGAGGCCTGCGCAGAAGAGCGACGCAGCGCCTGTTCAGGGACTCGGCCCATACTGGGCTTCCATACAACGCCATGGACCGCACGACTCCCATGTACATCCTTCGGCAAGGGATGCCTGGACCTTCCAGGTTGGGCAGCAGGCCAGACAGAGCGCCTGCTACCCGCAGCAGCTTCGGCTGCAACGCCTCAAAATGGGCGCGGAATTCCCACCGACTGTCGAGCAGCAGCCCCAAGTATTTGAGCTGCTTGCCGATGGGAATTCGCACGCCCTGAACCTCGATGTGGGCCCCAGCCGGTGGTCCCATCCGAGGCCGGTGAAAACAAATGGCCTCGGATTTGTGGAGGGCCACCGTGAGGCCCAGCCGCCGAATCCTCCTCGCCACGTTGCCAGTTCCAACCGCGGCGAGGTCGGCGGCCTCCTGGAAGGTCCCGCCCGTCGCAGTGACGAGCGTGTCGTCGGCGTAACAGAATACGCCGACGCCCCGGGTAGTCCACCACCCAATTAAAGCACACCAATTAAAGCATCTGGTATTAGTTTCACTCCATTATTATACACATAAAATCCATGGGGAATATGGCTAAAGTTAATCCACGGCTTACATCGCATTACTAATGAATTGAAACATACCGTTGCACCCATTATATTCCACATACATTTGAAATTTCACGAATGTCCACTTGAGCATTTTGCGCCCTCCGCCCAGTCCGCCCGGTGCGCACTTCCGCCCAGTCCGCCCGTCCGCCTGCTCCGCCACCGAGCGCATAATCCGCCCCGCTCGTTGTTCGCCGTTAATACCGGATTACGTTATAAATAAGCGAGTACATAAACGTGTATTAGCGCGCCAACAACCGCCATTGTAACTAGCGATGTGTGATTTTAATATCGTGCTGAAGTGTACCGGCGGACTCAGCTGCTTTATATGTATACTTATATATATTGACAACCCCGTGGCGCAGTTGGCTAGATACTAGCTTGCGAAACGAGAGGCTGCGGGTTCGACCCCGCACCGAGACAAATGTTTGTGTGGTCCACAATTATTTGTTTCGGGTCTGGGTGTTTTTGAGACCGAAAAGTCTCCCGTAGTTTCTGATACCCACAGCACAAGACTTGTATCTTAATGTGGGGTCAGTACTATGTATGTGACTGTTGAGTGTATTTATTATTTATCATCATCAGCCCATATACGTCCCACTGCTGAGCACGCGCCTCCTCTGTAACTGAGAGGGTTTAGGCCTTAGTCCACCACGCTGGCCTAGTGCGGGTTGGCGGACTACAAACCTAAGGAATTCCTAAGAACTTTTAGGTGTGCAGGTTTTATCACGATGTTTTCCTTCACCGTTAAAGCAAGTGATAATTCATGGTGAATACACACATAACTTCGAAAAGTCAGAGGTGTGTGCCTGGGGTTTGAACCCGCGACCGTCGAGATTCTCGACCGCGTGCCCAAACCTCGAGACCATCACGACTTATACCACCCAATTAAAGCACACCAATTAAAGCATCTGGTATTAGTTTCATTCCATTATTATACACATAAAATCCATGGGGAATATGGCTAAAGTTAATCCACGGCTTACATCGCATTACTAATGAATTGAAACATACCGTTGCACCCATTATATTCCACATACATTTGAAATTTCACGAATGTCCACTTGAGCATTTTGCGCCCTCCGCCCAGTCCGCCCGGTGCGCACTTCCGCCCAGTCCGCCCGTCCGCCTGCTCCGCCACCGAGCGCATAATCCGCCCCGCTCGTTGTTCGCCGTTAATACCGGATTACGTTATAAATAAGCGAGTACATAAACGTGTATTAGCGCGCCAACAACCGCCATTGTAACTAGCGATGTGTGATTTTAATATCGTGCTGAAGTGTACCGGCGGACTCAGCTGCTTTGTATGTATACTTATACATATTGACAACCCCGTGGCGCAGTTGGCTAGATACTAGCTTGCGAAACGAGAGGCCGCGGGTTCGATCTCCGCACCGAGACAAATGTTTGTGTGGTCCACAATTATTTGTTTCGGGTCTGGGTGTTTTGGAGACCAAAAAGTCTCCCGTAGTTTCTGATACCCACAGCACAAGACTTGTATCTTAATGTGGGGTCAGAACTATGTATGTGACTGTAGAGTGTATTTATTATTTATACGGAGATTAAATAAGCTAAAATGTGTGTTTTAACACTGACATTACAAAAAATATATACTAAGCAAGATTTCACTTCAGACATTTCCATTTAACTGTTTGTGAGATTTTAAGTTTGCTTTACGGTAGGCGTCCATCGAGGCTACATACATACATACATAAACTCACGCCTGTATTCCTCGAAGGGAATGCATTTCTGCACCCACATTTCGCCAGGTATGTATCAGTCCCACGTAATAGGGGGCGAGCCTATTGCCGTTTTTCGGGCACATTTCCAGACTCCGGGCTGTTACTGAGAATTTCCTAATGGAAAAACCCAATAACACTTTGCCCGACCCCGGAATCGAACCCAGGACCTCTAGATCCCACGGCACATTCTTGTACCGCGAGACCACGAGGCACGAGGCTCTATGGGATAATACGGTCTACATAAACATAGATTAGGAAAAAACAATAATCTCACATCAATCGATACTATCTATGGAGGAAGACCCGATTAACAAACTCCAGTACCTGACAAACTTGCAAGTGTTGGTATGGAGGGCTTAAATCTTATCGACGATGATCGCTATACACGATTATACCAATGTTAGCGTGCCATAATCTCGGTCCTACAATAACAGGGATGTCTCTTTCTCGGACATTTGAAATTTCAAAAGACCATAGTGCTACAAAGCCCATTCCCTAAATATACATACATACATAAACTCACGCCTGTATTCCCCGAAGGGGTAGGCAGAGGTGCATTTCTGCACCCACATTTCGCCAGGTATGTATCAGTCCCACGTAATAGGGGGCGAGCCTATTGCCGTTTTTCGGGCACATTTCCAGACTCCGTGCTGGTACCGAGAATTTCCTTATAGAAAAACCCAATAACACTTTGCCCGACCCGGGAATCGAACCCAGAGTCGAACGATCGAACCCTCTAGATCGCACGGCACATACTTGTACCGCGAGACCACGAGGCAGTCCCTAAATATGTGTTACTTTATTTCTAGATTATTAATGTTATAAGTTTGAAGTCGTGATTGTCTCGAGGTTAAGGCACGCGATCGACAATCTTGACAGTCGCAGGTTCAAACCCCAGACATACACCTCTGACTTTTCGAAATTATGTGTGTATTCACAAATAATTATTACCACGTATTTTTTTTTTTATATATATACTGGCACGGCAAAGTGACCCCATTGCATCTGATGGTAAGCGCAATGGAGTCCAGAAAAACTGCCGACCAGCGAGAGATGATGGTCTCGCGTTGGTCGACACAATCATGCCTGCCGAATACCTATTCACTTTAACGGTGAAGAAAAACATCGTGAGGAAACCTGCACACCTAAACGTTCTTAGGTGTGTAGTCCGCCAACCCGCACTAGGCCAGCGCGGTGGACTAAGGCCTAAACCGTCTCAATTGTAGAGGAGGCCCTTGAATGATGAATATTATAAAGAATATTATGTCAATTTCTGTATCCAAGGTCTTCTCTGTTTATCGTTATCAGTTTAGTGTAGTTAAGAGACTGACTGCTGCATTTTCTTTCGCATTCACCGTATTAACTTATAAATATACTAGCTTTTACCCGCGACTCCGTCCGCGTAGACTACAGGGTTGGGTTCAGAAAGAAAATAAGTTGTAGTTTATTTTACTCCAGAGAGTGCCATTTATTTTCATGCCAATAACCGCTCACAATGGTCAAATGATTTAGGTGTGAAAGCGTAACAGATAGCTATTTTCGCATTTATAACATATAGCAGACCCGGCCACGCGTTGCTGTGGTTTTCTTACTTAATCCAGTCAACTAACCACCTTATACCGCCATCTGTTAGAATGTTATCGAACTAACTATTATAATCTTTGTCAGATAAGCAAATAATTCGCAATAAAATAATATTGCAATTATAAATTGAGATATAAACTATCCTATCTCTTAAGTTGGAACAAAACTCACATTTAAAAAAAAAGTTAAAATCGGTTCAGTAGTTTAGGAGTCCATCGCGGACAAACAACGTGACACATAATTTTTATATACTATAAAGATATGATTTATCATGGCAAAATCTTAAGACTTTAAATTTAAGTTTGTCCTTAAAATAGGCCGATAGAGATTCCATTACAAATATTTCCCTTTGCGTTTCCTGTAAGACACTGATGACTTAGGAACTACTGAGTCCGCCGGACTTTAAGTACAGTTGGGGTTAGTGCTGTAATGTCGCCGAGTAGCGGCTCGGGGGCGCGTCGACTTAAATCGTCTGGCGAGTAAATAAAGGGTGTTGTCTTATTAACAAACTTGTTAAGCCCGCTAGCGCCAACTGCGCCAACTGCCACTCAACGAGCAAACAATACGGACCACCAGCCGCACATGTTGGATTGTACGACATGTTTTTTTATATAATTCCGACTCTAGTTAAGATACTTGGTATCAAAAAGTACGAGAGATTTTTTGGTTAAAAATAATATAGACCTAAAACATAATGTTAAAAGCATTGTTTACGCAATATTTTAAAATTAGTTTTTATGACAGGAGATACACTTTTTAATTATGACACATACATACATACATACATAACCTCACACCTATAATCCCCGAAGGGGTAGGCAGAGGTGCATTTCTGCACCCACATTTCGCCAAGTATTTATCAGTCCCACGTAATAGGGGGCGAGTCTATTGCCGTTTTTCGGGCACAATTCCAGACTCCGTGCTGTTACCGAGAATTTCCTAATAGAAAAACCCAATAACACTCTGCCCGACCCGGGAATCGAACCCAGGACCTCTAGATCGCACGGCACATACTCGTACCGCGAGACCACGAGGCAGTCATTTAATTATGACCTCTTATATTTTTCCACTTAATCGGCTTGCATGCGACATTCTTGCTGATAATCTCTATTTGTTTTTTTTATCTTTATTTAATTCGGTGTTTTTATCAAAACCTTATCGTATCTTTTACATGGTCATATTTACATGTTTTGTGAAAATTGTTCTCCGAAAATCATGGTTGTTGTAACCAAATTGCTGCTTTAATATTTCGTATCTAAATACTGGAAAATTATTTATATTCTTATTTTACATTTATTGCATGTTATCATAATTAAAACATTCTTTTTTCTTACCTTCAAAATATGGATAAAGAATTTTCCAGCGTGTGAAGCTGTCGGTATCCAAATAGGTCGGTCTCGCTCGCACCTATGCTAATTTAACCCAGTTCCAGGCTAGAATGGACTGCTTGGTATTACTTAGAGGCGGGCTGGCACTAACCCGCACTGGCACGCTGGCACACTGACACCGCCACACCAATCTGCCTGCATCGCAACCATCACACGTACGGCAGAAACAATTTGAATGCAATGCAAAATGAATGTTACCTTTATATTAACAGACGATACAGTTATACTGACTTATTCCACAATAGCCTTGTGGGCAAAAAAATTGTGAGCCGTGCACGGTGCGACTAAGATGTTCTTGGTTGATTCCCAAACAAGAAACGACGAAGTCTTATTGAGTTGTTCTATCACGAAACTCTAAATAGCAGCACTATCTCTTCAGGAATACAGGAATGAGTATATACGTACATATATGATAGTAAATCAGGTGTACCAAGGCCTTATACGTTATATTAATCCCATAAAAAACAAAACTTGTAAAAAAAAAACAAGTCTCGCTACTCAGTTCTTCTGCCGTAAAAAGTTGTGAGATCCACGTGATACCAAGTCGATGAATTTATTCAGTCTCCGTTTAAAGGACTTTCTGTCTTAAGTTATTATGCATTTAGCTTACCAGACACCATCTTATAGTGACCATATCAATATTAAAAATCTTTTATGCTTTAAATGAAAGAGTTAGTATTTGGCAATCGCATGAAAACACGATGGATCTCACTTTTAGTTGGCGACTTCACTTCGACTCTTCGACTTGGCGGGGGCACTGCCGTGCCCCCAGATCACAAAAGAATATCTTTTTTTCTATTCTTATTAATTTACCATTGCAACTGAATTACTAGTACAGACACTTATTATTCGTATCGAATAACCCGAATTTAATAAAAACACTTGAAGAACAATTTGGAAGAAGCGTAGGTGAAGTCAATGTAATTGTCGGTATGTGTAGGTGGGCCGTGTGCTGGACGTAACACCAGCTGTGGAAAATTATACCGTTTGTTTTGTTAACGTGTTCAAATGCCTCCACCGACACTCCACAAGCGAACCTCTCAATTTTGTTCGGCCACGGACTATGGTAGTACAGGATGGTCGTGTGCAACAAATAATACCTAGGAGTTTCAAAATCAGAGGCTCCTAGCTCAGTTACAAGTACGCCGTTTTTGCACTGTTGTATGGCCTCAAATAGGGAAAAATAATTAACACATTTGGATACTATTTTTTATACATGTTATTTTTTGGTACAGATTAAGCTACCTTTCATTGTTCCGTGAGATACACATACCAGATCTGTTGGTTTTTACTAAAAATGAGTAATATGAGTAATTATTACGTGACGATCCCAGTCTCTGTATGATCTAAGTGTGTAAACCACTCGGAATAAAAGGTGTGTGTGCGAGCCGCTGCGGCGGGCTTAGATTTACCCACATTTCTGTTCTGCCCACACATCATAGCACTTGAACCTAATATTGAATATATCATTATGAATCTCTGTTTTTGGTTATCTTGCGGTGCATATTCATATCGCTTTTGACGCTATATAAAAAGTGCGAAACTCACAATGATACGCCATATAACTGCGGGGTGGTCCGGAATCAGCTCGCGTACGTTTGGAGAAATAAAGTTCTTTAATAGTCAGCATTTCAGAATGCGGAACTCCTTCTAAACAGCACCTTATTGAACATCGGGAGCCAATCATCAGCCCATATACGTCCCACTGCTGGGCACGGGCCTCTTCTACCATTGAGAGGGTCTAGGCCTTAGTCCACCACGCTGGCCTAGTGCGGGTTGGCGGACTACGCACCTAGGAAATTCCTAAGAACTTTTAGGTGTGCAGGTTTCATCACGTTATTTTCCTTCACCCTTAAAGTACGTGATGATTCATTGTGAATACACACATAACTTTGAAAAGTCAGAGGTGTGTGCCTGGGGTTTGAACCAGCGACCATCGAGAGTCTCGACCGTGTGCCTAAACCTCGAGGCCATCACGACTTATTTATAGCGATGTCCATATAAAAATTCAATAAATTCGCTACACACGTTCTAAAATATTGCCTCTAGTGGAAGTAATTGTACTATACACCGTTCAACAAGATAAGAACAAGTTCCTAGGCGGGAAATAAAATTAACAGCCAATGTTTGATCAAATGCTGGCGGCACTTTGCTCTCGGGTCCCCTATGACAGTGTTGGCAGTGTCGGCACTGTCGTGTGTGTGACGCCAATGAAGTAAGTTCATAAGCAGAGCTAGCGCGACTCAATAAAGTTACGAACGCGGTTAGTCGAGCACACGCGCCCAGGGACTCCGCGACAGAATGTTTAAAAACACATGACCAACTTTTATTAAGTTTGTCATTTCATACCGCTCTTTGCTGAACGAACCGTGCCGGTACAGATGTGATTAGTTTCACATTTATGCTTGGTTTTTTAACTGGTATTGAGTCTAAATGGTGATGGCCAAAGAAGAAAAAGTGGTGAATAAAGACATGCCGGTTAATAGGGACGTGGAATGATAAGACATACTGCACTGACCCCAAATAGAATTGGGAGCAGAGCAAATGATAATGATGATTCGTAAAGTCGTTTTGTAACATTCTCTTAGAAGTCTTCGTCGGGCAGATGGATACTGACCAGCCTGTGATACGAGAAGCTGAGTGATGAGTGTATTGTGTATTAGTTGTTAAGGGTGTTTATGAGAGCGTAGAGTCTAGCGATTTTAAATATCTGCACAAGCTGTTAACCTCTATTGCTTGATCGGTCATTTCGTCTGGATTAAACAAGAACCTTAAAAAAACATATTTTTTAGCGTCACAACATCGTATCTGTCGTTAAGTAAATTTCAACTAGTAACTCGATTGACCTGCGAAGACCTTAACAGTAAGTTTTCACATCACACATTGAAAGTATTGCTATAACAGGTTGCTATAGACATCAAAGAGTGCAGGTGGTTGCGGCGATCGGGCTCACTAAGTGAATTCTCCACAGTAACTTGGTTTGCGCTGCCCCCGAGTCCCCGCCGAGGCTGTCTGGGTCCGCCGGCGGTCCTCACGAAGCGCACGAGAAATTACGTTAGGCGAGCCTATATTTATATGAGCTGATGCTTTATAAGCTAGTCTCTGCTGTGCATAATATCCACATATAACATCAGACGATATAACACCATCAAACAAAATTAAAAATAGTTTTAAACAAAATAAGAAGTGTAAAATTGACGATTCAAAAGAACTTGTAAAAGTCTATTTGAATAAAGATAATTTGACTTTGACACCCTATTATCGCATTTGAATATAAAGTGTAAATACTTGATTACATATATTTTATATTTGACGTTTTTTATTCATTTCACCAGCGAAATCAAAAGGTAGTACTCACTAGAAAAGAAGGAACAAAATTAGTTTAAAATAAATATGATCTTCTTAAACTGATTAGCAAAACATAAAGAGATTATTTTTGTGAGCATCGTAAAACTTTGTGTAGTAATTAATTATCGAGAAAAGTTTCCTGGTAAACTCCTAAATAATTTTCATTTGGAATATTCCCGCTTTGAATATTGTTATTTGGATAATAATTGAAAGAACTTAAGCCTAATAATATCTACAGATCTAGATTGCAAGTAGTTTACAATTATTCACACACAGTAATCACTCACTCACTCAATACATAGTATTGTATTCATATGTACAAGGGATAAATAAATAAATACACCCAACAGTCACATACATAGTTCTGACCCCACACTAGGATACAAGTCCTGTATCTTAGGTATCAGAAACTACGAGAGACTTTTCGGTCTCGCAAACATCCGAAACCCGAAACAAATATTTGATCAGACTAACATTTTGTTTCGGTGCGGGGATCGAACCCGCGGCCTCTCGTTTTGCAAGCTGGTATCTAGCCAACTGCGCCACAGGGCTGCACATTTATAGACATAATCAAGATACACATTAGAGGCAGTGTTGTCATAATATCAAGCTACGGCATACGAGTAGTAAGTAAAATTAAATTCTTTATAACTTTGGTAAGTGATGGAATACATTGCTCTGGCTTCATAATAATATTACAAACAAGTGAAACACATGGGTCTGCACGGTATAACGTGTATTATATACAACTACGTATATATGTATGTATGTAGTGTTATTTACGCGCACACATAATAAGCGTTTGTATTAATATTAATGAATTGGACTGCGGCGACGCGGCTCGCACCACAACGACATTTTAATAAAAAAACAGTTCTCTTCTTAAGTGCGTGGTGGCTTCGAGGATTAAGTACGTAGTAGGGACATTATGAGGAGTAGATATGGGTTCAAATAACACGCACACCTCTGGCTTTTTGAAGATATATGTATATGTACTAAAAATAAACTGACGCGTGACTTATTAGTGAAGGAAAGTATTGAGATACTTGTCAATAAAAAATCTTAGCTATGTGAAGTCTAACCCTTATTAATAGTCTTGACCTATTGACGTTTATCGGTACCTATCCACCTTTTCTCAGTCATCATTAGCCCATATACGTCCCACTTAGACCTTAGTCCATCGCGCTGGTCTAGTGTGGGTTGATAGATGTCTTGGTAGTAAATCGTACGTATTTATACAACTTGAGTTTGGAAAGATAAGTCTAGCTACGCCTTCGCGTGAATGGAGTACGTGCGTATTTTGTTGGGATAATGGGGTCGTACCCTTTCCTTCTAACAATGCACTAAAAAGAGTAAATTTTGTCATTCATCATCAGCCCATATACGTCCCACTGCAGGACACGGGCCTCCTCTACCATTGAGAGGGTTTAGGCCTTAGTCCACCACGCTGGCCTAATGCGGGTTGGCGGACTACACACCTAAGAAATTTGTAAGATCTTTTTAGGTGTGCAGGTTTCATCACGATGTTTTCCTTCATCGTTAAAGTACGTGATAATTCATTGTGAATACACACATAACTTCGAAAAGTCAGAGGTGTGTGCCTGGGGTTTGAACCCGCGACCGTCGAGATTCTCGACCGCGTGCCCAAACCTTGAGGCCATCACGACGAATTTTGTCATTGTTTGAATAAAATTCGACGATGTAGGGCACCAGAACTCCTGTGCCGGGTAACACGGACACAGTGTAATCCAAAACCGCACGACCCGCGGATACAATACACACACACTACAACATAACGTGCACAACAGCCATAATTATAATTTAATATACACATTTTGACATCCAACACTTTTTGAACGGGTTATACGGGATTTAATTAATAATGTATAATGTAAACGGATTTATTCGTGAAATTTACGAATCGTGGTTGAATACTTTTGAGTAACGAGTATTCAAATTGGTAAAATCTCGTACGTTTTATTATTTTTAACTACTTCGCCTCACATTAAAATATCTCTCGTGGGTGCTTAAACAGATATTATGTAGGTATACGCAAACGCTCAGACTCGAACATACATTGTAGGTCATACTAACATTGGTCCGTGCGGGATCAAAACTAGTTTTACACTCTCGAAAGTTCTCAGCCTCAAGGCCAAATCGCTTTGTAGAATAAATCAGCCGGCTTGAATTCAATGGTTCCACTGTCACACCTAACACTATTGACTGAAACCACTCTCGGGAAAACAGTTATATAAATATTGAGTTTAAGAAAATGTCATCCTATATCGAGTTTATAATAGTGTCTCTTAGAGGACAACAGGTTCAACCCTTACTACGTGGTATATAATAGTTGTGAAACCTATTAAATATGTACAACTCCCACGCACATTGGAAATTATGTGCTTTACAGAATCAGTATCGACTTCCGCGTCGTCTCGCGGCGTAAATATGTGCCGTGCGATCTAGAGGTACCGGGTTCGATTCCCGGGTCGAGCAAAGTGTTATTGTTTTTTTACATTACTAAATTCTCAGTAGCAGCGCGAAGTCTGAAATTGTGCCCGAAAAATAACAATAGGCTCGCCCTCTATTCATCATCATCATCATTAGCCCATATACATACGTCCCACTGCTGGGCACGGGCCTCCTCTACAACTGAGAGGGTTTTAGGTCTTAGTCTACCACGCTGGCCTAGTGCGGATTGGCGGACTACACACCTAAGAAATTCCTAAGAACTTTTAGGTGTGCAGGTTTCCTCACGATGTTTTCCTTCACCGTTAACGCAAGTGATAATTCATTGTGAATACACACATAACTGGGAAAAGTCAGAGGTGTTAAAGGTTTAAACCCGCGACCGCCGAGATTCTCGACCGGCGCGCCTATACCTCGAGGCCATCACTGCTTCGCCCTCTATTACGTGGGACGAATAAACAGTAGGCGCAATTTTAGTGCAGAGATGCACGTCTGCCTACCCCTTGCGGAATACAGGCGCAAAATTATGTATGTAGAATTAGTATATGTAACACTTTTTATTGTTGTATAGGTGAGTGAATTTATGTAAATTCTCTGAATGTCGCAGAACCAAGTTGGGTGTTGTCAGAGTGAGCAGGGAGCTCGCCGCAGTCGGCCGCCGCGCCCGCATGTCGTATCGCTCCACCATTGACTTTATGCCTCTGTCGGCACTTATCGTCTGTTTGTTTGTCCCGTGATCAACGTGGAACAATCGCTCGCCTGTTATTCAGTTACAAAGTACATCGGTTAGGCAGATGCTGTTTTTTTTTAACTTTTGTGACAACTTTTTATTCTAAAAGCGTTTTATGTATTATTTGACAGCCCCGTGGCGCAGTTGGCTAGACACCAGCTTGCGAAACGAGAGGCTGCGGGTTCGATCCCCGCACCGAGACAAATGTTTGTGTGATCCACAAATATTTGTTTCGGGTCTGGGTGTTTGTGAGACCGAAAAGTCTCTCGTAGTTTCTGATATCCACGACACAGGACTTGTAACCTAGTGTGGGGTCAGAACTATGTATGTGACTGTTGGGTGTATTTATTTATTTATATTTTTTACTTTTTCTCTATAAATCCAGGTAAAAGAACCAACAGATATTTTTTTGTTAAAAATAATTAAGTCTCCGTACACAACCCACAAATCAACATCAATAAAGGTGGTTATCGGAAATCATTTCTAATTTACTCATTTTAGCTAAACAACTATTAGATGGCTTTTATATTTTAATTAAGAATGTTAATATAATACTATTTTCCTTACAATGTTACACGGAGACTGCGTGGCCTGTCGCTCATATCACATATGTTAATTTACGACATCAATTATTGTGATAAATAGTTGGTGTGAAACTTGTCACAATGAAACATATTTGAGAATACCATCCGAAGAATTAAATTTTATGAAATACTAACAATATAATTATGTTTTAGTTTCCAAGAGCACACTCGTTAGCTATGTATAATGCCCGACCGCATTGGTAATTATTAAACCACATTATTGAATTCCCAACGCAATTGATACTCGCCACAAAATATCTCTGATCATTTTCAAATGAAGCCGCTTCTAAAATACAATTTGTACAATTCATCATCATCGTCATCATCAGCCCATGTACGTCTCTATGCTGAACATGGGCCTCTTTTACCATTGAAAGGGTTTAGGCCTTAGTCCACCACGCTGGCCTAGTGCGGGTTAGCGGACTACACACCTAAGAAATTCCTAAGAACTTTTAGGTGTGCAGGTTTCCTCACAGTGTTTTCCTTCCCCGTTAAAGCAAGTGATAATTTATTGTGAATACACACATAACTTCCAAAAATCAGAGGTGCCTGGGGTTTGAATCTGCAACCGCCGAGACTCTCGACCGCGCGCCTAAACCTCGATTCAATCACTACTTTGTACAATCATCATTTTAATATGGAATTAAGTTGCATAAATAATTTGGAAAAGGTTCATAATGCGCTGTACCAATAGTCAATACAAAAGAAGGGTTCTTAACTAACGCCACTTCAACGCCTGGAAACCAGGATTGACAGTGGGGCGGTCAGAAATGAGAAGCCAATTCTGCGAGCTAGACACTTTTCTAGCTTGGTTTTTAGTCGCAACAATATGAGTCAGAGTAGTATGCACACCGTTTTGATTCAGCCATGAATTTAAGATATTTAATTAGGTTAATTAAAAAACCTGAACAATATTACTGTCTAAAATGTTGTGAAACTATAACTGAAACATCCCGGAGGCGTTGTGTCATAGAGTTTGTAGAGCACTACGGTCGCCCATGTAGGTGTGTGGAGTCGTGTGGAGAGATCGGCGTCGGGAGCACGTCATGTCGGCGTCATCGATCCGCTCGCATCCAATTATTCATGTACATAGTTATGCCCGGTGTAGAGTCACTCTGCAGTCAAATTTCCTGAGATATTGTCTACCAGCAATGACCTCTGGTATTTACCGCAATGTTTATCACACGCTCTACAGTCACGACCTCTCAGAGAAAAGTTTGCAATGTCAACCCTTACAATTATGGAACAAATTGATAACCTGATTGATTGATGATTGACATATTGCTGTAGATAGTAATAATAATAATAAATACACCCAACAGTCACATACATAGTTCTGACCCCACATTAAGATACGAGTCTTGTGTCGTGGGTATCAGAAACTACGAAAGACTTTTCGGTCTCACAAACACCCAGACCCGAAACAAATATTTGTGGATCACACTAATATCTGTCTCGGTGCGGGGATCGAACTCGCGGCCTCACGTTTCGCAAGCTGGTGTCTAGCCAACTGCGCCACGGGGCTGTCACGGGGCTGTGATAGCATGTGCCGTGCGATCAAGAAGTCCCGGGATCGATTCCCGGTTGGGCAGTGTTTTAGAATTTTCCATTAGGAAATTGTCAGTAGCAGCGCGTAATAATTATACCGATATTCTATTTAATAAATAATTTCTGTTCATCAATAAGTAAACACAACACCGAGGTAACGTCGACCCTCGGATAATCTCCCAAATTTTCTACCTAATTTTATTACAAAACTATTATTCCCTGTACAAACCCAAACCCCATGCACACACCTCTGACTTTTACAAGTTATGTGTGTATTCACAATGAATTACCACTTCCTTTAACGGTGAAGGAAAACATCGTGATCAAACCTGCACACCTAAAAGCTCTTAGGAATTTCTTAGGTGTGTAGTCCGCCAACCCGCACTAGGCCAGCGTGGTGGACTAAGGCCTAAATCCTCTCAATGGTAGAGGAGGCCCGTGACCAGCAGAGGGACGTATAAGGCTAATGATGATTGTCTGTACATAAGAATAAATCTCACATATCCCTTTCGTTCTTCGTGGTCTCGCAGTACAAGTATGTGCCGTGCGATCTAGAGGTCCTGGGTTCGATTCCCGGGTCGGGCAATTTTACGGCCCCCTATTACGTGGGACTGACACATACCTGGCGAAATGTGGGTGCAGAAATGCACCTCTGCCTACCCCTTCAGGGAATACAGGCGTGAGTTTATGTATGTACGTATATCCCTTTGATGATTCCAAGTCATCTGTCCTACATTTCGTAGCGCCATACTGCCCCCACTTACCGGGTGCCCCACGCACGCACACAGACACACTACGTCAGCAGTCAGCGGGCGTTCTGCACACGCGCCCTGCACCGCGCACCAACGATAAACATCATCAAGCACTGCAATACCTTCGCACGACACTCGAAACTGTCTATACTTGTAGATCAACGTCTTACTACATTACATACAGTTCATATTAACATACAACCGACTCGTGGGACTCGCGGTATATGTGTGCGGTCCCTGGTTCGATACCCAGGTCGGGCAAGTGTTGTTGTATTATGAAACTCTCAGTAGCAGTGCAGTGTCTGGAAATGAGATCAAAAACAGTAGTAGATACCCTCTCTATTATTTTGGCATACATACATGTCGAGATTTTGATAAAAGACAGCTCAGGAAAGAAGGGAAGGTCCAAGAATAGATGTCCATAAAAAAGACAAGATCATTATGATAGCTCATTCATAAACAGAAAAAGTGTTTTAAAAGATAAGTATGTATTTTAGCATCTTTTTCTTCATACATACATATGGACATCATCATCATCAGCCCAAATACGTCCCACTGCTGGGCACGGGCCCCCTCTACAACTGAGAGGGTTTAGGCCTTAGTCCACCACGCTGGCCTAGTGCGGGTTGGCGGGCTACACACCTAAGAAATTTCTAAGAACTTTTTAGGTGTGCAGGTTTTTATCACGATGTTTTCCTTCACTGTTAAAGCAAGTGATAATTCATTGTGAATACACACATAACTTCGAAAAGTCAGAGGTGTGTGCCTGGGGTTTGAACCTGCGACCGCCGAAATCTCGACCGCGCGCCTAAACCTCGAGGCCATCACTGCTTTTCATATGGACATATAAATAGCAAAATACAATTGTTATGATCGTAGCTTGTGGCACTAAATCATCTCTGTCTACTGCCACAGGATACTGACTTGAGTAATAACCAAGTGCCATGTTCCGAGATCAGTGTGGTTGCATACAGACCTGTAAATACAGTTATACAGGGCAACCGAGGGATCATTGTAACCTATTTCCGACAGTCCATATTATAATTGGAACCATTATATGTACAAGCTACCAGACGCCTGCATATGTACAAAATAATCTTACTGAAGCTGAGTGTATACGTGTTGTATGGACAATAGACTTTACTGACGTTTTAAAAGGGTGAAACATCTATTGCCAGAGTATTGTCTTCTCGAATTATGAGGATATGTGAAGTCGTCCTCCCTGATAGAATAAGACATTCCAACTCAGAGTATTCATCGTCATAGTAATGGTAATTGACTGCCTCGTGGTCTCGCGGCACAAGTATGTGCCGTGCGATCTAGAGGTCTTGGGTTCGATTCCCGAGTCGGGCAACGTGTTATTGGGTTTTTCCATTAGGAAATTCTCAGTAGCAGCACGGAGTCTGGAATTGTGCCCGAAAAACGGCATCTATTAACTCGTATATACACGTTTATAATCGTATGTACTCGTAATAGAAGATAGAGCACCGTCTCTTCAAAGTATCTCAAATATCGTGGATTTGAATCATAGACACATACCTGTGTGGTTTTAAAGTTATGTGGATTATTTGCATTAATAATTACATTTAACAAAATGTTTTGAGTTCCCTAAAAGGTATTTCTTAGGTATCATCATCATCGTCAGCCCAAATATGTCCCACTGCTGGGCACGGGCCTCCTCTACAACTGTGAGGGTACTGAGAGGGTACTGAGAGTGTAACTTTCTTAGGTATATGAACCCTTAATTATTATAGAAACGATTTCCTTCTTATTTTATTTATTGATCACGTTATCAAAAAAATATGCTGATTTGCATACGATTACATAACTTGATACACTGACATCGGTTGCGAGAGGAATAAATTCAGAAACATTTTTATTCAAAAGGCAATAGGTCACAGTTTAAATATACAATAACAAGGTCAAGTGCTTCAATGCAGACTTTTACAAGAATAATTCATTTGTTTGTGGGTCGCATTGCTGTTGTCGTTTCACTGTATCAAAAGTGTGGAACAGTTTTTTTATGATGGTAAAAATTCATTTGTATATTATATTTCTATGACTACTTTCACTAACTCCGTTCCGTCAGCCTTGTGTAATACAGGAAAGTCAGCTGGACAAATATACTTATATGTACATATTTGTGTCTAGTTATTTATGAAAAAAGTCTCTTGCAAGTTCTGGTACTTACAAATAACATAAAAATTGTATCTTAATGTCGGATTAAACTTACTACTTAACGTACTTTACTATTTTACAAAAAGAGATAGGGCTGCATTGAGAAAAGGCCCAAAAAGACATTTCATGTTGCTGAGGGAGTTTCTTGCTGCTTCTTCTCCACAGCGATAGCACGTTTCGAAGCGGTAATAGTTTAAAATAGTGTAAAATTGACGATTCAAAAGAACTTTTAAAAGTCTATTTGAATAAAGATAATTTGACTTTGACTTTATTACTTGTAGAGGATTGGAATGATATTTTTGTATCGGAATCATTTCCATTGTATGTCCATAAAATTGATGGGAATGAGTCGATAGGTTATTTAAACTGATGATTCATCTGTCCACCTCGCTGGCCTAGTGCGGGTGGGCAGACTACACTCCTAAGAAATTCCTGTGATTTTTTTTGAGCATATTTCGTCATGATGTTTTCCTACACCATCAAAGTACGTGATAACTCATTTTAAATGCGCACGTAACTTAGAAAAGTCAGATATGGTGCATGCCTGGGGTTTGAACCCGCGACCTCCGAGATTAAGTCTCGAACGCGCGCCCTAACATCGAGGTTATCACTACTTCTACTAATTAACAAATTCTTCACACAAATAAAGAGGATATTTATTCGGCTTAGCTCTGTAAGTAATGAACTTCCTCGTAATCGCATCAAGTCTACGCCTAAGTTACTCATATTTGTTCCCAGCTAATGTCTAATTACCTGGCATTCGGAGAATTTTATAAAGCATTTAGAAACATCCGAACCGGCCGCTCGGTACCGAACAACTCCTAGAACTCCTAGAACTTTAGTTGTTGTAACTAAATAACGAACGTGGCTTAAGCACTTCATAACTCGCCAATTGTTCTTTCGAGTTAGTTCATACCATTAATTGTATATCTCTCAATTTGTTATTGTTCACTATTGTTGTTAGTATGTAAATAAGTAATCGTGTTGTAAAATGTTAGTAGAATCCTTTGTTCAGGGTAGTTTTTCAAATTTGTTGTCTCAACGTACTTGACTACTTCAGTCTCGCTGTATACTCGTATATGTTTGTATCGTACGTATGTATTATATATATGTATGTATGAAGTTATGTATGTTCGTCGTATGTATGTGTCGTACGATTCCGGGTTCGGTTCTCGGGTCGGGCAAAGTGTTGTTGGTTTTCCATTACGAAATTCTCCGTAGCAGCAAGAGTATGGAATGATCCCGAAAAACGGCAATATACTCGCCCCCTATTACGTGGGTCTAATACATACTTATCGAAATGTGAGTGCTGAAAAGAGCCTCTCTGCCTACTCCTTCAAGAAATACAGGCGTGAGGTTATGTATGTACACACATACACATGTATGTTGACTTACGCCTGAATCACTGAATTACTTATGCTAGTAAAACCTCTGTAGGTTTTGCCAGCTTCCTTATGAAGTTCAACGTATATGAGGCGTATCTATTGCCGCTTTTCGGACACATTTCGAGCGTCCGTGCTACTACTGAGAAATTCCTAATGGAACAAGCATAACACTGCATAATACAAGACTTGAATCCTGCACCGCTCCTCCATCCGACACACTGATGCCCGCAGGCTCAACGAGGCTATCATTAAACAACAAACAGTTAAATGAGCTTCCACATACTTTCCTCATTACAAAGAGCAGCTGTTAGCGCACGTGTCACCAAGCTACATCCAATTAGTGCGTACAAGCTGGCAGCAGGAGGAGCGGTGTGGCCGCACCAGTTAATTAGCAACCCTGCTGGACGCCGCGCTTTGACAAACCAGCCCCGTGATTGACAACAAACCAACTCAATCGATGCCAATTGACGACGCATTAGTAATTGGACATGTTGGACATACATGGACGCTATGTGTGTTGGGTGTGTTGTGGTGGAGCAACTCTAGCATATAAAACCACGGTTTTGTTGAGGATGTTAACTGTTACGGCTCGATAGTCCTTAGTTCCCCTTGCTGTCCTCCCCATGGATTATTGTTACTCTACCATTTTTATCATTGCTGCATATCTCATGTTTTTTAAAAAGTTATTTCTTCTTCTAGCTGTCTCTCGCAGAGGATGCCCGTGCCCAGCAGTGTAATGTATGTAAGCTTTGTGTTGACGTTGACACAGACATTTGAGTATGTAGCTATCAGATCAGCCACAAGAGGGAGCCACCAGTGAGGAGAAAGTAACAACATATTTTTTTCTCTGTGCAAATTGAATAGTTACAGATAATTAAATTACAAATGTCATTATTATAACTTCTTAAAAACTGAGGTGTGTTTGTGAATTTGTTATATCAATTAAAAAGTGCAAAAGACGATTCCAGTTTTGATAAAAAGAGTAGTAAGCATGAACATTTAATTGTCGATTCTCTGTTTTACGTTAGTACCTACCTAATTATTTCATGGTGATTATTTATGTAAAACTTATTTGTATTTAATCATTAAAACTCTGTTTTAGATGAATCAAATTGTGTTATCAGTTATGCTTCAACAACAAAATAACCCATTGGTCTTATATGTATGTATATGAACTGAGGATGACGATGATGATGGGAGCTGTCTTCTTCCGTTCAGCTCATGGATAGTGATAGTGTTTAAATGCAGTGTATGCCAGTGTCACTGGCGGATGAGTATTACTGTACTCCTTATCTGTTCCTAGTTTTATTTTTGATGGCATGTCTAATACAAATGAATACACTGCCGGACATCTTTCTGACATCGTCACTAGCATGCATTATTTCAAACTCCTAATTCTTCTAATCACTTCACTAGAATAGTGTTGTAGATCAAGAAATTTAAAAAAGACGTTACTTGTCCTTTGTTGCTTTTTGTTATTGTCCACCCCCACTTTTCACCACTTCAAAATATTAATATTATAATGTTTTTGTTCAATATTAACACTTCTATTTAATAGCCACGCAGCTGATTCGTTTGTGCCAATTAACGGCCCTGATAATTAGATAATGAGTGTTGATAAATGTGTGAGTGTGATGTGTGCGTGGCGAGTCGATGTGAGCCAACCACGCGCCAGTGCTGCGTTGAGGACTGTTATACCAACCTAGTTGTGGTCGGACAATCTGGGTTCGAGAGCCGATAGTAATTATTGCTAATATTCTCTAAAACTAATAATTAATTTAATTACTATCTTGCATGGTTGTGGAAAATTTGTTGGCTGGTTCTAAAGAGAGATAATAAAACACATATTTATAAATATAAACACCAAACTGTCACATGCATACACAGACCCCACACTACAAAGAGCAGCTGTCATGGGTATCGGAAACTACGAGAGACTTTTCGGTCTCACAAATACCCAGACTCGAAACAAATATTTGTGAATCACTCACACATTGATCTCGGTGCGGGAATCGAACGTGCGGCCTCTCGTTTTATAAGCTGTTGTCTAGCCAACTGCGCCACGAGGCTGTAACAAGAAGGAAAATATTGTTTCATTGTCTCGAACTACTATGGCCATAGTATTTACATTTTTGGTCTAGATTATTTATACATATTGTATATTTTTGTGTATTTATTGCTATAGCAGCCCATGTACGTCTTACTTCTGCATACGAGTATCCTCTACAGCTGAGAGTAATGGACCATCGACCACTACGCTGGCCTAGTGTGGGATGTCGGCCTGTGTCCTTCAAAAATACCTTATACTTTTTTTGTGCCCTTCTTTGTGTCACGTATAGGTTTGACTTCGAACAGTGAAGCTAAGCGTTCGTCCCCAGTATAAGAGTGTTTCGTGAAAACGTGAGTCCCAGGTTTCCTTCCCATGTCGAGAAAAGTCTTATTGATTGTTTCTATTACGAAATATGTATAATAAATATGGCAACGTGTATTATAGTTACTTGTACAGACGCCAGTGTTCATATTCGAGAACGTTCCGAATGCACCCGGTTGAATTGAGACTATTATTTTATTTTGAATTGAATTTACGCTATTGTTTTACGAGAAGCATTTTCATATATTTTAGAGCACAACTGAGCAGCCGCCGGGCAAATGGACGCCGTGTACGATTTATATTCAATTCGCACAAAAATTCAATGTTACCTACATAGACTTTGATTGATTTACTATTTACGTTTAATTGAATATTATGAAATGATTCATTAAAGCATACAATCTCGGCCGAATACCGAAATGGATATACAGAGGTGTATTCAGAATCCAATAAAAGTAAATATGATGTTTCTAAATTAACTTTTACTAAACAAAACACAAACTTTATAGCATAGTTGTACAAAACTCGGAATCCAGATGTGACGTATTTTCACATTAAAAGATGGTATTGAGGCTCGGATTAATTATTCAGTTGATGATTCCTCGCCCGCTATACTAAGCTTGGATTAACTAGGTCTTACTCCACTGCACACAACTAATACGGCTCGATAATCCTCTGATAAGTCAACATGAAATTTTAAGGGCGAACAAAATTAGATAAGAGAATATTCGACGTCATAACTATCAACAAGAAAATATTGAGATTGCGTAGATTGATATATTTATAAAGGCCTTAATTGCTTATATTTACCATCACCACAGATCTAATAAACGCTTAAACTGAACAGTTTGGAAGGAAAATCATTAATCGTAGAGAAATAAAACACTGTGATAATAAGACTTCATGACACAATGTCATCAACGAAAAAACTTCACAAAAACTTATTGAAGTAAGAAAAACCACGGATAAATCAAAAGTTTGAGCAACGAACACGCCGCCATCCATCGCCGAAATTGCAACTTCTAACACCGTTCACAAGATTAAGCACAAACAAAAGAACTCTTAGCAACAACACGGTGTGCGCGGGCGTTCCCTCCCTAAGCGCGCAACTTGCTCCGACCCACTCAAACTTAGCGAGTTAAGTCCGCCCGCGCAGTAGTTTAACTATAAATCGGGAAGGAAAAATAATTAAGAGACAATGGCCGTTCAGTAGAACAATGGCCGCACGCCGCAGTTAAATAGAGTTGAGTTGATGAGACTTTTCAAATTCATTTGGTTTGATGAGCTCTTGTTACTCTGTTGTTGCAACAAAACAATCTGAACGCTCTTAGTACCCACTCCTACACTCTAAAAGTGTGCAATTTTTTATGCTAAATTATTTTAAAATAAGTCGCGTCCTGAGTTTTGTTATAGGTATATTGGGAAGACATTTTCAGATATCGTTTTGCTCCCGGGAGTTTTTAATAGAAAAAAACACTAAGACTTTACTCGACCCGGGAACCAAACCCGGGACATCTCGTCCACACGCCACATACTTATACTGCAGGACGTAAGGGGATCGAAACAATGTATTTCATTAGGCATTGAAAACCGTCGATTAAAATTATTATAACATAAATTGCCTAATATAAAAATCAAACATTTATTAAATCCCGCTGATAAGTAGATTCACAAAATGACGCTAATAAAAGTCTCAGTGGAGCTGATCTGCTTCGGATGCGTCGGCCCCAGTGTCGGACACGCCGGCCGTAACTGGCCGCACTTACCGCCTACCGCTCGGTACATACAAAATGAACGAACTTTGCACAGGACGCAACCACCCCCAGACGTAACTATTGTCTTTGAGTAAAATAGTTATACTTTATGCTTCTATACGAAAAAAAACCGCCTTCAAAAAAACATATTCCAAAATAAATTAAAATGCACTAAAAAGTAAAAAAATAATTGCGTATCTTCTATTACTTAATTATAATCAACTTACTATTTCTCTACATCAATATATAGGTACGATCTATGTGTTTACGACGCAGGAAGCTAGGTAGGTTCTTCTATATCTATCCACTATCTATCCACTTCAAATCTAACTCAACACATACCTATGAATAACAAACAATGATTAAAATATTTTTTAATGTTCTAAAAATATTAGACTAGGTACTTAAAAGTCAATCAAATTATTACGATAATATAATGTAGTTTTAATTATTGTTATTTTTGGAGGCGGTGTCAGCCAAGGAAATACTACAATGTGCATACCTAGCATCACAGTTGTAGTGGAGGCCCGTGTTCAGCAGTGGGTCGTATATGGGCTGATGATGATGAATAATAAATAATACGAGAATCCTACCTTGGCTGACACCATATTTAATTTATTTTGGAATAGGTTTTTTTGAAGGCGGTTTTTGTTTTGTTAAAATTTTTGTTTATTTTTTAATTTTTAGTGAAGCCACACCCGGGATCGAACCTGCAACATCATGCGTTGCAAATCGGTTACTTTGCCACTCCGCTACCACCAGTCTATTATATGGTTATAAAACTCATCAACAATACGCAAATGTTTCTACCACACACTCGGTTACCACCGCTTCACACATTTAATACACCTTAAGTAATGCAATTAGATCGTTTGCTTCATGTTGCAATGCAGCAACAAACGTAAGCGCATTACAATTTGATTCAAGACAGTTAGAAATTCGGCCACAAATCGCATCCATACTGTACGCCATTAACGAGTTCCATTGACGTTATATTATATTTGACTAGGACAATTACTTGACCATAAAGAGGTTACGGTAGGTGACTCAAATATCCGGATAGCCTATAAAGATTCGGCCGAGTATCGTTAGTTTTCTGCTAAGAATTGAAGAGTTCCGTTACTTTGTCATGGATCCCATAATTAGAACTTAACCAAACTCTCATGCAATTACCCTAGAAGTACATCCTAACCAATAATAAAAAGGATTCATCAAAATCGGTTGGCATGATATTAAGTTATTCGTCGATTTGTCACGCACATTGGTGAAAATTTAAGATTTTTGTGGTTTTCTAATGGAAGCTATTGTCACAACTAGACCAAATTCAAATGGGACCAAACTGGAAACACCAGCTTTCACTTAAAAAAAGAATCATCAAAATCGGTTGGCATGATATTGAGTTATTCGTCGATCTGTCATGCACATTGCTAAAAATTTAAGATTTTTGTGGTTTTCTAATGGAAGCTATTATCACAACTGGACCAAATTTAAATGGGACCAATCTGGAAGCATCAGCTTTCAATTAAAAAAAGAATCATCAAAATCGGTCCACACAGTCAAAAGTTCTGAGGTAACAAACATAAAAAAAAAAAAAAAAAAAAACAGACGAATTGATAACCTCCTCCTTTTTTTGAAGTCGGTTAAATAGTAAAATAACTTAATAATAAATTAATATTTTAACTCAGAAAATTTAATACTGTCTACTCTTGACTTCCTCAGCGCGACCTTTAGAAAGATAGAGAAATAAAAACCGGTGTTATATTTAGGGCAGACTCATGGTCCCAGTTTTCAAAACACTGTATATAGATAGATTATGTTTGATTCTTAATTCTACCGATATTTTCTATAGTAAAGTGCACATCGTTGTAATGCATTTATACACGCGAGTGTGTCCCCAGCTTTAGCACATTTATTAAAGCCATAATCGTTGCACAGAAATCCGCGCCACGGTTTTACACACTGTTTTGCAATTATCTGGAATGCGAATATTAGTTGTATTAAATCTATACTCATAAATAAAATTGGAGTGTCTGTTTTGTCTGTCTGTCTGTCTGTTTGTTCACGGGCAGATAGCTGATGTAATAAGGAATAACTTAGGCAAAAAAAATAAAATAAGAATCAGCTGTTAGGCGGAATGAAGTTCGCCGGGTCAGCTATAAATGCATATGGATGTATACACGGTACATATACCAAAATAACGTTTTTAACAATTTTTGTCTGTCTGTCTGTTTGTTTGTTCCGGCTAATCTCTGAAACGGGTGGACCAATTTTAACGGGACTTTCACTGGCAGATAGCTGATTTAATAAGGAGTAACTTAGGCTACTTTTAGTTTATAAATTTTCTTATTAAAAATAAATTTTCCGCGTGGACTAAGTCGCGGGCACAGCTAGTACAAAATAATATTTACCTGAACTTAAAAATGTCTGTTGTAGTCAGTTTTGTCTAGAGTGTAATTGGGCTGGATTTGTCGTGGTATCACTGTCTCAAAGGAAATCAACGTGAGGCCACAAGTCTGGCGTCCCTCTCTGTCCGGCTAGTGAGATTGCCGGTCGCCTAATCCCTAAGCCTACAATCCCTTCGTGGTATGGACGATTATGAACAGCGATAATTACATGGTGAGACAGTTACCCATTTACCACAACTATGCAATACATACATACATATATAAACTCACGCCTGTATTCCCGAAGGGAGAGGCAGAGGTGCATTGCTGCACCCACATTTCGCCAAGTATGTATCAGTCCCACGTAATAGGGGGCGAGCCTATTGCCGTTTTTCGGGCACATTTCCAGACTCCGTGCTGTTACCGAGAATTTCCTAATGGAAAATCCCAATAATACTTTACCCGACCCGGGAATCGAACCCAGGACCTCTAGATCGCACGGCACATACTTGTACCGCGACACTACGACGCAGTCTATGCAATAAAATAAAATGAACTAAGAGAATTGCTTACATATTTTATCATTATAGCTGACTACGGTGTAGCTCAACCGCATAGCGTAGCAGTATTTATGTTGACTGTGGCGAGGTTAAATCTTTGGATACATAATTTTTTTAAATCTATTTTACTGTACTTAAGTCATAGAAGCTTTTCCTAGATTTCGGGTGAAAGTGTCGCTCGTTATTTGTAGTGATGGCCTCAAGGTTTAGGCGCGTGATCGAGAATCTCGGCGGTCGCGGGTTCAAACCACAGGCATACACCTCTGACTTTTAGAAGTTGTGTGTATTCACAATGAATTATCACTTACTTTAACGGTGAAGGAAAACTTCGTGATGAAACCTGCACACCTAATGGTTCTTAGGAATTTCTTAGGTGTTTAGTCCACCAACCCGCTCTAGGCCAGCAGTGGGACGTATATGGGCTGATGATGTTTAATTTGAATTCGTCTGAAAATAACTTATAAGCCTTAACTTATAAGCCTATAAAAAATTACTGCCACAAAATGATAAATGAAATTATTAATGAAACTATTACCACGCCATCTTGGATTTTTCATCAGAAGCTTTTCCTCTGCTCAGAGACTTACTAGATAGCTCTCTCCCATATTTCAGTAACTGACAACGCTTAGAAGTACCTCGTGCGTTACAAAGATGGCGTAGCAATCCAATATTGTACATTTTGTTTTTTATTTTTATTTTTAACTAGCTTTTGCCCGCGACTTCGTCCGCGTAGACTTCAGGGTTGGGTGCAGAAAGATAATAAGTGAATCTATTACTAGTCTCCCAAGTGCTCAAAATGGCACTTAATGAATTAAATAAGGAACTTCGTTTCAAAAAATGTAGCTTATGTCCCTTTTTATGGTCCCGTTTTTATCCATACCAAAAATCATCCAAATCGGTCAAATGTTTTAGGCGTGAAAGTATAATACAGCAGTGTTACTTTCGCATTGACAATATATGCTAAACTCAAAGGGTATCTCCGTGGGGATCAATGAAATCCTTAGAGCAATCTAATTGATGAATTCTCAAGAACCAATTCATCTTTAATTTGTCCTTTGAGTATCGTCACGTGAATAACATTACTCAACAGTTTTCCTAACACCAAGCACATTCCATTGCATAGTTGTGAGTGTTTAAGATTTCAAAGCGCGATGACTACCGAGCCTGCCTTCGTTTGTAAATCAGGTACAACCAAGAAGTTTAAAATTAATACATTTCTGAACGCACGCATAAATATTTGACAACCAATAAATATGTCAATCCCTTTTCATTACTGATTATTCAAAAAATTTTTAATGTAAAATACGCAATTATTCGAATATTGTGGATATATGTTGTCGATTGAAAACCTTTATTTAAATACGTTGTTTAATTTGAGGGGACCTTTAACTGTATTGACGGGATAAACATAAAATGTTTGACAGGAAATTAGGTAGAACAGTTTACATGAGAAAATGAAATTGTTGATTTTACCATATTCCCCGCAATTTTCTTTTTTTTTCGTTCATAAGAACCTTCTCCTGACAATAGGAGACACAACAACAAAATAATTAGCGAAATCGGTTCAGCTGTTCTCGAGATTTGCGCTTAGTACATTCAGTGATTCGTTTTTGTATCATAGATTTTTATTGCATTCATGGTTCACTGTTTTGGCGATAATGGCTTACTCATAAAATATAGATATATGCTGTCGCGGACTTTTTTGTAGGACTAATTAAGATAAACATTTCTCTTACAAAATATATACGTGTATACTCTACAGTTTTTGCAGCGTACGCCAGAATAGCGCGCAAATGGCAGATTTTTTCCGACTTACTCGACAATTATTGTTATATTTTGGACAATTCACACACTATCTTTAAAAATTATAGCCTATGTGTTATTTTGATGTATAAGCTATATTATTATAAACTTTCATTAAAATCTATTTGGTAGTTTTTGCGTGAAAGAGCAACAAACATCCAGAAATCCATACATACAAACTTTCGCGTTTATAATATTAGTAGGATGTCGTAGTGTTAATTTTTTTTAAATGTTGCAATGTGTTGGGTGTTAACGTCCATGTACGCGGTCTACAGAAACACCTCGGCGAGCGTGGGTTCAAATTTTAAACCTTTTACGGTGAAAAAAATTGTTATAAGACCTGCTTATTTAAAAGTTGTTTTAGATTCTTAGGTTTTTAAAATCCGCAAATCTGCAACAGGAAAGCAATGGTACGTAGGTACATAAGCCAATACGGTAGGGGGTCCAAGTACTACATTTTAAGCCGATATACACATATACATATGTATCCGTATTTAAAATTTCACTAGTTTAATTAATTCCAAGTTTATTTATACATTACGACTTCCTAAAAGAGTTGTAGCAGTTCTATGTGATAAAAACATATTAAATACACCACCTGCCGGCACATACACGTTATACTCTTTCGGAACGGACAAAACGTAAATCTTACCGTAACCGTTATGGCTCAACTGGCTGAGATACAAGAAGCACAGAGCAGGCTAGAGAAGACTGTTTTGCGACGAGGATGAGTGAACTTGAAGCTCAGCTTCAATCCGGAGTACCTGCTAAAGATACCGTTGCACGCGTAGCCGAGGAGTTCAGAACATTTACAGAACTAATGTTCAATATGCTTCGCTTACTTCGACAACAAATCGTTGAATGTGCTCGTGTAGTCGACGTAATGGATACCAGGCATCGGCGAAAAACACTTCTTCTGCTGGGTCATCCGGAATCTGATAAGGAAGACAGTACTACGGATGTCTTGGATATATTCCACAAAAAGTTGGCGCTGACGAACATTTCATCGTCTCACATTACAAAATGACATCGAATCGGGGCCCGCAACAAAGAACATCATCGGCCCTTGCTTGTGAGGTTTTCCGATTTACAGCAAAGATCAGCTATCTGGAAGTCCAAGCTGAAGGGTACTTACTTATCCCTGAAGGAGTTCTTGACAAAACCTCGCCAGCATATATTTGCTAAAGCACGCCAACATTTTGGTATGCGCGCATGCTGGACACAGGACGGTTCCATTGTGATAAAAATCGCAAATGACATCTTAAAAATCACCACACTGGAAGAACACAACGCACTATCACTGAAGCACAAAAAGGCCACAAACACCACAACACATGCGAACAAACGCGGCACTGATCGCTCAGGAACATCGAATTTGAACGCGAAACCGCGGAAAATTTAACAACTTGCGTGTATATGAAACGCGTATATCTCAGTGTCACTCACGTTGTGTACTATACTAGTCTTGTGATTTTGTTTTTAATTTACTATTTTTTTTTCGTCTACCCCAGATGTCATCCAGTTATTATTGAGTTAATGTTGCGTTCAGAAACTTAGTTTAGTATATAATTACGTTTTGTTTTTGGTTATTAGTTCTTATCGATATATTTCTTTACTTTTGTATTGTATGCTTAAGTGTAATGGCTGGCGGGTGGTACAGAGATTGAAGAAAGCAATAGTTGGTACGTTATATTTTAATTTTATTTTTATTTTTTATGCATATAATTTATATAATTCTGTATATTTTATATTTTAGTTTTTACATACATACATAAACTCACGCCTGTATTCCCCGAAGAGGTAGGCAGAGGTGCATTTCTGCACCCACATTTCGCCAAGTATGTATCAGTCCCACGTAATAGGGGGCGAGCCTATTGCCGTTTTTCGGGCACATTTCCAGACTCCGTGCTGTTACCGAGAATTTCCTAATGGAAAAATCCAATAACACTTTGCCCGACCCGGGAATCGAACCCAGGACCCCTAGATCGCACGGCACACACTTGTACCGCGTGACCACGAAGCAGTTTAGTTTTTATATTGTTTTTAAAGCTTCTTTTATTTATATATTATATTGCTGTAGGTATATATTTTATATTTTTGAGATAAAATGATATCTGATGATGATTCTTTTTTTTCTGCTAGTAATTATGATTCTTCATGCAATGATAGCAGTTTTTGTTCTGTGACTGATACGCTGGGTGATTTGGTTCGCCAAACTTGATGACCACGTATCTACCTTTCGATCTCAATTAAAGTGGTTACCTATTCGCCAACGCCGTAATCTACGTGCACTCTTTTTTCTATTCTCATATCTTCCTCTCCACCTTCTTATTTAACGCCTTATTTTCAATTCTTACACTCTAACCACGAGAGATCTCTTCGCTCTTCAAATAATTTTCTCCTTCTTAGCCCATCACATAAATCTGGTTTTGTTGATGCTTCTTTCTCGGTCCAATCAATACGTCTTTGGAATGCGCTCCCTTTGGAGATCAGGATGTGCTCAAATCGTTGTACATTTAAGCAAAAGGTTCGTGAACTACTACTTAGTGAAATTGCAGAATCTTCACAACTGTAATTTTGTGTTTATTTTTGTATTATATATATATTATATAATTTTATATGTATTTTGAATATATGTATGTGTATGTATTTAGTATATATTTATGTATGTGTATTATACATATTATGTATGTATTTTGTTCATAGGATTGTGATTACATTTACACACCTGCCACATCTCATCTCTGCATCATCCAAGGTTCGACTGTAAGGCATTAAGTCCACCTATACATCATACATGTATAAAGTGTAAATAAATAAATATATACCATCAACATCATCATCATTAACGTTCCACTGCAGGGCACGGGCCTTCTGAATTTAGAGGGCTTAGGCCTCAGTCCATCACATCTTAGTTTTGGTGGACACCTTAGAAATTTCTAAAAAAAAATAGGTGTTCAGTTTTCCTCAAAATTTTTATTTCATCATCATCATCATCAGCCAAAATACGTCCCACTGCTGGGCACGGGCCTCCTCTACAACTGAGAGGGTTTAGGCCTTAGTCCACCACGCTGGCCTAGTGCGGGTTGGCGGACTACACACCTAAGAAACTTAAAGAACCCTTAGGTGTGCAGGTTTTATCACGATGTTTTCCTTCACCGTTAAAGCAAGTGATAATTCATTGTGAATGCACACATAACTTCGAAAAGTCAGAGGTGTGTGCCTGGGGTTTGAACCTGCGACCGCCGATATTCTCGACCGCGCACCTAAACCTCGAGGCCATCACTGCTTTTGCTTGCACAATTTTTATTTATATGATCTTAATGGAATATAACTGCATACGTAAATAATGGATATCGTCTGTAGGTACATGTGTGTTTTTCGTACTAGCAGTGTAGCGTATGAATGAATAAATGAAAGATAACACTACATTGTACGTCATAATGATCAGGTAAGCATAAACAGAAAACACAGAAAAGTTACAAACGGCGGTCTTATCCCTAAAAGCAAAACTACGAGTGTAGTAGACCGTGTGGTTCTACCACTTGAATAATATGTATGTATGTACCTACTCGTATCATCTTATGTGTCCTCATATAACTCTTGTGTTCTGTTTGGGCAAATAATATTTTCATACGCTGTGCACACGTCCTGATAAATAATAATAATAATAAATACACCCAACAGTCACATACATAGTTCTGAACCCACACTAGGATACAAGTCCTGTGTCGTGGGTATCAGGAACTACGAGAGACTTTTCGGTCTCACAAACACTCAGACCCGAAACAAATATTTATGGATCACACAAACATTTGTCTCGGTGCGGGGATCGAACCCGCAGCCTCTCGTTTCGCAAGCTGGTGTCTAGCCAACTGCGCCACGGGGCTGTCGAGAACGTAGAGAAGTGTAAGAGGAAGTAAATGGAAGACAGCGCGGCTGTAAATTCAAGACAGATGCTGTTTTATAGTGTCTAGGCGAAACGTAGGCATTTTCATTTACGACAATTTATTTTATCTAGACTACTTCGATAAAAAATCCGAAGTACCTATTTCTTAGTCCAGAATGTCCGACATTTCTATCAACTTGTCTAAAGCACCGAAAATATTTAGTCAGGATATTAATGTACGCTTTAATACTTCGACTGGGCTGTAAAATCTGCATAACCAAAGACACCGATATACGCCTGTCAGTAGCATAGACAGCTTATTATGATAGATAGCTGCTGCGGACATTAACTCTATTTTTGTTTTGCAAAAAAGAGCCATTAGGGCTATTTATAATTTAAGTCCCAGGGCTTCACTTAGGGAAAAATTTAAGGATATAAATATTCTTACCGTCACTTGTCAGTTTATATACGAAAACCTTATATACGTTCAAAAGAATCTTGATCAATTTAATAAAATTTGTAATGTACACAATAAAAATACTAGGAACAAATGTAATCTAGTTCAACACGTAACTCGTCTCCGGAAAGTTCATAACTCTTTTATGGGGCAATGTTTACGCTTCTATAACAAACTTCCGAAGGCTATTAGGGAGCTTCCCTTGAATAAGTTTAAAGAATTAATAAAAGAAAAACTTTACCAAAAAGCATACTATAAAATTTCAGATTTTATTGAAGATAGTAAGCCCTGGGAGTAAGTAAATTGATCGGAGTTTTATTGTGTTGCTACAGTTTGTATCGTTATGAAATGTATCATTATGACATGTATCGTTATGACATTTAACGTTATGACATTTATCATGTAAAATTGAAACTGTTTATTAAAAAAAAATATGCAATTTTCTATTTAAAAAAAAAAATGACATTTCGTGTTGCTGAGGGAGTTTCTTGCCGTTTCTTCTCCACAGCTATAACACGTTTCGAAGCGGCAATAGTTTAATAGTTTAAAAAAATATTAAAAAGTGTAAAATTGACGATTCAAAAGAACTTGTAAAAGTCTATTTGAATAAAGATAATTTGACTTTGACTTTTGACTTAGCTTATTGTGAGCAAATATTATGTTTGAGGCTACAACTATACAAGTCTTTACTCATGAACCCCTAGACTCGTCAGTCTGCGACGGCAAAAATATTTTTCCGTCTCGCTGGATTCCTTAACATCATTACGACAAATAGCTTCATTGTGAGCAATTCTCATTGCAGGATGATCCGTTTGATTGTCTAAGCGGGTTGTTTTAAGGCCGTTGGCTCGAGGCGGGTCGCGAGGCAGGGGGCGAGGCGAGGCACGAGGCACGAGGCGCCGCCCGAGGCGCTCGCTGTGTACGCGCTGCTAATACGATTTAAACTGGAGGCGCCACTCCGCACAATCCAATTACATTGTTCCGAGACTAGATATCAACGAACACTTCGCGCGAAACGGGAAATTTATAGCGGAATTTTTTATCAATTTAACAATGAAATTGTATTTTCGTGGTATAAAAAAGAAATTTTGTTTTATATTGTATCACGTATAAACGACTTGGAATTGTTCAAGCGATTGTTTGGAGATGATACTCTGTTTTTGTTTTCAGAAATCGCTCCACTTGCCTCGACAATAGACTTCCTCCTTACTACGTGGAGAAAATACTTTAGAAATTATATTCGCACTTGTGGTTGTTATTTATTCAAGGTATTGATAGACCAAGAGATCCATTGTTTTCTTTAGCAATGCAACTTACATATATAAATTCTCACATCCCAATCCTCGATAAGCAGGCAAAGGTAAATTTCTATACAAACCTGTCACCAGTTATTTGTTCACGATAGACCATTCAGTCTCACATACACGAAAATTCGAACAAATGAACGGTCAGAGGATCGACTTAACAAATACTCATTTTAAAGCGACGCGACGCCTCCTTCCAACCAGATGTATCATGGATGGTACGGCTACTGTTCTGATATGGTATACCTACTCTAATTTACCTGTACTTATTAACGTAACGGTGAAGGAAAACATCGTCTGCCAATGAGGTCAGAGTGGCGGACTGATCCTTAAACCAAAAACCAACCTAACAATTGTAGAGGCCTGTGCCTAGCAGTGGGACGTATATGGGCTTATGATGATGGACTTATCACTATTTGCCTTCTTTCTCTTCATTCACCGTACAGTCTCTAAAGTTGGACTTTGGCCTTAGTCCTTGACTTATCATATATACACTCTGGTGCAAGTGAAGTGTGGTGGCGTCTGTGGTTGGCGGCCGAACCGGCTTCGGTAGCAAGACGTGGAAAAGTGAGGTGTGTGCCTGGGGTTTGAACCCGCGACCGTCGAGATTATTGACTGCGCGCCTAAAGCTCGAGACCATCACTGCAATTATTAACATTAGATTGTAATATTGAATGAGCGAGTGCGGACAATGTTTCATCACCCACGGCGCTGTTGTTCCGTCGAGTGATAATTGTTCAATCATGAGAGATCAAATAGAACCGCTCACTGAATTAAATGTAATACCGTTGTATTGTACCGACAACCGCCCCGCGCTGTGTACTCGTGTGCACATAACAATGTTCACTTTGTTTTCCATTACATAATGAATGCTTCTGTTGGAAATTTAAAAAAATTTCAGGTTCGACCCCGGGGTGTGCAAGCTATTGATAGGTTTTTCAATTAACAATTTTACATTAGCAGTACAAATAAATAAATAAATAAATAAATACACCCAACATACATACAACAGTCACATACATAGTTCTGACCCCACACTAGGATACAAGTCCTGTGTCGTGGGTATCAGAGACTACGAGAGACTTTTCGGTCTCACAAACACCCAGACCCGAAACAAATATTTGTGGATCACACAAACATTTGTCTCGGTGCGGGGATCGAACCCGCGGCCTCTCGTTTCGCAAGCTGGTGTCTAGCCATCTGCGCCACGGGGCTGTCAAAGTCTGGATGTATTCCCAAAAAGCCGCAAAATGCTCGCACCATACTACATGGGATTTAAACATAATACTGAAAATGTCGGTGTAGCAATGCACCTCTGTTAAGGGGGGAAACCAGTTTATGAAGTCGAAATTTTGCTGTTTTTCATGATTCTCTTTAACCAGGTAAGAATAATCACAAATTGTTTAAACTTGGAGGATATTTTATTTATGTTTTCAAGTACACTTAAAAAAAATTCAAACGATTTCCGCCGGAAATAGTGGAGTTACCGCGTGCAGTCCATGGGCGATTGCCATCCGAGCATTTGGCTGGCGTACATCCCTGACGATTTTTTTCATTAAAAACTTATTTTCTAAGAATATGAACCTAATTTTGATCAAACAAATTGAAAATTGCATGGTTTTGAGGTGTTTGAACACAATGTCATGTTTTTATACCATATTTTTTCATCTTTCTTGCATAAAAAAATATATTTTTAATAACAATATAATCCCCGAATTTGGTTCATGTTACGTGGAATTGAATAAAGAATATCTACTACTTTTTGAGCTAGAATGTACGCTAGTCGAAAATAAGTCGTTTCGAGAAAAACGCGTTTGAGGCAGTAATTAATTATAAAAATGCTCACCGGTTAATCAGCTATTCCAGCACCATATAGCCCTATACCATATAGCATATCCCTCTTCTTGCTCATATGCATCATTTTCAGCTTGCAACTCCACTTGACGAGCTATACGAGCTTCCTTCGTCTCCAATGAGCTGCGCCTATTCTGTCTCGTCACGCGCGAGATCATTCGCATTCATTCATCATTCGAACTAATGGGAATTTTGCTTTGAAATTTTGACCACATATTCTTGAATAATTATAGGTACTAACGCTTCATGCAATAAAAAAGACGATTTTTCGATCGGTCTAAACTGGTTTCCCCCCTTAACCCATTCAAGGACACAGCCGTGAGTCTGCGAGGACTTCACGACTCAGTCCAGTAAGGAATGTTGCTTAGTCTAATAAAAAAAATTAATAAAGTTAAGTTAAACTCCAAGCCTCTGGACAAAAAAACATCTGGACAAAAGACTGACCTGGAAAAAGCACATCAAATCAAAACGAGACGAGGTGAACATGCGGTTCAGAAACATTTACTGGCTGATGGCACGTAACTCCAAACTTTCGATCGACAACAAACTGCTGATATACAAAATGATTCTAAAACCAATATGGATGTATGGCGCACAGCTGTGGGGAGTCCCTGTTCTTTAGTAGTAGCTATTGTCGAGCAGAAGCTGTCATCACTGTGTGTGGGGGAAGCAGATTCATTAGCAGAGTAATAAGAGTCAACGTCAGAGTTTATAATAAATTTATATAAATATCTAAATATATGTACAGTAATAAAAGTAAAATAAAATATTATATCTTACTAATATTATAAACGAGAAAGTTTGTATGTATGGATGTCTGGATGTATGGATGTCTGGATGTCTGGATGTCTGGATGTCTGGATGTCTGGATGTTTGTTGCTCTTTCACGCAAAAACTACCGAATGGATTTCAATGAAAGTTTACAATAATATAGCTTATACATCAGAATAACACATAGGCTATATATTTTTAAGATAGTGTGTGAATTGTCCAAAATATAACGATAATTGTCAAGTAAGTCGGGAAAAACAGCATCTGCGAGCTATTCTTGCGTACGCTGCAAAAACTGTAGAGTTTACACGTATATAATGTACTAGCTTTTGCCCGCAACTCCGTCTGCGTAGACTTCAGGGTTGGGTGCAGAAACCAACTAAGTCAACATCAGCCCATATACGTCCCACTGCTGGGCACGGGCCTCCTCTACAACTGAGAGGGTTTAGGCCTTAGTCCACCACGCTGGCCTAGTGCGGGTTGGCGGACTACACACCTAAGAAATTCCTAAGAACTTTTAGGTGTGCAGGTTTTATCGCGATGTTTTCCTTCACCGGTAAAGCAAGTGATAATTCATTGTGAATACACACATAACTTCGACAAGTCAGAGGTGTGTGCCTGGGGTTTGAACCTGCGACCGACGAAATTCTCGACCGCGCACCTAAACCTCGAGGCCATCACTGCTTAACCAACTAAGTAAATCTATAAATCAAAATTACGCTAATCGTTGCAGTAGGTCACCACCGGAGGTCATTTCTGTCTTTGAAAATCGTCTTAAGTGACATTATGAAACTTTTCACTAACTCGGATCGTCTCATATATTTATCGCGAAAATGTATCTAATGTCTATGTTCTATGTCTATAATCTAAGTGCGCCTAATGGCACTTAACATCGCATAGTGACACCGAGCGCCATGTAAATGCACATGATAATATTTTACTGTACTAAATATGACTTAACATCATAATGGCACTTAAAATCACTAAAATAAAATCACTCTTATGACTCATAAGTTCCAAAAACGGCACTCTACACCAAATAATGGAACATTATGTCACATATGTTATAACGGTAACAGTCGTAACTAATATTCCTTAATGCCACCTATCGTTTTCTAAGTGCCCGAAATGGCACTTATTGAATTATATAAAAAAGTAGCCTATGTCCCTTTTTAAGGTCTCATTTATGTCCATACCAAAATTCATCCAAATCGGTCAAATGGTTTAGACGTGAAAGCATCACACAGGCAGTGTTACTTTCGCATTACAATATATGCTCATCCCACGGGAACCCTACATATTTCTGGGATAAAATGTAGCTTATGTTATTTCATAGTGTCCCATTTGTATTCCAACCAAAAATCATATAAATCGGGCGAATAGTATAGCCGTGATAGCCCATTCCCACGGGAATACTACATTTTCCGGGATAAAAAATATTCTTTGTTGCGTCGGTGGGTCCTATCTAGTCCCATACTAAAAATCATCTAAATCAGTCAAATGGTTTAGGCCAGAAAGTATAACACTGGTAGCGTTACATTCGCATTAAAATATATGCTTATCCCACGGGAACCCTACATATTCCCGGGATAAAATGTAGCTTATGTTACTACACAGTGACCCATTTGTATTCCAACCAAAAATCATATAAATCGGGCGAATAGTATAGGCTTGAAAGCCCATTCCCACGGGAATACTACATTTTCCGGGATGAAAAATATCCTATGTTACGTCGGTGAGTCCTATCTAGCCCCATATTAAAAATCATCTAAATCAGTCAAATGGTTTAGTCCAGAAAGTATAACAGAGGCAGCGTTACATTTGCATTACAATATATGCTCATCCCACGGGAACTCTACATATTCCCGGGATAAAATATAGTCTATGTTACTACATAGGGTTCCATTTATGTCCATACCAAAATTCATTCACGTAGGTCAAATGGTTTAGGCGTAAAAGCAGAATATTGACAGAGCTACTTATATCCATTCCCACGGGAATACTACATTTTCCGGGATAAAAAGTATCTTATGTGGCTTCGGTGGGTTCCATCTACCCCCATACTAAAAATCATTTAAATCGGTCAAATGGTTTAGGCGTGAAAGCATAATACAGGCAGTGTTACTTTCGCATTACATTATATGCTCATCCCACGGGAATCTTACAAATTCCCGGGATAAAATTTAATCTATGTTACTTCATAGGATTTCATTTATCTCTGTACAAAAATTCATTTATATCGGTCAAACGGTTTAGGCGTAAAAGCAGAATATTAACATAGCTACTTATACCCATTCCCAAGGGAATACTACGTTTTCCGGGATGAAAAGTATCCTATGTTACTTCTGTAGGTTGCATCTATCTCCATACCAAAAATCATCGAAATCGGTTCAGTAGTTTTTGAGTTTAAGAGTAACAAACATCCAAAAATCCAAAAATACAAAAATACAAACCTTTCCTCTTTATTATAATAGTATAGATAAGAGAAATGTTTATCTTAATAAGTCCTACAAAAAAGTCCGCGACAGCATAGACTATCTTTAAAATTACGAGGAATATGGTAAAAACAACAATTTCATTTTCTCATATCTCTGTTCTACCTAATTTCCTGTCAAACATTTTATGTTTATCCCGTCAATACGGTTAATGGTCCCCTCAAATTAAAAAACGTATTTAAATAAAGGTTTTGAATCGACAACATATATCCACAATATTCGAACAATTGCGTATTTTTCATTTTAAAAATGCAGAATAATCAGTAATGAAAAATGAGTGACATATTTATTAGTTGTCAAAAATGTATGCGAGCGTTCAGAAATTTATTTTTAAACTCCTTGGTTGTATCTGGTTTAAAATTTACAAACGAATGCAGGCTCGGTAGTCATCACGCTTCGTAATCTAAATAATGATTTCACTGATCCCAACGGATATACCCTTTGATTTTAGCATATATTGTCAATGCGAAAGTAACACTACTGTGTTATACTTTCACGCCTAAAATATTTGAGTTATTTGGATGATTTTTGTTATGGATAAAAACGGAAACATAAAAAGGGACATAGGTTACTTTTTTTAAATTAATTAGTGTAATTTGGGCACTTGGGAGACGTTTAATAGATTTACTTATTATCTTTCTGCACCCAACCCTGAAGTCTATGCGGACGGAGTCGCGGGCAACAGCTAGTATATTATATGTATATTACTATGGCGCAAACAAAAAATATAAGTACACCACTATACCGCGATCAATCATACACTGCGCCACCCGCCAGCTAACACTATTAAATATAAAAAGCAAATTTTACATAAAAAGAAAACGAAATTTAATTTTATCTAATGAGATGAGAAAAAAAAGACAACAATAAATTATTGTAAAAAGGAACGTAACATTTACATCACTCAAATGTCAAAAGTGACATAAAAGCAAGAGAGAGAGGGAAATAACAAAATAACAAAAATACAATGAAAATGTGGGTAGAATAGAAAAACATAGGCAAACAATAACAATTATAAACGGACAATACGAGTATGTTAGTTGCCTTCTTACAACATCACGGCTTGCGCGTTTTTAAATCCGAGCGCGATGATTCCGCCGCCCCGTGGTTACTTACGGCCGCCGAAGATAATTCCGCTGTCTTCGGAAACTTAACCATTAAAGAGTTTAGTTCCTCAACGGTAGTGACTTTAATTCGGCTTCCATCCGGAACTTTGATGACAATAATGCCGTCCTGTGTCCAGCAAGATCGCATACCGAAGTGCTGCCGACTTTTGCTAAACACAATCTGTCGTGGTTTTGTCAGAAACTCTTTAATGGACGCGGACGAGCCTTTTAACTTGGACTTGGCCCGCCAAACAGCTGACCTGTGACTTACATTAGTGAACCTAACGAGTATAGGCCGATGGTGCTCTTTGTTCGGCGTTTCAATGCGATGGCCAACTGTGATGGAAGACACGGAGATATCCTTAAGCGACAAGGCACCGTTCACCAACGACAACACGGCCTCAGTACAATTTTCTTAGTCAGCCTCCGGCACTCCGAGGAATAACAGCGCTTTTCGACGATGCCTGGTCTCCAGTGCGTCCACCATATTAGCGCACTCCGTAATTTGTTGCCGTAGCAGCCGAAGCCTATTAAGCATGAGCTCTCTAAAACTCCGGAACTCCTCTGCAACTCGAGCAACGGTGTCATTGGCAGTGTCCCCAGTGTGAAGTTGTGCTTCTAGTTGAGCCATTCGTTTTGAAAAACTGTCCTCCAGATTTTTCTGTGCACTTTGGATGTCCGCGAGTGTTGACATTGCGAATTTCGTATGCCTCAGGGATTTTTCTTCAAACAAGTGATGAGTGATATGTGTAAGTGCTGGCAGATGGTGCAGAGCAGGATCACATATAGTGGCACTACTGTAAGTACATCAGTTTTGTTTACTTCATTTACCGGTCAACTAGTAGTGACGGCCTCGAGGTTTATATGCGCAGTCAAGAATCTCCGTGGTCGCGGGTTCCAACTCTAGGCTCGCACCTCTAACTTTTCAAAGTTATGAGAGTATTCATCATCATCATTAATTATCACGTACTTTAACGGTGAAGAAAAACATCGTGAGGAACCTGCACACCTAAAATATCTTAGGAACTTCTTAGGTATGTACGAGTAGTCCGCCAACCCGCACTAGGCCAGCGCGGTGGACTAAGGCCTAAACCCTCTCAGTTGTAGAGGAGGCCCGCGCCCAGCAGTAGAGCGTATGTACCATATATCGTCTGATGATGATTTACCGGCCAAAAAGGTAAACACATCCTAAAATTATCAAGCATTTTGAAATACTCTGGCTCACCAAAACGGATAAGATTGTATTTCCTTGAAATTTAAAACATTTCCAACATACTTGTATTTTAATTTATTTTCTTGGAGAATGGTTGTCGTCCCCCATTTCCTCCCCGATCGTCCCTTTTTAATTCGCCTGTCAATCTTCATTCCTATTTGAATTTATTCGTTTTCTCCTTACACAAATATAATTAAGCTCAGTCGCCCAAAAGGTTCCTTTACAAGAGTATGTGGCGTAGCAATGTATATACTTATTTATTTTATGTTAACTAGTTCATACTGGTATTGCCGTTATTTGCTTAAATCGAGATTAGCAATGAGATTAGTTTCTATTAACATAGCTTACACACACACTCACATTCGTTTGCACTTTACATGAAACGGTCGGACGGGATCGCAGTCGCAACTCAATAGGTCGTAGTTTTATTAATATGTTACGTAAAATAACACGTACATAGGCAAGCATTTTATAATAAAATATATTTTTTACTAAAAAATATACACGCCCGAGCGATGATGATTACTTCGACGTGCCGGGGAGGGGTTCGGCGAGGGGGAAGCGGATATTCATTTATTTGGAAACAGAATTGTGCGTATGCATTTTCCATGAAAGTTGCCTTTACGAATTTACCTGCATGATGGGAATTTATATTTAACTGAGCAGTATGAGTTCGGAGTAATAAATGATTTCTTCCTACAAAGCACATGTAGCTCCACTTTCACGTGAGCGTTAACAATACAATATACGTAAATACATTCAGCTGCCACAACCATTCTGATAACTAGTAATTGTGAATCGCAACGCTATCATTGAATTGCGTGAAAGCTTATTGCTTATGAATTCGAGGCATTATACACCCAACATTTACATACATAATTCTAACCCCATACTAAGGTACAAGTGAAGTAATTACTTCGGCCCGACACGAGAATCAAACTCAGGTCCTGTAAATCGCACGGCAGGTCAGGGACCGGCCGCGAGACCACGAGACAGTTCCGTGATGCATCACTTGAAATGCTCTACGTATAAAAAGCCCCGTAGCGCAGTTAGTTGGATACCAGCTTGTGAAACGAGATGTCGCGGGTTCGATCCCTGCACCAAGACAAATGTTTGTGTGATCCACAAGTATTTGTTTCGGGTCTGGTTATTTGTGAGACCGAAAAGTCTCCCGTAGTTTTTGATACCCACGACACAAGACTCGTATCTTAATGTGGGATCAGAACTATGTATGTGACTGTAGGGTGTATTTATTTATATTGCGAAAGTTCACAAGAATTATCTTAGGTATATACCTTTAGTGGCAGTGACATACTTTTCACAGTGAGCTAAATGAGGAGTGCAAGTGACGTGGACCACAAACAGATCTTGTTGCGGAGTTGCGAGTTGGCCGTCCAGTTCCAGCAGTTGTGTCGGCTTTGGCTCGCAGCGCTCCGCGGAATCCAATTACTCGCCGGACAAGCGCTTTGTGCAACACCACGGCTTATTGAAATACTTACGGTTTTACCAAAATATTCGCTTCATACGTGAAAATTTGTAATTATTTTATGGGAATGTGTATATATAAAACATTATAACTATGCATTATTATAGGTCCAAATTGCTTTCGTACGTTACATAATTAGCATTCATCTAATATAGTTGACAATGATTTTGCACACTATCATCATCATCATCAGCCCAAATACGTTCCACTGCTGAGCACGGGACTACTCTACAACTGAGAGGGTTTAGGCCCTAGTCCACCACGCTGGCCTAGTGCGGGTTGGCGGACTACACACCTAAGAGATTCCTAAGAACTTTTTGCACACTATAAAGGAACTTAAATTAATTAACTCTAGTATTTGTGTTGACACTTCATTCACTGTCCCTTTCACACTTGCCGTCGTTACCTCAGAACGCAATCATATGCATAAATGGTTTTACCATTAAGGGGATGTTACAATACATTTTTTCGGCTAGAAAAAGTACATAAAAAGATTGAAAAAAGTAGTCATATCGTATCAGCATCATCATTATCGTCACCAGCCTCTCTTATGTCCACTGCTGGACAAAGGCCTCTCCTATAGCATTCCACTGGGCTCGATCTACGGCCCACCTTATGTAACAGCTGCCAGCAACCTTGTGGATATCGTCACCCCACCTAGTCAGAGGGCGTCCTACACTACATTTGCCGAGCCGTGGTCTCCACTCCAAAACACGTTTCTTCCAACAGTTATCAGAACTCATATTACATCTACACACGAACGACATTAATTACTACTGAGACATAAAAAAGGTCTCTAAATATTATCCACTTTATTATATTACTAGCTGACCCGGCAAACGTTGTTTTGCCATATATATAAAATTCTCGTGTCGCGGTGTTTTTTGGCAAACTCCTCCGAAACGGCTCGACTGATTTTTATGAAATATTGTGTGTATATTGTAGGTAGGTCTGAGAATCGGTCAACATTTAAGGGTTTAACATTTAGGGGTAGGTATGTTTTTTTTTTCTATTGACTTTATTTTCTTTATTTTTTATGATTCAGCATTGATAAATTATTATAATCATAAATTTTCACCCTTCTACGATCAACCTCTATCTTATACTGACCATTTTAATTTGTTTATTTTTTTATTAAAATGTAAATAAATGATAATAGCACTGAAAAATTATAATGATACGTATAACAGTCATTGCTTTGATCGATATACAAATTAAACAAAAAAATATGGTCAAAATTGTATAGAGTGAGATATACATATACATCTATATATTATATAAAAAATTCTTGTGTCACAGTTCGAAACAGCCTCCGAAACGGCTCGACCGATTTTGATGAAATTTTATATGTATATTCAGTAAGTCTGAGAATAGGTTATCAATTTTTATACCCCTAGGGTGGTCCAACCCGAAAAGTTTTTATTTTATTTTGTGGACATTTTTTGTTTTTATTTTTTTATGATTCAGCATTGAAAAATACATATAACTCCAAATTTTCACCTTTCTACGAACAACACCTGTTTTGTAATCGCAATTTTTATATTTTTATAGCTTTTGCCCGCGACTCCGTCCGCGTAGACTTCAGGGTTGGGCGCAGAAAGATAATAAGTGAATCTATAAATCGTCCCTCAAGTGCCCAAAATGGCACTTACTGAATTTAAAAAAAGGTCAAATCAATTCAAATGGTTGAGGCGTAAAAGTAAAACTCTGACAGTTATTTTCGTATTTTAATAATATGTTTATCCCAATGGGAACATTACATTTTCCCGGGATAAAACGTAGCCTATGTTACTTCACAGGGTCTCATTTATGGTCATACCGAAATTTTAGTTTTTGCGTGAAAGCGTAACAAACATCCCTACATTCACATTTATATAATAGTAAGGATAACCATTCCCACCTATGTTACTTCGGTGGGTCCCACCTATCTGCATACCAAAAGTCATTCAAATCTTTTTTCAATCATTTTTCAATTCTTTTATCCTCCGTATTTTTTTTTAATAAGAAGAATCCTATGTCCTTTTTTATATCTCGAAGACTATGTGTACAAATTTTCATGATAATCGGTTAAGTAGTTTTGGCGTGAAAGCGTAACAAACAAAACATTAACATTTATAATAGCTGACCCGGAAAACTTCGTATCCCCTAACAGTCATTGAATGTTACATATTTACATATTACCTGAATTTTATTTTTGATAGTATGGAAATAAATATTAAGTTCAGCACTTTATTGAGATAAAAATACAGAAATAAATAAGTACGAAAATTAAATGCATCAATCGTGTCTCCGCAAGTCATGATTTAATTAAACATGTACATATGGGATGGGATGTAGTTGGTTTTAATTCTCTTCATTGAAGCATCAGTGTGGTGGACTGAAGCCTAAACCCTCTCAGTTGCAGAGAAGGCCTATGCCAAGCAGTGGGACGTACATATATGGGCTGATGATGATGATGCACCTTGTGATATACATTTTTAATATATTTTTTAATTGTCTAAAAGATCACAAACATCTTTTGTTAATCGTCATTGCGAAGGCATGACGAACCGGGAACTGAATTCGTTTGAACTCAATGGTCATACCCGTTAGGATCAATGAAATCTTAGATCAATCTAGTTGATGAAGTCTCAAGCACCAATTCATCTCTAAGTTGTCTTTTCAGTATCGTCACGTGAATAACATTACTCAACAATTTTCTTAACACCAAGCGCATTCCATTGCATAGTTGTGGGTGTTTTAGATTTCAAAGCGTGATGACTACCGAACCTGCCTTCGTTTGTAAATCAGGTACAACCAAGGAGTTTAAAAATACATTTCTGAACGCACGCATAAATATTTGACAACCAATAAATATGTCAATTCCTTTTTATTACTGACATTATTCTACATTTTTAAAATCTAAAATACGCAATTATTCGAATATTCTGGATATATGTTGTCGATTCAAAACTTTTATTTAAATACGTTCTTTAATTTGAGGGGACCATTAACCGTATTGACGGGATAAACATAAAATGTTTGACAGAATATTAGGTTATTTTAGAAACAGTTTATATGAGAAAATTAAATTGTTGTTTTTACCATATTCCTCGCAATTTTCTTAACTTTTTCTTGCATAAGAACCTTCTCCTAACAATAGCAAACACAACAAAAAAAGAATTAGCGAAATCGGTCCAGGCGTTGTTGAGTTATGCGCTTACCAACACATTTTGCGATTCATTTTTATATATAAGATGAAAAATTAGCGAAAACAAATGTTTCCGAAGCAATATGCATTATAACTACATACATAAACTCACCCCTGTATTCCCCGAAGGGGTAGGCAGAGGTGCATTTCTGCACCCACAATTCGCCAGGTATGTATCAGACCCACATAATAGGGGGCGAGCCTATTGCTGTTTTTCGGGCACATTTCCAGACCCCGTGCTGTTACTGAGAATTTCTTAATGGAAAAACCCAATAACACTTTGCCCAACCCGAGAATCGAACCCAGGACCTCTAGATCGCTCGGCACATACTTTCACCGCGAGACCACGAACTCTTAATGAAAATTATGTGCACAGTTTCTTGCACATATTGCTTTCATTAAAACTTAGTATTCGCAGACATACCAAGAAAACTTTTGCATTTAACCGTAATTTCGCAAACAAACCAAATTAACAACGAGCGTATAGTAACAATGGCGCATAAAGAAGCCAACACACTGGCAAAGGCGCTCGCTCTTAATTAAATAGGGGGATGTGGCGCGAGAGCCGGATCATAAGCAGCACACACTGCCGCCATCGGGGGTCGCTGCAGGCCTTAATCGAACACACTGCACATACACTGCACACACTGCACGACCAGGGACGGACACATCCGCCGACAAAGTACCCTGTTGGCTTTAACAATCATCCTCACATTAGCCTCACGTTAGAAACGAATAGCGTTCACGTGTGCTCCAATACAAATTGAAAAAAAAAATCTGTCGCTCTCTTCGCTACCGTAAACAATTTGCGCTCGCAAAATGAAAATTAAAAACGACGCTTTTGTCTTGCGAGGGTCTTCAGTCTAGCAGTTGACGTCTTTATGTTGATGAAAGGAATCTTTTGTTTATTGTGTCACAGGAGCGCCGTGGATAATATCTAAATGATGACTTGAGCGCACGCCCTGCTCGACGCACATTCAATACTCTTTTTGTGTTTTTTATACTTTAAACAAAAGGTCTTATTTATGTAATAATGTTTTTATCTCACCTGAAAGATTGAAACAAAACGGTTTGATTTCTTCATTTTTATTTAAATCTAATTTTTGATTATTTTAAAAACACGTTTAGATTCTGAGATTATCTAACTCATAAATCGTCTCTGAAAATTATTCATGTGGTAAATAACCACACTGTTGTGATGTTTGTTAATGTAGTATATCTCGGCCAGGGTGTGTTGCATCCCTAATTCGCACGGTTCCTAGTGAAGTTGATACACAAATGGAGCGGGCGAGTCGAGCGCACACTGCACATACTCGCACGCCTCCGGTTGGAAACGAAACAAACACAGCGAGGGATTAAGTTAATTATTAGCTAGAATCAAGTAAATTTACATATATAAGTCATGACTTCGAGGACTAAGTGAGCGGTCGAAACAAAATCTCGGCGGTAACAGATTACAATCCCAAGCACTCACCTTTGATTTATTCAAGTTATCCGTGTATTCGCACAGATTAATAACTTCTTACATGTTTATAGTCCAGTCCGGCAAGCCGCAGATGGCCAGCGTAGACTATTTCGTGCCTTCCAAGATCATGCTAGAAACATAATAAAAAGACGCTGCTGTATAAACCTGACGCTACAAAATAATAAATTGCTTACTCATTAACATAATAAGCTTAGTAAAATCAGCTCCGGGCGAAGTTATCGCATCTCGTCGTACATCGTAGTTAATGGAACATCTGTAACAGAACCCCGCACCAAACTCCTAGCCGAGCGCCGCACCAGTACCGCGCTCTATGTCGCAAGTTTGCACTTTATCGACGCTCGGATAATAGGTTTCCCAGTTCGATACTCTTTATCAACGAGCGCTCCGGATCCCCGAGCCCGCGCCCGCCAGCTCGATCGATATAATCAGCCATTTAATACCCGTAATTTCATTGCACTGCAAGTTTAATTAACTCGGTTTAATTGAATCGTTAGCTTCAGTGTAATGGCGCGTTGTACACCGCGGATCCAGTTACAATTATTGCCTTTGATTACTAATACAATGAGTGAAAGGTAATCTAATGATAGGTCATTTATAGCAGTCTGCAGAATTCACGAACTTTTTGTTATCAATCTGATCTTTAATTTGCGATGTGCAGTACAAGTATAACGTATATTTAGCTATTAATTAGGTCATATAACATTTAATCTATTTTGATAGTCAAGAAATAATTGTAATTAACTGAATATGGTCCCATTAATTCAATAATTATCAGCCATGTGGCAGACCCGCCCTGTGGATCGGGGGCGTAAGAATTCCGCCACGGTACCCCCTACCTGTCGTAAGAGGCGACTAACAGGGGCCACTGGGGAGGCTGGGCGTACTGCGGGGGCGGTACTCAACGGTGGCAGCAACCCTGAGATTTGCGGCAGAGGGCGTGACCGCTTGACTGTCGCGGACGTTCACAAGAGGTGAACGTCCAAAAAAGCGTAAGTGGAGGGCATCTCAAGCCCTCCCAATTTGGAGGAGTCCATAATCGGACGGTGCGCTAGGCGGAGGCGGACCATTTGGGGCGCTTCTCGCCCTGAGATGCCGCAAAACCGCCCTAAATGCGCGAGATGGTCACCGAGAGGTTTTAGTCGGTATGCTGGCGTAGGATTTTGGTTAGGGACCCAACTCAGCTAAGCGGACAATTATTGTTCTGCGCGCCGAGTTGGAAGGCCAGAGACCCCGACATACCCCTTTTCGGCCTCCCCCGAGGTACCGAACAGGGGAGCTTAAAGCGCTTTCCTCTCGTAAAAAAAAAAAAAAAAAAAAAAGCCATGTGGCAGACACTGACACAAAAAAACAAAACAATAAGGGATCATGACCTATATAGTCGTGATGGCCTCGAGGTTTAGGCGCGCGGTCGCGAATCTCGACGGTCGCGGGTTCAAACCCCACGCACACACCTCTAACTTTTCGAAGTTATGTGTGTATTCATAATGAATTATCACGTACTTTAACGGTGAAGGAAAACATCGTGATAAAACCTGCACACCTAAGAGTTCTTAGGAATTTCTAAGGTGTGTAGTACGCCAACCCGCACTAGGCCAGCGTGGTGGACTAAGGCCTAAACCCTCTCCGTTGTAGAGGAAGCCCGTGCTCAGCAGTGGGACGTATATGGGCTGATGATGATGAGCTATAACATTTGGATAGCTACAAGCTGTCTATAGCCAGCAAATTTGCGTCATACGCTAAAAGTTGAAGATACCAATGGTCACTAGTCCTTTTTACGTAAGGGCGTCTAATTCTAATTTGGGAATAATATGACGGTATGGACGACTACCACTTTTTATATAATTTTTATTCTAACAAGATATGTCTTGCTTACATAACTCGTAAAGCGTCACATTGATCACTATAATGGGACCTTTTTACAGTATAAAAAATGCTAGGCCTAAAAAAACATACTCGTCTAAAAACCTACTAGCAAAGTGTCACTTACACAGGCCGAGTTTTCCTTTTTGCTGTAACCGAGGTTTTAGCGTACCTCGAACACTCACCTTCGGCGCGCAATACTTGTACTTTTTACTCTAATCCTACGAGTAGGTACATACGTATATGTATGTATATAATTGTAGAACCCGAGACTTCTAGATCGCACCGCACACACTGCATATACTTTAATCCAGTGCCGATGAAAAGGATAATATATAGAATATGAAATTTTGTATAAAATTACCATTACAAATTTAATATTGTACATTTTACAATAGCTCGAATACAATACATTCCGAAAACAATTGGGGGCATTCGATGAACCTAATAGTATTAAATTAAGTTCTATTATTCAACACTGCAACTATAGGGTTTAAGCAGCAAAATAAACGGAAAATGACGGACTTCATCATGGTCTCGCGGTATAGTTGTATGTTATCTGACGTTAAGGTTCCGGCATTTATTTGGGGGGGGGGGGGGGGGGGTGGCAAAATCTTATTGGCTTTTTCATTACAAGATTTAATAAATTTACAGTAGCAGTACAGAATCTAAACGTGCCCATAAAACCGTGATCTAAAGGACTATTGGACAATGTATACGCTTTTATAACAAGCTTCCAAGGGTCCTTAAGATTGTTGAGAAATTCTCCCTTGAAAAAGTTTAAGGAATCAATCAAAAGCAAACATAAAAAAGGCATACTATAAAATTGCAGATTATATTAAAGATAATAAGCCCTGAGTAAATTGATTAGTGAAGTGTTTTGTTGCTACAATTATTTTCGTTGTGACATTGATTATGTAAAATTGACAAAAATGTAGTCAAAAATTATTGTTAACCACATTTTGAAGAAAGATTATTTCGACTATGACTTTAACTTTAAATGTGGATGCAAGAATGCGCCATTGCTTATTCCCTCGTATACAAGTACAAGCGTAAGTCTGTGTGTATGTGCATATGCAATAAACGCCGAAACAGAATTTAGTCATAAATACCTTGGACGACAATAAAGGAGTGTCTGAGGTTAGTGCTGTCGTGCTCTCTGAGAGCGCTCTACGAGATCCGTACAGACAGATGTGTACACACATAAACACGATGTTTGCATTGAGCTCAAAGGCACCCGAACTTAAATTACCGTGTGTTTACCGCCCCAGTAATGTTTTCGGGGAACAAAATGAATATATGTTAATATGGAAATTGCTTTACAGAACTGTGTGAGTCACAAAGAGATTGTGTAACGCCCGGGTTTTTACTTTGTAGCCTTTAATTGCTTTTTGTTTGTGAATTCCTGCGGTGACAACACCGCTATACGAAGAATAAACAGTTATCTATATAAAGCCCAGTGTCGGAGAGTGCTGCAATTTATTGGTTAGGCATACCTGATATTTTATGTTTAGTTGACACAATTGAAGCACTTTTAATGTATATTGAATAAAACTTATAACTGTATAGCTGAAATTAAGGGACGAAAGTAGGACATCCTCTCCCGGGTGTCAATTGCCACCCGAGCCGAAGGCGAAATATTTTAAGTCCCACAACCTTTTTTCCAGGCTCCATACTGCTAGTGAGAATTTCCTAATAAAAAAGCTAAAATACTGGAATAAATGGAATCAAACGATAAATGAATCGAATGGAATCGAATCAAGCTGGAATCGAACGCGGGGCCTCGCAATCTCACGCTAGACGTTCATGCCGCGAGACTGACGAGGTAATCAAAAAACAGCAGAGGAAAATATTGTAAATATGATGGTAAAAAAAATATGTAGAAGCATGTTTATGATAAATTCAAATTCACACCGAAACTAATAAGTATATTTTAATAAAAATAGTTTTAAATTGTAGTAAGGACTGAAGCCACTTTAATATTAACTTTAGTAGACGTGTCTGAACACAAGCAGGTCCTTTTTATAAAGCGTGTAATATGAAGTGCACGCGGCTGCTTTCCACACTCGGAGCGTATTATTATCAACTTATCTCGTCCATACAAACTGCACAACGCTTAGCAGATCAGACCGAGTGTTCGAGCCGTGAATGTGTAAGTTATGAGTTTAATATTCCATCGCGCGGTCACTGTGGCACAATCGCACCTCGTTCAGTATTCATGCGGCAATCCGTATGAAATATTTTTTTCATTTAAGCACGTGACAAACGCGTCCCGTTTGTTCTGCCACACAACGCAACTCAATTTCCGCTTATGACGTATTCATGGGTCAACACGGACGCGGCCGATGCAAAAATCAACCGAGCCTCAGATGTGTGCGCGTTTCTCATTACAATAATTGCTCTGCGAATCGAATGCGACACATTTAATAATTTAAATCCCATTTAATGAATTAGGCCAAATGGATATTGGATTCTGTTTGCATTGTGCTGTCGAGGTCGCAAATCAACTTATTTTTCGGAATGGGAACACGCGTCGGTCCAGGTTCACCTGGGCGCAATGTTACATAATTCAGTCCAATAATTTTTCAGTCTATTACTCACATAGTCAGAAGAGTTAATCATAGTCGAATTAGGGCGATAATGATAGACGCGTGCATCTTGCCGATAAAACTGACACAGAACCCAATCAAATGTCATCAAGAGAAGTCTATGTTAGTTAATAAATAAAAAATCCTTTGGATTCCTTATTATTTACGTAACATTAATAAGTTCTATACAACCATAAGTTTCCTAAATATACATTTTCTCTATTAATTTTGTAACATAATCCGTCGCTTTTAATAAACGGTACAGCTGTTATCTGGTACCTCATTTTAACGAGGCGAGGTATTTCATAATTACTAGTGATAACTTGAATGCGACTAACACGCTACAAATTTCCATAAGCTGGAGCGAGCCACACTTGCCAGATGAACGAGAGCGTAGACAAAGCGCTCGCGACGAGACGAGACGATATCTCTGTGTGGAAGTTCGCGCGAGCTCCGATGAAACAACCAACTAAATAGATTAAACGAGTTCTTTAAGCGACCGAACAATGTACTAAGTTTTGTTTAATTATCTCTGATCTTTAATTTATCGTCCATAGAGACGGCGGGCGGGAAACTTTCAGCGTTTTTCTTTTATAGCGTTTTGTTACCTGAGAATCTTCAGCTCTTTCAAACTCCGCTCTATTTACGTGAATAACGATTATACGCTAGACTGATTTAACACTGAATGAATGAGCATTTTAATTGGAGTAGTAAGATAATAGCTACGAGAAAAATAACTTTCCCATCATAGTATTTTTTTTATTTACCGACGTTATTTGGGTAATGATAATATGCATAAATCATCACATAATATATTTTTAGATAAATCATAAAATAAATAATACTCTAAACATTTCAGCTTGAATATTCGCAACATTTAGGATCAGTTTAAAAAATGTATTATAGCATTAATCGCCACTCTTGTGAATGAAGCGAGGAAAAATGTAGAAAGAAATCGGCTGTCTCTATAAAGCTTTTGCGCACATTAATTCCGTAACACGCGCATATTGGCGAGATGCTCTGTGCCTTTGTCGCCGTTTTCGTACTACAAAGGTCTAACTTTATTACGTGACGTCATGTCAATCTTTTTGAAGGCAAGGAAGGAAATTGCTCAGATAACGTATCATACAAATTATATAAATGAGAGAAATGTCGGCGTGTAGCGTGGCTGTGCTGTCGATGTTGGTTGTGTCTTGTAATTAACTTGGTCTGTTTCTGTTGTACTCGTGTTGGAGATGTTTTTGTTACTAATTCGCTCGTTAATGATGTCTCTTAATCAACAAACAGCGTTTATTCAATTAATATTATTTGCTTCTACATTTTTGTTTGTATTTATTCTGTCACAAGGTGATATTGCCGCACGTCACGGTCAGCGTGGTGCTATCCGAATATAACTGTCGTGGCCTTTCTCGTCACTCAATACACTCATGTCGGACCGCTGAGATGCTTCTTCACGCTAGACTGGTCTAACTAAAGATGTTTTTATTTATTGTGATAGCCACCGCGGCGTAGGGGCTAGAGGCTAACCGATGAAATAAAATAAATATTTGGAATATTTATTGGAACATAAAAACACGCAACACGTATTTCTGTATTATAGAAAATTGTTGTTAATGTCCCTCCGCAAGACCACGTTAGTACAAGCATATATTAATGTTCATAAAAGTTTAGCTCTTTTACCGTGAACATAATGTGACAGACAAGACTTTCGCAAACATTGTACAGTTTAGTTGTAATAAAACGCCGCGCCATATGAACAGAGCTGTAAACTGTTTGTCGCCGCACTCGCTGTAAACACGGAGCTTGGTACGTTCGTAAGGTGCGCTCGTTATTTTACGTAAAATATGTAAAGTATGATAGTTTTGAAAGTAAAATAACATTCGAGCGCTTCATAACGACACAGTCCGGCATGAGCGCGGCTCGAGAGGTCGCGCGGAGGATTACGTTTTTTCTCTTTATTCTAGATAGACTTTTCAACTTAGTTACGTAATATTTTGCCTTGTTTCTTAGACAGCGAGTGAGGAGAAATTGCTGTGAACTAGTTTCATGCCTTTTATCCATTACGCTGTTGGAGTAAAATGGAGTTTTATTAAGGACGCTTAGCGGATGAGAGTTATAAATAGCTCGGGGTATATTTCCATCACGACGTGGTGTATGTAATGGCGACTCATCTATTTCCAGATAGTTAGAAGCCCCTGTTCGCCGCTGCGAGCGTCGAATGTATCAAGATTAATATTATCGGGATGATCCATACGTAATGTCTCACAAGCGTTCGAACCCCCGATGTTATAGATTGGTCATTCGTAAATGGTCATTTATATACCTGTAAAGAAGTAGGTAGTCATTGCCTCGAGGTTCAAGCGCGCGGTCGAGATTCTCGGCGGTCGCGGGTTCAAACCCCAAGCTCACCTCTGATTTTTCTAAGTTATGTGTGTATTCGCAATGAGTTATCGCGTAGGTACTTTAACAGTGTAGGCAAACATAGTGAGGAAACCTGTACACCTAAAAGTTCTTAGCACTTTTTAGTCTCTGTGGCGCACCCCAGCCTGTGATGCTAGCGGCTGAGGGTTCGATCCCCGCACAAAGGCAAATGCTGTGGGGATCCTCAAATATTTGTATAGGATCGGGGAACTTGTGGTTTCTAAAAATCTCTCGTTGACCCAACAAAAATATCTTATATCTTAGAACTCTTATCTTATGGAGTTAGAACTTTTAATGTGTTTCTACAGACCGTCAAACCATTAAACAAAGTAGGATTAATTATAATTTATTATAAATTTATTCTTTCATTTACAAGGATATCAACGCCCCCAAAAATTACGATATATTATTACGCTACAAAATTACTATAATTTTATATGATTTTATTAACAATCAGATACGAAGCAAGCTAGACTTGTCCGCTGAGACTGCTCTCGTAATTCCGGATGTCAAATTCTCGCGAGCTAATAACGTCAGATCCGGCTCCGTTCTATAAGGGAATTGACAACAGATAATTCGTGAAATTCTATTGATGCTGGTTTCAGCGCTCGTCACAATAAAAGGACGGATTAACTGCCTCCACTGGGGAATATTTCTGCCAATCACAACGGTTTTACTATAAATATTATTAAGCTTATATTACTTAAGACTTTTATTGAAACTGACATCGCACCGAATGCAGTAAACAGATCGAGTTCACAGCTATAAAGAAACAAACATGTTTATTCATTCGACACAAAAATTACGGCATACCGAGAAAATACAGTAAACATGTATTTGTTATACTTCTATAGAAAACTGATTACGTCATGGATCCAATGAAATCGACAGCCCCGTAGCGCAGCTGACTAGACACCTTGTGTTGTGAAACGAGAGGCCGCGGGTTCGATCCCCGTACCGAGACACATGTTTGTGTGATACGTCATCTGGTTAACTTTTTACATTATTTAATGTTTATGCAAATTTTATACGCAAGGTAGCCGCTTTACCGCACCGGTGTAAAATGAGCAACAATTAACTACCGAGACGTAGTAATAAGACATTCTTAAATTCAAAATGACAAAATATTTGTAGTCCTATCCGTTTCTTATGAAGCTACACTCTACAGTCTACACTTAAATTAAAAAGACATGTATAAGATGACATACTTTTCTATTAGAACCCAAATACGTAGAAAAATATTTATTCAGTGGTATTCCAATTTGACGGGTGTTTTGTTGGTGACAGTGCGGCGGGCGTCATGAATACAGAATCAGCTTCAAAAAACTCATTAGTGGTGGCGCGGATTGGTGGCGAGTCCATTCACATCGCCTCTACAACTCTACAAAATGTTTTCATACCAAATGCAATCCGGTCTTGCATTCAATGCTGCTGAAAAAAAATATGAGAGGACTAATTGCCTTTGCAAATGTACTAGCGTAATTCTAAAGGATGTCTGCTGCTCATAGTGCCCACAAGTCAACCATGTTTTCAGAAATTTACTCTTAATTACGCCTAAAACTTCATGGTAATTAATCGTCTGAAATTTTCAACGAGGAACCTAACTACATATATTAATATTTACTATGTAACTTCGACATAATAACTAATATGTATCTCACGGTAAATGCATCAAGGCTCAAAGAGAGCATCGATACTTACAACTATCGTTCACTAGTCCAGATACAAACTCTTTTTAACCAACTTGATATAAATCCCGCCCACGCCCAACCCACGCTATGTCTTGTGTAGTGTACCAAACACTGAAAATAATTTAAGGTCTCAACAACACGCAAAGATTCAAACTTACTATTTTGGATCACACATATTTGTCTTGTAGCGGGCACTGAATACGTCCTCTCACGTTTTACAGTCTGCGTTGAATCAAATGTACAAGAGAATCTGGTAAAAGTATATTCCGTTCTTATTGGCTCCCATTTCATTGATAAATCGGCAAAGAGTGGCCGATCAACCTACAAATCAAGTTAGAATAGAAACATACCCTCACGCCTGCATCCCGAAAGAGGCAGGCATAGATGCATGCAAAGATGCAAACCTGCCTGCACATATCGTAAATTGTATTTTTTTAAAGTCCTACGTAAAAAGGTGGTGATCTGTTTACTGGAATTCGTTCTGCTAATAAAATTTTCTTAATGGAAAGCCCCACTGACGCGTTTGTCACGAGAACTTAATATCGTATAGCACACACTTGTGCCGCGAGACCACGAGGCAGTCAAGTAAAGCTCCATCATAAAAACGAACTGTATCACCGCGCGAACATGGTGCTGGGTGATGTTGTATCCACAAGTCTTTAATGCGGTGTTGTAATTGCGGGGGTTTTAATTACAGGGCGCGAGCATCCCGGCCGGCTCGTAACCGAGATAACCATGTTTATAGGTTCCATTCCCGCGCTGATTCTGTTCTCCCTCGCCTGCGAACCTTTCGCGCTCGCATTACTGTTTATCTACGCACATATCAAAGAACATTTGTCGGTAATTTTCTCCCACCAAAGCACATTATTATACAAGGCCGAGGAGCTTTTGTACAACAATCTGCTCGAGAATGTGTGGGCGGTTAATTAATGAACGCTTATTAATGTCTGAAAATATAATAGTTACATAAACTGCGTACATGGCTACGGAGCCGAAAGTAGCGCGTGTAATTGAGAGGGCTCGGGTTCAATTCCCAAATCGAGCAGAGGTTTTAGGTTTTCCTGTCACTAACTCCCTCTAACTTTACCCAATGTATTTAATTGGGTGTAAATTAAAATAATTCTTAAAGAGATAGACATTGGTTTACAATCAATGTTCTAAGGAGCCTAAGCGGACTTGTCTAGCCATCACACAGCTGTCTCGAGTTAGCTTTATTATTAAAGTTCTTGCGATGATTGAGATGGCTGGAGGCACAATATCTACAAAGCATCTTATAAACATAACCTAGAACTGTCGGTGTTGATGGTAGATTGCACTCGTCGCTAGATTTTTGTTGTATTGTATATCATTTAAATTTAATTGATTTTTGTTAAGACAATCGTACCTAAGAATAATCATAAAATATCAAATAGTGAAGGCCTCAAGGTCTCGCGCGGTCGAGAATCTTGGCGGTCGTGGGTTCAAACCCCAGGCACACACCTGAGATTTTTCGATGGCATGTGTGTATTCACAATGAATTATCACGTACTTTAATGGCGAAGGAAAAATCGTGAGGAAACCTGCACACCTAAAAGTTCTTAGGAATTTCTTAGGTGTGTAAACGCTAGTTGTAGAGGAGGCCATATGCCATATCCAGTGATGGAACTTTTATGGGCTGGTGATGAATCGTGCCTATAAAAGCTGCAAAAAGAAAGAATAATTCGTTCTAATTTACAGCTATAGATGGAAGAAGTCCCGCTGTATAGTCTGATATATTAGAATAGATGAGATCGTAAATGTGATGTTACATATATACCCGAGGCAAGAATCTGGTGTCCAAGGCGGGGTGCCTCACAGTGCGGTATGTGACGAATGCCTCGGATTTCTGCGCCGTAACTTAATGTAGCCACAATTATATTTACCTGTTGCAAATACTTAGCATTACGTCATGTAAACCTGGTCTTACAATATAATGAGCTCATTAACCACTGTAAGGCTAGACAGCCATTAAATATGACATAATTAAGAAAAATATATACTTCAAATGAGAAATATACCGCAGATTCGATATAACATGTACGATATGTATGTTTTCAATATACCTACGCAATAAGTAGTTGTTTAGAGAGATCTCATTACACTTCTTATGTACTTAAACATCAGGATCTTGGTTTTCAAACATATATTTGAGTCATTGCCGATATCTTATTTGCATTCATAAGTATCACCACCGGCCTTTATCTAAATGCGCTTCAGATGCTTTATATATGACGGGACTTAAAATTGTACTTTTTCTATAATAAAATTGCACTATCACCGTCTGTTGTTAATTAAAACGATTCAAAGCGTTTATACACAAAGTTAAATGTGGTGGTGTTAATATTTGCAAGTTACGTGACGTGTCTGGTCGCGTGGGTAGTTACTCGGTATTTTGTACAAGTGCTCTCCACTAAAAGGCTCTTTGTGAAATATTTCGCTTTGTCCGCGGGCGGGGGTCGCCGCCCCCGGGTGGGGCACGACACGCGGCGCGCCGGCCCTTTGTCTTCAGCACATTTGTATGTGTTTTACGCGAATTTAATTACAGCGAGACGTGAACAAAGTGCCGGTGTTTGTGTACACAGAGTCGGCGAGTCTTCTCTTCATTTGTTTTTTGTAATTTACACCGGGCCCCGGAGCAGGGAACTCAATAAAGTGTGCGCTCCTACCGGTCACCTTTTTTTTACTGTTTTTGTTGACCGTTCTGTATGTTTAATAGAGCTTATTAGAGATGGTCGCCGCTTTTGTTCTACAGCGATGACAATAGATTGTTCAGATATATGTTGTATTTTATGACAATTTAATGAAGGAGATCTGTGGTCATTTCCTTGTACTTATATGCTAGTGTAATGTACTGACAAGTGACAGATGCCTCCGGGATGACAACTGGCTGCGACGTCACGCATTGCGCTTGCTGACTCAGACGCAGTGTAGACGCTACTGTGGTATACTCATATGAATTATGCTGTTTGTATTGTCACGAGGCTACAACTTTATACGTCGACATTTGTTTACTCTAAAACCAGCAATCAAGCTAGCAAGGCTCACTTGATGGTAAGCTATCATGGACGGCGGTCCACGATCCCCACAACTAGTTAAAACTCGTTGTTATGGCCAGTTTTGAAAATGGAGGTCAAAAGCAAAACAAAGGAGTGGTCAGGATTAAAGAGAAACTTTGCAGTAGAATTTCTGCTTCACAGAGATTTTATTTGGATATTTGTGATTTTAGAAAAAGGTGCAAAAACAATTGACCTTACCGCATTACAGTTTAAGTTGACTATAACGTTAAATAATCTTTTTTATTATTTTATACATTCGATATTATACATACATACATGCGATATCGCACATTGTTCTGATATCACTATAAGACACGAGTTTTTTGTTCTAACTATGATAAAATAACAAAAGACTTATCAATCTATCAAATACCCACACTCCACACAAATATTTGTTTCCTTCAGGTATCGAACCTGCGGCAACTTGTTTTATTAGTTAACGAAGTGCGCCACTGTGGCTGTTAATTTACCTCGTATATACCCTAATAACTAAATATCAAAGTAGAGTTTTATTTGCTGATGAATATTACAGAGTGAGCCACACAGCAACTGTAAATGACATAGCAGAGCGGTAGGTATATGTGCGTTCAGGGATCTCCGGTACCCGATGACCTAATTACTGAGTGATTGCGACGTCGAGCCATGCCACGGCGCCGACAGATGCGTTCTTTATCTGCGAAAAAAAAATGGAATAAATATTTTTTATAAAGACTAGCGTTAAATAAGGATACAGGTATGATTTTATAACGAACACGTTGTATTTCCATTTTATTAGTACTATCTATTTATTTATTAACACTTTATTGTACACACGGAGAAAATTAACAAAACAAGAACACACAAGAAAGAAAATAGTACAATTGGCGGTCTTATCGCGCAAGGCGATCTTTTAGAGACAACCATAGGATGGAAACAAAGAAAGGATAGATGAGAGGGTAGTCAGTGTGTACAACATACATACATATATACAACATACATACGTATATACAACATACATACATATATACAAAAATACATACAGAATATCTATTGTATAATAAATACAGACAAACACACACGTACATTTTTGCCTGCATCCCTGAAAGGCTAGATCGAGTTGCAATTGTGCAACCACGTCCCGCCAACTGCTTTTAAAGTACCGCGTAATAGGAGGCGCTGATATTGCTGCTACTGTGATTTTGAAAATTTTCGACCGCGTGACTGAACCTCGAGGCATCACTACTTTGGTTCGTAATCAATCCGTATTGATAGACACATTATTTTCTCGGTGCTTGAAATCTTTTTTTTTTTTTTTTTTTTTTTTTTTTTTTAGACTGGTACGGCAAAGTGACTCCACTGTACTATATGTATGTCCGATACTGTTGTTATTATCCAACGCAGAGTAGACCGTTTCCAAAGGCAGTAAAAATATCTTCATCACTTCCTTTTTAGGAGATTACAGAAACACAATGTTCTCTTGTTCTTTTTCAAATATTTGGTCGTTTTATCTTTTCATTAACCACCGTAAGGCTACAAGTAAATCCGTCGGTCGTACACAGAAAGTCAAATATTTTCATTGAAATATAATTACAGGATCTCATTACTTATTCTCGAAAAACAATTTATCTAAATAATTACCAGCTATTTGTTTAATTACGACAACGAACAAATAAATTGTGAATTCTATACGTATAACGCTAAATTTAATTCCCCTGTTTCGAGTTAAAACCAAATTGCTTGATTGGGGAAAAAACGAAATAGTTTAAATGTGTTTTTTCTTTGTTGAAATTCCACACACTTAACGTTAAAAAAGTTAAGTGGAGACTCCGAGCTCTGGTTAATAATTTCACAGTTGGCAGCCCTAATCGCACCCTCTCGGCGGCTACCTCTGTGAGAGCGACTCCGTATTATCACTTTTAAATGGAAAACAAACAGAAAGCGTACATTTTTCATGAATATATAATTACCTTTAAGCTGTGGATTTAGCTCTGACGAAAATTGCTATGAATTCTCAATTTCAAATTTCCCACAACCCCGGAATTGTTTTAGAAGTTTACCTCCGCCTTTAACACAATAGGACTTAATTTACCTTCATTGTCTAATACAGTTCAGTTACATTTTCTCTCAAGGTCTATTATCTAGATAGTGAGTTATACAAAATACTTCAGCGTCAGATATAATTGTGAAATTCAACAAAGCAAATTTATGTAATCGGCAAAAAGGGATCATTTTACATCTTTAATGACATACTTAGCTTTAAATGAAATGTAGTGCTAATTGTCACAACCATCAGAAATAACTATTCATTAACAGTGACAAATGCCGACTGCTCCACTAGCACCTATACCAGCCACAACAAACTGATTAACCACGGCTGGTGACTAGAGCTGACTCGCACAGCATCAGTCTGCGCCGCCGTGATAGCATTAATTCGATCAGTGAGTAATTTAGGGCGACATCGGGGCGAACAATGCGCTGTACATCCACCAGTGTATATCGATTGGGCAATCGGTAGCCTCCAGGGCTCCGCAGTGCTGAGGCTCGCTGGGAGAGGATCCGTCGCGTTTGTCACGGCCGCCGGCGCGCTCCACCTCATTAATACCGTTGTCCGGAGCACGCTCTGCAGATACTGTCACGTGGAGCTTGATCGATTGTACCCCAATATCCCGATGCATGCGATTATCTAATGAATAGTAGCGGTACTACACCACTCTACCTATGTAGGTGGAGTTGTACATGAGTATGTCAATCACTATTAGTGATATTCATGAATTTTCACGACCCATATTTTTTAAATCATTTTACGAAGTGCTATTTGAGCTAGTAAGTCGTGATGGCCTCGAGGTTTAGGCACGCGATCGAGAATCTCGAAGGTCGCGAGTTCAAACCCCAGGCACACACCTCTGACTTTTCGAAGGTATGTGTGTATTCACAATGAATTATCACGTACTTTAACGGTGAAGGAAAACATCGTGATGAAACCTGCACACCTAAAAGTTCTTAGGAATTTCTTAGGTGTTGTGTTAGGTCCGCCAATCCGCACTAGGCCAGCGTGGCGGACTAAGGCCTAAATCCTCTCAGTTGTGGGGGAGGCCCGTGCCCAGCAGTGGGACGTACATATATGGGCTGATGATGATTTGATCGGTACAAAAAATAAATATTGTAAAAATGTATAGTGGCGGCTATAATGATCGTTCCTCTCAATTTTTTTTTTTTCATATTTTAAAACATTTACTTCTAAGTTTATTTCATGCTTTATATTTTAATAGCTTTTGCCCGCGACTCCGTCCGCGTAGACTACAGGGTTGGGTTCAGAATGAAAATAAGTTGTAGTCTATTTTACTCCACAGAGTCCCATTTATGTCCATATCAAAAATCGTTTACATTGGTCAAATGATTTAATCGTGAAAGCGTAACAGAAATACTCGTATAGCTACAGTCGTCTACACGTCGTTTCATCATTCTAGCTTCAAAAATGACGAATTTCCACACAAACTTTCACCCCTATTTTTATTTTACCCCCTTAAAGGTAAATTTTTTTACAAACTTTGAATGTCATATTTTTTTATATCTAATCAACAAAAATAAGTTTCAAGCTTCTAGCTTTAAAAATGACAATACTTCCATACAACTTTTCATCCCCCCTTAAAACCCCTTTTCCTTGATGAAAAGTAGCCTATGTCCTTTCTCAGAGTTTAAACTATCTGTGTACCAAATTTCATTTAAATCGGTTCAGAAATTTTAGCAGGAAAGCGAGACAGACAGACAGACAGACAGAGTTACTTTCGCATTTATAATATTAGTAAGGATAAGGATTAAAAAAAATAGCCTATGTCCTTTTTTAAGGTCTCATTTTTGTCCATACCAAAAATCATACAAATCAGTCAAAATGGTTTAGGTGTGAAAGCATAACACAGGCAGTGTTACTTTCGTATTACAATATATGCTCATCCCACGGGAACCCTACATATTCCCGACATAAAACGTAGGTTATGTTACTTCATAGTGTCCCATTTATATTCATACCAAAAATCATATAAATCGGGTGAATAGTATAGACGTGAAAGCCCATTCCTACGGGAATACTACATTTTCCGGGATAAAAAGTATCCTATGTTGCTTCAGTGGGTCCTATCTACCCCCATACTAAAACTCATCTAAATCGTCAAATGGTTTAGGCGAGAAAGCATAACACAGGCAGCGTTACTTTTGCATTACATTATATGCTCATCCCACGGGAACCCTACATATTCCCGGGATAGAATATAGTCTATGTTACTTCATAGGGTTCTATTTAAGTCCATAGCAAAATTCATATGAATCGGGCGAATATTTTAGGCGTGAAAGCCCATTCCCACGGGAATACTACATTTTCCGGGATAGAAAGTGTCCTATGTTTCTTGGGTGGGTCCCATCTACCCCCATACTAAAAATCATCTAAATCGGTCAAATGGTTTAGGCGTGAAAGCATAGCATAGGCAGTGTTACTTTATATGCTTATCCCACGGGAACCCTACATATTCTTGGGATAAAATATAGTCTATGTTACTTCATAGGATCACATTTATGTCTGTAAAAGATTTCATTCATATCGGTCAAACGGTTTAGGCGTATAAGCAGAATATTGACAGAGCTACTTATACCCATTTCCACGGGAATACTACATTTTCCGGGATAAAAAGTATCCTATGTTTCTTGGGTGGGTCCCATCTACCCCCATACTAAAAATCATCTAAATCGGTCAAATGGTTTAGGCGTGAAAGCATAGCATAGGCAGTGTTACTTTATATGCTTATCCCACGGGAACCCTACATATTCTTGGGATAAAATATAGTCTATGTTACTTCATAGGATCACATTTATGTCTGTAAAAGATTTCATTCATATCGGTCAAACGGTTTAGGCGTAAAAGCAGAATATTGACAGAGCTACTTATACCCATTCCCACGGGAATACTACATTTTCCGGGATAAAAAGTATCCTATGTTCTTTCCCAGGCTCCAACCTATCTGTGTACCAAATTTCATTTAAATCGGTTCAGTAGTTTTAGCAGGAAAGCGAGACAGACAGACAGACAGACAGACAGACAGAGTTACTTTCGCATTTATAATATTAGTAAGGATAAGGATTAAAAAAAATAGCCTATGTCCTTTTTTAAGGTCTCATTTTTGTCCATACCAAAAATCATACAAATCAGTCAAAATGGTTTAGGTGTGAAAGCATAACACAGGCAGTGTTACTTTCGTATTACAATATATGCTCATCCCACGGGAACCCTACATATTCCCGACATAAAACGTAGGTTATGTTACTTCATAGTGTCCCATTTATATTCATACCAAAAATCATATAAATCGGGTGAATAGTATAGACGTGAAAGCCCATTCCTACGGGAATACTACATTTTCCGGGATAAAAAGTATCCTATGTTGCTTCAGTGGGTCCTATCTACCCCCATACTAAAACTCATCTAAATCGTCAAATGGTTTAGGCGAGAAAGCATAACACAGGCAGCGTTACTTTTGCATTACATTATATGCTCATCCCACGGGAACCCTACATATTCCCGGGATAGAATATAGTCTATGTTACTTCATAGGGTTCTATTTAAGTCCATAGCAAAATTCATATGAATCGGGCGAATATTTTAGGCGTGAAAGCCCATTCCCACGGGAATACTACATTTTCCGGGATAGAAAGTGTCCTATGTTTCTTGGGTGGGTCCCATCTACCCCCATACTAAAAATCATCTAAATCGGTCAAATGGTTTAGGCGTGAAAGCATAGCATAGGCAGTGTTACTTTATATGCTTATCCCACGGGAACCCTACATATTCTTGGGATAAAATATAGTCTATGTTACTTCATAGGATCACATTTATGTCTGTAAAAGATTTCATTCATATCGGTCAAACGGTTTAGGCGTATAAGCAGAATATTGACAGAGCTACTTATACCCATTTCCACGGGAATACTACATTTTCCGGGATAAAAAGTATCCTATGTTTCTTGGGTGGGTCCCATCTACCCCCATACTAAAAATCATCTAAATCGGTCAAATGGTTTAGGCGTGAAAGTATAGCATAGGCAGTGTTACTTTATATGCTTATCCCACGGGAACCCTACATATTCTTGGGATAAAATATAGTCTATGTTACTTCATAGGATCACATTTATGTCTGTAAAAGATTTCATTCATATCGGTCAAACGGTTTAGGCGTAAAAGCAGAATATTGACAGAGCTACTTATACCCATTCCCACGGGAATACTACATTTTCCGGGATAAAAAGTATCCTATGTTCTTTCCCAGGCTCCAACCTATCTGTGTACCAAATTTCATTTAAATCGGTTCAGTAGTTTTAGCAGGAAAGCGAGACAGACAGACAGACAGACAGACAGACAGACAGACAGACAGACAGAGTTACAATCGCATTTATAATATTAGTAAGGATTATTATATTGGCACGGCGACGTGATCCGACGATCTGTGTGTCGACTGACGAAAAGCTATTACCACACAGTTTGATCCTGAAAAGGGATACACTGGCGTGAGTCGTGGGTTTAGATATATAAGGTATTGAGAGCGTTGGTTGCTACCAGGCGGCCGCGAATATCCTATAACCAGCAAAATAAGCCTCCAGCTATATAACCTCAGCTCACATAAGTTATTTTATGAAATTGTTGTACCACCCGAGCAGACATATTCGCATCCCAATATAGTCTGATGGCTTGTACCTATAATTTAAAATGTTAATAAAATTAACTGTATAAATAACTGCCTCGTGGTCTCGCGGTACAAGTATGTGCCGTGGGATCTAGAGGTCCTGGGTTCTATTCCCGGGTCGGGCAAAGTGTTATTGGGTTTTTCCATTAGGAAATTCTCAGTAACAGCACGGAGTCTGAAAATGTGCCCGAAAAACGGCAATAGGCTCGCCCCCTATTACGTGGGACTGATACATACCTGGCGAAATGTGGGTGCAGAAATGCACCTCTGCCTACCCCTTAGGGGAATACAGGCGTGAGTTTATGTATGTATGTAAGTATGTATGTTAATAAAATTATTTCTCAGCGAAAGCAATATTGAAAATGAACAACAATTTAAAATATTAACTCCGGACCAAAAATCAATAAACACCGGAGAATAGTGTTCCGACAGCCTCACTGCATGTGAAATCGAATGGATTCCCGGGAGGCGAGCTCTGTTTGAGTGTAAAAGTCGCTTTACATTGTACCGAAGGTTTTTACTCTGATGGCAACTTTAATTTTTAAACATGTGTGGCGTACATAATATTATATTTCGTGTAATTTATTTATAAAATATATTTATTCATTTTATACATATTTTATATACATTATAATACGAAAAATTACACTCGACACATATACATACATACTAACTTACACGCATTACATCTACAGAACCAAACAGATTTATTATAATATTAAGTATACATATACGATACGTGGAGTGCATTGGAGGCGCTCGATATCTCGGCGCGGGCGCAAACCGGTATCGCCTGGTAACAGCGAGCGAGCGATGCGCGTCACCGCTTCGACTCACGCGCCGGCCGCGCCAGCGGCCAGTCGGTACACCTCTCTCGCTCGCGAAGCCCGTGTCACCCGCTACCTCGCCGCTTTATCTTGTCCGCCATTCTCGTCCTGTAATATCTGTCTCATCTCCTTCTGTAATTTTTAATTATTGTTATATATTCTGTGACAATTGCTGTGCAGTGCATTAAACGCTTAAACTGCTTTGAGCTTATCATTGCGCTTGCGCTTGCACCTATCCAGCACATCAGGCGCTGTCGCTACGTGCCCACAACCAGGCACACCGACGTCCACCTATAACCATCTACACACAACCGCTAAACTAGCTACACACTACATAGCTAAACATGTACGACAAAACAAAGGACGGTCACGTGTCTACCAGTATACAACTTTAAGTCTTCATTGATGGGCCAGACCGATTATTTTCAAGAAACACGCTTATAAGGCTTCTACTTTAAAAAGAGACACTTCATTGATTATTATAATTAATATTCTTCAATCCCAATACCACTGAATAATAATATGCGCAATCTCATTATTGATCTCACAAATAATGACAATTTGATTTTCGTGTGTAATGACATACAAAACTCTACAATAATGACTCATGCAAATTAGTCGCGTTCCGGGACTATCCGGTGGATTACACGTTTCGAAACGGTATAGTTCAATTTTACTGACCATTCAAAAGAGATTGTGAAAGTCTATTTGGGTTAAGTTTACTTTGAGAATCACATTGACTGTTATTATATGGGCTTGACAGATAAACGTAATAGTTTCTCGTCAATCTAGATTTTCTCTGTCAGCCGCATCTAACTCATCGCACGTATATTATATACGTGTATATTATGAGGTGCGTTATTTTACCTGAAGTAGTGGTGGCCTCGAGGTTTAGGCGCGCAGTCGAGAATCTCGGCGGTCGCGTTTTCAAACCCCCAAGCACACACCTCCGACTTTTCTAAGTTATGTGTGCATTCTCAATAAATATTACTTAATTTAACGGTGAAGTAAAACATCACAAAGAAACCTGCATACCTAAAAGTTCTTAGGAATTTCTTAGGTGTGTAGTCCACCAACCTGCACTAGGCCAGCGTGGTGGACTAAGACCTAAACCCTCTCAGTTTTAGAGGAGGCCCGTTCCCAGCAGTGTGAGTATATGGGCTGATGATGATGATGATTTCTTCAGCATATTAAAAAATCAATGGTATATTGTATGAGACAAGTACATAGGCTGGAGACAAGGATACAAATAATATTTTATTGTAAACTAAATAAATCTTCGAAAAAACACGTAAGAGCTTATTATAACTTCCCCAACAATATCAATGACTAATTCCAAATTTTAAAATAGGAGGAATATCAGTCTTTATTATGCAGTACAACATAAAACATAATGTCCGAAGTTCAGCGGTCATTAAATGCAAACAGCTAAAAGCTATTAGGAGACAATTGGAAATTCTCCCACAAAGAGTGGAATGCTAATGGAGCCATTGGTGTAGTGAATCACTCGTTATTGGCCTAATATAAAATGTTTAGTGCGGCGGCGGTGCGGGAGGGGTGGGGGTGCAGGTGGTGCCGGGGGGGGTAGGGGGGCCCCCGGGCTGATTGCGTGGACCGCGCCGGCCGCAGCTCGCTAAATGAGCGGCTAGTTACCGGCCGGACGTCCGCGCCACCTCGCACCGACACCGACACTCGCAAAGTTCCCAATGCAGATCTCACTCAATTACCTATTAGCCCTGCTCAAAGACACTAGAAATTCACTACTTGTTTCATTAGATATGCTCCAAGACGAACCAAATATATAAATAAAAGCATATCTCGTCGTATCCTACGAATAAAGGCGTAACTGCAAAATAACAACTTTACAGGAGGAGGTTTTTTGTGTTTTATTTAAACACTAAGGGAGATTTTTGAGTTGTTAACATTTGAAGTGTCGGTAAACTGTTCGGGGTTTGTTATAAAATCATTAATATGAATTTTTGTCAATATTTCTGTCAAATTTGTCCCTTATGTCTTTATTCTTCGGAATAAAAATTAAAAACCTGGAAGCAATAGACATTATGCCTTTTTTCGTCGGAAGATGCCAAGTCGTAAGCGCATTAAAGGCTATTTATTGTTTTAATTTAAAGAACCTGCACACCTAAAAGCTCTTAGGAATCTCTTAGGTGTGTAGTCCGCCGACCCGCACTAGGTCAGCGTAGTGGACTAAGGTCTAAACCCTCTCAGTTGTAGAGGAGCAGCAGTGGGACGTATAAATGGGCTGATGATGAATAGTCATATAAATACGCCCCGACAGCCCCGTGGCGCAGTTGGCTAGTAACCAGCTTGCGAAACGAGAGGCCGCGGGTTCGATCCCCGCACCGAGACAAATGTTTGTTTCGGGTCTGGGTGTTTGTGAGATCGAAAAGTCTCACGTAGTTTCTGATACCCACGACACAAGACTCGTATCTTAGTGTGGGGTCAGAACTATGTATGTGACTGCTGGGTGTATTTATTTATTTATTTACTACAACTAATAGAATATTGCGTTACTTATATAGGAAATCTAAAATGAACAAATCAAAATCACAATATGCAAATTCTACGAAGGGCAAAAATCAAGATCTTTAATATTTATAATCGAATAACGTGCTACTTAAACTAATCATATTAAAAATTTAAATCTATAAACAATCAAGTAACAACAATCAAGCAACGAAATCTAAACAACTTTTGGTTAAAATAATCAGATAATAGTATTTCCAAGGAACATAAGTTTTTACTGTACGCGGTACAAGTATGTGCCGTGGGACCAAGAGGTCCTGGGTTCGATTCCCGGGTCGGGCAAAGTGTTATTGGGTTTTTCCATTAAGAAATTCTCAGTAACAGCACGGAGTCTGGAAATGTGCCCGAAAAACGGCAATAGGCTCGCCCCCTATTACGTGGGACTGATACATACCTGGCGAAATGTGGGTGCAGAAATGCACCTCTGCCTACCCCTTCGGGGAATACAGGCGTGAGTTTATGTATGTATGTATAAGTTTTTACGTAAGGTAAGGTAACACAGTTGTTTAATAACATTGTCAGCAAAGAGAATATTACCATCATAAAGTAATTTATTTATTTATTTATTAACACTTTATTGTACACACGGAGAAAATTAACAAAAGAACACACAAGAAAGAAAATAGTACAATTGGCGGTCTTATCGCTCAAGGCGATCTTTTAGAGACAACCATAGGATGGAAACAAAAAAAAAAAAGGATAGATGAGAGGGTAGTCAGTGTGTACAACATACATACATATAATACAACATACATACGTATATACAGCATACATACATATATACAAAAATACATACAAAATTAAAAAAAAAATATAATTAAAATATATAATATATAAATATATATAATATTACAAAAAAGTATGTATTCGGAAAAAATGGCTTTTATTTTAGAAAGACTGAGAGTAGTAATGTTCTTTGACAAGTTTCTTGAATTGTGACAGTGTTTGTGCACGTCTAATCTCGACTGGAAGTGCATTCCACAACCGAACGGCCTTGACAGTAAAGGATTTGTCCATAAAAGTTGTGGAATGCACGGGCATTCTCAGCTTTAAATTTTCTGATGACCTCAAGGATCGCTCATGTGATTCATGAAGAAATTCGAATCGAACTTTAAGATAGAAAGGAGTTAAAGGATTATACAAGATATTGTACAGAAGGAAAAGAACGTGTGTATCCCGACGAAGTCGGATGGGTAACCACTTGAGCATAGCGCGGTACTTAGAAATATGGTCATATTTGCGTAAACCGAATATGAACCTTATGCAAAAATTTTGAAGTCGCTCAAGTTTGTTAAGTTGGTCTTCGGTGAGATCTGGATAGCTGACATCTGCATAATCAAGGATGGGGAGAAGGAGTGATTGCGCTAGAGAGATTTTCGTAGGAGTGGGTAATAAATTACGTAATCGTTGCAAGGATTTCGCGGATGCATACAACTTCCGACTTAGTTCACGGATTTGTGGACCCCAGGTAAATGCCTTATCAAAATACAATCCTAGATTCTTTACTGTCTCGCTGTAGGAAATATTAATACCGTCACAAGATACACTAGGTAAATCAGTGAAATTTATTTTAAAACCAATCTTGGGCTACCAACAATGATGATTTGTGTTTTCGTAGGGTTGATCTTTAACCCGTAGGCCTTACTCCATCCACAAATCTGATCAATATCTCCATTGATTGTGGATATCGCATCCTTCAACTCAACTAATTGTGCTTGAGTGTAAATTTGGAGATCATCTGCATAAAGGTGGTAGGAAGAGCGAAGATTGTTAGTAATGGAGTTGATAAAAATGCTAAAAAGTAAAGGAGACAGCACGCCGCCCTGTGGAACGCCGGCAGTCAGATTACACCAGGAGGATTTACTTTCCTCTGTGCAAATGCGTTGCCGGCGTCCGAACAGGTAACTACGAAACCAGTCAACTGCTGTTGGAGATATGTTAAGAGAACGCAGTATACTTAGAAGGACATCAAAGTCGACGGTATTAAAAGCATTGCTAAAGTCTAGCAAAGCAAGCACCGTCAATTTGCCTTCTTCCATGCCAGCTCTTATGCCGTCAGTGATATGAATAAGAGTGGAGGTGGTACTGTGGCCAGGGCGAAAGCCAGACTGGAAAGGATTTAAAAGGTTATTTTTAGAAAGGAAATCACTTAATTGGACATGGATTAGGCGCTCAAGGACTTTAGAGAGGAATGGTAGGATGGATATGGGCCGAAACTCAGAGAGGGAAGTGGCATTACTTTTTTTCGGGATTGGAATAATATGTGCTTCTTTCCAAAGAGATGGAAAAGTTCCCTTGGAAATTGAGTAATTGAGGATGTGGCAAAGGCAGGGAAGAATTTCATCCAGGATGGGGATAATCATATCACGACGAACACAATCGCCACCCATGGCATTCGATGATATAAGTATAATAGTTTTCCTAACATCACAAGCAGCAAATTGCTTGAAGTCTAAAGCGGTGGTATTGGGAGTCCTCAAGGTAGAAAGATATTTTAAAGTATTATTTTTTATTGTTCTGTCGAAAGAAACCGAGGAAGCAAAATGGGAATTCAACGCATTCAAATCTATAGTTTTTGGCAGAGAATCATGCTGAGATTTACCTACTCCCAATGACTTAAGAAATTTCCACACCTTGGCTGGATCACCGTTTTCAACTGAGGAATGAATATGTCGGCGTTGAGCAGATCTACACACCTTACTGCAGTGATTCCGTATAGCCACAAATTTTTGCCAATTAGAATCACTAGGACGGCGTTTAAATTTAGATTTAGCTACCGCTTTTTTTGCCAGCAGCACTTTGATTTCCTCAGTGAGCCACGGAGCAGGAAGATGTTTCAGCTTAACGGGTCGGATCGGTGCATGCTTGTCGTAAAGTTGCAGCAAATTGGAGTTGAGAATGTTGACTTTGTCATCAATACATTCTGCGTTGTATAGCGAATCCCAGACAATGTTAGCGGCGTCCTTGCGTAGATTACCGTAATTCATACCCCGAAAATTGCGCAGTAAGAGAGTCTTAGGTGAGGCTTTGGGAGGACGGATACGATAGGAAAGGAAAAGGATGTCGTGATAAGAAAAGGCATCAGCAGAACATTGACCGTGTTTTACCACATGATCTAAAGAGGAGACAAAAATGAGGTCAAGTAGTGAAGGAATACAGTTAGGAAAATGGTGAGTAGCAGAGAGGGGAAGAACGGAAAGGTTACAGGACTGGACAATGTTCTGAAGAGAGGAAGAACGCCGGTCGTTCTTAAGGAGGCAGGTATTAAAGTCACCCATGATTATCGTTTGACTGTACGAGGGAACTAGATTTTCGATAATAATTTCAAAAGATGAAAAAAAGTCGATATGAAGGGAGGGACAATAGTAGACACCAAGTAAGAGTTTTAAAGACGAGAATTCCACCTCTATGAAAAGATGCTCGCCAGCATTCATTGGTGGAGGCTGAGGTGACATACTGACTACAGAGTACGGAATGTACGATCGGAGGTAGATTGCCACGCCGCCACCACCACGCGCTGTGCGATCATTCCTAATGAGATGGAATCCGGGAAGTGAGTAAGCAGAAGACGATAGACAGGGTTTTAACCAAGATTCAGAGACTAAAATAGCATGTAAATGAGTACAGTCAAAACTTGCCAGCATATCTGGGAAATGAGCCGGAATACTCTGAGCATTGAGATGAACCACATTAAAGCACTTGGGTACATCAGAAAACTGAGATATAAGGGTATCTGCAAGGGATGGAACACTTACAAAACTGTCATCGCTACATGCCGATAGGAACTCTTCACTATCACAGCTGGAGCTGTCTAAAACATTGTTCAAAGACATTTTTAAATAAACTGTCACTTTAAAATAAAATAAAAAGAATAAAAATCTACAATAGAAAAACTATTTAAAAACAATACTGTAAATATTTAAAAATATAGCAATAATAATATAAGAAAAAAATATATATAATACACTAAAATAACAATAATAATTTTTTTTTTTTTTTTTTTTTTAAACTAAAGCACTAGCAAATAATATAAACTTCCATCCGCCGGTTGTGTTAACAAAACGCAGCGTATTACATACTATTTAATTACATTCTATTACATACTATTTAAGTAATAATGACATTGAAAAGGAAAATGAGTGGAAAACAGAATAATCTGGTTTAAATAATTTTGAACAGGCAAATACATCGAAACAACACAAAAATCTTACACATTTATGTGAAAAAAAAGGATTATTTCTGAAGAGTTTCATATTTTTTGAAGCGCCCTCAATAACGGAGTGGATGATGTCTCCTTCATTTTGGGTATGGCCAATTTCTAGAAATCTGTGGGTGATACTTTCGACGTCGTATTTTCCGACAATGTATTGATACAATTGATGAAGAGGATGCGATTGTGATTTTGGCCAGAGCAGTGAGTCATATAATTCCAATATACGCTAACTCCACACGAAACATATTTTCAGTACAAGCAAAAAAGTGTATCTATTATTTCTGAGTACCTGTCTAAATATACTATAATTATTACACTAGCGAATGTAATTCTAATTTATTTATAACCCAGATTCATGTAATTTGATCAATAAAAAAAAAGATAAAAATGAATTATATATTTTAAAAATGGACTTGGCGGATATTGTAACTAACCAGTGGAGTTAGCGGATTTTGGATGTAACTAGAGGTAGATTTAGCGGCTTTTGTAACAAATTATATTTTTGTTCAAATACAGGGTGTGTAAAAATGAAAAAATAAGTTATTGAAACTTATATTTTTATTTTAGTCACAAAATTAAACATTATTAAAAAAGAAAGTAATTTAAACATAGTGTTCATTTTCTACCACCCTTTCACACACAATATCTTCATTGTCCTCATTGCTTGTTGCTGTTCCATTAAGAAAGGCCTGTTCAGCACTGTAGTAATGGTTTAAGTCGGGTAGTTCTCGCCAATTCTTTCCGTAATGCTTCTGTAGTAATTTGCAGACGTCATTAACTTTTTCTTTTTTCATGTTAGTCCCCACAGGTAAATTAATGGGTGATAAGATGGATACAGATTTGCCCTTTTTGGTAACCAGTTTTTTATCGTTTCTTTCACTCCTGTAATTTTCTTCTCCTTGTACAGCTACATTCGTTTTCCCTTTATATAAAAAAAATCTTTTTGAAATGTTAAAACCGAAATGCCAACTTCCCGGAGGTTTTAATACAGCATTGACTGCGTTTTTCCAGTCGAGAACTGGTACTTCCTGTGAGAGATGGAATGTTTTTCCATGCTGACTTAAAATTTCCACATATTCCTCAGGCTTCATGATGACTTCTCTTCTTCGAATAACTTTTTCTATTTTAGCAAATACTCTGTCTACCGGAAGAAAAGAGTGACCGACTACCGGGAATATGATTTCAATTTTTTTTAGTTGAACAGGTGCGAATGAAAACAGCCACTTACAACACATACCAATCAAAATTGAGTTTTTATTTTGGCCACCACAGCCGTCTGCAAAAAGCCTTAATATTTTAACATGTTCTGGTATGTTTAGGGTCTTTAAAGTATGGTAAACTGCACTTGCAATTTCATTTGACCCTTTTGGCCTCTCTGTTTCATACCAGTAGTAACATAATACATTTTCAGTAGTCAGCTTACTTTTTGAATTGCCAATGACAATAGTGAAATTATAAAAGTTATATTGCCTACTAAAATATGCACTCTGGTCAGGAAGTTTTGGTAGGCAATGATTTTTCTGACAGTCAAAAGACAGTGACATTATTTTACTGTCTTCATCTTTTAGTAGGCTATAAAAAGCTTTAGCTTTTAAGCTATGCACTCGTTTAGTAACCATTAGAGATTGCTTTTCTTCATCTGTTTTAGCCACCTTGATGTTCTCCAGTAATTCAGTACAGCGGGAACATACATCGGTCCGAGGGCTCCCAAAACCAATATTATAATTAATATTCAATTCCTTCCTGAAAAGTGATTGCTTCACTTTATTTTCTGGAGATGCGCTACTATTATACAGCCTCCACATTTTTTTTATGTTTAGATCAGCGCTCAAATACACTCGTCCTTCTGATTTTCCCCTACAATAATGTGATTCCCTACATTCAAACGACTGAATGAAGCTGTGAATAGCGATACGCTTCTCTTCATTTTTCTGAGATCGGTGATCTCCACCTCTTGTTTCCTTTGCTAATGCGCCTGATGATTTGTGTGACCGTTGTAATACTCCAGAAATTCTATCCTTTTTGACATTTAAAATAGACATAAAAGCTGATTTGCAGACACGCACATTTTTTCCTTCTGTTTTTTTATAAAGGAAATATTTTGCACTCATATTTCTGGAACTTCGACTCCCATCTTTAGGTCGATGTCTTTGAACATTTTTTGTCACACAGTACTTTAAAATAAAATTATCTTGGTACATTTTATTCTTTTTTGCGTAAAAGTGCTTGTGTATATTCATCAAATCACTCATTGTCAAAGAGCCACACTTTAAGCTTTTTGTATTGTGTTTACATGTCGGTAAAACGGGCAAATCGGCAGGCGCATATCTAAAACAATAAAAATGTACTTACTAATAATATATGACATAAGTTATAATTACCACCACCATTCATAATAGTAATTGTATATTTTTTTAAATTGAACATAGCTTCTTACAAGTTTTTGAAAAATAAATACCACGTGTATCCTACTCATATGGTATTTTTTTCTCTGTGTATAGTCATAGTATGCATTTTAAAATCATAAGAAAGTAACTTCAATTATGAGCATAATGAATTGCAAACTTTACATAAGTAAAAAAGTTATTATTATAAATTGGCAACAAAACGGACACGCTGTATCAACTTACTAATAAAACCTATAGCTATAGTTACAAACCAAACTTTAACTAACCTTTTTTCCTTCAATTTGTTCTTTTTCCATAAATCGGGCTGACTTATTCTTTTTCTTCCTTTATTAGGACAAGCTTTTTCAACTTTTTTCGTCAATTCTTCCATTATTTAATATAAAAAATGCAAATTACGGACAACAATAATTACACTGTTCTACACTGTAACGCCATATTGGAAGCTTCGGAATAGAGCGTCGCTATTGGTCGAAACGGATGTGGCGGGATTTGGAAGTAATTCTGTAAGGAGCTGGCGGATTTTGGAATAAATTCGAAAGTTTGATGTCAAATTTAGTCGGGAGCTGCTGGTTTTAGGTACAAAACGAACAGAATGACATACGAGAAATTTCACAGACTATCTAGAAACGTAGATATTTTAATTTCTTTTTAAAAGTGGATTTAGCGGGTTTTGGAACTATACGATTCAGTTATCCGACCACATACATACATACATACATAAACTCACGCCTGTATTCCCTTAAGGGGTAGGCAGAGGTGCATTTCTGCACCCACATTTCGCCAAGTATGTATCAGTCCCACGTAATAGGGTGCGAGCCTATTGCCGTTTTTCGGGCACATTTCCAGACTCCGTGCTGTTACCGAGAATTTCCTAATGGAAAAACCCAATAACACTTTGTCCGACCCGGGAATCGAACCCAGGACCTCTAGATCGCACGGCACATAGTTGTACCGCGAGACCACGAGGCAGTCAAGGTTATCCGACCAAAATCAGAATTGTTTGATTGCCCCTTCTATCTTAGATTGCATAAATAATATAAGCCACTACATATTTTATTGGCTCCCTTTTTACCATTTACCGCCGACCACGTATAACAATAGCCGGTTTTATGTGCCATGTCATAAACAGTAAAATTGTAAAGGTTCAACTTTCTTATATAATAAAAAATGCCCACGTTTCCAAATGGAATGTTATAACTTTTTGCATGTCAAAACAAGCTGTAACTATCTCGCCATCTTGGTATTTCTCAGCTTTAGGTTTATCAGTTTCTTTATGGGTTCTTGCCGAAGTTTTGTGTCGTAAATGTATGTCATGTTTGGCGTTTTGGTTTTCAGTAGGCTTTAAAATATTTTTGTATGAAATTGAAACAATTTAAACAAATTAATTCAAGTTTGTTAGTAGAGATAATAAAACGTTAGTTGTAAGTATAAAAATCTCATTCAATATTTTTAGCACACACAATTCCTAATGTTAAAAAGCCCCAACCACCACTAAGACTTTTAACAAAGCCATAAAATAATGTTTACTACTGTGTAATTTAACAATATTAATATTTTACAGTATTTAAAATTGTTAATAATAAATAAATAAATAAATACACCCAACAGTCACATATATAGTTCTGATCCCACACTAAGATACAAGTCCTGTGTCGTGGGTATCAGAAACTACGAGAGACTTTTCGGTCTCACAAACACCCAGACCCGAAACAAATATTTGTGGATCACACAGACATTTGTCTCGGTGCGGGGATCGAACCCGCGGCCTCTCGTTTCGCAAGCTGGTGTCTAGCCAACTGCGCCACGGGGCTGTAATGAAAGGTAAGTTAATGAAAATAACATTAAATTCATGCATGCAAACTGCATAAAAATGTGAAAAAACAACAAAATAAATTTTGTTCGGGGAATAAGGCTACAAAAGCGATTAGGGCTAAGAACTTTTCATACTAATACGATATGACAATTCCGTGGAACAAAGCCACAAATACCACAGCGCCTTTTTTCTTCGGAGTTCCTATAATTACATCAAAAACCAAGATTTATATACGTTTCTCGCTACAACTGGGTAATATTCTTAACATTTCGGTTTTCACACTTCATAATCATAATGTTGCACTACTGTATACTACGCATAATCCACTATAAAAAATAAAAATTAAACAAATGAATTTTAACGCACAGGTGTAAACATTGTTTGTAGGTACTTTCTTCGTGTTGGCTACTTTGGCATTTCAATACGACTCATTTTATCCTTTGCCAGGGATATGTTCATATAGTTTCCGTCCTCTTCGTTTCATTATAGTTTAAGCAAACCCTTTAGTATCTCAAAGTGATTAGGTATTATTGCAAACCAACGTCCCAATCGTGCAGCCACGGTGCAGTACGCCCGAATGGTGCGAGTCCGCGGAATAACGGCGGAGTGGCGCCTGCGCCCGACTCACTCGCGCGCTTGCCCCGTGCTCCCGGGACGAAAAAAGTCATTGCGACTGTTGTGGCTGTTTCCGTCGGATGATTCCAGAGAATAACAATAGTGGCTATTTTTCAACCTTTATTTTCTGGTGGATAAAATGTAATTTTCTGAGTTTTCTTAAATGAAGGTGATGTAATAGGTGTAGCCGATATTAATTATGCAATAAAATTAAAAAGACACAACGGCCATAGTGGCTTTATTCGTAGGATACGACGATCTGTACCCATGAATTTCTCCCACCTGTAAATCCAAGTTGGGACTTCTCGATTGCACAATTCACACTCAAGCAGAAGCAGGAGCGTAAAGGACATAGCGTAAAGCGTACAATATGTCAACTAGGACTTTACGTTACTGGGTGTCTGTTTAATTTTTTATGGGAAAATCAACTTGAATGTTTACATATGTGCTCAGGAGTGTTGATAGAGTACACCAGTTAAGATACATGTGATTTTGCTTTCGTAAAAACTCAGTGCAGGCAGACATTTTTTTGTGTCTCTCTAAGATTTTTTTTTCATAATTGTACGTGTAAAACATTCAGTAGTACGTGGGACTGATACATACCTGGCGAAATTTGTGATTTTGTACGTACGTATGTCAAAAACATTCATATTTGAAAAAATATGTATGTACGAGATAAAACAAAGGCCGAACACAAAGTGATGTTGAAATAAACATCATTCCAGAGCGGAAATTGAGTTTGTGGCCTCTTGTACAGGCAGTGCTGTTTAGTTTCCGCGAAGTAGGCAGTTTCTGAACACGCCTCATATGAAGATGCGGTCGATCGAGACGCAATCTCTGCTGCAGTGGTTTCAACTCTGAAGCACACATTTTGACTTATTATTTATATTTTAAGGTAGGGGATAAGGTCTGGTTCCGTCCAGACGCAATTTTATAAAATTAAGTACGCTCTTTCCTTTCTCAAGGTCCTACTTATTTCTATACCAAAAATTATTCAAATCGGTCCATTAGACGTTAAGGCGTAATAGACAGATACGAGTAGAAAAAGTATTTACTTTCTATTTAAAGAATAATATGCTGTCAGTTATCATATTAAATAGCGAATGAAAGTATCGTTTCACTTTGTTTAATTAATATTTTTAAGATTATCTACGATGGTCTCAAGTGTGAATATATTCTTAGAAACGGGAGAAAACCATTTGTTGTTTTTGCTAAGATCTAGAATATCAGTAGCCAATAGAAGCAAGCTACACGATAGCGACTATTGGTGTGTGCATATTCGCACCTTGCCTGGACGCCGCTGAAAACCAGTGTCGGCGCACCAATGTGGAGTCAGTCGTGCTGAGTCGGTATAAATTTTGGCATGATCTAGCAGCTAGCTCGCGCAGTAGCGTACTGTTTCCAATATGTGTATGTGTTAACGGTAATAGTTGGTTACATAATATATATATTTTTTAATTTATTCATTCGTAAACTTCTGTGAAAAAATTGTTTCTGCGATCTTTTTGATTCCAGATATGCAAAAGTCTATGTTTGCCTTTGGGCTTTTAATATATATGTAAGTATACGTGTTTTGTAACACAAAAATTCTTACAAAATTTAATCGGTGTTAAGGTAAATCCATTACCTCTCATTGCATAAAATATTTTTTGGATAAAGTCTAGGTACGCTCTGCTAGCAGTTTTGGAAAAAAAATTATAGCTCGGCGTATCGCTAGCTAAAACTGCATTGAATATAAAAATTATAACTGAACATTTGTTGTAAGCGACAAAAAAGTATTATTTTCTACATACTAAACAAAAATATAGAAAAGTAAATGGATATGGGTTTGTGGATGTCGCGAGGAGACAAAAGCGAGCACGATCGCTTTATACGTACGTGACGCGTGCATCGGCCGCGACCATTAATCTTGTGTAACTCACAGCGCGTAATGCCGCCACGGAAATGAATCGCCTTAGCCGCCAGCGCCCTCTATGCTAATGCTATATTCCTTTTCTGCGCTCTACCAATTGAGGGATAATGGAACAGCTCTTGACTGCGCCTCCAACATTGATATTAATGATATGGAACGACTGTGCAGATTGAAATGTTCCTTTCATTCTTGTTGAACATCGGGATTGTTTGAATGATAAATGGTACCGTCCATTACTATAATAAAGAGTTTTACTTTAAGATTCTGAGAAGGGACTACCTGTCTCAAAAAACATTGTTTTAAGTGGCAAACTTGTCCAATTTCATTCAGAGAAGCAACACGAATATGTCACGACACGATTACAAAAACAAGAAACATACGTAGCAACAAATTATTTCAAAGATTCTTGACTTGTTCAATTTTGTAAATGATTTTATATATTACGAGCAGACTTTTAAAGTGAAAAATAATTTAATTAAAGTGAATACATTTAGTGTTTACATCCCACTCGGTGCAGTAATAAATGGCATTAGCTCAACGAGGTTTGCGCTCCACTCGCTGAGAGCTGAAAGAAACAGCACCAAGGTTTCAGTTTTATTTCACTGCACGCGATACTCTCGTTATTAAATATGCATGTAGTTATACTTAAGCCTGGATTTAAGATAAAAGATCTAGAATATTTAACATACATACATACATAAACTCACGCCTGTATTCCCCGAAGGGGTAGGCAGAGGTGCATTACTGCACCCACATTTCGTCAGGTATGTATCAGTCCCACGTAATAGGGGGCGAGCCTATTGCCGTTTTTCGGGCGTGCTGTTACTGAGAATTTCCTAATGGAAAAACCCAATAACACTTTGCCCGACCCGGGAATCGAACCGAGGACCTCTAGATCGCACGGCACATACTTGTACCGCGAGACCACGAGGCAGTCTATAACAAGTTATGTATAAACAAAGACAAATCTAATATTGCGTACTATAATTATACATATTTATATGAAAACATTTTCCAATGTTTTACTGAAAAATTACTGTATGTTTTTTTTTTTTAGAATTTTTAAAATGGAGGTATTAGATGCTACTACCTCTTGGCAATGTGTCTCAGCATAAGTCGTCGCGAGTAGTCGTCAAGTCTTCTATCTGTTGTTTTTTTTTTTATAGTAACACGAAAGTCACAAAATGTCTACACACATACGCAGTCCACTCGTGGGAGCGGCAAGCCTGAGCTTGTATCTCGAACCCGAATATCCCGAACGTGGTAGACAAAGGGGCGTTTCTGCTCCAGACTCCGTGTTGCTACTAAGAATTTCGTAATGGAAAAAACACTGCCCGAATCCCAAATCGAATCCAAGTCTTGATCGTAAGACACATTTCTGCTGCGTGACCACGACTCCAATATCAAGAAATTGACAAAATGTAAAATAATGTATGTGTCGATAAAAATAAGACTAACTTTCAGATGCAAATATATATATAAAAAAATTATAGTTGAAAGGATTACCCTTTGGAGCACAAACCCAATTCCCAATTATCACAAACCCATCCCGTCGTCGAGTCGCTAATTCCCACGGCTCCCGTGTCACACTCGTCCAAACGCGGTTTTGATCGTTTGACAAACGACGAGCGCGTGTTGTTTCAATAGACCTTACACACACACATACATGCACACTTCACCCAAACCCAGCTCATACAAGCCCTGAGCTAACTTAATTACAGACATTTAATCTGGATCTGCGGAGCGTTAAGTGACAAACTTGCCGACGAATTTGTCTTCATAAGCGATGTGCAGCGGCTTACCGGGGCCGCTCGACCGGCGGGTGATTAATGAACCGCCGCTAATTACACACACTTCATATAATAATTCACTTCGCTAGAGATTAGTTATGTAATTATCGAAATATGATGCGAATAATGAAGACCATTTTCAGAGTATTTTTGACACCGCTAAACGTATCTGGGTACATTCGCAACAGGCCGACATAATTTTATCGACTATTAATAGATAATTATGAACTGTATTTGAACCGCAATACTTTTTACAGTGCAGTTGCTACGTCACGCCGAACAAAAGAGTTAGCTTGGGTAGTTGATATATGATTCATCATCAGCCCATATATGTATGTACGTCCCACTGCTAGGCACGGGTCTCCTCTAGCATTGAGGGGGTTTAGGCCTTAGTCCACCACGCTGGCCTAGTGCGGGTTGGCGGACTACACACCTACGAAATTCCTAGGAACTTTTAGGTGTGCATCACGATGTTTTCCTTCACTGTTAAAGTAAGTGATGATTCATTATGAATACACACATAACTTCGAAAAGTCTGAGGTATGTTTCTGGGGTGGGCTATATGTATTTTTAATGAGGATTAGGATCAATAGGAGGATTAATAGGGGGCGAGCCTATAGCCGTTTTTCGGGCACATTTCCAGACTCTGTGCTGCTACTGAGAATTTCCTAATGTAAATTCCAGTAACACTTAGCCCGACCCAGGAATCAAAACCAGGACCTCTAAATCGCACGGCAAATACTTGTGCCGCGAAACCACGAGGCAGTCATTATTTTTATAATACCATAACATAAATTTTCGGGACGATTTTCCGCTCCATAAGTTCCTTCTATACAATAACTTTGAAACCTTTATAGCGTGCCGTACTATGTCTCTCGCTACTTCATAGTCCAAATCACTACCAGAATCAGTAATTTTGTTTATTCCAGTATAACATTACATTACTTAAAAAAAAATCTTCATTGTTTTAGTTTATTGTTACCACTATCATGAAAGAGCACTGTAATACAGGATATAAGCGTATTAAAGCGCACAAACATGTCTAGTTTGGTAATGTATGGCGTGTAACAACGTGTAACCATCACGTGCGGGTAAATTGAGTTCATTTCATATTCATATCATTGTGGAAGTGAATTAAGCGGTCATTACAGGCGACCGCAGACGAGCGCCGCACGCCGCCCGCCGCGCCCGCCGCGCCCGCCCCAAACTACGTCCGGATAGTATCGGTTTGGCCACTCCACGCATACATACAAAATGCTGTTACACGTTTTTGAAACGCCATTTAATATAAATGATTTCAGCTCGAAATTTAATGTCAGTTTATATATTTTTATGGTAATGGTACAGAATACGTTGGCTAAAATACTCCACTTGGATATTGTAGGGTTATTGTGCCCAGCAGTGGGACGTATATGGGCTGATGATGATGATGATGATGATTGCTGACCTAGCGAAAATAATCAAAAGAAGAAAGATACAGACGCGGGAGGGATTGTAATAATAACATCTCCATCAATCTTACGCTGACAGCAAAGCTGTAACAACAATGACTTCTTCGAAACAGAAGACATCCTGTAGTAAATATGTAGTTTTTCATCTGCATTAGGACTACGGCCTAAACCTTTTCAGTTGTGGCCCGTGCCCAGCAGTGGGACGTATATGGGCTGACGATGATGATGTACTAAATTCTGCAGCTGTCAGACAACTCTGATATTGAAATTTCAATTAAAAAGTACCGAATCTTACCAAATAGAAAGGGTCAGAATCAAATAAGGTCAAGGAATGAATGGTCGAGCTCACCACGTTGTGGTATCATTGTCTTGCAGAAAACCCTCGTAAGGTATTTCTATTGCATTGCTTACGGTGAGTATGTAGCTGGTGGAGGCCGGATTTTTCGGTAGAATACTTGCATCCGTCAACCGTAGCAATACTCGACTATAATCGCAATTATTACCCATTCATGTATGACACCTGCAAAAGAATATTTTGCGTTTCGAAATCTACCCGTATTTTCCCTATTAATAACAGACAGGAATAGTCATGACGACGGGTGATTGAATAACTTTTTTCGATAGTTGACGTTCTGTATGGACCGAACTGCACTAGCATCAGGTGCCAGAGGCAAAGTTGTGAGAAAAGTTTTTTTATTTATTTATTACAAACTATTAAGGTCTTAAAATCATTTCAAAACTATTTTTGTTATAGAAAAAAATAAAACTCCTCGCTACAATAGGCCATTATGAAAAATATTTTCCCATCAGTTTTATGGACATGCAATGGAAATGATTCCGATACAAAAATATCATTTCAATCCTCTACAAGTTAATAACAAATCCATCGGGCCAAGTGAGCCGTACATCAATCAATACAAGTCCGAGCTCGGGTATTAAAACTAGTAATATCGCGATCCGTCCAAATGGATTAACCGTTTCATTTTTGTGAATGCGACGCGCAGTTCCGAAAGGTATAAAGCGTAGATAGCGCGGCGGGCGGTGGCGGCGCGGGGTGGGGAGGTGGGGGGCGATTGGCCGCGCCGTTTGGATCGGCTCCAGAAAGTTTAATGGCATTATTATATCCTGGCCGGGGTGAGCCCGCCGATGGATATCGCTACGTGACGTCGGGACAAGGCGCGCCACTCACCGCACTACTTGCACCGAAAACTTTTCACTTTACTTTTGAAATTTAAACGTGGTGTACTGTTGGATTACGGGTGCATTGAGGGGTAGCTATTATCAGTTTAATCGTATCTTACATACTGAAACTTAGGTTACAGCAAGCCTCAGAAAGAAAGGTTGCCCATTTTTCTATTCACTCCGGCATAATTTCGTAGACTAGTCAAAATTGCCAGTCGATAATATTTGTACCACACTACACATACCATTTAGCGGAGGATAACTTTGCCACTACTACACAAATAGTATTTTTATGTAATGATTGCTTTATAAGCTGTAACCACTACAAGAAAACAAAACACCTGAGTATATATGTACTCCGCGTATCGCGTTTCACTGTTGAACATAAGCCTCCCCAAGTAAGCGTCTTTCTAATCTTGATCTTAATTCTGACAACACCTGGGTCTTTTCATAAACAAAGTATGGAGTCCATAGAAAAATTCCGAGTGTCAATATGTTGTACAAGAACCAAAACTCTCGCGGGAATAGTTTTTTTTATCGGCGTGTACAAAGTCGCGAGCGCTCGTAGTAAGGCTCGACCGAGATCTCGGTCTCGGTCTCGGCATTCTCGGCTAAAAATCCAACCGAGAATTTTGTCTCGGTTCTCGGCTAATTACAGCCGAGATTCTCGGTCATGACCGAGATTGTAACTTTGTTCGGATCGGCATTCAAATTTTACCGCGCGTGGCCACGCGCCGCAGCGCGAAGTCGATCGGTGTAAGTGCGTGAGAGGCTGAATTGTGATTGGTTGAAGTCCCGTCTGGCGAACTGCGGCCGGCCGCCTTTGCCCCGTTCGAGTCTTTCGAAGTCCGAGTTCGAGTCTGCGCCGCCTAATAGCGTAGCAAGTGAACAACTCGACGGTCCCCAAGTCCAAAATGCTCTACTGCAGTATAGTCTTTAAATTAAGTGAAAATATAAATATTAATTACTCACTCACCTCAAAAATATATATTTGAGAAAAAGATTTTTTTTTTAAGCTCGATTTTAAGCTAAATCGATTATCGACATACATACCTATCAGCAACAACAATTAACAAAATAGTCATATTAAATAAATAAATAATAAATAAATACACTTAAATTTACTAATTAGCTAATTAGCTAAATAAACTTGAGCGCCTTCAAAATTTCTGCATAAGGTTTATATTTGGTTTACGCAAATATGACCACGTCTCTGAGTATCGAATTAAGCTCAAGTGGCTTCCTATACGCCATCGCCGGAATGTTCACATATTGTCTCTTCTTTACAGTATCCTGTTTAACTCCTCGTCCCCGCGCTATCTTCAGGAACGTTTTAATTTCCTACGAACTGCAAATTCTCATTCACTTAGGTCATCGGAGAATTTGATGTTAAAGTTTCCGGCTCATAGGACATCCTTTTATGACAACTCCTTTGCGGTAGAAGCAGTTCGACTCTGGAATGCACTACCTCTAAATATAAAACAATCGTCCTCGCCGGAAATTTTCAAGTTTAGACTGAAATCGCACTATCTTGCAAAGTAATACGGCTCCTATGATGGATATATATATATATATATATATATATATATATATATATATATATATATATATATATATTTATTGTATTTATACGTATTTTTTATTGTATGTAAGTCTATTATATTTTGTATTTACATATTTATGTATATATGTACATATTTTTATGTAAGTTTATTAAGACTTAGCACCGTCCATTCTAGTAATTTTATTCCTCTCCTTGCAAGGTTGTCTGGAAGAGATCGCTTTTAGCGATAAGACCGCCAATTTATGTCACCTGCTTGTATTTATTTCTTTTGCTTACTCTGTACATGTGGTGTCTAAATAAAGAGTTATATTATTATTATTATTATTATTACACCCAACAGTCACATACATAGTTCTGACCCCACACTAGGATACAAGTCCTGTGTCGTGAGTATCAGAAACTACGAAAGACTTTTCGGTCTCACAAACACCCAGACCCGGAACAAATATTTGTGGATCACACAAACATTTGTCTCGGTGCGGGGATCGAACCCGCGGCCTCTCGTTTCGCAAGCTGGTGTCTGGCCAACTGCGCCACGGGGCTGTCAAATTATTTCTTAAAAAAATATATTTTTGATGTGAGTGATTAATTTATATTTATATTTTCACTTAATTTAAGATTTTGTTCTTGGGGACCGTTGAACTGTTTAGCAAAGCTGGACAATTGTATGACGAGAGGCGACACTCTTTGAAGGGCGAAAATGCCGAAAAATTGCTTTTTTATGTTATAATATAATGTTATTTAACTTTGATTATTAAAACAGTTAATTTTGTTAAACAATTAGTACTGTATTAAAAATCAAAATTTTCACGCTTTGTACATTCTCGGTCTCGGCTCTCGGTCTCGGCCGAGATATCATTTTATTCTCGGTCTCGGTCTCGGTCTCGGCCGAGAACGAAAAACCCATCTCGGTCGAGCCTTAGCTCGTAGTAATAAATATGGTTAATACTCGAAACTTTGTGCTTTTGTTACAAGAAACACAAACTTTGTTATTTAAGTACAAAACATTTTTACCGTGTCTTTATTCACATTTTCTGAAACTTTCTTGAAGGTTAGGTTTGCCTTAAAAAGGCTTTATTATTTATTCATAAGTACAATATATCTCAAACTAGAGGCAGCTATATTGTCATCCCCAGGTTACAACGGGCTTAATTTTTATAGTACTTTCCAGACTTTTGCCTTACCCGAGAATCGAGTCCTAAACATTTTGATCCTACTTGACAATCAACACCAAATGGGTTAATGAAATAGTTGGATGTTTTGTTAGATGTAAAATTCTGAAAAATCACAACAAAATACATATATTGAGTGTAAGTTATAATTCCGTGAGTGGCGCGGCTAAAGCGGCGGCGGATCCGGATGGAAGGACAATTATAATTTGGAACAAGTGGCCCGTTTAATCGCGCGCTAATCTGGCAATTTATTAACGTGACAATTCGTTTTGTGCGCTTGTCCAAATGATTAGGGCTGCTGTAGTGTGCGCTGTGTGCGCGAGCTGACAGCCGAGCTCGCGGCGCACATTGTACACGAAAGCTTTGCTAAACTATTATACTGCACTTTGTTTCACAAAGGACTTGTAAAACTGCATGCGTTTGAATATTTTTTATCGTAATACACTTTACGGGCATCTGTAGACTACGTATAGTGAGGTAAAAATAATATTTTGTGTTTGAAATAAGTTGTATTCAATTCTTTTAGTTTTTATTTTCAGCAAAATATGTTCAATAGAAAATTGTTGGTAAAAACTTTATATATCGTACAAAACAGCTTCTTTACCTTTTTTATTTTTTGCTTATTGTGTTTTTATTTCTGGACATTATTTTTAGTACCTATAAATATTTATATTGTATTTTTTTAAAGCGCTTTAAACAATTGAAAAAATACAAATAAAGATTTGTAATGAATATAAACCCTCTCAATGGTAGAGGAGGCCCGTGACTAGCAGTGGGACGTATATGGGCTGATGATGAATGAATATTGTTATAGTCATTTATATAGATTTAAAGAAGTAGATACAGTTTTCTATCACTCTGACATTCTATGCTTTCTGCATTACGAGTATAATTGTTACGTGTAAATTTTACAGGAATATATTCCATTGTATGTGTTTAATTCTGAAATGAATTGAATCAATCGTTCGTTATTTGTGGTTTCATGAACAATACAATAACGCACAAAGGACATTTGTGTTACGTAAGTTGATAGTATGCTAGTTCAAATAATACTATTCTAGTATTCTAATATAATATTTGTTCTCAATATAGTATTAATATACATTTTTAGGGTTAGGTTTCCGTCGACAGATGGCAAGTGATCGACGTCGCTGACGCACAAACAGCACATAGTGAATTATGCGAGCGTGACCGGCGTTGGGAATTTATGGAATGTCTTTTCAAGGGAAAAAGGGGGACACGATGATAAGAATTATAGTTCTTTATTTGTACCTATCGATTTAGGAAATGAAATACTAATTCCCTCAAAGAATAAAAGATGGGGAAAACAACACATAAATGCATACAGTGTGTAATCGGTTCAGAGTAAAGTAGTAAATAGCAGTGCATTACTGTACAAATATTTCCAAACAAATTGTTCAAGTCCCTTGTATTAGGAGACGAGCTTGTTGCCTTTTTTGTACACAAATATCGAGAATCCGTGCTGAAATTCGTGTAGTACTTTCCTGACACGGAAATCGGAAAAATGATCAATAAAACAAAATTGATGAAGTATTTGTTACATTGTTGATGGAGTTAGAACTATGTATGTGTAGGTACTAAAATTTAATGGTAAATAGGTGAAAAAAATAATTTCATGGTTTCATTATATCAATGTTAACATTCCACAATAGTAGTTCTTAAAATATTTGAACACGCCAAAGTGAAATGGACCCGCAGAAGTGCCGGGCCGACTCAATAGCTGAGGTACTACTGTGCCACGAGAAACAGCCATTACTCATTCTGTTTGTGAGATTGCCGAACGCCCAATAAACAGTTAGTGAGTTATTTGTAGCCAATGGGATAAGGACTGATCGTGTAGCGTAAAGTCTCCGTCCGTAGTGATAGACGCAAGTGTGTTGAGTTTCGGGACCACTTTTTCAAGAGGAGAACTGAACACACAACGTTTCGTTTCAAAGTCGACTTCATACCCGCTACGCCACGAATGTTAAATAGTTATTCGATATTAGCGGACCCACAAACTATTAGTGTAGTTGTCAGCCTCCGAGGCTCAGTTTGCTAGATACCAGTTTGTGGAACGAGACACAAAAAGTTGGATCACCGTACCGAGACAAATATTAGTGAGATCGAAAAGTTGCTGGTACAGTGGTAGTGCTGATATCCACGACACAAGACTTGTATGTTAGTGTGGAGTTAGAACTATGTATTTGACTGTTAGTTGACTTTATTTAAGTATAAGTCGAAATTTGTTTTTGAAGTATACTCATGGACATCGTATTTAGTACATATCACGACATTATTATTGCGCGCTATAATTTTCCTGTCCCGTGCTGAGACTCTTTTGTTTTCTGTCTGTGTATGTAATTTTCTTTCGTAAAATGTGACGCATATTTTCCGAACTCTACGACGGTGATATGTGGGGGTTAAATATTGAGTAACCTAAATTCTAATTTTTATATTCTACTTGAAAATGCCCAACTGGTTCCACTGTGAGATCACCAGGATAGATTATATTTGTACATACATACATACATAAACTCACGCCTGTATTCCCCGAAGGGGTAGGCATAGGTGCATTTCTGCACCCACATTTCGCCAGGTATGTATCAGTCCCGCGTAATAGGGGGCGAGCCTATTGCCGTTTTTCGGGTACATTTCCAGACTCCGTGCTGTTACTGAGAATTTCCTAATGGAAAAACCCAATACCACTTTGCCCGACCCGGAAATCGAACCCAGGACCTCTAGATCCCACGGCATATACTTGTACCGCGAGACCACGAGGTAGTCGTGTAAATAATATTTGTGTATATAAAAAAAATACACCCAACAAACACATATGTACATAGTTCTGACCCCACATTAAGATACGAGTCTTGTGTCGTGGGTATCAGAAACTACGAGAGACTTTTCGGTCTCACTAACACCCAGACCCGAAACAAATATTTGTGGATCACATAAACATTTGTCTTGGTGCGGGGATCGAACTCGTGGCCTCTTGCTTCGCAAGCTGGTGTCTAGCCAACTGCGCCACGGGGCTGTCATAATCATCATAATATTGGGATCACGAAAATAGTCCTAGTGAATATTTTTAACACGAATACATTGTGCCTTGTTTGAAAATAAATATTAACTAACGCTTCTCAGGATTAGAAACATCCGAAAGTTTATATATATGTTAGTTACTGTTGATATTAATTCACATTTTCATTCGGATTTAATATCTCATGGATTTCATCAATTTCATTAGAAACGAGCATTATGGCTGATTGCAAACCGTCATTATCTGTGCAAACTACTACCACCGCTTTGGACATAATATGAAGCCATCATTTAGTAACTGATAACTAGGAACTGCAGTTTATCATTTAAATGGACTCCCCCCGCCCGCGCACCCCATCTTTGCCCCCTCCCAGCTGGGCAGACAGGACTGTTGAAATTGATGCGGTCCGTCCGGATATTAATATCCGCGGCTTAGCGGATACGCGCGGATATTGCGCCCGCCACTACACTAGAGAGCGCGCCGGCTGTACCTACTCTTCGCAATGAAAACGCGTTAATGTCTCAACATTAGGCAGAACTCCGGAGCTCCGGCCGCTGCGGTTTATTTCCGCACCTCGGATATTATTTCTAATGATTCATTTTGACTGCTCAGAGTTCGTCAAGAAATAGGCAGTTGTTATTTAATTTGTTTGCTGGGTATTAGGTATTCAGGGTGTAAATACTAGTCAAGTAGTATCTTTATTAATTTATTTTGAATATTATAAAACTACTTAGGGAAATGCGGAAAATACATACACATATACACACTCATACCTAAATCCCACAGATGTAAGCGGAGACTATTGAGTGCCACAAGCTACGACCCTGATCCACCTCTTTTGCTTCTTCAACATTGATAAATCTCCTCATACACATACGTCGGTAATGGGTACTCACTCCTAAGATGACCTTTGTAGAGAACATCACGAATCTGATATGTTCACCGCGGGCGCCCTTTTCTGCCCTTCTCTCCACATTCCAGTGTAGAGAATAGTACTATTACAGTCATTAAATTATTTACAGTTATTTATTCGAAAAATAATTGAAAATATAATCAAATTTCAAATATACATAAAATCTGTTTTACTGTAACTACCTCGATGGTGTTGTTGCATTATATTGGCGCGCACGATCAGAAGATCTTGTATTTGTACCAGGCTTAGCAGATGTTTTATAGAGTTTACTTTTACGAAATTCTCAGGAAAACCAGGTGTTTTTTTATGGGAAAGGAGGCAAATGAGCTAGTGAACCACCTGATGTTAAGTGGTCAACACCGCCCATGAACACGTGCGTCGCCGGCCTTTGAGGAAAATATAGGCTCTTTTCTTAAAGATCCCTAAGTCGTATCCATTTGAAAATACCGCCGAAGAAAGCTAATTCCACAAAGACGTTGCGCGGGAAAGAGAACTTTGTTTGAACCGCACTGTTGAGGAACGCCATTCATCCAGATGGTAGATGTGGTGCGGTAGTGAAATTCAGCAGCAGGTATTAGCCAAAAAGTCCATAAAATGTCCCCAAAAATAACAACAAGCTCGCCCTTGTTTGCGTTGAACTAAACGGCTAGCAATAAAGGCCTAATGTTTATTTTATAATTAAAATTTTAGCATCAGTGCGAAATTTAGAAACGTGTCTCGTAAATATAGGGCCACCTTTTATGTCGTGGGACAAAATTATGTCAAACGTATGTCTCTGTACACTGCCACTTTTCAAGGATCAATGCAACATATACTATTAATTTACATACACAGCCTCACGCCTGTTTTCCCTGAAGGATAAAGGGAAGAGATGCATTTTTGCACACACATTTCGCCAATTGTTTTTTTAATCCCGCCTAATAGAAGGCGAACCCATTACCGTTTTACTCCGTGCTGCTAATGAGAATTTCCTAATGATAAGACCCATTAACACTGCTCGACCCGGGAATCAAACCCAGGACGCATATACTTAAACCGCGAGTACACAAGGCACAAATAATTTACATAATATTGTACCTACGTATCTATACGTATAACAGCTTAGTTCGTATTAAACAAGTAATATAAACCGCATCGTTAAGTGTGTCTACAAACACACAATGTAAGAGAAATTTAGCCAAGCGCTGTAAAAATATATTGCTGCTATAAAACCCCGGCAGCCTTTGAGAAGCAACACCGCGTAACTCACGCTCCCGCGCCGGAGTCCACATTAACACGGCTGTATGAGGACTATCGCCGCGACACCCAACAGCTGTCACCAACCCTGTTAGTAGCGAAATCATATTTATGAACTCACGGTTTTTTAAACCTCTCATTGATTCTTGGATTGCAGCATTGGGCTTAGTAAAAATATGTAATTTCTCTCGGTGTATGTAATGATACATGGAGAAGACGATGAATGAAAAATTCTAGGTGGCCAAGAGGAAAAGGTGTGCGGTCTACCGAGTGAGTACCCCTAGGCTCGCTCTTTTGTTACATGGGATTTGAATCACTGCTGGCGAAGCGTGAATATATAATATAATGCGTGAGTGTGGGCGGGTAAATGTTAAATAGATGGTCTAGAATCTATTTCCCTGTATATCGTAATATTGAGTTTTGAGCTGTCGACATATCCGTTCCATCGGTTCTATGAGATTATAGTGAAACATGTCCGTACATAAAGGCTAGTGATCCGAAATGAGCAGGCACACAGGGTGTAACACGGTGCATGCCAATCGCCCACCGCAAATCAAACCGGCCGGGCCGTTTGACTGCTCCCCCCCGCGCGCACCCCCACCCCGCCGGCCCCCGCACTCACCACTGCTACGGTACAATTATGAGCGCAAATAGCACCTGCACACACATACACACCAAATTACGATCTACAATTTGTTGAACATTGAGTAGTATTTAATCAAGAGTTGAAATTAAAACGATTTTCAAATTGCTAATCACGATTGCAAATTGGTGAATATGGCTATTAGAACATAAGCATTATCTAGCACGTCATATAGACCACATTTGTATAGCACACTAGCCTAATATCGCTTAGTTCACTTCTCGTGCTACAGAAATGCTTATGTAAACGCTTCACACGGTTTCTTCGCGATACTTGCCTGCACCGTTAAACTATTTGACAGCTCATTAAGAAACACAAACACACAATTTAGAAAATGTGTGACTGGGACTTGAACTAACGAATGCTTCATTAATATCTATCAATTGTAGTCTCGGTGGGCCATCATGTACTTTTATCCCAGGTGAATACGTAAATAAATAAGTACACTCATATAAAAAGTATGTTTCCTCTGCATTACAAGTAAGTTATGAAAATCCGGAACCAAAACAAATAATTGTAGATCACACAAGTATTTGTTTCGTAACGGAGATCGAATCCGCGAATTTTATATCGCATACGTAATGTAACCTCACGTCTGTATTCCCTGAAGAGGTAGACAATGGTGCATTTCTGCACCCACATTTCGTCAATTATGTTTACACCCACGTAACACGGGGCAAGACTTTTTTCGAGCTCTTTTCCAGACGTCGAGCTACTTAAAATTTCCTAATGAAAAAACTTAATATCACTTTGCCCGACCCGGGAATTGAACCCAGGATCTCTAGATCGCACGGTACATACTTGTACTGCGAGACCACGAGGCAGTCTTATATCACAGTCTGGCCTAAATAGCGGGGACTCGAGGAATATAATAGTAAATGGTAAATGAATTAACAACTACACAAATGCAGATTATAGTTTAGAGAACAAATAAAATGTTACTACATCCTTTCCAAAATAAATCATGCACAACAAGATTACCTTGTAAGGCTGTCTTTAAAAAAAAGGTATTCATACAAAAAAAATACAAACTAAATAAACAGAGCTCTGTTCATAATAATGTCGTATAGTGGAACGTATGCAAACATTTCTTGGCACTCGATGTGCATTAAAGTTCCAAAGTCTTGATCCCACAACAGCACGAGGGATGATCTCTCAAAGCGGCACAAACGCTTGGCGCGAGGCTCACTTTGTGCGCTCACTGTATGGCCACTCACTACACGTACACCCGCAAACTATACGGCGCACAGATCGACACGAGAGGGCGCTGTGTTTGTGACGTCACGTGCACTGTTACTCCACGTGGGAGCGCGATTTGTTGACGTACCCGCGGGATGCTCACAGACGGCGAAGTTTCTTATTGCACTGGAACGGCGATGAGCAACGTTTGATAGGTTACCGATTCCGCGGAATAATGTGATAAATATACGTAGTGAACTATAGTGAAGCTAGATCGTCGCACGGAGCGACTTTTTATAAATACACTTTATTATCGTTTAATTTAACCCTTACTAGTGTTGCCCTCGACCTATCTTCGGATTAGGACTATATTGCACTTATGAATATACCCACATGGGTTCGGTCATAGTTACAGAAGAGCAGAAAAACCTTTACCCGACTATTTCTTGCAGGATCGAATGGCACAGCAAATATATGAAATAACAAATATTTAATGTTCTCGTTTAAGAATAATATTGGTTCGCAGCATTCGCTTTGGAACACGGGAACTCACTTAACAAGGCATTATCTCAATGCAGCTCTAGCTGTTAATTGGCTATTCGTTTTAAGCGACATAAAGAGATAATTAATAAGATAAAATAATTAAAGAACCCGCACTAGGCCAGCGTGGTGGACTAAGGCCTAAACCCTCTCAGTTGTAGAGGAGGCCCGTGCCCAGCAGTGGGACGTATTTGGGCTGATGATAATAATAAATTAAAGAACCAAACATACTAATATAATTAAGAATTATTTTTTGGAAAGAGCTACATTTAAAGCTACTTTTATTTGTATTTCAAGAATATAAAAGCGGTTATTTATATCAGAAAAGGCCAGACGTACAGCTAGCTAATATATAACAGTGACAATGTGAAAGATTCCCTCATCAAACGCCAGTGCGATGTAATTTGTTAATGGATTAACCCACGCTGCGGCCCGATGTCCGGTCACTGCACAAGGGCTTTTACAGGTCAATGATAAAAATACGTACTACCGCACATACAATGCTAAACACAAAGGCAAAGTTAATCATAAAACAGCTGAATTCCATTAGATGCCGTCAGCGATGTGACGTATCGAGTCGGCAGCGGACCGTGAATAATGAATGCTCCGGCGGGTGCTCATCCCGTGACGTGGCGTCCCGTGTCACGACTGGGCCCAGCACGGCTTTTATGACTGGCACGAGAAAAAATTTCGTATGAGTCGCTGAATTAGAAAGTACAAGGTTAATCACTTTAGGACAAATTTAACGTTATTACCTATATATTTATGGCTGTCTCGTAGTCTCGCGGCGTAGGTGTGCGCCGTGCGATCTAGAGGTCTTGGTTTTAATTTTAGAATCGGGCAAAGTATTGTTTGACGTTTTTATTAAATAATTCTGTACAACAAAAATCGTGTCCTTTTAAGTGGGACTTAAAACACAGTTTTTGATATTTGGGTGCAAAAATGCGCCTCTGCCTACCCTTTCAAGTATACAGGCAAGTATACAGTACACATTTAAGATGTTGATTCAGATTAAGTGCCCATCACTAATCGCAAGATTATTTTTAAAATATTTAGATTTTAGTATATAACGGGCATGTTAGTAAACAACACTTTAACATCCATGAACAGCAAACGTGTGGCTGGTAACTTGGCTGTATAAATATTTGCTAGTGCGGCGATCGAGAAATTCTTGACCGCAGCCTATCGATCGCTTATAGTACGCGGAACTATGTATTAATATTTTAATTAAGCTGCAGAATTACTGGAGCTAACAAGAACAGCATAAGACTCGATTAGTAAACTAAATTCACATAACCATGTTTTAGCACACATATATCTCACTGCTAGACACAAGCCTCATTCAATGATGAGAGGACTTAGGGCTCGGTCCAGCACATTGGCCTAGTGCAAATTGTGATCACATCGATCTAAACTAAAACTTACTAAAATTGTTTGTTTTATTGTTTGCCTGTATGTCAGGCCTTCCTTGTAGGCAATTATTTTAGTACCTAATTCTTTATCAAAAATTATATTCATATATTATATGTGTAATAAAAACGTTAAACGTTTAAGTAAAACCAGTTCAGTATTTAAAATCTTTGATCATCAATATATGTATGTCTGAAACATTTTCCAGAAGAAAACCGGTGGACTTGCGTTTTACTCACAGCTATTATTGTGAAATGTTAGTGGTTTTTCCTTCTAGCTACAATATGTTAGTGAGCCTATTAAGCGTACTAGTTTAGCCAATATACATTATTCGTGGTAGGTATGTTAAATGTTTATCGTGTATAAAATCTGTACGGATTCAGCAGAATGTAGTCTGGCGCTCCGTCTCCTCCAATTATATTTTCCATTGGATATCTCCATTGTGGTGGCTCGCTATCGGTTTCAAATTGAATGCCGCGCGGTTATTGTGTCTCCTGTGACGCGAGATATTTGCCGTCGCGCCACAATGCGCCGCACGGATGTTTTCTTCAAATATGGACAAGTACAACAAAAAACATCGTATTTCTGAGAATACACATTCTTACATTTCTATTAAAGTTTTCCAATATTTCTACTCAACATACATAATTATAGGTATTTAGAAAACGGTTGTGATATGTGATATGCACATATGTTATGTGCCTATCGGCTTGATATGCTAAAACTCAATATCGCTTAGCGAGCTTTAGAGAGAACTTTGCTGGGTATCAAATTAGATATATTATTACTGAAACAATGTGCTGTAAAATGTTAGACATCAACAAAGCTGAGCCGTTTGTTAATTTAGCAGAGAGCAGTGGACGAGGAAACACTGCGGTGAGCTAAAATATCATATTTTACATATACCATACATACATATCCTCGCACCTGTATTACCCGAAAGGGTAGGCAGAGGTACATACATTTCTGCACCTACATTTCGCCAGGTACGTGTCTGTCCCACGAAATTAACGTTTTTCTGGTACATGTCCAGACCCCGTGCTGCTAGTGATAATTTCCTAGTGGAAACCCGAATAACACTTTGCCCGACCCGACAATGACCATGAACCCAGGACCACATGGAATGGATCGCACGAAACATGCCTGTGCCACGAGATCACAGCAATCATATTTTATATTATCCTAATATAACGTTACGTTAATTTAAAAAAAACTAAAAAAAGTGTTTCCACATCAACAAGACAATGTATGTCGCGGTGGGAAAATATTTTGGTTTCATAATTGTTTTCAAACGTTGGGCAAAACAATTGATTTTGATAGTTTTTCGCTTGCCAAAATGGCGGGTAGTAGGTGAGTACACCGGCCGACGCGAGCGGTCCGCGCTGTAGACATAGCCGGGACGTTGACGAACTGCAGTCGAGAAATCGAATATTGAAAGATTGACATATTGACCGATGTGTATCTGTGATATGACAACAGATGTCACATTTATGTGCGTGACCTTGCTCTGCTATGATCATATATTTTCTGTCACATATTTCTAAGAAACAAAACATGATTTTTGAATTTAGGTTCTTTAGAAAAGTTTTATTGGGTTTTTCTATAATTCGCAGTAGAAACAAGTGACAATGTGTAAAATACAATCAGAGAGGATTGGTTGCAGAATTCCACTTCTGCTTAATCCAGCGGCGAAATAGACCATAACTTCAAAAAGTCAGTGGTATGTGCCTGGGGTTTGAACCCGCGACTTCCGAAATTCTAGACCGCGCGTGTAAACCTCGAGATTTCTTTGTTGTTTAATTTATGGGTATCCGTCTGGTAGAATCAACTCTAACCAAAACATAATATCCGCCTTCAACTTGGTTGCGTCAGCCCCAACTTCAATATATAATATAATTTTGTAGCTAGAAACAATATATTATAATATTACGCACATAAATTAACTTTTGCTCGTACCACTCGCTCCAGCGGGCGGCCAGCGCGCCTATATTACGTGTTTCTTAGAACCTTTATAGATTTTCTAGAAGACTTTTCGTAATATAAAGTTTATCACAAAAAATCCACGCGTCAACATCAAAGTATAAAATTTGATTACAGCATTAATAAGAAACACAAACTTCACCTTTTTCGCTTGAATAAACCGGACAAACATTTTTAATACGGATAAGAAGCATTAAGGGCCCGCGTAAATGAAAAGTTGCCGAACTTCTGTCGCCGAAGGCTGTCCGACACAATTATGGATCCACTCGTCCCGCGCCGCTTCATTATATTTTTCATGAAAACACATAAATTAACGTGTTCATTAATCCACACCGTCGTCGCGGCATTCATTACACCAAACTATTTAGTATACTACATTTTCACAGCTAGATAAACACGTGATTGCTCAGGCGAGTGGACTGCCACGACATTGTGTAGAAGACGGTCGCGGGTTTGAATCCGGTATCAATCATTTTTTTTCTCATCCAGGCCATTAATAGGTATAATAAGTGCTCTCCAAAATTACATTATTTTTATTTTTATTTAGCTTTTATTATTTAGCATTTAGATTTTATTGTTTTTATTACGTTTTTTATTTTATTTTTTGCTTTATTTTGTTTTGATTTTGTTTGCTTCTTTTAGTTTTCTTTAAGAATTGTTGTCACTCCACCAGGGCCAATATGATAATGGTGATAATTAAAGGGAAGACACTGACTTCTGCAACACAGTTTATACTAGTGCAGAAGTCAGGGAATTCTTTTATACTTTATATTTTGTTTGTGACCAATAAAGAATTTATTATTATTATTAATATATTAATTGATATTATCGTCCATATTAAACAGTAGAGATAGAACTACCACTAGAAATCCTACACTAAAAGAGCATGGTGGACTGAGATCTATCTTTTCTAGAATTATTTATAGATATCGTAAAGTAAATATTACATAAAAATTATGTAGTTAACAAATTACCAGCGTCTAAGATCATGATCGATGGATGTAAATTGGATTGCGCGTCGTGTTCTCATCCAACTAATCCTCAACACAAAGCTTAATGTGAACGCTGGCTGCGCTCTATTAGTACGAGTATATTGGATGCAATGATAAGTTATGTAAACTATATAAAAAGGGCATAAGTTAACGTTTCGTATAAAAATCCGACGTGCATCAATTATAATTCATTGTATAGTACCTGTGTCCATCCAATTTTCAAGTAGTCTAGTGCCGACTAGCAAATAATAGTCGTAATGAATCATCACTAGTTACTATCTCATTTAGCATGAGTGTTGTCACGATCGTGTTCATCTAAAAATATTATTGCAGATAATATGTACTGAGCAAATTGTAGAATAAATTCAAATCTCGCAGTAATTGGCATTGTTGAAGTAAACCAACGTCGTGAACCGGCACGAGCACCAAGTGAACTCGTCGTTTTGAAATAAAACCAAGAATGCGCTATTCAGATTCCCGCCCCCTATATACATTGAGATGGTACTTCGTCAGACATCCAGACGCGCTGTGTAGAGCTGCCCTGTGTGCCGCGCCGCGCAGGGAGCGCTGATGAATGTGGTCGGAGGCGCACACCAGCCCGCGGCACACACCACCTCACAACTAAAGGCGCCATTTAATATTCCCGTAGTTTGCAATGGTAATGACACAGAGTGCACTTTTGCAATCTATTCGCAGTTTTTTTCCTTTAAGTCGCTTTTCTCTCGGCGTTATACCGACATAATGAAACAGTTTAATTACCCCCCGTCCCGTCGCCGGCCATTCCCGCGGGGCCCCGACCCCCTGCGCTTCAGGGAGGTAGCGTGGGGCCCGTAGTCACGGAGCAGTAAATATCGCCGATAAACGTATCCTTGAGGCGATTTACAGAATCCCGCTCGCCGCGCGACCTTCCCTAAACTTTTCAAACATTTAGTGTTGTGGTCAAAAGTTCCAACTGATTTATAATTTAACGTTGTTCTGAAAATAGATAATTATGTTCTCCTCTCATTTTATAAATTTGAAATGGAAATGTAATATTTATTGATATTTTTAGTGAACTATTTAATCAATAGTGTTTGCTTGCGTAATTCGAGAACATTTTTAATTACAATTGTTGTGAACCATAACGTTATGCACTACAATCCGCTCAGTTTTGGCCATTCGTTCTGCATTTCTTTTTCGATAAAATCATGATCCTTCATATATTAAACGTAAAGGTCAAAAGTATTACCAAATTGAGATTCCGGTTAACGTAAAAGCGATGAACACAAATTTATACAACTCAACATAATACTTTTGATAAAAAGGTAAATAAAATGTGTAAAAAAAGTATCCCACGGCAGTATTGGAGTCCACCACGTGAATTTCACCCTTCAACAGTGAATTATGTGTATAATATGTATGTATGTATGTTTTCCTTATAGAGGTCTGGAAAATACTTTTTACGTATCATCAGGACAAGATAGGTATTACTTCGCGGGGGGAGCATCTAGTAATCATACTCTTCCTTCAGATCCTAGAAGTCCACAGCTTGTTTTCCTTCAACTGCCTGCTTTTGTGGCTGCTCGATCCCTTTCTAAACAGCGGAGTTTTTTGAGAACCTCTGTCGCGAAAGAGCTTGTATTATTGTATGTATGTATGACCGAGGTTGCCCGAACAAACGTTAACATGATACCGTAAGAGCCAAAAGAAAATCTACTTTTTAACAAACTGTTGTTACACCACCTAGGATAAAGCCAAAAAAAAAAGATTTAAATAAAAATGTAAGCGGAGCAGTCCACCATTGGTGCCTACAAAAAATACAAAATAAAAACAAAAGTAAAAGAGCACTTAACAGGAAGAGTATTCTTCCGTGTCGGTCCTCCTCGCGCTGCAGTGGCGCTACTCTCCCAGAGTCACGTTTTATTTGATAAGCTTGCCAATACGTCTACACAATGTGACGTGTGCCTGCAGCTTCAACCGCTGGTTACATAATATTCCTCTTTCGCAGTCACATGCAAATTATAATTGACGAAGTGAATTTTGTTAAGTACCGACAATTAGTTAACGAAGTAGCACATTGTTAACTTTTGTACCTCGTAGCCTTTGTTATGCAATTTACACTGTATTAGGATGGTACTATACATGCCATCAAGTATGGTGTGGTCAATTTGTCATGCCGATATAATAAGAAAAACTTATGTTAAATATCATAATTTCACCGTATGATATAATTTCCGTTCCGTATAAAAATTGTTCGCAAAAAATTTTTTACAATTAATATAAAAATTTTACCAAAACTACGTCCTAATTTATTTCTTCCCTACGTAAAAAAGCAGAATATTGAAATCTATAAAGATATTATATATCGCAAGCGACCCTCGCGAACTGAGCCCGAGTCCGGCGCAGATCATATCTTTATACAAGTCTTGTAATCACGAACATAGCTGGCTGCGCATTTGCCGGGATGCCTGAGGAGGGGTGAGGGGAGGGTGGGGTGCGGGCGGACGCGCTGACCCGGAAACGATGCGGCTCCCGGCCGGATATTAATTTCTCCAGTCGAACGCACTCGCGGCGCCTCCACCTGACCCTGCGGCTAATTCTCAGCACGCATTGTCGTCGCGCTCCGACACTCCACACACTACGCATTATTGGAAACCTTGTTGTACGTCCACACATCACACCGACAACGTGTTTTTTGCCAAATTTACAACACCACCTTCAATATTTACTAAGCTTAAAAGATTTAAAAGATTTAGAAGAAGCTTTCTTATGTACTTCTTTATAAAGCTATACAATATTTCACGAATTCTGAGAATTCCAGAGTTATAAAAACAATTTGATTATTATTATTTTTAAATTATAAAATTGGATTGCTATCTATACTATTATAATAAAGAGGAAAGGTTTGTATTTTTGGATTTTTGTATTTTTGTATGTTTGTTACGAATAAACTCAAAAACTACTGAACCGATTCCGATGATTTTTGGTATGGAGATAGATGTAACCCACCGAAGTAACATAGGATACTTTTTATCCCGGACAATGTAGTATTCCCGTGGGAATGGGTATAAGTAGCTCTGTCAATATTCTGCTTTTACGCCTAAACCATTTGACCGATATGAATGAATTCTTTTACAGACATGAATGTTATCCTATAAAGTAACATAAACTGCATTTTATCCCGGGAATATGTAGGGTTCCCGAGGGATGAGCATATAATGTAATGCGAAAGTAACACTGCCTGTGTTATGCTTTCTCGCCTAAACCATTTGACCGATTTCGATGATTTTTAGTATGGGAGTAGATGGAACCCACCAAAGCAACATAGGATACTTTTTATCCCGGAAAATGTAGTATTCCCGTGGGAATGGGTATAAGTAGCTCTGTCAATATTCTGCTTTTACGCCTAAACCGTTTGACCGATATGAATGAATTATTGTACAGACATAAATGTGATCCTATGAAGTAACATAGACTATATTTTATCCCAGGAATATGTAGGGTCCCGTGGGATGAGCATATAATGTAATGCAAAAGTAACACTGCCTATGCTATGCTTCCACGCCTAAACCATTTGACCGATTTATATGATTTTTAGTATGGCGGTAAATGGGATCCAACCAAGCTACATAGGATACTTTATATCCCGGAAAATGTAGTATTCCCGTGGGAATGGGCTTTCACGCCTAAAATATTCGCCCGATTTATATGAATTTTACTATGGATTTAAATAGAACCCTATGAAGTAACATAGACTATATTCTGTCTCGGGAATATGTAGGGTTCCCGTGGGATGAGCATATAATGTAATGCAAAAGTAACGCTGCCTGTGTTATGCTTTCTCGCCTAAACCATTTGACGATTTAGATGAGTTTTAGTATGGGGGTAGATAGGACCCACTGAAGCAACATAGGATACTTTTTATCCCGGAAATGTAGTATTCACGTGGGAATGGGCTTTCACGTCTATACTATTCGCCCGATTTATATGATTTTTGGTATGAATATAAATGGGACAATATGAACCAACATAACCTACGTTTTATCCCGGGAATATGTAGGGTTCCCGTCGGATGAGCATATATTGTAACACGAAAGTAACACTGCCTGTGTTATGCTTTCACACTTAAACCATTTGACTGATTTGGATGTTTTTTGGTATGAACAAAAATGAGACCTTAAAAAAGGAATAGGCTATTTTTTTAATCCTTACTAATATTATAAATGCGAAAGTAGCTGTCTGTCTGTCTGTCTCGCTTTCCTGCTAAAACTACTGAACTGATTTAAATAAAATTTGGTACACAGATAGTTTAGACCCTGAGAAAAGGCATAGGCTACTTTTTATCCCGGAAAAGGGGTTGAAAGGGGGGATGAAAGGTTGTATGGAAGTATTGTCATTTTTAAAGCTAGAAGCTTGAATCTTATTTTTTAGGCTGATGATTTAATATAAATAAATATGACATTCTAAGTTTGTAAAAAAGTGTACATTTAAGAGGGTAAAATAAAAATAAGGGTGAAAGTTTGTGTGGAAATTCGTCATTTTTGAAGCTAGAATGATGAAACGACGTGTAGACGACTGAAACTATATGTAACTATATGTCTGTTACGCTTTCACGATTAAATCATTTGACCGATGTAAACGATTTTTGATATGGACATAAATGGGAATCTGTGGAGTAAAATAGACTACAACTTATTTTCATTCTGAACCCAACCCTGTAGTCTACGCGGACGGAGTCGCGGGCAAAAGCTAGTATTAAATATGTAAGCGCAGGAGAGCCTACATTACAAATCATCTTCGATAGCGTGGGCGTCTTCGGGAATCAGAGCCAAATGAATGATCTTATGTTTGTTACAAATCAGTTTTAATTGACAGAGAACAAATTTTACTTTTACATGTAATCCGAATTAGGTAGACAATCGTGTTTATTTACTTCTGATTAAAAGCGATTCGTCCCATGTACGGTGCGCGAAGGCCCACTCGTTCAAATTTTCCGCCACAAGATGGCCGCTCCGCCGCCATAGAAGTGACGCTGCGCTAGAGTGAGAGATGACCATAGAGTCACTCTTCAATTTAACAAAAAGGCTTGTGTTGACGGCGCGCCCACGCACCGGCAAATATATCGCTAATTTCAAAGAACAAATACTTGGTAATAACGATACGCACACAGCAGTATCATCAGTTTCATAGATGGTGATATTCCCTAATATTAAACGGCCATACCTGTTACAAAGTCTACTGCTATTAATATACATTCCATAATATTGGAAATCCATGTCGACCGCGTCATACCTCGCATACCGGCGGTCAGAGCAATCCAATACATCGAGTCGTATTGTAGCTGAACATCACAAACACATTGAGTGATAAAATCGGTGAAGTTCCGATTGAACTCGCACGTCCTTCTATCAAACAATAAAGCGGTTTTTGTTGTTTCATATATTGCTTTTAAATTACCGTTACGTAAATTCCGAAAATATAGCTCTTTTAAAAGATAAACTCATTATCTTCCTTACGGTCTAAGGGAGGTTTCGAACCTGAAGTCAACTATGCGGGGCGAACTGTTAGTGGAGTAGAGGCTGCTGAAGCCTTTGCAAATTTCTTTTCTGGTGTTTTTTTATCAGATATACCCAACCTCAACCCAGAAAACGTAAACCAAAGCCCACTTTTCTTGAACAGATACGTTCACGTCAATAAAATAACCTCTGTTGACGTAGAGATAGGAATACAAAAATTGAAATCAAGTAGCTCAGTAGGTCCTGACGGTATTCCTCCTTGGTTTCTCAAACAATATAAAGATACTTTTGTTGAACCACTGAGATATATGTTCAACATAGCACTACAGACGGGTCATTACCCATCTCAGTGGAAAACCTCTAGAGTTACGCCCATACCAAAAAACTCTAATAGATCATGTGTTGAAGAACATCGGCCGATCGCTATACTTTCAAGTTTGGCCAAAATATTCGAACATATTCTTCACACAAATATATACAGACAGGTTGAGCCATTTCTTTGTAACGAACAGCATGGTTTCAGGAGAAGACGGTCGGTCAATACAAATCTTCTCATATTAACAGACTACATCTCCACCAGACTTGATCATGGGTTACAGGTAGATGTCCTTTACTTTGATTTTCGGAAGGCGTTTGATAGGGTTAACAATGACAAGTTACTTGAGAAGCTCTCCGCTATGGGTTTATCTCCAGAGACACTCAGGTTTATCGCTGACTACCTGCGAGATCGGAAACAATATGTACGACATGGTTGCTATGAGTCACAGTCCTATCACACCCGTTCTGGAGTTAGTCAGGGATCGATACTTGGTCCTCTTTTGTTCATTCTTATGATCAATGACCTTCCCTTGGCTATTAAGCATGCTAAAGTTCTACTTTACGCTGACGACATCAAACTCTTTTATGAAATTAAAAATAATGAGGACTGCGTTCTACTTCAGAATGACATTAATGCAATTTATAGTTGGAGTGTAGAAAATAAGTTAGAACTCAATATTTCAAAATGCTTCCAGATGACTTTCAGTCGTTTGCGATCCCCAATTACATTCAACTATATGTTGGGTCCTAATGAAATGTCCAGGGTAATCTCGACCAAAGATCTGGGTGTGACTTTCGACCAAAAACTTACCTTCCATGACCATGTTGTCACTGTGGCCAGGGAGTGTTTTAAGCGTCTGGGCTTTGTGCTTCGTAACTCAAATGATTTTAGAAGTACTAAGACAATTAAGCTGCTCTTTGATTCCCTCGTCCGCAGTAAGCTTGAGGCTAGTTCCTGTGTGTGGCATCCTTATAAGAGTACGTACACCTTGTTGCTAGAAAAAGTCCAAAAAGCCTTCCTGAGATACCTTTATAAACGCCTTTACACATACTACCCATTCATGTACCCCACCAAATATCTGTTGGGTTGCCTCGGCTACAACTCCTTAGAGGTCAGAAGATGGAGGGATCAAATACTGACAATGTGCAGGATTCTCAGGGGTATGGTAGATGCTCCTGACCTGAATGGCGAGCTGTGTAGGCTGTTCGTACCTAATGGTTACACGCGGGGAAGGAGGCACCGACTATTCGCAGTTCCAACATGTCGTACTGTGGCTCGTGCCAGATCACCCATACCGCGTACTCTCACTGCGCTCAATGCTCTCCTGGACAGTGCTCAACACTGCGATATCTTTACTGAGGAATGGAAGGCGATTTTGTCGGAATGTTTGCGTTTCTGTGAAATGAATGTGTGATGAATGAATATGTTTATAATTATATTGTCAATTGATTTTCTTGGATGTTTTATTGTACTTTAATTTTATATAATGTTAATTTTCTTATTTCTCTATCTTGTTTTTAAATTGTATATTAATTGTTATTTTTTGTCATTGTTTGTGTTATTTATTTTTATGATTTTTGTATTTTATGGTTTAATCGATTAGTGTAAATGGTGCAACCGTGCTAATTGAATAAATAAATAAATAAATAAATAAATAAATCTTAAAGAAAACTGATATTAATGTGTATTTCAAAGCGCTGAAAGGATTGATTTGATTTTTTTATGATTTTACCAAACACCTCTGCTATGTTGAAATGATGTAGTATGAGTTAAATGATTCATTCTCACTTATTATAGAGTAAATCAAAACACCAAGAAAACAATTTATATACCGAACAAATTTGTACAAGATTGTCTCAAGTGGATGTGAAATCTTTTGACATACACTAGTGTGTGGTGAACTAAGCCTAACTCTCTCAATAGAAGAGAGAGATCATAGTCAATATAATGAGACAAAATTTTGTGCTACATCTCCTTACAACATCATTTCTTTCCCTTATAACATCCCGTGATGTTCAATGAATATTTTTACCATACCCCAAACACAGGTCCATAGAAACCATATTTATAATTAATGTAAGACACATCCACTATGTAGGCAGCGTACGGCACTTATATAGTAAGCTTATACAAACGTTCCATAACAACATGTTCTTATTATACTCGTTACACAGATTAAATGGTACCCCGGGGACGTTTATAGGCTACTTTATTTGGAAATGTTAGAACCCTGAGGAATAATTAAATTGGAACTTCACGCAGACGAAATCGCGGAGAAAACAAGTGTAAAATAAGGTAGAAAATATTATTTACCAATGTTATCAAAGTTCATGCGAAACCAGACGAGATAATATCTTTGTTAAATTAACCAATTGTACCACCTAGTACAATTCGTATGATTCTGATATTGGAAACTCGCTTGCCTTCGCCTCGCGAACGTCGAGTCAGCGTTTTGTGCTCATTGTTACTACCCACTGTAGCGTTAAGCGAATTCCCTTATCGTCATTATATAGACTGATAATTTGTTATCTGTCGGCAAATTAATTATTACGAATCATAGAAAGTTAAAATTTAACGTTGTATAGTTTCGACGTTATTGTTGAATCTATTTGTGGACTTAGAAGTAGAGTTCAACTAAACGTTACATTAGTTACGGTCGAGTTGGTTCACCGGATTGCTAAAACTTATAGCTCTGTAGCAGTCTCGCAGCTTAAGTGAGTTCAATGGGTATCAGTCGCTTCCACTTTTATCTTTCTCGGAGCTTTTTAAGTTTACTGAAGCGTTCACTTTTCCGGACTTCCTCTCGGATCGCATTATCCTTGATTTGTACAGAAATGAAGGCGTGTTGCGTTTGATTGTGGGTGTAATGTTGTAGCGCGTGTTGGCACGGAACCTGCTCCGCCGAGTGACTCGCACCGGCCGCGCCGCCGCCCGCACAAACTACCAATATGCCACGCGACAAATTCCTTCTTAGAGGCTACGCTTATTATTACCCTTTTGTTGTAGCTACCGTGTATCAAGTTGGAATGTCTGCTTCGTTTCACAGGTGAAATTACTTTGGCTTCATTCTTTGTTCTTTTGAAGCGTCTGCGAATTTAAAACGTTCTCGTGTTTCAGCACTTTTGTACGTATCCAAGTATCGAGTGACAGGTGTCTTTGTTCGTGAACACCCCAAGACATTAGTTACAAGTTAATGAGCATTCCAGGTAAGTTGTTGTTGTTCCCATAGCTCACGTTAATATAAATATCACACGCTCAGTATAACACAGAAACAGACAGACTTCTATGCCATGTAAAGGCATTTTTTGGGTGATCGAGAAAACATTTTTCGTGTGTAAGGAATATGAGATTGAACTATTTGCGTTGTAAATAATGCCTAAACCAATAAAGTATTTTAGTATCATACGCCAATATTCTCTGAAGGGGGAGGAACATGTACATTTCGCCAATTGGGTTTTTTGTCACATAGAATCTCAAAATCTCGGGGACATTTTGAGACTTCTAGCCGTTACTTCCAATTTTCTAATGGAAACACCCAATAACATTTTGCCCAGTCTGGGAATCCAACCCGGAGCCACTAGATTGCACGGCACATACTTGTGCCGCAAGAACATTCATCATCATCGTCAGCCCATATACGTCCCACTGCTGAGCACGGGCCTCCTCTAACTTTGAGAGGGTTTAGGCCTTAGACCACCACGCTGGCCTAGTGCGGGTGGGCGGACTACACACCTAAGAAATTCCTAAGAACTTTTAGGTGTGCAGGTCTCCTCACGATGTTTTCCTTCACCGTTAAAGCAAGTGATAATTCACTGTGAATACACACATAACTTCGAAAAGTCAGAGGTGTGTGCCTGGGGTTTGAACCTGCGACTGTCGAGATTCTCGACCGCGCGCCTAAACCTCGAGGACAAGACCATTAAGCAGGAAATATCTTAATATACGCTGAATATAATAAACAGGCTTATTACAACCCCAAACACTAATGTCATAAATCGTAGCGATAAAATATTGAATTTGCCCTACGCAAATTTATACAACCTACAGAATGCATGATGTCATAGAAAGAAACATATTTTCTAGGACTGGGTATTTGTAGGTACTTGTAAAAACATTCGTGATTCAAAAAAAACTAACGTAATATAATTTAGTAAAATTAAAAGCAGTGATGGCCTCGAGGTTTAGGTGCGCGGTCGAGAATTTCGGCGGTCGCAGGTTCAAACCCCAGGCACACACCTCTGACTTTTCGGAGTTATGTGTGTATTCACAATGAATTATCACTTGCTTTAACGGTGAAGGAAAACATCGAGATAAAACCTGCACACCTAAAAGTTCTTAGGAATTTCTTAGGTGTGTAGTCCGCCAACCCGCACTAGGCCAGCGTGGTGGACTAAGGCCTAAACCCTCTCAGTTGTAGAGGAGGCCCGTGCCCAGCAGTGGGACGTATATGGGCGGATGAAAAAAATATTTTACAATATGGTAGGTATTGTAGATATAACAAAAATATGATAAACCTTTTTTACTATACCAGAGAGTTAGTATAAAAAATTGTATGACTGATTTCTAGATCTGTGAATTTCATTTTCCGCAACAACACGATCCGGTTATCTTTTGTACGAGTTAAACGGAGTTTCTCGTCAAATTCAGTTTGTATAGGGAAGTTGAACAAAAAGTGTTCTCAATGTAACACGTTGTCATTATATTAAAGAGTTCTCGGCGGCTGCGCCATACAAAAGCAGTATCTCTGCAGCGAGTTATACATCGCACAGAGTAATGCTCCTCACTACACAGGCTGGTACACTCACCAGCGCTCAGGACGCGCCGCGCCACCACACCCGCACTTTATTACTTTCCGCTTTATGTTTACCGAGCGCGCCGCACTTGTACGTTTCAACTCTTTCATCAAATTCACTGCAAAGGCTTTAGAGATTTTAAAAATAAAATTATTTCGAAAGCTACATTCAATATCCACACTTTTATGTTTCGATATTTGATTTTGGATGATAAAAATCGCATAGACGTAAAGGTTATAGAATGGCATCATGTTTCGTTGAAAATGAATACTCCTGCGGATGAATCCTGCATGAAAATATTTTTCCTGTTCTTTTGATTAAAATATTTCATTCGTGCATATATTATGTAATGAAATGAACATCATCATATGAAACAAAACATTGCAGTAGATGACAACCTGATTTAGATCTAATCACGAAATATGTCGCAGGAATTCGCTATAAATAAAGTATGTGAACACTAATTAGAAAAAAAAACCTTCGAAGAATCTTCGGAGCATCAATACTCAGGTATATTGTGTAAAAAACAGAAATTAGACTGATCAAATGTTGGAAAATAGAACATTTTCTTTAAGAACGTGAGAAATATGTTTTAGTGTGTGTTTCTGTTCACCGGAGAGAGATATTTTTTTATACTGTATGCATACTAAGAGTATTATGTCGTGCTTGAAAAATACCTGTACACAATTTCAAAATAATATATTTTATTTTCACTTGCTACGATACGCTTCGCCAAAAAGTTGCATACTCTATAGATGTGTCAAACATAAAACACTCCTTTGTTCTAAATAAAGAAATGTCAGTAGAATCATATTTAAAAACATGTGAGTTGGACCTCCATCACAGCGAGAGGCCGTCACTGAGCAGCGTTGACCCTCGTCACGGGCTCTATATGTTACGGCTCGCTAAGTGAGTTGTGGCGCGTGCCGCCATTATAATTCATAAGCCAGCACATAACGTTTCCGATATCCTTTGTTGATTCCGCTCTCTGATCGGTGCACAGTCAATGGAGAGGTCGAGTCCTCCCCCACTGCCTCCTCCGGCGGGAGAGTGCAGCCACATGCTCGTGCAGATAGCGAGCTCTGCGGTGGTGCGAGTAGGCCTCACGATTGCATCATTGTGGCTGGATTAAGCCCGATGCACACTATGTAATATTGAGCGGAAAAAATCCTCGGTAAGCGAATCGATCTGCAATGCGCTAAGGTTTATTGCACACTATCATATAAAGTGTGCTTGGCTGTATTTCTTGGTATATTATAGCAAGTTCAACTAAGATTGTAATGCAAGCAAATATTAATGTGAAAGTAAGTAAAGTTGTTTGAAAAAAAAAACAGTCTTGTTTTCATGTTTTCATTTTCCCGATTTGTAGGACACACAAATATAAAACTTAGTAAAAGTACGTTGGGTATTTTTATAAAGTCTCGCCCGAGCGAAGCTGCGCCACGTCTAATCGTTTATAGCATTAAATTATACCACTTCCCCCAAGAAAAACAAGTTTAGTGGAAAAATAAAGAACTCGAGTGATTCGGCTGAACTAACTTTGTCTTTCCTATCCATCACGTACGCACATTTGTCGGAGCTGCGGCCAACACAGTTATCCAACAGTTGATCACATTTCTCAATTAGTTCGTCAAACTTATCAATTTGCGCGTGTTGTAGCGACGGCGCTGTGTATGTGTAGTGTAGCGTGTAGTCTGCCGACCGTTCGTAGAAGTTCTTGCTCCGCACGAGTGCCTTGTTATCAAATTTTACTGAATAGTGAAGTATCATTATATAGGGGGCTTCCTCGAAGAACATCACTCTAACTCGAATTTCTCGGATATTTCATATTTTGCTTCCAAGAATTATGCGAGTAAAATTCGATTCCACGAGGAATTGTTTAATTAAGTCCGCCCCGCTTGTGCGGGGGGATTGTTATAAGTCTGCTACAAAAACAGCCCTGGTTTTTTCATTCATTTTCAGAGCTTATGGCTTATTTTAAGCGATTCATTAAAATGACTACCTCGTGGTCTCGCGGTACAAGTATGTGCTGTACGATACAGAGGTCCTGGGATCGATTCCCGGGTCGAGCAATGTGTTATTGGGTTTTTCTATTAGGAGATTATCAATAATAGTAAGAAGTCTGAAATTGTGCCCGAAAAACGGCAATAGGCGCACCATATATTACGTGGGACAAATAAACAATTGGCAAAATGTGGTTGCAGAAATGCACCTCAGCCTACCCCTTCAATATAAATAGAAATATAAAATCGTTTAACCTGTGCTCTGGTCTCAAATGCAATTCACTCCAGATAAAGAGCAAAATTTCCGTCGAAAATGTGCATTTTATGTAAGTTTATGGAGGTAATGTATCGTGCAATGTGTTATCGTGGATGTCAAAAACATCGAGTCTTTATTCCTCTTACTGCCTACACCAGAGCCTCGCAGACTTGCATTCTTTGTACTTTGCAATGAACTTTAAATGAACAGTTTCATTGTAAATTTTATTTATGATGATATCGTAATTCGTATGTCGTTAGTCTACCATCATAAATGTTAAGCCACCGAAAATATATTATACTCGATTGATTGACTGAGTACAAATCTACGCACCACATAACCTGACAATAAAATAATAAATATAATCGCATTTTCAACACAAGTTTGTACCTACCCTGGATTCAAACTCATACCTAAGCACAACACATTTTTTTTAACAATTCAACCACGAGTGCCTTAAAGTACCTACATTAACAAATACAATATGAAATATAAAAACACGGTCAATTGAAAGCACATTTTTTCTAAATCAAGTTGTGTCTAAATCGAATGAAACGAACGTGACTGGTGTGATTGTGAAGTCAGTTCGATTCCCGTTCGGAGCACGTCCGGCGCGGTGCGGGTCGACAGCTAATCGCTTTAATTGTTGGCGGTCGGTAGCCGGCGGTCCGTCCGCTGTCAATTACATTAAATTATAGTGAAGTCGCGACCGGATTAACGAAACCAATTTCGAAATACCTCTATCAATTTATCACAACTATAATTAAATAATGTAATTAAATAATATCTACGAACACTGATTGACAAATGTATACGCATATTTATGTATAGAACCTCATATTCGGCATTGTTTTATGTTATTGTGTATATTGGCTCACTTTAGTGACCTCTGGATAGTGCGCACCGTACGTATTACACCTCTATGATGGTACTTTATTTGTTGTAACTTCTAAAGTAATGGTGATCACGTTCTACAAGTTTTGGTGAATAATGTAACATATAATCATACATACATAAACTCACGCCTGTATTCCCCGAAGGGGTAGGCAAAGGTGCATTTCTGCACCCACATTTCGCCAAGTATGTATCAGTCCCACGTAATAGGGGGCGAGCCTATTGCCGTTTTTCGGGCACATTTCCAGACTCCGTGCTGTTACGGAGAATTTCCTAATGGAAAAACCCAATAACACTTTGCCCGACCCGGGAATTGAATCCAGGACCTCGAGATCGCACGGCAAATACTTGTACCGCGAGACCACGAGGCAGTAATGTATAATCGTGACGCTTTAATTTAAAATTAAAATATAAAACAATTAACGGGGTCGAAGTTTGTCAAAATCTTATATGAAAAGTTGACTTCCGGTTTTCTATACAAAAAAAAAAAAGTTTTCCTACAAACTTTAATAGAACATCCTTTTTACTATTTGAAACAACTCCATTTATATTATTTATAAATTTCTTGATACCCAACCGCAACGTCCAAAAATGGCTAGTCTCAAATTTTGTCAAATCTTCAGAAGCACATAACTGGGCAAATAAGCATCACACGAGAATAAAAATGTATTTGCATGTTAACAACTATTAACACTATAACTGACCGCAATATAAACAAAATTCAAGACCTCACTTTTTTTTGCGTGTCCGCTTCACTTGAAATTCCCCTGTTGCAAAATTGAAACATTCGTCTTTGGCTTCTTCCGTAATTTGACACTTTGCCATCGCTTAGTGGTGCTACTGATAATCTGATATATGTTTTCCTTTGAAAATGTGATTGTGTAGACAGTGTATACGACGATTGACTAATGAGTGTCCTCATTGATGTATTCATTAATATCAACGCCTTTATAAACGAACACAGAGCAAAAAAACTCAGTAAATTTAAAACTAATTTCAAAACGCGACGTTAAATTTAAAATTTTAGCAATTTTTACTCCTAATTGACATGCTCTACGTTTACTAAACTTCACATGATACAGACAGTTAACACTTTGTGAATACATGGTGTTCAATTGTGATTAACGGCGTTTCAATTAATTGTTTTCAAGAACAAAAACTTTTAAGTTATGTGTGTATTCACAAAGAATTATCATGTACTTTAACAGTGAAGGAAAACATCGTGATAAAACCTGCACACCTAAAAGTTCTTAGGAATTTCTTAGGTGTGTAGTCCGCCCACCCGCACTAGGCCAGCGTGGTGGACTAAGGCCTAAACCCTCTCAGTTAGTGAGGAGGCCCATGCCCAGCAGTGGGACGTATATTTATGTAGGCTGATGATGATGAAAGTTTACGTAGTGTTCTTCTACACGTGCGTTAAGAGTTCCCTTACACTGTATGTAAGTAATAATTTCGTGACGTGTATGATAATAAATGGAACAGGTTAATTCATAAGTCGGCAGTCAAACGAACGCGCGCGCTTGAAGTATGTTGAGCATTTATGAATTAAATAGACAGCGCGGATGCTCCACCTAATTGTTTCCATGTTTCATAGCCGGAGTAAGTGTTGCGCAGTTAAACTTTACAGGCGCTCGGTTTAAGGTCGGTCGAGCTGTAGTGGAGGATAGGAGCGCGGGTTATGCGGGGTGCGGGGGGGGGGGTGCGACGCGCCCGGAAATGTGGTGTAAAATGTTACGGAACGATACGGCCAAGAGCGGTTTATTGCGCGAATACTCTTGTACCAGAGAGCACTAGACGCGCTCCCGCAGAGCAGACACTGCGAGCCCCGCGCCGAATAATAGCATTCTCGATGCACAATTATACCAAGTTGAGTTCATTCGAAAACATTGTCATTTGTAGTCTTCATACGTGTGTAATATGTGACTGTATATGTAAAAAGTCGTGATGGCCTCGAGGAAAAGTCGTGATGGCCTCGAGGTTTAGGCAAGCAGTCGAGAATCTCGACGGTCGCGGGTTCAAACCCCAGGCATACACCTCTGACTTTTCGAAATTATGTGTGTTTTCACAATGAATTATCACGTACTTTAACGATGAAGGAAAACATCGTGATGAAACCTGCACACCTAAAAGTTCTTAGGAATTTCTTAGGTGTGTAGTCCGCCAACCCGCACTAGGCCAGCGTGGTGGACTAAGGTCTAAACCCTCTCAGTTGTAGGGGAGGCCCGTGCCCAGCAGTGGGACGTCGTATATGGGCTGATGATGATGTGACTGTATATAAAGTGCCAGTCAGCACATCTCCCTAATATTTTTCCGGGCAAGCTGGTGTGCACGCCTTCCTGAGTGTGTGTGTATGTTTGTCTGAATGCCTGATTTTTTGCAAATATTAAAAGTCCACCTTTTATAGCAGAGCAATAAAAATATTCACTCGTAATGCCCCGCTTATCAACAATGACCCATGGATGTTATCCATCAGCGGATTGTACCGGAGCTCCGCCTCGTATTGATATCCGCTGATTGTGTGACGTCCGTCGGACAACATTATATATTATTGTAGAGCTCTGATAACGAACCAATCTCTTTTGTTTAATTACTTTAGATCTTATCCACAGACCAAAATAATTAATACAATACACTAAGATCTTGAACAAATCTCGCGAAATAAAAGAGCTCGTTAGCTTTGTTTGATACTTACGTACACACGTAATCATATGAGGTATACAGTGGCGGTACTGCCATAGAAGCCCAAAAGCCCAGTTTGCCTTTCAAAATTCCGAATAATAATTTTTAAGCTTTAAATCTTTATTAAACAAAATTAATTTGTTAAATAAACACCCCACAATAAACCATTATAAACTAGACATTACACAATTAGCGTCGAACGCTTTTGGGCTTCTATGGAAGTACCGCCACTGGAGGTATATTGCCGTTTTATGAAGAAAAACATCAGAAGTAGTGTTTTTTACTACGATAACAATTCTTTGCTATAAATGCTATTCTAGTAACATTTTTTCATGCACAGAGGTACATCATTGTCCCGTGTAAAAAATGTTTTCATGTAAAATCACCTACGGTCTACCCTAAGTATTCATTTCAATAAAGTTCATGTGAAGCGATGTTCTGGATCGGTGTCGATAGGAGGTGTAGACGCAAGTCCTCCGACTGATACGTGAGGACAATGGTACTCCAGCTCGCACTAGCCTTTGTACCTTTTAAAACAAAATATACCAAGTGCAGGCTGTGAAAAGAAAGTGCATCGGGCGCAGAGAGCGGAGGGCGGCGGAGGACGGCGGACGGCAGCGGAGGGTCGACCCGCTTGGCACGGCGCGCGAGTGCGGCCAGCACTCGTCACGTGCTCCAATGTACTCGCTTTCTACCATCAACTGGCGTGACCTATTTTTGGAGATTGCAGTCACATGCATTAAACATTTCTGCCACTCAAGCTGTAGTTGTTTACTTCTCAATGTTTTGAAATTTAAGATGAATATCGATAGGAGAAGAAAATCAACTTATTAACCAACAGCCACAGGCACCACGGGGGCGTAGAAAGCTAAAAGATACAAAAGTATATTAATAAAAAATAACAACAATAATTATTACGTATTGATATTTCATCGCCTGATTTATTCTTTTATCACACTCTAGTTGAACAATAGACATGAAATTGCTAATTAATCGCAGTCATACATACATTACTCACGTAAGTTTAAAAATCATTCTTAAACTGAAATGAGAGCATGGCGTATTCACTAGAAGAATATAATACAAGAAATCATCAATAACTTTGTTACTTGAAACAAATATATGTAACTCCAATATATGATTTATATTGGTTTAGTAACACAGGAAATTAATTCACAGAATCGCACAAATATTTTTTGTATAGAAATCGTATCAATGATCTTAGAATTTTTTACAATAGATTTCCTGCTCCGCGTGCCTCGGAGACTGTAACAGAGCACACAAATGTTATTGCCGCGCCGTTGAGATGCCGTACTGCCGCAACTACACAATTTATTATCTCTCAGCGGTCGGGACAATTGCTCCGCTTTATGGACAAAACTATTAACATGTCGTGTGTGTGTGCGCTACTTTATGTTTGGTTAAACTATTTTAGCACCCATCAACACAACTGTAAACAACTGTTTTCTCTTTGAATAAATAAAATTTCATTTATTTTATATACTCGTACAAGCAAATCGTATAATTAGACTCTATACCTAACCATAGTGAATGTTGTACGATAAATTAATTAAAAGAAATAAAATCCCTCCGTGAATCTCATCCAAAATAATTAAAGAGCGGAGAATCCGACACGTAAGCGGGTGTCGGGGAGGGAGGGGGGGGGGCGTACGGCTCTACAATTAAGGCGCTCTACAAACTGTCTACAATGTAATTCAAGCCTATGTTTACAATTTGCCGGATCTCCATTACTGTTGAAGGGAGAGACGTCAAACAAGTGTACCAAATTGGCGCGGCTAACACTCTAAAAGTCCTCGATGCGAGCCCCTTTGTGCCGCTCGTGCTGGGGGGGGGGGGGGGGGGGGGCACACAGAGCGCGCTGTCGGCCCGAGCGCTGCACCTCAATGCAGGAAGGTGACATTTTTCCAAGCAATTAGCTAATGGCGAGGTGGCGGCCATCGAACTAGCTGCGAGCGGTGGGATCAGCGGAGCGTCAGTACACATCCACTTTCTACTTGGGGATATATAACAATTGGTTAAACTATTTGTAATTCATTTTATTTTATGGAACATAATCAGACCTTTTCTAAACGTTGAGCTGGGCTCGCAAAGGAATTATTTGTGTACGGCTCATAATGTTTTCGTTACTCTCCAGAGACCGCCGAGTTGAATTAATTGGGTCTATTGCGTACATGATACTCGAAATATAATAGGATTATTTGGGTCAAATTTGTTATTCCATGCCTTAATATCAAGACGCTGAAATAACATTATCACATGAATATACTCGTTTAATCGAAATAGTTTTTTTTATATTTTCCTCATGAATTCAAATGAAACCACATATACATAGAATATGTTTTTCAATGTTGAACTACGGTCGTCCCTCCGGGAAAAAAAACATTAGCCAAATTATCATCGATAATTTTAGTCATTGCTTTCCAAGAATCTCAGGGAGTGGTACACAAATAAAATAATTTGTTTTTAATTTCGTTATTCTGACACTGTTATGGTCATTTTGAATAAAATGCATTTTACGTTATACGCGAGGACACAAAAATAAATAAAAACCGTCTAAGCAGTTATTTAAAGTGAATTCGGCAATTAACAATGAAATTTATTGTTATTTATTACCGAACAAGACATAGAGCATTAATCTTCACCAACCACCGTCCACTAAAAGCCCCTTGTGGCTTATTAACTACGCAGCGAGACGGCTCCGCTGGCGGTGTGACCGCAGCCCTACACACGCTGCATGTCGGTGTAATTGAGAGCGCCGCCCTAGAGATGTGCCGCCGTATTTCAGATCTGATTGATCAGTGCAAACTAGAATATTCAAAGAAACTTTTGCTTGACTTGAATCAGTCACAAATAAACACTTTACTAATTAATAAAAATACTTTTGTCTAAAATCCTAATCTATACGAGTATATGTAGGTTCATATTTCATAACACAAGTACCAATCATAAAGATAATTTTTCGCTTTTCGATTCTTACACAATGAAATAAACATATGAACTGCTCGTTTGTTCTACAAATAGGCGGGTACATGGCCCATGTTTCATTTCAGGAGTGGTGTAAAATGTTAATAGAATTACGTGGACAGAAAGTTTACACAAATAATTCCCACTATTACGTGGGATTTAAAACAAGTTCGCAACAGCAGGGGTAATATACATAATACGTATATGTACACGTAATACATTCGTATAACATATAAACATGTTCATTTATACAAAACGCGTATTCTCTATTCTTCTTATTTCGCTTATCAAAAAGTTATGCTCACAAAGTTCATTCCTCCGTGCAGTGAGCGCCGAGCGCGGCTCACGTCACGCGTCCGACACGCCGACACGCCGACACACTGCGCGCCGCTCTCTTTGTCATATCATTCTTTAATCTTAATAATGCACTGACACCTCCCCACTCCCCCCACCGCCGCCACCACATTCGCAACATGACGCCTGCGACACACAAACACCCACACGCAGACACTCACACAAAATGTCAAAGTAATTGCAATTTGTGTATACGTCATTCAGCTGAGCGTTTTATTCATCCTCTCCCTTCACCTGCTCTATACAAAATTCATTTGGATAAAAATCAACACATTAGCGAGTGTTTCGAGCGCGGCGTGCATTGTGTGGCCGCGTTTAGAGCGTATTCAAAGAGATTCTAATCCACTTCACTTTATTCTCGCGCGCTTTAATATGATCACGCCGCATGCATTTCTTACGAGCTCTATTTATATTCTGCTAATGCATTCTGCGCGCCACCACTGTCGTCCCTCGGGTCCGTCATGTCCAAGGAATATAATCTTCTATTTACTTTGTTATATATATTTTTATTATCTGTATAAATACCACACACAGCTTTTAGATATACCAATTTAAACTGGAGATTTTATGAGTAAAAGTAGAATAGTGAATCAGAAACACGATTCTATATTGATAGTGCATTTATTCAAAGCAATAAAATTAGACAAGGCACTTTTAAGTTGATAGTGTTAGCGTGTAGTTGCAAGTTGTCTGGTGCGTTCTGGCGCCGAGGTCCAAACTCCGCCGAGGTTAAGTTTTTGAAACTTCAGTGTATATGTGACGGTGTTAAAGTCGGTAAGCTTTTAACGTCGGCTCTACTTAGAGTCAACCTAATTCCATCGGAGTGGCGCGATGTGCGAGAACTACCTTCCGGTGGATACGGCTAAATATGTGTTTAGGCAACATATACATATAAGTATCAGTCCGGAGTATGGATGAAATATTTTTTGACCTATTTAGTACATCAATACCTGACCTGTGAATTATAAACAAGCTGATTTCTCTTCTAAAATATGCAATTCAGCTTCTTTGGGTTTTTCTATACCAAAATATTGTATTCAGGACACACATGTTACCAAAAGGATGACGCCGGACTAGTCGTTGCTAGCGGCTTTTCGCACGCGATAGGTGACGAGTGCAACTCTTATAATCCTTGTGTACACACAGTAGTGCGACTGTTGAAATTTAATTGCGAAACTTCGAATGAACCAGGCAGTCACCTTACTAGCTCAGACTTTACACGTCATTGAAGCTATAAAATCTATAAGATGCTTTGTGAAAACTTTTGTAAATGCGAGATTCAATAACGCATATTTTGATTTGTTAAATTTATCCAATAAAGTTGTGATAAGGACAGAGTGTTGGCCAAGCATAATTACCGTACCCTGGTATAAGGTGAGGGTGACTACGCGGGCACGCCGGTAGCCGGCACTTGTTCAGTAATTTGGCGGATCCCGGTGTTGTTTGCGCTCAAACAAACGAATCTATTGATTTATTACGCAGAGCCGTTTGCCGTTTGGATCCAAAGCTCAATAAATTGCAAATATGAAAGGCAAATGTTTGCGCACACTCGACATGTTTCCAATCGGTTTTGTAGTTTTTGCAAATTAACGATATCTTACATTACAATCGTCCTACATTCCAATTTTTCAACGATAAAATGAATTTCATTAAATATTTCGCAATGCGCTTCTCACATCGTGCCAATCACCATCTAATTTGCATAGCTTTGCTTTTAAGCCTTTCTGCATTTGTTTTTATAAAACAAGGTATGAGTAAATTGTCATTCATTACAAATTTTATTGCGAAGTTGATTATACGTACGGAATATAACAAGAATGAAGGATAATATTAATTTGCTTTAAATTAATAAATATTTTGTACATACACATACATACATAAACTCACGCCTGTGTTCCCCGAAGGGGTAGGCAGAGGTGCATTTCTGCACCCACATTTCGCCAGGTATGTATCAGTCCCACGTAATAGGGGGCGAGCCTATTGCCGTTTTTCGGGCACATTTCCAGACTCCGTGCTGTTACTGAGAATTTCCTAATGGAAAAACCCAATAACACTTTGCCCGACCCGGGAATCGAACCCAGGACCTCTAGATCCCACGGCACATACTTGTACCGCGAGACCACGAGGCAGTTTAAATATTTTGTGTAATCAAATAATACTGACACAACTTATTTCTAATATAGTTTCACAAATGTAGCAAACACTTAGGAATGTTTTAATACATTCACATAATTTAGTTACATTAACATTACATCATTGCGCGAATACCACGGGACTCAAATATGAAGCAATTAGTTGGCAACAGTAAACAAGTAAGCCGATTAGAATTACATGTGATAATAAAAGTGGATACATTGGATTGTATAAGGATGTGTAATAAATTAATATTCCGCTCATACCTAAAACACTACGATACCTTTTTGGTTTTAGTTATTAAAACACAGTGTTAACGTGTTTTCGGGTTCTCGCGTGATGTATTCCCAGCGGAGCAAGTCGAGGAGGGAACGTCCTTACAATCGTCCCGGTGTGCGGCGTACGTCCCCTCCCTACGGCGACGACAGGTTTTCTAAACAACTACACTGGAATTAAATGAACTTCCCCTTGCATATTGTGCAAGTGGTCCGCGGGGGACAGTTGACGCGGATTCATTTCATCCCAATGATGTATGTACGTAAAGGGTTTTTAAAGGACTGACAAAAACCACGCTCTCTCACTAGGGAGACAATCTCGTAATAGACAGTTCGTCCTTTAACAAATGAGTTAGCAGGAGACGACGAAATAATCTTGGTACTTCCTGCAATCTCTTTCATAAGTAGAAGCGCCTTAATGAAACTATCATTACATTTTTCTATAAGTCATGCGAACAGCCCGGTGAAAATTGCTTTTTCTTGCTGCCCTCCGATACCTATAAAGAAACTTCATTTGCTCCATGCAGTTTGTGTAGTAAGCGGTTGAGGGGTTATTTAAAATTAAAGGCGAAAATCATATGTAGTGGTTGCGCTATATTTGTCTTTTAATTCATATAACTTTTGTCACGTATTTCATGACGAAAGTCAGCGTGCCGGCAGACGAATAAATTTGATGCTTTTTTCGCGCGGACACACTATTCATTTATATCTGTATTAAAACTTATCAGAAGATGATCACCAGTGTAAGCGTCTTAGCATTATAAAGAATAAACTCATTCTCGCATTTCGCATGCGTGTGTTCGCCCTAAGGTAAACCTCTGCCGTCAATAACATAAATATGATGACCAATTACCGAGCAACTCGTCCTCTGGGAGCGCATTACATCTCGCTCTTACCACGTCCTTGTGAGCAAGGAACCGTATACAAACGACGATGTATAGAGTATATGTATGTCCAAGTAGATCGAGTTAGATCGTAACCGGGCTCCCAGGACCGCTCGCCTGCACCGACACACATGAGGATTTATATGGATTTGGAAATGTAATTGTGGTTTTATATTTGTATAGAAGTTTCCACATATATAATTGGCTACATCTAACTGGAAGACAATAAATTTTAAATTTTTCCTAATTTCAGACGTGTACTGACACCTTTCTAAAGGATTTTTTTATAATAATTTGTCAAAACCGTATAGTGCACTCATAATAATAATCCTATTAAATTTAAAATTACATATTTCTCTTGTAATGAACAGACTTGCTTTTATCAGTCCACTTAAGCAATTAATTTTTGTTCTTTGAAACGCCTTATAACATTAATTACGTTACTTTCTTACTAATATAAATTATGTTCTTTGATAATAAAGTGTCTCAATAGTTTCATCAAACTTTAATTCCTAAAAAATAAACACACATAACCCAACGTTTGTAAACAATTATATGGTATTACAATATAAAGCAATTGTGAGAAACACTAATATGATACCAACAACGACGGAACATTTCTCGTGCATAAAGGACGCGGAGGCACACGATGTTGCATGCAGTAGCGCTAGTCACAGGCGGACGCGGGCGCGGGCGCGAGCGCGGCGGCGGGTGGAGCGGGCGCGGGCTACACGACGTGTCAAATCAATAGACTAACAGGATTCTCGGCACGGACGGCTTCATCCAATCCGGTATTGATCGCATTATGCAATATGTTTACGGAGCAGTTTCAAAATTACTTATCGTGTTTGCCAACCCGTCGGGAATAACCTCTATCTCCGAAGCGCGCGGCGCCAGGCACAAGCGGCGGCGAGACACTTATTTAACTAACGTAGATAGATATACAATTTTTTTACGCGTAGTTTTCTTTTCTATAAATTGATTAAGAATTCTTGTAGCATATATTTTTATTGTGAAAGATCGATTAATCATAACTAAATTTTACTTTTATAAAATAGTATAAAATATAATATATACTTTTATAATACTGAGCACAATACTTCCCTCCGCGCACGCGTACTGTGCGGACACGGTTTGACACAGTGCCTTTTAAAAGTGTGTTTTTCGTGTCTCGGGTTTGATTGCCGGCTTGTGAGTGTTACTAGTTGTTTTGTGTTGGTTTGTGCTTTAAGGCGCGTAAGTTATATTAGTGTTTTTACGTTGGATTTAGTAGATTTTTCCAGTTTTCTTTGGTAAGTTATTTTTATTTTGTTGTGAGGGTAGGCTTGATTGGATAAATTGTTAAACTTACGCATTAGCTCTTATCGGTTTTTTAATTATCCTGTCGGTTAATTTAGTCAAACTATGTCACTTCATAATGACGATCCCCCTGACCGTGGTAGGGATCCTTTCGGCAAAAGTATTTTGACCCCTAGGTCACCAAATAACTCCCGACCAAAACGGCTTTTTGGCGACATGTCACCCACAAATATTTCTCCAGGAGATAAAAGATCAAAGCCCTCCGGATCGGGAAGCAACTCTCCTCTATCTTTCGAGGACAGCTCCGATGCAATTCGAAATAATTATTGCGATTTAGTGTCCGACGCGTCGACTTTTCTAAGTAAAATAAACGACCTAGTTAACGATCAGGGGTCGCGAATAAACATAGCGAACAAATCAGCAATTATGGACCTTACTCAACGGGTCACAGGCATAATTTCTATACTCGCGATAAAATCGTCTTGCAACGAAACTAAACTTGCTAACTTGCAACGGGAGATAGATTACAATAAAAATGTGCGCGAACTTGCACCGCAAAATGGAACTTACGCGGACCGCTTAAAGTTGCGTTTATCTAAACCGACACCGGCAATGGAGTCGCGCGCGCCGCTGCCGTGTGTTGTAGCATACCCCACCGCTGAGCGATCAGCTGAGTTCGCGTCATCATCGGCAACGAAGCAGGCGCTAATGAAAGCGATTAAGCCGAGTGACGACGGGTTTCAAATTGTAGGCGTTAAAAAAACCGCAAAATCTGGAGTCGTGCTTCGTGTCGCGAATGAGTCACAAATTCAAAAATTGCAATCTGTAGACGCAATAAAATCTGCCGGTTTGCGTTTAGAAAAACCAAAAGGCCGTCGACCCCGTCTTTTAGTTAAAGACGTACCGGCTTCAATGGAAGATCGCGTTTTCATAAATTCACTTTATAAGCAGAATATTAAGAACGAGTTACCGATTAAAGAGGACGATTTTGTTAAATCCGTTAGAATTGTCCGTAGGCGCGTCTTAGATAACGGTCGGAAATGGATAGGCATCGAATTAGACACGGACGTGCGTAAACATCTTGTTACCACCAAAGATAAGTTGTTTATTGACTGGGCGACGTGCCGATTTGTTGATGACGTCGAGATTGTCCGTTGTCTTAATTGTCAACAATACGGGCATGTCCATAAATTTTGCACTACGAAATCCCCAACTTGCGCTTTGTGTGCCGGCGAACACGAATCAAAATCTTGTCCCCATAAGGCTGATGCCGCTTTTAAACCAATTTGCGCGACATGTAAAAAATTTAAGAAACCACATGACCACCGCTGTGGGTCTCAGGAGTGCCCATCTTATAAGCATAAACTGCAAATGCTAATCCTTTCAACAAATTATTGATTATATAATGGATAATCTCACGATCGGACAGCTGAATTTACATAATGATAGGGCGGCAACGTCGGAGTTAAATATTTTAATTAATGAATATAAGCTTGACATTGTTCTCGTCCAAGAGCAGTACCAACACGCTCGGTTACGTACTAGACTAATACAACTAGATAACAGCTCACGAGCAGGCATTCACGTGTCGAGTTCTGTATTTACAGTCACATCTGTGCGTAATCTTATGACGTCACACTGTGCGGTCGCGGAGGTTACAACACCCTCAACTAAATTATACGTTATGAGCTGTTATTTTCAATACTCGGACCCTGTGGGTCCACATTTACACCATTTGCGACATGTTCTGAGGTCTCTTTCGGGAAACAAAATTGTTGTTGGCGCAGATGTCAATGCGTCTTCCCCTCTTTGGTATGGCAAATTTAGATCCACCGATTCAGAGCGACGCTGTGCCGTCGAAGATTTTATTGCGGAATTAAATCTTGTAATACATAATACATCTGACGCACCACCAACATATTGCAGCCCTATGGGCGAATCTTCAATCGATGTCACACTTTCATGTGGAGACGTCCATATCGATAAATGGCGTGTTATACCAGACGCGTCTTGTAGTGATCATCGCCTGATAGTGTACGAGTTTTTACCTGGATTTACACGAGGACATCATAATAATTATTACAACTTTAAATATAAATTAAGAGGGGCTAATTGGGAGTCTTTTGGCTCGCTTTTTGCGCATCATACTAAGGATTTCACTCGCAATGAACTTTCAGCTGAAGCTTGCGCTGAAATAATGACAGATACCTTTACGTACTGTGCGGATATAACATTCGGTCGTTCATTTGTAACTGGTACTCGTAGATGTGATTGGTGGAATAATACCTTAGTCCACCTTCGTCAACTATTTCGTCGAGCGCGTAGGAGGTTCAATTCGCTTAAAAAACGGTGTAACAATAGTAATTTACTTGAAAGTGCTTTTAACACTCTAAAAACAGCCAGGTCGCGTTATAGAGCCGCGATTATTAAAGCAAAAGGCGATTTATTACGAAGAGTTGTTGACCGTCTGAACGCTGAGGGTCCTTGGTCCCCTCTTTACCATGAGTTTAAAGCTAATAAATCAATTGATTCAGCATATATTGAAAATATAAAGGTTAATGACACATACACTACTGGTATTGAGGAGACCACGGAAACTTTATTAAACTCACTTATCCCGGACGATAGCCTTGATAACGATTCCGCATATCATAGTCAAGTAAGGCTATGGGCCTCCGTTTCACCATCTACTCCCGATTCGGATAGCCCATCTCTTAACGAATTTCTTGAAGTAGTTAGCTCCCTGCCTCTTAATAAGGCTTCTGGGGATGATAAAATTTCCAATAAAATGATAAAGGAGGCGTGTAAGTTGTCTAGTGTCGCTATAATGTGCGTTTATAATCGATGTATAGCTGAGGGCGTCTTTCCGCGAATTTGGCGGTGCGGTCTTATTAAACTCGTACCTAAAGGAGGGAATAAGCCCCCTGAAGACCCAAAATCGTATCGTCCAATAACGTTGTTACCGTCGTTAGGCAAGTTACTTGAACGTCTTATCGTGCCTCGCTTACTACCGGGCGGACCGAAATTTCACGAAAATCAATTCGGTTTTACGATTGGTAAATCAACCGTGGACGCAGCTTTATCGGTTAGGAGAACAGTTAACAAATCGGACCATAAGTACGTGTTGGGGATATTTTTAGATATCTCTGGTGCATTCGACAATGCTTGGTGGCCTATGTTACTTCTGAAATTAAAGTCTCGTGGTTGCCCAAGGAATATATTTTCTATGATTTATTCGTATTTTATCCATGGCACAACCAAGTTGCGCTTAGGTCACCACGCAGTGTCGAAGACACTGACAATGGGTTGTCCCCAGGGTTCCGTAGTCGGCCCTTACTTATGGAATCTAGGCTTTGACGACTTTCTCGCGATTCCTTTACCTCCATGTTGCTCTTTAATAGGATATGCGGATGACGGACTCTTGCTCATACAGTCAAATAGCAGATCAGGTCTAGAAAAGTTAGCAGACGCGTGTCTTAGTTTAATTACTCACTGGGGTGAAAGAAACCGTCTCTCGTTCGCACCCCAAAAATCATTTCATTTGCTGCTGAAAGGCTCTCTGAAAACCCCGCCGCGTATAAAATTTAATAACGTCTCGATCAAAAATAAACAGTCTGTTTGTTACCTAGGGCTTGTTCTAGAACGTAATTTCTCTTTTATAGAACATATAAAATGCGTCGGTGAAAAATCAAAAAACAACTTTTATGCCTTGACAAGGATATCAGCGTCAACTTGGGGTCTGTCGTTTAACACCTTAAAAGTAATTTATGGAGCTACATATTTGGGTTGCATTTGTTACGCTTCCCCTGTGTGGGCCGACAGGGCAACTGTCGGTGCCGTCAGAAGGAAATTGCTCCAGAGTCAACGTTTGGCGTTGATATTTTTGTGTAAGGCGTACAGAACTGTTAGTACTGAAGCTTTACCTGTTCTGGCGGGAGTACTTCCAGTCGACCTGGAAGTGCAACGTCGCGCCGCGTTATATTTTTCCAACAAGCAAAATATTGATAAAGATTTTCTTTCCTCGCGCGACCTTTTGAAAATTAGTCGGTTATTTAAACCATACCCCGAGACTTACTCGGAATTAATAGAAGAATGGCAAAATCGATGGAGTCTCTCTATAAAGGGGCGTCATCTTTATCAATATTTTCCTTCGGTGAGCGATCGTTTGGCAAAAACTTGGCTTGAGATCGATCATTACGTGTCGCAATTTCTGACGGGTCACGGTAATTTTCGTAGCAAATTATTCTCATTTAAGTTGGTTGATTCTCCTATGTGCCAATGCTCAACACATAATTGCGAATATGAACAGTCCGCGCATCATATCCTTTGGGAGTGCAATCTTTGGTCGGATGAGCGTAACTGTATGCTCAATAGTATGCATGTAACGTCTGGTGTTGTCTATTATACAGACCTTGTTGAATCCAGGAAGAATTTCCGTGCTTTCCAGCGTTTTTGCCATGCCTATTATTGGAAGTCTACATAACAGCTCGCACTTTAGGTCCAATTTAGTCAATAAAACTCATACAGTTTTTACCCGTGGTGCGTTACTTGCGTCTAATATCACTAAATGTAATTGTCTTTTTTATGTGAGGGTAAAACCTCATAGCTCAATGTTTTGTCACCCGCTTTGCTGTGGAGGGAAGTGAACAACTCTTTGTTTTTCAACTCCTCCTTATATTGTCTTTCTGATTAACTTCGTTGCGGGATTATGACAAATTTAGGTCCCCTTAGATCCGCTGAGCTTCATTGCTCGGTGTCATTACTGTGCGTGCCGCTGTTGATCCTGGAGCACAGGAGTTACAGTGGCGGGTGTGTGGTGGGATAGGGACCTTTATACTGAGCACATACCTATCTCCATCAATCGATCAACATCGATTAATTGAAATCACTGCTAAATTAGTGGTAACAATAATTTAAAAAATCTCCCTGAGCTGTTGTATCTTTTTTTCGGTTAAATGTCTTCTTATGAAAACTGTAAACCATTGAAATGCATCCTCTTGCTCTTGTGTGGTGGGCGGCGTCGTCGCCAGTAATCGTCTGTCGATAGCGCACAGTGGCTGGCTAGATTGAACCTAGTGTCTCGCGCAATACATTGTGTCTGTGTGGACTGTGGCAGGCTGTGCAGTGTGCTCCCGACTACGCGCTCCGACGACATAGAGCGTCACACGTCACATGACGCTCATAGTCACTTCTTATACGTAGCATCCTACTTTTGTGGCACTCCGTGTCTCTAATCGTGTATCGAACTAATACGATAAGGGCGAAAGTTTCAGAGAGTGTTTGTATCTTCGTTACTTCTTAACACTCAAAGGCTGAGATCAATTTTGAGGAAATTTGCAATTGAGTACTTTTATCGCAAAAAAATTTAAATTATTTCAATAAATCAAATTTTAAGCTTATAAAGCCGCAAAGCATTAACTCACTATTATCCTCATTCTTATTGGTCATTGCATGTCATAGCTATTTGTAATTAACTTTCCGCATTTATATTAGCTCGGCTTAATTTAGTATGTCGTAGACAGTGCCACTCGCCACACAATGCCTCATGTTCCCGCCAACTACAACTCGCAGATAAACTTCACGTGAAATGAAGTAAGTACAAAATCAGACTGAAAGTTTTAAAAAACTGCTCGCCAAGTTGTGTCTCCTCCCGCTGCCCCGCCGCCCCTCCGCTCAGCCACGTCACTGAGTGCCTGTTTACCTAAACTATGACGTAAGCCGTTCATTTATTTTTCCTGGCTGCGTTGTCTCGTGCAGCGCCATGCTCGCTACCATTTTCCTTTCTAGCTGCCGGGTTCCGTGTGAAAATCTGGAAGTAGAACTCTTATGTAACTTGATCTGATTTTGAAGCAAAACTCACACACACACACACAATAATTTATTCCAAAGTATAATTTTCTTAACTTAGATGCTGAATTAATGTTATGATGTCTCTGTGGAATCAATTGCATCTACTCAGAGTACTCACGCCTGTATAAAGGGTAAGGCTAATTTAGATTAGGTGCATTTCTGCATCCACATTCGCCAATTGGGTTTTCGTCCCACGTAATAGGAGACAAGCCTCTTATCTTTTTTTTCGGAAACGTTTTTAATGATGTTAAGCAAAGTACAGGCTATCGTTTTACAGTTGATACTTAATATCTCAACTTTATTTTTGCATTCAAAATTTAGGCACAAGAAATGGTGAAGATCTGCTAGTTATAGAACCTCGCCGTAGTGTGCGTAAACTGCGGTACAGAAGTGCTGAGCGCGACAAGAGTGGTACCACAATGCTATTTGAAACTAATATGAACTTACATTACAGGATTTATCGAAGTTTTCACATATTCACTAGAAACCGACGCGATGGTACAGACAGCTTTAATATGTCGTTTCGTTAAGTTTATACCAAAACGTTGTAAATACGAGTACTTGCCATCCACCGTGCTCCCTCTTTTCTGTTCTTTAATCGTAGCGTTTCAAGTTACGAAGGATGGGAGTCTCTCGACACTCGATGTTCTATTTAGACAACATCGTGCTTTCCATCAGGTTTGGCGTTGTCCGTTACCCGTGCTTGGGTAAATAAAACTTATTTATACAATAGTGAGACACAATTCTTATAAGAAACTTATTTATTGCGTTGAACCCCCGCGGAGCGAGACGAGCGCTCGGATCAGGTTTTATATTCCGAGCGAACTTTCAACTGGACGGGATCGAGTGTTGTGATAGCAATCGATTGCTTAGTGCAATGTCGAGTGTACGGTGTGTACAGTGTGTACCGCCCGGGCGGTTCTGACCCGGTTACGGGATGCGACTTAGGTAAATATATCCACTGACATTAGAACGTCTCTGGGCAAACCGATCGAATTCACCAATACATCGAGATGCACCGCACATACACTACAATTCTAATCCCATGACAAGTGCAATTGAACTAAAGCTATACTACATACGTATATTTTACAACTTGGTTGACCAATTGAATAAGAGAGGAGACACTAAAATGGCGGTATAAAGTTTATACTTTTATGTATCTACCTTCCTTTAATCTTTCACATGTATTATTTTGATGACTTATTGGAATCTCAAGCATTTATCTTCAAATCTATTGCAACTTTTATTTAATTTGTGTATGTGTGTGATGATCGGTATACGGTTTTTATTTCGGTGGATACGAATATCCCATCACCAGCACGTTTGTCGCTGGTTGCCTCTATTTAGGCTGTATAAGTTTTATTAAACGTTTATATAACCTTTTTTGCATGAAACGCAAAAATATATAATATATCAAAAAAATCAAAATTTTAACAGATTTTATATCATATCAACAATTTTGTAATCAAAAAATAACAAAACATTTTCCTTTATTAAAATACTGTCAACAAAACCAAGAAGAACGCTCAACCAAGTGAGAACAATAGCGAAGCATTACTTCTTACCAGTATTATTGATGCGGTGACTCATGGCCAGTCCATATGTTGCATTGTTATTTCTCGAAGTGTAACAATGGAATATGTGCGTCGATTATTATGGAAGTTTGCCAAAAAGTATTATTTGACCTGGTTTAATAGCGTCTCCACTGCGCGACGCATAAACAGCTCGCCCAGTGCTCGTACATCAGCCGCATGAGGTCCCGGCCAAGCGCAAGCAGCTTCCTGGGGGGAACTTAGCTGCAAATGTATATTATATATTCCATCCCGCAAAATATATATGAAAAGTATTCACTCAAGTTTTGTGTGTTTGTTTGAAAGATCATTTTTTTCAAAATAAATAGTGATGCGTATTTTCATTGCTTTGTATGTATGGTATCCTGTTTTCTTAGATGACCCATCCATTCTACAGCGTCTATCAGTGATACAAAAGTTATATTCTCAGACAATTTTTTCCTTGAAGTGGTAATGCTTCAAGCATACATAATTTCTATAGACAAAGGTCAAACATGATTTTTTTAAATTATTTTGTACAAGAATGTTCACTGAGTTATTTAGAGCGTTTATTTTTAAATCAATGTTCAGTTCATATCCTTACCTCTGTACGTGTTGACTGGTACTCTCAATCGCACACAGAGCTGAGGGTCTCTTTATAAAGCATCTCCTTTTACGCGAGCGCGCGCCGCCTTTGTTTTACACTTTACAAATTTTCATTTAAACTCAAAGAGGTCGGTTTACAACGTTTTTACTATGTAAATGAATGATGTTGGGTTTATTAGAGCTGAATAAACGCCTTTATGCTTCCAAGGCTTTATTTACATTGGGGGTTTTTTTTTTTTTTTTTTTTAAACTGGCACGGCAAAGTGACTCCACTGTACCTGATGGTAAGCACAGTGGAGTCCAAAAAATTAATACCGACCAGCGAGAAACGAAGGTCACCCGCTGGTCGACACAATCATGCCGGCCTGCACAAATGCTTCTTCACGCTTCGCTTAAAGGATCCAGGATCATAGGAAGGAGGGAACACGTGAGCCGGCAAACTATTCCACAGCTTGATGGTGCGGCAAAGGTAAGAGTTGGCGAACTTTTTGGTTCGAGCCGCGGATGTTGTGACCACAAAGCTGTGGCTTCGCATGCCAGCACGCGTGGTTCTGGTGAGGAAAGGAGAGGATGGGACAAGCTTAAACAATTCTTCAGAGCATTCACCATGATACAGACGGTAGAACACGCTAAGTGCGGCAATGTCCCTGCGCAACTGTAGCGGCTCCAAGTTGGCTGTGACGTCTGCATCATCCACAATGCGGATGGCACGCCGCTGCAATCCATCCAAGGCATCGAGAAGGTATTTGGCGGAACCGTCCCAGAGGTGCGAGCAGTATTCCATGCCCGGCCGAACCTGTGCTTTGTATAAGCGGAAAAGCTGACCGGGCGTGAAAAACCGGCGCACCCTGTTCAGGATTCCGACCCTGCGTGAAGTGGCGGATATAATGCCCTCGATGTGAGTCCTTGGATTAAGATCGCAGCGGATATCCACACCTAGGATATTAAGGCCGTTCCGCATTGCGGGGTAACGTC